>JAZHRO010000031.1:3602500-4971250 GCA_037157565.1 Thalassia testudinum
TACTAGTGAACCATAGATCCCAATCTAATATAATAGAAATAGTCACTCCATGTAATCTCACTATTTCCTCAATGTACAGATTTGCCAAGCTTTCGAAGGATGATTTGTCTTAATTTCAAGGAAGTAAGCAAACTTTATTAATCTATCCACGATCACCCATATTGCATCATGTTTCTTCAATGTCTCTGGTAGTCCAACTACAAGATCCATGGTAATGTGCTCTCACTTCCATTCGAGGATCTCCAAAAGTTGGAGTAATCCAACTGGCCTCTGATGTTCAACCTTAATCTGTTGACAAATCGGGCATGCATTTTGCCACCCACTCTTTAACTTCCTTCTTCATATTTTTCCATTAGAAGTTTCTTTAAAGGTCCTTAAACATCTTGTTGGTTCCAAGATGAATAGTGTACTTGGATCTATGGGCTTCTGAGAGGATCTCCTCCTTTAATTCAGGATCATTAGAAACTGTTTGCATAGCAAAAATACACCAGTAAATATGCCATCTTGTGTTATTTCCTAGCACTGCCATTGCATCTTATGTAGCCCTACTTGCATTTGTAAATATACACCTGCATGCATTTATAAAGAGAGGAAGAGAGTGAGAATAATTATCCATCTAATCCACTTCTATTATTAAAATTTTCCTTAAAGTGTGGCATTACAATTTCACCATTTTTCATTTTTTCATTTTTTATGTTTTCCTTTTTTTTTCGTGCGGCTGCAGGGCATGGTGCTCGCACCTCTCCTCGCCATTCCTCCTGCCAACAGCATGGCGTGAGGCATGCCCGCCCTCTTTAAAACACCTTGCTCTCTCCCTTGCTGGGGTCGCATCTACCTTCAGATCACCCACACTCTTAGTAACAGTTGGCCAACCTCCTTCCCTCTCCCTCTCTATACATAGTTCCTCTTCTTATAAGTTGAGAAGAGGCACACCGTGCGTAAGAGAAAACGCACAATGATCTCAGACCACCACTGTGAGTTCCACCACCACCCAGCTCTTTCGTGAGCAGGTGGGCATGGTGGCTTCTCATTTCGTCTCTTTTCGTCTCCTCCACCATTAGCACTGAGCTCCAAGCTCTCAAGCTCTGAAGCTCCAGCCAGCTCACGCACTACCTACAGCTCCAGCCGGTCACTGCGCGACAAGCAGACAACGCACGACCTCTTCCCGCGCGCGCAGGTGCTCCACAGTGCACTGTGCACGCAAAACCCGCTCCAGTCGGTCGCCAAACCACGCGCACACTGTAGCTCACTGTAGTGCGCGATCTGCGCGACACTGTAGCCACCAACAAGTTTCTCACTTAGCCAGTGGCGCGGCGCTCTCTCTCCTCGCCTGCACCTGCTCCAGCCAATCACCGCATCCCCGCCCGCAACGCTGTGCGCTGCACTCCATAGCGCGCTGCTCCTCACACGCCCACGCAGCAGTGCGCTGCGCTTCACTCGGCCACGCACGTGCGCGGCGCTCTCTCTCTTGCGCCTGCGCACCCCTACACATCCAGACGTCGACTCAGCGCGGCAGACGACTTAACTGCTGCCCCCTCCCTCCGCCAGCGCACACACATACACACCGATTCACACACACTCATACACTAACGCAAACACATATACATATATATATCCACTCACATATTCTCACCCTTACGTATATTTACATATACATAAATATATATACATATTTATATATATTTATATATATAGACATATACATCTATATATGCATATATAGTTATAGATATATATATTTATATATACATATATATATACTTATATATATATCCACTTACCCACATTCATCTATACTCGTATTCACCTCACAAACACCACCCATATTCCCATGCACTCGCCCCTCCACCGCGCATCATATTGTGGGAATATTCGCACCAGTTGCTGATATTCCTCGATATTCGCACAAAGCAAACGCCTCCACCCTCACTCACACACATCCACTCCACACTTCACGTGGCATTTAGTCTTGTTGGTTTCGTCTTACTAGACGTAGACCAACTTGACACTGTACTACATTCCATTAATATTTTCATCTTCACCCCTATCTATATAACATTTATATAAATATACATATTCTATATCTACTATATATACATATATAGAGATATACAAAGCTAAATATTTCTTTTCACTGTATTATATTTCAATTTATCTTTTCTTCCTGCTACTAAAAAAAAATATAAAATAGAAAAGATAAATCTTGATTTGCAGGCACACGGTCTCGTGTGTGGCGAGATAGGATTCGTTGTATTTTGGCATATAGCCAAGGAGCTATTTGAGGGTGTGCCTCAAGAACAAGATTATCAGAAAACAAATCTAAAAATCAAGAAAACCAAAACCATAATAAGCTCAAGGAAGAGATACGTTTTAGGTAAGGCGTAGAAACTTCACAATTCTCCTAATCCTTGCCTCCCTTAGATCGACCCTGAGCCTAAAAGTGATCAAGCTAAAATCAAGTAGGCCAGGTAAATTTTTTTTTTTTTTTTCGTGAAACTAGTGTAGACTCGATTTAGGTTAACCCACTATACTCACTTCGACATTAATATCACCATTTTAATAAAGCCTATTCGAGTACGCATCAGGAACCCATATAGGATTCCTAAACCAAATCTTGGCATCATTAGTAATAGAAAACTCAAAGCCTTTAGGTTGCGCTTTGTTACGACCCGATCCCAGATCCCTACAGGATCCGAGATCAGCCCGCCTCGACTAATCCCAAGACCTAGTCGTTTAACGAGAAATAACCAAAAGCAGAAAATATTCCACAACTATAAGTACAATGTAACTACACAGAAAATAATACAGAGATAGTAAAAGAACCGAAAGGAAATGTCTCATAATAATACAAGCCATCACAACTAGTACAGTGGAAAGTAAAGCAGAAAAATATATCAAAAATAGTATTTCATATAACAAAAATACTCACTACCACAAAAGAAGCTAGGAAACGGAAAGGAAACACAGCTAAGGCTGGGCTCGACTGGCCCCAACTCCCTCTGCAGCCGGTGGTGCTAGCCGCTTAACTCCCTGACCTAAATAAGGTTATAAAATTATGGAGTCAGCGAATACTGAATAGAGTGGTAATTAAGCCATTTACATGCAATTAAGTCAAGCAACTATTTAATTATTCATTTTCATTTAGCTCAACCAAGTAGTTCTAATTTGTTTGCTCCTTTATTCATCTAGTCATTTCTTGATCTGGCCTCTTTCTCATGGGAACGATCTTGATTGTAGTCTTTTCCGTGATGTAGGATGTACACGTGGTGTTCTCCTGGCCAGGAGAGTCCCCCGTTGTAATCATACACCCAGTCAACCACCCCGAGGTCACGGTCGCGACGTAGCAGTGACTACGGCATGCGCAATAAGCGCACGGGTAGTTGTCTCGCACTGACACGCGGTCAGTTGTTTCCATTAGTGGGTACATCTAAAGGTACAGTATAGAACAGCATAGGGCCTTGCCCTCTCAGAACAAGGGTCTCGCCTCTCCACAATCCGCATACCCTTATCTGACTATCCTGGTTTGCCCAGTTGGCCTAATAAGAGCTGGTGTAGGGCGGCTAGTCCTAACCCCGGGTCCCGTGGGGTGGCTAGCTCCCTCCCTACACTAAGTAGCTCACCTCGGTACCACGTACACGAGGGTCAAACAGAAATTGGTGTAGAGTGACTAGGCCTAACCCCGGGTCTCAACCTAAAGGGGCGGCTAGCTCCCCTCTACACTAAAGAGATGGTTGTTCTCCTTGGTACTGCGTACACAAGAGCCAACTCACTTCCCGTCTACTTACTATATTCTTTCCATGCACAGAAGTCATTCTCCTAATTCCCCTTAGGGTTTATGCTTGTATTCCTTTCATTCCATTTTCCAACATTCATATCACACTATTCACATTACGGGTTTCATTCGTATAATAGGCAACTCGTGTTTTTCTAAAGAAAGCAGCCCATCAATAACTAATACATTTGCTAGCAAATTGGTTTAACATGCATCTCAAGGAAGACAATGTAGCTTAACCAATATTCGTTCGTTTTTGCCCTAGAGTTCATTTCACGCCCTGGGGTTCAATTAAGTTATTTTAACATGCACTTAGTTTTTATTAAATGTTGATATTAAAGCAAACCACTCTACTGGGAAACAAGGGAGGAATAGGGGTTAGAACCGCAGGTTTTGTCACCTCCACGGGTCCTGCATGCTCAGCTGGCTAGAGACCTATATAATTGACCAACCATGTCAAATGAATCCAAAACTGTATACAAGTGACACTAACTCGTAGAGGAATGCAACCAGAAGACAACGATACTTTGTTTGTGAAAATCCGATTCCGTTTGGCCCTAAATGGGTCAAAAACACGCATACTGTCTAAAATCAAACATCTGGGACTAGACCCAGACATCTTAAACGAGCTCAGAACCTCACCTTTCTTTCCTACAGCTTCCTCAGATGTCTTAACCCCTTTGCAATCATCTGAGGGAAGTCCCATACGTCGAACTCTCCTTTCAGTCATCTGGGAGTACAATCAGATGTCTGGCAATGTGCCTAAACGTCCAAAAGTGCCTCGAAGGGCGCACCGCATGCCTTTCCAATGCTCTGTACCTGCGTACGCACATGCAGAACCAAAAATGGCTAAGTGTCGCATCTGCATGGTCGAAACTCGTGTGGAAACACGAACCTCTACACTGAACGTACTTTCAAACGTCCGACCTCAACTCTGGACGTCCCACTTCTGCTCCAGACATCTAGCCGATGCTCCAGACGTCTGATACTGGAAAAATTCCAGTAGCAAAACCTTCTTGCGAGCCTTCTTCTCCGTGCAGACTCCTTCGCGCCGTCCGCAGCTGCTAGCCAGCAGCCTCAGGGGGTCGCGAAGCTCCCCTCCGTAAGCTCCTCCTTCTCGCACGACCCTTGACCGTGCACTCACGAGCTTCCCCGAGTCTCCTCTCCCACGCTCTCGCTCCTCACTCACACTCTCCTCTCCTTCTCTGTGTTCCGTCCCTCTTCTTTCTCTCCACTCTCTACGTTGGGGGCAAGAGAAGAAGGTGGCTGCTGGTAAGGGGAAAGGGGATGGAGTTGGTGGCTGGTGGTGATGGGAAGAAAGAGGAAGGGTGTGGGGTTTTAGATAGGTGGTGTTTAGGGTTTGGGTGAGGAGGCTAGACTAGTCTTTGCTACAACACAATCCAAGAAGCCCTCACACTCCTAGCCCAAAAGTTTCGCTGCCCGAAACGCGGAGATGCACTTAAAACCTCCGTCCACCGGCTGGCCATGAAACTTAAAGGGAGGCAACCCCAGTATGGAGAGGACAATCTTCCTCCCGAAATAGTCTACCAAAGTGTGATAGGTAGACAACCAGTCCATCCCTAGAATCATGGCAAAGTCCTCCATCGAGATTATAATTAGGTCGGCGGGAAGACTGTGTCCCCCTATAGGGACCTCGCAGTCTATAAAGACCTCCTCTGCTATGAACAACTGTCCACCTGTCCCTCTAATCAGGAATGGAACCTTTAACAGTACACTGCCTAGTCCCAAACTGACAGCAAAACTTGAGGAAACAAAGGAATGTGTGGCACCAGAATCGAAAAGAACATAGACTAATCTGTCGGAAACAGTAACCATACCTACCGCCATAGAACCTGAAGCCTTGGTGTCTTTGTGTGTTGGGGCATTGATACGCCCCTCGACCCTAGGTGCAGACGAAGCGGCTACGCTCTGGGTCAAACGAGCAACAGCTGGTAGGTACTCACCTCGTGACTGCAGTTTTCCTCCACATGCCTGGTGATAGCAGCCACCAGCTCAGCCTCCAGCACTCGGTGCGGGGAGCATCTGTTATGCTCCGACCCTAGATGGGCAGTCCCTCCTGATGTGGCCCGGCTGGCCACACAAGTAGCAGAGAGGAACACGGCCTCCTCCCTCAGTCGGTCACTCCTGGTGGCTAGGTGGGGGTCCGGTACTGGCAGCTAGTCCCTATCTAGGGCCCCCAAAGGCCACTAGTGGCCCCACAAAATGAGATTGCTCTCTTGCGACCACCGTGCGCCTTCTCTCCCAACGGCCTTGTGAGTACTTTAGCTGGTAGGGCCTCTTCCATCCGCCGTCAGTGTTTTGCGTGGCCAGGTTGGTCTCCTCATAAGTCATGGCCGCCTCAATCACATGAGAGAAAGTGGGCAACTTCAGGGGTTTCACATACCCTCGAATCGCCGGTCGAAGCCCCTCAGTAAACCTCCACAGGCGTTCCTCCTCAGTAGACGTAGCTATCGGGGCGAAGCGTGACAGCTCCAGGAAACGCGTGTGGTACGTGCTAATTGTTATCACCCCCTGACGAAGAGTGTAGAACTCCTACCTCCTTTGGTCCTGCCAGGTCTGTGGGAAGTACTGCTCGCAGAAGAGAGCCATGAACTGGTCCTACATTGGCTTTCTCCCCTCCTGGCCTCTGATTGCCCTCCACCACCTATGGGTTATGCTCTTCAGTTGGTACGTGGCAAAGGCCACACGGCACTCTACAGGAGGGCGGAGGGTGTCGAACACCTTCTCTATCTGCTCTAGCCAGTCCTCTGCCTCAGACAGGCTCTCATCCAACTTGAAGGAGGGGGACTTCAGCTTCTGGAACTGGTTAAAAAGCTTGTGGTGGAGCTGCAACGGGGGAACAGGTACTCCTTTAGGCAAGGAGGGCTCACGCTCAGAAGTGTCTGAGGGTGGTGGGGGTGGTGGAGGATCACCCCCTCCCCCTCCAACTCGTATGGCGCTGCGGCGGTTCCCTTGCCCCACGAAAGACTCTCCCTCCACGTCCTTAGGAAGGGGTGATCAAGGAGGTTGCTGGAGCTCCTCCCGTACGATATCTCGGATCATCTGGGTGAGATCCTGAGCTAGATGCCTGGAAGGAGAGGTAGGTCGGCTGGTGCCTCAGGATCGGTACGTCCGCCCCTTCGACCCCGCCCATGGCCACGTTCGCGGCCTGCCTCGGGAACTCCTCGACGAGGCATCTCCAACAAGGAGACACAGAGCAGTAACTATCAATGACAGCAGATTACATCAAGAGATAAGACTCGAACCGAAGATCAAAGCGACACTTTGTGATGGCTACCTTAGTTACATGCATGTGGGTGATTATTTTTCATACCATTTAGTTTATTTCTCTGGGCGACCTTTCTCTGATACCATCTTGTTACGATTCTATCCCAGATTCCTACAGGACCCGAGACCGGCTTGCCTCGACTAATCCCAAGACCGAGTTGTCCAACGAGAAATAACCAAAACCAAGAAATAATTCACAACCACACATGTAATGTAACTAAGCAGAAAGAAATCAAGAGACAGTAAAAGAAATAAAGCGAATAGTCTATCAATATTACAGGCTATCACAACTACGACAGAGGAAAGTACAATGGAAACGTAGCTAAAACAGTATTACATAGAACAAAAATGCTCACTACTACAACAGAAGCTAGGGAACAGTAAGAAAACACAGCTAAGGCTGGGCTCGACTGGGCCCAGCTCCCTCTATAGCCGGTGGTGCTAATTGCTCAACTCCATGACCTAAACAAGGTTATAAAATTTTCAGAGTCAGTTAACACTGAGTAGAGTGGTAATTTAGCCATTTACATATAATTAAGATAAGTAACTAATTAATGTAATTAAGTAACTATCCATTTTCATTTAGTTCAACCAAGTACTTCTAATTTGTTGTTCATTTATTCACTTAAATCATTTCTTGATCTGGCCTATTCCTCACGGGAACGATCTTGATTGTAGTCCTTTCCATGATGTAGGAGGTACACGTGGTGCTCTCCTGGCCTGGAGAGTCCCTCGTGGTATCCTACATTCAGTCAACCACCCTGAGATCACGATTGCGATGTATCGGTGACTACGGCACGCGTGATAAGCGTGCGAGTAGCTATCCCGCACTGGCATGCGGTCAGTCATTTCCGTTAGCCGGTATGCCTAAAGGTACAGCATGAAATAGTACAGGGCCTTGCCCTCTCAGAACATGGGTCTCGCCCCTCAGAACAGAACAGGGGTCTTGCCCCTCCATAGTCTGCGTACCCTCGTCTGACTTTCCCGGTTTTTCCAGTGGGCCTAACAAGAGTTAGTGTAGGGCAGCTAGTCCTAACCCCGGGCCCCCTGGGGCGGCTAGCTCCCTCCCTACACTAAGTAACCCACCTCAGTACCACGTACAAAAGAGCCAAATAGAGTCGGTGTAGAGTGACTAGGCCTGACCCTAGGGCTCAACTCAACAGGCGGCTAGTAGCCCTCTACACTAAAGGGACAGTTGCTCTCCTTGGTACCGCGTACACAAGGGCCAGCTCACTTCCCGTCTACAGGAGTTCTATTAATTTCCCGTAGGGTTCATGTTGGTATTCCTTTCGTTTCATATTCCAAACTTTCAGATTTCTCTATTTACATTACTGGTTCCATACTTAAAACAGGCAGCTTGTGATTTTCTAACTGACAAGGCATCACATTAAAATAACCAATACATTTGCTAGTATTTAAAGTTTTACATGCATCTCAAGTAAACAATGTAGCTCAACCATACTCATTGGTTCCTACCCTAGGATTCATTCTCATCCTAGGGTTCTACTTGTATCTCAAGTAAACAGTGTAGCTCAAACCATACTCATTTATTCCTGCCATAGGGTTCATTCAAGTTATTCTAAACATGCAGTTCATTTGTTTAAATCATAATACTAACATAAACCACTCTATCGGAAAACATGGGAGGAATGGGGGCTCGGATCGCAAATCTCGTCGCTTCCGCGGGTCCTGCGTACTCAACTAGTTGGAAACCTATACAATTGATCATCACATCAAACGAGTCCAAAATCATATACAAGTGACACTAACTCGTAGAGGAACTCAAGCAAAAAACAACGGTAGTTCGCTTATGGAAATTCGATTCCGTTTGGGCCATAAACGGGCCAAAAACACGCACATTGTCCAAAATCAGACGAATGAGACTAGTCCCAAACATCTTAAAAGATGTCAGTACTCACCCTGGGTTTCCTACGGCTTCCTCGAACGTTCAGATCCTTCTGTGATCGTCTGAGGTGAGTTCCAGACATCGGACTCTCCTTCCGGTCGTCTGGAAGTACGGTCAAATGTTTGGCGACGTGTCCAAACGTCCAAAAACACCTCGAAGAGCACACCTTGAGCCTCTTCAACGCTCTGCTCCTGCGTACACACTTGCAGAGCTAAAAATGGCTAAACAACTCCCCTGCGATATGGCCTGCATGGCCGGAAACCGTGCAGAAGCACGTACCTTGGCACTACACATGCTTTCAGATGTCTGACTTCATCTCCGGGCGTCCCCTTGATACTCCAATTGTCTGGGAGATGTTTCAGACGTCTGATATTGGAAAATATCCAGTACGTAGAACTCTCCCGCAAACTGTCTCCTTCGCGAGCTCGCCCACAGGAGCTGCGACAATGCCTCCAACGGCTACAGGAGGCCAAGGCTTTTGCCCGCAAGCTCCTCCTCCTTGCTTGCATCCTCGACTCCTCTCCCACGAGCTCCTCTAAGCTCCCGCAGCTCCCTCGTGAACTCCTCCCCTCGAGCTCCTCCCACGCTCTCTTTCCCCTCTCCTCCTCCTCCGTGTCCCGTCTCTCTCTCTTCTTCCTCTCCACTCGCTGCGTTGGGAGGAAGGTGGCAGCTGGCAGGAGGGAAAGATGGAGGTGGTGGTTGGTGGAGATGGGGAGAGTGGCGTGGGTGTGGCGTTTAAATAGGAAAAGGTTAGGGTTTGGGGTGAGGAGAGAGATAGATGTGCATGTGTGTGCATTCGAGAAAAGAATATATGGTACGATTTTTTTACTTTCAGACGTCTGACCCTCTATCCAGATGTTTAGACAGACGTCTGACGACTAATTCAGATATCTTAAATAACTCAAAAAGACAACGAATTATTTCAACTAGTATGTTCCTTAAACTCATGCACACGATGACTCCTTTTGTGATTAATAAAAATTGATGACATTTGCAGAGTTAAAAAGAATATTTGAGGTTATGATTTCATCATAACAACTCCCGTTGTATGAATGATATAACTACTTTATTTCGTCCTTACCCTATGCTCTAATACCATAATAATTTTTTTTTTAGCATGGATGGCATTGATAGACTTGATTATGGATAGTATAGATGATTAATTTACTTTATTTCTCCTTAACTATATTAAGATCTAATTCACTTTATACTTGATTGATCACTGTATCGTCACATTCTTAATTTCTGAGACAAATGTTAATTTTTTAGTGCTTTCGTAAATTTGTTGACATTCAAAAATTAAGATTTGGCATTACTGTATACAGTTGACGTGATGTTGTAGAAATCTAGTTAATACTAATGGCAACGATGAAGTTTAAAATGAATGTATATGATAAATAATGCGTAAAAAAAAAAATTAAAAGAAAATAGAAAAAAAAGAGATGGGGGAGAGAGTGGGAGAGAGAGAGAGAGAGACAACGGCGGTAACAAAAAAAAAAAAAAAAACAAAGTACAATTCTACTCGAATGGATGTATTTGAGGAGAGTATGATCACCTCCAAATTTTCATTAAGTTGGTTGGTTGAGAGGATCGAGAAAGTCTCTCTTCTCTCTCTCAAGTCATGTGTGCGTCCCTCCATGGGCATTAGTGGTAACTTACCTCGATTTTCGTGCTCCTCCTTTCCATCTTTCGTCCTGGGAGGATTAATATATAATAGTTAAAAAATAAAGAAATATACGCTCTTTGCATCATGCGTTCTCCGTTCAACCAAATGTATCCATCTATTTTAATTTTTATATGATATATTTTAAATTTTTATTAAAACAAAAATTTAAAATATATTAATTACAAATAAAAATACACTAATATATTTTCTTACTTACATCCTATATATAACTATAATTTTAAGAATTTCTTTTTTTTTCTTTTCCACCTCAAACACCACCGCAAAGGAAATTAGCGTAGAGTCAAATTTGTTTGTTGTATGAGCAACTAATTGGCAGACTCCTTTTTAATTTTTTGAGGAGATAAATATGATAGTAATAGAATTGATCTCACGGCCTCTTGAATGGCAACATGATATTCTAATATTTATAGATGTAAGTTTTGATAGATCTGATCTGAATATGTTTTTATTTAATTTAAAAAAATAGGTAAAATTTAATTCAGATCGTATTAGATTCAAATATGAGTTTTATTTAAAAAATTCAACTAGGTATGGAAACAGGTATGGGTATAGTTTTATAATGTTAAGATCTATGTTATTTGAACCTTTTAAGATGTCTTGAATGTGGGTCAGATGTCTTGTCAGACGTCTGGAAATTGAAAATTTGAGTACGAGCTCACGTCTGCATGCAGACAGTACACTTCCCTCGTTTTCTTCTTCTTCTCTCTCCTTCCGCCCCAACGAAAACCCTAAACCCACACCCTTATATAAGGCCCTCTCCTCTCCCTCGTTCCACCCCCCACTTCCCAGCCACCTCCCTCCTTCCCTCTAGCGAGAGCAGCAGACCGGTGAGAGCACGGGCGTGGCATGAGAAGGAGAGGAGCAGCATGAGAGGGAGAGAAGTTAGCTTGCGAGCTCACGTGGGAGCTCCTCGGTGAGCTCACAGCCAGAGCGGCGCGTGCGTAAGGCGGAGGAGTGCGTCGGGGAGGTCCTCCCCGACACTGCTGCAGGCGAGAGGGTGCGACACGGCCACGCGCGGTGTGAGAGGACGGAAGCAGGTTCTGGTTATGGGTTTTTCCCAGAATCATACATTTGGAGAGACGTCCAGACGACGTAGCTGACGTCTGGAGGAGATTCCAGACGACTGAGGAGTAGATTTCGCGAAGGTACGTCTTCTTTGCGGATACGGCCATGCAGGCCGCTCCGCCGAGGCACTGTTCCATGCCTTTCTAAGGAGATTTCGTTGATTCACATAGGAGTTGCTTCGAGAAGGCGCGGGACACACCCTCCCACGCACTTCAGACGTCTGGGCGAGGTACCAGACGATGGGAAGCACTTCCAGACATCCGGAGAGGTGGTCGGACGTCTGGAACTAGGTCCAGATGGTCCAGCGGAGTTCCTGGACGTCTGAGGAGTGGTGCAGAACTTGAGGTATGGCTCTGGACTCTTTTAAGACGTCTGGAAGGTGTTCCAAACGTTTGATTCGAGTCAGGAACACTGTTTTTGACTCGTTTAGGATCCGTTTGAGGTCTGATTTCCGCGATTAAGATACCGATGTTTCCCGTATGAATTCCCTTACTTGTTGGAATATTTTCTATACTGTTCTGAGTATTTTCTTGTGATTGATCCTTGTGGTAGGACCTGTTTCCGTTGCGGATTCGGGGCTTGCTGAAGCACGTAAGCCTGTCGTTCAAGCCCCCACTACTCCTGGGTTTACTGGTAGAGTGGCTTCCCTTTAATTTAATTACAACTTAATTGCATGTGTGGAATGAATGATTAGAACCTAGGATATGGTATGAATTCTAGGATTAGAAATACTGGAATGTCAGTATTGAATGAATGAATTGCAATCTTGAATGAGTAAAAATAGAATGATAACAATTGTCTGTAAATGAATAACAGTTCCCTGCGAAATATGTAGTATTTGTGCTAGTTAACTATTGCATGTAACTTTCCTGTCGCACAAGTGAAATGACATAATATGAGCTGTATGTATATAATTTGGAAATGGAAAGATGAATGTTGTAAACATGAGCTACCTGTGAATAACCTGAATGTGGAAATGTGAATGGTAGAATTTCAGATTGCATGTGCATAACCTCAGAATGGAAATAGAAATGATGAAACCTAGTATGGAATGGCACGACGAATATGAGCATGAACCCTACGGGGAATTTGGAGATGAGCTCTTGGAAATAAATGGAATGGATCTGAGAATGTGTTGGGAAGTGTGCTGGCCCTTGGGTACGTGGCACCAAGGGGAGCACATGTTATCTCTTAGTGTAGAGGGGAGCTTGCTGCCTTCGGGTTGAGACCTGGGGTGGGTTTGGCCACCTTGCACCGACTCTGTGGCCCTCGTGTACACTGTACCGGGGAGAGTTACTAGTGTAGGGAGAGAGCTAGCCACCCCACCAGGGCCGGGGTTCAGCTAGCCGCCCTACACCGACTCATTAGGCCCACTAGGCAAACCAGGGTAGTCAGGCGAGGGTGTATGGACTGTGGAGGGGCGGGACCCCTATTTGGTTCTTAGGGGCTAGACCCCTGTTACTGAGAGGGCTAGGCCCTATACTGGTTCCGTGCTGTGCTTTGGGCGCACCCGCTAACGGAAACGACTGACCGCGTGCCAGTGCGGGGTAGCTACTCGTGCGCTTATCGCACATGCCGTAGTCACCGTTACGTCTGTCCGTGACCTTGTGGTGGTTGATCGGGTGTAGGATCATTACAGGGGACTCTCCCGGCCAGGAGAGCACCACGTGTGCCTTATACTCTTCGGAAAAGACTGCAATCAAGATCGTTCCCACGAGGAACATTCGAGATCAAGAAAGAGACCTGATAAATAAACTAAATGGTGAAAAAGAATAAGTAGTTAAAGAAAGTAATTGAAAAACAACAGCTACCTGTCCACCTTTATTGTTTATTTAGTTGGTTGCCACTCTACTCAGCGTTCACTGACTTCGTGTACTCATAATCCTTTTCAGGTCCAGGTGTTGAGCAACCAGAGCCCACGGCTACAGAGGGTGCTAGGCCTAATAGAGCCCAGTAGTTGTAGCTCTTTTTATACTCGTTGTAGTAGTAAGTAGTTTCTTGAACTTTATATTCAGTACTCTTTCGTTCTACACATTATATTCCCGTACCCGTTTACTTTTCTACTGTTGAGGTGGTGTGTACTGTAGTAGTTTACTTCTTTACTGTTGTATTTTTGTTACTGTTAGTTGCTTAGCATAGTGAATGTGGTTTGCTTTTCTGCTTTTCGGTTACTTTCTCGTTGGATGACTAGGTCTTGGGATCAGTAAAGTCGGTCCGGTCTCGTGTCTTGTAGGGATTCGGAAACCGGGTTGTAACGTTACCTGACTTGAGTAACCGAATAAAATCCTCATTTACCTGAGATATAGAAGTTCCATCCTAGGTCCCTCATTCCCCTAGTTTTAATCTCCCTCGTGATTTTCTTTATGATTTTGAAGGTTGTGAGTGTTTTTTAAGCTTCCGTTGAATATTTATTTTTGGGATGAAGATCTTTTACTTGAAACGTGCTTGTATTTTGTCGTTCTTTGCATTATTTGTTTTTGATATATTTCCCTTGAAGCCATTTTCTGTAATAATTTCAATGAAGATCACTAAAATTGGAGTAACTTGAGCCTCTATATTTGAGGCTTGTTAAAAATAAACAACTGCTGAATTGTGTTATAGATTTTTTTTCTTTTTCAACCATAATTTAGACACAAATTGATTGTAAGATCAATTTATAAATGGGTAACCGATGGTTAAATGGGTATAGATATGAGTTTGAATTTTTATCTTGATAGGTAAATGAGTAAAATATAGGTATGAATTTTGTATGTATATATATATATATGTATATGTATATAACTAAATCTGATCCGAACTCGACGCATTTGCATTCTACTGCCACTACGTAACTCCTAGGTGGCAATTGAAGGCTTCTTATCTTATCAGAAAAAGGAGATATCTTTTACTAAAGAATGGGAGAATGAGGCATCATTTGCTTTGGTGTTAAGAGGCAGAACAGGAAATAACAGGTGGGATGGGATAGAAATAACACGAATTTCAAAGGATTCTCTCTTCCCAAATATATTCTCTCTTTCCATTATATCAAAATCTATTAACACTCTCTTTTTTTATATATAACTTAAAAAATACTGCATAATAATTACAATTCATTATATCAAAACCTATCAACTTTCTCACATCTCTCACAAAATCAACATATTAATTATTAACAATCTTATCAATTATTATAATTCCACTGACCAAGTATCTACTGTAATTATTCTACTCTTATCGTATCCCAATACAATATTATCCCCGGCCAAACACAGCATGACGTGACACTCTTCCCGTGGTTGTTTACCGTTCCCTTCTATGGTTCTCCTTTTTCCCATTCCCACCCCCTTACGTAAGAGGAAAGGTGGGGCTGGAAAGGAGCGTGCACCAACGGGATTCCTAACTTAATCCATTTGTTCATGTACACGTATACGAATATTTTGATTCATCGTGTACGCGTCCCGTGTGATGTGACGTACAAGACATGTGAATAGTGTACATCAACCCCTCTTCCGAAGGGGAGGGGGTGGGGAGGGTGCAGCTTTGGGCGTAGGAAGGGTAATATCTTATTCGTCTTTCATATGAATATGGTGCCAACTAGAAAACGAAACAACGGGAGCATATTATTTGACATCCCCCCGTATGTATTTTGATGCAGGGGCACCTAAGAGGTAAATTAAATAGCATGCATCACTATATATACTAGGAGCAAAAAAATTACCCTCCTTTTTAAGAAGATATTGACATCTATCCCTCTACGCCTTCATCTCCGTAGGTACTAAAAACTCACGGTATAGTTTTCATTAGCTTGCAATTTTCATGTGTGTTCCTTTCTTTGTTTTATTTTTGTTTTTTTTTTTGACATAAGATCGATATTTAGATTTAGAAAAAAAACCAAGCACACGTACATAATTTTTCCCAAGTTCATGAAAGGGAGGAGAATAAGTTTGGAGGCTATAAAAATTTACAAATCTTCGACCTGTTTTTTTATTTTATTTTTTGAAAAAATAAGATACTCTGTTAAGAAAATGAAAAAAAAAATATAATAAGATAAAGTATCGCAGGACAAAGGAAGAGACATAAAACTTTAACACCCTCTCGAATAGGAGAGAACAGAACTACGAAACAAGACAATACAACGAAATAAAAAATAAAATAGAAAAAAAAGGGCAACATTTACGTAGTAATTCGATAGCAGACTTGAGAACTTACTCAGATCTACGATCAATAAGATCATATGAAGCGTCATTTTCCTTGGCATTTACCGGAATGGACTTATCAATGGGTGGGGGGGGGGCGCATCCGATTAGAAGACGGTCTCTAAACATCCTCACGGATTCTATTTTGGAGGCTTCTGCCGGACTTATTGTTGTCATGGCTGGCACTTAGGAAGGTGCTCTATCATGTCCCAACCCCCACTCTGATATGGTTGTATTTTGTTGAGGATTAACGTAGGAAATTTCTACGAAATTGTTATTTTCAGCCACACATATTCACGAGAACATTGATAATTAAGTTACACATCTCGTTCATTCAACATTCACCACATTTCATGAAGTACAACAACAGAGATGCATTGGGGGAAGTAAAAGATTACTACTACTACTACCAGTGCAAGATTCTACCATACTAGATGGATGGTTCTGTTTCGTTGCTCTATTCAACCCTTTCGCCCTTGGTTTTCTGTCTATTTCATTACCTTCAATCTAGATCTGCCTTCCTTTCTAAATTTTTAGTATATCGTATGTGCCTCGAAGGGAAGAATTATGATGGATGGCCAATTCCCTGCGATTGTTGTTGGAACGAGGTTCCAATGAAGACAACCCGCATGTGGCTGATGCAAGGATCTCGTTCCCTCCTTGGGTGGGCGTCTTGGGATTGGGCTATATAAAGGGCCACCTGTCCCCAGATCATGCTTTTGATTTCCTGTCGTACTCTTGACTTAATTATATGCTCTCTCCTTTTTCCCCTTTGACGATTCGAGGTGCAGTAGATGCCTCTTTAAATCACTTTAGGACATCAATGGAATGTAATTCCTGAACTTTCCATAATTAGGAATCTGGAAGTTGATACCATCCTATGATCTACAAGATGTCAGGGTTATAACCAGTAACCATCCCGTTTCTTTCTTTTTGAGGACCCCTTGCAAGTGAATTGGGAGAATTAACAATCTCACAGCACCAACTCTCAGATGATGTAGGGTCAGTGCTCGAATTCGCGTCCTCTCCACGATACCAATAACCATCCAACTATTCCCTTCATTGCAACTTAATGGCTTAAATATTCTCCTTGATGGGAGAAAATAAATGAGTTATTTAATTTTATGAAATGATTCTTATAATAACAAATAGTGAAAAACTTGATATAATGTAAAACTCAAGAACCAAGTAAAAGTTAAAGAACTTTCATTTCCATTTACTTTCACACGTGGTTCAAACTACTTTCAATAAGACAATTAGAAACACTTAGGGCAACGCTTTGCTCATGTTTGGTTTGTAAGGACTTACGATGAACCAAGTTGAACTACACCTCAACTAGCTTGGGATGTAGGTGAATTGTCTTGAGCTTAGGCAATAGTTGGAGAGATCTTAGAGTGGGGTGCAAGTCATTGAGATGATGACTTATCAATTGCCCATCGCTCCCTCTTAGTAGTAGTTATCTTCTTTTCTAACTTTCTTTGCAGTAGTGGACTTTTAGTTTATTTTTGCTTGGATATAAATCTAATATTCTTATTATTATGCACTTTCATATTTAGGTTAGTTATTCATTTGATAATGGTTTGAGCTTCTCATGTTTACGTGTTATGTAATGTAAATCCAAGTTGGGATCTACAAATTGATACCCCTTGATATCAAGTCACCGCTCTTTCCACAAGTTCCTGCTTGAGCCATGAAGTTCTTGCTAAAGCTAGTCCATCTTCTATGAGGTTCTCCTCAACAAGAGCTACTACAGTCTAGACGAATAGCTCTATGTGCCCCGACGATGGCCCAGCAAGGGCAACCAACTCTAGGTGATCCAATCTCGTAAGCCACCATGTGTGAGTCTAATAGTAACTTCCTTCTCTACCTGAGCCTCCTTCTAATGGAAACGCCTTTCCTACTTGTTGGGCAGTGGTGCTCATCCCTATTCCTGCATCGATGATGGTTTGGTGACCTGTGACGGTAGTTCGTCGGCTTCCTGGGGGTCTAGCCTAAACTCCACTTGTGGGGTTCAATCGTCAAAGGTCTTTGAAGTCGAGTTGATATTCGAAGTTGATGGTTTATGAACCTTATTGAACACTGAGGTTGAGGTATACCTTTTTTTCTCTTAATAAGATTTGTACGCTTGGTTGTATTCCCTTCGATGAGAAGAGATATAGGTGGTCTCGGTTCGGATCATTCACACCTTGTTGTATTCCCTTGGTGTGCAATAGGTACAGGTGATTTCATGTTTATTATTGGTGCTTTTGCTTCTTAACTTGTGTGGATGTATTATGTGTTGTCAATGATGGAATCTAAGACATCAATTATGAAGTTGATAGAAGAAGATTTTAGTTGTGCTCTGATTACTCAAGAAAGAACATATGATCATGCTCCATCCCTAGATGATTAGATTGAATCTTCAGATCAGATAATGCCTGCAAATACACTGAGAGCTCTCTAATGTCATTCTTCAAAGAAAAATGGATTGTACATGAGACATCATGCTCCTATGCTCCTCAACAAAATGGCATTGCAGAAAGGAAAAATCGACATCTTCTGAATATGACATGAGCCTCGTTACTCCAAGGAAAAGTTCCCAAGTGTTATTGGCTTAAAGCTAGACTGACAATAGCATAATTGATAAATCGTATGCCAAGTCGGGTATTCAATGGGAGGACTACTATCTCCTTAAGCCAAAAAGAAATCGGTTTCCTCTTTCCTTGAAGGTTTTTGGTTGTATGTGTCATATACATATCTTGCAGCCTAGCTAATCTAAATTTGACTCAAGACGTATCAAAGGTGTGTTCTCAATTACTCTGACACACAAAAGCGCTACAAGTTCTTGGATCCCTCTACAGGAAGAAGATATGTTACCTCTACAGGAAAAAGATATGTTACAAAGGATGTTACCTTTCTAGAGACTAAATTTTACTTTCAGGTCAATAATCCTCTTCAAGGGATAGTAGAATTGAAGAGAATTTTGGCATTCAATTTTGTTACGACCCGGTTCCCGAATCCCTATAGGACACGAGAATCGGACCGACTCGACTGATCCCAAGACCCAGTCGTCCAACAAGAAAGTAACCAAAAAGCAGTAAAATAAACCACATTCACCATGCATGTAACTAATAGTAACAAAAGTACAGCAGTAAAGAAAAGAACTACTACAGTACATACCACCACAATAGTAGAGAATTAAAAACAGATACAGAAATATGAAGATTTCAATAAAAGAGTACAAGGTGAAACAGAAATACTCACTACTATAGAAATACGGTACAACAAAAGTATAACTACTGGGCTCTACTAGGTCCAGCACCCTCCGCAGCCGCAGGCTCTGGCTGCTCAACACCTGCTCTTGAAAAGGTGACAAATGTGACACGACAGCGAAACACTGAGTAGAGTGGCAACCAGCTAACTAAGAAAATAATAAAGGTAGACAAGTAGTTGTTGTTTTTATTTTCTTTCTTTATTCCTCTATTTACGCTTTCTTGAATTATTTCTCAGATCTTTCTCTTGATTTCGAATGTTCCTCGTGGAAACGATCTTGATTGCAGTCTTTTCCGAAAAGTACAAGTAGCACGTGGTGCTCTCCTGGCCAGGAGAGTCCCCCGTGGTGGTCCTACCCTTAGTCAACCACCCCAAGGTCACTGACAGACATAACGGTGACTACGGCACACGTGATAAACGCACGGGTAGCTACCCTGCACTGGCATGTGGTCAGTCGTTTCCGTTAACGGGTGCACCCAAAGCACAGCACGGAACCACTATAGGGCAGAGCCCTCTCAGTAACAGGGGTCCAGCCCCTCCATAGTAACCAGACAAGGGTCTTGCCCCTCCACAGTCTGTGCACCCTCGCCTGACTACCCTAGTTTGCCCAGAGGGCCTAACAAGTCGGTGTAGGACGACTAGCTGAACCCTGGGGCCCGTGGGGTGGCTAGCTCTCTCCTTACACTAGTAGCTCTCCCCGGTACTGTGTACGCGAGGGCCAAAAGTTAGTACAAAGTGGCCAGACCTAACCCCGGGTCCCTGGGGCGGCTAGCTCCGCTCTGCACTAAACAGGGGGACAGTCGCTCTCCTTGGTACTTTGTACTCAAGGGTCAGCTCACTTCCCCAATTCCATTCTATTTATCTTCCAGGAGCTCTACTCCTAATCCCCGTAGGGTTCATACTCATATTTCTCAGGCCAAGCCATACTAGGTTTCATTATTTCAGTTTCATTCGCATATAGCTCGTGTTTCCAACATTTAATATCCATTTATATACAAGCAGCTCAAATTTAGTTTCCAATAACAGGAATTACATGTAGCAGTTACTAGCAACAGTATTCTACATTTCACAGGTAGCTGTTATCCAATTACAGGCAATTATCACTATTCTATCTATTTATCCAAGACTGCAATTCAAGTATTCAAGACATTCGTTCAGTGTTTCTGTTCCTAGAATTCATGCCACACCCTAGGATCTATCATTCAATCTAGTTTCCAAGCCCTAGGATTCATGCCATATCCTAGGATCTATCATTCATCTCAGAGATGCATTAATGTTGGTAAATAACTAAGGGGAGCCACTCTGCCTGCAAAATCGGGAGTAATGGGGGCGTGATCGGTAGGTCCACGTGCCTTTGCAACCCCCAAAGCTGTAACGGAATGAGGTCCTAACACAAGGATCAATCACAAGGAACCACTCAGAACATGATAAAAGTATTTTAAACAAGTAGAGGAACAAATTCTGAGAAGAACGGAATCTCAAACGCGAAAATCGGACTTCGAACGGACCCTAAACAGGTAAAAAATGACAACTCTGACTCAAATCAGACGTCTGGAACACCTTCCAGACGTCTTAAAAGGTGGTCCAGGTCATACCTAACTCTGAGCTGTTCTTCAGACGTCCAGGATCCCGCTGAACTATCTGGACCTACTTCCAAACGTCAGACTATCACTCCGGACGTCTGGAGACGCTCTCCGCCGTCTGGTGCTGTGCCCAGACGTCTGATCTGTGTGGGAGGGCGTGTCCTGGCGCCTTCTCGAAACGAAACCTGCATGCGCGACGAAAGCCTCCTCATCACAACACGTCTTAGCCTTCGGCGGATCGGTCTGCATGGCCGTATCCGCAAAAAGGAGGAAGATGAGAAATATCGTACCTTTCAGACGTCTGGATCTCCCTCCAGATGTCGCTCGCGTCGTCTGGACGTAGGTCCAGACGTTTGATTCTGGGAAAATTTCCCAGAATCAAAACCTTCTCGCCTTCTTCCTGCTGCGCATGGCCGCGCTGCGCTCGCTCGCCTGCTGCCTGAGCTGCAGCAACACCGGGGTAACCTCCCCAGCAACATGCTCCCGCTACACGCCCATCGGCCAGCCCTAAGCTGCTCCGACGAGCTCTCTCTCTCTTCCTCACGCGCTCTCCCTCTTCTCCCCTCTCGCTGCACCTCCTCCTCTCCTCACGCAACTGGCAGCAGCTGCTGCCCGCTCTCACTCCCACTCTCACGCTCGCACTGAAGGAAGGGGAAGACAGTAGGGTGGTGAACGAGGGAGAGGGGAGAGGCGAGAGGGGTATTTGAAGGCGTCGGGGGGAAAGAAAAAGTGTCTGCAGGTCGGCGGGTTCAGTCGCATAGACTCGCAATCGTATGCATGCAAAAATTTATTTCCAGACGTCTGGGATGGCATCCAGACGTCTGGACCAACTCCCAGACGTCTTAAAAGTGTTTGATGTCTTCGGGTCTTAACAAATTTGACACCTTTGATTTTGATGGTATGACTAATAGTGATTTTGATGGTAGACAAGTGTCTCAAACTAAAAAAGCTAAGGAGTCTCAGATTGAAAACACTAATGAGCACAGGGTATGAACATCCTTATCCACATTCCCTTTTCAAGAATAATGCCAACATAGATACCATTCCCTCTTCATCTCAAAATCCAACACTAGCTGCCAACAACCTCCACACTCCTATTGTTGAACTTGATAAGGTTGAAGTTGAACTTACCGGACAGGTGATGGAAATAACGAGAGAACTGTAGCCCACATCCTATTGCCAAAGATGTTAAGGAAGAGAAATTAGGTAGCCTTAGAGATATGCAAAATTCTCTAGATACAATATTGGTAGATATGTGGGTTTCTCTTTCTTTAGTTCATAGTACAAGTGTTTCATTTCTTCTCTTTTTGCCTCTGTTCCTAAAAATGTTGGAGAGGCACAACTTGATCTTTTGTGGATGGCTACAATGTAAGAGGAAATGAAGCCATTGATATAATGGAACTTGGGAAGTGGTAAATTTTCCCAACAACACCTACATAGTAGGCTCAAAGTCGGTATATGGTTGCATCCTGTTTCGTGGTGTATTAAAATTATGTTCATTGTAGTATATTGCGAAAAGCGATCACCAGTTTATTACAATTTATTACTCGGAATTTAAAGTTTCCCGAGGTCAAACTCAGGGAGCACACTTTGATTCCAGAAACTTACAAATTCACAATTTTGAAATACAAAAATTTAAGAGAGAGGGACAAAAGAGGCTTTTCTTCTCTTCTTTCTTTCTTCTCTTTCCCTTCTCTTCTTTTTCCCGTCTCTTCTTCTCTTTTCCTTCTCTTCTTTTTCTGCCTTTCCCTTTTTCGGACGTCTGATTCTCTGAATCAGATGCCTTATCGACCTCGTTGCTACAGTGCCTCCTTATTTCTTCAGCTGTCTTCTTGGCCTTCCCTTCTTTTTTTCTTCGGCTGCTGCGACTCTTCTCCTTCTTTTTCTTTCCTCCGCAGCTTTCTTCCTTCCTGGCTTTAGCTCCTTCCTTCTTCTTCTCAGCTCCTTCTTTTGCAGTAGGTCCTCCTTGGCTTCTTCTTCTTTTCTTCCTTGCTACTGCGTCTCTTCTCCGCCTTCTTCTTTCTTCTTCTCTTTGTGGCTGAGTCCTCACCGCTTCTCTTTCTCTTCTTCTCCACCTGTTCCCTGCACACACAAATGCAAAACCTACCCCTACCCTTCCCCGCATCTCTCTCTCTCTAAATCTCTCTTTAGTACGCTCTCCTAGAGCTGGGTAATCTGGTCGGGTCGCGTGCCCGGGTCCGGGCGCACCGGTGTGGGTGGTGCGCGAGGAGTGCACAGGCAGGATATTCGGGTTGCAGGTCAGGTCCGCGTGGGCAGTGTTGCGGACGAGACCGAGTGAGGGCGAGGGACCTCACCCCTGTGTGACTTGAGGCGAATAGCCTCAATCACTTTTTCCTCTTATGCAGGTGCGGGCACGCCTCCGCTTCTGAGGTGGGACTAAAGTCCCACTACTGCTTCGTGTGCCTGCAGGAGAAAGGTGCGACTAATTGGGGCAACAGCCGAGGCCTTCGGCCTCAATTGAGAGCCTGAGTGTGTGCGTGAGGGTGTTCCGCACCTGCTGGACCTGAGGACCTGGAGCACTGCAGCTTGGAGCATCTTGCGAAGCAGCTTCAACCTGCTGGTCAATGGCGACGAGCTGCTCTGTCCCTGAAACACGAGCACGGCCTGGCGGCCCTGTCAGATACCTTGGGGGGCTTCGCCAAGGTGTGGCAAAAGTGCAGAGGTGGTCAGCGTGGAGCGTAGGCATCTGCGTGACTGTGCCCAGGGTACACTATGTGCGTATGTGTGGGTGTGTTCGAGGGTGTGTTTGAGTGGACGGAGTGGTGGTGTGAGTGAGGGAAAATGTTGAGTGGAGCGAGGGATGCTTATGGACTTGTCTGCGAGGGGTGAAATGGCCTGTGGAGGTGGAGCAGCCTCGCCGGAGTTGGTGGTCGGAGGTGGAACAGATGGTGGTGGTAGTGGCAGTCGACGGACCAAAACTAAAATTTGTTGAGGGGGAAGTAAAGAGGGGAGTAAATGGAAGAACTTTTACCTAGCTAAACAGATGAAGGGGGGCAGGAGGCAGACGGCTCAATTCTGCTATCGCCGGAGACGACACCCTGTGGGGAAGATGACGATGACGAGGAAGATAGACCGGAGGGTGCCTGCTGGTACGGTGAGGCACGACAAACGATGGTGAAGCTAACCTTGCCACTGGTATGGTGGCAGGGCGACGAGAGAGGAAGCGAAGAGTCGCCGAAGCCTGCGGGCGAATGGCCGGAGGAGGAGGAGACGAAGTTTGGGGATTTTCCTTGGCCAAAACAGGCTTAAGACGACCGGCGGCCCCTGTCGTTTCTTAAATAGCAGCTGGCGAGGTGAAGATCTCGAGGAGAGGGCGTGGGTAGCTTGCCGGAGAATGGCCGGAGAAGCGACCCATTCCTCTCGCGCGTTCACACGAGAGGAATGGGCAATGGCAGGGCATGGGAGGGAGTCCAAGCAGAAGAGGATGACGTAGGGAACCCCCTTTCATTTCTGAGAGCGATTCCCATACCCTACGCGGTGCCATCCTCCGTGCAAAGTCGCCGGAGGTATGGGTAGTTGCGCGGGGTGGCAAAACGACCATTCTGTAAAGAATGAAAGGAAAGCTGTGGGGCAAAGTGCAAGGGTTCAAAAAGTAATTCATGAGGACCAATTTGTAAAGTAGGTCAAGATGACCTTCCCTTAGGTCTAAATTTTGGTACAAGCCTAATTTGGACCTAAGGAATCTAATGGTGAAGTTTTATTTTAGTTTTGACCATGTTTGACCAGTCAATTTGCACAAAAACCCAAATTAGGTCAAAAATTGGGTATGGTTCTTAATTTAGGTCAAGACAAGTTCTAATGGTCAAATTGAAGGTTCTAAACCTTAGGGGATGTTTTTCCATGAATTTTAGAGGATTTAATTGACTTTTATCTTGCCTAGAACTTCGTGAATTAAAGAAGGTTTGTTTTAAGGTTAAAGAATGTCATTTTATTCCTAGAAATTGCTATAACACTTTTCAAATTAAATCATCCCACTTTCTTTCTTGTTAAGCCCATTCGACCTATGTTTAGACCCTTAGACATCCCGTTTGTGCACTGCATTGGTAAAATTACAGTTTCACCTCTTGTGTGTTGCTTTATATTCAGATTTATAGTTCTTTTATTTAAGCTTTCCCTTAGGTTTTGTAGGAGCTTTTGTATACTTATTTAGGTCAAACTGTGCTAGTTAGGACTCATGATGATGCTCTCATCAGTATATACTATCAAGTATAAAGTAGATGGCCAGGTAGGTAGATACAAGGCTTGTTTGATTCTTAAAGGATTTGCTAAAGAATATGGGATTGATTACCCAGAAACCTTTATACTTGTAGCAAAAATAAACTCCATTAGAATTATTTTGGCCTTTGCAATGCATTTTGGGTGATAGCTCCATCAATTAGATATGAAGAATGCTTTTCTTAATGAAAACCTCAAAGAAGAGATTTATATGCATCTACACCTTGGCTACGAGTTGGAAGGAAAATATTGTAGGCACAAGAAATCCAAATATGGCTTAAAGTAGTTACCATGTGCTTGGTTTGACACATTGCAAGTTGTAATGAAGGAACAAGAGTATTCCTATGATAACAATGATCACATTTTATTTATGAAACATTGTGAGAACAAGTTTCTTTACTATTAATGTATGTTTGATCGGGACCTAGGAGACTATTCGGGTCCAATGATAGCAATAGGTGCGATTCAAAAAATAATAGCACAATAGAAGCACGAGGATTGGTGATCCATGTAAAGACCCATTCTGTTCTGAGCCTTTTAAGACGTCTGGACTGTCAGTCAGACGTCTGGACCCCTTCCCAGATGTCTGGAAATTGAAAATTTTGTACGCAAGGTCGGTTCTGCATGCTGGCTGCTCGCAGACTGCTTTCTTCTCTCTCTTCTTTTCTCCTTCCCCCTCACCGAACCCTAACCCCACTCCTTATATAAGACCCCTCTCCCCCTTCCTCTCTTCTCCACTCCACCACCGCCACCTTCTTCCTCTCCACTACCGTGAGAGGAATGAGCGAGAGAGAGGGAGCGAGAGCGAGGTGCAAGGAGGAGGAGTGGCGTGGAGAGAGGAGGAGGTTGAGCTCGTGGGTTCATGGGAGCTCGCCGGAGGGTGCACGGCTAGAGCGACATGTGCGGGAGGAGGAGTGCGTCGGGGGGGTCGTCCCCGTCTTCCTACTGCAGCTGGAGCTGCAACGAGAGGGAGGAACTGCGGCTGCGAGCGACGAGAGGAGCGGGAGCTTGCTCTGGTTCTGGGATTTTCCCAGAATCAAACATCTGGAGTGCCATCCAGACGACGGGTTGGACGTCTGGTGATGACACCAGATGTCTAAAAGCAAGGTTTTGCGAAGGTACGTTCCTCTCACGGTTATGGCCATGCATTCTGCCCCACAGAGACGATCTATGTGGCTAAAAGGAGGAGATTTTGTCTGTCGCATGCAAGGACAGCTTTGGGAAGGCATGTAGCACTCCCTCCCACGCGTTTCGGACGTCTAGACAGCTTACCAAACAACCGAAAGCACTCCCAGACAACTGGAGAAGAGGTCGGACGTCTGGAGCTGAGTTCAGATGGTCAAGTGAGGGTCCTGGACATCTTAGGTCGATGCAAGAACTTGAGGTGAGACCCTGGTGACTTTTAAGATGTCTGAACCTTGTGCCAGACGTCTAATTTGGTTCTGCAGTCCTATTTTTGACCCATTTAGGGTCCGTTTTACGCAAAAGAGATATCTATGATTTCCTTGTGAGTTCCTCTACATGTTATAAATCCTTATATACTATTCTGGATGTTCCATTGTGCTTTGTTCCTTGGTATAAAACTTCGATCTGTTGCGTGTTCGGGGCTTGCAGAGGCACGTGAGTCTGTCGTTCGAGCCCTCAGTACTCCCGGATTGTCTGGTAGAGTGGTTTCCCCCTGTTTTATTTATAAAACATGAATGCAATTATGAAAATTAGAAAATTAGAAATCTAGGATGTGGCATGAATCCTAGGACGAGAAATACTTGTACTGTTTGTATGCATGTTTGAGATTGTAGTCATAAATGAATGAATAGAATTGTAAACAATTGCCTGTTAATAAATACGAGCTGCCTGTGGAATATAAAATGCCTGTGCCAGTTAAACAGTTACCTGTGACATTACCTGTTGTATATGTTAAATTGTGAAAATACGAGCTGCATGTGTATAATACAAGAATGGAACCGTGAAAGATGAAACCTGGTATAGAATAATATGTTGAATATGAGCATGAACCCTACAGGGAGTTAGGAGTAGAGCTCCTGTGGATGAATGGAAAGATCTGGAAATGTGAGTGGGAAGTGTGCTGGCCATTGACTACGTGGTACCAAGGAGAGAGTCTGTCCCCTATTTAGTGTAGAGCGAAGCTAGCCATCCTTGGGTTGGGACCTATGGTTAGGATTGGCCACTCTACACTAACTTCTGTTGGCCCTCGCGTACACTATACTGGGGAGAGCTACTAGTGTAGGGAGAGTGCTAGCCACCCCACAGGCCCGAGGTTCAGCTAGCCGTCCTATACCAACTTGTTAGGCCCACTAGGCAAACCGGGGTAGTTAGACGAGGGTGCGCGGACTGTGGAGGAGCGAGACCCTTATTTGATTTTGAGGGGCTAGACCCCTGTTACTGAGAGGGCTAGGCCTTATACTGTTCCATGCTGTACTTTGGGTGTACCCACTAGCGGAAACGACTGACCGCGTGCTAGTGCAGGGTAGCTACTTGTGCGCTTATCGTGCGTGCCGTAGTCACCGCTAAGTCTATCCGTGACCTCGGGGTGGTTGATTGGGTGTAGGATCACCATGGGGTACTCTCCCGGCCAGGAGAGCACCACGTGTGCCTTCTACTCTTTGAAAAAGACTGCAATCAAGATCGTTCCCACGAGGAACATGTGAGATCAAGAAAGAGATCTGAAAGTAAACTGATGGATGAAAGGAAATGACTTGTAAAATAAAATAATTGGAAAAGATAAATTTACCTGTTAGCTTTTGCTGCTTTAGTTAGTTTGGTTACCACTCTACTCAGCGTTCGCTAACTCCGTTTTACTCGCAACCCTTTACAGGTTCAAGAGTTGAGCAGCCCGAGTCACCGGCTGCAAAGGATACTGGGCCCAGTCGAGCCCAATAGTAGTTTCTTATTTTGTTGTACTCTCTGTTCTACTAGTGAGTTTTGGACTGTTTTCACCATTTCTATTTCTATACTTATTCTACTTTATGTTATGGTGGTGATATGTACTGTTAGCAACTTTTACTTCCTTTACTGCTTGTACTCTTTTACTGTTAGTTACTTGGCATAGTGAATGTGGTTTACTTTCCTGCTTTTTGGTTATTTCTTGTTGGACTACTGAGTTTTGGGAATAGTCAAGTCGAGCTGGTCTCGGGTCCTGTAGGGATTCGGGAACCAAGTCGTAACAATCCAGTTCCACCTTAACTGGTGTACATCTAAGGAGAGTGTCAAAACTCTCAAATTTCACTATGTATTCTTGAATACAAAATACAATGGAGTTTCTTTTGCTTACTCTGAGTTCGTCACCCCTTCTAGCCAAACAATTTTGGATTTCAAGGGTCATAAGGTCCCCAATCTTGGGGATCATGGTTGGTTGACTAGCCAATCATGGACCGTAACCCACGATCCCACAGTCACCATTAACCAAAATGATGGATGTATGAATAACTGCCCTACCTTTAGTAACTACCACATAGTCACATTCAGACGAAACAGGACGTTGTCTCTTCATGCTATGTATTCTCGTTAGTCAGGTCTTGTTGGGCCGACTGGTTAATTCAACTCGATTAGTGGAGCTTGACTAATTGTTCATCCCACCAAGTTCTGCGGAAAAATATTACCGGCTACCCTACCTGGCAGGCATGCTTTGTCGAGCAAATTAACCTAATCGAGCAGGTGGACCCAGGTGGGTCAATCTTGCTGATCGAAACCTAACTGGGTAGGCGGAACTAGGCAGCTCAATCTTGTCAGTCTAAGGATCCGAGCAAATTGATTGTTGGGCAAATGGACTCGAGTTGTTTATCCGCTAGAGTTGAATTAAAAACTACATTGTAGTGTAGTCGATGAGAGTGAACTCAACATTTAAAATTTATAATTCTTGAAACAAAAGTATTCCGAGGTTGTTCGCTCGGAGAAAATTAAATGCATGTCTTATCACTATCCAAATTTCGTAAAATTAAGCACTGGAGCTATATGCAGGTAGTTGGTCTTTAAATTCATCCATCTAGTTCAGAAGTTATTATACAGTTAGTGCTAATGATTGGGATTTACTCTTAATGCTCAATTAAAGATAAGAAAATTAATGTGATTAAGCATTCAGTAATCAAAGTGAATAATGTCAAGACACTGACATTAAGATTTATGTAGAAACGATTTCCCAACTAATCAAATTAAATAACAACTGGGTCCCTGAAATTTTCTTTGTTTATCGCATTTTGGTCCCTATATGGTTTGCATTATGGTCCTTGTTGAATTGCAATTAGGTCCCTGTGGTATTTGATTTCTCTATAAATGGGTCCCCGTGGTTTTTTTATCGTGAAAAAATCATCTACCTGCTAAAAACGGTGATTTTAATGATGTCGTTGTTTGTAGTATAGTGTCACAATGCAAACAGAAGTCATGCCATTTTTATTTATTTACATAACTTTTACTAGTTTTTTCCAGGTCGCTCACTAGGAGGCAGTTATTGATAGATATCACTCTTTATGTTTCAAAAATGTTCTTTTATTACAAAAATATCAATTATATTTACAAATGAATCAAACAATGAATAAATTGAGTTAATTATATATAAAAGAATCAATTGATGCTAATTACAATACCTTAACCCTATTCACAACTGAACAGGCATGAAAAACTACTTAAACTACCCTATGTTATTTATGTACAATTCAATACCTAAGTCTAGATATAAAAATAATAAACATATACTTACATACACTATACTAACATATATACAATCATACTAATTACTATTAAACCTTAGAAACACTATATACAACCTAAGGCAAATAATGACTCTAACTATATACACTAACTTTATATATATACATATATACATTACAATATGTATACATACATATAATATATCTATTTAAAAATATATATTAATAATACTTAAATATTTATGCTCTACATATAGTGCTTGTCATATACTATACATGTCTATATATACTTATGTACCATATCAATACTATATACAACTTTAACTTAAGTAGATTATTATATAATGATGTACTAACATACTTAAACGTTACTAAAGCCCCAAAACTTGTCACTAAAGATTACGTACATAAAAGGCTAAAACACTCATTACTCTTATATACTATACAGCACACACAAGTATACACTACATATATACATTTTATTTATTATACATATACTATATAACTCACATGCACACATAATAACTCAAACTCACTCAACTCCACACAACACTTGGTCTCTTTTAAGTCACTCACTCATGGTTAGGGGTTCAACACTTAGGCAAAATTTTGGCTTGTTCCCTCACTCACCTTAACACATTTAGTCCTCAAATATAAAAAGCTTGGTTTTTAATGGGTGGATCAGGCCTTTTGTAGGATACACAACACCCCTGGGAGTAGGACCAGATCATTACTAAGCCTAGTCCTAGTTATTAGTTAAGTATATTCAGTGCATTCTTTCGACCCGTATCCAGTTCAACAGGACCGGACCACATGCTAAACCAGGCTCCCAACCCACAATATGCTCAGATAATATGCTCATAGTGCTCAGAAGAACCAGGTAATGGGTAATGGGCATATGTGTGCCTGGCGCATGTCGATTGGAGAAGCAGAGGATGAAATTCAATTTATAGTGCAACGCTTGCTCAACAACGCCCAATGTGGCACTTTCTTAAGGGTTGAAATCAGTGTGAAATGTGTTCGCTGAGGCCGATTTGAGACCTCAATTTGAGTGCCCATTTTATGTCCAAATTCAAAATTAAAGATATGCTTGGAAAGTCCTTACATAGGTGTTGACGCGTCTTGATCGTGTTTTAACAGTTAGTTACGTCGTAGTATAGGTGCTCAAGCGTTGTCAACAAATAAAAATTTATTACTCGAAAATCTAAGTATCCAAGGTCGAACACAGGGAGCAATTGGAATTTATTACTAATCTCAAGAATATAATTGAACACTTAATTACTCAAAACTTAATTCAAAATATATATGTGCATGAGTTTAAAATTCAATTGTGGCAAAAAGAATGAATTTGGATGTCTGATCCCCTAAGACATCTGATCATGGGATCAGATGTCTTAAAAAGATGTTTTCTCCTCTCTTGTTCTTGTTCTTCATCTTCTTATTTTCTTCCTTTCTTCTTTGTGCTTCTTCTTTCTTCTCTGCAGTTCTCTTGCCTTGCTTCTTTCTTCTTATTTTCCTCTGTCTTTTGCCTTGTCTCTCTTCTGCAGTTTCTTTCTCCTTTTCTCTGCGGGTCTTCTTCTTCTTCCTTCCTTGGCTTTAGCTTCTCTTCTTCTTCTGCTTGTCTTTACCTTTCTTTATTTCTTCTTTCTTCTTCAGTTCCTCTTTTCTTTTTTCCTTCGCCTCTTCCCTCTACCTTGGCTTTCTCTTTTTCCTCTGCGAAGGCTTCCTTCCTTCTTTTCCTTCGCTTGCAGCGGCTAAGTCCCTGCTTCCTTCTTCAGTTCCTTCCCTGCACAAACCAAAGAGGAGCAAAACCTATCCCTCTAACCACACCCGCGTCTCTCTCTCTCTCTGTGTATCACTCCTCAGCACGCTCTCCTAGAGCCGGGTAATCGGGTCAAGTTGCGTGCCCAGGTCTAGGCACATTAGCGTGGGTGTGGTGCGCGACGAGTGCTCAGGATGGTTGTCGGGTCGGGTCACCACACCCGTGTGATGAGCTCACAGACGAGGTGGTGAGTATAGGTGAGGAGGGACCTCACCCCATGGATTCTCGTGGCGATTGGCTGATATCACAAAATCAATATAAACTACTCACTCGCCTTACAGCTTACCGAGGTGGGACTATTGTTCTGCTGCTCTTTCTCACACACCCGCAGCAGACCGTTCTCCAATTGCAGCACTTCAAGCTTCGTGACGCCTCTCTCTGGAACAGATGACTTTGCGAGGCCTCCCCGAGTCTGCTGGACATGGAATCCTGGAGCACTACAGCCTGGGACGAGCTTGCAACCTCCTCGAGTCACCATTAATGCCGGCTGGAGCATGAACCCTGCCTGACACAAAAAGGGCCTTGCAGCTCAATCAGACCACAAGAGCACCTTCGCCATGTCACGGCGAAGGTGAGGCGATAGGTGGCAGGCCGCGGAGCGGCCTAGGCGTGCATGCTTAGGTTGCTCTGTGGCCGACCGGATGAGTTTGGTCGGGGGACAATTGTGGCATTGTAGAGGGTTTGTGGATGAGTGGAGGTTATTCAGTGGAGTATGGCGGAGGTTATGCGGTGGTTGGTGAGACGTGTGGGGCTGCGGGGTGACGGGAGCGTCTTACCGGAGGGTGGCCGGCGATGAAGAAGATGGTGGTCGACAGCGGCGGTCGAGGAGCGTGTGGTGAAATAAGATGAGGGAAATGAGAGACGGGATAGAGAAGAGCAGTTCTAACCTAAGTGGACGAAGGGGGAGAGAAGGCGGCCGGCAGTACCTGCTGTTGCCGGAGAAGAAGGCATCTGGTGGAGGAAGACTGCGGAGACGACGGGGCTAGGGCTGCTCGCGCGGGTGTTGCGCGACGTGGAGGAGGATGAGGAGGACGGCTCTACCACTAGTTTTGTGGCAGAGTGACGAGGAAGAGGAGGGGGGCTCGCCAGAGCTCGTTGGACCCCTTAGCCAGAGGAGAAGAAGAGGAAATTGAGGTGGAATCCTGGCCAAGTCGAGCTGAGGAGGTGCGGCCGAAGATGAGGGTTAATTTATAGGCACAGGCGGGGACTCCTGTGCTTGGAAGACAAGATTCCAAGCGCAGGACTCCTCGCAGGAGATGGAAACAGTTAAGAGACCAAAATCTCTCGTGTGTTCGCACGAGAGATTAGGTGTAAATCAGGGATCAGGATTGTGTTCAGATGGAAGGGAATTCCTCAGAGAATCTCCCTTCCAAATCTGGAAGGAGATCTCTGAGGAATCAGAGAGAATTCCCTCTCTATTCCTCGTCGGAGCAGGATTTCTCCCAAATAATGGCGGAGGGACCTTCTTGTAAGAGTGGCGAGGAAGTTAGGGGGTGTATAAATGGCTTTCAAAAGATAGGGACCAAAATGTAATTAGGTGTACTAATTTACAAAGTAGGTCAAGATGACCTCCGCTTAGGTCCAAATTTTGGTAAAAACCTAATTTTGACCTAAGGAATCCAATGGTGAAGTTTTATTATAGGTTTGACCATGTTTGACTGGACATTTTGTACAAAAACCCAAATTAGGTCAATTGATGAGCTAGAATCCTAATCTAGGTCAAAATAGGTTCTAAAGGCCAAATTGAATGTTCTAAACCCTAGGGGATCTTTTTTCATGAATTTTAGAGGGTTTATTTGATTTTTATCCTGATCATAACCTTGTTGAATTAAGCGGGTCTGTTTTAGGGTTACAAGATGTCATTTAATTCCTTGTTTGCACATAAACTCATTTCTGATTGAATCAACCTACTTTTTATCTTATTCAGACCATTTGACCTATGTTTTGCCTCTGAGAAATTCCATTTATGTACTGTAATGGTAAAATTACAGTTTTACCCTTTATTTCATGCTTTCTTCTCAGAACACTTATTCCTTCAATTAAGCCCTCTTCTAAGTTATGCAGGAGCTTTAATTCTCTTTAGTAGGTCAAAATGAGCTAGTTATGGCTCATGATGAGGCTCTCATCAATAGGGTTACTTCATTATGTAATTAAATTATAAAAATAACTTATTTAATTATATACCTCATCGTACCCCTATGCTTAGGTTTTGCTAGTCCCTTAGCAAACAACTCATCAAGTGCAAAGCATTTAAGTATCATCTAGGTAAGTGTGATGAGATATCTATTTAATCATTTCAATTTTTAAGTGTTTAGAGATGATCTTTAAGCTAAATTTTTTTCTGATAAGCCAAATGTGCTTATATCTGGACATTGTGAGAACCAGTTGCATAAGAAGACTTACCAGAACTCAAGACTAATATGACATAGACCATGATGAGAACCTTATCATGAACCCTAAATAGCACATTTTGACCTAATAAAATGAACAAAAGGTCCTACATAACCTAAAGGAAGGCTTAATTAAAGGAATTACTGATCTGAGAAGAAAACATGACACAAGGGATAAAACTGTAATTTTACCATTGCAGTGCATCAATGGGATTTCTAAGGGTCTATACATAGGTCAAGTGACCTTAATAAGAGAAAAAGTGGGATGGTTTGGTCTGAAAAGGGTTATGACAAAATCTAAGAATTAAATAGCAGTCTGTAACCCTAAAACAAACCTACTTTAATTCACGAAGTTATAGGCAAGATAAAAATAAAATAAACCCTCTAAAATTCATTTAAAAATATCCCTTAAGGTTTAGAGCCTTCAATTTGTCCTTTTGAACCTGTTTTGACCTAGATTGAGGTTCATACCCTATTTTTGACCTAATTTGGGTTTTTATGCAAAATATCTAGTCAAACATGGTCAAACCTAAAATCCAACTTCACCATTATATTCCTTAGGTCAAAATTAGGTTTATACCAAAATTTGAACCTAAGGGAAGGTCATCTTGACCCACTTTGCAATTTGGTCAAAATTACTTTCTGATCCTCAACTTTTGAAACCCTTGCAATTACCCCCTCAAATTCCCCATTGTTTTCTTCACTTCGATCCCTCTGCCACCCGCAACAGAAGGACATGCCTCTGGTGACTTTGCGTGGAGGATGGCGCCTCATCTGCATGGGGAGTCGGCCCCATATTTGAAAGGGGGCTCCCTGCGGAGCCCCCTACCGCATGGGCTGCTCCCTATGCCCTGAAGCTTGCCATACCTCTCGTGCGAACATGCGAGAGGTATGGGCCTCTGGTCTGCCATACCTCCGGCGTGACCTCCCTGCCGCTCTCGCGCGCCTCCCGGCTGACCTTTGCCTATTTAAGGAACAACAGATCACGCCGCATCCTTCAAGCTCGATTTGGCCTGAGATCCCTCTCCAATTCATCTCCTCCCAACTTCGGCCGACTGCCCAGAGCTTCCGGCGACTCCTCCTCCCCTCTCTCATCGCTCTACCACCGTACCAGTGGCAGAGCTATCTCCGCCGTGTCGCGCCATACCAGCAGGCGCCCTCCGATCCCCTTCCTCGTCGCCATCTTCTTCCCTTGGGTGCCTTCGTCTCTGGCGACGGAAGGCACCAGCCGCTCGCCATCCTCCTTCCCCCTTCGCTCTGGGCTTGCCAGATAAGTTCTCCTTTCTCCCCTCTCTATTTTCCTCTTGTCAATTGTTATTTCCAACCCCTCGACAGTCGCCAACCACCACCATCATCCACACCTTCGGTAGACCACCGGCAAGGTGTCCTCGCCATTCCACTCCTCCATCCACCTCGCCAAACCCCTCTGAAGCTCCGCCATAACTCCCTGATGATTTCCCCCCTCTCCACTGACCGCCACACCCACTGTCTCCTCCCCCGAACACACCCACCTACACTTACACCGTGTGCCCTAGGCACACACGCACAAGCTTCTTCACACCATGCTGACCCCCAAGCTACCTTCGCCGTGCTCCGGCGAAGACTGCTGAAGGTTCTGACAGGGCTGCAATGCCGTATTTGTGATTTCAAGGTCACGACTTCTTCCGCCATTGGCGCAGACACACGAACCATGCTTGAAGCTTCGTTCAGGTCCCAAGAACCCAGGCCTCCTGGTCCAAAAGGTGCGGATTCCCCTCACGCACCCAACCAAGCAGATAATTGGCCTCGAAGGCCTTAGTTGCTGTTTCATTTTCTCGCGCCATCTGCTGTGGGCATGCAGGCAGAAGCGGGTGGGACTTTAGTCCCACCTCGTGAGTTTGTGAGTGGGCGTAGGTGCTTAAATTGAAAAACTGTATAGGGCTTATCGCCTCGAAACCACGGGGTGAGGTCCCACTCACCTTCACCCGCCTCATCCATGACCCAACCACCGTGGACCTGGCGTGACCTGTTTACCTGACCCTGCACTCCTCGCCCACCACCGCACGTCGGTGGGCCTAGTCCCGGGCGCGAATACCCGACCCGATAACCCGGCTGGCTCTGGGAGAGCGGTGACCTGAGAGAGAAATAGAGAGAGAGAGACGCGGGGGGGTAGGGGTAGGTTTTGCTTAACAGTGTACCTATGCAAGGAAGCAGAAAGGAAGGAGCAGGAGCTAAAGAAAAAGGAGGAGGAAGAAGAAGCAGAAGAAGAGGAAGAGGAGAAGCCAAGTGAAGAAGAGAAAGAGGCTGAGGACTTAGCCGCAGGAGCAGGAGATAAAGAAGAAGGTAGAGGAAGGAGCAGAAGTAGAGCCAAAGAGGAGGGAACTGCCGCAAAGAGGAAGACCAAGCAGAAAGGAAAAGAAGAGAAGAAGAAAAAGCCAAGGAGAAGAAGAAGCAGCAACAGCAGCCAAAAATAAAGAAAGGAAGAAGAAGACGTGCACTGTAGCAGTTGCCACTTAAGGCGTTTGATTTCTAGAATCAGACGTCTGAAGATAGAGAAAAGAAAAGAGAGAGAACAAAGAAGAAGGGGGAAAAAGAAGAAAAAGAGAAGACAAATTCTATTTGTATTCTCTACATTTTTTGTAAAACATTACAGTATTATGAATTGTGATCTTTTTGCTTCTAAAATCAAGTTTGCTTCCTGAGTTCGACCTCGGAATTTTTTCAAATCTCGAGTAATAAAACAAATTAAATTGATGATCCCCGAGTGGGACACCAGACCATCTCTCGACAGACAAGGGCTCTTGATATTTAAACCTTAACTACAATTTTCAGTACTCAAGAGGGTTTTACAAAGCTCAAAATCTAAGAGATTATGGTTGTGCTCAATAACCCTAAAACTAAATCCTGGGGTTTCATGTCTTTTTAAGTCCAAGTTGGTCCTAGCTTTAACTCATGTCTTCGAATCAACTCTCAAAAATGAGTGAAGACTCAAACCCAACTCTTATTATGTTGTGGCCCAAAGAATATTTAGTGGAAACAACATATTTGTAATACACCCTGAAAATATTTGGTGGAAATATACAAGACTTTGGAAAACATACTTGATTTATTCAAAAGAATGTCATTTTTCGATTCTTTTTTACTTTTTCCATTTTTTCTGATTTTTTTGATATTTTTCTTTTTTTGAGAGGAGAGCCATCCTGGGACCGATTCATGGCTCTCTTCTGCAAATAGTATTTTTTGCAGACGTGGCAGGACCAGAGGAGGCGAGAGTTTCACACTCTCCATTAGGGGGCGATGACAGTTAGCACGTACTGCACGCGTTTCCTGGAGCTATCATGCTTTGCCCCGTCTACTGTGACTACAGAGGAGGAGCATTTGTGGAGGTTCACAGAGGGCCTTCGGCCTACTAACGGGGGTATGTGAAGCCCCTAAAGCTACCTATCTTCTCCCACGTGGTTGAGGCAGTAATGACCTATGAGGAGACCAACCCGACTGCGCGACACACCGACTGAAATGACCCTTCCCAAGGGTTGGTAGGCTTTTTCCAGAGACTGTGAGGGTTTCGTTGCATATTTTAAACCCCTAAGTTTTTAGTGGAAGGACTTGTGGGAGTTTGGGAATGTTGCGGGGAATTCTGTGCAATTTTCTGGGCCCTACACACCCACCCCACGCACACCACTCAAACCCTAACCCTAGATTTCCCTCTAAAAAACCACCCAGCCTTGGAGTTCGTGCCCTACCCCCCTCTCCCACACCCCTCTTCCTTGCAGCTGCACACACCCACCCCATCTCCTTCCTCCATCCATTCCTTCCTCATTCACGCTGCTGCTGAGGGAGCTGCTGCACGAGGAGTATGCAAGTTCGGGGAGGAGGTGGAGCCATTGTGAGAGCTAGAGGGAGGAGATCCGTGTAATGCTAAGGTAGAGCCAGAGATACTGTAGCTCTTGTACACGAAGAAGAAGACTTGGCTGCGAGGAAGAAGGTGATTTAAACACATTTACACTACTTAAAATGTCTATTTATGCATGTTCTTAAGCATAGGATTGCATTTCATGATATAAATATTGCATAACATGCATCATCTTGCATTTAGAGTAGTTTGAATAAAATGGAGGTTAATTGTCTTCTTTTATGTGCTTGGACAGGGAAAACATTTTATCGGGGCCTCGGATCAAAGATCCAACCATATGGATGTGATCAGGGCGACGATTGGAGTTCAACGACTCCAAGATCTCCCTAATCAGGCATCCGTAGCATCAGATAGTGACTGGGGAACCCTAGAAGATCAAGGGCCAGGATGGTGCAGATTTGCACTTCAGATGACAAATCCGACCACACGGATGAATTCGGATCGACGATCGCAGCCCAACGACACCAAAATCAAGTCAATCCGACATCCGTGGCACCATCTACAACTTCTAGAAGATGGCCGACCAAGATGGCACCACGTGGCACCATCTCGGCCGCCCAAACAGCCGTACGCATTCTACAAAGGCCCCACACCCGCTCGCTCTCCGCCATTGGATCTTGATCCAACAGCTGTGGTCGGCCGCGCTTAAAAGCGTCTGCTCAACCATCCACGCCCCGAAGCGCAGCGGTCGAGCGCGCTTACGCGACCGGCAAGCACGGGTTCGAGCCGCAGCAGAGGGATGGAGGCGCGGGCGGGCGTTGGATCGCGATCGGACGGCCGCGCGCGCCCAATAGCGTTCACGCGCGATTGAACGCGCGGCGTCACGTGCGATCGCACGTGCCAGGCGGGCGCAGCGCAACGGCCGGAGATGCGTCTTAAGCCGTCCGATCTCGCGATCAGACGGCTGAGAATCAAAGTATGTGCGATGGCGTTGAGCGCGCGGGCAGCTGAAGCGACGCGCGTGGGCGCGGAAGCTACGCCCACGTTGGGGGCTTTAGTGACGGATTTATCCGTCACTAAAGACCCCTCATTTATTATTTTGAAGTTGTAATGTCCATTTTGCCCCCACTCCTTGCAACTATAAAAGGAGACCCCCTCCATACGAAATTCTCATCCCTTCCTTCTCCTCTCTACCCCTCCAAAGCTCAAGAGAAGCTTGTCCCACACCCGGGATGCTTCTTGCGAGATAAAGTCCAATTTTCGTTCCCCTTCGGAAGTGGATCCCGCGACGACGACGGCGTGCTGCTTCATTCCCGTTCTTCTGCTTCGTCCTCCTTTGTCCTGCTTTGTTCTCCTTCTTCCAGGCATCGTCCCGTCCGGCTCGTCCTCCAAGCAACCGTCGAGGAGGATTTCTCTCTCCCTATTCTTTTTACTGCTTTCTAGTATAGATTTACTGCTTTCTAGTGTAGTTTTGCTCGTCCTCCAAGCAATCGTCGAGGAGGACATTTCCTCCTCCATTCTTTTAATGCTTTCTAGAGTAAATTTATCACTTTCTAGAGTAATTATTTTATGCTTTGTAGTTGTAAGAGTGAAATGAACAATCTTCTTAATGATAAATTCCTTGTTTATTCTACATCTCATTTTGATTTCTCTGTGTAATATTCTCTTTCTCTCTTACTCTCTCTCTCTCTCTTCTTTTATTGTAAATAATTAGATAGTTTTAAATTGAATTATTCCATGACAAATAAAAAGAAATGCGTAGTTTTTAAATCAAACGTCTGTCTCCCTGTGTTCGACCCGGAATTTCAATTTCGGTATAAATTTTATTTGTTGAATACGAATTATTCGCTTTCGAACTACAACGACAGGTTTTCCAAAACCAAACACGTTAGCGTAGCGATTCGTATACGTTCAACAGAAGGCCTCGCAGCGATTTTGCGGAATCATTTTTTAGCAAAATAAGATGTCTGGGAGGACTCTCAGACGGCTGGTCGGACATCCGGAGTTGCATCCAGATATTTGAAATGGCACAGAAACATGAGGTAAGACCCTGTTCAAGGTCTATGCGTTCATACCGTCCCTACTATAGCCTGAGCCTTGAGCCGTGTGTCACAGAGCGAAGAGGAGAAGCCTCCCACGAGGAGAAGGCTCGCAAAGGCCTATGTAAGGGCCTTTTTCCGTGGATCGGACATCTGCACCTCTTGACAGACATCTTCCAGGACGTCTAGAGGTCGCATCAGACGTCTGACTAGGCAGTTTTCAAAGGTATGCACTCTGGACGATCTCTGCGTGATTTGGTACAAACCTCTCAGAGAAGTTCTGACTGTACGACACTATGTACGTTTGCAGAGTTCTTGGGAAGGTGCACAGGCGCAATGACCCAAACACTTTAGGACATTTGGACGTCTCTCCAGATGACGGATACCCGTCACAGACTAAGTACATTGCCAAACGTCTGGAAAGACCCCAGGACGACCGTGAGGGTTCCAGACGTTCGACCTTTAGCACAGAATGCAAGGTGAGCTTCCTGTTGCCATTTAAGACATCTGGGACCTCTCCCAAACGTCTGATTTTAGTTTGATTTGATGGATTCAGGCACCAAGCAACCAGTCCAACTAGACCTACCTTCTTAGTCTTGTTCAAGTGAACCAGGAAGGGTGTTTGGGTTGGTTCAGGGCCCAAATGAAGTCATTTTTTTCGTAAATAAGGTACCATTGGGTTCCTATTAGAAATTCCCAAGTGATGGAGCCTTGTTCTAGCTTTTTCGAACTCTTTTCCCTATCTCGAGAAATATTGAAATGGTTGGTCAGACCGTCTGTGTTAATAGGATGGTCGTCTGCGGTGTTCATGGGACCCGCAAAGGTTGCGAGGTCTGTCGTTCGTGCGTCCACATCTCCCGGATACTCTGGTAGAGTGGTCTTTACTGTCCTTTGTGAATTAAATGATGAAAGTGCTTGTTATTTAGAACTAATTGGTTGAACCCTAGGATGTACAATGAACCCTAGGGCTGAGATAGAAAAATGAATAATTATACATGCTGTAATGACCCGTTCTGATTTGAGCCTTTTAAGATGTCTGGATTGTCAGTCAGATGTCTGGTCAAATGTCCGGACCATTTCCCAGACATCTGAAAATTGAAAAATCTGTACGCGCATTTGCTTTCTGCGCATAGACAGTGCGTAGACCTTCGTCTCTCTCCTCTCTTCTCCTTTTTCCCCCGTCGAAACCCTAAACCCTCACCTATAAGAGGCCCCCCTTCCTCTCCTCTCCACTCCACCACCACCACCTTCCTCCCAACTCCATTGCCGTGAGTAAGAAGCGCGAGAGAGAGGGAGCGAGAGTGAGGAGGAGGAGCGGATGTGAGGAGGAGGTGAGCGTCAGGGCGTCGTCCTCGACCTTCTACAGCAGTCGAAGCTGCAGTGGAGTGGAAGGAGCCGCGGTGGGAGAAGTGGGAGTGAGGTCTGATATTGGAGTTTCTCCAATATCAGACGTTCGGAGTGCCTTCCGGACGACGAGCTGGATGTTTCGCGATGACACCGGACATCTAAAAGTGAGTGTATCGCGAAGGTACGTCTTCCTTGCGGTTACGGCCATGCAGGCTGCACCGCAGAGGCGATCTGCTTGGCTAAAAATGGTGTGCTGCTCTGTTGTGAGCAGGAGCAGCTTTGGGAAGGCACACGGCACACCCTCCCACGCTTTTCAGACGTCTGGACAACTAACCAGACGCCCGGAGGACTGGTCGGACGTCTGGAACTTTGTCCAGATGGTCGCGGAGGAGTCCTGGACGTCTGAGGTCATCATAGGAACCTGAGGTGAGTCTCTGATGACTTTTAAGACATCTGGATTTAGTTCTAGACGTCTGATTTAGGTCTGCAGACACATTTTTGACCAGTTTAGGATCTGACCGAGATCCGTTTTACGCAAATGAAATATCTGTAGTTTCCTTGTGAATTCCTCTACATGTTAGAAACCTTTATATATTGTTCTGAACATTCCACTGTGGTGTGTTCCTTGGTATAGGACTTCGATCTATTGCATGTGTGGGGTTTGCAGAGGCACGTGGGCCTGCAGTTCGAGCCCCTAGTACACCCGGATTGTCTGGTAGAGTGGTTTCCCCCTGTTTTACTTATAAAATATGAATGCATCTTTGAAAAGTAGATAACTGGAAACCTAGGATGTTGCATGAACCCTAGGATGAGAAATGGTTGAACCGCTTGCTTGCGTGATTGAAACTGTATTTATGAATGAATGAGATAAATTATTAGCAACTGCCTGTTAATGAATACGAGCTGCCTGTTAGAATATGAAATACCTGAGATAACTAAACAGTTACCAGTGATATCACTTGTTACATATGTTAAATTGTGGAAATACGAGCTGCATGTGTAAAATACAAGAACAGAATTGTGGATGATGAAACCTGGTATGGAATAATATGGTGAATATGAGCATGAACCGTATGGGGAGTTAAGAGTAGAGCTCCTGTGGATGAATGGAAAGGCCTGGAAATATGGATGGGAAGTGTGTTCGCCCTTGAGTACGTGGTACCAAGGAGAGCGATTGTCCCCTTTTTAGTGTAGAGCGGAGCTAGCCGCCCTTGGGTTGGGATCCGGGGTTAGGATTGGCCACTCTACACTGACTTCTGTTGGCCCTCGCGTACACGGTACCGGGGAGAGCTACTAGTGTAAGGAAGGAGCTAGCCACCCCATGGGGCCCGAGGTTCATCCAGCCACCCTAAATCGACTTGTTAGGCTCTCTAGGCAAACTGGGATAGTTAGACGAGGGTGCGCGGACTGTGGAGGGGCGAGACCCTTATTTGGTTCTAAAGGGCTAAACCCCTATTGCTGAGAGGGATAGGCCATATACTGTTCCGTGATGTAGTTTGGGTGTACCCACTAGTGGAAACGACTGACCGCATGCCAGTGCAGGGTAGTTACCCGTGCGCCTATCGCGCGTGCCATAGTTACCGCAACGTCTGTCTGTGACCTCGGAGTGGTTGACTGCGTGTAGGACTACCACGGGGAACTCTCTCGGCCAGGAGAGCATCACGTGTACCTTCTACTCTTCGGAAAAGACTGCAATCAAGATCGTTCCCACAAGGAACATGTGAGATCAAGAAAGAAATTTGAAAGTAAACCAATGGGGTGAAAAGAAATTACTTGAGAAAAATAAATAAATGGAAAAGATAAATTTACCTTCTAGCTTTTACTGCTTTAGATAGTTTGGTTATCACTCTACTCAGCGTTTGCTGACTCCGTTTTCACATAACCCTTTATAGGTCCAGGAGTTGAGCAGCTCGAGTTACTAGCTGCCGAGGGTGCTGGGCCTAGTCGAGCCTAGCAGTAGTTTTCATACTGTGGTTGTACTTTCTTTTCTGCTAGTGAGTTTCAGACTTTGTTTACTGTTCCTATTACTGTACTTTGTTCTACTTTCCTGTTGTTGTGGTGGTATGTACTGACTAGCAGCTTTTACCTCTTTTACTGCTTATACGCTTTTACTGTTAGTTACATTGCATAGTAAATGTGGTTTATTTTCCTACTCTTCGGTTATTTCTTGTTGGATGACTGGGTCTTGGGATTAGTCGAGTCGAGCCGATCTCGGGTCCTGTAGGGATTCAGGAACCGGGTCGTAACACATGCCGTGAAAGTTAAATTGTAGTAATGTTTCCTGAATATGCTAAATTACGAGTTTCCTGTTTACATTTGTTGAATCATGGCTTGAACTAAAATACATGTTGTATCCTGTTTAACCTGATTGATGAGATAAGTGTTGAATTGTGAAACCATGAGCTGCCTGATATACCCTAAATTTATCATGATATGAATAGAGGCATATGTACTGTACGGAAGTGAGAAATTCCTATGCACGAACCCTACGGGGAACTTGAAAAGGAATTCACGTGTATGGAATAAATATCGGATGTTGATGGAAAGTAGTTGGTCCTCCCATACACGGTACCTAGGAGAGCTACTGTACTTAGTGTAGGAGGGGAGCTAGCCACTCCACTGGGCCCGGGGTTAGGACTGGCCCTCCTACAGTGACTCTTTCAGGCCCACTGGACAAACCGGGATAGTCGGATGAGGGTATGCGGACTATGGAGAAGCAAGACCCCTGTTCTGAGAGGACAAGGCCCTGTGCTGTTCTGTGTTGTACTTTTGGGCGTACCTACTAGCGAAATGACTGACCGCATGCCAGTACGGGGTAGTTACCCGTGCATTATAGTGAGTGCCATAGTCACCGCTACGTCACGATCGTGACCTCAGGGTGGTAGACTGGGCGTAGGACTACCACGGCGTGCTCTCCCGACCAGGAGAGTGCCACGTGTACATCCTATATCGCGGGAAAACTACAATCAAGATCGTTCCCTTAGGGAACAGGAAGGTTGAGAAACATTGTGGACCTTTTGCTAGAAATCTGGCTCTTAAACACTAGTTGTTAAATTAACTGTTGTTTAATTAGATAATTACATGTAAATCGGTGGTTTTCTTTACTATGTAAATAATATAACTGTTGTATATACCACTCTACTCAACGTAAGCTAACCCCCCCCACCCCCCCGTTATATATAACCATGTATAGGTTAGGGAGTCAAGCAGCTAGCACCATCGGCTGCAGAGGGTGTTAGGCCCAGTCGAGCCCAACCTTAGCTTCTAGTACTAGTTCTCTTTCAGCCTTTTCTAGTGTAGTTAGTGATTCTATTTCATGTTGGACTAGATGGTGTGAACTTTTATTGTCGTGATGGCTAGTTTGGATTATGTTTAATGTCTTTTTGAGCTCCAGTTACTTTCGCTGCTTCCTTTAATTATTCTAGCTACTTGCATGCGTGGTTTGGGATGGTTTCGTGCATATGGGTTAGTTTCTCGTTGGACGACTGGGTCTTGGGGTTAGTCGAGGCGAGCCATTTCTGGGTTTCCAGAGGGGCCTGATTCAGGTCGTAACATCGACGGGGGAGGTCCAAAGAGGCTCTAGTAGCCTCAGCACTCTCAGGGCCGTCAGGAGAGGAGGCATATGACACACATGGGGGAGGCGTCTCGTTCGGTGGAACCACCAGTGACCTTTGGAGGTTCCAAACAGGGGCCAGCTTCCTGTACCGGACCCCCGCCTAGCTACTAGCAGGGACAGGCTGAGGGAGGAGGTCGAGCCCCTCTCTGCTACCAATGTGGCCAGCCGGGTCACATGAGGAGGGACTGCCCATCTAGGGCAGGAGCATAATAGATACTCCCTGCCCCGATCACAGGAGGTCGATTTGGCGACCGTGGTTACCATGCTCGAGGAGGAGGACAGCAGTCACGAGGTGGGTACCAGCCAGCCGCTACATGCCCGACCCAGAGCGTGGCTGCCTCTTCCACACCTAGGATTGGGGGGTGTGTCAATGTCCTGACTCATAAAGACACTAGAGCTTCAGGTTCTGTTGTAATAGGTATGGTTACAGTTTCTGGTAGATTAGTTTATGTGCTTTTTAATTCTGGTGCCACGCACTCTTTTGTCTTCACAAGTTTTGCCGTCAATTTGGGGTTGAACAATACTTTATTGGAGAATCCGTTTCTGATTAGTGGGTCGGGAGGACAGTTGTTTGTCGCAGAGGAGGCCTCTGTCAACTGTGAGGTCATGATAAGGGGACACAACCTCCCTGCTAATCTAATTGTGATTCAGATGGAGGAGTTCGGCGTAATCTTGGGGATGGATTGGCTATCTTTCTATCACACCATGGTGGAATATTTTGGGAGGAAGATTGTCTTTTCCATTCCTGAGTTGCCTTCTTTTGAGTTCCATGGCCAGTCAGTGGACGAAAATTTTAGATACATTTCCGCATTTTGAGTAGCGAAGCTACTGAGCCAGGGGTGTGAGGGCTTTTTGACTTGTGTTGTGGCAGAGCCTAGCCCAGCAGCTGACCTACAGAGTGTTTCGGTTGTTTGCGAGTACCCTAATGTTTTCCCTGAGGAGTTACCAGGACTACCACCTGAGCGTGAGGTCGAGTCTGAGATCTCCTTGGTACCAGGGACCAGCTCCATCTCTACTGCACCTTACAGGATGGTACCACTTGAGCTACGAGAGCTTAAGTCCCAGCTGTAGGGTTTATTGGAGAAGGGCTCTGTGAGGCCAAGTGTATCCCCCTAGGGGGCCCTGCTTTATTTGTGAAGAAGAAAGATGGCACCCTTTGGCTTTGTGTCAACTACAGATAGCTAAACCGAGTCACCATCAAGAACAAGTATCCGTTGCCCCGCATTGACGACCTCTTTGACCAGTTGAGAGATGCCACGGTGTTCTCCAAGATAGACTTAAGGTCAGGTAACCACCAGCTAAGGATACTTGTCCAAGATAGCTTTTCGCACACGATATGGACACTATGAGTTTTCGGTCATGCCGTTTGGAGTGACCAATGCCCCTGCCGCCTTCATGGATCTAATGAACCATATTTTCAGACCCTACTTGGACCAATTTGTGGTGATTTTTATCGATGATGTGGTTGTATACTCCTGAGAGCAGTTCCAGCAGGAGCAGCACTTATGCATGGTTCTGGACACTCTGAGACAGCCAAGGCTATATGCCAAGTACAATAAGTGCAAGTTTTGGCTGAGGCAGGTTACCTTCTTGGGCCATGTGGTCTCGGGAGATGGAATAGTTGTGGATCCAGCCAAGGTTGAGGCCACGCTCAGATGGGAAAGGCCACGTACAGTGACAGAGATACGCAGTTTCTTGGGGCTAGCAGGCTACTACCGATGATTTATCAGAGGCTTCTTCCATATTGCACGTCCTACGACACAGTTGACTAGGAAGGACGTGCCTTTCACTTGGACAGACTAGTGTAAGGTGTGTTTTAAGGAGTTGAAGGGGAAGCTGAGTTCAGCTCCTGTACTCAAAATTCTAGATAGCAGTGGAGAGTTTGTGGTTTACACTGATGCTTCGTTGCAGGGGTTGGGTGGTGTGCTCATGCAGCGGGGCCACGTAGTCTCTTATGCATCGTGGCAACTATAGCCCCATGGGCACAACTACCTTACTCACGACTTGGAGCTGGCAATGGTCGTCTTTGCTTTGAAGACGTGGAGACATCACCTATACGGTGAGACCTTTGAGATCTTCACAGATCATAAAAGCCTTAAGTACCAGTTTGACCAGAAGGAGCTCAACATGAGACAGAGACGTTAGTTAGAACTCCTAAAGGGCTAAGACTGCAGCATCTCTTATTATCCGGGGAAGGCAAACGTGGTGGCTGATGCCTTGAGTCGGAAGGCGCCCGCCCACGTGGCTAGCTTACAGGCACAGAGTTGGTAGCTCATGCAAGAGGTGGGCAGTTGGCGACCTCAGTAGTCACATGGACACTATGGGGCAATGACAGTGATGAGACAAGCACGGCTTAACCCCATAGACCGCATTATTGTTGGACAGATGATTGATTCGTATCTGCAGACGCTGCGAGATAGAGTACCGACAAGGGATTCTGGAGACTTCACTTTCGCTGATGAGATCTTGCGTATGAGGGGTGGTTGTTCATCCCTAGAGATGAGGAGTTGTTGAGGGAGCTTTTGGCTGAGATACACGAGTTTAGGTTTACCATACATCCTGGGAACACCAAGTTGTACCACGATTTGCTACGTGATTTTTTGTGGAAGGGGATGAAGTGGGATGTTGGGGAGTTTGTGCAGCAATGTTTGGTATGCCAGCAGGTGAAAGCCGAGCACCAAAGGCCTGCAGGACTATTACAGCCACTTCCTGTGCCAGAGTGGAAGTGGGAGAGTATCACTATGGATCTGGTAGTGGGGTTACTGACGTGGCGTGGGGTGCATATGTTTAAAAGATTCGTTATAGCTTGCGCTCGCAACGTCGATTTTAAAATAAAGAAACGAATGTGAGTCCGAGTGTCGATCTCAGGGAGGCATGAAAACCAGATTTCTCTTGTCACTTAATGTCATGAAAATCACGGGATTTTGCTTGCAAAAAGATGTGGGTGAAAAGCAAGTGAGAGAGGGAGAAAGAGAGAGAGAGAGAGAGAGAGAGAATAGGGTTAGAATTTCTTCATTCACACTTGCAACTTTAACATAAAAGAGGGTAAGGAACTAGATAGAAAACAACTTCATTTGACATGCAACTTTAGTTTATAATTACAACACTAGCTAAATGCTTAGACACAAGTAAAGTAAAGCTTAAGATAAAGAAGGAAAGAGAGAGAGAGAAGACGGTGAGGCAGCCACGGCGTTGGAGGGGGGCTCCGTCGGTGGCTCGTAGTCTCCGGTGATTACAAAGAGAGCTAATGGTGGCTAGGAGTAGGGTAGAGCACTTGCAAGTGGAATAAATGCCTTCCATGGGTGGTTGGAAGGGGTTTAAATAGGGAGAAGGTCTTTCCAAATGAAGAAGGGGTTTTAGCAACGTCTGAGATGTCGCTAAAACCCATCCCAAAATGTCGGTGAAGCCCCCTACCCGGCAGTCTCTCGCACGCGTGCGTGCTCCCTTTTGCACAATTTGTGTGCGCGGCTTGAGAGTCGTTCGATCGTAGATCGAACAGTTGATGTTGCTCGTGGGGCGCATGCCTAGATCACGCCCACGCTCCCCGCGTCATCGCGGGCATCATCCTTGGATGTGCGAGATCACACCGCGTCGCTCCATCCGTGCCATCCGCTGCTGATTGGGCGGCTCAATTTCCTCGGTGTGCGCCTTCGCATTTCAACGCAACGCAATTCAAACCCGTGCCGGCTGCGCGGGCATGAGGCGTTCGACCGCTGCGCTGCGCCCGCTGCTTTGTCGCGGCGAGGGTGGGCGCGCGGGCAGCTCTCAACCGTTCGATCGAAGATCGACAGCTAAGATTCATCCTCCGGGTGAAGGCAGAAGCGGGAGGCGGTGGGGATGCAGTGAGCGAGCACCACGTGGTACGCTGTGGGCCATTGATCATCATATCAACTGTCAGAACTTTTTGAGCCCATTGCAGGAGCTCCGGATGTTAGATTTGTCCAATTTCGAGTCCGTTGGACTCCGTTCATCGCTCTAAATCCATCCGTACGGTCCGATTGCTCATCTGAGGCCTACTTTGACATGTCCTTGTACACATGGCTGTTAATAATACATTATAAGCAATCTTGATGTTCTATGCATGCGATGCTCCTATTCCTATTTATGATGTATTATCTGCGCATTTTGCTCTTAAGATAAACCCCAATTGACAGAGTCCCTAGCAAGGTTTATTTTAGCATTTATTTCCAGTCAGAATTTAAGAAGTAATTACTTGGACACTTCGTTACTTGTCAATAGGAGGAAATATACTAAGATCTTAATCTACAAAGACTAAGCAGCGCTCGGGTACCTGCCAAAATATGAATCACCTGAATCCTTGCTTTAATGTATGTATATATATACATATATTTTTCTTACTTTTAGATTTTTTTTGGAGTTAAGAGTGTGTTGGTAACTTTTTACGGCTACCCAACCCACCCAAAACTCGGACAAAACTCTAAGTGCTAAGCATCTTGGTGTGAAGATTGTGATAGACTCACTCAATGGTAATTTAGACAGACTTCGGGTTTCTACACCCCTAGGTGACCGGAAGAGGAAGTGTTTTTCCTGAAGGTGTATTTGTTCGATCGGTAGCTTTCTCCCTACATTTGTTTTAATTGGGGTTAACACAAGGATTTTTCTAGTGTATATCTCCTCGGCTTGCTCCACTTCCCCGCTTCTTCCTTAAGTATTTTGGTTCTTTTTGTGCATTTACTGAGCTGGGCTCTGGACAACCGATCAATGGGCTGTTACCCACGATCACTTGCCAGCCAAACTCGTGCGGTGAAGGGTGGTTTATTTTGTTCTCTTTTTCTTCTTCTTTATTTTTTTTTTTATTTGGTAGGTGGCTTCCCTGATCTCAAATTTACCTAGAGGCAATAAAGAGGTGGTGGTCCCGTGGCTGAGCTCTGGACAACTTGCTAATGGGTTGTTACCCACGATAACTTACCAGCCATACCACCCTAGAGAGTTCATTAGCTACCCTGTTTCTGTCAGAATCTCCAAGGAGTGAGTTTGTGCAAAAATGTGTGCAGATGCTTAAACTAAAAGTCCTTCTGAGTTAGAGGGTGAGTTGATAAGTCGTATACTTATCACCTTATTTAGTTAGTGGATTAAAGTAGCTTAAGGTTGCAAGGATTTGAAGTTAAATCCGTATTTTAACGGACACCAGGGCTGATTAAGCCTGAAGTCCTGAAAAGTCTAAGTGTTCAAGTTCTTTTCGTATTATTTTCCACTACTGATAAATTTCTAATGCCTGAGTTTCTCTTCCTAAATTCAATTTTTTTTATTCTATTCAGATTGATTAAATGAGCTCAGGATCATGCAATTTACCACCCCCCCATGCTTAAGTTGGACAATGTCCTCATTGACAAATACATGGATGTAACAGGGGTTTGAAAAGATATTACCTGAGTGACGTAGAATACCTGATTAGTCTGAATCTTCTGGGTTGCCTCCCAAGAAGCCCTGAGTTTAACGCCTCCAACTGGGCAGTGCTTCGTGTCATCCCTCAATGAGAGTGACACTCTCCTTTAGGGGAACCTAGGCTAGGAAGTGTTTCAATCTCTGGCCATTGACTGTGAAAGTGTGCCCAGTGTTCGGATCAGCGATTTCAACCGCCCCATTGGAGTGGGACTTGACCACCCCAAATGGTCCCGTCCACTTGGACCTGAGCTTCCCTGGAAAGAGTTTTAGGCAGGCATCAAAAAGCCAGACTGGCTGGTTCGGCTCAAAGGTCTTTCTATGGATGAGTCAGTCGTGGACGGCTTTCATTTTCTTCTTATACAGTCGACTGTTCTCAAAGGGGTCCCGAAGAATTTCTTCGATCTCAGAGAGTTGGAGCATCGTCTGCGCACCGGCTAACTGGGAATCCATGTTACACTGCTTGACAGCCCAGTAAGCCCGGTGTTCCAATTCGACAGGAAGGTGGCAGGCTTTGCCAAAGACCAGTCGATAAGGCGACATGCCTATCGGGGTCTTGAAAGCGGTCCTGTATGCCCACAGGGCATCATCCAATCGTGTGGACCAGTCTTTCCTGTCAGGTCTCACAGTTTTTTGTAGAATGTTCTTGATTTGTCTATTTGAGACCTCGGTCTGCCCATTTATTTGCGGATGATATGGGGTAGCGATGCGGTGGTTAACCCCGTATTTTCTCAGTAGGACATGGAATTGGGAGTGAATAAAATGACTTCTACCATCACTGATCATGGCCTTTGGTATTCCAAATCGGGAAAAGATGTTCTGCTTAACAAAGTCCGTGACAGTCTTATAATCACATCGGTAGGTGGCGATGGCTTCAATCCATTTAGAAACATAGTCTACCGAGACTAAGATGTACCCAAAGCCGTTGGATGGTGGAAAGGGGCCCATAAAATCAATACCCCAAACGTCGAAGATCTCAACAATCAAAATGGGCTGGAGGGGCATCATATCTTTTATGGTCATGGTCCCCAATGTTTGGCAGTGAGAGAAAGTCTTGGCAAAGTTGTGTGCATCCTTAAATAAGGAAGGCCAATAAAATCCAGACTGCAGAACCTTCGCAACCATTTTCTTTCCTGAGAAGTGGCTACCACAAGCTTGGTCATGACAAAAAAATAGCACACTTTGAACTTCGTTCTTAGGGATACACCTCCTGATGATCTGGTCGGCACAGAGGCGAAACAGCATGGGATCATCCCAGAAATAGTGCTTGGCCTCTGCCAAGAACTTGTCCCGTTGCTGTCTGGACCAGTTGTGTGTGGTCTGTCCTACAACCAGGTAGTTGACATAGTCAGCATACCAAGGCAGTTTCTTGTCTTGCACAGCCAAAATCTGCTCATCAGGGAAGGTGTCGGATAAAGGCAGTGAGGGTCCAATGTGGTCTGGGTGAAGTCTGGATAAGTGGTCAGCCACCACATTCTTTGATCCGGCTTTATCGCAGATTTCCAGGTCAAATTCTTGCAAGAGCAGGATCCATCTGATGAGCCTGCGCTTCGCGTCCTTTTTAGCCAACAGGTGCTGGATGGCTGAATGGTCAGTATAGATGGCCATGTGGGATCCCAGCAGGTAAAGTCGAAACTTCTCAAGTCTGAAAACTACAGCGAGCAATTCTTTCTCTGTGACTGTATAATTTCGTTGGGCCTCGTCCAATGTCTTGCTCGCGTAGTAGATCACCACGGGTTTCTTATCTTGTCTTTGTCTTAGGACAGCGCCTATGGCAAAATCTGATGCATCACACACAATCTCAAAGTCCTGGGACCAATCCAGGGGCTGAAGTATAGGTGTTGTCGAAACTAAGTCTTGGAGGGTGTGGTAAGCCTGAATGCAATCAGAGGTCATGTGAAATATGGCGCTATTGGCCAGAAGGTCGGTTAAGGGTTTAGAAAGCTTGGAGAAGTCTTTGATGAACCTTCGGTAGAAGCCAACATGTCCTAGGAATGAACGGATCTGTCGGACCGTGCACTTTAGCTCGATCCACCTCAATGCCCCTATGCGATACGATGTGACTGAGGATGATTCCTTCTTGAACCATAAAGTGGCTCTTTTCCCAACTTAACACCAAATTAACCTCGATACATCGCTTCAGGATTTTCTCCAAGTTGCTCAAATAGTGGTCTAATGAATTCCCAAATATAGAGAAATCATCCATAAAGACCTCCAAGTATTCACCCACCATTTCTGAAAAAATGGCTAGCATGCAACGTTGAAAGGTGGCAAGTGCGTTGCATAACCCGAACAGCATTCGACGGAATGCAAACGTGCCGTACGGGCAAGTGAATGTGGTCTTCTCTTGATCTTCAGGAGCAATTGTGACTTGGTTATATCCTGAATATCCATCAAGGAAGCAAAAATACTTTTGCCCTGCCAATCTTTCAAGAATCTGGTCAATGAATGGCAAGGGGAAATGATCTTTCTTGGTTGCTTCATTGAGTTTCCTGTAGTCAATACACACCCGCCATGAGGTGGTGGTGCGGGTGGGGATGGATTCGCCATGCTCATTGGTGACAACGGTGAGCCTGGCTTTCTTCGGAACCACTTGGGTGGGACTCACCTAGGGGCTGTCTGAGATGGGGTAGATGATGTCAGTGTCAAGCCACTTGATAATTTCTTTCTTAACGACCTCCCGCATATTTGGGTTTAACCATCGCTGCATCTGGCAGGAGGGTCGCGCCTCGTCTTCCAGGTAAATCTTATGAGTGCAATAGGCAGGGCTAATTCCTCTTAAGTTTGAAATGGTCCATCCAATGGCGACCCGATGTTCCAAAAGGGTCACGGTCAACCTGAGTTCCTGATCCTCAGTTAGATGAGAGTTAATAATCATAGGGAAGGTCTGGTCAGATCCCAGGAAGACAAACTTGAGATTCTCAGGTAGCGACTTTAGTTCGGGTGTGGGTGGAACAACAGTCGAAGGAAAAGGGAAAGGCGGGAGTTGATCAACATCAATCGCCTCAAATGGTGTTGTTTGATGGTAATCAGCCCTACAGAGGTCTATGGGCAGTGATGGTGATGGGTCAGAACAGTCGTTACAGGATTGGTGGTCCGAGATAGAACTAAGGGTAAGGCATTCCTCGACCAAAGGTTCCACGGGATCATGTTCCTCGAAACAGTCGCAATCAAAAGACTTGGTTACCCGGAAGATATCCAACTGCATTTTCTTGTCTCCGAAGGCGATTTCCATACATCCCGTGTCACAATCGATGTTTGCCTTAGCCGTAGCTAAGAAAGGTCTGCCTAAGATTATGGGTGCGTTCTGTAGTTTTTCAGGGACTTCCATGTCGAGCACCAAGAAGTCGATCGGAAAATAGAAGTCCTTGACACGCACAATCACGTCCTCGACAACCCCCTTCGGGGTCTTCATAGATCTATCAGCCAACTAGATGGTGACAGGTGTGGGTGTCAGCTCTCCAAAACCAAATTGGTGGTACAGGGTTGTTGGAATCCGATTGATGGAATCACCTAAGTCCATGAGTGCTCTATCAAATGTCATGTCCCCAATATTGCAGGATATCAGGGGTGCTCCTAGGTCAGTTCGCTTGAGCGGAAGGTTGCTTGATATCACGGAACTTGCTTGCTTTGAGAGCACAACCTTCCTAGGTGCTTGAGGTCTTGGCTTACATTTGGGTGTACAGGCATCCTTTAAAAACTTGGCGTAAGCCGGGATGTGCTTGACGGCTTCGAGGAGCAGAATATTAATCTGAACCTACTTAAAGATATCCAAAAGCTCTTTAGTTTTCACAACACTTTTCTTCTTTTTGATTATCTCCAAGGCCTCGGGGTAGGGTGTCTGAACATGGATAGGATCTATTTATGTGTCCTTGGATTTTTCCAGTGCCTCTTTTAAGTCGGGTGTTTCAGCTGGTGAAGTCTCGGGAAGAGTCGGCCATTTGGGATCTTGGGTTTTGGTGTCGCTTCTCAAGGTTACCGCATTCGCAGAGGCATTGGGACCATGGGTTGATCCTTGAGAAGATGAGGATGAAGAAGCACCAAACCCAGGGGGTGTTTGTGGGGCTGGTTGGACCATATGAGCCTGCCCGGGATTGCCCTGCAACCCTTGTGAATTGGGGCCTCTGTTAATCACGTTTCGCGGGTTCAGTTGTGGCTGGGAAGGTAGGGATCCTTGTTGTTTACAGTCCAATAGTTGGCTTAATTGTCCCTTCACTAAAGCCATTTCCTCCTAATGTTTCTGATTCATTTCAGCCATCATCTTTATCAGGGTGTCCATTTGGTTTTGCGGGGGAGGGGCCACCCTATTCGGATTATGTGGGGGTCTAGCTGGTGGTCCTTGCTGATAGGGGGCAAGTTTGGCTGTTGGTTTGGCCTGGGCTGGTTCTGGAATTGAGGTGGTTTCTGGTTTGTCCAACCAAAGTTGGGGTGATTACGCCAGCCAGTGTTGTAAGCGTTGGAGAAAGGGTCAGGTTTAGCATAACCTTGGACAGCCTGTACATCTTCAAGGATAGCAGATGTCGATGGGGAGGGAAGAGAGTAATCAAGGGTTGAGGGAGGAAAGGTCCCTCCCTAGAACGTGGTCAGGGGTTGTTCCAGGTTCAGTTGGCTTAAGGGCTGGACCAGGTCAACATTGTGAGCTCCCTTTGCTAGGGAGAAGGTCTGTAACGGGTTCCTGGTCTGGTTCAGTAGCTCATCTATCTTTTTATCCACCAATTCCACTCGATCTAATTTCTTGGCAATGATGTCCATGTCATCCATTCCAGAATTTGCTTGTAACTCATAAATCCCACCATGGGGTTGACTGGATCAGTTAAACTGGGTCATGGAGGCATTATTGAGCTAATTTTCTCTCATAGACTCAAAGAGCTCAAACGCACTCTCCTCATCTTTGTTCAGGAAGTTTCCCCCGCATGAGGCATCAACGAAGTTCCGTAGGTTGCTGTTTAGGAAGTTTTCCCTGCATGAGGCATCATCTCGTGGTGTGGGCATTTCCTCAATAGTTTATTAAATCTTTCCCACGCCTCATGGAATTGTTCCCCGCCCTAGAGTGTAAAGGTAGTAATGGCTCTTCTGAGGGCATTGGTCTTTCCTATGGGGAAGAATTTCTTTAAGAATGTACACCTCAGTTCTTCCCAGGTGGTGATGGGTCTACTTAGGGTTCTAAGCCAGTGAGATGCCTTGTCTCTCAGCCAGAAGGGGAACATCTTAATCAAAACAATGTCAAGGCTAATGTTCCTAGCTTTCACAATTTGGGCTATCCAGTCAAGATCCTCTAGGTGCTGGAAGGGATCTTCATTTGAGCTTCCATGGAAGTGGCTCTGAATCAGACTTAAGACATTTGGTTTTAGCTCAAAATCATCTCCCCCTTCGGGGATCCTAAGGTGCGGCTTGACTCGAATAGCGAAAGGATTGTAGAAGTCGTAGAGGGGCTTAGGTTGGTCCTGGAATGGTGGTAGATCAGGTGGTAGTTGCCCTTGTGGGCCTTAGAAAGGTGGTGGTGGTTGCCCTTGTGGGTTCTACAACCTATGTATGGCTTGCATGATAGTGTGGATTTGTTGTTGCTAAAGCCGATGGTTTGCGTTAATCTGGGCTTGGATGATGGTCATTGTGTCTAGTGGGGGTTGGTCCTAAACCTCATCTACCCTAGGTTCAGCCATGTTTCTAACAGAATCAAGTCGCCTGGATTCCCGTCCCAAAACAAACAACTCAGGATGCAGTGAGCGTCTCCCGTGCATACACTAGAGAAGAACAGAGGGGATAAGGAGAGCAACAGATGCGAGAAGTGTGTGTACAACCAAGCAAACAAGCCTAGTCCTTATGGTGTATTCCTTAGGGAACCTAGAAATCTCCAAAAGGGTGATCAAGTCCGTAAGCACTGAACTCCCCTTCCCAAAGCTAATCTAGCTAGGTTGATTACGAGGGGATTGCAGGGAAGGTTCTTCCTTTGGCTTGCGCTGCTGGTTCCATAGACCCCACAACCGCGGTCGTTTGACACTACCCCGCAGCCTAGTCACCAGATTCTACTAAGGGAAAAAAAGCCAAGTCCCAGCAAATAAAACCCCGCCTCTCGAGACTTAACCCAGTCCTGCCTAGGGCACGTCTACTCTATTTTAAAAGGGCTAGGATAGTGCTTGTACTAGGGTTATGTGATGAGGCGTTGATTAGGGTAGTGCCTCATAGTTTTCCAATTTCAGTGTGTGTGCTTCTATCAAAACATGGTTTTCAAGTAAGGATTTTTTAAGATGTGGTATTTTTAATGTTTCATCCTTACTTTTGTGTCTTTTAGGATTGACGTGTCTTAATGTTTTCAGACAAGTTTCAGTGGGCACGTCAAGTTTTGCACAAAATTTGGTGAAAGTAGATTTCCTTTTATTGTGTAGAGGCTCTAAAACCCTAATGTACTCATCCTAGTGATCATGTAGCTTCTATTAGATGAGTCGATTTTAGGGTTGAGTGGTGCGACCCAAGTCAATTCAAGGTGGCTTCGCAAACACCACTCAAAAAGAAAGAAGAACACTCCAAGAATCTTAGATTATTCAGAATGTTAGAGTGTATTTTTTTTGTTGGGTGATGTGTTAAGGATGTGGGTCAGGCAATCATGCACCACACCAATTTTTTTCAATTTTACAATTTTTTTAGATTTTTAAGCAATCAAACAACCATGGGTGAAGGAATACTCACTACCGGTCCTTGTTGCGCTTACTACCTTGTTACCGTCACGAGTTGCATTGCTTCGCTGTCCAAGCGTCGAATTCCTGCAACCATCAAGTAGAAGGAGACAAGGCGTTAGACGATGTGAGCATGGATGTAAAATGGAAGTGACAAAATAAATCCGTTGCCTCCTTGGCAACGACGCCAAAAACTGACGTGGCGTGGGGCGCGTATGTTTAAAAGAGTCGTTATAGCTTGCACTCGCAACATCGATTTTAAAATGAAGAAATGGATATGAGTCCGAGTGTCGATCTCAGGGAGGCATGAAAACTAGATTTCTCTTGTCACTTAATGTCACGAAAATCACGGGTTTTGCTTGCGAAAAGACATGGGTGAAAAGCGAGTGAGAGAGGGAGAAAGGAAGAAAGAGAGAGAGAGAGAGAGAGAGAATAGGGTTAGAATTTCTTCATTCACACATGCAACTTTAACATAAAAGAGGGCAAGTAACTAGATAGAAAATAATTTCATTTGACATGCAACTTTAGTTTATAATTACAACACTAGCTAAATGCTTAGACACAAGTAAAGTAAAGCTTAAGATAAAGAAGGAAAGAGAGAGAGAAGATGGTGAGGCAGCCACGGCGGTGGAGGGGGGCTCCGTCAACAGCTCGTCGTCTCTAGCGATTACAAAGAGAGCTAATGGTGGCTAGGAGTAGGGTAGAGCACTTGCAAGTGGAATGAATGCCTTCCATGGGTGGTTGGAAGGGGTTTAAATAGGGAGAAGGTCTTTCCCAATGAAGAAGGGATTTTAGCAACGTCCCCACGTCCAGGACGTCGCTAAAACCCTTCCCAAAATGTCGGTGAAGCCCCTTGCCCGGTGATCGCTCACGCGTGCGTGTGCTTCCGCACGCATAATCCACGTGCACGACTTGAGAGTCGTTCGATCGCGGATCGGACGGTTGATGTCGCTCGTGGGGCGCACACCTAGATCCCGCCCACGCTCCCCACGTCATCGTGGGCGTCAGCCTTGGACGTGCGAGATTGCGCCGCGTCGCTCCATCTGCGTCGTCCTTTGCTGATCGGGCGGCTCAATTTCCTCGGTGCATGCCTTCGCCTTCGCATTTCAGTGCAACGCGATTCGAACCCGCACTGGCTGCGCGGGCGTGAGGCGTTCGACCGTTGCGCTGCGCCTGCTGCTTTGTCGCAGCGAGGGCGGGCGCGCGAGCAGCTCTCAACCGTTCGATCGAAGATCGACGGCTGAGATTCATCCTCCGGGTGAAGGCAGAAGCAGGCGGCAGTGGAGATACGGTGAGCGGGCGCCACGTGGAACGCTATGGGCCGTTGATCATTAGATCAACGATCAGAACTTCTTGGGCCCATTGCAAGAGCTCCGGATGTCTGATTTAGCCGATTTCGAGTCTGTTGGACTCCGTTCGTCGCTCTGAATCCATCCGTGTGGTCCGATTGCTCATCTGAGGCCTGTTTTGACATGTCCTTGTACACATGTCCATTAATAATACATTATAAGCAATCTTGATGTGCAATGCATGCAAACTCCTATTCCTATTTATGATGTATTATCTGTGCATTTTGCTCTTAAGATAAACCCCAATTGACAGAGTTATCACCCCAAGATGCAGTGCTAGCTGTTACCAATTACACAGTGGGGACATGATGCCATTTGGGTTATAGTGGACAGGTTGACGAAGACAGTGCAGTTTTTTCCGATCTGAGTCACCTTTGGACCAGCACGGTTAGCAGAGCGCTACATCAAGGTTGTTGTGCGCCTTCACGGAGTTCCCTACGAGATCATATCCAATAGAGATACCCATTTCACTTCCCAGTTTTGGGTAGAGTTCCAGCAGGCCTTAGGGACTCACTTGAGGTTCAGCATTGTCTACCATCCCTAGACTAACGGACAGTCAGAGCGCACCATCTAGAACCTTGAGGACCTTTTACGTGCCTGTGTACTAGACTGGAGAGGCTCCTGGGAGGAGCATTTGCCCTTGGTAGAATTTCCATACAACAACAGCTATCACTTGAGTATTGGCATGACACCTTATGAGGCACTATGTGGGCGGAAGTGTACGGCTCCCCTGAGTTGGGTTGAGGGTGGGACCAAGTGGGAGGTTGGTCCTAGATTGATCCACCAGAGTCAGGAGGTGATAGAGCAGAATCATAGGCGACTCCGTACCATCAGGAGCAAACAGAAAAGTTACACTGACAGAAAGCGTCGGGAGGTACAGTTTGAGATTGGGGATCATGTCTTCCTCCATGTTTCACTCTTGAAGGGCTTGCAGCGGTTTGGGGTGAAAGGGAAACTTACATCGAGATTTGTGGGACCTTTTGAGGTTTTAGAGTGGTTAAGACTCGTTGCTTACCGACTTACATTTCCACCCCAATTGTCAGGTGTGTATGACGTATTTCATGTGTCCAACCTCAGAAAATACATTGCCGATCCCAACCACATTGTGAGCCACGGGAGCGTCGAAGTGGGAGATGACCAGACCTACCTAGAGAGGCCCGTACATATATTAGATAGAGCCATCAAGACCCCAAGACGGAAGGAGGTACCACTCGTAAAGGTCTTGTGGAGGAGCTGGCGGCACAAAGAGGTGACTTGGGAGCTTAAGGTAACAATGCGGGATCAGTACCCGGAACTCTTTGAGGGTACGTGTTAAGATCCACGGCATCAAACGTTTTTAAGACGTTTGGAATTAAATTTTTGCGGCGTACGATTGCGAGTCTGCGCGCGTGCGCACGCAGACTGCGCCCGCCGACCTGCAGGCGTCCCTCCTTCCTTTTTCTCTCTCCCCCGACGCCTTCAAATATCCCCTTCCCCCCTTCCCTCTCCCTCACCACCACTCCACCGCCTCCTCCTTCTTCTTCCAGTTTCAACATGAGAGTGAGAGAGCAAGGGCAGCAGCTGCTGCCAGGTGCACGCCGGGAGGAGGAGGTGCAGCAAGAGGGAGAAGAGGTAGAGCGTGTGAGGAAGAAAGAGCAAACTCACCAGAGCTGCCCAGGGCCAGGCGACGGGTGCGCACAGCGGGAGGGCGGTGCTGGGGAGGTTACCCTGGTGCTACTGCAGCTCAGGCAGTAGGCGGATGAGCGCAGCGTAGCTGCGCACAGTGGGAAGAAGGCGAGAAGGTTCTGATTCTGGGAAAATTTCTCAGAATCAGACGTCTGGACCTACGTCCAGACGACACGGGAGACGTCTGGAGGAAGATCCAAATGTCTGAAAGGTACGATATTTCTTATCTTCCTCCTTTTTGCGGATGCGGCCATGCAGGCTGATCCACCGAAGTTCTGAGACGTGTCGCGTTGAGAGTGGTTGCATACGTGTGCAGGTTTCGTTCGGGAAGGCAAGATGACACGCCCTCCCACACAGATCAGATGTCTAGGCACAACACCAGACGGCAGAGAGAGTCTCTAGACGTCCGGAGTGACAGTCGGACGTCTGGAACTAAGCCCAGACGGTTCAGCGGGATCCTGGACATCTGAAGAGCAGTGCAGAAGTAAGGTATGATCTGAACCATCGTTTAAGACATCTGGAAGGTGTTCCAGACGTCTGATTTGGGGCAGAGTTGTCGTTTTTTACCCGTTTAGGGTCCGTTCGAAGTCCGATTTCCACGTTTGAGATTCCATTCTTCTCAGAAATTGTTTCTCTACTTTTTTAAAATACTTGTATCCTGTTCTGAGTGGTTCCTTGTAGTTGATCCTTGTGTTAGGACCTCATCCCGTTGCGGCTCTAGGGGTTGCGGAGGCATGCGGACCTGCCAATCACGCCCCCACTACTTCCGGTCTTGCGGGTAGAGTGGCTTCCCTTGGTTATTTACCAACATTAATGCATCTTTGAGATAAATAATAGATCCTAGGGTATGGCATGAATCCTAGGATTGGAAAACTAGATTGAATGATAGATCCTAGGGTATGGCATGAATCATAGGACTGGAAAACTAGATTGAATGATGGATCCTAGGGTGTGGCATGAAACCCAGGAATAGAAACACTGAAACGAATGTCGTGAATACATGAATTGCAGTCTTGGAAAAGTAGAAAGAATAATGATAATTGCCTGTAATTGGATAACAACTGCTTGTATATGAATGTATATTAAATATTAGAAACACGGGCTATATGAGAATAAAACTGAAATGATGAAACCTAAAATGGCTTGGCTAGAGAATATGAGCATGAACCCTACGGGGAATTAGGAGTAGAGCTCCTGAAAAGTAAATGAAATGGAATTGGGGAAGTGAGCTGGCCCTTGAGTACGGAGTACCAAGGAGAGCGACCGTCCCCCTTGTTTAGTGCAGAGCGGAGCTAGCCACCCCAGGGACCTGGGGTTAGGTCTGGCCACTTTGTACCGACTTTTGGCCCTTGCGTACACAATACCGGGGAGAGCTACTAGTGTAGGGAGAGCGCTAGCCACCCCACGGGCCCTGGGGTTCTGCTAGCTGTCCTACATTGACTTGTTAGGGCCACTGGCCAAAACAGGGTAGTCAGGCGAGGGTGCGTGGACTGTGGAGGGGCAAGACCCCTGTTTGGTTACTGTGGAGGGGCTAGACCCCTGTTACTGAGAGGGCTCTGCCCTATACTGGTTCCGTGCTGTGCTTTGGGCGCATCCGTTAACGGAAACGACTGACCGCGCACCAGTGAGGGGTAGTTACCCGTGCGTTTATTGCGCATGCCGTAGTCACTGTTACACCTTTCAGCGACCTTGGGGTGGTTGACTAAGGGTAGGACCACCACGGGCGACTCTCCCGACTAGGAGAGCACCACGTGCTACTTCTACTTTTCGAAAAAGACTGCAATCAAGATCGTTCCCACGAGTAACATTCGAGATCAAGAGAAAGACCTGAGCAATAAACCAAGAAAGAGTAAAATAAAGAAAGAAATTAAAACAACAGCTACTTGTTTACCTTTACTGTTTCTTAGCTAGTTGGTTGCCACTCTACTCAGCGTTTCACTGACGTGTCACCTTTGTCACCTTTTCAGGACCAGGTGTTGAGCAGCCAGAGCCTGTGGCTGTGGAGGGTGCTGGGCCTAGTAGAGCCCAACAGTTCTACTTGTGTTGTACTTGCTGTACCATTTTTATGTTGTAGTGAGTATATTCTGTTACACTTGTACTCTTCTATTGTAAGCATCATATTTCTGTACCTGTTTGAATTCTCTACTATTGTGGTGGTATGTACTGTAGTAGTTCTTTTCTTTACTGCTGTACTTTTGTTACTGTTAGTTACATGCATGATGAATGTGGTTTATTTTACTGTTCTTTTGGTTACTTTCTCGTTGGACGATTGGGTCTTGGGATCAGTCGAGTCGGTCCGATTCTCGTGTCTCGTAGGGATTCGGGAATCGGGTCGTAACAGTACGTACTTCTTAGCCGACTTTGTTCCTCTTTATGTTTGTTACGCGCATGTCCTATTCTTTCCGCATCCTAGGTTTAGCTTAAGTTTCAGGGATGAAACTTCCTTTAAGTTTGTTATGTTGAGATGACCCCCTCTAGGGGTCATTTGGGTTTTCCTAAACTTTAGGGGCTTTGACGTAAAATTTCGTGCACCAGGAAATCCACGTAGGGACCCCATCCGGGTTATTTTTAGCTCGTAGGAGGCTTAACGTAAATTTTACACCCCTACTTCTCACCTTTTTGACACCACGTAAACCACCCTAAGAATCTAAGACATTTCTGCAAAATTCCCTCACATCGCAATGCCTAAAACCCTACCCCATAAAACCCCCTCCTCGATCCTCACACCCCCATTCTCCCCATTCCTAGTAGCGCACCATCTCCACCTCCAATGAGAGAAAGGTGAACGAACGAGGGAGTGAGGGGTCAAGAGGAGAGGGTGGGAGGGTGAAGCAGCTGCGAGCACAGTTCGCAGGCTACTGTGAAGCGGACACTCTACGCAAGGCATTTGGGTGGGGGCTTCCACGAAGGGTGTGTGTGTGGAGTGGGCAAACCTGCGGCCATCGAACGTCCAGCCAGAACGAGCTCCGGACGTCGAGAGGCACGTGGGGCACGAGGCGTGACCTACCCAAGGTGCTTACGGCGTGTTGGGGCTCGAAGCACAAGCCTATGTGGGGAAGCAACACTCGCGTAGGGGAGACTGCAAGGAGGAGCACACACGCACGGCATCCAAGGAATTTTTGGACGTCTGAGGGAGGTACCAGGCGTTCGGGTAAGGCCTTGGACGACGGGAATTGGCAGCAAACGGTGAAAGGGGATCAGGAACCTTAGGTGGGGTTCTACGCATGTTTAAGACATCTAGGATTCACTCCATACATTTGATAGCGGCAGGGAGTGCGCACCTGCTGCAGATGGTGGTCGGTCTAGCCAGTCCAACCCGCCCAGCCCAGTTCAAGCGAACCAGGGAGGGTTTCTAGGTCGGTTCAAGGCCCAAATGGGGTCGAAATCGCACAACTAAGGTATCGTTGGAAAGTTCTCAAATTTTCCTACATTTTAGAGCCGTTTCTACACTATTTTGAATTAATTTTTGCATACTGAATTGTCGGTCAAAGTATTGTAGGTCCCTTTTAATAATTAATTTGGTGTAGGCTCCAAGTCCGTGACATGTACGGTACGTAAAGAGGAGTCGGGATCTGCCGCTTGTGCCCCCATACCTCCCGTACCCCTAGGTAGAGTGGTCTTTTGGTTCCAATGAGTTTGCCTCCATTTTTGAATGCATCTTACGAGTAGATACATAATGAATTATTAAGATTCTACAAATGCGTTTAGTGAATGAAATCGATAACTGCTTTGTCTTAGAAATACACACATGCCTGCTGTAATTCTTAAATTATGAGCTTTAGACTTGTTATATATGTATGTGAAGAATGATTAACACTTGTTGTGAGATAAATGCTTTTACTATAATGCAGCTAATTTTCTATTTCCTTGTTGTAATCTAAATATGAATGGAGATGCATGTTAATTCGTTGACATGTGAACCAAAATTAAAGGACCAATAAACAAATCTGGTGGAGAACTAGAAGAACAACTTATCTGCTGTGGTTTGAAACTCCAATAAAGATGGAATAACTCGTCTACTGTGTGTTACGACTGTGGTTTGGATTCTAGTTTAGGGATGAGCTGGTCCTCACGTACGTACGTACCGAGGAGAGATATTCACTTCGTATGTAGTGAGAAAGCTAAACTTTCCCTTGAGTTGAGACCCAAGGTAGGAATGGCCTCCCTACACTGACTCTTGTTAGGCCCACAGGGTCAACCGAGATAGTTGGGTGAGGGTACACAAACTGGTGAGGGGCGCGACCCTTGTTCCATTTAGTGTTGTACTACTTAGTGTGTACCCATTAGCGGAAAGGACTGACCGCATGCCAGTGCGGGAAAGTTTCCTATGCATTTATCGTGCTTGCTGTAGTCACCGCTACGTCGCGACCATGACCCCGGGGTGGTAGGCCAGGTGTGGGACAAACGTGGGGTGTTCTCTCGGCCAAGAGATTACCACGTGCACGTCTTGCGTTGTGAGAAAAACTGCAACAAGATCGTTCCGTTAGGGAACATGTGAACCAAGAGATAATGAGACCATTGTTAGAATTTTTTAAACACAAAACAACTACTACCTAGAAATGGAAACAAAATATGAATTTGTGTGGAATGCTTACAATTACTTGAAATGCTTACTGTTTTTAAATTTCAAATGCATTAGTTATTTTTGCACTTGCTAACGACTACTTCTTATGTTCAGGTTAGGGGGGTGAAAGCCAGTATCACCAGCTACAGAGGGTGCTAGGCCTAGTTGAGCCCAACCTTAGCCCAGTTTCAGTTTTCCGCTGTAGTTGGTTTTATTTACCTGTTGTTGTGAGTACTCTTGTTTTGAACTATTTGATACGTTTCTGTTATTCGCTATGGTTGTATGGCTATGATGGTGAATTTTGTGATTCTCTTGGGGTACTATTTACGGTCTATCTTCCAGTTTTTCTACTTTCATTTAATTCCTAGCTATGTTACATGTGTGGATTGCTTACTTTGGTTATGTTATTTCTCGTTGGATGACTAGGTCTTGGGCTAGTCGAGGAGCCCCAACCCCAGGATCCACGTGGAGCTGGGTTTGGGTCGTAATAGTCGACAACCGATTTGCACTAAAAATAATGTTTTAAATGTCGCTGTTATAGTATATGTCACAAATGTAAACCAATGTCGCGTAAATTTTATTACTGGTTTTTTCCAAGTAGTTCACTGGGAGGCAGTTATTGAAATACATCACTCTCTAAGTTAAAAAACATTCTTTAATTTCAAAAATGTTAATTTTATTTATAAAATGAATGAATAAATCAATGAATAAAAGAATTTGGTTAATTATGTACAAAGAAATTAACTAAAATACATTACAATTCTTAAAAACATATGTATACAAAGAAGCATTAAAAACTATAAATAATTACTCTATATTAACTATTTACAACTAATATAGATAATACCTAAGTATAGGTACAAAAATTATTAATAATAGTTACTATACTAAATCATTATACATACTAATATCTATAGTAACATACATAATATATATGGTAACATATGTAAGTGTCGCTAAAACCTTAGTAAACTATATATATAACCTAAGGCAAAAACTACTATCTACACTAACATATATATACATATACAGTGACAGATAAATCTGTCACTAAAGCTCTAATTGTTATTTATATACATAGAAGAGCTCAAACATGGTTACTTACTTATACTACATACACGCACATTTATATATACTATACATACGTATACTTATTTATTTACATTTAATTACATTATTTATATACTATATACTTATATATACATACATATATACATATACATACACGCACAAACAACACACACATATGCACACTACATACACAACACACACAAAGGCACAGGGGGGGTTTTCAACACTTAGCAGCTGCGACTACTCAACACTTAACGGTTCAAACCGGTTTACTTTAACCAAAAATTTGGTTTAATGGGTGGGCGACCTTTTCGAGGAATATACAGTGCCCATTTCTAGGTGGTACCAAATCTCTACTAGGGCCACCCTAGTTTAGTTAATTAGGTGCATTATTTCCAGTTTAAGCTCATTAATGGGATCACATAGGCCCTTGCATAGTGTATGGCCCCCGGCCCATGCATCGCACACAACCATGAGAGGAGAGATGAGTGTGTGTATAAGGGTGCCTAACGCCTGATGGTTGAGAGGCCTAAAACACAAAAACAACTTATAGCATGTCGCTCGCTCCAAAAGCCAGGATGTGGCGATAAAGGGAATGCCAATTGGCGCAGCAACAGCGAGCAAATCTGTCCCAATTAATCGATTTCAGCCCTCAATTTGAGGACCACAATTTAATATAAATTAAAAATAAATTATACCATTGTAAAGCCCTTATATAGGGATACATAATTATATAATTACTTTACAAAAATAAATTAGTTTGTTATATAATAAAATTCGGTAAAGTTTACCGTTTATACTCATTAAATTAGAGTTTAATTCATTAATTAAAGGATAAATTAGTTAATTAATAATAAAATTGACTTGATACAGTATTAATATAAATGATAAATTATTTATTCCATATTTTTATGCTATTTTATAAGCTTTATTTTAATTTATTTACAATTAAATCTTGGTTTAAGATAGTTTTACATATAAATAAATTATAAATACTATAATATAGTATAAATACGGTTTAAATATGTTCAAAATATTTAATATATCATTATGCAAATATACAGTATGACTTACTTTAGTATTACATTAAATTACTAATTTATTTTATTTTAAGTTAATAAATTACCTATTTATCTTAATAACCTAATTATTTACTGTAAATATCTAATTAAATTAAATTACAGGTATTATAATATTCATCATACATATATAAATGCAGATGCACAATATTAGGTATAACTATGTACATTTAAATAGGTTTATATAATTACTTAGTTATTATACAATTAAGTTATATAAATTAATATCTAATTTTGTAAAATTGTTGTATATACAATAAATTATTCTAAATACTTAATTTACTATATAGAATAATATAAAATTTATTTGTATACATTATATACATATTATACAATATTTACATATAGCTTAGGTTTAATTACTATATACAGGTATATACGTAGTATACATGGTGTTTATGGGTATTTGTGGGATTTTTCTATTTCTTATGGGTTTATAGGTTTAGAGGAGGTAGGGGATGAAAGAGAGAAATAGTGAGGTGAGAGAGGAAGAATTATTTTTGGTGTTTTTTATATTGGGTCATTTATTAAATTCCAAGGTATATTGAACCGTCGGTTGGTATGTTCTAACAAGCCGGGAGTTTAAATTACCTTGAAACTTTGCATGCTCTTAGAAATAAACCTAATCTTAGTCAAGACATATTTATTTTATTTTTTTGTGATTTTTTTAAATATTTTTATTTATATACAAAGTTAACCAAGTAAGGCTTTAAAGAGTATTTTGAAAGTGGAACCTAAGGCCTAAAAGTGAGGTCTATGTGCTGGAACTACAACTCGTCCACTCAGCCAAGTCCAACACATCATAAGAGAGGTATTCAAACATTCAAACTTAATTTTCAATTTCATTTCATTCCCATTTTCATATTGAACTGTTATAACATGATACATATAGCTGAAAGTGAATTACATGCAATTCAAATTAAATTAAAACCTAAAAGTGAACTGTTATAACAATCCATGAGTTCTTGCATATAAGTGTTCTAACTATATACACATGTTAGCCACATTACAACCTAACAATTCTCAACTCAACTCCCTTAAATCATTCTCAAAACAAAACACAGCAACTAAAGTGCTACTACACTTCAAATCCAAAATTCAACAGCTGATAGTGGTTGCTGCTACTCATCAGTAGCTCAAATGCTGAAAAAATCCCAGCATCTGCTGCTGATGCTTATGACAGCAAACGCCTTAAACTTCTGAAGCAACTGCTACTACTATTTCAACAACAACTCAAATGTGAAACAAGTAGTTGGAAGTTAATCAGATCACAAAGAATGTAGCTGCTATGCAGCCTTTAATTTACTGATTTTGGGAGATTTAAGTCACAAATGCATACTTGCAGATCCGAAAATACACTAATCACACTTTAAGCTCATTAAAAAAAATCAAATTTGTGCATTAAAACTCTCATCAAATGCAACATCTCAAACCCTTCTTAGAAGATCGGATCTGAAAAATTTGATAAAAATCTCATAGGAAATCAACTCCAATTCATTTCAAACATCTTGAAAACCAAAATGAAGACTCAAATCTCCCAGTTGGCATTAACATCTTAATAGGACCTCCATCTTATACTATAGACAGTATAAGACAAAGTTCTTAATCAAGATATCAAAGCATGAAAACTCCATTCCAAATCTATCCCATCTGAATATGTAGACATGAAGAGAGCCTCAAATCAGCAACGCTGATCATCCTTAGCTCTAGCATCTAAAAATCCATTTGAAAACCATAATGCGAAGAGAAATTGAGTGTAAGCTCATTTACAATTTAAATTCAGAATAAAACACATAAGACTCATTGCAATACACCTAATTAAACAATTAAAAACCTCATATGCTCGATCGAATATGAAGAAAACCAAATGATCTCCAAATCATATGATTGGGCATTAAAAGCAACTTTGAAAGGAATCAAGCAATTCCAGACAATAAAACCAAATCGGGGGGGTCTTTGTGAATTTATGGAGTGAGTGGGAGTCCCTCCAAATGGGTTTTAGGTGCTAATTTTAGATTTCGGAACCAAGATTCCCAGATCTGAATTAAGTCCTGATGAAGGGGTGATCAATGAATAAAATGCGAGGGAAAAATCAGAAACGAATCGCGATGCGTACAGAAAGCTGTATGAGTTGAAATGGAGGTGGAAAAACCTCTTTGATCTGAATTCATTAGAGAGTGCGAAGTGGATCTAAGCTAATCTACTCTTAAGCTACATTAAACCATCAAACCAGTGAATTCTAATATCTAATCTACTCCTAAATTACTTTAGCTAATACTACAATTAATCTAGAAAATAGGAAAACTACACTAGGAAAGCAATAAATCTAGCTAACAGATGAAGGTTGTGTCCAAGGTCCACTGGCCAAAGGTCGATGGCGATGAAATGGAAGAGACCCTCAGCTGAAGAAGGTGGTGTCCAAGAGCCAACAGTCGGTGGCTAGAGGCGATTGAAGGAGAGAGAGGAATGGTCTCTGTCACCGACCATTGAGGAAGGGGGAAGGGAAGCTGAGGGAATAGACGAAAGGAACCACTCAGGGGGAGCGAGCTAGTTAAGTGTGCGTGCGAGCTCAGTGAGGTCCTTAAGTAGCCGAGTTACTGATTGGAATCACCGCAAGGTGAGATTAAGCAATCAGGGCTTGGGCGGCTGAGATGTGCTTGCGAGGTCGCGCGAAAGTCCAAGATGAAACGCGGCCGTTGGATGAGATCTAGGGCAAAGGGTGATCAGACACTCCGAAGAGCACGAAGCTTCGATTTAGGGATGGCCATCAGATCGTGGATACAAGAGATGAACGGCCGCAATTGGTCGAGTTCTTGCAGCTACAATGCAAGGGCGGCTACAGTTCTAATGGTGGAATTACGTTGAGGTCCTAAATGGCTAAGGGGTAGAAAATTACACAGAAGCCCATAAGTGATGAGGAATGATATCAGAGTAGTCCTTAAGTCTTACAAAGAGGTCCATAATGGCTTACAAACAAGCCCCTAGAGGTTTTAATGTGAATAAATGTTTATGACCTAAGGACCTAAGTGATAAACCATAGATGTGAGGTCCTAATGATGTCCAAATACAACCAAGTTTTTATTGAAGCTTAATTGAACATTAAGGAAGTTTGTTTTACTTTTGATTTGAACTTTTGGGCTCAAATGTTTGCTTAATTTGTAAATGGATCATCAATTTATATTAATGAATAGAATATCTCATTTTATGACCTAATTTGGCATTTTTAACACAAATTTGATGTTTTAGGTCTTTTTCACTATTTCCCACATTTAACCATTTTCATGTGTTAATTCAGTAGTATTTAACCTAATTTCTAGCATAACTTGGGTATTTTAGCTATGATGAATCGCACCTCATCAGCCGCCCACCAGACTCCTGATAACACTGCATCTTGGGGTGATAATTCTGTTAAATAGGGCCCATCTTAAGAATAAAAGGTACAGATAACACAACATAAGTAGAATGGGAGCATTGCATGCATCATATGTCAAGATTGCTTATAAAACAGTATTAATGTCCATTTGTATGAGCACTTATCAAAGCAGGCCTCAGATGAGCAATCGGACTACACGGATGGATTCAGAACGACGAACGGAGTCCAACGGACTCGAAATCGGTCAAATCCGACATCCGGAGCTCCCACAATGGGCCCAAGAAGTTCTGACCGTTGATTTGATGATCAACAGCCCATGACGCGCCACGTGGCACCCACTCACCACGTCCAGATCGCCACCTTCACCCGGAGGACAGATCTCAGTCGTCGATCTCCGATTGAATGGTTGAGAACCGCATGCACGCCCGCACTCGCCGCGACAAAGTAGCGGGCGTAGCGTAGCGGTTGGAGCGAACGCCCGCGCTCACGCGACGCAGGTTCGAGTCGCACGGAGCGGAAATGCAGAGACGACGACGCACGCGGGCGAAATTGGGCTACCCGATCAGCAGCGAATGACAGAGATCGCGAGATGTGGCACCCGCAAATGCGCCCTGGCCAGACGCGCGTGATGACGCGGGCGCAAGGGCACGATCTAGGCGAGCGCCTCACGTGAGATCCCAGCAGTCCAATCTTCGATCAGACGGCTTGTGGCGCACGCACAAGGATTGGGAGCGAGAAAGAACGGCTGCGGGCGAGCGACGGGCGGGCAGGGGTCTTCACCGACATTTTAGGAAGGGTTTTAGCGACGTCCTGGACGTACATCGCTAAAACCCCTTCTTCATTTGGAAAGCCCTTCTCCCTATTTAAACCCCTTCCAATCACCCATTCAAGGCATTCACTCCACTTGCAACTACTCTACCCCCTCCTAGCTACCTTTAAGCCCTTTTGTAATCGCCGGAGACGACGAGCCGCCGACGGAGCCCTCTCCACCACCGTGGCTGCCTCGCCGCCCTCCCTCCCTCTCTCTCTCTTCCCTTCTTTTAAGCTTTACTTTACTTCTGTTTAAGCATATATCTAATGTTGTAATTATGAACTAAAGCTGCATGATTAATGAAGTTGTTTTCTATTCAGTTGCTTGCTCTATTTTCTATTCAAGTTGCATGTTATGAATGAAACAATTCTAACCCTATTCTCTCTCTCTCTCTCTCTCGCTTTTCACCCACACCTTTTCGCAAGCAAAACCCCACGATTTTCGTGACGAGAAAAATCCAGTTTTTATGCCTCCCTGAGATCGACACTTGGACTCACATCCATTTCTTTATTTTAAAACTGACGTTGCAAGTGCAAACTATAATGACACTTCCAAACACACGCGCACACACATGTTAGTTTTTGGCGCCGTTGCCGGGGAGGCAACGGATTTGTTTTGTCACTTCCATTTTATATCCATTCCCACATTGTCTAATGCCTTGTCTCCTTTTACTTGATGGTTGCAGGAATTCGGCGCTTGAACGGTGAAGCAGCGCAACCCATGACGGTAACAAGGGAGTAGGTACAACAAGGACTGGTAGTGAGTAGTTCTTCACTCATGGTTGTTTGCTTGCTTGAAAAACTAAACTAAAAAAAAATTGAGAAATTGAAAAAAATTGGCGTGGTGTATGATTACCTGACCCACATCCTTAACACATCACCCAACAAAAAATGTACACTCTAGCATTCTGAATAAATTCTTGGAGGGTTCTTTTCTCTTTTTGAGTGGTGTTTGCGAAGCCACCTTGGATTGACTTGGGCCGCACCACTCAACCCTAAAAATGACTCATCTAATAGAAGCTGCATGATCATTAGGATGAATACATTAGGGTTTTAGAGCCTCTACACAATAAAAGGAAATCTACTTTCACCAAATTATGTGCAAAACTTGACGTGCCCACTGAAACTTGTCTGAAAACATTAAGACACGTCAATCCTAAAAGACACTAAAGTAAGAATGAAACACTAAAAGACACCACATCTTGAAAAAAATCCTTGCTTGAAAACCATGTTTTGATAGAAGCACACACATTGAAAGTGGAAAACTAAAAGGCACCACCCCAATCAACGCCTCATAACCCTAGCACAAGCACTATCCTAGCCCTTTTAAAACTGAGTAGACATGCCCTAGGCAAGACTGAGTTAAGTCTCAAGAGGCGAGGTTTTGTTCGCTGGGCACTTGGCTTTCATTCCTTTAGTAGAATCTGGTGACTAGGCTGCGGGGCAGTGTCAAACGACCGCAGTTGTGGGGTCTATGGAACTGGCGGCACAAGCCAAAGGAAGAACCTTCCCTACAATCCCCTTGTAATCAACCTGGCCAGATTAGCTTTGAGAATGGGAGCCAGTGCTTACGGACTTGATCACCCTTTTGGAGATTTCTAGGTCCCCTAAGGAATACACCATAAGGATTTGGCTTGTTTGCTTGATTGTACACACACAACTCTCTCTCATCTGTTCTTCCCTCATCCCTCCATTTCTTCCAAACCATGGATTTCAATGCCTATCCATCTTACCCAAACTGCCCCCAACATGATTTGTATGCTAACCCAAGTAGACCATATCCACAACCTACTTGGGCTAACCAACCACCAAGTTGGGGGTACGACCTAGAATATCCCTCTTCGCCCAACTGTCCCAGATATGACCAAACCGCACCAACCTCTTATTGGGATACATCCAACATATCCACTCAAGGGTATGATTCAAATAGTGGGGCACCATATCTCGATTCTCCTCATGACGCCTCATCATTTAGGTTCCACCCGCTCTCTAACCACTTTGATAGGACTTACACTCTAGGAGAACACCAAGAACCCTACCCTTCTCAGGATAATAACCAAGAAAGGTCATTTGAATTTAACAACCTTTCCTACTTGACCTTTGGATTGGAAGGAATTCTAGACAAATGGAAATCAGAGAATGATCAAAAATCTAGGCAGGCCCAGGATCATCAACCTTTGATTTGGTCCACTAATGAAGAATCTGACTGGGAGGAGGACTTAGAACCTCAACTGTTCTGGATTTGGACCAAACAGAGAATGGTTCCTCTTGAAGAACTGGACCCTGAATATGATAGAATAGAGGACCCACCCAAGAACCTAAACCCCAGTATGGATTCTAATCCACAACCTCAACCACACCCTCTTAACCTGGATTTCAAGGAGGAAATCCAAAGGACACCAAATGACACCCTGTCAATTCTTGATAACCTCCAGTTAGAGTTACACAGACAGAATCAAGAATTGGTTAAAGGACAACAGACCATGTTGGATATGTTCCAACAATTGGGGGAAGAAGGCCAAAGAAAGCTGTTGCACACAATGCCATTCATGGAATTCATAAAGCAAGGACCTACCATGATCAATTGGACTACACCCAGTCATCCTAATTTGGTTCAGTCCACCATTGATACCCCCCAGGAGTTGGACAACTCAATGGATAAGGTCATTGAGGATTCCTCGGAACATAATTTGGGGAGCATTGAGGACAAACATCAGGAGGAAACTGAGAATGTGAGGGGAGATGCCTTGGAATCAGAATCTAATCGGCTCGAGGAAAGTGATCCGGTGGGAACAACAGCCAACATAGGAGATGGGGAATGGAGTTACAATTTCAAAGAAATCGATTATGAATCGGTTGGGATCCCCATCACAAATTTGGAGGGCCGAGAGAAAGAATATAAACTAGAGGATGAAATTGGCCCTACCTTTAATGTAACCTCAAACAGTGAATCTGATACAAAGGAGGTTCAAGAAAATATTCTTGAGGTCAAGGGCTTGGAGGGAATGAGCAATGAAACCGTAGTTGCGGAAGAGATGGATTCGTCTTTGGAGAGAGACCTCATGCTTGATTGTAGGGCTTAGTATGAAACTCTTGATTTTGTTACCTGCCATACCAGAATAAAGATCCCGCAACTCGAATGCACTGGAATTGATACACCTTTGACAGATTACAATTTTATGGGGACACAAACTAAGTATAAAACCTACATCTTTAGTGTCTGGCATGTCATATTCGGGATGTGCTCGTCCACATCAACTTCTTTGCATGCCCACAGACTAAGAGAGGATCTGACACTGGCATGCATGATACATCTGCTACAGAATTCCCGCCCCCTAGGAATGGGACTCCACCACAACCTTGTTCGCATCTGTGGATTTCTGATTTTGGGTCTGGCTGATTATGTACATGCCTCCTTGACCCAAACAATTCCTGTTTGTGCACTATGCCCAGCCGAAGGCGTTAAACTCAACGCTTCCTGGGAGGCAACCCAGAAGATTCAGACTGATCAGGTATTCTACATCACTCAGATAATATCTTTTCAAACCCCTGTTGCATCCATGAATTTGCCAATGAGGACATTTTTCAACTTAAGCATGGGGGGTGGTAAATTGCATGATTCTGAGCTCATTTAATCAGTCTGAATAGAATAAAAAAAATTTTGAATTTAGGAAGAAAAAAGCTTAGGCATTAGAAATTTGTCAAAAGTGGGAAATAATACAGAAAGAACTTGAACACTTAGACTTTTTAGGCCTTCAGACTTAATCAGCCCTGATGTCTGTTAAAATATGAATTTAGCTTCAAATCCTTGCAACCTTAAGCTACTCTAATACACTAACTAAATAAGGTGATAAGTATACGACTTATCAACTCACCCTCTAACTCAGAAAGACTTTGAGTCTAAGCATCTGCACACATTTCTGCACAGACTCACTCCTCGGAGATTTTGAAAGAAATTAAGTAGCCGATGAACTCTCTAGGGTGGTATGGCTGGCAAGTTGTCGTGGGTAACAGCCCATTGGCAGGTTGTCCAGAGCCCAGCCACGGGACCACTTCTTCTTCATTGCCTCTAGGTACATTTGAGATCAAGGAAGCCACCTACAAAAAAAAAAAAGGGAGAGAGAGAAGAAAACGAAATAAACCACACTTCACCACACGAGTATGGCTGGCAAGTGATCGTGGGTAACAGCCCATTGGTCGGTTGTCTAGAGCCCAGCTCAGTAATTGCACAAAAAGAACCAAAACACTTAAAGAAGAAGCGGGGAAGTAGTACAAGCCGGGGAGATATACACTGGAAAAATCCTTGTGTTGACCCTAATTGAAACAAACGTAAGAAGAAAGCTACCGATCGAGCAAATACACCTTCAGATAAAATACTTCCTCTTCCGGTTACCTAGGGGCGTAGAAACCCGAAGTCTGTCTGAATTACCGTTGAGTAAGTCTATCACGATCTTCACACCAAGATGCTTAACACTTAGAGTTTTGTCCGAGTTTTGGGTGGGTTGGGTAGCCGTAAAAAGTTACCAACCTACTCTGAATTCCGAAAAAAAATCTAATATATATATATATATATACATACATGAAAGCAAGGATTCAGGCGATTCGTATTTTGGCGGACACCCGGGTGCTGCTTAGTCTTTGTAGATTAAGATCTTAGTATATTTCCTTCTATTGATAAGTGACGAAGTGTCTAAGTAATTACTTCTTAAATTCTAACAGAAAATAAAGGCTAGAATAAACCTTGGTAGGGACTAGCAAGGAGTAAGCATGGGGGTATGATAACACTGCATCTCGGGGTGATAATTCTGTTAAATAAGACCCATCTTAAGAATAAAAGACACAGATAACACAACATAAGTAGAATGGGAGCATTGCATGCATCATATGTTAAGATTGCTTATAAAACAGCATTAATGGCCATTTGTATGAGCACTTGTCAAAGCAGGCCTCAGATGAGCAATCAGACCACACGGATGGATTCAGAACGACGAGCGAAGTCCAACGGACTCGAAATCGGCCAAATCCGACATCCGGAACTACTACAATGGGCCCAAGAAGTTCTAACCGTTGATCTGATGATCAATGGCCCATGACGTGCCACGTGGCGCCCGCTCACCATGTCCGGATCGCCACCTTCACCCTGAGGACAGATCTCAGCTGTCTATCTCCAATCAAACCGCTGAGAACCGCGCGCATGCCCGTACTCGCCGCGACAAAGCAGCGGGCGTAGCGCAGCGGTTGGAGTGCACGCCCGTGCTCACGCGACGCAGGTTCGAGTCATGCAAAGCGGAAATGCAGAGACGATGATGTGCATGGGCGAAATTGGGCCGCCCGATCAGCAGTGGACGGTAGAGATCAAGAGACGTGGCGCCTGCAAATGCGCCCTGGCTAGACGCATGCGATGACGCGGGCATAAGGGCACGATCCAGGCGAGCGCCTCGTGCGAGATCCCAGCCATCTGATCTTCGATCAGACGGCTTGTGGCATGCGCACACAGATCGGGCACGAGGAAGAACGGCTGTGGACAAGCGACCGGCAGGCAAGGGTCTTCACCGACATTTTGGGAAGGGTTTTAGTGACGTCCCGGATGTCGCTAAAACCCCTTCTTCATTTGGAAAGCCCTTCTCCCTATTTAAACCCCTTCCAACCACCCATTTAAGGCATTCACTCCACTTGCAACTACTCTACCCCCTCCTAGCTACCTTTAAGCCTTTTGTAATTGCTGGAGATGACGAGCCGCCGACGGAGCCCTCTCCACCACCGTGGCTGCCTCGCTGCCCTCCCTCTCTCTCTCTTCCCTTCTTTTAAGCTTTACTTTACTTATGTTTAAGCATATATTTAATGTTGTAATTATGAACTAAAGCTGCATGATTAATGAAGTTATTTTCTATTCAGTTGCTTACTCTATTTTCTATTCAAGTTACATGTTATGAATGAAACAATTCTAACACTAATCTCTCTCTCTCTCTCGCTTTTCACCCGCGCCTTTTCGCAAGCAAAACCCCACGATTTTCGTGACAATAAGTGACAAGAAAAATTTGATTTTTGCGCCTCCCTGAGACCGACACTCAGACTCACATCCATTTCTTTACTTTAAAACTGACATTGCAAGTGCAAACTATAACGACACTTCCAAACACACGCGCACACGCACGTCAACTCCCTACTGCCAGAAGGCTTGGAAGGAAGCCAAGAGTGCACTCTGAAGTCCCCCCGTCCTGACGACCCCCCAGCCTGAGGAAGTTCTCTCCCTGTACGTAGCCGCCTCTGCATCGATTGTAAGCATCATCCTAGTCAACAATCGAGGTGAAGCTCAGCGGCCCATGTACTTCATCAACAAAACCTATCAAGGTGTGGAAGCTAAGTACACGGTGATTGAGAAGTTGGGGTTATCCCTCGTTACCGCAGACCGAAAGTTGCACCCATACTTCCAAGCCCACATGATAACAGTCCTATCATATTACTCCCTCCAGCGAATACTACACAAGCCCACGGGGTCAACATGACAGATCAAATGGGCTATGGGGCTAGCTGAATTCGACGTCAAATATCAGCCACGAAGGGCGATCAAGGCACAAGTTCTAACAGACTTCGTTGTCGAATTCACTGATCTCGATGCCTTCCTCTCACTCCCCTAGCGACTATAAGTCGACAACTCGTCCATGACAGTCGGGTCTAGGGCAGAGGTAGCCTTGACCGCTTGTTAGAACCCGGGTAGGGTTATTTAATATGGTGATATTAGCATTGTAAAGTATATAGTGGAAGTGATTACCTACAGACGAATCTATACAGTTTAGCAAAATCTATTAACCTGGACTAAATCAAATTTTAACTTGTCAGTTTTAGGCCGAGGGTCAAACTCAGGGAGGTAGGTTTTGAGTTAATCAGTATCTACACGATTTCTATGACTCGCATCAATTCCATTCGATTATTATATTTTTTAGGTTTTTCTTGATTTTATAATTTGTTTAGATAGTCTTGTCCTTGAGGCACACCCTCAAAAATTTTGTGCTTGGCTACTGCTAAAAATTGGCCCTCGGCGATTCGTCAAAAATCAAATTCAAAATGAATCTTGCTACACGCAAGATCATGTACCTGCAAAGACAAGAGTTATCTTTTCTATTTTAGGTTTTTCATTTGCTCTTTTCTTTATCAACAAAATAAAAGAAAAAAATGGAAATACTTAGCATACATATATGTAGAATCTATATACATGTATATATAGGATATAGATGTAGATATATATATATATAGGTATAAGTATATATTACTAGATAGTAAGATAGTGAATATTGAATCTAGGATTCAATAGGAATGTGACACAATGCTAGGTTAACTGTCGTCTAGCAAGACAGGATTAACTTAGCTACGTGCCACGTGCGGGTGTGGAGCGAACGTGTGGAAGTGTGAGTGGAAGGCTTGATATGCACGAATATCAGGGAATATATGCAACTAGTGCGAATATTCCCATGATAAAATGCGCGGTAAGTGGATACGTGCACGGTATTATGAGTGGGAGATATGTGGTGAATGTGTGAAGAACTGGAATATAGATGTGTATATACATGTATATATATGTATATGTATGTATATATATAACTATATATATGTATATGTATATAAATATAGTCGCTATATATATGTGTGTGTGTGTGTATACGCATATGTGTATATGTGCGTGTGTATGTCTGTGTGTGAGTGTGTCTGTATGTGTGTGAGGGTGTGTGTGTGTGTGTGTCTGTGGGTGAATGAGAGGGTGTGTGTGTGTCTGCGTGGGAAGGAGCAAGAGGGAGAGAGAGGCCGCGCACGCAGCACGCTGGGGAGAGGAGTAAGGGTACTATGTGTAGAAGCGCAAGGCGTAGGGGAGGTAGCGTGCATGGAGGATGGCTCACGCAAAAGCGCAGGAGGGGGTGTTGCAACTGGTTGCAGTAGGTTGCGACAAGGAGAGAGAGTGGTCGGGGCAACCGGATAAGTGAGAAGCCCCCGATCATGGCACTGTAGCTATGTGAGGTTGCAGCTATAGTGCCAAAGGTGAAAAGTGACTGTGTGTCTCAAGAAGTCACCGGCAGATCAGCGCGCACAGGCGCGTGGTGAAGGTTGCCAGATTGGTTGGGATGCACGCGTGAAGGGCGTGGAAGGGCCTGTAGAGGTGCGTGGGAGCATGCGATGGTGGCTGGCGTGCATAGAGGTGAGAGAAGCAAGCTTCAGAGCTTGCTGTTCTACACTAATGGCGATGGAGAAAAAACAAAAAGAAAGCAAAATAAAAATTGTAAAAACAAAACTAAACTAGGAAGAAACACCACATCTACCTGCTCATAATGAGCTAGACGGTGGTGCTCCCTACCATGGAGGTTGCAACCACGGGAGGGAAACTCCTCTACTCTCAGTGTTCCTCTCAACTTGTGAGACGATACTGAGGATGAGGAGGGGAAGAGAGGGAGAGAGGAGAGGCTAGGGAAGTGAGGTGGTTGGATAGAGTGTGTGCTGTGATGGTGTGTGTGCGTCTTAGGGATATGGAGGTGGAGGGAATGGCTGAAGGCAAGGTAAGGGGATTGGCCGACGACTTGTGTGGAGTAAGGTGGTGGAGGTTATATAGATGAAGGGGGACAGAAGACGATATGGAGGTGGTGGGCTTTTATTAGGTGGAATAAGTGATGGGATTAGGTGGAAATGGATGCGCTCAATCTCTCTCTCTATCTTCCTCTTCATAAGATACATAAATGCAAATATTTACATAATGCATGCATAACTATCTAATCCAGTTGCCTAATGTTAGAAAATAGCATAAGATGGCCAAATTAGAAGCGTGAATCGCTGTGCAATCACCGCCCCAGACGGCCCTACTCATAAGTACGCCATAAATTTGGACTTCCCTGCATCCAATAACCAGGCAAAATACGAGGCCATGATGGCAGGCATCCGAGTAGCAAAATCCATGGGGATTGCCTCTCTTGAGATTCACATGAACTCCTAGCTGGTCGCCAACCAAATAAACGATGAGTACCAGGCTCGGGATCCAAACATGATGCTATATGGAGACAAAGTCAAGGAGGAGTTGGTGGATTTCAAAATCAACTCCATCAAGCGAGTACCTCGAGTGGACAACCCCTTGGCAGACGTATTGGCTAAACTCACCGCCACCATCCCTCAAGGGCAAGACGAGGACATCTGCCTTCAGACTTTGAAAGAGCCAACTGTCCTCGCTCCCAGAACGCTCGTGATAGAGCCGTCCACCTCGTGGATGACACCTACCCTTACTTACTTGAGCTCTGGCGAGCTACCCTTAGGAGAACCCCAGCCCAGGGCCTTCCACCTCAAGGCCTCCAGGTACACCCTGATAGAAGGGTAATTGTACAAGCGGGGGAATTCCACCCCCTGCTACGCTGACTAACTCAGGACAAGGCAACCCAAGCCCTACAAGAAGCCCATGAGGTGCCTGCGGGAACCACAAAGGGTACAAGGTGCTCCTCGCTAGACAATTCCAAGCAGCTACTTCTGGCCCTAAATGAAGAAGCATTGCCAAGCCTTCATTCTCAAGTGCGACAAATGCCAACGGTTCAACCCCTTGCACCACTTGTTGCCTGGAAAGCTGGCACTCGTCATGTCACCCATCCCCTTTGCAAAATGGGGCATGGACTTTGTTGGTCCTTTCTTGCCAACACCGGTGGTTGTGTTTGCGTTTCGCTGCTTAGGGTTTCGTGTTTATTTTAAAGTTCTAGGCGTTGTAGTATATCACGAAAAGATACTACTAGTTTATAATTTATTACTCGGAATTAAAAGTTTCCCGAGGATGAACTCAGGGAGCAAACTATGATTCCAGAAGCATATGAATTCACAATATTATTTTACAAAACTTAAGACAAAGGAGAGAGAGAAAGAGAGAGCGCAAAAATTCTCTTGGCTTTTTCTTCTTCTCTCTTCTTCTCTTCAGCCAGCTCTCTTCTTCAGCCTGTCTTCTTCTTTCTTCTTCTTTTCTTTGCTGCACAGGCTTCCTTTTCTTTCTTTCTTTCTTCAGCTGCTAAGTCCTTCTTCTCTTCTCCTCTGATTTTCTTCTTTCTTCTGCATCTTTTTCTTCTTTGCTGCAGAGGCTCCCTCCTCTTTTCTCTTTCTTTTTCTCTGGCCTGTCCTCTACTCTTCTCTTCTGCTTCACTCCTTTCTTTCTTTCCGACGTCTGATTCAGAAATCAAACGCCTTAACTGCGCTGTTACTACAGTGCCCCTGCTGTCTTCTTTTCTTCTGCTCCTTCTTCTCTTTTGCTGCAGCCTCTCCTTCATTCCTTCTCTTTTCTTCTTTTCTACGGAGAAGTCCCAGCCGCTGCTCTTCCTCTTCTTTCTTTCTTCCTTCTTCTCTGCAGCTCCTTGCTTCTTCCTTCCCCACCTGTTCCTTGCACATACAAACAAGCTCAATGCAAAACCTACCTTACCCTCTTCCCGCGTCTCTCTCTCTCTGAATCTCTCTTGGGTACACTCTCCCAGAGTCGGGTTATCGGGTTGGGTTGCGTGCCCGGGTCCAGGCGGACCGGCGTGGGTGGTGTGCGAGGAGTGCAAAGGAGAGTGTCGGGTCGGGTCGCGCCAGATCCGTGTGATGAGCTCACGGACGAGGGTGGTGTTTAGGTGAGGGACCTCACCCCATGTGTATTCGGAGGCGATTAGCTAATAGCACTTTTACAATTTATGTGTGGGCGTGAGCCCACACACTTCCGAGGTGGGACTAAAGTCCCACCTCCGCTCCGCGCGCCTGCAGGCAAGAAGTTGCTGGCAATTGAGGCAGCAGCGAAGGCTCATGACCCCAATAGAAAGCCTGAGCACACTCACGGAAGTGTCCCGCGTTGCCTGGGACCTGCACCTGGTGCTGAAGGGACCTGGAGCTTCTCGTTAAGCAGCTCTTACTGTCCGTCAATGGCGGCGAGGGGGCCGAGACCTAAAAGCACGAAAACAGCCTCACAGCCACGTCAGACAGCTCAGGAAGCTTCGCCAGAGGACGACCAAGGCGGCGCGGGGGTCGACGTAGCGGGGGGGAAATGCTTGAGTGGAGTGAGGGGGAGCTTCTGGGCTTGTCGGCGAGGGGTGGAACGGCCTGTGGAGGTGGAGCGATCTCACCGGAGTTGGTGGTCGGAGGTGGAGCAGATGGAGGTGGTAGGGACAGTCGAGGGGTGGAAAATGGCAATTTAAGAGGGGAAAATTAAGGGGAGAATAAGAGGAAGGTTTCTACCTACTTAATCGATGAAGAGGGAGAGGAAGACGCCCGGCGCGTGCCTGTCGGAGCTGGGGACGAAGGTGCCCAGAAGGGGGGTAACGGCGACGATGAGGGGATCTGGAGACGCCAGCTGGTGCGGCCTGGCGTGGGAAGACGAGGCAAAGTGAGCTCTGCTGCAGGTATGGCAGCAGAGTGACGAGGAGGAGGAAGAAAGATCGTCGAAAGCTTGGGCTGTCTGACCGAAGTGAGAGGGGACGAAGTAGGGGGGTTCTCTTCGGCCAAAGCGAGCTTAAAGGAGACGGCTGCCCCTGCCACTCCTTATAAAGGTGCTGGCGAGGAGAGGGTCTCGAGGGAGCGACGTGGGAAGCTTGCTGGAGATGGTCGGAGATGGAGACCCATGCCTTTCATGTGTTCGCACGAGAGGCATGGGCAGTCGCAGGTCAAAGGGGAGGGTCCTTGCGATAGAGGACAACGTAGGGAAACCCCCGTTCGTTCCTAAGGGCGGTACCCATACCCTACGTGGCGCCATCCTCCACGCAAGGTCGCCGGAGGTATGGTGCCTGCGTACGGTGGTAGGAAGGACCGTTCTGCAAAGAACGAAGGAGAAGATAGGGGGCCAAATGCAAGGATTTAAAAAGATAAGGGTCAAAACGTAATTCAAGAGGACCAATTTGTAAAGTCGATCAAGATGGTCTTCTCTTAGGCCCAAATTTTTGTACCAACCTAATTTGAACCTAAGGAATTAAATGGAATAATTTGATTTTAGGTTTGACCATGTTTGATCGATCAATTTACCTAAAAACCCAAATTAGGTCAAAGTTTGGCATGGTTCTCAATTTAGGTCAAAATAGGTTACAAAGGCCAAATTGAAGGTTATAAACCTTAGGGAGTATTTTTCCATGAATTTTAGAGGGTTTAGTTGATTTTTACTTTTCCTAGAACCTCGTGAATTAAAGTGGGTTTATTTTTAGGGTTACAGGATGTCATTTAATTCCTAGAAGTTGCTATAACCCTTTTCAGATTAGATCATCCCACTTCCTTCCTTATTAAGCTCATTTGACCTATGTTTAGACCCTTAGACACCCTGATTGTGTACTGCATTGGTAAAATTACAGTTTTGCCCCTTATGACTTGTTTTATTCTTCAATTTAGAATTCTCTGAGTTAGACTTTTCTTTAGGTTTTGTAGGAGCTTTTTCACACTTATTTAGATCAAATTGTGCTAGTTAGGGTTTATGATGAGGCTCTCATCATAACCCCATGCCTAGCTTTTGCTAATCCCTTAGCAAAATTTTAAGGTTTTAACCTTTTGTTCTAGACCATGAATTTCTTATCAAGTTTGGATAAGTGTTTTTTCTCTTGTATCCTTGATTAGGTAAGAATGCCAATCATAGGCCTAAAAGGTACTCTAGTACCAACCAAGATCCAGATCTGTCTAGCTTTAGCCTCAATCCTTAGCAAAGGCTTTTAAGGCCTACAGGAACTAACCTAAGGTTTATTGGACTTCGTGGTTAAAGCACCCGTGCTTGAGATAATTTTTTTAGCCTTGGTTTAGTTCGCAGTGCAATTTATAAGAGAGAGAGGTAGAAGATTTATACGTTTGGAGAGTTTTCTCTCTCTTTTTCTTTTTAATTCTAGGTTAGGATTGGCTTCACAACACGATCTGTATCGGATTCCTTGTCCCCATCATCAATCCTCAAGGGTTCCTGGCAGTCGATGCTTCGAGATAGCACTGCCCATGGTAACTCCCAGAACCCTGACTTTCAAGATTTTGAGATAATCCCGTCCATGGTGTTCCGTGGCCGAATTCAGACCCTAGCAATTGACACTTCGTGATAATGCCATCAATGGAATCTGAACCAACAGAGTGCTTACATGCCCCCAGTATTATATGTAAATATCCTAAGAGACAGGCACCGAGGAGATGATATTTTGTTATGCATCTTCAAGGGGAATTTCCCACCTCTCCGCGTTGGGAACTCGTCCAAATCAACTTATGTTGATCGGCTGCTCCTACTCTAGGTGACATTTTCAGAATTTTTGAAACGCTTCTGCGTGATTTTGATACTTATGCTTACTGAACCAGATTGTGTGTGTAAATTTGGGTGCTTAGGTTACTGAATCCCGTAAACCAAAAGTTAGTTAACGAGGCCAAATACTCCCTAAGCCTTCAACCTAATACTTAAGCTTTTCATTCTCCTCAACCTCTTAAGGAATATCTAGATCTTAATGGGTACTAGGAGTCTATCCAAGAATGCCTAAGGTTTGCATTCTTACTAATCTTGTTGTTCACTTTCCTTTTTCTTTTCTTAGTGTGGTCCAGAACTTAGGTTAATTCCTTAATTTCTTGCTAATGACTATCACTTTGTTTCATTTTGTGCTCCTTTTTTCATTTTGTTCTTTTTCTCCTCCTCCTTTGTAAAGTCCACAAAAATTTCTTTCCTCCTCTCATTTTATTATTCTTTTTCAAAAAAATTTTTTAATTTTTATGGTGTTTTTGGTATATGTGAATTTTTTTGTTTAAAACCTTTTCTTACGAGTTTTGCACTTACCTACCCCCCCATGCCTAGGATTTGCAATGTCCTCATTGTAACTTAGGAGGATTTTTATTTAGCTTAGTTCATACATTAGGACAGGTACTTTGGTGAGTGGATGGGTCGAGGTGACTGTTGCGGACAATTTCTAATCTCAGATGTAAGCACCTGAGGTGGAGTCGACTGTCCTAAAGGATGAACCTTAAGTGCGAAAATGTGTCAGAAAAGGTTTCGGGTTTTTTCAAAAAGGATGACGGGCTACCTTCCGTTGAGCGCTGAGTTTTACGCCATCGGCTGGGTGCAATATGCTCAGAGAGAATGGAGGATAAATGGTGACTCAGCCAAATCTGTCGAGGTTACCTCAATGAACGGTTTGAGTCTCTGACCGTTCACAATGAAAGGTTCGGAATCGTGGCTGAGCGGACTGATTTCGACGGCTCCATTTCCAAAAACCTGTCGGACAAGATATGGTCCGACCCCACTTGGATCGCAGTTTCCCAGGGAAGAGTTTGAGTTGGGCATCGAAGAGTAGGACCTTCTGACCAGGATGAAAGATCTTTCTAGATATATGCTTGTCATGGAAGGCTTTAACCCGCTCTTTGTAGATTCGTGAGTTATCATACGCATCAAAGCATAATTCATCGATCTCGCTAATTTGAAGCTTTCTGTGGGTTCCAGCCTTAGAAAGATCTAAATTACAGCTCCGTACTGCCCAGTAGGCTTTGTGCTCCAGTTCTACGGGAAGGTGACATGCCTTCCCGTACACCAGTCTAAAAGGAGACGTGCCTAATTAGGTCTTGTGGGGGGTCCTATAAGCCCACAAAGCTTCCGGAAGTCGGGACGACCAGTCCTTCCTGTCAGGTCGAACAGTGACCTGTAGGATTTTCCTGATCTCCCGATTTGATAGCTAGACCATTAGTCTGGGGGTGGTATGGAGTAGATATTCAGTGAGACATCCCGTATTTGGTCATCAGTGACCTGAACTGAGCATTGGTGAAATGGGTCCCTCCGTCAGAGATAATTGCACGAGAAATCCCGAATCGTGAGAAGATATTCTGATGAATGAATTTGATAACGATTTTATGATCACAGGTTCGGGTCATGATGGCTTCGATCCATTTGTTCACGTAGTCCATAGCAAGCAGAATGTACTCGAAGCCGTCAGAGACAAGGAAGGGGCCCATAAAATCATTCCCCCAAATGTCAAAGATTTCGCATACGAGAATCGGCTGCAAAGGCATCATGTTGTGATGGCTCATGTTGCCCAAAGTTTGGCAATGACTGCATGCCTTGCAGTGACTGTATGCGTCCTTGAATAAAGTGGGCCAATAAAAGCCACACTGGAGGATTTTTGATGTGATTTTGTGCCCAGAGAAGTGACCACCGCATGCCTGGTCATGGAAGAAGGAGAGAATATCATTGATTTCGCCCTCTGGGACACATCTTCTGATAATTTGGTCAGCACTTATGCGGAAAAGGTATGGGTCTTCCCAGATGTAGTACTTGGCATCAGAGTGCAACTTATCTTTCTTGGCCTTTGGCCAATCAGACGAGATCTGACGAGATGCCAGGTAGTTTACTATATCAGCAAACCATGAAAGTCTAGTACCAATAGTCAATAAGTGCTCATCCGATGATGGGCCCAGAAGGGTTAATGATCTCAAAAGGAAGGCGAGACAAGTGGTCAGCTACCACGTTCTGTCTTCCTGCCTTGTCGCGAATCTCGAGGTCGAATTCTTGCAACAACAAGATCCATTGAATTAATTGAGGCTTCGCATCCTTCTTGGCAAGGAGATGCCTCACAGCTGTGTGATCCGAGTAGATTATGACATGGGAACCCAAGAGATAGGATCAAAATTTTTCGAGGGCAAATACTATGGCTAGCAGCTCTTTCTCTGTAACTGTATAGTTACGCTGAGCCTCGTCAAGCGTCTTGCTAGCGTAGTAGATGACCATGGGTTTCCCATCAACTTTCTACCCAAGAACCGCTCCTACAGCGAAATCAGATGCATCGCACATGATCTCAAAGGGTTGAGACTGATCAGGGGACTGTAGGATCGGGGCCTGGGTGACTCAGTCATGAAGGTTCTCAAAAGCTTAAGTGCATTCCTTGAAAATCTCAAACGGTACATCCTTGGAGAGAAGAGTAGTCAGGGGGCACGCGATTTTCGAGAAATCAGGGATGAAACGACAGTAAAAACCAATGTGCCCCAGAAAAGAACGAATGTCCCTGATCGAGCTAGGCATAGGAAGTCTAGAAATCAGATCAACCTTGGCTCGATCCACTTGGATGCCTTTTTCAGAAATTAGATGTCCTAGGACGATCCCCTCAGGCACCATAAAGTGGCTCTTTTCCCAGGAAAGAACCATATTTACGTTGATGCAACGCCTGAGTATATGAACCAAGTGCTGGAGGCAATCATCAAATGATGCCCTGAAAACTGAGAAGTCATCCATGAAGACTTCTAGATAATCACCTACCATATTAGAGAATATGGCAAGCATACATCGCTGAAAAGTCGCGAGTGCATTGCAGAGACCGAAAGGCATCCTTCGGAATGCGTATGTCCCGAAGGGGCAGGTGAATGTGGTCTTCTCTTGGTCCTCAGGATGAATCGCCACTTGGTTATAATCGGAGTACCCGTCAAGGAAGCAGAAGAATTTATTTCCCGCTAACTTCTCGAGAATCTGATCAATGAATGGGAGTGGGAAATGATCCTTCTTTGTGGAGGAATTGAGTCTTCGATAATCTATGCAGACTCTCCATGAGTTGGCTATTCGGGTAGGTATGACCTCTCCGATTTCAGTTGTAATGGTGGTGAGCCCTGCCTTTTTAGGCACAACTTGGATTGGGCTCACTCAACAACTGTCAGAGATCGGGTAGATGATCCTTGCATCTAACCATTTAATGATCTCCTTTTTCACGATCTCCTGCAGATTGGGATTCAAACATCTCTGCATCTCACAGGAAGGTCGTGCGCCCTCTACAAAATAGATACGGTGGGTGCAATAAGAGGGACTTATTCCAGTCAAGTCATCGAGAGTCCAACCAATGGCTCTGTGATGTTGCTGGAGAATAGCAATCAGACGGGATTCCTGATCAGGAGTGAGCTTGGAATTTATGATCACAGGAAATGTCTGATTAGAACCCAAAAAGACATATTTCAAATGATCGGAAAGGGGTTTGAGTTCAAGAATGGGGTTATCAGCAGCAGCGGGTGGTTCAGGGTGAGTGTAAGGTACATGGATAGGAGTTATGGGTTTATCTGAATCAGAGTCTGACTCCTCTAATTGTGGTTCAAGATCTTCTTGTGGTTGATGAGGTATAATCAGGTTATTCTCAAATTGTGTTTCATCAACCAAAGCTCTGACATCACATATTTGTTCAATGATACCGCAATTAATTCCTTGTTGGGCCTTAAAGATATCAATTTTTAGGGTTTGATTTCCAAATTTCAGTTCCATTTGGCCCTCCTCACAACTAATGTTGGCCATTGCAGTGGCTAGAAAAGGTCTCCCTAGAATGATCAGTGTATCCCTTGGGTTTTCAAGTGCGTCCATGTCTAAGACTATGAAGTCTACAAGAAAGTAAAAATCCCGTACCCTTACAATAACATCCTCAAGAATCCCTTTTGGTGGCTTTATGGATCGATCTGCTAACTGTAGTGTCACCTCAGTCGATTTTAGCTCAGATTCTTCTAGGTGGTTGAGTAAGGATGTGGGTATCAAGTTTATGGAAGCACCTAAGTCTAACAATGCTCTGTCGAACTGGGTTTCACCTATTTTGCATGAAATCAGGGGAGTGCCTGGGTCTTTTGCCTTGGGTGGGAGTCTGCTCAAGATTATAGAGTTGGCTTGCTTTGATAGTACAATTGGACTCCCACTCTTGGTTTGCGGCTTACGCTGAGGTGTACACACATTCTTCAAGAATCATGCGTAAGCTGGTACGTGGCGGATTGCATCCATCAAGGGGATGTTTATTTGGACCTGCTCAAAGAGCTTGACCAGGTCCTCCTCAGGAGCCACGGATTTGGTTGTCTTCTTTCCCTTGGTCAAGGCCTCAGGAAATGGAACCTTGGTTGGTTCCTCTAGGATGGGTCCAGGTCTTTGATCTGGGATAGGGATAGGAACGTCCTAGATTACTGTCCTAGGGTTTGGGTTACTACCAGGCTTGGAGTGGTTTGGATAAGGTGGATCTTGGGTCTCCTTACCACTATGGGTGGTTACAGAATTCAACCCTGCCTGGTTCTAGTTAGGGTTTGGTAGGATGGGTTGCTGCTGCTGGTAACCTGCATAGGATGTTGAAGCCTCCATCCCGTCAGGTGAAGGAATAGAGGGGGCCTGATAAACCATATGTGCTTGGCCCGGGTTTGGGTTCATAACGCACCACTGGGTCGGCACACTATTAGGGTTGGGAAGAGGCTGAGAAGGGAGTGTGCCTGGTTGGCGAGAATTCGCCAACTGGGCCAGTTGGTTTTGGACCTCTGTGATTTCGTCCTTGTGTTGCTTTTAAATAGCCGCATTCGTTCTCTGAATGTCAGCCAGAGTTTGAAGGATGAGGGACATTTGGTCTTGGTTGGGCCCAAATGGATAAGTAGGGTTGGGCCTAGGCTAAGGCGGCTGATAAGGACGAGGTGCTTGTGGACGGGGCTGAAAGGATGGTCTTAGATTCTGGGAATTCCCCGCCCACTGAAAGTTGGGATGATTTCGCCATCCAGGGTTATAGGTATTGGAAAATGGGTCATTCTGGTTGGCATTGAGGTCCTCGCAGGTCTGAGGAGCCTCAAAAAAGTCAAAGAATGGGAGAGTGGAATTCCCCCGGCTAGTATAGAAAGGGTCGAAGGTTCCTTTGATCCGAGAGTCAGATGGGGGTGGATATGGATCCACCCTAGGAGAAGGTCCATGGAAAATGTTCTACACAGTCTCCCATGCAGAAGGAGGTTGTGCAAAGGAATTCTGCACAGAGGTGGCTCGCTGCAAGTGTTGAGTCAGCTCATCGACCTTCTTCTCAATAATAGAGACCTTGTCCAATCGGATGGCCATAAATTCCAGGTCGACTGATGTGGATAGGCCCTGCGTCTCGTGTGCTTCCCTAAGGTTCGTCGATGCGCGGGTATTCGTCTTGTCGAATAGTCCCATGGAGTCATTATTGATGGAGTTCTCGCACCTATTCTCGAGAATCTCCCACACGGTGTCTTCATGTTGACTCATGATATTTCCTCCGCAGGTTGCATTGACGAACAATCTAAAATCCTCACGAAGTCCTTGGTAAAAAGATTGGACTTGTTCCCATTTAGGAACTCCGTGATGGGGGCACTTTCTCATGAGATCCTGAAAACGATCCCATGCCTTATGAAGAGGTTCTCCCGTCTGTTGCGTGAAGTGAGTAATCTGATGGTGCAAGGCATTGGTCCGACCAACGGGGAAGAACTTCTTCAAGAACTCGGACTGAAGTTCCTCCCAATTGTTGATCAGCCAGGTCTGTGTTTGATACCAATGGGTGGCCTTGTCCATAAGGGAGAAAGAGAACATCTTCATAAGGAGAATATCCTGATTTTGTGCATCTGACCCGAAGGTCTGGGCCAAATGCTTTAACTGTTTAATGTGCTGGAAGGGGTCTTCAAAATTAAGCCCATGGAATTTAGATATGTCATGAATCATGTTAGGCTTTAGTTTAGAATCAGGTCCTCCAGTCAGGATTCTGACTCGAGGCTCAATAGCCACTGCAGCGGGATTATAGTGATGTCGCATCATGGGACGTTGTGGTGGGTGCATGAAGTTCTAGAAGAGGTCATTGAGTCGCTGGAGTTGGTGCTCCAGATTGTTCTCTTCCTCAACTAGCTAAGCCATTGTGGAAGAAGAAGGTGAGTTAGGTTCAGAATCGGAGGAAAGGTCTATGTGAAGGGGTGGTTGCACATGCAAGGGTACCGAGGCTTGGCCTCGGGGAGAGTGAATTTCTAAAGGAGGTTTCAAGGACCTCCTACCAAACATACACTGATGGAGAGGATGAGTTTAGTAGGTGCTGGACCCAATCAAGACACCCAAAATGTTAGGTGACTATAGAGGTTCGAGGCGGATGGACCCCTTGATCAGAAGGTCGTCCACCTGAGAATTACCTGGGCAGCCAGAGAGGGTGAGTCCCACGAAGACCCCTACATGGTAGAGCGTCCCCACGGGTTACAGGGTTTCCCCCACCCGACCTCTCTTGTCACTGAGATTCCAGGTAGACCAAAATGGGGACCTTGACCTCTTAAGTCTACCACTTTTAGTTAGGATCAAGGTGCTTCAGGTTTCACTTGAACTTTATTCTTTTGACTGCAAAGAGTGACCTAAGTTAAAGGTTGGTTGATCCAAGGGATCAACTTCACCTATTAGTTCCTTTGAGAGCTTATTAGGTCTTGTCTTTTAGGGTTCAAGTGACTTAAGAGCCAAATTTCTTAGGGTTTCTCTTGATAGATGTTTTCAAGCAATGGCTTGGGCACACTTCTTTTGGGAATTTTCCATTCTTTCTTAGAAAAGTGTGTCTCTAAAATCCTAGCTTTGAATCTTATATCGGCTCTAATTGGTCCAGTTAGTTGCCTCTAGATTGGGTAATTAAGGCTCAAGAAAAAAGGTTTTAGCCCTAATTACCTTTAATGGATGTACAAAAGAAAGTATGTTGAAATTTGAAAATAGGCAACTTTGGTGTTTTACTATATATGAAAGACAGGTTACTTCTAAATTGCTTTTTGTCTTTCTTCCTCTTTAGAATTTAGGGGTTTAAACGAGAGGATAGAAAATTACCTGTCCTTGGTGTGGTTGTTGCGTGGCTGCTTGTTTTTCCTCTTTATTTCCTGTGCCAGCACAACAAAAGAGAAGAGATTAGTCACTAGGAAATCAAAAATTGAGAATCAATAGCTTCTAGAATAGCCGTTGCTCCCCGGCAACGGAGCCAAAAACTGGTTGTGTTTGCGTTTCGCTGCTTAGGGTTTCGTGTTTATTTTAAAGTTCTAAGCGTTGTAGTATATCACGAAAAGCTACTACCAGTTTATAATTTATTACTCGGAATTAAAAGGTTCCCGAGGTCAAACTCAGGGAGCAAACTATGATTCCAGAAGTATATGAATTCACAATATTATTTTACAAAAATTAAGACAAAGGAGAGAGAGAAAGAGAGTGAGCAAAAATTCTCTTCTTGGCTTTTTCTTTTTCTCTCTTCTTCTCTTCAGCCAGCTCTCTTCTTCAGCCTTTCTTCTTCTTCTTTTCTTTGCTGCACAGGCTTGCTTTTCTTTCTTTCTTTCTTCAGCTGCTAAGTCCTTCTTCTTCCTTCTTCTTCTCTTCTCCTCTGATTTTCTTCTTTCTTATGCGTCTTTTTCTTCTTTGCTGCAGAGGCTCCCTCCTCTTTTCTCTTTCTTTTTCTCTGGCCTGTCCTCTGCTCTTCTCTTCTGCTTCACTCCTTTCTTTCTTTCCGACATCTGATTCAGAAATCAAATTCCTTAACTGCGCTGTTGCTACAGTGCCCCTGCTGTCTTCTTTTCTTCTGCTCCTTCTCTTCTGCTGCGGCATCTCCTTCCTTCCTTCTCTTTTCTTTTTTTCTGCGGCTAAGTCCCAGCCGCTGCTCTTCCTCTTCTTCTTTCTTTCTTTCTTCCTTCTTCTCTACAGCTCCTTGCTTCTTTCCTCCCCACCTATTCCCTGCACATACACACAAGCTAAGCGCAAAACCTACCCTACCCTCTTCCCGTGTCTCTCTCTCTCTGAATCTCTCTTGGGTACGGTCTCCCAGAGCCAGGTTATCTGGTCGGGTCGCGTGCCCAGGTCCAGGCGCATCGGCGTGGGTGGTGCGCGAAGAGTGCACAGGAGAGTGTCGGGTCGGGTCGCGCCAGATCCATGTGATGAGCTCACGGACGAGGGCAGTGTTTAGGTGAGGGACCTCACCCCATGTGTATTCGGAGGCGATTGGCTAATAGCACTTTTACAATTTATGTGTGGGCGTGCGCCCACACATTTCCGAGGTGGGACTAAAGTCCCACCTCCGCTCCGCGCGCCTGCAAGCAAAATGCTGCTGGCAATTGAGGCAGCAGCGAAGGCTTGCGACCCCAATAGAAAGCCTGAGCACACTCGCGGAAGTGTCCCGCGTTGCCTGGGACATGCGCCTGGTGCTGAAGGGACCTAGAGCTGCTCGCTAAGCAGCTCCTGCTGTCCGTCAATGGCGGCGAGGGGGCTGAGACCTAAAAGTACGGAAACAGCCTCACGGCCACGTAAGATAGCTCAAGAAGCTTCGCCAGAGGAAGACCAAGGCGGCACGGGGGTCGGCGGAGTGGGAAAGTGCCTGTAGCCATGTGCCTAGGGAACACTACAGAGGTGCAGGTGGGTGTGTTCCAGGGGTGGTCTGAAGGTGTGGGGCGGTGAATGGAGTGAGGGAAATGCTTGAGTGGAGTGAGGGGGAGCTTCTGGGCTTGTCGGCGAGGGGTGGAATGGCCTGTGGAGGTGGAGCGATCTCGCCGAAGTTGGTGGTTGGAGGTGGAGCAGATGGAGGTGGTAGCGGCAGTCGAGGGGTGAAAAATGCCAATTTAAGAGGGGCAAATTAAGGGGAGAATAAGAGGAAGGTTTAATGGTCCTGGTGCTGGTGGCGATTGATTGTTGAAAATACCATTAGTGTCATTGTAGTGGGTTGTATGGGATATCAGTCATTACAACCATTATTATTTACTTATCTAATTTTTTACTAATTTTATTCCAGGTCGTTCACTGGGAGGCAATTATTAAATTACATCGCTCTTTAATCTCAAAATTATCCTTTAATTCCAAAAAGAAAAGAAGTTTTACATCTAATAAAGAATGAATGAATGTAGACATGGTTTGCCTACTCACAAAGAATTAATCAAAAATGCTTGCAAAATCCAACTATAAACAAGCACCAAACATTTCATTACTATATTTTAAACTATCTCTTTACAAGTTATAGTATTAATTCTTACATGAAAGTACACCATCAACTAAGATTACATAGTATACTAGCTTAACTTACTAATCTGACACCTATAGTAACACATACAATAGCTATAGTGACACATGTAAGCATCGCTAGATCCCAGAAAATACTATATACAAGCTTAAGGAGGGAAACTTGGGTCTGTAGCGACGATTATGGCGACGTTTTATTCTGTTAGTAAATGTATGAGTTTATTTACATAAAAGTAATTGACTATACTACGTATACATATATATATATATATATATATATATATATATATATATATATATATATATATATATATATATTTCTCTTGTATTTGTATTCACCGTCGTATGTACATCTCCTCTCTCTCTCTTACTCCACACTAATCTTCTTCTGTTATTCTTCTTCTTCTTTGTTTTAATTCTGCCTTAATAGATTCCACAAACTGCGGCATAGAAGTAATTAACTACCATCATTAGTTATCCTTAATTAATTAAAAATGTGTTTAATTTGCTGGCACGCTTTTCGAGGGATACACAGCACCCAAAGGGTGGGACCAAACCTCTACTAAGCACGCCCTAATTGTCATTAGGCCGCTTAATTACGTTTTATCAAACTCAGATCAGGGCCTTCTCAGCCCCCGCACACACACACCTCACCGAGCCCCCGGCCCCTCAATCAGATGTTCAGAATGTATGCTCAGTATATAGCGTATGTTGTTTCGGGCGCCCGGCGCCCGTGACGACTACGCTGCTTAGGAAGGAATTTAATTTATACCGCTGCGCGCGTTTTGCATGCACGATGTGGCGCTATTCGAGCGCCACATCTGCACTGAAAATTGTGCGCAGCTACATGCTGAAGGAGATTTTGGCCCTCAATTCGAGGGCCATAATTTATTTAAAAATAAAAATAAATTATGGAAAATGAAGTATTTACATAATACTATACAATTGTTCAATTAATTTTAAATTTTAATTAGATTTACTATATAAATAAATTCGCTAAAGTATACTATTTTTACACACTGATTTTGGTGTTTTATTCTTTAATTACTTATAAATTAGCTACTATATGGTCTAATTGACCTTATACAGAGTTAGAATACGTGTATAAGTATTTTGTAGACATTTTTATTATATTTTTCCGAATTAATTTTTGTGTTATTTACATTTAAATAGCAGTTTTGACTGTTTTACTTACAAATTAAGTTAAAGTAATATAATCAGGTATAAATATACTTCAATTAGCTTAAATTACTTAAGGTATATTAGTCTAAGTATACAGATTCAATTAACTTAATTATAACTCTAAATTACTAATTTATCTAATTTAATTTAACAACTTAGCTATTAACTTAGTAAATTCATTATTTATTATGTATAAAGGATTAAATTAAGGTACAGGATTTTATTTACTTATAATATACATATGCATAGATATATACAATTTTATAGTTTAATTCTATTATGTATACTATCTACTGATTTAGTTAGTCTAATAATACATATAAATTAGTTTAATTTATAGATAGTTATATAATTACTATACATACTGTCTGAACTAAATCAGATACCTAATTTACAGTATACAATATATTTACAGAATTAGTTATACAGTTTATATATATATATATATACTACCTATTTACATATATAGCCTAGTATAGAGCTTATGTTTATAGGAGTATACTTAATATACAAAGTAATATATATATATTCTTTCTTTCTTTTTTGGTTCTTTTGGGGTTTTTTCACTTTTTATTATTTTCATAAATCTTATAGAAATAGGAGATGAGAAGGGAAGAGTTGGCTGAGGAGAAAGAGGCATGTTTAATGTCTTTTTAAGTATAACTCTTTTTATCAAGCTTCATGAATGCCTTATTTTCATACAGCATGAGATTTAGGAGGTGTTTACCAATTTTAATACAGTCCTCAATTTAGTTTCCCATTTTAAATCATGTTTGGACAGTTAGCTTCAGTTAAACTAGCTAACACTTGAAAGAGTTAAAACAAGCATTCACAGAAATGAAAGTGCAATTATCTAATAGGAAAGCTTGTATTTATAAGAGAATCAAAATATCTGTGTGTTAGCTACATTTCAAAACATATTGCACAGGGTATTACATCAAATTCGATCTGCTAAAAATTAAACAGTTAGACAGCAGCAACATCATTGATTCTACAGATAAACCCTGCATCAGCTCAGATTTAATTCTAGATGGTCCAACTGCTGCTGCAGTTAGTCCATTTGGGATAAAATTTGAGTAAGGAGAGAAGGAGAATGTAGCTGCAAAATGCAGCACTTTACTGTGACCACTGGTATTAAAAAAAGTCGTAAATCCAAACAAAAAAAAAGAAATTCTCTCTCAATCCTTCATCTGATAAGGGTCTCACTCTCATAAAAAAAACACTGAACCAATTCAAATGCAAAAACCCTTATCAAGAACTTCACATCAGATTAAATCAACAGAAGACACTGATTTAACTCTTCCTAATGCTATAGACAGCATTAAGAAGGAGTTAATTCAGTCAATTAAAATCCCTAGTTCAAATCCCAGTTTCTGAAACCTTAAGGAGTATTGAGAACTCCTTAAGTTAGGAAATCATCAATACATCCATTCAAAACAAACTCATGAATGCAAGATCAAACTTCAAATCACCACAGTGATTCTCCTTAGTTCTGACTTGCATTCAATGCATTAAAAACTTCATCAAACTCAGATCTGAATATGGCTCTTCTGAGATGAATTCTGACATCAGAAACATCTCAGATTCCTTGCCAACAGTGAACTCAAATCAAAATTTATTCAATTTGTCAGATCAAACAGTTAAAACCAACTTGAATGAAAAATCCGTGAAATCCAAATTAAAGAGAAATCTAACAAACTGATAATTTCAACTCAAACCAGGGGCTTTTGTGAACAAGAGTGAGGTGAATGGGAAGCCCCTTAAGTGCTTTTTGACGCCAATTTCAGATTTGAGGTTAAAAACCAATCAGATCTGAAATTGGGTCAAATTGTATGGGTGGAATGCGAGAAACAGATCGTGGGAATCAGAAATGAATATGAAAATATGGAGAGGGAGAGAATTTGAAATCATGGCTATGTGAAACCTTCCCCTCTGATCTGGAATGATTAGAGGAGGTGAGGGGGGAATTTATACCCTAAATCTACTACTACAGCTACTTTATCCTAACAGCAAAATTAAACACTACTAATTACACTAATTCTACTCTAAACCTACTTAACTACAGCTACAACTGATCTGCAAAATTATAAATCTATTCTAACAGGAAGAATGGGACCTATGGGTCCTTAGCCGGTGGCTAAGGAGGAAGAAGGGAGGAAGATGACTCCAGCGGAGAGAAGAGTCTGCTAGTGAGGCTCCAGGGTCGTCCTTGGGTGCTACGAAGTCCTTAGCGACGAGGAGGTCGAGAGAAGGTGACAATTTCACAGTCGGTGGCTGTGAAATCAGAGGCTTGATGGGGAGGAGGAACTGGAGTGGACGAACGATCACTAAGAGATGTAGGAGGGAGCGATCCCTTGTGCGCGACACCACTGAGGTGCTTAAGTAGCATACTTAGTGGCTGAGATCACCGCGCGGGTGAGGATAATCGAAGAAGTAATCGGCAGTGAGGATGAGAGGAGAGGAGTGCACTGCGAGCTATTCTCAAAATCTGACCGTCAGTGTTTGATGATGATCTTTAGGCTGAAAGATTTTTTTTTTTTTCAATAAACCAACTGTGTTTTGGACATTATGAGAACCTTATTACTGAGGATAACCTACCAGAACTCGAGACTTAAATGACATAGACCATCTCTCAACCAACAAGGACTCTTGATATTTAAACCTTAAGTCGAATTCCAGGACTCTGGGGGTTTTACAGACACTCAGAATGCTATGAGGTTATGGCTGTGCTTTATGATAAGTCAGGACTAACCAAGTGAATTCTAAAACTCACTCCTGGGGTTTCACTTCTTTTTAAGTCTAGGTTGGTCCTAACTTCAGCTCATGTTTTCGGATGACTCTCAAGAATTGATGAATATTCAAACCCAACCCTTATTGTGTTTGTGGCTCAGAGAACTTTTTGGTGGACAAACAGGGTATTTGTTTTGAACCTTGAAAACATTTTTGGTGGAACAATTGTATTTTCAGAATTTGGAGAGCATACTTGACTTTTTGCAAGAACTCTTTTTTCTTTTTTTTTGAATCAGTATGTCTCCGGAACTTATTTGGTAGAGCGCACTATATTTGGTGGGTGAATTTTTTGTGGAAAGAGTTTCTTCTAGACACAAGACTGAAGGTTAGGACAAAGAGTCTACCTGCACGCACAGGTAACGACTCCACCTTCCCTAATGAACACAAGGGTTGAATTTTAGGTTCAAGTGGTCTTTCCTGACCTTGTGTAGTGTAAGCCAAGGTTACTTAGACTCCTAAGTCAAAGCAAACCAACGAATCCTGTACTGGTGACTCAGGTACAAGAATATGTCCTAAAGTTAGGAGAGACTGTGGTCTATCTTGTCAAGGCTCAAAGTGTATTAAGCCCAAGCTTGTATCAAGCTATTATGGCCTAGCAAGTCAAACCAGTAACGGTTGAATGTCCATAGACACTTATTCTAAATTTGTTTTCAGCTAGAAGATCATAGTTAAACACTTATCTTTCATCTTTTTCTCCCTTTCTCCTTAAAATTAATGTCCTCCCTTGACAATAGAGTGCATGTCCCTTATTGTATTTTTGGAATTTTTTTTCTTTCAGCATATATATATGTATATATACTGTTGGTGTGTCTACAATTGTATTTCAGTTTAAATGGTTAACCATTTTCACCCCCCCATGCTTAAATGTTGCAATGTCCTCATTGAATGAATAGGGTGGATGCAAATGCATGCTCTGCTTTTCACTATCCTAGACTGGGTGATGGAAGGAAGTCAGAATGAGGAGATAAAATCTCTGTGCGGACGATTTTAAGTCTGATCTAGGATCAGAGTAAACAGTCGGGCTAGGAAGTGAAATGCATGACATGTGTGTCAATGAAAGTATGCTCAAAATGCAAGAGTAGACACCTAATGCAAATGAAAGCTAAAGTAAGCAAGGTGAAAAATAATTATATACAAGGATAGGTTTTGCTAAGCTTAACGCCTTCAGCTAGGCGAAAACTTGGATGGTAGGTCAAAATGTAGGAGCGAAATGGTGGAATTGACAAGTCTGAGATCATGCGGCTCAATGAAAGGTTTCAGTCTTTGACCATTTCAGTAAAAGGTTCAGATTTGTCAATTTCAATGATCTCAATGGCTCCATTGTCAAATATTCTTAAGATTTTGAAAGGTCCAGTCAATTTTGATCTTAATTTCCCAGGAAAGAGTTTTAGTCTAGAGTTGAAGAGGACTTTTTGACCAGGGTAAAATGATTTCCTATGAATGTGACGGTCATGGAAGGCCTTAAGTTTATCCTTATAAATCCTTGAGCTTTCATAAGATTCATTCCTTAACTCATCGAGCTCAGAAATTTGTAATTTCCTAAGATCACCGGCCTTCTCTAGGTCCAAGTTACACTTTCTAATGGCCCAATAGGCTTTGTGCTCTAGTTCTACGGGAAGATGACAGTGTTTCCCGTACACAAGTCTAAAAGGAGACATGCCTAAAGGGGTTTCGTGAGCTGTCCTATATGCCCACAACGCATCAGAAAGGCAGGAAGACCAATCCTTTCTATCTGGTCAGATGGTAGTCTGTAAAATCTTCTTGATCTCCCGATTGGACAATTCAGCAAGTCCATTGGTTTGAGGGTGATATGGTGTAGCTATCCTATGTGACACCCCATACTTTTGAAGTAGGGACTGAAAATGTGTTTCTAAAATGAGACCCTCCATCACTAATGATGGCTTTAGGTACCCCAAATCTAGAGAAGATGAAATCTTGAACGAATTGTGTCACAACTCTATGATCATTAGTCCTTGAGGGGATGGCTTCAATCCATTTCGAAACATACTCAACTGCCAACAATATATACTCGAAGCCATAAGAATTAGGAAAAGGTCCCATGAAGTCAATGCCCCAAATGTCAAAGATTTCGCACACCATGATCGGATTCAAGGGCATCATGTCTCGGCGGCCAATACTGCCGAGAGACTGACATCGTGAACATGCCCTGCTATATTCGTGTGCATCTTTAAAGATTGTGGGCCAATAAAAATCGCTCTGCAAAATCTTTGCAGCAGTCTTTTTTCCAGAGAAGTGACCGCCGCACGCCTGGTCATGGCAGAACGATAAGATGCTTCTAATCTCTTTATCTGGAACACACTTCCTAAGGATCTGGTCTTTGCAGTGCTTGAAAAGCCAGGGTTCTTCCCAGTAATAGTGCTTAGCCTCGGATCTAAGTCTGTCTTTTTGATGTCGAACCCAATTAGTGGGGAGGATTCCAGAAGCCAGCTAGTTGACAATGTCAGCATACCAGGGAAGATCAGAATGAATGACCAGAAATGGGTGAAGAAGGAGAAATCGCTTCAGAAGGAAGGCAGGATAAGTGGTCAGCCACCACATTCTGCTTTCCAGCCTTATCACGAATCTCTAAATCAAATTCCTGTAAAAGCAGGATCCATCTAATAGACGAGATTTCGCATCCTTCTTGGCGAGAAGATGTCGAACTGCCGTGTGGTCAGTGTAGACTATAATGTGGAAACCTAAAAGATAAGGTATGAATTTCTCCAGTGGAAATACTACAGCTAGCAATTCCTTTTCTGTGACGGTGTAATTCCTCTGGGCTTCATCTAAGGTCTTGCTAGCGTAATAGATGACAATGGGTTTCCCATTCAATTTTTGACCAAGGACAGCTCCTACTGCATAATTAGAGGCATCACACATGATCTCAAAAGGGTGAGACCAATTCGGGGGTTGCAGTATGGGTGCCTTGGTAACCAGATCACGAAATGTTGTATAGGCACGAACACACTCGTCAGAGATCTGGAAGTCTACATCTTTAGAGAGGAGAGTAGTGAGAGGTCGAGCTATTTTCGAGAAATCCGCTATAAGGCGGCGATAAAAACCAACATGCCCAAGAAAAGATCTAATCTGTTTAACCGACGAAGGTAGTGGTAATTCAGAAATCAACTTTACCTTCACGCGGTCAACCTCAATTCCTCTCTCAAAGACAAGGTGACCTAATACTAGTCCTTATGTTACCATGAAATGAGATTTCTCCCAGGAAAGTACCAGATTCACATTTATGCATCTTTGCAGGACCTTAGTCAGGTGGTCTAAGCATGCATCAAATGTGCTCCCGAAGATCGAGAAGTCATCCATGAAGACTTCTAAGCAATCACCTACTAAGTCGGAAAAGATTGCAAACATACGCCGCTGAAAGGTAGCAGGTGCGTTGCACAATCCAAAAGGCATCCTACAAAATGCAAAGGTTCCGTAGGGGCAGGTGAATGTCATTTTTCCTGATCGTCGGGGTGAATTGCCACCTGATTATATCCTGAATAGCCATCCAAAAAGCAGAATAATCTATTCCCCGCAATCTTTCCAGTATCTGATCAATGAAGGGCAAAGGGAAATGATCTTTCTTCGTGGCTTGGTTGAGTTTTCGATAATCTATACATACTCGCCACGAACTAGCAATGCGTGTAGGGATGACTTCTCCAGAATTAGTGGTGATGATGGTAAGTCCGACCTTCTTTGGCACAACTTGAACAGGACTTACCCATCTGTTGTCAGAAATTGGGAAGATAATTCCATTGTCTAACCACTTAATCATTTCACTTTTCACCACCTCTTGCAATGTAGGGTTCAATCTACGCTGGGGCTGTCTAGTAAGTCCAGATCCTTCTTTAGTGAAAATCCTATGTGTGCAATAAGAAGGACTGATGCCAGTTAGGTCAGAAAGGTTCCATCCTATAGCCTGTCTATGTGCTCTTAGGATAGATAAGAGTCGTGATTCTTGATCAGATGATAAGGAAGAGTTAACAATCACCGGATAAGTCTGATCAGGTCCTAAGAAAACATATTTGAGAGAGTCAGGAAGAGGTTTGAGTTCAACAGGCACAGGATCAAAAGGAGCAGGTGTGAAAGTTTCAGGAGATCCTAGAGATACTAAAGGAATAGAAGGTAGGTCCTCAGTCTCTAAATTCGGTATCTCAGTGGAAGTCAAGTCAGAGTCCAAAGAGTGTTGAGGTTCTAAATTTAATGAATCGATTAAGGTATCCTCAACCAACCGGTCCAAAGAATCCAGAGAAAAGATTTCTTCAATTAAACTACAGGTCGGTCCTCTTTGGGCCTAAAAAATATCAATCTTTATTTTCTGATCTCCGAACTTTAATTCTATAAGGCCTTCCTCACAATTGATGTTTGCCTTGGCCGTAGCCAAGAAAGGTCTTCCTAAAATGATAGGTGTGTTCTGGATATCTTCAGGTACTTTCATGTCAAGGATTATAAAGTCTACAGGAAAGTAAAAATCCTTGACCCGCACTATGACATCTTCCAATACTCCCTGAGGTGTCTTAACTGATCTGTCAGCTAATTGCAGGGATACCTCGGTTGGCTTCAGATTGCCAACCTCAAAATGTGTTAGCAGAGAGGTTGGGATAAGATTGATGGAAGCACCTAGGTCAAGTAGTGCTCTATTAAATGTGGTGTTACCTATCATGCAGGATAAGAGAGGGGTGCCTGGGTCTTTCATCTTAGTTGGGAGGGTACTAGAGATGATGGAACTAGCTTGCTCCAAGAGGATGATTGGACTACTCCCTTTTTGAATCCTTGCTTTATGCTTAGGTGTGCATAGGTCTTTTAAAAACTTAGCGTAAAGAGGAATGTGGCGGATTGCATCCAACAAAGAGATGTTTATGTGGACTTGCTCAAAGAGCTTAAGCAAATCCTCCTCAGGTGCCACACAGGTCTTTTTATTTCCTTTCTCCTACTTCTTTAAAGCTTCAGGAAAAGGTACAGGAGTGGTGATAAGAGGTTCAGTCCTAGGTAGAGGAGAACTATGAAGTGGAGGAGAGGAACTAGAAGTAGTAGACGTTGGAAGAGATGGATCTAGTGTGCTTTTACCACTCCTAGTGACTATGGCATTTAGTTCAGCCCTAGAGCTAGATGGTAAATCAATGTTAGGTAGCAGAGGTGGTTGTGTTTGTGCAAGAGAAGAACTTGAGTCAGTGAAGAATTTAGTGTTGTGCAAGGGTTGTGAAATGACATGTGCTTGGTCTTACACTGCTGGTCTAGGTTGGACATACCTCTGAGTAGGTATGTTCCTAGGGTTGGGTTGTGCTTGAGATGGGAGTGAATGTGGTTGACGGGACTCCGTCAAGTGTGATAGCTGGGCTCTCATCTCAGCTAAGGCCGTGTCCTGTCTCTACTGCATAGCAATATTCTGTTGTTGCATATCAGCAAGAGCTTTCATGATAAACCCCAACTGGTCATCTCGTGTAGGCCCAGATTGAGAGTATTGGGTGGGCCTGAGTTGGGGTTGCTGGTAGGCATGCGGTGGATATCCGTGTGATTGTGGAGGTGGTGCTCGGATCGGGTTGTGCAGTGGTGGTGCAGAAGGTTGTTGAAAAAGAGGTCTCTGTGAATTTCCCGACCATGAGAAATTTGGATGATTGCGCCATCCAGGGTTGTAGGTTTGTGTGAAAGGGTCATTATGAATGGCATGGAGCTCCTAAGAAACTCCAGAAGGTGCAGGGAAGTCAGTGAAGGGAGGGACAAAGGTTCCTCCAACCGGTGAAGGATATGGAAATGGAAAATTCGGTAATGTAGTTTGTGTCACAGAAAGGCTATTCACAGTTTCCCTCCCTGTGGGAAACTGAGAAGAAGTGTTTTGTGCTGGTGACTGAGAAGAAGAAGATGAGGGTTTTGAGAGAAATTTCCATACTTCATCTACTTTCTTCTCGATTAAGCCCACTTTATCGAATTGACTAGCCACTATCTCTAAGTCATTGCTACTGGATTGGGCTTCGTGTACCTCAGTATGTGAGTGGGAATGTAAGAACTTTCTATTAAAAATGCTCATTGAAGCATTATTAATAGAGTTTTCGGCCATGCCTTCAAAGAGGTCAAAGGCTGAGTCCTCGTCCCGACACAGGAAATTGCCTCCACAAGCGGCATCTACAAAATTCCGTGTGTCATCATGGAGCCCATGGTAGAAGATCTGGACCTGTTGCCAGCATGAGACACCATGGTGGGGACATTTTCTCAGAAGCTCGTAGAATCTCTCCTAAGCCTCGTGCATTGGTTCTCTTGAATTCTGAGTGAATGTAGTGATGGCACGCCTTAAGGCGTTAGTGCGACCTATAGGAAAGTACTTCTTTAAAAACTCATGTTCTAAAGAAGCCCAGGAATCTATAGGTGTAGTCCATGGAAGTGTTCGAAACCAAAAGGCTGCCTTATCTTTCAATGAAAAGGAGAACATTTTCATTAAAAGCGTGTGCTGATCATGTCCTTGCGGACCCAAAGTTTGGACAAGATTCTTCAGCTCCTCTAAATGCTGAAAAGGGTCCTCAGAAGCAAGTCCATGGAAGTGAGGAATGAGTGCTATAATGTTTGGCTTCAGTTCAGCAGCACGACCCCCATTGGGATATCATACCACAGGCATTGGTTGGGTAACTGCGGGATTATAATAATCCCGTAGTTGAGGTCTACGGGGTTGGAGTGGTGCCTGGGGATTTCTAGGTTGAAGTGGTTGTGGTTGGGGGTTAGCAAAAAGATTAACACCTTGAGCAAGCTGTTACACCTATTGGGTTAGGGTATCCATTTGTAGTTGTGTATCGAAAAGGTGCTGAAGATGAGGCATAGGTCCTCTCTCCGGGGTCGGATTAGGATAAGGTGGAGGTTGGAACCTAGGGATAGGTGGTTGCTGTGGTGGAGAATGTGCAACTAAGTGTGGAGGAAGTTCTTCAAAATCCTCGAATTGTAATGACTCAAGATCATCCTCTTAGTGAGTGGAATAGCGGATAGGAGTTTGAGACTCAGGAGGTAAGGGATTAGAAGTGGAAGGCAAAGAGGTAGATGCAATAACTTGGGTATCAGTACCCAAGGGGAGTACAAGTTCTAGGTTCTGGGATCTCCTACCTTCCATTGAGTTGGTTTTTGAAAACGCGTTTACTACAATTCGTTCCAACTCAATGAGCAAATTTCAGCCAAGTTCACAGAAAGTGGATAACCCCAATTAAATCTCAATTCATTCAGAAGACCAGGCAAGCGAGATGAATCGAAAAATTTTTTCTAGAGGCTGCTACGCAAAATTATGTTGTACGCAAGCAATTGTTTCAAACAATTGTACGTGTCTTAAGATAAACCTAGCGATGTGCAGACCTCTAAAATCCACTAGGAGTCTGGATAAGACTTAGCGTGCGAATCCAGATCCTGTGGTTGCAGAAAGAGATGAGGTAGAAACCCGTGTGTTGTGACCTTAAGTGATCGTGCTGTGTGCACGATAGCAATCAACACAAGGCGATAAAAATCTCAATCAAGGTTTCACCCAAAGTTAATATCTCCTTTTTGATTTAATTCAACTGATTATGAGATGATTTCTATGCTGCTTGTCTCACTTTTTTACTCAGTTCAATACCAAAGATGGTCTTCTTTAATTTTAAGTCAAATGCAATGATGACAGGAGTTAGAGAAAGGTAAAGAATGCGTACCTAACTCTAGCAATCTTCTATATGCAAATTTGACTTGAATTGAAATCTAGCAGAAAAGTATGCAACCTAAGATGGATGCCTAAGGATATGCTGCTGCTGGATAAGGATGAGATCTTTTTAATTTTTGATTTTTTTTTTATATGCAACAAGCAAAAACAAAGAAAGAAATCGATTCAGAAAATCGCAATGGAAAAACCGTATCAATGAGGGAGAAGTAGAAAATAAAGTCCAGACAATCCGCAGTTATTACAATGAATGTGTGAGAACAGGCTCTAACAACTTATGACTAACAATTCATCCTAGTTAATATACCTAAATCTATCTAAACTATACTAGTACTACTACTAATCCTACAGCCACTCCGAGGGCAAACTCCGCCTGGATGTCGGGTCAGGAGCGCAGCGATTCCACCAGGAAGACGACCTCTACTTGGAAGATGATACTGCTTCTCCTCCTCCTCAAGTGCTGTGGAAAAATAACAAATGATTAGTAAAAGAATAAAAGAATGTATATACAATAACAAATAAATCAATGGAAGAAAACAATTACAATCAATGAATTTGAATGAAATGAAGAATTTCTATATACAAAAAGAATTAAATGGTAATTTTGGCGTAAAGATCGTTGCCTCCCCGGCAACGGCGCCAAAAATAATGGTCCTGGTGCTGGTGGCGATTGATTGTTGAAAATACCATTAGTGTCATTATAGTGGGTTGTATGGGATACCAGTCATTACAACCATTATTATTTACTTATCTAATTTTTTACTGATTTTATTCCAGGTCCTTCACTGGGAGGCAATTATTAAATTACATCGCTCTTTAATCTCAAAATTATCCTTTAATTCCAAAAAGAAAAGAAGTTTTACATCTAATAAAGAATGAATGAATGTAGACATTGTTTGCCTACTCACAAAGAATTAATCAAAAATGCTTGCAAAATCCAACTATAAACAAGCACCAAACATTTCATTACTATATTTTAAACTATCTCTTTACAAGTTATAGTATTAATTCTTACATGAAAGTACACTATCAACTAAGATTACATAGCATACTAGCTTAACTTACTAATCTGACACCTATAGTAACACATACAATAGCTATAGTGACACATGTAAGCGTCGCTAGATCCCAGAAAATACTATATACAAACTTAAGGAGGGAAACTTGGGTCTGTAGCGACGATTATGGCGACGTTTTATTCTGTTAGTAAATGTATGAGTTTATTTACATAAAATTAATTGACTATACTACGTATACATATATATATATATATTTCTCTTGTATTTGTATTCACCGTCGTATGTACATCTCCTCTCTCTCTCTTACTCCACACTAATCTTCTTCTGTATTCTTCTTCTTCTTTGTTTTAATTCTGCCTTAATAGATTCCACAAACTGCGGCATAGAGGTAATTAACTACCATCATTAGTTCTCTTTAATTAATTAAAAATGTGTTTAATTTGCTGGCACGCTTTTCGAGGGATACACAGCACCCAAAGGGTGGGACCAAACCTCTACTAAGCACGCCCTAATTGTCATTAGGCCGCTTAATTACATTTTATCAAACTCAGATCAGGGCCTTCTCAGCCCCCGCACACACACACCTCACCGAGCCCCCGGCCCCTCAATCAGATGTTCAGAATGTATGCTCAGTATATAGCGTATGTTGTTTCGGGCGCCCGGCGCCCGTGACGACTACGCTGCTTAGGAAGGAATTTAATTTATACCGCTACGCGCGTTTTGCAGCGCACGATGTGGCGCTATTCGAGCGCCACATCTGCACTGAAAATTGTGCGCAGCTACATGCTGAAGGAGATTTTGGCCCTCAATTCGAGGGCCATAATTTATTTAAAAATAAAAATAAATTATGGAAAATGAAGTATTTACATAATACTATACAATTGTTCAATTAATTTTAAATTTTAATTAGATTTACTATATAAATAAATTCGCTAAAGTATACTATTTTTACACACTGATTTTGGTGTTTTATTCTTTAATTACTTATAAATTAGCTACTATATGGTCTAATTGACCTTATACAGAGTTAGAATACGTGTATAAGTATTTTGTAGACATTTTTACTATATTTTTCCGAATTAATTTTTGTGTTATTTACATTTAAATAGCAGTTTTGACTGTTTTACTTACAAATTAAGTTAAAGTAATATAATCAGGTATAAATATACTTCAATTAGCTTAAATTACTTAAGATATATTAGTCTAAGTACACAGATTCAATTAACTTAATTATAACTCTAAATTACTAATTTATCTAATTTAATTTAACAACTTAGCTATTAACTTAGTAAATTCATTATTTATTATGTATAAAGGATTAAATTAAGGTACAGGATTTTATTTACTTATAATATACATATGCATAGATATATACAGTTTTATAGTTTAATTCTATTATGTATACTATCTACTGATTTAGTTAGTCTAATAATACATATAAATTAGTTTAATTTATAGATAGTTATATAATTAATGTACATACTGTCTGAACTAAATCAGATACCTAATTTACAGTATACAATATATTTACAGAATTAGTTATACAGTTTATATATATATACTACCTATTTACATATATAGCCTAGTATAGAGCTTATGTTTACAGGAGTATACTTAATATATAAAGTTATAATATATATATATATATTCTTTTTTTTTTTTGATTCTTTTGGGGTTTTTTCACTTTTTATTGTTTTCATAAATCTTACAGAAATAGGAGATGAGAAGGGAAGAGTTGGCTGAGGAGAAAGAGGCATGTTTAATGTCTTTTTAAGTATAACTCTTTTTATCAAGCTTCATGAATGCCTTATTTTCATACAGCATGAGATTTAGGAGGTGTTTACCAATTTTAATACAGTCCTCAGTTTAGTTTCCCATTTTAAATCATGTTTGGATAGTCAGCTTCAGTTAAACTAGCTAACAACACTTGAAAGAGTTAAAACAAGCATTCACAGAAATGAAAGTGCAATTATCTAACAGGAAAGCTTGTATTTATAAGGGAATCAAAATATCTGTGTGTTAGCTACATTTCAAAACATATTGTACAGGGTATTACATCAAATTCGATCTGCTAAAAATTAAACAGTAAGACAGCAGCAGCATCATTGATTCTACAGATAAACCCTGCATCGGCTCAGATTTAATTCTAGATGGTCCAACTGCTGCTGCAGTTAGTCCATTTGGGATAAAATCTGAGTAAGGAGAGAAGGAGAATGTAGCTGCAAAATGCAGCACTTTGCTGTGACCACTGGTATTAAAAAAAGTCGTAAATCCAAACAAAAAAAAAGAAATTCTCTCTCAATCCTTCATCTTATAAGGGTCTCACTCTCATAAAAAAAACACTGAACCAATTCAAATGAAAAAACCCTTATCAAGAACTTCACATCAGATTAAATCAACAGAAGACACTGATTTAACTCTTCCTAATGCTATAGATAGCATTAAGAAGGAGTTAATTCAGTCAATTAAAGTCCCTAGTTCAAATCCCAGTTTCTGAAACCTTAAGGAGTATTGAGAACTCCTTAAGTTAGGAAATCATCAATACATCCATTCAAAACAAACTCATGAATGCAAGATCAAACTTCAAATCACCACAGTGATTCTCCTTAGTTTTGACTTGCATTCAATGCATTAAAAACTTCATCAAACTCAGATCTGAATATGGCTCTTCTGAGATGAATTCTGACATCAGAAACATCTCAGATTCCTTGCCAACAGTGAACTCAAATCAGAATTTATTCAATTTGTCAGATCAAACAGTTAAAACCAACTTGAATGAAAAATCCGTGAAATCCAAATTAAAGAGAAATCTGACAAACTGATAATTTCAACTCAAACCAGGGGCTTTTGTGAACAAGAGTGAGGTGAATGGGAAGCCCCTTAAGTGCTTTTTGACGCCAATTTCAGATTTGAGGTTAAAAACTAATCAGATCTGAAATTAGGTCAGATTGTATGGGTGGAATGCGAGAAACAGATCGTGGGAATCAGAAATGAATATGAAAATATGGAGAGGGAGAGAATTTGAAATCATGGCTATGTGAAACCTTCCCCTCTGATCTGGAATGATCAAAGGAGGTGAGGGGGGAATTTATACCCTAAATCTACTACTACAACTACTTTATCCTAATAGCAAAATTAAACACTACCAATTACATTAATTCTACTCTAAACCTACTTAACTATAGCTACAACTAATCTGCAGAATTATAAATCTATTCTAACAGGAAGAATGGGACCTATGGGTCCTTAGCCGGTGGCTAAGGAGGAAGAAGGGAGGAAGATGACTCCAGCGGAGAGAAGAGTCTGCTAGTGAGGCTCCAGGGTCGTCCTCAGGTGCTACGAAGTCCTTAGCAACGAGGAGGTCGAGAGAAGGTGACAATTTCACAGCCGGTGGCTGTGAAATCAGAGGCTTGATGGGGAGGTGGAACTGGAGTGGACGAACGATCGCTAAGAGATGTAGGAGGGAGCGATCCCTTACGCGCGACACCACTGAGGTGCTTAAGTAGCATACTCAGTGGCTGAGATCACCGCGCGGGTAAGGATAATCGAAGAAGTAACCGGCGATGAGGATGAGAGGAGAGGAGCACGCTGCGAGCTATTCTCAAAATCTGACCGTCAGATGGGATCTGGGGAGAGGGGTGATCGTACGCGCCGAATCGCGTGAAGCTTCCATTCAAATCCAATCGCAGATCAAAATCGTGAGAATCAACGGACGGCCAAGATCGGCCGTGTTCTTCGCGCGCTACAGTGCGTTCAAAGATAGGCAGGCCGTCCTCTGAAATAACAGAAAAATTGCAAGGAAGACCCCTACGCGAAGGGATAGAATAATTGCGTGCAGGCCCATAAGTGAAAAGAATTGCAACAGGATGGACCCTGCAACCTTTCAAAGGGGTCCCTGTGGTTTACAAGAAGGTCCAAAAAGGAATTTTAAAGGCATGAATGTAATGCATGAAGGACCTAAGTGTAAACTACCTATTTCATAGCCTAAATGATGTCCAAATGCCTTCAAATTTTTATATGTGCTTAATTGAACATTTAAGACATTAATTATACTTCTGATTTGGCCTTTCAAACTTATTTATGTGTTCAATTAAGGCATGGATCATCATTTGTACTTTGCTTTGAGAATATCTCGTTTTTGACCTAATTATGAAATTTTAACACAGAGTAAAGGTTTTAGGTCTTTTCCTTTAATTCCCACACTTAACCCTTTTTATCTATTAATTTGATGTTGTTTTACTCAGTGTCTAGCTTAACTTCAACTTTTTAGCCATGATGAGTAGCCACTCATCAAGGTTTCTACCTACTTAATCGATGAAGAGGGAGAGGAAGATGCTCGGCGCGTGCCTGCCGGAGTTGGGGACAAAGGTGCCCAGAATGGGGGTAACGGCGACGAGGAGGGGATCTGGAGACGCCAGTTGGTGCGGCCTAGAGTGGGAAGACAAGGCAGAGTGAGCTCTGCTGCAGGTATGGCAGCAGAGCGACGAGGAGGAGGAGGAAAGATCGCCGGAAGCTTGGGCTGTTTGACCGGAGTGAGAGGGGACGAAGTAGGGGGGTTCTCTTCAGCCAAAGAGAGCTTGAAGGAGACAGCTGCCCCTGCCACTCCTTATAAAGGTGCTGGCGAGGGGAGGGTCTCAAGGGAGCGACGTGGGGAGCTCGCCGGAGATGGTCGGAGATGGAGACCCATGCCTTTCGTGCGTTCGCACGAGAGGCATGGGCAGCCGTATGTCAAAGGGGAGGATCCCTGCGACAGAAGACGACGTAGGGAACCCCCCGTTTGTTCCTGAGGGCGGTTCCCATACCCTGCCCGGCACCATCCTCCGCGCAAGGTCGCCGAAGGTATGGTGACTGCGTGGGGTGGCAGGAAGGACCATTTTGCAAAGAACAAAGGAGAAGATAGGGGGCCAAATGCAAGGCTTTAAAAAGATAAGGTTCAAAAAGTAATTCAAGAGGACCAATTTGTAAAGTCGGTCAAGATAGTCTTCTCTTAGGCCCAAATTTTTGTAGCAACCTAATTTGAACCTAAGGAATTCAATGGTATAATTTGATTTTATGTTCGGCCACGTTTGACCAATCAATTTGCGTAATAACCCAAATTAGGTCAAAGTTTGGGCATGATTCTCAATTTAGGTCAAAATAGGTTGTAAAGGTCAAATTGAAGGTTCTAAACCCTAGAGAGTATTTTTCCATGAATTTTAGAGGATTTTTTTTATTTTTACTCTGCCTAGAACCTCATGAATTAAAGTAGGTTTGTTTTTAGGGTTACAGGATGTCATTTAATTCCTAAAAATTGCTATAACCCTTTTCAGATCAGATCATCCCACTTCCTTTCTTATTAAGCTCATTTGACCTCTGTTTAGACCCTTAGACACCCTGATTGTGTACTGCATTGGTAAAATTACAGTTTTACCCCTTATAACTTATTTTATTCTTCAATTTAGAATTCTCTGAGTTAGACTTTTCTTTAGGTTTTGTAGGAGCTTTTTCACACTTATTTAAATCAAATTGTGTCAGTTAGGGTTTATGATGAGGCTCTCATCAACCAGCTCAGAAGCGGTTCATCTTGGTAACTATCGACTACTTTTCCAAGTGGGTCGAGACTGAAGCAAAGGCAAGCCCCACAGTCGAAAAGGTCATATCTTTTGTCCAAAAGAGCATCATAGCTCAGCTTGGGATACCCCACTACATAGTCATGGACAATGGAACATAGTTCGCTTGCAAAAAATTTGAAGAATGTTGCACCAGCTGAGACATCCATCTATGCTTTATTAATGGGTCATCCTCTCAGGCGAACGAAAAAGTTAAAGTAACTAATTGCACCATCGTCTTAGCACTCAAACGTAGCTTAGATTTAGCTAAAGGAAGATGGGCAGAGGAACTTCCAGACATTCTTTGGGGATACAAGACTTGCCAGAGGACTTCCACTGGCCACACATCATTCAGCTTGGTATACAGCATGGATGTCTAGCTACCCATCAAAATAGTCCTCCCCACCTACAGAACGAAACTTTACGACTCGTCTACCACCGATGATCAAGTTCGCTTATCCCTAGACCTCCTAGACGAGCTAAGGGATAAAGCCTAAGATGGCCCTCAAGCGTAAAGAAGCCACAGCCGCCTCATACAATAAGCACGTCAAGGCGTGGAAGTTCTTTCAAGGAGACCTGGTTCTACATAAGTGCAAAGTCTCCATGCTGACCTAGTCGGGCAAGAAACTTGAGCCATCATGGGAAGGGCCTTACAAGATTCGTAAAGACGATCTGGGTGACTTTTACAAATTACAAGCCTTATATGGTAGGGATATCCCCTATACTTGACATGCGAGCAACTTACGAATATATCATATATAGATGCCCATGCGCAATAAAGAGAAGGGATTTTTTCTTTCATTCTAAAAACTTTGTCTGTTACATCCCTCTCAAAAAAATAAAAATAAAAAGAAGAGGAGATAGGCAAACATTAATAGAGGATTCTACTCCTACGGCTCGAACATGACCCGACCGGTTGCAGGAGAAAAACAGAGCAGACTAACAGCCCCTGCAGTCGAGCTAGCGACCTTTGCCAGGTTCGCCTCCTCGACAACTGGCGGCACTGCCTCTTGGGTAGCCGCCTGGGCCACCCCATTGTCAGGCAACCGATCCGAAAGTGGTTCCATGCACGTGTCCTCAACAATATGACCAACCCCCTTGAGGCGATCATACTCTGACATCAGTTGGTCAATCGACCAGTTGCACAGCTCCTCAGCGGAGACTTGCTTTCGCTCTATAAGGGTCTGGATGGAAGTCAAAGTCTGCTTCTCAATATCTCGTGAAAGCTCCTCCCGGATTGGTCCTATAGACGGGTCCCTGAAGAAGAAGTCCATGACCACCTCAGCATTCAGCTTTTGCCCTTCTGCCCCCTCTGTGGGCTCCTCCGCCCCCTCTAACTTTGCCACCTGCAAGCCCCGTTCGGACACAAGCTCCTGAGTTTCAACGAGGTCGGCCTTCAGCCTTTCTGTGTTTGCCTTCGCCTTATCTAAACTTGCTCGCATGAAGGCAAGTCTATCGATCAACGTACTCAGACAAATGCACTCCTCCTCAAGAGCCCTCTCGTCCCCCTCCATGAAGGAAGAGTGCAAGGCCTTGAGCAGTTGCACCTCCTCCTTCAAGGAGGCGACCTTGGTGCAGGGGACCAAGAGGCGCTCAGATAGGTCCCCAAGAGCCGCTAGGTAGGCACGATGCCCCCTCATGGGCTCTGCCTCCAGCTCTTTGCTAGCGACAGAGGGCCTCTGCAGCCGGGAGCGGGTCTTCTTGAACTCCTCCAACTGGCCAACTTGGCTCTCCGATGCCTTCTCCGCCTCCTCCGCCGCCTTCTCTCGCATATCAACGACCTTCGTCACTTGTTGGAGCAATTTCCCATGCCCCGCTTTGGCCATCATGGCCCACTGAGTGGCCAGGTTTGCTGTATTACCTGGGCCTATAGGGGAAAGAAGGTCCAAGGGAACACCACCACACGGAATGCAGAGTAACCCAAGCATCTCCGCCTGAAACTCCCAGCCCATTGATGATAACGTCATCATCAGCCATATCTAGCTTTATTTAGTCATAATTAAGGAATAAATGCTCCTACATAACTGCCAAAGAACCCTAATTCATTGCATAATCATTCTGAGAGAAAGACAAGAAAACAGAGGTAAAATTGGTAAAATTGCAGTTTTAACAATATATCTCAATTGCAGTACAATCACCGGTTTCTTCAGGGGTTAAATAAAGGTCAAATGGTCTTAAGAGTCTAATAAGTGAGTCCATGCAAACAAACATGGGTTTTCGTGCATTTCAGGAATTAAATGACTTCTGAAACCTTAAAAACTGACCCACTTAATCAAATGAGGTTCTGGTCAGGATAAAATTCATCTAAATCCTCTAAAATTCATATAAAAATATTCTCTAGGGTTTGGTATGCTTGATTTGACCATCAGAACCCGTCTTGACCAAAAAAGAGCCATGGGTAGACTTTTGCCCTAATTTGGGTAATTATGCAATTTATCCAGTAAAACTTGGTTAAAACTAAAATATAACTTCACCATTGGATTTCTTGGGTCTAAATTAGGTTTCTACCAAAATTTGAGCTCAATCTGAGATCATCTTGATCTAGTTTACAATTTGGTCCTATCTGAATCTTTTCTCTCACGCATGCCCCTAACTTTTGAATTTCTTACAAATAGCCCCCCAGATTTATCATATTATTCACAAATAGGTCCCTACCACCATGAAATCCTATTCCTACAACTTCGACGACCTTAATTTGGCAAGATCTCCATAATTTCTTAACAAATCCCTCTCAAAATTGAAAGGGAAACTCGTCAAGTAATTGTCTTCCTTTTTAGCCAAATCCAAAGCTCTAGATCTCACCCAAATCCTCATGCAAATCCTTCAAAGGAGTGGGTCTCCTATTCCAGCAACCTTCCAAGCTTGGGAAGCTTGCTTCCCGAGCTCTAATCACCCTCTCACGGCCTATATAAGACTCCTCAAGGCAGACCATGCCTCTAAGACTTGAATTCCAACCGTGAAACCCCCCCATTCCTCTCTCTGCTCCGGCCGAGAAGCTCCACAAGCTCCGGCTACTCCTGACCTTCCTCATCGTCTGACCGCAATACCGGCAGTGGAATCCTTCCCCTCGACTTCCTCCGCGTCGCGCCATACCAACGGGTGCCTCTCCCTCCGTCGTTGTCGTCGTCCCCCTCTACCAGAGGTTCGTCTTCTCCATCACCGATGTACAAAACCCGACACGGATCTCCCCCCTTTCATCCATTAGAGTAGCTAGTTAGGTTTAGTTAGCATCATAGATTAGTTTCCCTCTCTCTATCTCTCAATTCGACCACCAAACACACTCAACCACTTCCAACTTCCCTGTCTCCGGCAATCCATCCCGCGAGACGCATTCACCGGTACATCCCTCCATCCGCCTCACCAACCACCTCATAAGTTTCACCATGACTCACCCATCAAAACCCCTCTCCTATTACGCCGATTCCACCTCCCAAACTTCGCATTGAACAACGCACCTTTTCACCGTCTTCTCCGTCACCGACTACCCTCTACATGCCATCATCCTCCACAAGACCATCACCTCCGCCATGCCATGGCAAAGCTAAGGAGCCACTTAACTAGGGCCTTCGAGCCTATATTCATGTTTCAGGTCTTCGTCGGTTCACCACCGCCATCATCCCCGACCACGACCGAGCTCCTCCGGCGTCGAGACGACCTAGTGTCACTCTCAATCAATGCAGCTACGTCCCAGGATCTACTCCAGGTCTTAGATTAAAGACCTCAAGCTGCAGCAGCTACCAATTGAAGTGGGCTTCCACTTCCAGCTGCTGCCTGCTGTGCGTGAAGGAAGGTGTGGGTCTTTAGTCCCACATCATTTGTTGAAGACCAGATGCGGTGACATAAATTGATTTTGTGTCAGCAGCTTATCACCTCGACACACAAGGGGGTGAGGTCCCCCACGCCCCTTCACTTGCCTCGCCCATGACTTTGCTCACGCGGGCCTGGTCTGACCCATATACCCACCTAAGTTAAGCACACCTCGGCTGTGATCCACGCACACAGCCCTGGTCCCGAGTGCGCTCTACCTGAATATTCGATTACCTGGTACTGTGGCCTTGGGAAGTTGAGGAAGAGGAAACCCAGAGAGAAAAAAGAAAGAGAGAGCATGGGGTTGGGGGGTTTTGCTCTCTTGGGAGTCGGCTAACACTTAGCTGCTGAAGGGATTGCCTCCCTCTATGCGTGAAGAAAGAAAGAAGAAGAGAAGGGGAGAAACAGAAGAGGCAAGAAGAAGAGAAAAGAAGCGCTAAGGCCTGAAGAGGACAGTGGAAAGATGAGCCTGAGAAGAAAGAAGCCAGAGAAGAATTGAAGAAGAGAAACAGTGCCTTTGCACTGTAGCTCTGGTCTGATTAAGCATTATCTATGTTACTATTCAATAATTTAAGTACCATGGTTAAGATGCATTCTTAAATGTGGATTTAAAAGGTGATTTAAATCACCACTTTTTGAGATATTTCCATTCTTTTTGTCATGATAAACTCTTCATATATTCATATTCTATATTAATGATCAATTTCGAGAAATTAGTGCTCATTGAAATCATTATTGGCTTAATTATTGTGCTCATATATATTTTGATTGAGATTAGCGCTTGAATTCCTATTTGCTCCCAGTGAACGACCTTGGACTTTCATTCGAGTATAAATTTTATCTGTTTTCAAGTGATTTCGACCTATACTAGAACGTAGCTTTTAAAATCTTGATCTCGCTAGTAAACACGTGTCAAAATACAAGTGGCTCTAGCAAAGAAAAATCAGAATGAAATACAGGCCTCACGAGCTTACCACACGCATGCAATAGAAGAACACATGGTTCCAGACTATGCCAAGAGGCCCAGAAGTGGCCCAAGACACGGCTTCATCTAGGTGCCTTAGCACCTGCCTCTCCAAGTCAGGGGCCTCGCTAAATGTCCCCGGCTGAGCAGGCACCTTGAGCCCAGGTTCGGATCCAACAGAGGCACCCTCCAGCATGGATCCAACGACGAACTCGATGGTGTGGCCTATTATCCTTGAACTCCCCACCCAGAGGGATCCACCAAAACCCAGGCACCAGTAGAACTTTGCCTGTAGTAGGGCTAGCCAAAAATGTCGCACGCGCCAACCACCTCCAGGGCTAGTAAAGCAAAGGCCCCAGGAGAAGCCAACGGAACAGCAAGACCGGAGGTACCCTCCAACCAAACCACTTCTAGTAGTGCCTCCGAGGGAGAGTCACCAAGGGAGATCCTCAGGTGGCTCAAACGAAGCTAGAGAAGCGGGAGGCGTACCTTCCCCCTCAGACTCATCAGGGGTTTGCAACGTGGACATCACCGACTCCTCTTGTGAAGGCTCCACGCGGTGACCCTTCCTCGCCTGCCTCAAGGGGACCACTACCTCCTCCGCGGACCCTTCAAGGGCCTCCCCCTCCTTTCACTTCAGCCCCTGCTAATGAGTAGATTCACTCCCCTCCCCCTGCTTCGTAGAATTTTCCTCGCCTTGCCACGACCCATAGCAGGTGACGATGTCGCCTCGACGCATGGGTGTACCCAACCGAGCGAACCACTCGAAGGCTGCAACCAAAGTTACCGGATTAGTAATGGGCAAGTGTAAGGTACGACGCGAAAGCCATCCTCCACCACCCCCCACTTGCACGGCGTCGGCAACTCATCCGCCACCCATGATAACACCTCCCGGACGTCCTTCTACTTAAGCTCTGACCCAGTGATCGGACCAAACCTAACTAACTTCTCCGCATCCGCCCGCATGGACGGGTCAAGATCCTCAGCTCGGGGCGACTGGTCCTTCTTAAGCGAACCTTGCCAAGTGCAAAGGACTTTGAGGTCCTTAAGATTGGAGAGAAAAAAGAAATGGTGGTCCTACCTCTTTAAACTATCGGGGAGGTCCACTATCTGGTATCCGACTTGCGGGCTATACAGTGTATACGTGCTGGAGGGAGGCCTACCTTTTTTCACTTTCAAGGGCATGAGCCCAAAAAGCAGGCGGAACAAAGCAAGACGAGGAACAATCCTGTCACGACCCGATCCCAGATTCCTATAGGACCCGAGACCGGCTCGCCTTGACTAATCCCAAGACCTAGTCGTCCAACAAGAAATAACCAAATAACATTCATCAAACCACAATCACACAAGTACAATAGCTAAGAAAGAAGAAATTGACAACAACAGGGGGAAAGGAACAGTAATACTACAATATTACATGTCATAATACAGCCATCACAACAAAAATGAGTACATATAACGGAAACAAGGCTATAGAAACTCACTACACCAAACAGTAGAATTAAAGCTAGGCTCGACTAGGCCCAGCGTCCTTGGCAGCTAGTAGCTTGGGCTACTCAAATCCCTGACCTGTACAAAGATATACATCTGGAGTCAGCTAACGCTGAGTAGAGTGGTGGCTAAGAAATAACATGCATTTAACAAGTAATTTAACATATAACTTTCTGTTTCCAACTGTCTTATACAAGTTGGTGCGTAGAGATCTCTAATCAGGATTCATCACATTATTTAATCTTCTTGTTCCCTACAGGAACGATCTCGCTTGTAGTTTTCCCCTGATGCAGGACGTACACGTGGCACCCTCTTGGCCGAGAGTTCCCACCCGTGATAGTTCTACACCCGGTCTACCACCCCAAGGTCACGGTCGTGACGTAGCGGTGACTACGACACACATGATAAATGCGTGGGTAGCTACCCCGCACTGGCACGCGGTCAGTCGTTTCCGCTAGTAGGATAGCTGCTCTCTTCGGCACCACATACACGTAGGTGAGCTCACTTCCCTTAACAGCTGCCCGTGGGCAGCATATTCCAGAACCATCTGGTACCTCGTAGGGTTCGTACAAGAGCTTTTTCTACATCCAGGTTGGAATGTACGAAACAAGCAGTTCAATTTCCATTTTTATCACAGTATGGGTCCATTCTAGATAATACAGGCAGCTTTTGATTACTCAATCATTCACATGTATTTTCCTCTAGCCCTAGTGTTCATGCCATAACCTAGGGTTCAAGAATATACTCTAGAGTATGTGTTTATTCCTTCTTAGGGTTCATCTCAAGTCCTAGGATTAACTACTTGCCTGTATTAATTTAGAAATTTATGGTTATAACCACTCTACCAGGGTAACCAGGTGGAATGGGGGCTCGTACAGTAGCTCCTGACGTCTCCGCAGGTCCTGTACACCCAACGGACTAGAGACCTAAAATATGGATCGATAGGCCAAAAAGGTTCAGAATGATACAGACAAGATGTCATTACATAGAGAAACTCGTATGGAAAACAGAGACGTTTTGTTTACGGAAAACTGACAACATTAGGGCCTTGTACGGGCCCAAAAACATGCGGTCAGACAGAAATCAGATGTCTGGGAAAGGTCCCAGACGTCTTAAAACAGTTCTCAAGGATACCTCTCTCGGTGTTCCTCTATCAGATGTCTGGAACTCAGTGCCGACGTCCAAGGGTTCCGTCAGACGTCTGGAGGTGCTCCCAGACGTCTAAAATTGCCTTGGTCCGCCTTCCACCTTCTGACACATATATGTACACTGTCAGGACTCTGGCAGAGAAGAAATACGAAAATTAGATCTCTACCAGACGTCTCACGCTACCTACGGACGTCTGGTAAGACGTCTAGATGTCGCTCTGGACGTTGGATTTCGCGAAAAAATGACTTCCGCGGAACTGCTCTGGCTTCCCTCAAAGCAGGCACTGCAGCAGAACAACGCAGCACTCTCTACCCTTACGCTCAGACTCGCAATCAGCTCTCCGCTCTCCTCTCGCTCTCGTTCTGGCTCCTGCTCTCTCTCTCTCGCTCGGCTATGGACGTGAGACGAACAGGAGGAGGAGGGTTTATAAAGGGAGAGGAGGAGAGGGGAAGGGTATGGGCGAGGTGTAGCGCAGAGCAACGTCGTAGGGGAAGGTGTGGTGAGGCGCGGGTGAGGGAGAAGGCATGGCATACGTACGGTACGCGCTGAAGAGAAAAAGTATTTTCAGACGTCCGTTGATCTTTCCAGACGTCCATTGATCTTTCCAGACGTCTGGTGAACTTCCCAAACGTCTTAAATGACCAAAGGGTGACGGGTCATTTCAAATCCCCAAATGAAGGCAAAGAGCGGTAAAGGCGTTCAGCACAAACCAACAATTAAGGCTGAGCTGCGAAGAGGCAAGGCAGTAAAAGCAAATGAAGGAGGACACGAAGGGATTGAAGGGCACCCATAGACCATGCTCTATGGCGTATTTGCATATGATAAACATGTCCTTCGTCTTATCTGAACACAGACGGATCACGAACCCACAAGCCTCGAACTGCACCCTGCCAAGCTCATACTCCCGCAAAAACGACAAAATAGTGGACCTACTATGAAAGTCCGATGAAAAACCTACAGGGACCTAGTCTCAGCAGAGAGTTCAGAAGAAGGAGCAACAAACTTACCCTTGCTTGCAAAACCCGACATGATGGCTTTCACTTTTAATAGGTCCCGACACAGTGGCACTCCCACGAAGGACGTCCTCTCACACCGCTTTGCTGAGGGTAAAAGCTCTCCGCGCAAGCACTCTCCGAGGTAGGTGGGTCATTAACCATGACCCACCACCCCTATATATAGCCCCCACGAAGGGCAGTTCCACCCTTACGAGGTGCGACGTTCAAAAAAATGAAATCCCATCGTATCTGGCACGGATTCCAAATGAACCGCCAAAGGCAAAGAAAACCTTCGCCATTATTACGGGCATTTAACACCCCTGAACACATATTCATTACCATAAAAAAGGTTGGTCCCATCAATGGTCGACATGTCGCTTGAGGTCTTCACCTCATCATAATGGCAATAAATGTCGGTCTCTTTGGATAATGAGACACCACTTCGACCCCAACGTAACTGGCCATTATGTGTGGGAAAAGCGGGCGGAAGAGCCCCAAAATCGCCTCTTAAGGCCAATAACATAGCAAGTGGACGCGCCTCAAAATCGCCTCTTAAGGCCGGTGGCATAGCAGGTGGACGAGCCTCATAACTGCTCCTTACAGCCGGTGGCATAACAAGCCCGTGTGCCCCATACAACTTTGGGCCTTCTCTCCAAAGAACCCCGTTGTATATCAAATGCTTCCTCTCTTGCATACACAGCTTGGGCAGCATTTCGGGTCAACACCTACTGCGGAGTTCCTACTCCAAGTGTTACTCTCTCAACAAGCAGATGCTAACACGAGAGTAAGGGGCATATGATGAGGGGCAAAAAATGCCCTTAAACCCAAAACCTTGCGATAAGCCCAAAAAGAAAGATCCGACCTGGAGAAGCTTGGATACAGGCAGGTTTAGAGATCCAGCCAGCCTACACCCAAGAGTGTAATTCCCTGGTTAGAGGGGGTGAGATATGCGTGACGTAATATAAAGTACGGAATTAAAATAGACAATCTCACAAAAATGAACAATCACACAAAAGGCACAAGTATTTTTAGGTGGAAACCCAAACTAGGTGAAAACCACCACCTAACCCTCTCGAGTTAGGATTTCCCGATCGACCTAGTCGATCAAATCCACTAAACCCAATCACTTGAACAAGGGTGACTGAACCTCAAATACAACCACACTACTTAGACTGAGGGTAGTGTTCCTCAACACCCCTTCTCTTTACAAGAAGGAATTTGTCTCGCAAAGGAGACGGGAATTCGCAAAGCGAATACCCAACCAAAGACAATAAAATGTACAACAATCCTATAGAGCCTCAAATATTTAAACCTAGCTTCTATAGGAGTTAGGAAACTTTCCTTTGGTGGAAGTACGTCTGATTGACGCGGGTGCGTGAACCACGCTTTAGCACAGTAATGCTCTCGTAATGTCGGCGAGAAAGTGGGTGCACAGGAATCAAGCTCTCTAGATGTAGAACTAGGCTTGGAGAGCTAGAGCTTCAACTACTTCTCTTGGACACAAAAGGTGTGGAAAGTGGTTTGCTTAGTATGTCTTGGTGTATCTTACAAGCCAAGGGGTCCTCTATTTATAGAGGGCCTAGGGAGGCTTTGGAAGGCCTTGGAAGGCTTCCATAGCCGTTGGGTGCAAATCCAAGGTAAATCAGGCCATAGTCAGAATTAATCATGATTCTGACAGGGTCATTAGACGTCTGGTCCTGGCATCAAACGTCTGGAAAACCCATTTAAGATGTCTGGGAACTAAGTCAGACATCTGATTTTAGACGGGTTTCCTTCCTAACTTGAATCAGACCTAAACAGGATTCTAGTGAAAGTCCATCAGACGACACACAGGATGTCTAGCATAAGGTTTGGGTGTCTGGAAACCTATTTGTTCTCTGGAAATGGATTCCCAATCATTCTAACGGCTATAAAATCTCTAAAGGAAGATTTTAGGTCAGTCGAGGCAAAACGGTCATGTATCAGACGTCTGGGGTCCTCTACGGATGTCTGATATGAGGCTAACAGTCATTTCCTCAACGTCTGTTAAGGGAGCCAACAGTCCACTAATTGGACGTCTGGCAGAGGCATCAGAAGTCTTCTAAGACGTTTGGACTAAGGTCTGGGCGTCTAATTTCATCAGACAGAACTAACTAAGTCCAGCCTAAATAATCAGACGTCTGAGTCAACAGTCAGACATCTTAAAAGTTTTTATCAGACGTCTGAAATTCAGATTAGACAGTCAGACATCTTAAAAGTTTTTATCAGACGTCTGAAATTCAGATTAGACGTCTGAAAAGGTTGTCTGATCCCTATTTTGGTTTTCTAAGTTCTCTATAGTAAACCTAAGTATCCTAGGGTAGTACAAGTGTTCCTAGAATTACTTTAAGGATCCTTTGAGGCTCTTTAACATAAGATCTAAGATATAAATAAAGAGCAAAACAAAGAAACAAAATTACATAGAACAAGATAAAATGAAATCTATCATATTCTTCATCTCCTTCCTTCTTCAAGTTTTCCCTCCTAGCAAAGCTCCTCCAATCCGCCAATCCGCCATGGATGCAAGCTAGAACTCCGTCTAAATACCTGTCTCCATTTGCAATTTGACCTGAAAACTAGGACTCAAAAGCAAATGTTAAATGACACGTGTTTTGTTATTATCAAAATAAACGATCATGGTGCTCTAGCACCAACAAAGAGAACCTCCTAGGCAGACGAATCTAGTAGTCCAACCAGCCTGCATACAAGCAGGCGGGTCACAATCGGACCCAGGAGGCCCTATCCGTTGGAGGTTCAATGAGAGTACAGCAAGCATGCGCCTTTAATAAATGTTGACAGCAACAGCCACCATTAATAACCTGGCAGCATATCTACCCAGAAAATCTTGCTAGAACTGCGATTCGCTCAGGAAATCCTACTAAGAGCCCGAGCCCGATCAGTTCAGAAGATGTTGCTAGGAGTTCTATCCCTGCACTATAAATAGATGGGAAGGCACCCAAGTCCTCTCCTAAGCAATTCGAGAGAAATTAAGAGATTGTAATAATACAAAATTCTAGTACATAGTTAGGAGTTTCATCCTCCCCCCAGCCGTACATCCTTTGCGATGGAACTGGGTAATCAACCCCTATGCCATTTGTGAGATTGCTTTGATTCCTTGATTGGACCACCCATTCTACAGAGTTCCATCACTTCTTGAGTCAGACACTCCGCATTCTCGAGGTGCAAAATCAAGTGTATATTTGTATAATACTATTTTAAGTACTTCTGACCTATTTATAATGTATTTGTATTATATTATAATATTTATACATTAAATATGTATATATCTATCTAAAATGTGTATTTAAATGTAAATAAATTAAAATAAATGTTCTAAAATAAAACAGAAATGTATAATAAATACCTTAATAGGTTAATTACCTTTGTATAAGGTTAATTGCATAATTAATTTATTAATTTGTATCTTAATTAAGAAATTAAACCTGAAATTAACGTGCATAATTTTAATATATATTTAAATAACTTATTTTCCTAAATTAATTATACGATTAAGTAGACCCATATAAGAGCTTTGTAACCATATAATTTATTTGAAATTTGGAATTTATTTGGGCTCTTAACTCGAGGGTCAAATTTGTGAATTTAGAACGCGCATGGCACAATGTTGCACTCAATTCCGCACCCGGCAATAGTCCTACATCGTGGATGAGTGTGTCGCTTCGGCCATTTAAAACGAATTCGTTCGGCAACCAATGCAGTCTTTAGCGCTCAGCGCACATATATCCCATTCCCCTCTCCTCCTCTTCTAAGCATACAAGCATACATAAGCATATTGATGAACAGTGATGGGCTGGGGGCCATGCAATGTAGCGAGCCAAGTCTGGGCCTGATATTAGGCCTGAATCAAATCGAATGAAATATACATCTAATTAAACTAGGGCCAGTTCATAGTAGTGGTCTGGTCCCACCCTTATGAGGTGCTGTGTATCCCATGAATAGGACCAACTCGCCCATCTTAAAACCAATTTTTGGTTTAAGTGAATCAATCTTAAGGGTTTAAAAAAAATGCTAAGTGTTAAAAGAAGAGACGGAGAGTAGAGAGCGCAAATCTGACTAACTGTGGAAGCACTGTGAATTGTGCGTGTGTTGTGTGCTTGTGCATACAAGGTTGTGTGTATATATATAATAGGTGCGAGTACAATGTGTATACGTATACTTATATGTATAGTATATGTATAATAGTAAATATATATATATATACATTAAATAAAATATGTGTAAATAATGTATATGGATGTCTAATATATATCTATATGTGTATAAGTAGAATATAAATATAATAGAGTAATGTTTGAGCCTTATATGTATATAAATAAACCTCAAGGCTTTAGCGACAAATATATCCATCACTGTAAATATGTATATATTTTAGTAAAAAGTATTCTTTTGCCTTATGTTGTGTACATATTTTACTAAGGTCTATACTGACACATATATATATATATATATATGTTACTGTATATATAGAATATCTTACTAAAGATATTAATATGTTAAGATAACTTAATTTAATACATATTAGTAGCTATTTTTGTACCTATACTTAGGTATTATTTAGGATAGTTGTACATAATTAATATAGTGTAGTATTAATTAGTTTTTAAGGCCTGTTTAGTTGTAAATTTGTTTAAGGCATTATAGGTAGAATTAATTGATTCTTTTGTATATAATTGATCAATTCATTTATTATTTGATTCATTGATTCATGTTGTAAATAAAACTGAGATTTTTAGGATAAAAGAACATTCTTGGACATAGAGAGTAATGCATATCAATAACTGTCTTACAGTGAATGATTTGGAATAAACCAGTAAAAATTGAGTAACTAAATAAAATAACGCGACATCTATTTACATTATGACAAATATAGTACAACAATGATACTTAAAACATAATTTTTAACATGCAGATGATTTTTGTCCATCACCTGACATTATTTATGTAGTGAAATTCCCTAGGCAATTTATGCATGCTCCTACTCATGTCCATGTTAATGTTGTGTATAGTGTTCTCAGCTAATTGAAGAAAAATCCTAAGAAGGGAATCCTTCACACTAAAGGTGACGAGCTGACCATCAAACGTTACGCACATGCGGACTAAGCTAGTTCAATGGATGATATATAGGTGCTCGACGATAGGCTACTCCACTTTATCTTATCATCTGGAGAAGCAAGAAGTAATCTGTTTGTGTAAGATAAAAGTGTTGATCAGAGTAGAGTTAAGGCAATGGGAACTATAGAGAGATGTCATGAGTGAAAATTATGCTAACTATTATTAATATTAAACCAAAGCTTCCCATGATATTGTATTGTGATAACAAAGTTGCCATCAACTTAGCCAATAATCCAATCCTCCATGACAGTACAAATTTTGTTGAGCTTGATTTATATTTTATCAGAGGGAAGATTGATTATGTAGATTTATGCCTCTCATATAGCAAGTTTGAAGACCAAATTACTGATATCTTCACCAAAAACCTCCTCACATTACAATATGAGAAGAATGCATTTGAGTTGGGCTTACTTGACCTCTGTGCTCAACCTGAGCAAGAGTATTGAGAGGCATATTGTAAATAGGTATATAGATCCTAAATATATAACACCCCCACCTTCTTGTCAAGATATAGTAAAAACATAGCCCTAGTTGCTAGTAGGCACTAGGCCCGTATGGGGATTGTGTTTATGTGATTTTTTCATAATGGGTTATTCACATAATCCTATGTTTCGATCAATAATGGCAATTAATGATATGGGCACTCAAGGGACCATATCCTAAATGTCATCATGTCAGCTTTATTGTTCATCAAATTTATGCTCTCTGAAATGATACGAACATGTCTATAAATATTTTAGGTTAGGTTAGGCCAACCCATAGTCCAACTTTTTTTTCTTTTTTTTCTGCAGGTAAAACACCGTAAGGCCAATTTTAAGCCTTCGAAGATTGCCAAAGTTTCCGCTTCCATAGTACTTACGGTTTCCACCTGATAGGCTGCACATCTAACAACCTTGCCAGAAGCTTCACACGGTACTGCTGCCACCATCGAATTTGTCCATGAACTATTTACTTGACTTGCTGCACTCCCCATTATATTTCGATCAAAGTCATTTAATTGTTGTCTGCTCAAGTTATCAGTGTCACCACTGGACCGATAGAAGTTGGCCATTCATTCCCTCCGCCATTTTTATCACTGTAAATGGGTGACAGTAGCACACCCATGCAGCCAAAGAGAATGAATAACATAGAATATCAGATTTTGTGTATTTCCTGTTCTCTTGAATTGATCATTTAATTCTAACAGTGTTTTAGCCCAATAGTCTTGTAGATTTTCCAACTAAATGTATCCCCCAATGAAGCCAAACAGCTCACGTTAGATCACATCTCCATATCAGATGTTCCCAGTTCTCCTCACGGTTGCTGCATGAAGGGCAGATATTATCAATTCCCTCTATTCTCCTAGCCAATTTAGCTCTTATCGGAAGTGCTTCAACTACAGCTTTCCACATGAAAACTTTTGTCTTCAGTGCTAAACCTTCTATGCCCTAAATTCTTCTGCATACCCTTCTCTGCTGCTCACCCACCACTTCTTCCATTTTCATCAAGAAGCGTCATGTACGCAGATCTAATCGAAAATTTACTCGTTGGGTGACTTCCAAATCATAATGTCGGCACCATGTTGAATGGGAGTGCTTACCATAGTTGCTGCTATGGTTGGTTGAAATAAATTATAGATCCTATCATCATTCCAATCCGTACTATCCTCATTCATTAATTCCTCCACTTTGGACAGTTGCAATGCCCTGCAATCTTTTGGCACAGTTCTTTTGCTTGTATAATAAATCCATGGATCCCCCCACATATTAATCAAATCCTCTTTTCCCACCAACCACAATGAGTGCTTCCATAAAATATCTTTTATCTCACTTAATGCCTTCATAAAATGTGAATGCGAGGGATTATACAGATACTCCAAGAACTCCCCCTCTGGAAAATATCTATCTTTAATCTGCTGCTGCCATAACCCTCTGTCGTCGTAGCAAGAGACCAACCCATCTTCATTATAAAAGCTAGGCTCATCAGTCTGAAACATCTGAAGCCCATCCCTCCCTCATGCTTTGGAATGCAAATCTTTTTCCATGCACGCCAGTAAATATGCTTTTTCTCTTCGGAGAACCCCGACCAGAAATCTCTGTACAACTTATCCAACTGCCTATACAGATTTTTGGAAAATAAATTTGTAGACAGAAAATGGGGGTATAGAAGCAAGTGAGCTTTGTGATAACACACTCCTCCCAACTTGCGACAGAGATTTTGACTTCCACCCCGCAAGTTTTTTTGTCATTTTTCTAATCAATAACTCTTTCAACTTCACCTGATTATCACCATCAAGCAAAGGGCAACCATGATAAAGCTCATCATTAGTCATTGAACCCAGTGAAATTATGTTCAAGATTTGCTTGTGCTGTACATTACTGAAACCTGCATTGAAATACACTCGACTTAGCATAATTAATTCTTTGTCCTGAGCTGCTTTAATATTCCTCTAAAATTCGCTGAATTTCTTTTTTTCTTCTTCTATAGTGGCTTTTGCAAGTAGTATTGTATCATCTGCAAACATCAAATGTATAATAGGCTTTGTACTTCTGTGCAGTCTATATCCAAAGATATAATCATTGTGAAGAGCAGTGTCCAATGATCTAGATAAATACTTCGAACACAAAATATATATATGGTGAAAGGGGACATTCTGATTTCCCTAGTTGTTATAATTACGTTTGAAGGCACACCTTTAATTAACACTTGAAAGGAGGTTGTTTCAATACAAGACATGATAAGATTAACTAAGGAAGAAAGGGCATGCAGCTGAGTTTAATAGCCATTCGATTCTATCGATTGCATTTTCCATATCTAGCTTAATAGCCATCGATCCTAGCTTTCTTCTAGATTTCCTCATTGAATTGACCACCTCCTTTGCTAACACCATGTTGTTTGCTATTTGCCTGCCAGATAGGAAGCCTAACCGACTTCTTGACACTACACTCTTTAGGGCTAGTTTACTTGAGGGGTTAAGAAGGTAGTGTTAAGAAATGTGAAACTGGTGTTAACCCATAATTGTGTTTACTTGTAGTGGGGTGTTAACACTAGTTTGTGTTTACTTGAATTAGTATTAAGTTGTGGTGTTAATCCTTATGGTGTTTACTTAGTAGTGGTGTTAGGTATATAAAATATGAGAAATGTCAGGACATAAGTAGTGTATAATTTTAACACGGATTTGGCTAACACCAGTTGAAACACAAACAAAACCCATGTTAAAGTTGCTAAACCCGGGTTAGCAAATGAAGGGTTAAGTAGTCAAGTAAACGGGCGTTAACCCCTCTCTTGAGGGGTTAACCCTCCAAGTAAACTAGGTCTTAGTATCGGCTTTAATCTCTTGGCTGCTAGCTTAGCAACTAGTTTATGCATCGTATTTGCTAGGCTGATTGGGCGAAAGTCTTTAGGTTCTTGAGGAGAGTGTACCTTGGGCACTAATGATAGGAATGCTCTAGTCATTTGCTTGGGCATTGACTGGCTTTTAAAGCAATCCTGCACAAAAGATACTACACCATTTTTGACTGCATCCCAACTTCTTTGATAGAACAAAGGTGGGAACACATCTGGGTCTGGACTCTTACTTTGGGGCTTTGAGAATAGCACGTTATGAATTTCATCCATATCAGGAATCCCCCTACACCATGCAGCTTCCCCATTTGTTGGCCAATCCTGGGACAAAAATAGTTCTTTCAGACTTCCCCCAACTGTCTGTGAAGTATATAACTTACAATAATAATCATAAAACAATCTCCTAATTCTTTTTATATCACCTATTTCTTCACCATTAGGAAGCTTAATCCAATCAATAGTATTTTTCTTCTTCCTGATTTGTGCATACGTGTGGTAAAATCGTGTTTCTATCACCACTGTTTACCCACTTATGCCTAGACCTCTGACACCAATAAATTTCCTCTTTTAGCAATATCTGTTCATACTGATTTTGTAACTGAGCTTCTCTGCTAATATTGCTTTCAGCTATTCCCCTTCCTTGCAGATCAACCATCTCCTCTTCTATTTGTTCCTTCTTTCTTTTCCAATTTGTATCAGATTTAGCCAACCATTTTTTGAAATTCCGCTCCATTTTCTTATTTCTTTCACATATGGGCAAATTGTCCCCTTCCCATCCTTTTTCTACCACTTGCTGATACCCTTCCATTAGGCACCACTCTGCCCCCATTCTCCACACCTTCTTTGACCTTTCCTTCCTTTTATGAAGTCTTAATAGTATGGGACTGTGATCACTCCCCAAAGTTGGAAGATGCAATACTCTTGCATGAGGAAATTGCAATATCCATCTAGCTGAAGCCAGCACTCTATCTAACCGCTCCTTGATAAGAAAATTTGGTTGGCACTTATTTGTGCACGTATAGGCTTTGCCCCGAGAAGCCCAAATCCACCAAGCCCAATCTAGAAATGAAATTCTTCAAATGAAAAAATTCCCGTGACGGAATAGCCTTTCCCCTAATTTTGTCTGCTGCCGAAAGTATAGCATTGTAATCTCCAATACACACTAAATCCTCCTCATAGCCCTCCAGCAGTCGAGCTATTCTGCGCAAAACTTCTTTCTGCAATTTTGTTTTGGCATCCCATACACACATGCCAGATGCCAAGCATACCCCTTATCCCTGATCTTCAATAGAATACAGTGCATTCCAGAATGAATTGTCTTCACATCCAATTCTTCATTTGTACAGCACACCCAATCCCCAGGCCTTACCTTCAGCACCAACTGCAAAAGTAGCAAAATTCTTCAATTTCTAGCCAATCTTCATGGAGTTTTTGCTCTTCATATGGGTTTTCGACACAAAGATAACATATGCCCCCGTAGCTTTAACTAAGGATTTTAGATGACGTACCGCAGAGGATGATCCCAAACCCCTACAGTTCCAAGCAAGAAGGCTCATGGCGACTATAGCAGGTGCACAGGCCCAACTGCCAGAGGCCATTCACCACATTGCAAACGGATTCCCCCCTGTTTCCAACTCCATAGCTTCCTCTTCATCAGTAATCTTTCTTTTCTTACACATCTGATCTTGATTATTTCTTACTCTGAAACAAGGCTCTATGTTACCTTGTAGCAAAGCCACATCCACCTAGAGCAGACACGAGTATCGCACCGCTGCAGCAACCATTGCCACGATTTGAACGCGGAGTCGCCCGAGAGAAATGGAAGGAGCGTTGCCCGCACAGCAGCACGGACAAGCAGCTTCAGTAGGCTGACCAGAGGCCAGAGAAACCCTCGGGAAAACTCAGCAGACCGAGCACAGTCTCCTGAGAGCCGGGAACCCTTCGCCTCGAACAACAGCTGGAGGAGTAGGAGAGGATGGTCGGAGCGTCAGAGCTCCAAACGAAGGCCACAGGAAGATGCGGCGAGACAATCAGCGGCAAACACTAGGGCTCTCTTTGGTTGGTGAAAGATAGGGGAAATTAGGGTCGAATTTCGTATTTGTTGGTCTCCATGCAAATTTTGAAATTAAGGGATAAATTTTGAAATAAACGAATTTTATAGAAAAGATAAAATTCATTTATTTATTATTTCACCTTAATTTTTTTTCTGTTCTTTTACATTTTTTTTATTTATTCTCATTATTCCTCCAACTAAATAGACCTTAAAACATCGTCCGACGAGAACTCCAGGGAGACTAAACAAATTGCAAATTGATGAGGCCTCGTATATGATCCAACTGAAACCTATGTTTCCTCACGACTACCTATTTTGAATTTCCATTGAACCATTCTCTTCGTATTATCAATTTCTTACCAAGCAAAAGGATGCAGCGAGGATAGACTAACCTCTAAAATCACAAAATACCATCGAATGTAACCCTACAGAGGAGTCCCTGATAAGTTTCCGAGGTTCTCTTTTTGCAACGCCTTATCATATGATCAAAGAAGTAAACATTACTCATCACAAACCAGATGGGTAGCAATAAATCCAAGTAAATCCACTTTATTATCCTAATTCCTAGGTAACAACATCGAGCCTAAATAAAGATCAATGACGTGGCAGAGAAGAGCATATGGGTCGTAATATATTACTGGAAGATAGTAAAATGGAATCTACCAAGAGAATATTATTAGATGACATGAGCTAAATACATTTGGACAAAGCTGGTAACAAGTCCATTAATAGACCTGTGGCTTAACATGTTAACTAGGCAGTTGTCGATACCTTGGTTTAAGTGCGATAGTTTTGGGGTGACGTACCTGGAGGAGTGAAGAGGTGAGGTGGAGGTAGTGCTGGCTGTATACCATATGGCAAAGTTTTTCCTTTTTTAACGTCTAAATTATCTAAGTCTTTGAGTAGTTCATTGGATTTGAAGGATCAATTAGGTTAATAACTGACATGAAATCTAACCGTATGGCATACAACTAAAATCATTCTCATTGGACGAGTATGATCTTTCTTCGATCTTTAGGGTTACTCTACCGGGAGGGGATTGCAAACTCGAGTGTCAAAATTGAAAATAGAAGGTATCTCTTACTTGAACTAGAGATTGAGATTATCTCTTAATCGCGCTTAATAAAAGAGAAGATAAGGGAGGAATCATTCTTTGATATGATGGGTTGGAAGAAATAAAACGATGGGGGGTGGAGGGGGAGGAGGGGGGAGATGAATTATTTTCTCTTTAAAATCGAATTTGATGAGACCTTGGAAATAAGATATCTCTCAACGTAAATGGGAGATATTCCTTACTTTGAAGGGATATCTCGTCATGTAAATGGCCCTTAGGCTTGAGTACTGGGTTTTGTGTATACGTGATATATGGGCTACGTCGGCCACAATTCCTAAAGTCCAGGCCCATCCATGTAAGTACGTAGCAGGCCGTGCAACATCGTCAGATTGGGCCAGTACACTTTCCTACCAGTGCAGTTCTGACGCAAATGTGGTGATGGGGGCCCGTAAAATGGCTGGGTGGTCCAGACACATCTACCTGTTTTTGAGGGAGAGAAGCAAGTAGAAAACATAGCACTTGTCCCACATATATCGTGAATATTGATGTGTATGCATTTGCCCTTTTCATCCAATACTTCAAGTGCATCGCCACCTTAGTTTGACTTCTACATACAAAAATAGACCCTTGCCCTTAGCAATTCTACACTATAAAATCTTCTTCTCTGGGGGTTAATAGGGTAGCACAGTTGATGCGTCCATTCCCTGTAAAGCGTTCTCTGTGCGAGGTACGTGGGATCGAATCCCCGTGGCTGACCTAGATGCGCATAGCGCTGTTACAGGTGGATGTGTCATGAGTGTACATCCAGTCACTCCAACTCGATGTCAGGAGAGTGGCCGTACCTTTGATCACAAAGAAACTTCTGAGACTAGCGAGAAATTCAGAACCCTTTTTCCTTTCAAAAAAGAAAAAAAAAACCTTCCTCTCCGATTAAGCGGGAGTAATTAATAACCTTTTGGTAACTAAGTCAATCGGTGGTTCCATTCTATTAAGATGATTTTCACATGAACCTTTGCATTATCAATGATCGAGCTTTATATTGCATGACGGAACAAACTTTTTATTTTAACGACCTAATGAACGAATGAACGTGACGAGGGAAGAAAATTTCTTCTCATCGAGAAGAGGCTCCTAACAACCTCCAAGTACAAAATACTTATCACCAAATTAAAGGGAAATTCTACCAAAGCAAACGAATCGCCCGCCTCGCCTCAGCGTAACCACGACTACAATCAGGCGCATGCCCTTCCGAGTCAATATTAGACGGACTGGATTAGATCACAGAGAACTCAGCGGAGTAACGTGTATGGGAAAAGATTGTTGCGAAAGACTTTGTCCAAATATCATAAGATTTGAATTAATTAACAAAAACATCATATAACCCCTTATTAAAAAAAAAGAGATTCGAGAGGTTTCAGGGGAATGCCAAAAAGCCTATACTACTTCCTCTTATAGGCTTAGTGAAAAATTTTGAGAATTAAATCCCCTCTTACACCCTTTAAATACAATGTGGAGAAAATTGCAAAATACCTAGCGTGCTGGTCTAAAGATGGGTTTCTTATTTGATACCTAAACTAAATACAAAATATGCGGCAAGTACATCCATCATCGACCAACATGATCCCTTTATTATTAGTATATAGTAAACTTTAGCGGTTAATTTATTTGGATAGGAAGGTTAGCCCCCGTTTATCTACGAGGGGTTAACTTGTATAACCTAAACACTAATTTTGGAGAGTAAATATTTATTTTACTAATATTAATTTTAAGAGATATTAGTAAAATAAGTATTAATTTTTTAACTCCCTCCCAAGAACTTAAACTTCAATCTTCAAAAATTAATATTAATATTAATTCAAGTAAATACAATAAGATTAATAATTATTTAAATAAATAATATTAATATAACCTTAAAAATAAATAAAAATAAAAGTTAATATCCTTAATCTGTGAAGTAAACCAACTTTAGAAGGGTGCAAAACCCGTTAGGATTGATTTTTCACCTTCTTCCTTTGAATAGAAATGAATTTTCAATTTTTAGAAAATCTATAATCAAAATCGAGAATCAGAGTGCAAACGTATTCGGTCCGTCAGTAGTTTTTTAATGGATTTAGACAAGTTCGGTTAAAACCAATTTCGACTCTTGTAATTTATCGAGTGCCATGAGCATAGAAAACTTATAAATCGTTTCTAAGTTAGTGAATACATTACAAGAGATCGAAGCTTTCATACGCCTAAGAAGTGAAAAGAATTAAGTTATAAAGAAATTATATATGGTAAGGAATGAGGAGAGAAAAAAATGGTTTTATGTGAAGAAGGGTGTAAGGTTTGATACTTCACAGATATAGCATTCATGTTAATAATATATTTATTTAGTTTTGCATTTGAAAATTGATTCTCTTTGTTTCATAATCTGTTAGAGAATTGGATCTATTGTGTAGTGGATATGGAAACAATGCCATGATTCTATACTGGGAGAAGTTAAAGATGGCAATGCGAAATTAATGGGACTCCAACAAAAACTAATACCACCTAAGAAATTTAATATAAACTACAAGTAATTCTCAATCCTCGTGATCTACATTTTAATTTTATGAATTTTCAATGTGAGTTTCAGACGTAACCCTTTCGGAACAATGATGGGTACTTCTGTTGGGGGAGGAGGAGACGAAAAAGGAGGAGAGAGATCTCAGAAAGAATACTTGATATTTAAGCACTGAAATAATTTCTCAAGGACTAAACAACACTGTAGGTCTAACTCAGAGTGGTCCTTTGTATCTAATGCGATAAACCTTTCAAGTCCATACCGATATTAAGATTGTTGATCGATGCAGCTATGTCGGCATCATCTGCTTAACACCTCTTTGCGTACTCGAAAAGGGAAAAACAGACTCTTCCTCTGTTGAGAAGGACAAATTTGGATTTCCTTATCACTGAGACCATATGAGTTAAGCAATAACCTCTGTAGTTTGCCATTGTGCTGTAATTTCTATCTTGATCCCAAATGAAAAGTCCAAGCTTCTTACATATGTATATTCAGAGGTCTTGAAAATCTTGTAATGTTTGAAACTTCAAATGAATGAAAGTTGTAAATGTCATTAACCTAGATCTTAAACAATGATGCAAACATGCAATTTCTAGAGTCCATCAATTAAACATTGCAAAAATCCGAGGAGCATGTTTGAAAATTTTCTGCGGTCAATGCTTGTTGGGTGCAAGTTGAAGTGGGTATAGTGGAGGTAGCTGGGTGTTCATTTTCAGGCATTTCCGTTCACGTTAGGGTGTGACCCTCTTTATATGCTTACTTGCAATTAGGTCAAACTCATTGATGGTGCTTCGATATGGATTCGGGTTCAAAGACATTAAAAGTACCTGTCTTTTTTTGTAATGCAAGAAGGTCATGGTGGTAATAACAAAATGGATGCGAGTTGGAAAATATAATAGTTGACGTAAAAAGTGATACAAAGGATTGTGAATATGATCTCTATTTGATATATATTCTTTTTATATTAAAAAAATACTCACACATTGTGAGGTCTAATACTGTTGAAATTAACAACAAATTAGTTTTATACAGGTATAAATCACTAAAATCACATTTGGAATCACTTTGCACTTTTCGAAGTAATTTTACATTGGTACAAAATTAAATTTTAAGTGTTTCTTCATATATGACAAGTGATTTTACACTTGAAAAGTGATTTTTTACGTTATGGTTTATGATTTAGTCTTTAGTATTTAAGGTTTAAATCCTAAATCCTAAACCCTAAATTCTAAGGTAAAAAATCACTTCTCATACATGAAACCACTTTCCATAAAACTTAAACCTTAAATCTTAAACTCATAGGTTAAAATCACTTTGGACAGGTGCCAAACCATTTTGCTCCGGTACAAAATCATCATTTTAGAATTTTGTCACATAACTGCGTTCGAGAAATAAGAAAAAATTAAGCTCTGGTGATTTTTTCGAAGTTCTACCATTCTAATGGATGTGTGATGTTCTCAGCATCCCACGATTGCCAAAAAAAAAAATTCCCCTTGCCTAACTAACCTTAAATGATCAATATACATCTCTCTATTTCTCCTATAAGCTGCTTTCATACTATGGTTACTTATAAAAGTTTAGACACAAGTATGTAAATGCATGGCTTAATATATTTTGCAAGAAGTGATCAGAATTAATCAGTTGAAAATCAAGTAAATTAACATATATAGATTGAAAATGATTTTCAATCGGTTGAAAATCAAGTAAATTAACATATATAGATCAAAAATGATTTTCAATCAGTTGAAAATCAAAGTACATCGATTGAAATGGTTTTCAACCAAAATACATATATCGAAAATAATTTTTGACCGATTGAAAATTAAAATATACCAATCGGAAATGATTTTCAACCGATTGAAAATGAAACACATCGATTGACAATAAAAATATACCGGTGTATTTTGATTTTATATTAGTGATAAATGATGTTTCACTTGAAATGTAATTTTTTACATATGAAAAGTGATTTTTCACTTACAAAGTAAATTTTTACTTATAAAAAATAATTTTCACCCATAGACAATTAAAATACACTTACTATTCACTTTATACATTGTAAAATACGATACAAACATGTATTTATTTACCTTTTAATTAAAATTTCAACCTAAATGACACGTCAAATGAAAATCTCAGGCTTTTAAAATATCCATATTCTCTCTTTAATTGAGTTGGCTCAAACTTGACTTATGAGCGAGTGAACTCATCCATTCTCATCGCCTAAATGAACCCTAGTTGAATTGTAGTTAGCAAAATAATAGCTAATCTATAACTATATTGAAGCGCCATGGTTACCATCATGGTAGTTAGGACTATGCGTCTATTTTTTGAAACTTTGGTTTGTTGTTGTCAATGGCGATGCAGCGAATATAAAGATATTCATGCCTTATCCCATCAAAGTGCAGCTCCCTTTACACGTCGCTCCCCCCTTCCTCCATCTCTCACTCGCACTTTGGTATGCTTGCGGGATGTTTTTTGTAGTGAATTTGAAAGGAAGAAGGAATGTTTGAGTTTTGGACGTCAATTGTATACCTTTCAAGATGTTTATTTGTTATACAAAATTGGATATAGGGAGAAACTTGGAGAAGGGGTTGCATACTAGGGAATTCGTGGTTAGGAAGTTGACTTTTAGCTGAATAAGGCAGGAGGATGGTATTTGTTAGTAAGTAGAGTGTGTTGATTTTGATTGTGGGGTTCGGCTGCTATTATGATTTTTTTCTTCCTTTTTGGCTATGAAAGCGGGTTATGTTTTCCTTTAAACGAAACTTGGATGAAGTTGATAGGTGTTGCATGAATGAGACGTGAATGGTTAAGATCTTTAGGTGCAATGTTTTTTAGATATTTTTGTTGTGGATTTGGAAGTAAGTAGAAATATTCGAGTTTTTTATGTCAATTGCCTATCTTTGGAGAATTCATTTGGTATTAGAAATCGAAAATAAGTTTAAGTGCTTTTATATTGTAGGCTATAGCTAGAAACTTGGAGAAGTGATTGCATGTGAGCAAAGTTGGGGTTAAGATGTCTATTTTTAATTAAAAAAACTAAGTGGGAGTGTTGGTTATTGCTACTTTTCAAAGAAATTTGAATGAAGTTGATAGGTATCACATGGGTGGGATTGTGATTGAGCAGTTTTGGTATATGCATGGGTAAATTTGTGAATAGGTAATGACCTTTTGGTGTAATATTTTCTAGATATTTTTGTAGTGGATTTGAAATAACTAAAAATATTTTTCTAGATATCAATTGCTATGGACAAATTCATTCAGTGTCGGAAATGATCCTACTATAAGAACTTGAAGGAAGTGTTGGACATCACAAAACTTGGGGTTTAGGAAGTCTATTTTTAACTTAATGATCAAAGAGATGGTAGTGGAGTATATCCTTTTCAGCTATAGAGGTAATTGTTGTACTTTTCTTCCTTTTAGGTTATATGAGTTATATATGATTTTTAAAGGAATCTGGCTGAAATTGATAACTTTTGTACAAATGAAATAGTCATTGAATGATGTTACCTTACAAATTAGTTGAAGTTGCAAATACTCGAGGACCTTTTGGTATAACATTTTTTCATCATGGATTTGAAGGTTAGTCCGATACTGATAAAGGAGACAAAAAATGATGAGTATTTCAAACACGCACATCTAGCACCCTCTTCTTTTGAGGTACAGAACTTCATTTCTATTTCCGCAACAACGTGCGGGCTACAAACTAGAAATTATTAATATGTTGATAAAGCTATGAGACAAAACTAAGGGCATCTCCTTTTCTTGGGGGATAAAACTATCTTTATCTTTGCAAGTCTTTAAAGACCATGACACTTAATTGGGTATTATCTTTTTTTTTTCTTTAACCAAATATATATATAGGGAAGACTGCTGAAATTTCAGAAATGGTAGGTTAATATTTCAGAGCTGCTAAGAGAAACCAACAAAATAAATTGAATTATTTTTTTTTATAGTTTTTCTTACTATATTGTAATAGAGAAACAAGATCATCCACCGTAAATCATACCATTTTTTAGCACTTCAGAAGAAAATAGAACGGGATTTTGCATTTGGTAAAACAAATAAGGGAAGAAAACTAAACAGGCTTGACATTTTAAACAGTGTAGAGGAAAGAAAATTAACTGTGCAAATTCATATTTACTCCATTCTCTCTATATATATTTTGACTGGATGTAAGAAATTTACATATTGACTTGACAATGTATATGTACACGTTTGCATAGGCATGGCTGTAACTATAAGATGCATACTCACCTCCATTTAGAACACATGCATATCATGGAATGATATTTTTTATCTTATATATTCTATTCAAAATTGTTATCTTTGATGTTTATGAATGTAAAATCATAATTTCAAATTCCTCTACATATATACATAGTACACCCTGCATGTAATTTTACATAGGGGTCAATTCTATCAAGGTTTCTTCATGTTCATTCAGATCCTCTATTACCAAGTATCATCTTTTAGCCAAATCATGTGAAGCATGATAACTTTACCATTTATTCATAACTTTTGAAAGGGACCATTTATCCATATTTGTCCACATTTGCCAATCTAAGGCAACTTTATATCTTAACCACCTTCAACACAGGATTGGAACTTTTTAATCAGTGTGCTTTTTGAGTGATTTCTAAACCTTTTATACTATATTATAATTCTCCAAATTTTCTAGCAAGCTCCCTTTTTAAAGGAGGGATCAGTAGCAGCAATGAGACATTTTAAATGTCGAATTGCAGAGGGAGTCTCCAATCCTCTGCAATTCCAAGAGATGACATTCATTGGTATTGTGGCAGCTGATATAGCTCAGCTGCCATAAGCCCCAGATTCCCTTCTACTAATGCACCATTGTTAAGACCCGTGCCATCAAAGTTCTTTAAGACGTCTGGGACTAGGACCAGACATCTGGTCAAACGTCTGGACACCCTTCCAGACGTCTGGAAAGTAATTTTTGTGTGCATACGACCACGAGTCTGCGTGCGTGCCGCGCGCAGACTGAACCCCAGCTGCCTTCTTCTCTTTCTCTCCCCTCGCCGACCTGCAGGACCTATTCCCCTCGTGCCTACAAATACTCCCCTCCTCTCCCTCACGCCACCTGTTACGAACGCACTCCAAGACGTTTTTTTTAAGACGTCTGGGAGGTGGCCCAGACATCTGAAACCCCTTCCAGATGTCTGGGATTTATTTTCGGTGGCACGCGGGGCTGCGTCTGCGCGTAGACCCGCAACCACCTTCCTCTCTTTTTCCCTCTTCCTCCTGCGGGCGCAGGTTGAGCCCCTCTGTCTCGCTGTCTCTCTCTCCCCGTGCGGCTTTAAAAAGCCACACCCTCTCCCTCACTCTCATCACCTCCGCTCCCTTCCTCTTCTCCTTCCAGCCGGTGCGCGAGTGCGAGCGAGCGGCGGCAGCGATAGTCGCGGTGAGTGCGGGAGGAGGTGCTACGCGAGGGAGGAGGCACTCGGCCATGAGGGCTCGAGCTTGCCCGGGCAGCGAGAGCCGGCCAGCGGGGGCGCAGCGGGCACGGAGTGACGCGGGAGGGCTGCTGCAGCTCGAGCAGCAGGCGAACGAGGCGCGGTGCGGCCGTGCGTCGCGGGCGGAGAGTGCATCGAAGTCTGATTCTGGAAGTTTTTCCAGAATCAGACATCTGGTCTTCCAACCAGACGACGGTTAAGACGTCTGGAGGACTATCTAGACATCTGGCAAGTAAGTTATTTTCCGTCCTTCTTCCTTTTCTGCGACCATCCATACTGAGAATGATGAGTGGGTACGTGCAGGTTATGAGATTCGCATCCAATGCGAATCAGACGTCTGGCAACGGTGCCAGACAACTAGAGGGACTTCCAGACGTCCGGGGTGACCATCGGACGTCTGGGAACTAGGCCAGATGCCCCCGCAAGCTTCTAGACGTCTGAGAGACTACGGAGGACAAGGTACCATCTGATCCCCATTTTTAAGACGTCTGGAAGAAGTTCCAAACGTCTGATTTTGCACTGTTTCGTCGTTTTCGACCCGTTTAGGGCTCGTTCGGAGTCCGTTTTCCGCGTTTCGAGTTGCGTCCTTTTCGGAATAAAATCCTCTACCCGTCTACAGTGATTAGATACTATTTTGAGAAACTCCTTGTGTTTGATCCTTGTGATAGGACCCCATTCCATTACAGTCTCGGGGGTTGCGGAGGCACGCGGGATTCCCGACCACGCCCCCAGTATTCCTGTTGTAACTGGTAGAGTGGCTTTTAAGTTTATTAGTATAATCTGTTAAATTATGGAACCATAAATAGAACCTAGGACATTGCATGAATCCTAGGAATGAGAAACTAGAATGAATGGTAGATCCTAGGGTGTTGCATGAATCCTAAAGCTGGAAAACTAGATTGTATGATAGATCCTAGGGTATGGCATGAATCCTAGGATGGGAAAACTAGTGGAATATACGAATACTGCAGTCTTGGAAAAATGGAAAGGAACTAATAGCTGCCTGTAAATTGATTTAACAGCTGCCTGTTATGAATAAATACACGTGATTGAGAACATGGATCGTAAGAACGTGAAACTGGAAAGTGAAACCTAAATGTTCTGAGTTAAAAGAGCTGGAACCCTACGGGGAAATAGGAGTGGATCTCCTGGAAAGAGAAAGGAATGGATCTGAGAAAGAAAGATGTGGTAGTGTACTGTCTCTTGGGTACGTGGTACCAAGGGAAGCACTTGTTACCTATTTAGTGCAGAGTGGAGCCAGCCGCCCCAGGGACCCGGGGTTAGCTCTGGCCACTTTGTACCGACTTGCTGGCCCTCGTGTACGCAGTACCGAGGAGAGCTACTAGTGTAGGGCAAGTATTAGCTACCCCACAAGTCCCGGGGTTCTGTTAGCTCACCTACACCGACTTGTTAGGCCCACTGGGTAAACCAGGGTAGTCAGGCGAGGGTGCGCGGACTGTGGAGGGGCAAGGCCCCTGTTTGGTTACTGTGGAGGGGTTGGACCCCTGTTACTGAGAGGGCTCTGCCCTGTACTGGTTCCGTGCTGTGCTTTGAGCGCACCCGTTAACGGAAACTACTGACCGCGTGCCAGTGCGGGTTAGCTACCTGTGCGTTTATCGCGCGTGCCGTAGTCACCGTTACGTCTGTCCGTGACCTTGGGGTGGTTGACTGAGAGTAGGATCACCACGGGGGACTCTCCCGGCTAGGAGAGCACCACGTGCTACTTTTATTGTTCGAAAAAGACTGCAATCAAGATCGTTCCCACGAGGAACATTCGAGATCAAGTGAAGGATATGAGAAATAGATAAATTGTGAAACAATAGAAAGACGTAAATAAAGGAAGAAAGAAAATAAAACAGCTACTGTACACCTTACTGCTTCTTTAGTTTAGTTGCCACTCTACTTAGCGTTTCGCTGACGTGTTACACTTGTTACTTTTCAAGACCAGGTGTTGAGCAGCCAGGGTCAGCGGCTGTAGAGGACGCTGGGCCAAGTAGGGTCCAGTAGAGTACCACTGCTCTTTTGAGCCCTTTTTGTTTCCACTGTAGTGAGTAGTTTTTGTTACTCTCTGTACTTTTCTTTACTCGTAGTTCTTGTTATGTTAAATGTTGTTCTACTGTTGTGGTGGTACATGCTGTAGTAGTACTTTTTCTTACTGCTGTATTTTTGTTACTGCTAGTTATACTTCATGTTGAATGTGGTTTATTTTACTACTCTTTTGGTTACTTCCTCGTTAGACGATTAGGTCTTGGGATTAGTCGAGTCGGTCCGGTCCTCGTGTCTCGTAGGGACTCGGGAATCGGGTCGTTACACCACCCCACCCCATCCGTCTTCTCCTTCCTCCAGCGCGAGAGCAAGAGTGAGAGCGAGCGCAGCAGCTGCAGCCGAGTGCAGCGGCTGAGAGAAGAAGGGCAGCAAGAGAAGGGAAGAGAGGAGAGCACGCGAGCTATGAGAGAGAGAGCTCACCGGAGCAGTTCGAGGCCGGTCGGGCGTGCGCGAGGCGGAGTGTTGTGTCGGGGAAGTCCGCTCCGACGCTGCTGCAGCTAGAGCAGCGGGCGGACGAGTGCGGCGCGGTCGCGCGCAGTAGGAAGAAGACGAAGGAGCTTCTGATTCTGGGATTTTTCCCAAAATCAGACGTCTGGAACCACATCCAGACAACGTGGATGACGTCTGGAAGAAGCTCCAGACAACTAAGAGGTACGTACTGCACGTATATGCTTCTCTTTGCGAATGCGGCCATGCGGGTCGTTCCGCCAGAGCTCTGTTCTGTGCCGTGTTTGAGAGATTTTGCGTACACGTGCAGGTTTCACTTCGGGAAGGCGCAGGACACGCCCTTCCACACGGTTCAGACATCTGGGCGAGTCACCAGACGATAGAGAGCATCTCCAGACGTCCGGAGGGATAGTCGGACGTCTGGAACTGGGTCCAGACGGTTCAGTAGGATCTCTAGACGTCTGAGGAGCAGCACAAAGTGAGTTATGGATCTGGACTCCTTTTAAGATGTCTGGAAGATGTTCCAGACGTCTGATTTGAGTCAAAATTGTCGTTTTTGACCTATTTAGGGTCCGTTTGAGGTTCGATTTCAGCGTTTAAAATTCCGTTCTTCTCCGAATAAGTTCCTCTACTTGTTTGAAATACTTTTATCCTGTTCTGAGTGGTTTCTTGTGGTTGATCCTTGTGTTAGGACCTTGTTCTATTGCAGATTTGGGGGTTGCAGAGGCACGTGGACCTACGATCACGCCCCCATCACTCCCGATTTTGCGGGTAGAGTGGCTTCCCTTAGTTAATTACGAACTTAACTGCATGTCTGAAATAAATGATAGATCGTAGGGTATGGCATGAATCCTAGGACCAGAAACACTAGATTGAATGATAGATCCTAGGGTATGGCATGAATCCTAGGATCAGAAACACAAGATTGAATGATAGATCCTAGGGTATGACATGAATCCTAGGATCAGAAACACTGGAACGATTTTATTGAATGCCTGAATTGCAGTCTTAAATGAGTAGATAGAATAATAATAATTGTCTGTAATTGGATAACAGCTGCCTATGAAATGTACAGTACTATTGTTAGTAACTGCTATATGAAATTCTTGTTGTTCAAATTAAATACGAGTTGCTTGTATATAAATTGGAAAAGAAGGATTGAGTGTTGGAAACACGTGTTATATGCGAATAAACCTGAAATAATGAAACATAGTATGGCTTGGCCTTAGAAACATGAGCATGAACCCTACGGGGAATTAAGAGTAGAGCTCCTGGAAATAAATAGAATGGAACTAGAAAGGTGAATGGGGAAGTGAGCTGGCCCTTGAGTATGGAGTACCAAGGAGAGCAACTGTCCCCCTGTTTAGTGCAGAGCGGAGCTAGCCGCCCTAGGGTTGGGACCCGGGGTTAGGACTGGCCACTTTGTACCGACTCTGTGGCCCTCGCGTACACAGTACCGGGGAGAGCTACTAGTGTAGGGAGAGAGATAGCCACCCCACGGGGCCCAAGGTTCAGCTAGCCGTCCTACACCGACTTGTTAGGCCCACTGGGCAAACAAGGGTAGTGAGGCGAGGGTGCGCGGACTGTGGAGGGGCGAGACCCCTGTTTGGTTCTTAGGGGTTAGACCCCTGTTACTGAGAGGGCTCTTCCCTATACTGGTTCCGTGCTATGCTTTGGGTGCATCCGTTAATGGAAATGACTGATCGCGTGCCAGTGCGGGGTAGCTACCCGTGCATTTATCGCGCGTGCCGTAGTCACCGTTATGTCTGTCAGCGACCTTGGGGTGGTTGATTGAGTGTAGGACCACCACGGGGGGACTCTCCCGGCCAGGAGAGCACCACGTGCTACTTCTACTCTTCGGAAAAGACTGCAATCAAGATCGTTCCCACGAGGAACATTTGAGATCAAGAAAAAGACCTGTTAAATAAACCAAGTGAAGAAAGAAAGAATAATTAGTTAAATAAAGAAAGGAATTGGAATAACAGCTACCTGTCCACCTTTACTGTTTTAGTTAGCTAGTTGCCACTCTACTCAGCGTTTCGCTGACGTGTCGTACTTACCACCTTTTTCAGGTTCAGGTGTTGAACAGCCAGAGCCTTTGGTTGCAGAGGACGCTGGGCTTAGTAGAGCCCAGTAGTTGTACTTTTGTTGTACCTATTTTCTGTAGTAGTGCGTATTTTGTTACACTTTTATACTCTTTATTATAAACTTTATAATTTTGTACCTGTTTAAAAAAATTTTCTACTGTTGTGGTGGTGTGTACTGTAGTAGTTTACTTTTCTACTACTATACTTTTGTTACTGTTAGTTGCTTACATGATGAATGTGGTTTATTTTACTGTTTTTTTGTTACTTCCTCGTTGAACGACTAGGATCAGTTGAGTCGATCCGATTCTCGTGTCCTGTAGGGATTCAAAAATCGGATCGTAACAATCATCAGGTTTAATTTTTTTGACCTTTATTAGAGCAGATTCTTCCATTCTTTCAGTCATAGGTCTCTTTACCCCAATAATCTTTTGATCGGTCAACATTATAATATCTTCTGCAATTATAACTTCCTAACCTACCTTTTGAATTCTCTCTTATTTTTAAAAATAATTACCTTAAAAACTTCACTACCATATCTAATATTTATATATTGTACTCTTTTCTTATATTTTCAATTTTCCCTTTCAATCCCACGGCAAGGTGTGGGCTTACAACAAGTAACCCTCAAAGTTGCGATGACTCCTATTCTTTCAGGTGGAATAAATTTATCATATAATAGAATTTATGTTACTTTATAAATTATTTTACATTTATTTCTTTAAATATCAATTTCACGGTGAGAACTACGTTTATATCTGCACGTTGAAAAATACATCCCATTATATCCGTTTTTTATTTTAGGATATATTATGTCCTTCCAAAAAAAAGTCACTTGTGGCATCCGGAAAGTAATGCTTTGGTTTGATTGCCGGCGAGGATTTGGATACATAGGACGTCAAGATAAAGATTTGGCAAATGCACACAGCGATCACACATGGCTCGTGGATGCCGAATTGGAAGGCAATTGCCCTAAAGAAAACCAAAAACAAAAAAAAAGATATTAAGTGGGAAGCCCGATAAGTTTGTTCCAGAAGGCCCTTTATGCGTTGAGGCCAATGAACCCTGAATTAGATCAAGGTATGAATTACCCTTTTTTTTAGGCTTTCATATCTCAAGATCATAAGTGCAATTTAGGATTGAACATATATTGATGTCACGGATAGTTCTCTCGAGTTTAAATTTGGATTTCATTGAAATAAAAAAAAAATAATCTCGATAATTTATCGGATATGAATCCCATAAATTTGAGACAACCCACTTAGAACGTTTAAACTTGTATTGATGGGCAGGAATTTTCAATCTTTTATAATTCTCTTATTCAATTTTATAAGTCTCTCGCATGGATTTAATATTGTCTGTGTGTAGAATTGATCTGTAACGTGTACTAACTCGTCGATTAGATTGGGACCCAAAGATTGTATATTTTTTAGTTAAGAAATTTGATGATAGTCTCTCTTCTTATATTCATAAATTCTAATCCTTTGATGCATGATATTTTTCAATTATAAGCATTTTAATTCCACAGATTTTTGTGGATACGATCACTTGCTATGACCTAATATAATTACTTGAGTTAATATATCGGTAAACTCAAACACATTTATTTTTGATCCCTCAAAGGCCACCACATTTACGTTCTTAGAGAAAACAAACTATAATCTTTTGCATCAAGAAAAAGGAGAATCATCCTACTTTTGAAATCATGTGGGTGGTGTTTATTTTTTTTAAAATAAGGTCGTTTATTCCATATTTAGTTTATTTAATTACAGAAGTATTTGAAGTTGGGTAATCTAATTATTCCTCACGGCAATTGCATATTCCTCTCTTAATTTCTTCCGCCGTCCCAGACACCAAACCCATTAATGCTCTCGTGTCTTCTTTAAAATTCCTTTATTTATTTCACTTGGGTGAATACCTATTAGTTCCACACAAAGAGTACGACTTATTCGTTTCTCATGGAGTTGGATGTGGCCAAATTAATTTTGCATTTTCAATTAGTTAGGGTACGGTTAGTACGAGGGATGAGATTTTAAGAAATTATATATAAAATAAATATTTTATGAGATGAATAGACAAATAAATTTCTTTAGATATTTAGATTTAACTTTGATCGTGAGTGAAAATAAAAGATTGATATTTTATATTTAAAGGAATACGGTAACGAAATACTATTATTTCAAGCATCCATTTAGTAACTTTGTCTCGACATAAGTGACTCTATTTTGTCATAACTTTCCTGCACATCTTCCTAATCCAAATACAGGAGACTCATACGTATTTCCCTGATAATTATCTCTCTCATCTTCTTTTGCCCTTTCATAGTATCTCCTTACGTGTGGTGCGCGTATATATTCTCGAGAAAAGTTATCAAGGTACATTACATTCTCATCTTTCATATAGAAATTTTTATGTTCTAAACATAAATACCCAAAAAGAATTATATTTTTTTTCCTTTTAATTATTGTTTTTCACTCTTTTCTGCTTTAGGAGCATCAATTTCGACCTTTTCATATGACATTAATTAAATATTTTTAGCCAAGTCTTACAGGAATAAAACACGAGACACCAACACATTTACCAAGATATATATAAAAGATGGTTTCTCGTTTAATTAACTGGTCGTGATTGGCAAGGAATTAAGTTGTTCATCCAATATCTCTGAGATCCAAGCCACACGCATGTTTCGTATTCATATATTTCTAGATCTCCATGTCATCTTTCTTTTTCCGAAATTTGTAAAGTAACAGAGTTAACGAGTTAAGAGGGATGGTGATAATTATTATCTCCCAATCTAAAATTTCGATCTATCTTATCAGAGGAATAATTAAGAGAGATATAAAAGGTAATAGAGTAGAAGAAATTTAAAACTTTTATTTTGTTTAAGTATTTTATTATATTTATTATCACATAAAAAAATTAGAAGTAAATCTTTTATTTGAGGTATTTTATAAAAGAAATAAATAAATTTTATATGATAAAATTGAGAGAAACATGAAAGAGTTGAAATAAATTAGTAGAATAAATAAATTATATCACTCTAACAAAATTTATTTATTTCAAAATCTATCTTTAATTTCAAAATCCGTTCAAAATAAAAATTACCAAATAAAAAATTTGATCTTAATGTTTACTTTATTTCACCTATCAAACAGCCCCTGGATCAAAAAAAAGTATCCAAGATTGCCTGCTCTTAGGAACACCTACAGCACACATAAAAGTAATAACAATCACAGTATTAAGAAACAAGAATCATTAATTTGAAGTTACCAAGAACATGCAGGAGCTTGATTAATGTTTATTGAAGTTATATTTTGAAGAGGATATTACAGTGTACGTTAAGAGCCTTCGTCAATTTCTAATCCAATAAGGAGCCTTTCAGGCCCACATACAAAAAAAACAAAACAAGGAAACATCCCAGACGATACGTGGCTGTTACTTAAGAAATTAGAAAAAATTAAGCCCAGGCATCTAACGATCGTCAAAAAAAGATGCCCTGACTAACCTTAAATGCTCGATGTACATCTTCTCTGTTAACGTATTTTGCAAGATGTTACCGGAATCAATAATTAAATAGAATATATTAAACTATATCTATCGAAAATAATTTTTAATTAATTAAAAATTAAAATATATTTATTGAGAATAAAAATACATCAATAAAAAATTATTTTTAATTAATTAAAAATAAAATACATCGATTGAAAATAAAAATATATCGGTATATTTTACTTTTTTATTATTGATAAATAATTTTTATTTATAATGTAATTTTTTACTTATAAAATAATTTTTTATCTATAAAATATAATTTTTGTTAGTAGATAATTAAAATACACTAATTACTTATCTCATACGTTATAAAACACGATACCAACGTTCATTTCTTTATTTTTTGATTAAAACTTCAACCTAAAAGACACGGAATTCGTCGAATGAAGATGTCAGGCTTACAAAATTGTCATATTCTCTCTCCTAATTGAACTGGCTCAAACTTAAGACTTACAAGCAAGCGAACTCACCGATTCTCATCGCCTAAATGAGTCCTATTTGAATTATAGTTAGCAAAATAATAGCTAATCTATTGAAGCGCCATGGTTGCTGCCACGGTAGCTTGCACAATGCGTCTTTTTTTTTTTAAACTTTGATTTGCTGTTGTAAGTGGCAGTGCGGTGAATATAGAGATACTCATGCCTTATCCCATCGAAGTGCACCTCTGTTTACACGCCGCTCTTCTCCATCTTTCCTCGCACCATTTTCCCCATCCCATCTCGACCTTCTATCGGGGGTTTTTTCGTAAGCTCGAGTACCTCTCCCTCGTGTCCGGAGCTCGGATCCAACGTGCGCTGCAGCGACAAGGTCCTCGCCAAGTTCATCATCGACGTCGGTCGCTGCTGCGAGTTCGTTGACGAGTTCGACTCAAACCTCAACGACAACGTCGCGACCCCGACAAGAAGGGAGGAGGAGGAGCCCCCGCCTTCTTCAGCCTCGCCATCACCGACGACCGCGCTGCGCCAAGGGCCTCGAGCGCCAGATCGAGGTCGAGGAGGAGAAGCGCGCCCTCCAGGAGAAGGACGCCCCCGACCGCGATCGGGACCGCCGCCACCGCTGCCGCCGCCGCCGCAATCGTGATCGCCACCACCACAGCGATCGCAATAGGTATGGACTGTTCATTGCCTCTTTTGCCCTCTCTCCCTCTCTCCTTCTTCCCTTTCTCCTTAACGCAACGCCCCTGCCACCTTCTCTCTCCCACCGCCTCCCTCGCCGCTCCCACCCGTGCGCTCTCTCCTCTCCCTCTCAAGGATCACCGCATTGCCAAAAACTGTCCTTCAACACCTTTCACCCATCGTCCAAAGACCTTTACCTCACCGTCCCCACTGCCACCCAAATCCCCATCCTTCACCTTCTTCCCACCTTGCTCTTCCTCGAACCCCCCGTTCATCCTACTGTAGCGTAATTTTCCCGATTTCATCTCAACTCTCCCATGTTTTCCATCCGTCCACTAAAACCCTTTGCTGGAGAAAAAGAACAGGTGTTGATAGGAGCTCATGTTTCCATTCATCCTGCTTTTCTTCCCTTTATGTCCTATGAGTTATGTTTACTTTCGAAGGAATCAGATGAAGTGATAAAGGTGCTAAAAAATGGAATAATTATTGAGTGATGTTGTTTTATGCATTTGCTGTGATCGTGAGATTGTAATTACTTGAGGAACTTTAGGTGTAATATTTCATATTTTCATAATGGCTTTGAAAGTAGGAACGTTTGACTTTTCGATAGCGATCATTCCAAACAGAGATTGATACTGAGTATAGTGCATCAATTTCGGTTGTGGAGAAAACAACTATTGCAATTTTTTCCCATCTAAAGTCATATCAATTATGTCTGCTTTTGCAAGGAATTTAGATGAACTTGCTACGTGTTTGGCAGTGGAACCATAATTGAATGGTATTGGTTTGCAAAAGGAGTGAAGTTTAGGTGCTTGCTAAGCTTTTCATGGTATATTCCTTGGATTTTATCATAATGGTTTTGAAAGTATGTGGGATTTTTTTGACTATGTTTCTACTGTTAGGATGAAGGCACATATTGGCAAAGTTGAGTTGCATGTGGGTAACGTTCTTGCTTATCACGGTCAACATGCATTCTATGATTGTTGCTTCCAATCATCTATGATTGTTGCTTCCAATCATTTAGCTTGTCATCTATGATTGTTGTTTCCAATCATTTGGCTTGCTAGCATTGAATCTTTAGACATGGGGGTTATGGTATAGAAGCTCACATTTTTTGTTTTATCTTGATGGAAGTGGAGATCTGCAAATGCCAACCTAAGTTGCGAAATTTTTAGTTTGAAAAAAGCCTACACAATAATATTTTTCCTCAATCATTGGCTTACAACTGTAGATAATGTTCATTATGACTTTGCAAGAAAATATCGCATTATAGTATGAATATACCAGGAATTTGTTAGAAAATGATACTTTTAATTCGTGGACCAACCCAACCTACCTGACCATGAGTTATTAATCACAAGATACCTTGACCTAAGCTTGGAGGAGGTCTTTTTAAGGTCATCCCAAATTCGTAAAGCCTACAACCTAACTCGATCTAAGTAGGAACAACCCACTTTGGAAGGGACTGTCTCCATTTCGTGAAAAAATTATTTAATTCATGTTTACATTCGCTTGCTAGAGAGTTCCGATGATGATGAAGCTTAAGAAGGATAGGTCTTCTAGGGACATGGTTGACAACGAAGTCGACGAGGACCTCCCACCGGACCAAGATAATGCTTCTGGGCACTCCACGAGCACCGTGCAAACTTCCCCTTCCTCCTCTTTCCCAAAGGAGCAAGTGCATGTGGAGTTGGACTTGAGGGTGCTTAGGGCTCTTGAGATGTATTCCCGTTGGAAGTTGCAAGCTATTCACGGGCATTTTGTTCTTTTTGGGCTAATGGGAGTATTTGCAGAAATGTTTGGGTAAGCAGTTCGCAGTTAATGGAGTATTGTTACGATCCGGTTCTCGAAACTTACGCTAACTAGGGTGCGGAAAAAGAACAATATACGCATAACAAACTCAAAGAGGACCGAAGCCGGTCCGAAAAGATGTACCCTCAAAGAGCTCCGGGTACCGCTCCTGCATCACCGCCTCTGGCTCCCATGTAGCCTCCTCGTACCGCTGGCTCCTCCACAAAACCTTCATCAGGGGTACTTGCTTCCGTCTCAGACTCCGAACGGCTCTATTGAGAATCTGCACTGGTTGCTCGGGTAGGGCAGGTCGTCCCCCACCTCGAAGCTCTTGTGGCTCAGGACATGACTGGGATCGGCGACATACTCCCTGAGGTTGGACACGTGGAACATGTCGTGCACACTAGAAAGCTGGGGGGAAGGGCAAGCCTGTAAGCAACAAGTCCAACTCGCTCCAGGACCTCAAAGGGTCCCATGAACCTCGGCGCGAGCTTTCCTCTCACCCCAAACCGCTGCAGGCCCCTCATGGGCGAAACACGAAGGAAGACGTGATCCCCAACCTCAAACTGCACCTCTCTACGTTTCCGATCTGCATAGCTCTTCTGTCTGCTTCTGACAGTGCGGAGTCGCCTGTGATCTGCTCGATCACCTCCTGACTCTGCCGGATCAGTCTGGGGCCAACCTCCCACTTGGTCCCCACCTCAACCCAGCTCAAGGGTGTCGTACACCTCTGTCTGTATAGAGTCTCGTAGGGTGCCATGCCGATGCTCGAGTAATAACTGTTATTATATGCAAACTTCGTCAAGGCAAGTACTCTTTCCAAGAGTCCCTCCAGTCCAGTACATAAGCACGCAAAAGGTCCTCAAGTGTCTGTATCGTGCGCTCAGACTGTCCGTCTGTCTAGGGGTGGTATGTTGTACTGAACCTCAATCGCATCCCCAGGGCCTGCTGAAACTCAGCCCAAAATTGGGACGTCAAATGGGTATTCCGGTCGGATATGATCTCCTGCGGAACTCCGTGTAGACGTACTACGTCGCGGATATACCTCTCTGCCAACTGTGCTGGTACCAAGGTGACTCGGATCGGCAAGAAACGTGCTGTCTTTGTCAATCTGTCAACGATCACCCAGACTGCGTCGTGCCCTCGTTGGGTAACGGGCAAGCCCACCACCAAGTCCATGGTGATGCTCTCCCACTTCCACTCTAGCACTGGAAGTGGCTGCAACGGCCCCGCAGGCCTCTGATGCTCGGCCTTCACCTACTGGCACACTAAACACTGCTGTACGAATTTACCTACATCCCGCTTCATTCCCCTCCACCAAAAGTCGCGTCTCAAATCATGGTACATCTTTGTGTTTCCGAGATGTATGGTGAACCTGGAACCGTGTGCCTCAGTCAGGAGCTCTCTCAACAGCTCCTCGTCCCCGGGAATGCACAAACGTCCCCTTATGCGCAGTACCTGGTCTGTAAAGGAGAAGTCCCCAGGGTCTCCTTACAGTACTTTGTCACGCAACGACTGCAAGTACGAGTCGGCCATCTGTCCAGTGATGATGCGGTTTATCAGCTCTGGCCTCGTCTGTCATGTCACAGTTACTGCCCACAGTGTCCCAGTAACTCTAGGGGTCGCCAACTGCCCATCTCCTTTATGAGGCTCCAACTCCGTGCCTGTAAACTGGCCAAGTGGGCAGCGCCTTCCGGCTCAAGGCGTCAGCCACCACGTTGGCCTTTTCCGGGTGGTAGGAAATGCTGCAGTCATAGTCCTTCAGAAGCTTCAACAAACGTCTCTGTCTCATGTTGAGCTCCTTCTGATCAAACAAGTATCTGAGGCTCTTATGATCTGTGAAAATCTCAAAGGTCTCTCCGTACAAGTAGTGCCTCCAAGTCTTCCGCGTGAAAACGACAGCTGCCAGCTCCAGGTTGTGGGTAGGGTAGATATGCTCATGGGGCTTTAGTTGCCGCGAAGCGTAAGCGACAACGTGACCTCTCTGCATGAGCACACCCCCTAATCCCTGTAAAGAGGCGTCCGTGTACACAACGAACCCGCCACTACTGTGTAAGATGGTGAGCACGGGAGTCGAAGTCAGCCTCTCCTTCAGCTCCTAAAAACACGCCTCACAAGCGTCTGTCCAAGTAAAGGGCACGTCTTTCCGGGTCAGCTGTGTCATAGGACGTGCAATCTGCGAGAAGACCCTGATAAACCGCTTGTAGTAACCTGTCAGTCCCAAGAAACTGCGGATCTCAGTAACCGTACGCGGTCTCTCCCACCTGAGTACTACCTCAACCTTGGTTGGGTCCACAGTCAAGCCATCCCCGGAGATCACATGGCCTAAGAAGGTCACCTCCCTCAACTAGAATTCGCACTTGTTGTATTTGGCGTACAACCTACGTCGTCTCAGTGTGTCCAAAACCATCCGTTAGTGCTGTCTATGTTACGCCTGATCTCGAGAATAGATAAGCACATCATCAATGAATACCACTACGAACTGGTCCAAGTACGGTCTGAAGACGTGGTTCATCAAGTCCATAAAGGCAGCGAGGGCATTGGTCAGCCCAAACGGCATGACCAAAAACTCGTAGTGTCCGTACTGGGTGCGGAAAGCTGTCTTGGAGACGTCTTCCTCATTGATCCTCAACTGGTGGTATCCAGACCTCAAGTCTATCTTGGAGAATACCGTGGCACCTCGTAGCTGGTCAAACAAGTCATCAATCCTCAACAGTGGATACCTGTTCTTGATGGTAACCCTATTCAGCTGTCTGTAGTCCACACAAAGATGTAGGGTACTATCCTTCTACTTTACAACCAATACCGAGGCTCCTCATGGAGACGCACTGGGCCTCACAAAGCCCTTCTTCAGAAGATCCTGCAACTGAGACTTGAGCTCTCGCAGCTCAAGTGGTGCCATCCTGTACGGTGCTATAGAAATGAGGCTGGTCCTCGGTATCAGTGAGATCTCAAACTCGATCTCACGCTCGGGCGGTAATCCTGGCAATTCATCTGGGAACACGTCGGGGTACTCTCTGGCCACTAGGATACTCTGGAAGTCTGCCGCAGGGCTGGGTTCCGCCACCACACAAGCTAGGAAGCCCTCACACCCCTGGCCCAAAAATCTCGCCGCCCGAAGTGTAGAAATGCACCTCGAAGCTCCGTCCATTGGCTGCCCGTGGAACTCGAAAGAAGGCAACTCCGGTATGGAGAAGACGATCTTCCTCTCAAAACAGTCCACCAAGGCGTGGTAAGCGGACAGCCAGTCCACCCCAGAATTATGCTAAAGTCCTCCATCTGTATCATAAACAGGTCAACGGGAAGGTAGTGTCCCCCAACACTGACCTCACAACCTGTGTACACCTTCTCAGTCACAAACAGCTGACTACCCGAACCTCTGATCACGAACGGATCCTCTAACAACATACAGTCTTGCCCCAAGCTACTAGCAAAACTGGTAGGGACAAACAAGTGCGTAACGCCGGAATCGAAAAGTGTGTAAACAAATCTACCGGAAATTGAAACCATACCTGCCACCACTGATCCTAAAGCTCTGGCATCCCTGTGTGTCAGGGCGTTGATACGCCCCTCAGCCCTTGGTGCGGACAAAGCAGCTACACTCTGAGTCGGACGGGTAGCCGCTGGTTGGTACCCTCCCCACGACTGCTGTCCTCTTCCTCGTGCCTGGAAACCGCAACCTCCTGCTCGTCCTCCAGTGCTCGGCGCAGGAAGCATCTACTGACCTCCAGCCCTAGACGGGTAGTCCCTCCTGATGTGGCCCCGCTGGCCACACTGGTAGCAAAGGGGGACTCGATTCCCACCCTCAGTGGGTCCCTGCTGACGGTTAGGCGGGGGTCCGGTGCTGGTAGCTGGCCCCTGTCGGGGGCCCCCAAAGGCCAATGATGGCACCGCAAAGCGTGACGACTCTTCCGCAGGCGCCATGTGCCTCCTCTCTTGTCGGCCCTGTGAGAAGTCTGGCTGATAGGGCCTCTTCCGCTCGCTGTTAGTGTCGCGTGCGGACGGGTTGGTCTCTTCATACGTCATAGCTGCCTCCACCACCCTTGAGAACGTAAGCAGCTTCAGGAGTTTGACATACCCCCGAATAGCAGGTCGTAGCCCTTCGGTGAACCACCAAAGGCGCTCCTCCTCAGTAGCCACGACTGTCGCTGCGAAACGAGACAGCTCTAGGAAACGTGTGCGGTACGCGCTTACGGTCATCGTCCCCTGTCGGAGAGTGTGGAACTCCCGCCTCCTCTGGTCCTGCCACGTCTGGGGGAAGTACTGCTCGCAGAAGAGGGTGATGAACTGGTCCCAAGTCGGCTTGTCCCTCTCCTGAGCTCTGACCGCCCTCCACCACTTGTGTGCCGCGCTTTCCAGCTGGTACGTGGAAAAGGCCACGTGTTAAGACCCACGACATCAAACGTTTTTTAAGACATCTGGGAGTTGGTCCAGACGTCTGGTCAGACGTTTGGACGCCTTCTCAGACGTCTGAAAATAAATTTTTGCGGCGTACGATTGCGAGTTTGCGCACATGCGCGCGTAGACTGCGCCCGCCGACCCGCAGGCGTTCTTCTTTTCTTTTCTCTCTCCCCCGACGCCTTCAAATACCCTCTCCTCCCTTCCCTCTCCCTCACCCACCACTCCACCATCTCCTCCTTCTTCCAGTGTTAACGTGAGAGTGAGAGAGCGAGGGCAGCAGCTGCTGCCGGGTGTGTGCGGGGAGGAGGTGCAGCAAGAGGGAGAAGAGGCAGAGTGCGTAAGGAAGAGTAAGCGAGCTCGCCGGAGCAGCCCAGGGCCGGCCAACGGGCGTGTAGCGGGAGCGTGGTGCTGGGGAAAGTTACCCTGGTGCTGCTGCAGTTCAGGCAGCAGGCGGGCACGCGTGGCGCGGCGCGGTCGTGCATAGCAAGCGAAGGCGAGGAGGTCCTGATTCTAGGAAATTTTCCAGAATCAAACATATGGACCTACGTCCAGACGGCGCGGGTGACGTCTGGAGTGAGATCTAGACGTTTGAAAGGTACGATATTCTCATCTTTCTCCTTTTTGCGGATGCGGCCATGCAGGCCGTTCCACTGAAAGCTCTGAGACGTGTCGTGTTGAGAGTGTTTGCATACGCGTGCATGTTTCGTTTCGGGAAGGCGCAAGGACACGCCCTCCCATACAGATCAGACGTCTGGGCAAGTCACCAGACGGCGTAAAGCGTCTCCAGACGTTCGGAGTGATAGACGGACGTTTGGAACTAGGTCCAGACAGTTCAGCGGGATCCTGGACGTCTGAAGAGCAGCGCAGAAGTAAGATATGACCTGGACATCTTTTAAGACGTCTGATTTGGGTCAGTGTTGTCGTTTTTTACCCATTTAGGGTCCGTTGGATTTCCACGTTTAAAATTTCGTTCTTCTCAGAATTAGTTCCTCTACTTGTTTAAAGTACTTGTATCATGTTCTGAGTGGTTTCTTGTAATTGATCGTTATGTTAGGACCTTGTCCCGTTGCGGCTCTGGGGGTTGCGGAGGCACGCGAACCTGCCGATCACGCCCCCATTACTCTCGATTTTGCGGGTGGAGTGGCTTCTCCTAGTTAATTACAAACATTAATACATATCTGTATTGAATAATAGATCCTAGGGTATGGCATGAATCCTACGACTTAAAAACTAGATTGAATGATAGATCCTAGGATGTGGCATGAATCCTATGATTTGAAAACTAGATCGAATAATAGATCCTAGAGTGTGGCATTAATCCTATGAACAGAAACATTAAAACGAATGTCGTGAGTACATGAATTGTAGTCTTAGAAAAGTAGATAGAATAATGATAATTGCCTGTAATTGGATAACATCTACCTGTGAATTATAGAGTACTATTGCTATTGCTAGTAATTGCTACATGTGATTCCTGTTGTTGAAAACTAAATTTAAGCTGCTTGTATATAAATTAATATTAAATTTTGGAAACACGGGCTATATGAGAATAAAACTGAAATGATGAAATCAAAAAAATGGCTTGGCCAGAGAAAGATGAGCATAAACCCTACGGGGAATTAGGAGTAGAGCTCTTAGAAGATAAACAGAGGAAAGTGGATGGGGAAGTGAGCTGGCCTTTGAGTATAGAGTACCAAGGAGAGCGACTGCCCCCCTGTTTAGTGCAGAGCGGAGCTAGCCGCCCCAGGAACCCGAGGTTAGGTCTGGCTACTTTGTACCGACTTTTGGCCCTCGCGTACACAGTACCGGGGAGAGTACTAGTATAGGGAGAGCGCTAGCCACCCCACGAGCCTCGGGGTTCTATTAGCCGTCCTACACCGACTTGTTAGGCCCACTGGGCAAACAAGGGTAGTCAGTCGAGGGTGCGCGGACTGCGGAGGAGCAAGACCCCTGTTTGGTTACTGTAGAGGGGCTAGACCCCTGTTACTGAGTGGGCTCTGCCTTATATTGGTTCCGTGCTGTGCTTTGGGCGCACCCGTTAACGGAAACGACTGACCGCGTGCCAGTGCGGGGTAGCTACCCGTGCGTTTATCGCATGTGCCGTAGTCACCATTACGCCCGTCTACGACCTTGGGGTGGTTGATTGAGGGTAGGACCACCATAGGGGACTCTCCCGGCCAGGAGAGCACCACGTGCTACTTCTACTTTTCGGAAAAGACTGCAATCAAAATCGTTCCCGTGAGGAACATTCGAGATCAAGAGAAAGATCCGAGAAATAATTCAAGAACGAGTAAATAGAAAAATAAAGAAAAAAATTAAAAATAACAGCTACTTGTCCACCTTTACTGTTTTGTTAGCTAACTGGTTGCCACTCTACTCAGCGTTTCGCTGACGTGTCACATTTGTCACCTTTTTCAGGATCAGGTGTTGAGCAGCTAGAGCTTGCGGCTGCGGAGGGTGCTGGGCCTAGTAAAGCCCAGTAGTTGTACTTTTGTACCGTTTTTCTATAGGAGTGAGTATTTCTGTTTCACTTGTATTCTTTTATGGTAATCTTCATATTCTGTGCATGTTTGTAATTCTCTATTATTGTGGTGGTATGTACTGTAGTAGTTCTTTTCTTAACTGTTGTACTTTTATTACTGTTAGTTACTTGCATGGTGAATGTGGTTTATTTTACTACTCTTTGGTTACTTTCTCATTGGACGACTGGGTCTTGGGATCAGTCGAGTCGGTCCGATTCTCGTGTCCTGTAGGGATTCGGAAATCGGGTCGTAACATCACGTGGCACTCCACAGGGGGCCAAAGGGTGTCAAATACCTTCTCGATCTGCTCGAGACAGTCCTCTGCCTTGGTCGGATCCTCATCTCCCTTGAAGGAGAGCGGCTTCAGCTTCCGGAACTGTCCGAAAAGATCATAGTGGCGCTGAAATGGAGAAGCTGGTACGCTTCCAGGTAAAGAAGTCTCGTGCTCGGAAGTGCTGGAAGAAGGTGGGGGTGGTGGAGGCCTACCCTCTCCCCTGCATCCTGTGCCGTGTCCGTCTCGTGGTCCCACAGAGGAATTCCCCTCCGCAGCCCCAGGGAGAGGCGCTCGTGGCGGCGGGTGAAGCTCCTCTCGCACGATGTCCCGTATTAGCTGGGCGAGGTCCTGTGCCTGAATGCTCGGGAGCAGTGGCTGGTCCACTGAGGCGTCAAGTTCAACGCACCTGCCTCTCCGACCTCGTCCTCAGCCGAGTCCGCGGCCCGCCTAACTACCTCCTCGTCGAGGCATCTCCTGCAAGGAGACGTGAACACGGAACATAAAAAACGTCAATACTAATCGATATTCAACGAAGAAACCTTAAAACATATGTCAAAAGGCACGTTGTGGTGGTTACTCTAGTTACAAGCACGTGAATTGGTTATTTTCCATCCAGTTGGTTCACTTCTCGGGACGACCTTGCTCTGATACCATCTTGTTACGACTCGATTCTCGAATCCCTACAAGACACGAGAATCGGTCCGACTCGACTGATCTCAAGATCCAGTCGTCCAACAAGAAAGTAACCAAAAAGTAATAAAATAAATCACATTCATCATGCAAGTAACTAACAGTAACAAAGGTACAGCAGTAAAGAAAAGAACTACTACTGCACAGTACAGAATTTAAAACATGTACAGAAATATGAAGCTTACAATAAAAGAGTACATGGTGTAACAGAAATACTCACTACAATAGAAAAATGAGTACAACGAAAGTACAACTACTGGGCTCTACTAGGTCCAGCACCCTCCGCAGCCGTAGGCTCTGGCTGCTCAACACCTGGTCCTGAAAAGGTGGCAAGTATGACACGTCAGCGAAACGCTGAGTAGAGTAGCAACCAGCTAGCTAAGAAAACAGTAAAAGTGGACAAGTAGCTGTTATTTTTAATTTCTTTCTTTATTTCTCTATTTACTTTTCCTTAATTTATTTCTCAGGTCTTTCTCTTTATCTCGAATGTTCCTCGTGGGAACGATCTTGATTGCAGTCTTTTCTAAAAAGTAGAAGTAGCACATGGTGTTCTCCTGGCCGGGAGAGTCCCCCGTGGTGGTCCTACTCTCAATCAATCACCCCAAGGTCGCTGACAGACGTAACGGTGACTACGACACGCATGATAAACACACGGGTAGCTACTCCGTATTGGCACGCGGTCAATCGTTTCCGTTAACGGGTGCGCCCAAAGCACAACACGGAACCAGTATAGGACAGAATCCTCTCAGTAACATGGGGTCTAACCCCTCCACAGTAACCAAACAGGGTTCTTGCCCCTCCACAGTCCGCACACCCTCGCCTGACTACTCTGGTTTGCCCAGTGGACCTAACAAGTCGGTGTAGGACGGCTAGCTGAACCCCGGACCCCGTGGGGTGGCTAGCTCTCTCCCTACACTAGTAGCTCTCCCCGGTACGGTGTACACCAGGGTCAAAAGTCAGTACAAAGTGGCCAGACCTAACCTCGGGTCCGTGGGGCGGCTAGCTTCGTTTTGCACTAAACAGGGGGACAGTCGCTCTCCTTGGTACTTCATACTCAAGGGTCAGCTCACTTCCCCATCCACTTTCCAGTTCCATTTTATTTATCTTCCAGGAGCTTTGCTCCTAATTCCCCGTAAGGTTTATGTTCATATTTCTCAGGTCAAGTCATACCAGGTTTCATCATTTCAGTTTATTCACATATAGCCCGCGTTTCTGACATTTAATACCCATTTATATACAAGCTGCTCGAATTTAGTTTCCAAACAACAAGAATTACATGTAGCAATTACTAGCAACAGTACTCCATATTTCATAGGTAGTTGTTATCCAATTACAGGCAATTATCATTATTCTATTTACTTATCCAAGACTGCAATTCAGGCATTCAAGACATTTGTTTCAGTATTTCTGTTCTTAGGATTCATGCCACACCCGAGGATCTATCATTCAATCTAGTTTCCAGGTCTTAGGATTCTTGCCACACCCTAAGATATATCATTCAATCTAATTTTCAGGTCCTAGGATTTATGCCATACTTTAGGATCTATCATTTAATTTAGAGATGCATTAATGTTTGTAAGTAATTAAGGAGAGCCACTCTACCCACAAAATCGGGAGTAATGGGGGCGTAATCAGCAGGTCCACGTGCCTCCGCAAACCCCAAAGCCGCAACAGAATAAGGTCCTAACACAAGGATTGATGAGAGCCTCATCATGAGCCATAACTAGCGCATTTTGATCCAATAAAGAAGATAAAAGCTCCTACATAACCTAGAAGAAGGCTTAACTGAAGGAACAAGTGCTCTGAGAAGAAAACATGAAATAAAGGTTAAAACTGTAATTTTACCATTGCAGTACATAAATGGGATTTCTCAGAAGCAAAACATAGGTCAAATGGTCCAAATAAGATAAAAAGTGGGTTGAGTTAATCAGAAATGGGTTTATGTGCAATCTAAAAACTAAATGACACTTGGTAACCCTAAAACAGATCCGCTTAAATTAACAAGGTTCCGGTCAGAATAAAAATCAAGTAAACCCTCTAGAAATCATAGAAAAACATCCTCTAGGGTTTAGAACACTTAATTTGGCCTTTGGAACCTAGTTTGACCTAGATTAGGGTCCTAGCTCTTCAATTAACCTAATTTGGGTTTTTACGCAAAATGTCCAGTCAAACGAGGTCAAACCTAAAATCCAACTTCACCATTGGATTCCTCAGGTCCAAATTAGGTTTGTACCAAAATTTTGACCTAAGGAGAGGTCATCTTGACCTACTTTGCAATTTAGTACACCCAAATCACAAATTGGTCCCTATCTTTTGAATACCTTTGCAGAGAGCCCCCTAGGCTCTTCGCCTCCTTTGCAAACCGGTCCTGCCACCATTGCTAGGGCAGAACCGAGCTCCGGCGAAGTTTCGAGAGAGATTGCTCTCTAATTCCTCAGAGATTCTCTCCTAGAAATGGAAGGGGGATTCTCTGAGGAATTCCCTTCCTTCTAAAGCCAATCAAAATCGCTGGCGTGAACCCAATCTCTCGTGCGAATGCATGAGAGATTTGGGTATCTTCCTTCCTTCCAACTCCGGCGAGCCGGCAGACCTAATTACGCGCTTTCCACGCACTGGTAGGAGCAGCCAGCATCTATAAAACACCCCTCAGACCCTGCCGCAGGACCAAAGCTTGATTTTGACGGAGATCCCTTCCAAATTCCTCTCTCTCCCATCTCCGGCCAAACGACCCACAAGCTCCGGCGATCTCCTCCCCTCCTCGTCGCTCTGCTGCCATACCAGCAGCAGAGTCCTCTCCGCCGCTTCCTCCCGCGTCGCGCTGTACCCCGCGCGCGCTTCCTCCCGCCGTTTCCTGTGATTATCAATTCTCGACTCACACCTGACCAGGAACTCCGTTTGATTTCTGTTCTCCAGCAACATCGTAGAGCCATTGGATGGACTCTAGATGATTTGACTGGTATAAGCCCTTCATACTGCACACATCGAATCTACACAGAAGAAGGCTCACGACCTTCAAGAGAAATGCAAAGACGCCTATACCCTAACCTACAGGAGGTCGTGAAAAAGGAGATCATTAAGTGGTTAGATGCAGGGATCATCTACCCGATCTCCGACAGTCGTTGGGTGAGTCCAATACAAGTGGTGCCTAAGAAGGCAGGACTTACCATCATCACAACTGAAACCGGAGAAGTCATTCCTACCCGAATAGCTAATTCGTGGAGAGTCTGCATTGATTACAGAAGACTAAATTCCTCCACGAAGAAGGATCATTTCCCACTACCGTTTATTGATCAGATCCTCGAGAAACTAGCGGGAAATAGATTCTTCTGCTTTCTTGACGGGTACTCCGGTTACAATCAGGTGGCAATCCATCCAGAGGACCAAGAAAAGACCACATTCACCTGCCCCTTCGGGACGTACGCGTTCCGAAGGATGCCGTTCGGTCTCTGCAATGCACCTGCAACTTTTCAGCGGTGCATGCTTGCCATATTCTCAGATATGGTAGGTGATTATCTGGAAGTCTTCATGAATGACTTTTTAGTTTTTGGACAATCATTTGACGATTGCCTCCAACACTTGGTCCATATACTCAGGCGGTGCATCGAGGTGAATTTGGTTCTTTCCTGGGAAAAGAGCCATTTCATGGTGCCTGAGGGAATTGTCCTGGGACATTTAATCTCAGAGAAAGGCATCCAAGTGGATCGAGCTAAGGTTAACCTGATTTCCAAGCTCCCTATGCCTAGCTCGATTAAGGACATCCGATCTTTTTTGGGGCACGTCGGTTTCCACCGTCGATTCATCCCTGATTTCTCCAAAATCGCACGCCCCCTGACCAATCTTCTCTCCAAGGATGTGCCTTTCGAAATTTCCAAGGAATGCACTCAAGCATTTGAGATCCTACGTGACCGAGTCACCCAAGCCCCAATCCTACAGTCCCCTGATTGGTCTCAACCCTTTGAGATCATGTGCGATGCATCTGACTTCGCTGTAGGAGCGGTTTTGGGGCAGAAAATTGACAGGAAACCTGTGGTCATTTACTACGCCAGCAAAACACTGGATGAGGCTCAGCGTAACTATACAGTTACTGAGAAAGAGCTACTGGCCGTAGTATTTGCCCTGGAAAAATTCAGATCATACCTTCTGGGTTCCCGTATTATCATATACTCGGATCACACAGCTGTAAGGCATCTCCTTGCCAAGAAGGACGCGAAACCTCGACTAATCCGCTGGATCTTGCTGTTGCAAGAATTTGACCTCGAGATTCGCGACAAGGCGGAAAAGCACAATGTGGTAGCTGATCACTTGTCCCACCTTCCTTCTGAAATTATTGATCCTTCCGAACCTATTACAGAACATTTTCCCTGATGAGCACCTCCTGACTATCAGTACAAGTCTTCCATGGTTCGCCGATATAGTTAATTACCTGGCATCACATCAGATTCCGCCCGATTGGTCGAAGGCCAAAAAGGACAAATTGCGTTCCGATGCCAAGTATTACCTATGGGAAGACCCGTATCTTTTCCGCATTGGTGCTGATCAGATAATCCGATGGTGCGTCACGGAAGTGGAAATCAAAGACATACTCTCATTCTGCCATGACCAGGCATGCGGTGGACATTTTTCTGGACATAAAATCGCATCGAAAGTCCTCCAGTGTGGCTTCTACTGGCCCACAATTTTCAAGGATGCATACGATCACTGTAAGGCATGTTCCCGTTGCCAGACTCTGGGCAACATGAGCCATAGAGACATGATGCCTCTACAGCCGATCTTGGTATACGAAATTTTTGATATTTGAGGGATTGATTTCATGGGACCCTTTCCGACCTCGGATGGCTTCGAATACATCTTACTCGCAGTTTACTATGTTTCCAAGTGGATAGAAGCCATTCCGACCCGAACAAATAATCATAAAGTCGTTATAAAATTCCTCCATCAAAACATTCTCTCAAGGTTCGGGATTCCACGTGCTATAATTTCCGACGGAGGGACCCATTTTACGAACGCTCAGTTCAGGTCACTGATGACCAAATACGGGGTGTCACACCGAATCTTTACTCCTTATCACCCCCAAACTAATGGTCTAGCTGAGCTATCTAACCGAGAGATCAAGAAGATCCTTCAGGTTACTGTTCGACCTGATAGAAAAGATTGGTCTTCTCGGCTTCCGGAAGCATTGTGGGCCTATAGGACCGCCCACAAGACCCAATTAGGAATGTCTCCCTTCAGACTAGTGTACAGGAAGGCATGTCACCTCCCCGTCGAATTGGAGCATAAAGCCTATTGGGCAGTACGGACCTGTAATCTCGACCTTTCTAAGGCTGGAACCCACAGAAGACTTCAAATGAGCGAGATCGATGAATTACGCCACGACGCGTATGAGAACTCACGAATTTACAAAGAACGGGTTAAAGCTTTTCACGACAAACACATTTCTAGAAAGGTCTTTCATCCTGGTCAAAAAGTTTTACTCTTTGATGCCCGACTCAAATTATTCCCAGGAAAGCTAAGATCCAAGTGGGTTGGACCCTACCTAGTCCGACAAATCTTCGGAAATGGAGCCATTGAAATCAGCCCACTCAGCCACGATTCTGAACCCTTTGTTGTGAACGGTCAGAAACTCAAGCCGTTCATTGACATGACCGATATAGATTTGGCTGAGTCATCCTTTACCCTCCATTCCTCTTGAGCTCATTGCGCCCAGCCGATGGCGTAAAACTCAGCGCTTAACGGGAGGCAACCCGTCATTCTTTGAAAAATCCGAAACCGTTTCTGACATTAGGGTTCATCCATTAGAACTCATATTGCACTTTAGGGTTCATCCATTAGAACAGCCGACTTCACCTCAGGTATACCTACTCGAGATTAGAAATCGTTCGCAATAAGTCACTTCGACCCATTCACTCACCACACACCTGTCCTAATACATGAACTAAGCTGAATTCGAACCCACCTAAATTACAATGGGGACATTGCAAATCTTTGGCATGGGGGGTATGAAAGTGCAAAATGTCAGAAAACTCATATCAAGAAAGGGTTTCACATAAAAAAAAAAAGAGACTTGATAGAGGGGAGGAACAATTCAGGGTCATACAAATGAGAGGAGGAAAAGAAAGAAAAATGACAAAAAGGAGCACAAAATGAAAATGAAAAGAAATAGTCATTAGTAAAAGGTTAAGGGGTTAACTGAAGTTCTAGACCAAATCAAAAAAAGGAACAGAAAAGTGCTATGGAGACATAACAAGAGATTAGCGGGAACGCTGGTCTTAGGCGTCTTGGGCTAGATTTGTTAGCTTAAAAATTCACATATCCATTAAAATCTGGATAATCCTCAAGAGGTTGAGGAAAATGCGAAGCTTAAGTATTAGGTCTAAGGCTTAGGAAGTATTCGGCCTCGTTAACTGACCTCCGGTTTGCGGGATTCGGTAACCTAAGCACCCAAATTCACACACAGTCTGGTTCAGTGCGCATAAACATCCAAATCACACGAAAAGCGTTTAATGTTCTGAAAAAGTCACGTAGATTAGGAGCGGCCAATCAGCACAAATTGATTTGGACAAGTTCCCAGCGCAGAGAGGCGGGAAATTCCCCTCGAAGATGCGTAACAACATATCGTCTCCTCGGTGCTTGTCTCTTAGGATATTTAAATATCCTACTGGGGGCACGTAAGCACTCTACTGGTTCAGATACCATGGGCGGCATTATCACGAAATGTCGATCGCCAGGGTCTGGATTCGGCCACGGAACGCCAAGGGCGAGATTATCTCGAAATCTCGAAAGCCAGGGTTCCGGGGGTTGCCATGGGCGGGATTATCTCGAAATCTCGAAAGCTAGGGACCCTTGAGGATTGATGATGGGGACGAGGAATCCGATATAGACCGTGTTGAGAAGCTTATCCGAAGCTAGAAATAAAAAGAAAAGAGAGAGAAAAGCTCTCCAAACAACTAAATCTTCTATCTCTTTCTTACAAAAAACGTACTGCAAACTGAACTTAGGCTAAAAATGCCTCAAGCACGGGTGCTTTAACCGCGGAGTCCAACAAACCCTAGGTTAGTTTCTGTGGGCCGTAGAAACCTTGGCGGAGGACTGAGGCTAAAGCGGATCAGGTCCGGATTTTGGTTGGTACTTGAATACCTCCAGGCCTATTGTCTGCATTCCTACCTAATCACAAAAGAAGAAGCACTTATCATTATTGACAGACACTCAGGGTCTAGAACGGAAGTTAAAACCTTTAAATTTTGCTAAGGGACTAGCAAAAGCTAGGCATGGGGGTATGATGAGAGCCTCATCATGAGCCATAACTAGCTCATTTTGACCCAATAAAGAAGATAAAAGCTCCTACATAATCTAGAAGAAGGCTTAACTGAAGGAACAAGTGCTCTGAGAAGAAAACATGAAATAAAGGTTAAAACTGCAATTTTACCATTACAGTACATAAATGGGATTTCTCAGAAGCAAAACATAGGTTAAATGGTTCAAATAAGATAAAAAGTGGGTTGAGTTAGTCAGAAATGGATTTATGTGCAATCTAAGAACTAAATGGCATTTGGTAACCCTAAAACAAATCCGCTTAAATTAACAAGGTTTCGGTCAGAATAAAAATCAAGTAAACCCTCTAAAAATCATAGAAAAACATCCTCTAGGGTTTAGAACACTTAATTTGGCCTTTGGAACCTAGTCTGACCTAGATTAGGGTCCTAGCTCTTCAATTAACCTAATTTGGGTTTTTACGCAAAATATCCAGTCAAATGAGGTCAAACCTAAAATCCAACTTCATCATTGGATTCCTCAGGTCCAAATTAGGTTTGTACCAAAATTTTGACCCAAGACGAGGTCATCTTGACCTACTTTGCAATTTAGTACACCCAAATCACAAATTGGTCCCTATCTTTTGAATACCTTTGCAGAGAGCCCCCTAGGTTCTTCGCCTCCTTTGCAAACCGGTCCTGCCGCCATTGCTAGGGCAGAACCGAGCTCCGGCGAAGTTTCGAGAGAGATTGCTCTCTAATTCCTCAGAGATTCTCTCCCAGAAATGGAAGGGGGATTCTCTGAGGAATTCCCTTCCTTCTAAAGCCAATCAAAATCGCTGGCGTGAACCCAATCTCTCATGCGAACGCACGAGAGATTTGGGTATCTTCCTTCCTTCCAACTCCGGCGAGCCGGCAGACCTAATTGCGTGCTTTCCACGCACTGATAGGAGCGGCCAGCACCTATAAAACACCCCTCAGACCCTGCCGCAGGACCGAAGCTTGATTTTGATGGAGATCCCTTCCAAATTCCTCTCTCTCCCATCTCCGGCCAAACGACCCACAAGCTCCGGCGACCTCCCCTCCTTCTCGTCGCTCTGCTGCCATACCAGCAGCAGAGTCCTCTCCGCCGCTTCCTCCCGCGACGCGCTGTACCCCGCGCGCGCGCTTCTGACCTCATCTTCGTCGCCGCTTCCTCCCTCAGGGTCTTTCTTCCCCGACGACGGCAGTTACGAGCCGTCCTCTCCGCCGCCTCCCTTCCTTCCAGACAACCCCAGATACGTTCTCCATCCTCTCCTCTCTCTTTTCCCCCAACTATTTTACTTGATTACCCCTCGACTGTACCTAACCGCCTCCATCTTCCTCGCCTCCGACCGCACTCCGGCGAGCCGCCCACACCACTCCGCCACTCCACACGGCTCGCCAACCACCTCGTGAGCTTCGCCTCACCACTAGGAACCCATTCCACCCCATCACTGCCACTCCAGACCTCCACAAGCACCCCCCGACCAACCCACCATCTCCGGCCACAGGTTGACCTAGGCACGCACGCCTAGGCCGACCGGCAACCTGCAGCATCACCCACCGCCTTCGCCGTGCTATGGCGAAGGTTTCCAGCTATTCTGATTGGGCCAATAGGCCATTCTGTTGGATGTCAGGTGTACGCCCCAACCGCCATTAATAGCCAAAGCAGCAGGGAGCTTGGAGCAGCAGCAGGCGTCAGGCTTCCCAGGCGGCAGGTGCAGCAGACTCTCGCAAGTGTCGCGAAGCAACCGAGGCCAGCCAGTAGCGCAGAGGAGTCAACAGCTTGGGCAATCGAGCGACAAAACTCTGCGGGCGCGCGTGAAGGCGAGACCAGATAGTCCCACATTGTGGGATTGCAACACTCAGGTACCATATAAGTTGTTTTTGTGTTTTCGTCTTAGTGCCTCCGTAAGCACAGGAGTGAGGTCCCTCACTGCCCTTACACACGCCTCGTCCGCGGCTTGACCTCGTGGATCTGGCGGATCCGACCCGACCTAGACCTACGCACTCCTCGCGCATCATCACTTGCCGGTGCGCCTGGTCCCGGGTGCGAACCCGACCCGACTACCCGTGTGGCTCTGGGAGAGCGTCCGTGAGTGAATTGCTTGAGAGAGAGAGACGCTTGGGTAGAGGGACGGGGGTAGGTTTTTGCTACTGTGTGGTGTGTGCAGGAAGGAAGAACTGACCATGGCAGCGAACACTTAGCGGCTGCAGAACAGGAAGAGAAGAAAGAAGAGGCTGTGTAGCAGTGAAAGGAGAAGTCTTCGCAGAGAAGAAGAAGAAGGAAGACAAGGCAGAAGAGAGAGAAGAACGAAGAAGAAGACAAGGGAAGACTGCAAAGAGATCAGAAGAAAAAGAAGAAGAAAGAAGAAAGGCAAGGCAAGAGAAGAAGGAAAGATACAGAAGCAAAGAAAGGAGAAGAGCCACGAAGAAGAAGAGAGAAAGAGAGATCACATTTAAGACGTCTGATACACAAATCAGACGTCCAATTCTACTTTTTTTTCCAAATCCTTTTTAAAATTCTCTCTTTGAATGAATTATATTTACATTTAATAGTTGTATTCTTTGGTTTTACAAAGTACTAAGATTGCTACCCGTGTTCGACCTCGGATACTCTAGTTATTCGAGTAATAAAATTCTTTATATTTGTTTAAACATTTTGTCGGTTATACTATAACGTAATACGCTTTAAATCCGCACAAAATCGTTGAGAACAAGGATCAATTACAAGGAACCACACAGAACATGATACAAGTATTTTAAATAAGTAGAGAAATTAATTCTGAGAAGAACAGAATCTTAAACGCGGAAATCGGACCTCGAATGGACCCTAAACGGGTCAAAAACGACAACTCTGACTCAAATCAGACGTCTGGAAGGTATTCCAGTTAGGCCCCACTGGGCTTGTTAGGCCCAATGGGCAAACCAGGATAGTCAAGCGAGGGTGCGCGAACTGTGGAGGAGCATGACCCCTATTTGGTTACTGTGGAGGGGCTAGACCCCATGTTACTGAGAGGGCTCTGCCTTATACTGGTTCCGTGCTGTGCTTTGGGTGCACCCGTTAAAGAAAACGACTGACCACGTGCCAGTGCGAGGTAGCTACTCATGCATTTATCGCGCTTGCCATAGTCACCGTTACGTCTGTCAGTGACTTTAGGGTGGTTGACTGAGGGTAGGACCACCACGGGAGACTCTCCCAGCCAGGAAAGCACCACATGCTACTTCTACTTTTCGGAAAAGACTGCAATCAAGATCGTTCTCACGAGGAACATTCGAGATCAAGAGAAAGACCTGAGAAATAAATCAATGAAGAGTAAATAGAGAAATAAAGAAAGAAATTAAAAATAACAGCTGCTTGTCTACCTTTATTTTTTTCTTAGCTAGTTGGTTGCCACTCTACTCAGCATTTCGCTGACGTGTCATTCTTGTCACCTTTTCAGGATCAAGTGTTGCGCAGCCAAAGCCTATGGCTGGGGAGGGTGCTAGGCCTAGTAGAGCCCAGTAGTTGTACTTTCGTTATACCCGTTTTTCTTTTGTAGTGAGTATTTCTGTTATACCTTGTATCTCTTTTATTGTAAATTTTATATTTCTGTACCTGCTTTAAATTCTCTACTGTTGTGGTGGTATGTACTGTAGTAGTTCTTTTCTTTACTGCTGTACCTTTGTTACTGTTAGTTACTTGCATGATGAATGTGGTTTATTTTATTATTTTTTTGTTACTTTCTCATTGGACTACTGGATCTTTGGATCAGTTGAGTCGGTACGATTCTCGTGTTTTGTAGGGATTCGAAAATCGGATTGTAACAAGTATTTATTGTTGATCGCTTCTTCAAGTTAGAAATGGTGAAAGCAGACGACAAAGAGATCTTTTGAATCAAGAGGAAGACTTTTGCTTGCTATGAAGCCATTTTGTGGAGGAATAGCAGTAAATATGTTCAGTATACATCTTTTCTTTTCTCTGATCTCTGATTGTGTTATTTGGAATTTGCTTTCAAAGAAAACTATTTTCCTAAGAAATTCCTTCTTCTAGAAACTATTGTTTGAATTGAGGTTGTGGAATGTATTTTTTTCCTAGGATGGTGAAACATCAATATACATCAATATTGAGACCCTTTTGCTGGATAAATTTCCAACATATGTTTTAATCTAATTGCAAAAGTTTCTCATCACTAGCAAAGCATTGGAACTTGAAACCTCTAAAACAATTCATGTATAGTTTGGCTTCGTATCATTAGAGGTTTTTAGAACTTGTTAGGGGTTCCATACCCGTCAATACATGGCCTTTAAGTTTTACAGCGATGAGATCTTTACTATCACGTATGTTTTGTTTGTCTTTTATTGAACTTATAGCTTGCATGGTTCATGCAAGTGGTTAGGAATGCACAACTTTAGAAGTTAAATTTTTGAGTCAGATACGATCAACTGATTGTGTTATGCTAGCTCCATTGGGCTCAAACTTGTTGCCTCTTTCTTTTGACTTCCTATGAATGCATTTTGTCTAAAGGAGATGAAAAGGCTTAGAATGTGTTGGAGCAAATGTCTCCTTTTGTAATGACCCGATTCCCGAATTCCTACGAGACACGAGAATCGGACCGACTCGACTAATCCAAGATCCAGCCGTCCAACGAGAAAGTAACCAAAAGAGCAGTAAAATAAATCACATTCACCATGTATATAATTAGCAGTAACAAAATATAGAGTAAAGGAAAGAACCACTACAGTATGCACCACCACAACAGTAAAGAAATAAACATAAATATAAATATGAAGTTTACATTAAAGAGGATACAAGGAGTAACATAAAACTACTCACTACAGCGGAAAGAAAGTACGGAAAGTACTACGATAACCCTACTGGACCCTACTAGGTCCAGCGCCCTTTATAGCCGCTGACTCTGGTTGCTCAACACCTGGTCCTTAAAAGGTAACAAGAGTGACACGTCAGCGAAACGTTGAGTAGAGTGGCAACTATAAGCTAGAAGAAGCAGTAGAGTGGACAGTAGTTATATTTTTACTTTCTTCTTTTATACTTTTCCATTTATTCACTATTGATTTACTTCTCAGATCCTTCTCTTGATCTTGAATGTTCCTCGTGGGAACGATCCTGATTGTAGTCTTTCCCGAAAAGTAGAAGTAACACGTGGTGCTCTCCTGCCCGTGAGAATCCCCCGTGGTGGTCCTACCTTCAGTCAACTACCCCAAGGTCGCTGTCAAATGTAACGGTGACTACGGCACACGCGATAAACGCACGGGTAGTTACCCCGTACTGGCACGCGGTCAGTCGTTTCCGTTAACGGGTGCGTCCAAAGTACAGCACGGAACTAGTATATGGCAGAGCCCTCTCAGTAACAGGGGTCCAGCCCCTCCACAGTACGACAGGTAAGATTTTATTTACCTTCTCCTTTTTACGCGTGTACGGCCATGCAGCCGTCCACCACGTTCTTCTGCACTTTGTCGTGCTGAAAGCAGGTGTATGTGTGTGCGCAGGTTCTATTCGGGAAGACGCGACGGCTCGCCATCCCACGTGAATTAGATGTCTGGCTACAATGCCAGACGACGAAGAAAACCTCCAGACGTCCGGGGTGACAATCGGACGTCTGGAAACCAAGGCCAGACGTTCCAGCGGGCTTCTGGACGTCTGAAGGACTGCGCAGACTAAGGTATGACCTGATCCACCTTTTAAGATGTCTGGAAGAGGTTCCAGACGTCTGATTTTGGACAGATTCGTCGTTTTTGACCCGTTTAGGGCTCGTTCGGAGTCTGTTTTCCGCGTTTCGAGTTGCGTTCTTTCCAGAATTAATTCCCCTATCCGTTTACGGTAATTGTATACTGTTTTGAGAAACTCCTTGTGATTGATCCTTGTGTTTGGACCCCATTCCGTTATAGTCTTGGGAATTGCGGAGGCGCGCGAGATTACCGACCACACTTCCAATACTCCCGGTTTCGCTGATAGAGTGGCCCTTTAATTTATTTAACAAAATTTGTACAATTATGAAACAATTAATAGAGTCTAGGGCATCGTATGAACCCTAGGACTGAGAAATTAGATTGAATGATAGATCCTAGGGCATTGCATGAATTCTAGGACTGAAAAACTAGATTGAATGATAGATCCTAGGGTACGGCATGAATCCTAGGACTGGAAAACTAGTTGAATAGACAACCATTGCAGTCTTGGAAAAGTAGAAAGGAAATGATAACTGCCTATAAATTGGTTAACAGCTTCCTGTTATGAATGAATAAGTATGACTGAGAACATGGATTGTATGAACGTAAAGCTGGAACGGTGAAACTTAAATTGGCTGAATTAAAAGAGCTTGAACCCTATGGGGAATTAGGAGTAGAACTCCTGGAAAGGGAATGGAATAGAATTGGGGAAGTGAGCTGGCCCTTAAGTATGGAGTTCCAAGGAGAGCGACCGTCCCCCTGTTTAGTGCAGAGCGGAGCTAGCTGCCTCAGGGACCCGGGGTTAGGATTGGCCACTTTGTACCGACTTTTGGCCCTCGTGTACACAGTACCGAGGAGAGCTACTAGTATAGGGAGAGCACTAGCTGCCCCACCGGCTCCGGGGTTCTGTTAGCTCTCCTACACCGACTTGTTAAGTCCAATGGGCAAACCAGGGTAGTCAGGCGAGGGTACACGGACTGTGGAGGGGCGAGACCCCTGTTTGGTTACTATGGAGGGGCTGCACCCCTGTTACTGAGAGGGCTCTGCCCTATACTGGTTCCGTGCTGTGCTTTGGGCGCACCCGTTAACGGAAACGACTAACCGCGTACCAGTGCGGGGTAGCTACCCGTGCGTTTATCGCACGTGCCGTAGTCACTGTTACGTCTGACAGCGACCTTGGGGTGGTTGATTGAGGGTAAGACCACCACAGGGGACTTTCCCGGCAAGAAGGGCACCACGTGTTACTTCTACTTTTCGGGAAAGACTGCAATCAAGATCGTTCCCATGAGGAACATTCAAGATCAAGAGAAGAATCTGAGAAGTAAATCAATAGTGAATAAATGGAAAAGTATAAAAGAAGAAAGTAAAAATATAACAACTACTGTCCACTCTACTGCTTCTTCTAGCTTATAGTTGCCACTCTATGCAGCGTTTCGCTGATGTGTCACTCTTGTTACTTTTTCAGGACCAGGTGTTGAGCTGCCAGAGTCAGCGGCTGTAGAGGGCGCTGGGCCTAGTAGGGTCCAGTAGCGTTGCTGTAGTACTTTCCGTACTTTCTTTCCACTGTAGTGAGTAGTTTTCTGTTACTCCTTGTATTCTCTTTAATGTAAACTTCATGTTTATATTTATGTTTATTTCTCTACTGTTGTGGTGGTGCATACTGTAGTAGTTCTTTCCTTTACTGCTATATTTTGTTACTGCTAGTTATATACATGGTGAATGTGGTTTGTGTTACTGCTCTTTTAGCTACTTTCTCGTTGGACGACTGGGTCTTGGATTAGTCGAGTCGGTCCGATTCTCGTGTCTCGTAGGGATTCGGGAATCGGGTCGTTACACCTTTCAATCTTGTTGCCTCTTTCTTTTAGTTTGCTATGAATGCATTTTGGCTCTTTTCTTTGCTAACGTGAAGTTTTGATTCTTTTCATCCTGCAGGGACTAATATTCAGACTAATGAGGTGGTTGCTATTAAGTTGATATGAAACTCATGAGGTTTATTAGTGTTTGGAATCGAGGATTGGATTTGTTGAAGTAGCTTCTGCAGTCTTGACGAATTTGTCTGTGATGATGCTCTTCAATGGAACCATCTTCTCATCTTCTATAGTTGGACAACAGATGAATGAGATGGAGGATTGTGCTCCCTTTTTTTTCGTTAACATTGAGTGATTGATGAGGCGTGACTCATTATAGTTAAAATGGTCAAGTTAAGTTATAAATTAAGTTAAACACTATTTAATTAACACAATAAATGGATTAAGTGTGGGATTTAAGGAAAATAACCTAAAACATCAACTTCGAGTTAAAAACGTATAATTAGATCAAATTAATGAGATATTTTATTCATAAATATAAATTGATGATCCATTTACCAATTAACACATTTTCGAGCTTAAAAGTATAAATCAAGGGTTGAATTAACTTCTAATATGTTTAATTAAGCTATCATAAAAATTTCATTGCATTTAAACATTAATAGGACTTCAAATCATCACATTATATTTAGGTACTCATTCGTATACATTTTCTTAAGCTTAAAACTTTTAGGGACCTATTTGAAAACTTACAGGGGCCTTTTTGTAAGCTCTGACACCATTTCAACCACTTATGGGTTTTTGTGCAAAATGTGCATCATTTCGCTTTAAGGCATTCCTTGCAAATACCCAAACACACCTGATGTGCTCACATGCACTGTTCATCACGAATAAAACATTGTACAGGTGTCGTCGATTCACGGATCCTCTCATCCTATAGTGGATCTTGATCCAATCTTCACACGCTCTCGCATGTACCATCACTCTCCTCTCAGATATGATCCAACGGTGCATTTTTTATTTAAAAACTCCCACTCACCCATCTTCAAATCTAATGTTCGCCCTAATCAAGCCTAACCTTACCCTTGTAGTCACCTAATTCACTCCCTCACCTACTTAAGCTCATCCCTGACCTCGTGTGGAGGGGATCAAGCCCCTTGTACACCTCTCAAGTTGGTCATTTCTTCCCTCCAGTCCTCCTCACAGTGCCCTAGTTCTATTGCTCCAGAAATAGAATTCCATCTCCTTTAACCTCTCCTCGCTACAAAAAATCTCATAACACCCTAGGGCGATCCAGAGCTCCACTAGTGGGCTTTCACTCCATTGGAGTCCCTCTCCCTCTGTTCTTCCTCTCCATCCACTAGGTGAAGACCCTCGGGTCCCGTTTTTCCACTTAGACTAGGATTTAATGCTTTGTAGGGTAATTATTATTGTAGTATAGATCAAGTAGATTAGAATTAGCTAGTTTAATCATAAAATTGGTAGTTAATTAGGTGTAGTTTAGCATAATGCCCTCACGCCTACGCCGAGCAATTCAGATCGGAGGAGATGATTTTACCACTTCATATTATTCATGCATCTTCCTCACCATTTCATTTTCATGTTCACATCTCCATCCATGAGAACTACTATGGACCTAAAGCTCCATAGCTTCTAGATCCATAGAGCATGCAATCCCACTTAACGGTGATCACATTCACTCCATTTGATCACAATTACCCTCTTTGAGATTCGCATTGAAAAGATTTGGTCAATTGAGCTAAATTTGACTGTTAAAGGTAATTGGAGAATTTCTTGAGTAATTAAGTTTTAATTGAGTTTAATTGGCCGAATTGAGTTTTATATTTGAAATTGGTTTGATTGCAATGGGCTTAAGCTATTTTGATTTGATTTTTATTATTAAATGTGCTTATGCCCAATTTTAAACTTAATCCAGCATTGTTTGGTAGCTTAAACCTATGAGAATTAGATGCACTGATTCAAGGCTTGAGTAATAATCCAATCGATTTTAAATGATCACCCAAAGCTCCTATACATCAATCAATGGTATGCAGGACCTCTAAATGAGTAAATCATCTTGGCGAGCTCACAATAAAATGCTCAGGTGGGTGGCATCCTAATTTGATCTCAAAGATTTAATCTGAACATGTAGAATTGGTTTAGCTCTGGAATGGTTTAATAAAGATCTAGAAATAGTTTGATTTGATTTTAACATCTATTATGGTCATTTACCTCTACACCATCTATAGTGCAGAGCAAATACCATATTAGGGTTTCTAGGGTTATGTAAGCCTTGATTTGGTTTAATGCAGATTTCAGACCTTCTAATAGATGTGTGCGATGAATGGAATGTGAGTTTTAAAGAGTCAAACATAACTAAAATGATTTGGCTAATTTCAAATGAATCTGTATTGGATGGATTTTCAAAAAAAGTTTTGATGAATTGAGTTTCTAAGATTGAATGTTCCTCAAATCTTCTGAGGATGAGATTTTAGAGCTTGCAATGGATTTTGATGGCTTAGTCTTTTAGCAGCAAGCAGTTGCTGGGTTCATTTGTATAGCAGCAAGGAAGTGGCAATGGCTACTTATTAATGGAGAACATCAAGCATAACAGCTAAGATAGCTACTGAACATGACTTGATCTTCTGTTGCAGCAGCTAAGTTGGCTGCTGAACTCTGTAAGTAGTAGCTGGTCTGGAAATGAGAAATTAAAGGCATTTTGGGCTAATCTGAAAATTTAAGTGAGCCGACATGTTTTGTATTGTTAGGAGTATAAAATAAGCATTCATGTACAAGTTGGACTTCATGTTTAGTTAAATTTAACTTGTAATCTGTGTTCTTAAATCCTTCGTCAGCATGTTTTGAGTGTAAACTGTCCAATCTAACATCTTATTGAAATTCACAGTATAAATCATGTTTAAATGTTTATATATCTTCCATGTACTGTGTTGAATGTTTGCGAATACCTAGACCTGTTGTTCAGCCCTTGAAACACTCATAAAGACCTTAGGTTCATTGATTGAAATTCATTCTAAGCCTAATTTGGACGAGATTGGAAAAACATAAAAAGAATAAGAAATTGTTAATAAATAAAAGAAACTTATCTTAAGTAGGATTAGATATTTGTTTAAGTGTACTTTGAAGTTTCAAAGTAATTCCGAACCTTTAAGTTGGTAGAATATACCAGCTGACGATTCATTCTACTATGAAACTTAATAAAAGAAACATATTCAAAAATACAACAACAACCAAGCCTTTTCCCACACTAAGTGGAGCCGACTATATGGATTTTTTGTCTCTACACAAATTGATTTTCAGTTATTTCAGAACTTAATTAAAGTAATTGAGGTCAAAAATACAAAAAAAAAATTATTCTTCTATCATCTCACCTTTTTTCTCTATTCTCTTACCTTTCTTAAGTATATAAATACCACAAAAATCTAAAAATATCCAAAAATATACAAAAATACCATGTATATAATATTTATATTTGTAAATATAACTTAATACTAAGTTAAATATAAATATTAACTTATATAAATTAAATATACATAAATAACTTATATATATATTACATATATTCAAATAAGCATTTAAGTTGAGTTATTGTCTATATAACTTTGTTATATAATTACATATTAACTTAAGATTACATGTACTTAAACTAAGATAATTATAACTAAATAGTTAAATCTGTATAACGGCATCTATTACTGTACATACATTTTAAGTAATTATTAGATACTTATTTATACTTGTATATTGATTTATTTATGTATTTATTGTATATAATTAGATTATTAAGTTAATTAGGTAAATTATTAAGTTAAAATAAAATAAATTAGTAATTTAACTTATTATCGAAGCAATTTATGTTGTACATTTATATATATTAATTTTAATTATTTTCAACTTATTTTTAACAAATTTATACTATATAATAATATTTATAACTAAATTATATGTATATCTATTTATAACGTGTAATTAAATGTTCAAAAATTAAAATAAACATTCTAAAATAAACTAAAAATATATAATAAATACCTTATTATGTAAATTAACTATTTATAAAGTCAATTGAATCATTAAATCATTAATTTATACATTAATTAAGTAATTAAACCATAAATACATGTGTACACAACATTAGCTTTAAGTAATTTATAAATATAATTAAATAAGTTATTTTTATAAATTAATTATACAAGTATGTAACCATATATAAGGGCTCTGCAACCTTATAATTTAATTGGAATTTGGATTAAATTAGGACACAAATTGAGGCACAAAATCGGCTTAGTGAACATGCTCATAGACCCAATTGAGCTAAAGGATGGTTCTACATTGGGCGCTGACAAGTAGCTGCGCCCGTATAAATTGAAACACCTCCGTTGCCCGAGCAGTCATCAGCGCTCGGCGTAGCATATACCCATCACACCCTCTGAGCATATGAGCATATGAATGAGCATTTATCCAAGATTTGTGTGGGGCTAGGAGCCCAGTCTGAACAATGCCTGTGCCCGGTTTGAGTGAGTCATGGTAACGCCATCATTTGTCATAACTAACTTGAATTAGTCGGAATTAAGAGATAAATGCTTCTAAATGATCTCCTAAGGATCATAATTCCACTCTGATCTAATTTTAGAAGAAGACAAGAAAACATGGTTAATTCTATTTTTTTAACGACACATTACAAATGTAAATTAATCATGGGATCACTCAAGGGTTAATTAAAGGTCAAATGAACATAAAAGATTAAGAAGTGGGCTCACACTGACTGAATCAGGGTGATGGGCCTCAGAAGGCTATCAAAAGATTTATACGGGTAGGAGGCACTACTTAGCTATGACCATCTGTCTCATAGGAGGGAAGATCGACAATCAACAAGCAAGCACAAAGGAAAACAACGATTTAGTACCCAGTCTCACCGCAAAGGGTGTACATCTGGGGGGTGAATGGTGCTCCCAACTATGCACTATAATCTATGAAATTACAGGATTTTTCCCCCTCTACAGAGGGACTCTCTCTCTATTTATAATATGGGGAGAACCTTCACTTGATGACTCCTATCACCCCTACTATCATACTACTTGTCTACTATTAGGGCATAGGTCGTCAGGTCCATTTTATCGTATCTTCTGCCCTTACTACGTTGAATCTTTTGGCAAGCTAGGCAGGTTCCTGTTGAGATCTAGCTAACCTTGAGCAGGGTGAGCGGTGTCGGTTCCACCTGTTTACCTTGTAGTCGGGTAGTTGGATTTTCTGTCAGGTTACGTGCAGAGTTTTGGATCCGATGACGATTTTTGGCCCTCATCACATGGTTTCACGCATTTTGAGAACAAAAAAAAGAACTAAAAACCTTTATTATCAGCCCCACTTAAATAAGAAAGGTTATAGCTAGGATAAAATTAATCTAAACCTTCTAAAATTCAGAAAGAAATATTATAAGAGGTTCGGTACCTTTGGTTTGACCATCTGAACCCGTTTTGACTGAGAACAGAGATTTAGATAGGAATTTACCCTGATTTGGGCTTCTATGTAATTTGCCCAATCAAAAGTAATCAACACTCAAATCTAAGATCGTCATTAGATTTCTTGGGCCCAAATTAGGTTAACAATAAAATTTGGGCTCAATCAGAGTCCATCTTTACCTAATTTGCATTTGAGCCCTTAGAAACTCTGTTTCTTACACTCAAGCCCCTAGGTTTCAAATTTCTCACAAAATGACCTCAAACTTTTTCGTTGTCTTTGCAATCAGGTCCCTACCACCATTGAAGGTGTGAAAAGAGTCAAACCCAAACCCCGCCGACGTTGACCAACTCAAAACATCATCAAATCAACACCAAATCCCATCAAATTTGGTGGGATTGATGTTCGAACGATAGAGAATTAAACCAACATCATTTTAAAGGTTGAGATTGACCTTCGAGCTTAGGCGAGCTCGAGAAAATTGCAGGAATTTGGGTTTCCTAATCTTCGACCAATTGAGCAACTCTTCCCAATTTAAGATTGCATACAAGCTCTATTTAAGTTCCTCTTAATCATAGCATGTTTCTGAGCCCGATTTCAGGCCAAATCTACACTTTCTTCCCTTCTCTGGCCACCACCTTCACGCCTTCGGTGACTATCCTCAACTTCTCTTCGACCACTCGACAGTCAAATCGAGTAGCTCAAGATATTCCCCAACTTCCTCCGCTTCTGGCATACCACAATAGAAGTTGCCTATCCCATTATCGTCGCCGCTCTCTCTCACCGAAGGTCTCTTCGTCCACGGTGCCGGCAATTCAAGCCACCGTGGGCTCCCCATCTCTTTCGTCCAAATAGCTAGGTTTCCATCTTCCCCTCACCTCCTAGTTTCGGTTTAGTCCCTTAGTTCCTAGGTTCGACCCTCGTATTGCTCTCTCCTTCTCTTTCTTCTTCGCCACTGGCCACGCTTCCGGCGAGGTCGCATGCACGCCATCGACCACCAAACAACACGCCACTGCTCCCGAAAGCTCTGCCTCGACTTCACCAACAAAAGCCTAAACTTATTGGGTGTTTCATCCACTCCACTTCCCCGAACAACCCACACTTCGGCCACCTTCACTGCCATCATCTGGCTACCCTAGGCCTCCATTCACCAAGCCAACATCGCCATCACCTTCGCCACCACATAGCGAAGCTTCTGACATATTTAATTAGTCGTTTTATTGCTTTTTAGGTCTTTGTCGTCGATGCCCATCATCTCCGCTTCCGTCCACCGTGCTCCGACTAACTTTGACCTCGCTGCCACCTCCAGCTAGAGCGGAATCACTTGACAAATCCCCTCAGGACCTCAATTGGATAGCAAAGCAGCAACAACAATTGACGATGATTTCTCACGTAACTGCGCGAAGGAGAAAAACCTGCCTATAGTCCCACATTGTGGGGATAAAATTTAGATAGTCACATAAAAGAGATTGCATCCGTGGGCTTTCTGCCTCAAAACCATGGGGTGAGGTCCCACGCCTCAGTCACTATTCACTCCTCACCCAGGTTCTCGTGCATGTGGGTCTAGACACTTTATTCTAGATCCGAATACCAATTCGATTACTTGATTTCTGACCCGATTTTGAAATGAGAGAGAAAAGAGAATTTTGATGAGGGTGTGGGGTGGTTTTGTACTGTTGTGCCTCGGGATGTGCGCCAATACTTAGCAAATTCTGAGGAGATCTGAAGGAGCTACTGCACTTGATATTTAAGTCGTTTGATGTGCCTGACCAACATCTAATATTAATTGAGGATCACTCTGGATTTATTGAGCATTATGCTCTGACGTGGATATTCTTAGTTAAGTGGTTGAAGGTCACCGTTGAGATATTTGGCTCTTGAATACTGTTGGGAATTGTGCTTAATTCTAGGGTTTAATTACTAGTTTCAACTAACATTTTTAGTTGTCTCTTTTTATATTTTTGTCCCTAACTTTTGAGATACATTTTTGCCTTTAATTTAATAGCATTTTGGTTATTTGATTCACTTGCATTATTATTCCCGATTATTGTGATTAGTTGATTGATTTGTTACACTTACTCCTTGTGAATGACCTCAGAATTCACGATTTTTCGAGCATTATAGATTTCAATGTCGTATCGATTTTCGTCTTTATACTATGATGCGATATTTTCCTAAATACGACGATTTTCGATCGCAACAGTGAGCCAGGTATTATGCCAAATTAATACACTAAAAGCCCCCTAATTAACAACTAAGGGTTGATTCGTAATAGCAGTCTGGTCCCACCCGTAGGGGTGCTGTCTATCCCGCAAAATGAACCAGCCTCTCCAATTAAGAAACCTAATTTTTATAAATGAAGGCTAAGGTGTTGAGGGAACAAAAGTGGCAAAAATTCTACGTGTTGAGACATTGTGAGTGTCAACTCAGAGAGGAGAATGTTTTGCGACTAAGTATGCGGGTTGTGCATGTGTACTGTGTGTACTATTGTCACGACCCGTTCCCGACTCCTTATAGAACCTGAGAATGACTCGCCTTGACTAAACCCAAGACCTAGTCGTTCAACGAGAAATAACCAAATGCATACTATTCCACAACCACATGTACAATGTAACTAAACAAAAAGTATATATAGTCAGTAAAAGAAATAGAACAGTAAATCACAAGGATATTACATAATACAGCGGAAAGGTCCAGTTATTGAACATGGCCATCACAATTATAACAGAAATAGTACGGAACAGTTACTAGAGGCTACCAGTACTCACGACTAACAAGTGTTCTGCAGTAGAATCAGGAGAAAGACTACGACTGGGCTCAACTGGGCCCAACGCCCTCAGCAGCCGGTGGCATTGGCAGCTCAGATCCCTGACCTGAACATGGTTACAAACTCCGTGGTCAGCTAACGCTGAGTAAAGTGGTGGTTAAGCCATTTACATGCAATTAAACAAGCAACTAACTACACATGTATGTATTGGTTATTATTATCATCCATTTCCATTCATCTTATTTACGCGTTTCTGAGTCGAGATCTCTAATCAGGATCCATAACAGTGCTTAATCTTCTTATTCCCTAAGAGAACGATCTTCTTGCAGTTTTCCCACGATGCAGGATGTACACGTGGCACTCTCCTAGTCGAAAGAGTCCCCCGTGGTAGTCCTATACCCGATCTACCACCCCGAGGTCACGGTCGCGATGTAGCGGTGACTACGGCACGTGTGATAAGCACACAGGTAGCTACCCCACACTGGCATACGTCAGTCGTCTCTGCTAGCGGGTACGTCCAAACGTACAGCACGGAACAACATAGGGCCTTGCCCTCTCAGAATAGAATAGGGGTCTCGCCCCTCCACAGTCCACTTACTCTCGTCCGATTATCCCGGTTCGCCTAGTGGGCCTAACAAAGAGTCTATGTGGGGTGACTAGTCCTAACCCCAGGCCTCATGATGTAGCTAGCTCCCTCCCTACACTGAGTTGCTCACCCTGGTACCAAGTACGCGAGGGCCAAACAGGAGTCGGTGTAGAGTGACCAGTCCTAACCCCGAGTCTCAACCCAAGGGGGCGGCTAGCTCCCCTCTACATTAAAGGAACAATCGCTCTCCTTGGTACAACGTACACAAGGGCCAGCTCACTTCCCATTACTAGATCCGAACAGTCGCCCGTAGGCAACATGTTCCATGACCCGTCAGGTTTTCCGCATTACTGTATCTTGACTTTCTTTTAAATTCCCTGTAGGGTTCGTACATATATTTTCTCATTTCCACATCTGATTCAATAAATGCATAATAGGAAACTCATGATTTCACAATCTCGTTCATCAATTATTCAATACATAGCATGTGCTTCTGTTTATGTCATAGTTCATTACAGGCAGCTCATGATTCTCTACTTTCAGGAAACAACAATTTAATCATTCATTAATGACACATTCATTTCTTTCAGCCCTAGGGTTCATTCCACATCCTAGAGTTCAATCGAATATTTCTAAAGTAGCATACATTTATCTCTTTCAGCCTTGGAGTTCATTTCACAACCTAGGGTTCGACTAATTCTAAAGCATGTAATTTAATTATTAAATCCGGGATTAATGAGAGAGCCACTCTACCAGAATAACCAGGAGATGTGGGGGCACAGTCGACGGAGCTTGTAACCCCCACAAGTCCCATGCACACCACGAATGAACGACCTATCACATTGACCCACATGTCAAAAGGAGTGCAAAACAATGTAAACACTATACCACGACGTAGAGAAATTAGAACGAAAAGATAATTCGTTTGTGAAAGCGGACTCCGTTTGGGTCCTGAACAGGCCCAAAAACACAACTCTGCCCAAAATCAGACGTCTGGGAAAAGTATCAGACGTCTTAAACGAACGTAGTGGCTCACCTTGCTTGGTGGAGGTGTATGGGTTATGGTGGATATGGTGTTGTATGGGGTATGAGGTATGGGGGTATGGTGGGTATGGTGGTGGGGAAATTACGGGGATGTCCCTACAATTTTCCTCTCCCCTCACAAACCCCAAAACAAAAACCTAAGGGGTTTAAACTGCATAAAAACCCTTATGAATTTCAGAAACATCAAACGACCCTAGGAAAAGGGTCATTTCAACAGTGGAGTGTATATATGTATAAGTGTATATATATATGGTCTATGTATATAGATGTATATATAAAGTATATGTATCATAAATAAAGTATACGTATATACTATGTATATGTGTGGGTGATATATATATATATATAAGTGTTTGTTTTAATCGTTTGTTTACATAGTTTTTAGTGACGTTTTTGAAGGCTTGAGGAACATTTAAGTATGTTAGTATAGCCTTATATAGTAATTTAGTTTAGTTATAATTATGTATATTATCTATAGGGTACATAAGTGTATATATAAATGTGCAATATATTATAAACTATATACATATAGTGTATATACTTAAGTAGTAGTAATATATTTATAAGTAGATGTATATTTGTGTATATATAATGTAGTGTATATATGTACATATGTATATATGTATATAAATATGGTTAGCGTAGATAATTAGAATGCTTGTTTACCTTAGGTTCTATATAATTTGTCAAAGGTTTAATATATGTATGTATGTTAATATAGTATATGTTAGTATATTTGTTTAGTTATTTTTGTATATAATTAACATGGAATTACTTAAGTAGTTTTTCATATCTGTTTGATTATAAATATGTTTAAGTTATTGTAATTAACATTGATTGATTCATTTTGTATATAATTTACTTAATTTATTTATTCTTTGATTCATTTATTCATTTGTAAATATAATTGACAATTTTTGAAATAAAAGATTATTTTCAGAACATAGAAAGTGATGTATATCAATAATTACCTCCTGATCATTTAATTCTCAACATAGTTAATTAAGTTATTTAAACTTAATTAATTACGCAAGAATGTAACTTAGGTTAACTCGAATCAAAGTCGTAAATGTAGTATAGGGTTAAGTTCACCTAACATTTTAGATTTTTAAGTTCTTTTTAAACTGATTGAGTCTAGATCGTTCACTGGAAGACATATTTGTAAATTTAATTTGCCAATCTTATTAATTAAATTATTGGTTAATTAATTACTATAATAATTACAATATATAATTACAACATATGCTAAGCTTATGAATAATTACACAAAAAGAATGAATAATTAAAGCATGTAACTATTTCATTTATAAAATAAAAGTATACATGAATAATTTGCAATAAAATCTAAAAATATTTATTACAGTTTGTGACAAAATTACAATGGCAAAGAAAGAAAATGCTTATATGAATAGCAAAAGCTTTTGAACAAAAACATTCCTCTCAGGTTTCTTCATCACATGTCTGCTCAAAAAATTAGATGACTTAAAAGAAAAATAAATTAAATCTTTATTCCTTCTTTTTCACAATTTAACCCTTTCCTCTATTCTCTTAAATTCTCTCTTAAGCTCCAGTATCTTCACTTCAGCATTCTTAACCCCTTAGATTCATTTCTTTAACTTTGTTTCTTCTCCCTTCACCACACTGCATACTCTTTCCCTTTGTCTCTTCTTTTTCTTTTATACCATAATACTTTACTTAGTTAATGTTAATACTTGAGCTCTTTTTCTCACTGTGCATGAACTTATACTAAATTCATTTAACAAAAATTTGTTAATGGACAGCCCAGGCATTTTGGGGATACACGGCACCCCATAGGGTGGGACCAGACCCTACTAAGCGTGGACTTAATTTGTTATTAGATATATTTTCATCGTTTCAAGCCCAATCATGCACAGTATCCGACCTCTCAGGCCCACGAACATGCCCCCACAAGTGCACACACACACCTACACAGGCACGTGCACACGCACGCACCGACACACATATCTCTTTCATTTGTACCCTACACTGACGACCAGCCAGTCCCAGTGCATTTTAAGTTTTATACCCAGGCGTGCGCTCAATAGTTTTCGAGGTGGGATTAACTTGCCTACTCCTTAGCCACAGTTGCGTCAGGCCAGAACTTCAAGAAAGGGTTCCGAGCAGCTCTCTGGTCCAAATCACACACACAAGAGCTCAATGGAAAGTTATTAACTTCCTCTATCTAATTTCAGAGTCAATTTGATTAATGGATCAGATTTGATCCACCAATTCTACAGCGGAACACAACTTTGTGGTCATTCCCTAGAAATGTACTTCAGAGAGGAGTTTCAGGTTTATCGACCTGCAGAAGGGAAATTACCCTTAATTAAGGGTCTAGAATATTTTAGGAAGGGATTCTGCAAGCTTTAAAGGAAGAAGAGAGGTTAGGGAGTGCTTCAGAAAGCTCTAGAAGCTAAGAGCTTCAATATGAAAGTTTAGAGCTTAGATTTAAGCTCAAATTCGTCCTACAGAAAGATGAGACCATCTAGATTCCATTTGAATGAATTCAAAGGATCAAACATGATTATTCTGGGTAGAATTGAACTTCAAATTTCAACGGAAATCCTAAGAATATTATTTGGATTCAAAAGTAACCCAAATTGTGCAGAACTTTGAATCTTACTCAATCCTCAATAAAACTCACTTGAATCAACTTGGACTGATTTGCAATCCTCCTAGGAACTCACATAACCCTTAAGATCTAAGATTATGATCATAAATCACCACAATCAAATTAGAGTTGACTATGAAAACCTAAAAGTTGACTTTCCAAATTAAAGCTCCTCAGGTCCAATTAAATATCTAATTAGGCTAAAATCCATCTAAGAAATCAGTTGGTCGCCTCAAATTCCAGTTTTGAGCACTCCTTGAGTTTAATCAAGCATCACCGCCTAAGATGTGAAACTAGTGAGTTCAGTAGATCAAATCAGGAGTTCCTAATCATAACTGAATCAAATTCAAGCTTCCTGAAATCCTACTAAAGCTTCTAGACTTATCACTAGGATTAGAACTGGTCTGATTAGGTCTCCTTATGTTACGAACGCACGCTTCAGACGTATTTTAAGACGTCTGGGAAGTGACCCAGACATCTGACCAGACGTCTGGAACCACTTCCAGACGTCTGGAAATCGGTTATTTTTGGCACCAACGGTTTCGTCTGCGCGCCTGAGCGTGCAGACCTGCAAACGCTCTCTCTCTCTCTTTTTCCCTCTCTCCTGCGGCCGCAGACCACCCTGTCCCGCTCTCTCTCTCCTCCTCGCGCGGCCTTAAAAGGCCACGCCCTCCCCCTCACTCCCGTCACCTCCGCCCCCTCCCTCTTCTCCTTCCAGTCGGTGCGCGAGAGCGAGCGCGAGTGAGCGGCGGCGGCGACAGCCGCGGCGGGTGCGGGAGGAGGTGCTGCGCGGCGGAGGAGGCGTCGGTCGTGAGGGCTTGAACCTGCCGGGGCAGCGGGAGTCGGCCGGCGGGGCGCAGCAGACGCGGGGTAGCGCGGCAGGCCTGCTGTAGCTCAAGCAGTAAGCGGAGCACTCGCAGCGCAGCCGTGCATCGCGAGCGGAGGGCGAGTTGCGCCCTGGTTCTGGAAACTTTTCCAGAATCAGACGTCTGCGCTGATAGCCAGACGACGGGAACGACGTCTGGAAGACTGTCCAGACGTCTGAAAGGTGAGTTATTTCCGTCTTCTTCCTTTTCTTCGACTGATCGTACTAAGAGAGAGAGGAAATGGGTACGCGCAGGTTCTGAGATTCGCATCCAACGCGAATCAGACGTCTGGCTGTAGTGCTAGACGACGGGAACGACTTTCAGACGTCCTGGGTGACCATCGGACGTCTGGGAACTAGGCCAGACGCCCCCGCAGGCTTCTGGACGTCTGAGAGACCACGCAAAGCAAGGTAACCCCTGATTCACTTTTTAACACGTCTGGAATAAGTTCCAGACGTCTGATCTGCACCGTTCCGTCGTTTTCGACCCGTTTAGGGCCTGTTCGGGTTCCGTTTTTCGCGTTTCGAGTTGCGTTCTTTTCGGAATTAAATCCTATACCTGTCTACAGTAGCTGTATACTGTTTTGAGAAATTTCTTGTGTTTGATCCTTGTGATAGGACCCCGTTCCGTTGCAGTCTCGGGGGTTGCGGAGACATGCAGGATTCCCGACCACGCCCCCAGTTCGTCCGTTGTAACCGGTAGAGTGGCTTTAAGTATAATCTGTTAAATTATGAAACCATAAATAGAACATAGGACTTTGCATGAATACTAGGAATGAGAAATAGATTGAATGGTAGATCCTAGGGTGTTGCATGAATCCTAGGGCTGGAAAACTAGATTGTATGATAGATCGTAGGATATGGCATGAATCCTAGGACGGGAAAACTAGTGGAATGTATGAATACTGCAGTCTTGGAAAATGTGGAAGGGAAACAATAGCTGCCTGTGAATTGAATTAACAGCTGCCTGTTATGAATAAATGAACATGATTAAGAATATGGGATGTATGAACGTGAAACTGGAAAGGTGAAACCGGAATGCGCTGAGTTAAAGAGCTGGAACCCTACTGGGAATTAAGAGTAGAACTCCTGGAAAGTGAATGGAATAGAATTGGGGAAGTGAGCTGGCCCTTGAGTACGGAGTACCAAGGAGAGCGACTGTCCCCCTGTTTAGTGCAGAGCGGAGCCAGCCGCCCCAGGGACCCGGGGTTAGGACTGGCCACTCTGTACCGACTTGCTGGCCCTTGTGTATGTAGTACCGAGGAGAGCTACTAGTGTAGGGAGGTACTAGCTACCCTACGGGCCCCGGAGTTCTGTTAGCCTCCTACACTGACTTGTTAGGCCCACTGGGGCAAACCAGGGTAGTCAGGCGAGGGTGCGCGGACTGTGGAGGGGCAAGGCCCCTGTTTGGTTACTGTGGAGGGGTTGGACCCCTGTTACTGAGAGGGCTCTGCCCTGTACTGGTTCCGTGCTGTGCTTTGGACGCACCCGTTAACGGAAACGACTGACCGCGTGCCAGTGCGGGTTAGCTACCCGTGCGTTTACCGTGCGTGCAGTTGTCACCGTTACGTCTGTCAGTGACCTTGGGGTGGTTGACTGAGAGTAGGATCACCACGGGGGACTCTCCCGGCCAAGAGAGCACCACGTGCTACTTCTACTGTTCGGAAAAGACTGCAATCAAGATCGTTCCCACGAGGAACATTCGAGATCAAGTGAAAGATCTGAGAAATAGATAAATTGTGAAACAATAGAAAGACGTAAATAAAGGAAGAAAGAAAATTAAAACAGCTACTGTACACCTTACTGTTTCTTTAGTTTAGCTGCCACTCTACTCAGCGTTTTGCTAACGTGTTACACTCGTTACCTTTCAGGACCAGGTGTTGAGCAGCCAGGGTCAGCGGCTGCAGAGGACGCTGGGCCGAGTAGGGTCCAGTAGAGTTACCACTGTTCTCTTGTACCTCTTTTTGGTTCCACTGTAGTGAATAATTCTTGTTTCCGCTGTACTTTTCTTTACCTGCAGTTCATATTATGTTATGAATGTTGTTCTACTGTTTTGGTGGTACATACTGTAGTGGTTTCTTTCCTTACTGCTGTATTTTCTTACTGTTAGTTATACTCATGTTGAATGTGGTTTATTTTACTGCTCTTTTGGTTACTTCCTCGTTGGACGACCAGGTCTTGGGGTTTAGTCGAGTCGATCTGGTTCTCGTGTCTCGTAGGGACTCGGGAATCGGGTCGTTACACCTTAGCTCCGCCAGAGTTGAGGAAGATGATGTCCAATAGAGAATATTACTCATTAAAACACAAATTTAATCACTGATTCATGATCCTATGATCAAAAAGAAGCAATCTGGAGCTTCTCAAGGAGTTCCAGAGGCTGAGGCTCTAGTTTGGTTCATTGGAGCTCGCCGGAGCTCCGGTGAGTCAGGTTCTGATGTATAGAGGAGAAAGCTTCAATGAAACAGGCCATTACTGATCTGTAGAGATTCCTAAGACCTAGACAGACCTTAAGAACTCTCTAATTGTAAACACTCATTCTGTCCTGAACCTTTTAAGACGTCTGAACTATCGGTCATACATTTTGACACCTTCCCAGACATCTGGAATTTGAAATTTTTGTGCAGGCCTTCTCATTTGCGCGCGGGCGGCACGCAGACAGTACTCTCTTTTTCCTTCCATTCTTGTCTTCCCTCCTCATATGAACCCTAACGCTCCCTTTATAAACCCCCTTCCTGCCTCGTTCTCCCCACACCACCAACACCTTCTCTTCCTCTCCACCCCAGCAAGAGGAGCTAGTGCAAGAGAGAGAGCGTAAGAGCGGCGACGAGGAGAGGCGGCGTGAGGAGAGGAGTGTGAGCTTGCGAGCTCGTGTGGGAGATCGTCGAAGAGCGCACGGCCGGAGCGGCGCGTGCTGGGGGAGGAGAGCGTCGGGGGAGTCAACCTCGACACTGCTGTAGCCGGAGCTGCAGGTGAGTAGGCGAGCCGCGACTGCGCGTGGCAAGAGCGAGCGGAAGCAGGTTCTGGTTCTAGGCTTTTCCCAGAATCAAACGTCTGGAGTGATGTCCAAACGACGGAGCGGACGTCTGGAGGCGATTCCAGATGTCTGAAGACAGATCTCAACGAAGGTACGTTCCCTTTGTGGATACGGCCATGCAGGCCGCTCCGCAACTACGCTTTGCGTGGCTAATTTGAGAAGATTTTGCTGTCGCATGTAGGATTTGCTTCGGGAAGGCGTGGGACACGCCCTCCCACGCGTTTCAGACGTCTGAGCAGCTTACCAGATGGCTGGAAGCACTCCCAGATGTCCGGAGAGGTGGTCAGATGTCTAGAGTTGGGTCTTGACGGTCCAGAAGGGGTCCTGGACGTCTGAGGTCAACGTAGAGCCTGAGGTGCATTTCTAAACACTTTTAAGACATTCGGACATTGTGCCAGACGTCTCATTTGAGTCAGTAATCCTGTTTTTGACCTGTTTAGGGTCCATTTGAGGTCTATTTTACGCAAACAAGATACCGGTGTTTTCCTTATGAGTTCCTCTACTTGTTAGAAGATTTTCTATACTATTCTGAATGTTCCATTGTGATTGTTCCTTGTTATAGGAGTTCGTTCCGTTGCGGGTTTAGGACTTACTGAGGCACGTGAGCCTGCCGTTCGAGCCCCCAATACTCCTGGGTTGACTGGTAGAGTGGCTTCCCCTAATTTAATTATAAACCTGAATGCATGTGTAGAATGAATGATTAGAACCTAAGATATGGCATGAATCCTAGGAAGAGAAATACTTGAAATGTCTGTATGCGTGATTGAATTGCAGTCTTGAATGAGTAGATATGAAACAACTGCCTGCTAATGAACAAGAGCTGCCTGTGAAATAAGAATTATTTGTGCTAGTTAAACAGTTACATGTGACCTTACCTGTTGTATACGTTAAATGCTAGAATACAAGCTGCATGTGTTTAACTTGAGAATGGAAATGTGAATGATGAAACCTGGTATGGAATGACATGAGAAATATGAGCATGAATCCTACGGGGAATTAGGAGTAGAGTTCCTGGAAATAAATGGAATGTATCTAGAAATGTGAGTGGGAAAGTGTGCTGGCCCTTGAGTACGTGGTACTAAGGAGAGCGACTGTCTCCTGTTTAGTGTAGAGCAGAGCTAGCTGCCCTTGGGTTGGGATCCAAGGTTAGAATTGGCCACTTTACACCGACTTCTTAACCCTCGTGTACTCTGTACCGGGGAAAGGTACTAGTGTAGGGAGAGAGCTAGCCACCCCACGGGGTCCAGGGTTCAGCTAGCCACCCTACATCGACTTGTTAGGCCCACTGGGCAAACCAGGGTAGTCAGGCGAGGGTGCGTGGACTGTGGAGGGGTGAGACCCTTGTTTGGTTCTTAGGGGCTAGACCCCTATTACTGAGAGGGTTAGGCCCTATATTGTTCCGTGCTGTACTTTGGGCGCACCCGTTAGCGAAAATGACTGACCACGTGCCAATGCGGGGTAGCTACCTGTACGCTTATCGCACGTACTGTAGTCACCGTTACGTCTGTCCGTGACCTTGGGGTGGTTGACTGGGTGTAGGATCACCACAGGGGACTCTCCCGGCCAAAAGAGCACCACATGTGCTTTCTACTCTTCGGAAAAGATTGCAATCAAGATCATTCCCACAAGGAACATTCGAGATTAAGAAAGAGATTTGGAAAATATATAAACCAATGGGTGAAAAGGAATAACTCGTAAATTAAAGAAGTGGAATCGCTAGTTTACCTATTAGCTTTATTGCTTTAGTTAGTTGGTTTCCACTCTACTCAGCGTTTGCTAACTTTTTGTACTTATAACCCTTTTCAGGTCCAGGTATTAAGTAGCCTGAGTCTCCGGCTGCAGAGGGTGCTGGGCCTTGTAGAGCACAGTAGCTATAGTCCTCTGTTGTTATACCTTTTTGTTGTAGTGAGTTCAGACTCTTGTACTTTTATGTTCTGTGCCTTTACATTTCTGGACCTTTACGTTCCTATACCTTGATACTGTTTTACTGTTGTGGTGGTGATATGTACTGTAGCATCTTTATTTTCTTTACTGCTGTACTCTTTTACTGTTAGTTGCTTAGCATAGTGAATGTGGTTTATTTTCTTACTTTTTTGGTTATTTCTTGTTGGACGACTGGGTCTTGGGATTAGTCGGGTCGAGCCGGTCTCAGGTTCTGTAGGGATTCGGGAACCGGGTCATAACACTAATTAACTCTTTTAAAGATCAAAATAAAGGATTCATCGTGGAATACAAAAATCCGACATTCTGAGTTCGACAGAGCTCAGAATGCTTCCTCTCACTCAATTGAGTGACAGGAAATAATCTATGGAGTGAAGCGATGCTAATGAACTAATTAATTAGGCGAATAACTAATCTCTGAGCCACCATTGACAACAATCTCAAAGATGAGGGGATGAAATTTAGGCGTTTATGATTTAGGCGGTTATTTATCAAATTAATACATCGGATGGGGCCCTTAGATGATGTTAAGGTGATGGAAGGCCCTAGTGGATGCGGTTTAAGCTTAGGGACCTCCGCCATGGACAGCGGCGGTTGCCAATGTAGGTGGAGGTGGTTTAGGCAATAGAGCTGATAAAGTGTAGAATAAATGAGGTAGAAGTGTTCACGGAAAGGTGTAGAATGTGTTTGGTGGATCAAAAAGACAAAAGAATGCTCCAGATGAGCTCAAGGAGCTCGTCAGAGCTGAAGAAGATGTCAGAAAATCTAACATTAAATCTAACTAAACTTCTTAATTAACTAAGCTAACTATTCTAAACTTACCTAAATTCCTAATCCTACTGTTACCTGGACAAAGGGAGGTAGAGGAACTCCGTCGAAGGTCGTAACAGAGGAGGAAATTAGAGGGAAGGAGGAAGAAGTCCGACGGGCGAATTCGTGGAGTGGAAGCGAAGTCCGGAGTCTTCGCTTTATCCAGAGACGCAGTGGAGGATGGCAGAGGACCGCAGAGGGAAGAAATGATCGGAGGAAGACGATGGAAACGGAGAACGATCACCGGAGTAGGAGGGAATAACCTATTGGAAAGCTCAGTTGGGGAAGAAAGTAAGGAGCTAACTGCCTAAATCGGAGGTATGGCGGGATATTTATAGGTGATGGTAGAGGGTAAGGGGGGAGGTACTTGGACGGAAAAACATCTAGGTTCAGCTAAACCACCGGCATCATCTCCAACGTCAGTGAGCTTAACTGCTAGACCTAAATAGGATTAAAAGTCAATCTGGTCCATCGGATGAAGAAGGGAATGTGAGTGGAAGAAAACAGCTAAGGCGGCGGTGTTCTGTCAAGGGATGAAGGTGGATTGGATGGTGCGGTGACCGGCTGACGAGAGCCGTCCAGTGCGAGGAAGAAGAAGAAGAGGAAGAAGAAAGTGCTGTGCTCACAGGGACCTATATGTAAGAAAACTTAAGGACCTAAACTAAATAAAAGGACTCAATGGAAATAGAAACCTAAGGACTAAAAATAAACTAAGATTTTCAAGACTTATTTTAATTTAATTCTTTTTCAACTTTTTCAATATGATTATAAATTAAATAAATATCATATATATACCTTAAATTTACGTTTTTGACCTTTTTAACTTTATTTATTTAATTGATTAAGTTACTTAAGTTATTACATACTTAGTGTTAAATATTTATAATATTAACTTAAATATTAATTAGGTAGCTAAATATTTATAATTTGAGTCCAAATTACTATTTAAATTATTAATAACATTAATTGATATTTAATTTAGTATTATTAACTTATTTTTTGGTCCTTTAATATATTGTCCCTTATATTACAGTTAAACCCTAAATAAACATATTTCTAGCTAATTAACTAAGAAAACTAGTTAATTAAGGGTATTTAAGAGCCATTATGAGTCTCCCATCACCTCTCAGCGAACGACCTGAAATAAACAAATAAAAATTATGTAAATAAATAAAATCATTAACTCTCCATCTAGATTGCGACTATACTATAATAATAACAATGACTTAATTAACTATAATTAGCGATCCAGATTGATCATTCATCAGTGATTGATGGATGTATGCTTTCGATTATAGGATGGGTGTTGGTCTGAGTTGGATATGGAAAGACAAATTAGGAAATGAGTATCGCTAGAATTTTGTAACAAGATGCAACATGCAGTGAACTACAAGATAAATGGATAGAATGTTTTTATCACTCCCGCCGCAATGCACGGGTTAAAAACTAGTTAATAAAGAAGACATATCAAATGACTAGCACATGACATCAATTACAAAAAAATGCCATATCAACTTAACTCATTAGTAGTGGTAGGACTTTACTACATTTAACAAGAAATATAATGCCATAATGTAGTCAAACCTATAAGGAAATTGCCAAGGAACTTGGGGGAGATAGGGTGAAATTTTACGAATAGGCTACGGAATTTACTTTTAGCTACATTAAAGCTAAATGAGCCAAGGAATCTGAGTTATCAACCCAAGCCATGATCAACTCAAGCGACTTCGAGAAGTTGAACAACCTCAAAAATTGCCTAAAGTTTGACTAAAATGCTCAATAAATCAAACCCGCAAGTCCTTGTCAAGGCGATTGTTAACGCAATCAAGTCAATTTTAAAAGCAGAGTTGGCATTTAAATTTTATTTCATAATAAGGGTAAAATCTGAAAAATTCAACAAGCTTACAATAACATTTTAATTTATAAAATGAGGCAATGAGATTAAGTGCTTAAAAATGATCAAATGGCTATTTAATGCACAATACAAATAATATTCAAATAATAATCAAGTATTTATCTAATTAGGTATAAATGAGCATTAACAAGAATATTTGACAAGATATAACATTAAAAACCACTTTGAAACAAATTTTGAATCAATTTAATCACAATTCCAACTCAATCCTTGCATTGTTGCGTTCTGGTCCCTGCAGCCTAGCAACAAGGCCACTACGAGATTTCTTTTCCTTCAAACAAGTCCCTAGAGCATTTTTGAAGCTCTTTTTCTTCTTCACTGGGGAGGGTTGCCGGAGAGTGGCCGGAATCTCACTCTAGTTGGATTCGAGCTCCGACGAAGGGTGGAGGGTGGTCACCGACCTGCCGATGATGTGGTGTTGGTGTTGGCTCATCAGTTGGAAGCTTGGAGGAGGGTCGACGACAATGAGAAGCACAGTGAGTTCGGCGAGCCCTAGGAACCAAAATATGGGTCGTACAACCTTGATTAAATACTCAAAAGCTCCGGCGAAGCATACAGGAGCAAAACCCTATGTCTATGGACGATGACAATGGCTGGTGGAAGCTCACGAAGAGGCTCGCTTGGGTGTTAATGGCGATGGGTGGTGGGGGGTGTAAACACAATGAACGGAGCTCTAGAGCTCCAGAATTGTAATTGGGGTTAAGAGGAAGAAAAGCCCTAAACTAATTGGACAAGGGGAGGAGCGAGGTTACCTACCATCGAGGGCTCAACACGGAAGAAGATGGAGATGAAATTGGAGTTGACAAGGAGACGGACCACGAAACTTCACATGATGCTTCGTGTGAAGAAGGGGAAGAAAAACCCTCTATCAATTTCAGCGATAGAGCAGCGGGTGACTGGAGGCGAGGAGGCTCCAAGGTGCATCAATGGTGTTTACCAGAGGAGGAAGGAGAGGGGAGATCCGACTGAATTAAGCACGATTCTGCTTGCTGGAGCTTGACGAGGCTTTATAGGCAACGAGTCGTGCGCGAGAGCTCCAAAAATTGCGAGAACGGCTCGAGGCATTGCGAGGTGCACGTGGAGGCTTTGATCACGGATTCCAAGGTCATGAGGTGATCGTTGGAGACGCGATCACCGCTGCTCGATGCAGGGAAGGGCGAGGAGTAAGTCCTCCAAGTTTCGCAACGATCCGTGGAGCGAGTCGATGGGAATTCGAGGTTAAAGCTCGCCCGTCCGAGCTGCTCATGTAGCCATGGTGGCTGGAGGTGAAGGTGCTGGCAGGGACCATTTAACGAAAAAGATGAAGAGTTAGTGGGCTTTTTGCAAGAAATTGGGATTTAGGGGTCAAAATGTAAACTAGTTCAAAATGAAGTCCAAATGAGTCTAAATTTTTATAGTAGCATACTTTTGGTCTAAAAAATTTAATGGTGACTTTAATTTTGGATTTTGAAGTTATTTGCGTGGTTAATTTATGTTTTAACCTAAAATATATCAAATACCTGCCTAGATCTCTATTTTAGGTTAAAATAGGTTCCTTTTGTTAAATTAATTGTTTCAAATCTTATAAAATATTTTAAAATAATTTTTATAGGGTTTAGACTACATTTATTTCCTTCGAAATTTTTTTAGTTGAAGTGGGGTTGAAATTATAATTTTTTATTAAAAACTAACATTCAATTTGAATGAAAATTCTAAATTACTCAATATCAACCTACTTATCGGAAATTTAAGCTTAATTGATTTTTAATTAACCATAAGTTTACCCCTTAACTATTTTGCATTTACAATTGTCTGTTAAAATAGCAGAATTAATCTCTTTTACATTAATTCCTCTTTATTTAGCTTTGATTGTATTATACTCTTTTGTATCTTATTTAGGTAAATTTAATTTTAGAATTTAGTCAAATTGAATTAGATACAGAAGATAATGGTGATGCCATCAACGATTTTGAACTAAGCTTCCCAGGCTCAAATTGGATGCCTACCTCTAGTACGATGGGTAAAGGTATGGATCAACCACATCAACTTCACCCCTCGGATGAGGCAACCTTGATGATATTGAGAATAAAGATTTAAATAGAGATGCACGGGGAAGGTTGATGGAGTCAATGGTTTAAGAACAAGGATTGAGCTCCCTTTCAACCCTAATTGTAGTGATAGAAAAGGATGTAAAGGTAGTGAGGAAAAAGCTAGGAAGGATGCTACTTCCTAGGTCCACCCCAAGCCCACCAAGAATAACCAACCTGGTATTGAGCGACTAAGTTAATAAGTAGGGCATGATCTTAAAGCAAGGTTCACATGAAGAGCCATTATCCGAGAGGAACAGATGATGGAATAAATGGTAAATATGTATGGATTAGATAACTTAAATAAAGAAATAAAATGGTAAAAAGATGAGAAAGTTTGGCAAACCATCTATCTGGGAGGATGACAAAAAGCAAGAATTGAATCACTAGGAAGGTAGTTGACTACATCAAAAATGATACCATTCAATTAGTACAGAGTTTAAACATTGTTATCGAGAAAATGAAAAGGTCAATGAGGATGAAGGTGGTGAAAGGTCTTCTTTGAGGGCACCATTCAAGCCTGTGAGGTAAGTAGCTTGTCCTAGAGTGGAGCAAAGAATTTAGGTAAAGGGGTGAAAGGAAAAAAATTTAATGTTTTTGAATGGAAACCTAATAGATGGGGATAAAGGGGAGGGTACGAAAACAAACGGAAAAAAAATTAAACATTTTTTAAATAATTAAAAAAAAAAGAAAATAATCAAGAAAGTAAGTGGGTAGAGGCTACCTTCTACTTGCCCCTTTAGCTTCACCAACATAGCTCGCATTGGAGCGAGTGGAGGAAGTGGTGATGAACGGATGAGATGGAGCAATGCCTTTAGTTGGCAATTAAAATATAGTGTAAATCAAGGAGACAAGTCTCATTTTTTATCATATATACTCAATTAAAGATAAAATATATCATTTTGATGGAACCTTACTGAAGTGACATTTTTGTAAAGGCTTACAGCTTTGCGTTGACATTTATAAAAGCTAAAAATTGTCATAATAACTATGCAATATGGAAGGTTTATAATTAGCGTTTAATCGAGGACCTCTAAATACTAATAGTTTGAAAATTTTCAAATGGCAGCAGGCTTAAGACAAATTGATGTACAAAAGTGATGATAATAAATATCAGAATCGCCATTCATTGTATAGAAGTCCAAAGACTGAAAGGCGTAACGAGAGAAGCATGGAAGTTAAGATCTGTTGAAATGTCAAAGCATGGGTTTGAATTCCACGCACCTCTTCACTTGGCTGAGAAATGACCATCCCCTTAGTTTATATAATCAACTTAAGCCTCAAGATAACCTCAGAAAAATCCCATATCATTTATATCAAACCTATTACTCCAGAATAATTTAATTTCATTCGCTGTTCTTACATTTAAGTCAAATAACAACGTACCTCCAAATAAAGGCATAAGACAAAAAATATATCATCCAATAAGATTTTGAATACACACACCTTACCTATAATCCATACCCATAGAGCTTTCAGGAGGAGCCTTTCTTTGTATCTCACGTAAAAATTTTATCCACTTATTGCTTGGGATTAAAAAGACATCCAGATTTAATAATATGATGTCATTCAACTTACACTCCGACATCAACGGGAGGAACAAGCCTGAGCAAAACGGGCCCGGCCCACGGGCCCATAGGTATGAACATGGTGGGAGGGTTGATGGTGGGGGTACAGAATTCAGGCGGGGACATTTAACGAGATAGAGACGGTGACACCCTCTTGCATGTGTGACTCGGTACCACAGTTGGTGATTTGTATGGTGGACGTTGCCACGTACCATCAGTGCGAGTTTATTTCTTGTCAAACGTAAGCAGTGCAAATATATTCCCACAAGACTCGCATATTTTTAGCCTAAGACGACCAAGTTTCCCCTTGTTCGTGGACGATCCTACAACCATATGTATGATGAGGAATCGTCTATTTCATCCATCCAGGGTGCATCTTATCTGCTAACTTCGCCCTAACAGAAATATCCCCTCGTTTACTTCTCTGGATAACTCAACTCGGTTTCCTGTCAAACTCGTCGTTGCAAGCAGGATGGCTTATCCCGCGGAACCAATTCCCCTCCCACCCTTCCATCCCATTCAAACTAAGGTCTCTCCTCTCCTCTCTCTCTCTCTCTCTCTCTCACTCAGCTAAATTTATTTCTATATTTATTTATAAAATTCATACCTATACCTTACATATTTACCTAGCAAATATAAAAATTGAAACCTATACTCAAACTCATCTACCAATCGGATGTTCATTTATAAATTTGTCTTACAATCAAATCATAGTCAAATAAAAGTAAAAATTTATAAAATAATTTATTAATTATTTATTTTTAAGAAACTCTAAACATAAGAACTCATATTATTCTAATTTTATTAATTTTCACTAAATTTATTACAAAAAGTGTCTTTTAAGGAAAAATATCAAAAATACAAATAAAAAAAATATAAAGAAAAAATAAATACAAATACCTTTCAACAAAAAATCTCCATCTCAAAATAAATGTTAAATGAAAACTTTAAAAGTATTCCAACCTTCAAAATTATGGAAGGAATCACGTAGAAGATTAGGATTGAGAGAATAAATGATTTAGGGTGAGACTTATATATCTCAGATAAATAAAAATTTTATTCAGATATTTAGATATAATAATCGGATATAGATTCATACACATACTTATATCCAGGTTTAGTCAAATTTTCTAAATAAAATCCATATCCAAACCCGATCAACTTTCACTCATTATTTTCAAATCAAATTAAATCAAATTTATCAAAACTTACATCCCTAACCATACCCTCACACATCTCCCTCGAAATCTACTCCCTCGTGCCCGAAGACACGATCTCTCTCCAGCATTCTTTTCACGCCATTTCTCAGTTACCAATAATATGGCTACATAGATAATTATTATTATAGTACAAATATAAATTATACCAACGGTTGTAAGGCGTATTATTTAAAATAATATTGTATCTAATAATCTCAATTACTTAGATAATTAAAATCTTACAAATAATACAAACTATACCAAGAATCACCATTATATTAGAAAATAATTGTAATTTAAAAAAATAAAATTCACAATTAACATAACTACTTAGCTAGGGACAAAGTTGTCATTTGACAACATATCCCCTCTATCATCTCCCATGTCCATCTCCGCCTTATCTCAACCTTATCTCATATTCATGTAAATATCCCCCAACATAATCATCTCAGGTTTTATGTAAACACAAATATTGAATATCTCATATTTCTATCTTTTTATCTGGTAGGATGCATCTCACAACATAAACTAACCCTTAAAATGAGGTTGAATTCAATCCTCAACTCCACAGAATACATGAATACGATCAAGCTTGGTTCAAATTTGAATTAGGATTGATTCTTCCATTTTTCAATCAACCAATCCAAATTTATGTAGAAGTAAATGATTTTTCCCCCTTGTACAAAACTAACATTGGGTTTCCATTATCAAACCCCCCCTCCCCTCCTTTTTGTAATGCTCAAATTCATCTGAAAGAACAGAATAGCAAATATCATAAAGTCATCCCATAAGATCGAAGAGGGTGTACTACAAGAGAAGGAGAAGAGACAAGAAAAATAAAAGTCCCATCTTGAGAGCAAACCCTGCTCATCAAACCAAGTCATAAAGTAAACCCAAAAAGATGTACGCAAGTGTCCTTGGGAAATCAAGTTAGCACTTCGTGCAACCACAAATAGGAAAAAGCAGGAACAAAGAAAAAGGTGTACATCCACGATTATATGCTCTAGCAAATAAGAGGTACATCCTACAAATAGCATAACCCCAATGGCATAAATTGATTTACCAACACTACAAACCAAGTTGTAGATAACATTGAGCAACCTTACAATGAAGCTGAGATTTGATACTGCTCCCAAAACACCTAATATTGAAACCTATGAAATGGAAAATGAGGAAAAGCAACTATAGATGTGAAGGTGAATGTTGAATACCACAACACTCGGTCCTTCAACTTAAGAAAACAACTCAACTTCTAAACTTGAATTGAGAGCAATAAAAAATTCCTTGCCTTTCCAACAATCAAATCCAGACAACCCAGTCAAAGAAATTTCAACATCGATCCTTGCGCATATCAAACTCCCCCAAAAAGCTGATGTAGCCAAGAACTAACACCTCTCCATCAACACCATGCCACATGAAAAATAATGAATGAAAAACAAGAAAGCTCGCTAAGATGGGTTGTCAGAAAGTGAAATCTTTCACGATGAAGATATACTTTTGTAGATGGTCCAGTGCGTCGTGGGGTCAAAATAAGAGGAATACAACAATAAACTCATGAATATCAGATTGCCTTGGTCTAAAGAGCAATCACAGGAGTTGACGAACTAGTTAATGGGGAGAGTGCAACCAATAGCCTCTCGATCTAGTAAGAGGTAGATTGGGAGTTCAAAGATGGATGGAGAAGAGTCAGGTCGAGGATGAGAGCCAAAGTCCATGAAATGGAAATGGCGAACTTGTTGAGGGTTGAGGCTTCCTCCTAGACTTGACGAATGGGATCCTTGGGTAGGAGGAAAATGCATGGCTATTGGCGAGCCTCGATGAGAGGAAGCAAGTACTGCATCTTCTATGGTTAAGGAATCCCCTAACCTGGGAGATGAGAGTGGAAAGGAAGCAAATGCCATCGAGCCTCAGTGAGAGGAAGTAGCAACACGCGATTGAGGGGTGGAGCCGATGGGCAATCGGAAGAGATGAGTAGGGTCCCCGATCGATGCTAGGAGGCCGATTGGAGGCCTATGGTGATGCATAATGATTTTGGGTTAATTTGGGTTTAAGGATAGTTTTGATGAGATAAATTTTTTGCAGATAGATTATCCAATATTTTTGTTTAAAAGTTATAAGATTTATCTCAATGGATTAACCTGTGAATATTTATAAAGTTTTAGAATTAACCTATAAAAATTATGAAATAATCTAAAAAAAATAACTTATCCCACGTCGATCGTAAAATAACTTATCATGTGTTAAATACTCTTAACTTAGATTAGGTTAAAATATCATTTTCATCGAATAAAATTGACCACTATTTTAATTAGATTAGGCCTTAGGTTACGGAGAGAAAGTGAGCGAGAGCAGCCCATCGGGGACCGCAGGTCTTACTGAGCGGTAATTTCCATTTTTACGCCTAGTACCCGTCCCAATGTCCCATGACTTCAAAACCGCCAACCATCCCTAAGTGAAAAAAGACAAAAGATCACGAGGGCCTCCATGCAAAATTCTGCAATGTGGCCAAAATCCAATAACGGCGGCCCCCCTCGCCTGCTCTCCCGTGGGAAAAGCTCCATTCACCTCGCCGGTTATCTCACCCACCCCAAGTCCATCCTCCCCTCCCCTCCAACCACACCAAGACAAGGACAACCCCTCCATTCTCCCTCACCTTCCCTTACCCCCTCCGCCACCCATCTGCCCCAGCGGTAACCCCAACCCCCACATATATATATATATATTACACGTCCGTTCTCCACCCCTCTCACCTCTCACCTCCCCACCACCACCACCACCACCACCACCACCACCATGAAGGAGTTGCCAGCAGCAGCAACCCAACAACCTCACCACCACCCCACGAAGGTCCTCCTCTTCCACACCCCCTCCTCCTTACCACCACCCTCCCCTTGCTCGTCCTCGTCCTCGAACCACCACCTCCGCCTCGTCCTCACCCTCCTCTCCTTCTTCACCCTCGCCTCCCTCCTCACCCTCCTCTCCACCTCCACCACCACCATACCCATCATCACCACCACCACCACGTCACCCCGACAGCAGCCAGCACCCCCGTTCACCGTCATACCCACCGCCATCTTCGATGCCCTCGTCCACTACGCCGTCCATTCCAACGACACCCACATGTCCCACGAGGAACTCCTCTCCGTCGCCGCCGCCGTCCGCCGCCGTTCCCCATGCAACCTCCTCGTCTTCGGGCTCACCCCGGACTCCCTCCTCCTCCGCTCCCTCAACCACGGCGGCCGCTCCGTCTTCCTCGACGAGAACGAGTACCACATCTCCTTCGTCGAGCGCCGCCACCCCTCCGTCCCCCTCGAGGCCTACGACGTCTCCTTCATCACGAGGGTCCGCGACCTTCCCCACCTTATCCGAAACTCCCGGGAGCTCCGCGGGACCGATTGCAGGTGTAAACCAAACCCAAGATAAAGACAGACCAGCAGCAGCAGCAGATTGTCGGCATCTCTGTTTTTTTTTTTTTTTTTTTTCCTTACCACTGCAGCGTAACATCGATTTGAATACATTGAAATGATGTTAACGCTTCTCCGTAAATAGAAATGAGAATTAACTTAAATTTCTTAACTTTTCAACTAAATTAATCATAAGATTTTATTTAATTATCCGATTAAGTGAAATTACGTTGAATTAAATACCTAATCGATCACTTAACCCCATTTCGATTGTGTCGGATTAAGTCTCTCGACTTAACTTGATTTAAAATTATTTTACCAAAGATAAACATTATCCTATTAACTCTATAAAATAATTTTAATTTTTTAAATAATTCAAGCAAATTAACCCATTTATTATATCATTTATTTCACTCATTTCACGTTTCTTCGCTCATCACGCAAGTTTATTCCTTTCATCAAGTGAGGTCTAAAATATTGTTTTAGGATAACATGGTAACATGCTTTCTGGGTTTATTTACGTCCATGGATATCTCTGCAGGCCTGTGCAGAACCTGTTGTACTCGGATTGCAAGCTGGCCATCAACGATCTGCCGAACGAGCTGTACGAGGTGGATTGGGATGTGATAGTGGTGGATGGGCCTAGGGGGTATGACGCCGATTTCCCTGGGAGGGCGGGGGCGATCTTCACGGCGGGGGTGCTGGCGAGGACAGCTGGCAATGGCGGCGATAATAATAGCAAGGGGAGGGGGAGGAGGGAGAGGGCGGTGGACGTGTTCGTGCACGAGCACGGGAGGGAGGTGGAGAGGGTGAGCTCGGAGGAGTTCCTCTGCGCGGAGAATATGGTGAAGAAGACCAGCCAGTTGGCGCACTTCGTTATAATCGACAGCAATAAGGATGCCACCGGTGGTGGTGGTGGTGGCGGCGATGGTGGAGGAGGAGAGGAGTTGGACTTCTGTAGAGGAAGGAAGAGGGAGTAGTTATGCCTCGTGATGGGCTGTTTTCTTTTATATTTTTTTGGTTTTTTCTTTTCCTGTTCCTCTTCCTCTGGTTGTAGATCAAACTTTTCATTTGAAAGGGAAAGAATCCAATACATTGGGAAAGGAAATCCAAAGCCCTGCAAGAGGGAACACAAACTCCCCTGGTGAGGGCGGAATACCAAAATAAAAGAGTTATTAAGTGATGCAGACATTTTCGTCTATTTCTGTGAAAGGAAGAGCGTCGGTGGGAAATTTTCAAAGAGGCGCGGGCAAATCGTTGCCGTTTTTAAACATAGAGTTTTTATTAAAAGAAAAGAAATAACTACAAGGACCCTCGAATTAAAAAAAAAAGGGAAGGATACTCGAATTTCTCCCGTTCTGAGGACGGGGATAGCACTCCCCACCCCGACGACTGTGATGGGAAGTGCTTGCCTTTTGGGGGGAATGCTTTTATTCTTGGTTGGGAGGTGTTGAGGTGACCAATTCGATTTTAACAAAGGAAGTCCGGCGGATTAGTAGATGTAAATGCCAGATATATACTCTGTTGATTAATTAATGGGCAGAGGCGGCACAATCAGTTTTGATTTTTTTTCTTTTCTAATTTAAGTGGAGGATTTAATCACAAATTGGTGTCAGTTCATTCTTTTAACGATGATGATACTTGTCTACAATCTACAAATCTCTTTTCTCAGATTAATCAAGTCCTCATGTAAGTGATATGAGTTTATTACTCGATCAGCTCTTTCTTCTGTTAGGGAGAAGGTGATTGTGTTTTTCTTTTTTCCTTTTCCTTTTTCCTCTCGTTGGGATTTGGTGGTCGGCGTCTGAAAGTGTAGATGTTGGGTCCTTTATAAGATCTTTCGTTTTGGACGTTTGCGTATTTTGGGAGGGAAGTTGGAAAAGAAGACGAGTTGGCTTCAAGATTCTTGATTATGGCTCAATGTTGCTCCAAATAAGTTCTATTTGTATCTACTCCTAAATGTTACTTTTCCTTTTCCTTTTCTTTCTTTTTTTTTTTTTTTTTTGTTTCGTTGGAGATTTTGTTGTTATGGCAAACAAGGATATCGCTCTTGAATGAAGACAAGGTTGCAGATATGTTCCTGTAATGCTACAATGTCCTCGTCATGTGACTCCACACATGACAAAATTGTTGTTAGGGATCCAAACAAATTATACTATCACGTCTTTCATTCCTCAGAAGAGAGATTTCTCCACTGTGAGGTTTACATGAAAATCCTCCGCTACGAGAGGGAGAAAATCACAAGATAGTGATCCCTTGGGCCTTCACTGCATAGGGAGGTTATGATTTGTTTTTACTTAAAAATACAATGACGATGGTGTTCACACATTTACGTTAGTTGGGTTATACCGATCACACCTAAGATCTATACACCTAGATAACTCTTCTTAAGTTGTGCATACATATCAATAATGCTTAACTTATCCACATTTTCCTCATATTTTGTGGTAGAAGAATCTATCGTGAAAATGTTTGCCATTTGGTTCTCGTGCTTGATGCATGGGAGACACAACTCCCCCAGTGAATTCTTTCTCTAATGAAGTGTCAACCTAATTTGACATATTTGGCACGATAATGCATCATTGGATTGTTTGCTAAATTGATAGTTGCCTTGCTACCACAAAACAACTTCATGAGTGACTTGGTTGATACACAAATATCAAATAACAATAACTTTATCCATAACAATTTAGTAATTCTCATTGCTATAGGTCTGTATTCTACCTGTACACTTGATTAGGCACACACCGGTTACTTTTTACTCCTCCACACCACCAGATTTTCCCCCAGAAAGATACCATAATCGGTGGTAAACCTCCTGTCATCAACTAAACCAACCTAGTCGGCATCAATTTAGCCCTCAATTTTAAGCTCTATACCCTTGGTAAAAAATAAACATTTTCTAAGATTTTTCTTCATGTAACATAAGATCTTATTCATGGCACAAAATAAAACAAACATGTGCTTCTACTATGTGAAAAAGAATTCAAGTGCATTTAACAATTTGGCAAGTTTCATATTTCAAAATAGAGCATTTATTTTAAGAAATAAAAAATAGAATAACTTTTAGAAACAAGAAAAACTATGGCCAAGCTTGGCATGACACTGAAGAATCAAGTTCTTCTTCTCCTCTTTATTACTATGAGTCCTCAACACTGATATAAGGGCAAATACAATCCGCGCTGGTAGCTCATAGAATTCATTATTGACTAAATCAATCTTAATTTTCCTCCCTATTTTCAAATCCTACAAGACAACAATCATCATAAAAAATAAGTTTGAAATTTAATTCCTTTGTCATCTTGCTCACAGAGAATAGGTGTAACAACCCAAACCCCACCACTCAGTCTAACCTGATGGGATTTGAGCCAAACCAATGCGCGAATTTGATCATTGGTTCAACACAATGAGAATGGATTCCAAAAACATATTATAAGGAATTTCCTAATTTTCACATGTCAAAATTGCAAGCATAGAGAACTTTATGGTTCATCAATGCATAGTATACATTGAAACGATTCTGACAATACCTAGAATGTGAAAATCGAAAGTCATTTGACTCCAAATGGTCCCAAATCAACAACCGAATGTGCCTATGCCCCATGTCAATGGACAACTGGCCAATTCTTGGCATTGCAGATGTCAGTTGATGCACACCCTGTGATGTTGCCCTGAGGATGACCACCATACGCCTCGACTTGCACTCTCACTCCCTCACACGCTCTTCTTTACGATCCTGCCTTACATCCCTTGCAACACCTATGCTGACTATAACATAGGGCCCATGCCTAATGCCCTCTCACTTTTTCCACACACTCTCTCTCCCCTTGCATTATCAGAGGAAAATAGTGATGGCTTGCCACCCCTAACTGGCCCTTTTATAGGTTGAGGAACCTTATTTTTAGGCTTAGAAAAAATCCTGGTTAACCAAAATAACCCTTATTATTAGTTTAGTTGCATTTCTTGTTTATTTCTTGTATTTTTTGTGTAACTTTTGTGATAGATCTTGAATTTTCACAAAACAAGAATTGTTAGAAACTTTCAAAGAGAGGAATCCAAAGGTACCAAATATAAAATATTTCAGGCATGTTTTACTAAAGGATGACTACGTTTGACAAAATACATGTTTTCAAGTTACATAGACCTGATTTGCATCCGACAATTGTTGACGGGTTCATCTTGTCACGCCTAAATATGAAATAGATCTAGAATTCAAGTCCGGGGATTTATAGTAGGTTTGAAGGAAATTTTGGAACATAAAGAACATCATATAAGGCAAATATCCCAAGGAGGACTATAGTCCCTTTCCCAACAATAATAACATTTAGCCCATTAACAATAGCAACTTGGTCTCCTCCTAGCTCAAGTTTACACTTATGGAATAATTTAGTGTTACCTATAATAAGATCAATTGCACCACTATCTATAATCCACTCATAATCAACAAAGTTGGATTTGTAATTTCTTGTAGTACCCTAAGTTGCAACTGCTTGGTTTATAGACTTGATCTCAGAAGAGCATTCCTTTACAGTCATATCCTTGTTGATCATCTCCTAAAGTTTGAAAATTTGATCCTAAGTAAATTTGGAGACAGTCTCCGGATTGTGTTCCTGGTGGTGTCAGAAGCAAGGCCAATAATCTACCTCCCATCATTTCCTCTCTACCAAAAGTCCTCTATCCAGTCTTACCTTTTACCAGCCTGTTTTCAAGGTGAAGATCTTAGCAATAACCAATGGTATGTCCAACATTGCGGCAATGAGAACATTTCTTGCCACTCCTGTCAACATGACTCTATTTGTTATTCATACTTCGACTTACAGGAGCAAACCACTCCACACCTCTCATATCTTCATCACCATTTCTGTACTTGAGTCCGATCACATGTCAGCATTCCTCTTCTGCTTCTATTTGATGGTAAACCTCATCAATGTTGGAAATTTTTCTTGAGTTGAGAATCTGACGTTTCACTCCTTCATGCTCGTGATTAAGTATAACTACGATTTTTCCATTCTCTCTTCTAGAAAGTTTTTCATCATCATTACATTTCCCTTTCTCATTTGCCCAATAATCCAAATCTTCCTATTTTGATTTTAATGCTCAACAATAACTCGCCACAGTCCTATTCCCTTGATCAGAAGCATGAATTTCACAATTTAAATGACAGGCACAAACTTCCTTATTCTTGTACCCATATATGATCTCTAAGGGTTAGCCACATTTCTCTTGCGATCTTTTTTCTCAAAATTAAAGGTTGAATATCATTAGAAACAGAGTTAAGAATCAACGATCTCACCTGACTGTCCTCTTGATTCCATTTCTTCCATCCTCTGTCACTCATATTCGACTTGACTTTAGTACCGTCAATCTATCCGAGGTAATCATGACCCATAATTCCTAATTCAGCAACAGTCGACCATGTGATGTAATTCTCCTTGGTCAATTTGTTGATGCGAGTTGGATGTTAAAAACATCCTTGGCTTCATTCTTGCAAACCGAAGAGGCCATAACTGAAGTAAAATCACCACAAATAAGTAGCAAGATGGATAATACCAATGATCAGGTTGATCGAAAATCACCGATGCAAAAAGGCCGAATATCACCAATGCAAGGAAACCAAAGATTACCAGTGATAAATGGATATCGCCGATGTAAAATGTTGTGTCAACTGGTTAACAGGACTTGGACCAATCAATGACGATCTCTTACACCTTGGACGAGATCTGAACATACTCCTGATGATCCACATGCCCCAGACCTTGCTAACGAAAGCACAAAGGTTTAAGGTGGCAGACAACAATATTGAGAAGACACCGGAAACTTTTTAGGCCTTGTTTTGTTGGGGATTTGGACAAATTTCAGATAGTATTGGAGTGAGATAATTTATGAAAGGTGATTAATTAGTAGGTTGTAATGATTAAGGTTTATAATGATTGACAAAGTGATGTGATATTAGTGAGTGATATTTTTTTCTTATGACATAACATGAGTGTGTATATTATATTAGAGTAAGTATATTTTAATATATATTGGTGTTGCTATGATTTAAGAAATAATAATAAATAATATAGAGTGAGAAATTTTGAAACCATTTGGTTGAAGCTCTTATCTCACCCTAAATCGATCTCTCTGAGCCCCTATTCCACTTCCAAATATGCTGCCAAGCCTCAGGTGTTGTTTGTTTGATAGGATAAATTTCTTGGAATAAATTTTATAGGTGGTGGAATTGAGCGATAAGTGGGTGATAAATTGATTTTGATGTTTAAGGGAGGTCTGTCAAATCATGTGATAAATAGGAGTGTTTGGAGGATAGATGGAGATGGTGTCTCATAAGAAGAGATAAATTTATCCCACCTCCTGAAATAAATTTAGCCTGAATTTTCAACTTTTATCCCTGGATAACTTTATCTCAGGATAAAATTCACCAAATATGGAATAAATTGTTGTGTCTTGCAAAACAAATAGTGACTTAGGTGGTATTTGGCTGGTGGGATAAGTAAGTTAATTCATATTTGTTTATCACTTAACCTGACTTTCATTTACATTAGGTTAGGAAAAGCTAACCATGCATAAATTTATTCTACTTTCTCCGTAGAATAAGTTTAAACTGTCTATACTCTCAAATGTCAAAATCCATTTATTCCACCTTTTTATTTCACTTATTTTTTATTCCTCTACTTATTCAACAAACATATTCTCCTCACCAAGCATCATGGTGTGGAGTTCAGGCATCATGGTGAGGAGTTCGATCCTTGTTTGATAGTTAAGAGAGATGACAGAGAGCTTCTATTGTTCAATTTCCGTATGTGTGCGCATGTTTGTTTGTTTGTATTGTGCTGCATGCTATAAAAATAAAGGACTTAAGTATGGAAATGCGCGTTACAACGTATTTTGCAAAACACAGCCCCACTCATGCCTTCATTTAAAAAGGAAAGTAAAATCCACCGGTTAAAAGCTAAAAAACATCAGTTGAAAGTCGAAATTCATCGGGTGAAAATCAGTTAGATTTGCTGGAAATCAAAACACACCAGTTAAAGATAGCTTTCCACTAGTTTAAAATGAAAATATAATAGTTAGAAATGAAAATATATCAATGTATTTTGACTCTCAATCGTTGCCAATTCAAAATAATTTTACATCAATTGAAAATCAAAATACGTCAGTTGAAAATAAAAAATAGATTTATAAAAATTAATTTTTCACCTATAAAAATAATTTTCAATAATAAAAAATAAAAATATATGGATTGAAGCTACATTCTCAGCCTACATATTGTAAAATATGTTATTGCATGTGCTTATTTACATTTTGAGAAAAATAGGAAGGTCACCAAAAATTTTTGACGTTATATAAGTGTAACCGTAAGCCTGCTCTTTTTTTTTTACTTTTTTATAGTAAAGATGCTAATTAATTAGCATAAAATCAGATGTTAGTCATACCTCGACGTTGCGAAAGCTATAAAGGCAGAGTACGAGGTTGTGGCAAAATCGGAAAAAGTGTCGGTGGATTATTTTTGGGATGATGATATACTTACATTTTTTTTGTATATCGATTTGTATATCCACTAACAAATTATAAATCACTATTTGGGCATACATGACGTCCAAACACTGCTGTCTGCGGATGAGTCCCGAAAGACGAGAGGGTGGAAGGAAGAAAGTATTTGCTGGGATGATGAAAAAACATAAGGCATTTTATAACCGTTTGGAGTTCAAACTAACAGATTAATTGGATGTAACATGACCTGACTGCCACCAAAGATTACAAAGGCAATCACATAAAATCAAAAAAGTTTATTGTTGCATTGAATCAAAAATCAGGAGTACTTAAATATGTGTCTAATTCACAGATACATGCATGGGCTACCAACTATATGCTCCGACACGTCAAGTTTGACTTTTTTTTTTTTTTTTTGCAAAGATTAACTTCCATTCAAAATGAGAAGAACTTGATATAAGAGACATAAGGGAAATATAAAAGCACCAAACTCTTGAAAGTGGAAGAAAAAATGCCACGTAGAATGGGAGAATATCAAAACATAAAACAACAAGACAAGAAACAAAGAGAAAATAAAAAGAAGCATCCTAAGATTTAGAAATGTACGATCTCCTTTAGGAGATCGACCCCACACTCATAGAACCAATAATATGCCAACAGGCAATCCCTAAATCCACATCAAGAACTTTGCCCGATTAAACACGGAGTCATACATGATCCTCAAATAAAACAACCTAAACCAAAAGAAAAAAGAAAAAGAAACATTCAAACCACCAACACGACAGGATCTAAACACACAACACGAATAATCAACTGTTGCAATAGACACCTCGTCGCTGCGCACATCGGACGCAGTGCGCCCATCGGTAGTCGACCTCGCTGCCCCACCAACCAGTCGCATGTTGAAATGACCTATCACCTTTTGGTAGTTTAAGACATCTTGAATGTTCACCAGACGTCTAGAGAAATCGTCGGACGCCTGAAAATACTTTTTCTCTTCCACACGTACCATACGCACGCCATGCCTTTCTCCCTTACCCCGCGCCTCACTGCTCCTTCTCCTGCAACAGCCATCTCCCGCACTCCTCCCCACTCCGCACCACTCCCTCACCCACACCGTTCCCCTTACCCCCTCTCCTTTTATAAACCCCCCTCCTCCTCCTCTTCATCTCACGTCGTCGCAGCTGAGCCAGAGAGGGAGGGAGAGAGCGAGCGGAGAAGCGGAAGGCACTGTGTTGCTCTGCTGTAGCTTCGACAGCGAGGAGAGTCCAGAATGGTTCTGCGGAAGTCATTTTTTCGCTGAATCAAACGTCCGGAGTGACCTCCAGACGTCAGAGAGGACGTCCAAAGATAATACGAGACATCTGGCAGAGATTTGTTTTCCCGTATTTTCTCTGCCAAGTCCTGACAATGCACGCGCATGTGTCAGAGGTTGGGAGGCGCGTCGGAGCAAAAATCGAGGCAGTTTTAGATGTCCGGGAGCATCTCCAGATGTCTAACGGAACCCTCGGACATCGGCACTGCGTTCCAGACGTCCGATAAAGGTGCCCCGAGAGAGGTATGCCTACGAGTTAGTTTAAGATGTCCGAGACCTCTTCCAAACGTCTGATTTCTGTCAGACCCATACAAGGCCCAAACAATGTCGATTTTCCGTAAACGAAACGTCTTTATTTCCCATACATTTTTCTCCATGTAATGGCACCTTATCTGTAGCATTTTGAGTCCTTTTGACCTGTCAATCCATGTCTTAGGTCTCCAATCTGTCGAGTACACGGGACCTGCAGAGACGTTGGAGGTGCTATACGAGCCCCCATTGTAATGAACGCGTGCCCCAGACGTCTTTTAAGACGTCTGGGAGGTGGCCCAGACGGCGTACCAGACGTCTGGGATAACATCCAGACGTCTTACCAGACGTCTGGGATCGTTTCCAGACGTCTGGAAATCCGTTAATTTCGACACGCGCGGGTCGTCTGCGCGCCTGAGCGCGCAGACCGTATATTCGCTTATTCCCTCTTTCTCTGCGGCTGTAGACACCTACCGCGTCCTCTCTCTCCTCCTCGCGCGGCCTTAAAAGGCCACGTGCTCCCTCCCGTCGTCTCCACCGTCTCCTCCCTCTTCTCCTTCAGCCAGTGAGCGTGAGCGCGAGCGCAAGGGCGGCAGCGGCGGCCGCAGTGAGCGCGGAGGAGGTGCTGCGTGCGAGAGCGGAGCTCTGCCGTGAGGGCGAGCTCGCCGGGGCTACTAGGGCCGGCCGACGGAGGGCGCAGGGGGCGCGGAGCGACGCGGAGGGGGGACTGCTGTAGTCTGAGCAGCAGGCGTGGTAGGTGCGACGCGGGCAGCGTCGCGAGCGGAAGCCGGGTGGTGCCCTTTTCTGGAAAAATTTCCAGAATCAGACGTCTGGGTTGATAGACAGACGGCGAGGGAGACGTCTGGAAGACCTTCCAGACGACGAGGGAGACGTCTGGAAGACCTTCCAGACGTCTGAAAGGTGAGTTTTCCGTCTTCTTCTTCCTTCCTGTCGACTGACCGTACTGAGGGAGGGAGATGGGTGTGCGCAGGCTCGGTGATTCGCCATCCAATGCGAACCAGACGTCTGGCTGTTGTACCAGACGGCGGTAGCAACCTCCAGACATCCGGGGTAACCATCGGACGTCTGGGAGCTAGGCCAGACGTCCCCGCAGACTTCTGGACGTCTGGGAAACTACGCTGAACAGGTAATTCTCTGATCCACTTTTTAAGACGTCTGGAAGAAGTTCCAGATGTTTGATTTTACACAGTGTTGTCGTTTTCGACCTGTTTAGGACCCGTTCGGGTTCCGTTTTCCGCGATTCGAGTTGCGTTCTTTTCAGAATTAATTCCTCTACCCGTCTACAGTAGCTATACACTGTTTTGAGACTCTTCTTGTGTTTGATCCTTGTGATAGGACCTCGTTCAGTTGCAGTCTTGGGAGTCGCGGAGGCACGCAGGATTCCCAATCACGCCCCCATTACTCCCGTTGTACCTGGTAGAGTGGTTTTAAGTTATTAATAAAATCTGTTAAAGTATGGAACCATAACTAGAACCTAGGACGTTGCATAAATCCTAGGAATGAGAAATATATGATAGCTCCTAGGTGTTGCATGAATCCTAGGGCTGGAAAATCAGATTATATGATAGATCCTAGGATATGGCATGAATCCTATGATGGGAAAACTAGTGGAATGTATAATACTGCAGTTTTGGAAAATGGAAAGAGATATAAAGCTGCCTGTAATTTGAATTAACAGTTGCCTGTTGTGAATAAATAACGTGGTTGAGAACATGGGTTGTAAGAATGTGAAATTGGAAAGTGAAACCTGGATGTTTGAGTAAAAAGGATGGAACCCTACGGGGAAGTAGGAGTAGAACTCTTGAAAAGTGAATGGAATAGTATTGGGGAAGTGAGCTGGCCCTTGAGTACGGAGTACCAAGGAGAGCGACTGTCCCCCCTGTGTATTGTAGAGCGGAGCCAGCCGCCCCAGGGACCCGGGGTTAGGACTGGTCACTCTGTACCGACTTGCTGGCCCTCGCGTACGTACTGCCGAGGAGAGCTACTAGTGTAGGGAGGTACTAGCTACCCCATGGGCCCCGGGGTTCTGCTAGCCTCCCACACCGACTTGTTAGGCCCGCTGGGGCAAACCAGGGTAGTCAGGCGAGGGTACGCGGACTGTGGAGGGGCAAGGCCCCGGTTTGGTTACTGTGGAGGGGTTGGACCCCTGTTACTGAGAGGGCTCTGCCCTGGACTGGTTCCGTGCTGTACTTTGGGCGCACCCGTTAACGGAAACGACTGACCGCATGCCAGTACGGGTTAGCTACCTGTGCGTTTATCGCGCGTGCCGTAGTCACCGTTACGTCTGTCAGTGACCTTGGGGTGGTTGACTGAGGGTAGGATCACCACGGGGGACTCTCCCGGCCAGGAGAGCACCATGTGCTACTTCTACTTTTTGGAAAAGACTGCAATCAAGATTGTTCCCACGAGGAACATTCGAGATCAAGAAAAAGATCTGGGGAATAAATGAAATAGTGAGACAATTGAAAGATGTGAATAAAGAAAGTAATAGAACATAACATCTACTGTACACTCTACTGTTGTCTTTAGTTTTAGTTGCTACTCTACTCAGCGTTTTGCTGACGTGTTACACTCGTTACCTTTTTCAGGACCAGTTGTTGAGCAGCCAGGGCCAGCGGCTGCAGAAGACGCTGGACCGAGTAGGGTCCAGTAGAGTTACCACTGTCTTTTGTACCTCTTTGTTTCCGTTATAGTGAGTAGTTCTTGTTTCCGTTGTACTTATCTTTACCTGCAGTTCATGTTATATGATAAATGTTGTTCTACTGTTGTGGTGGTATATACTGTAGTAGTTTCTTTCCTTACTGCTGTACTTTCTTACTGCTAGTTATATTCATGCTGAATGTGGTTTATTTTTACTGCTCTTTTGGTTACTTCCTCGCTGGACGACTAGGTCTTCGGATTAGTCGAGTCGGTCCGGTTCTCGTGTCTCGTAGGGACTCGGAACCGGGTCGTTACACCCATTCCACCCGGTTATCCTAGTAGAGTGGTTCTAATTATAAATATTCAAGATTAATAAAATGCATGCAATTAGTTAAACTTAGAATGTGAGATGAACCCTAGGAAGAAATAAATATATGCTCTGGAATACATCTATTCAATTGAACCCTAGGTTATGACATGAACACTAGGGCTAGAGAAAAACATATGTGAATGATTAAGTAAATCATGAGTGGTCTATATTATCTGGAATGGACCACATTATGAACAAACTTGTACTGTGATTAAGCTGCCTGTTCTGTATATATCAAACCGAATGTAGGGAAATTCCTGTACAAACCCTGCGGGGAATATAGAATGAGACAAGAATACCGTAGCATGGAGAACCGGATGGTTCTGGAATTGCCGCCCACAGGCAGCCGTTAAGGGAAGTGAGCTGACCTTCGTATACACAGTACCAAAGAGAACAACTATCCCTTGTAGTGTAAGGGGAGCTTGTCGTCCTTAGGTTGAGACCCATGGTGAGTTTGGCCACTCTAAGTTGACTCCTGTTGGCCCTTGCGTACGTGGTACCGAGGTGAGCTACTTAGTGTAGGGGGAGCTAGCCGCCCCAGGAGGCCCGAGGTTAGGCATGGCCACCCTACACCGACTCTTGTTAGCCCGTTGGGCAAACCGGGATAGTCAAATGAGGATACGCAGACTGTGGAGGAGCGAGACCCCTGTTCTATTCTGAGAGGGCAAGGCCCTGTGCTGTTCCATACTGTACGTTTGGGCATACCTGCTAGCGAAAACGACTGACTGCGTGCTAGTGAGGAGTAGCTACTCACGTGCTTATCACGTGTGTCGTAGTCACCGCTACATAGCAACCATGACCTCGAGGTGGTAGACCGGGTGTAGGACTACCACAGAAGGACTCTCCCAGCCAGGAGAGTGCTACATCTGCATCCTACATCACGGGAAAACTACAAGCAAGATTGTTCCTTTGAGGAACAAGAAGATTAAGTAATGTAATGGATCTTGATTAGAAATCTCTATACAGCAAATTGTTATAAGATAATTGGAATCGGAAAATAATATGTCAAGCTACTTATTAAATGTATTTTTTGTTTTAGCCACCACTCTACTCAGCATTAGCTAACTCCAAATGTATAACCTTGTACATGTCAGGGATTTGAGCAGCCCAAGTCACTGACTGCTAAACACATTGGGCCTAGTCGAGCCCAACTATAGTTTCTGCTGCTAGTAAGTTTCTGTAGTTACTTTTCCGCTGTATTCTCTATCATCTATATACTAGTTTTTTGGTTGTGATGGCTGTATTTCTGTTTTTGAAGGCATGTAATATTTTAGTATTACTGTTCTATTTCTCTTTTTGTTGCTAATTTCTTTCTACTTAGTTACATTGCTTGTGTGGTTGTGGATCGATGCATGTTATTTGGTTACTTCTCGTTGGACGATTGGATCTTGGAATTAGTCGAGACGAGCCAGTCTCGGATCCTGTAGGGATCTGGGATCGGGTCGTGACACATGCTGGCTCGACACCTATTGCCCTAAGAGGCCACCGACCATCACTGCAGCACCCACTAGAGATGGCTCTGACCCGCAGCCGCCGCTACTACTAGCCACAACGAGCGCGAGCAGAGCAACAACTACCGCGACCACCAACCGAGTAGCTCACTCCGTCGCTGCCACCATCGTGACCAAGACTAGCTGCTGCAAGCACTGATCATCCATGCATGTCGATAGGAGGAATCCATCGACGACGATGGAGAGAACCGGAGAGGGGAGAGAAGATCCTATAAGTGGAGGGGGATGGGGGGCCTCCGATAAATCAAAGGGAGCCAATCGAAGTCCCAAACTATAGACGTAAGGGTTCAACGCAGGAGAGGAAAGAGTGAAGCAAAGGGTGTGTTCCTTTGGCTAATAGTTGGTCCGTCAAGTTTGCATCTAAATATATATGCATGGAGATATAACTAGCTACCCTTACGCACAAATATGTTCATATGTATGAACACATATATGAACATATTTTGGGACAATCTGAAATTATATTTGCATGCATCACCCGATATTCACCAATCTCTCACAAAAGACAAAATAGCAGCGTGCTAATTTCGTTTGTTTTCCTTGATGCATAACCGTATAGGGAACCCTCCAGAAACACCAAAGCATGCTCCCCATCTTTTGATTTTGACTCCACAACTTAAACGCGACTCATTAGGCAGCCGGTCCTTTTTAGATTAGGACAAGTGGTCCTTTTAGATCAGGCCGTGAGTGGTAAAACGCACGTTACGCTGTACTCTGCAACATACAATCCTTGCTCATTCAAAAAATAATAATAATAAAAAAAATATATTAATTTAAAATTAAAATACACTAATATAAAACTAAGATACATCAATTAAAAGTTAAAATTCATCAATTGAATATCAAATAATTTTATTAAAAATTAAAATAGATCAATTAAAAATAAAAATGTATCGTTTGAAAATTAAAAATAAATCAAGATATTTTACATTTTAATCGGTATCGATTGAAAATAATTTTTTATTATAGTTGAAAATAAAAAATATATCTATAAAAATAATTTTTTACATTAAAAATAATTTTTTATATATAAAAATAAATTTACATTCTCCCACTTTAATCATTGCCAAATGCACCGCAGCATATGTTTATCACTTTAGATTATTAGTATATCGCCGGTGACGATATCATTCCAACGAACGGACCAACGCGCATCCCTCATTTTTTTTCCATGTTTTGGTAATTTTGTAAAAAGAATATATATGGGGGTAAAGCAACGGCGTGTTTATTGTGTCTTTCCTCATCTAATTTGTTTTCTACTAAAAGCGGTCTTCACAACGGTTTCTGACGAAGATCTTTCACCTTCCCGAGGTCCCCTTCTGATGATGCAACAACATTGGGAGGAGTCGGATATTTATTTATGTATGTACCCAACTACGACCCACGAAGAAGGCCTTTGTTAGCTTGCAATGAATGCTTTGCCATTGTCGCGTAGGAAGGTACGTCGGGGTTTGGCATCCCCACATGGCACGTGCATTAAACTAACATTTGCCACCAAGGGGATTCGTCCGGTGGTAAGTCATATCCACACATTTAGTTTCAAAACTAAAAATAAAAAATCGAAACTTTTGCATGTCAATAGCTCCGATATTGATTTTGATCCCAATTCATTTCATAGAATTTGAAACGTTCGTCCGTCATCTATTTATAGTTAAATTTTAGTTCGTGTTTTACTTTAAAATATAAAAATTAAATTTATATCAAAATTTTACTATTCCGGAAATTATTATAATAATTTTTTTTAATTTTAATTTAAAAATAAAAGATTTTTATTTGTTGATGAAATATACAAAGGTGACACATCTATGATCTCATACTCATACGCTCAACCTGAATTGGTTATCTCATGGTGTCATGTGGGTGGCATTGATAGTTAATTTTTTAGTTTAGCGGATGCGATTGTATTTTTGATTTATGGTAGATTTTATCATGTGATAATATATTATTTTATTATTTGATGGTATTTTTTTGTTAGTATAATTATAATTATTTATTTATGATAAAATATTTGTCATTTCATTTAATTATGTTGACAACTTTTAATAAGATATATGTAACTTTAATAGATTTATTTTGATACAATAATTGCAATCACAGTACTTTCAATTGCAATCAAGCGGGTATGAAATGGCCTCCAGCAATGGCAGAGCCAAGAAATTCTATTACCTTGGCTACGGAGAGCATGAGCTATATCTATAATTGAGTTTAAGAAACAAAAGAGTCACGATCACTTCTTGTACTTAGTACCCTATTTGTTTTCCTTTAATGGGTTAAAGGATTTTTTATATAAATACTATCAAGAACTTTTAAAATTACTTACATATTATAAGAAAATTCATATTTGCATGAGTGTTATACAAAGGGTTAATTCTATTCGAACAGATGGCATCTCCGTTGAGATGCTCATAAAAGGTTAACCAACCTCAGGTTAATTTATCTAAGTTTGGTTAAGTGTGAATTTAGAAGAATACGAATGAATGGTTAAAATTTGATTTTGATTGACATGTGGATTAATTTACATTATAATTGGTATTTATGTAAGTTGACTTAAAGGTAGTTTCACGATCACATCGCTACGTTTCAAAGTTAACGGTGAATTGGAAATCATCAGCAAAGTTCAGGACTTTTATGACAAATCACTCTTGCACAAAATGAAATCTTAGAATTAAGTTGTCGCGATTAGCGAACAAAACCAATGACGCAACTTTTGCGGTTAAATGGTCACCTTTCCCGTTTCTCTTATTGCAACTTGCTATCACACGATTTGTCCGACCTTGTGACTCGAAATAAAGTGATGGGATATAATTAAAGGGACCAACCACCGACATCTTCGTTGTTTGGAATGTCAATCTCGGGATCCACTGTAACATATGGTAAACAGCATAGACTTTTAAATTTGGCAAGAAATATTCACGAGAAGTGAAATGATCAACTCATCCTAAGTTAATCCAGATGAGATTTTGAGTTTTAACAAAAAGAAACAAAATAAAAAACCCTTTTTAGGACTTTACGTAGCCATCGTTGTAAACCTTCCATATTTCGTAATCTTCTTCCAAACTCTTATAATCTTCTTATTTTTTGCAAAAGTTAGTTGCTTTAACAATTGAACTCTACCAAGTTGGTCAACTGCTTTTAACTTAAAAACGTTAAAAAATGACTATCCAGTCGTATCCCAAAAGGACTAAATCTAACTAAGTAAATAATCACCCACACACAAGTAAGAGATAGAGTCGATAATTCAATATTAATTGTACGGTGTATATATGTGAGGGGATCTAACTTTTAAAGATATACTCAAAATTTCCTAAGTACAATAAATGTGATTAGTCATCTCATGTGTATATTGGACTCTTCTAACAGGGGATTCTTGTGTACATATAATCATATCCCTTTTAGGGAACGTAATTGCCCTCTTCATCTCTTGAATATCCACTTCGTCTTCGCACCATTTTACCTTGTGAATCAATGCTGTAAGAATCATAATGTGAACCAACATAAATTATTATTAAAAAATTATATGTTTACATATATTTGTATGAGCTCATTATTACAACATCACAACAAATCACATTTCAACCAATCTCGTCCATACTCTATTAACATATGATCAAAGTTGATTTTCACTATTATGAAATCGATTACACCAAACAATGATCACATACATTAACATAAATAACGTCATAAATCTAATATAGGTACATGGCATCTCTAGAATCGATGTTGTGCCAGTGCATAAGGTAAGTACTGGTACACATTGCTTACAGTATCGGTACATGAAGTTTAGTAGTGGTATGCATGAGATACGGTTTCCCAGAAACCGTATTCTATGAATACCGATACTTATCATGGGTACCGATACTCATGAGGAACTGGAGATTTGATTTCGTGGTAATCCGTACTTATCAAGTACTGGTACTCATCTTAAGTACCGATACATAAAGAAACCAATACCGATATTGAACTTTAGTACCGGTACCTGGTACATCCAGTTGGTACCAGTACCCATCCACAGTACCAATCATATGTGTTATCAGGAATCTCTTATACTATCATGAATTATTTGGCATAAACATTAGTACTTGATTTTAATGTATTAAATATTCTAATGCATTTAGTAGTTCTAGCCAATGTAGATTACTTTATGTGCTGGTTTATTTAAAACATTAAAATGGCTATGTACAATATTTTCCTATGTGAGGTACTTAACCTAAAGATGAACCACCTCATAATTGAATACATATGTACACATTTCTTAATAAATTTTTTATTGAATTATTATGGTTCATGTGTATAATTGAATTAATCCAAAGATGACTCAATAATCTTGCATGACTGCCCTTTACCATGTTAATGTTTATTGTCCAAAGACTAAACATTAATGTTGTATTGTTTAGTTTATTTGATTCTGAGCATGCCTTTATTTATTACTTTGTTCTCAGTTAACTCATTTGTATCTACCATAACTACCAACCTTAATTCAATTCCAGAATTAAATGGATCTAACTTTAAATTCTGGAAAGAAAGTGTCTCTATTATCCTGGGATGCATGGATCTGGACTATACATTTCGAGTTGACCCTCCCTCTTCTCTTATAGATAAGAGTTCTCCTGATGATATCAAGAATTCTGAGAAGAGGGAGAGATCAAATCGCATGTGCCTAATGATCATGAAGCGTGCTATCCCAGAAAACTTTAGCAGTGCCATCTCAGAGGAATTAAATGCTAAGAAATTCCTTAATGAAATAGGGAAGAGGTTTGCTAAGAATGAAAAAGCTGAGACAAGCAATCTCCTTAGCAAATTTGTCTCACTTAAGTACAGGGGCACTGGAAATGTTAGGGAGCATATTATGGAAATGTCTAATTTAGCCTCAAAACTAAAGGCACTTAAGTTGAAGTTGTCAGATGACCTCATCATGCATTTAGTTTTGATTCCCTTCCCTGCACAATTTGGGTAGTTTAAGGTTAGCTGTAATTGCCAAAAGGAGAAACAGACTTTTAATGAACTCATTTCTCATTGTGTGCAAAAGAAGGGAGGATGAAACAAGACAAACTAGAAAGTGCTAATCTACTTTCTAGGCCCAAAAGGAAGCAGGCTAAGGATACAGCTGCTATCAGTTCGTCCTCCTCCAAACGAAGTCAGAAGAAGCCTAAGGGATACTGCTTATTCTGCAAGGTAGAAGGACATGTGAAGAAGGAGTGTATCAAATATGACGCTTGGCGTGAAAAGAAAGGTACATCTCTTTCCTTGGTTTGTTCAGAAGCTTATTATGCTCCTGTACCCTCAGACATTTGGTGGATAGATTCGAAAACTACTATTAACATTAGTATGTCGGTGGAGGGTTGCCTAAGTTGTCGAACACCAAGTGATGATGAAAGATACATTTATGTGAGCGACGACAAGAAGGTAGAGGTAGAAGCTATTGTAGATTTCAGGCTATCACTAACTACCAACGACCAATTAGATTTGAAAGAGAATTTGTTATATTATCATTTAGAGGGATTTTGATTTCTGTTTATCTGTTAGATAGATTTAGATATTATTGTTTATTTGGTAATAAACAATTTCAATTGTTTCTTAATTCAAATTTAGTTGGTTCTGATTTTTTATATTTTAATAATAAATTATATATGCTGCATACATTTTCCTCTAATTTTGAAAACTTCAATGCAACTTGGAGTGGTATAAAGTGTAAACTAACTCAAGAGAATTTTGCTTTACTGTGGCACAAGTGTTTAGGTCATGTCTCTAAACAGAGAACAGGTAGGCTTATTTCGTATGAAAATTTTGATTCCCTTGATTACACGGATATGGATGTTTGTGTAGACTGTTTCAAAGGGAAAAGAGCAAACAAAAGCGATTTCGATGTCATTAGAGCTACAGATCTCTTCGAACTAATACACACGAATATCTATGATACATTCCCTACGACTTCCTAGAATTGGCAAGAGTACTTTATTACGTTCACAAACGACTACTCTAAATACAGGTATCTATTTCTCCTTCACATAAAATTGCAGTCCTTGGATGCGTTCAAGTTTATAAATCTGAGGTGGAAAACCAACTCAGGAAAAGGATTAAGGTCATCAGATTTGACCATGGTGGTGAGTACTATGGCAGATATGATGGATAAGGAGAACAACGTCCATGACCATTTACTTCTTTTCTAGATGAGTGCAGCATAATACCTCAGTACACCATGCCTAGGACACCAAGCATGAATGGTGTTCCTGAGCGCTACAATAGGACTCTTAAGGATATGGTACGGAGTATGATTAGTCATACCTCTTTACCTAAGTCTCTATGGGGAAAAGCATTAAAGACAACTATATATGTTCTCAATCAAGTACCAACTAAAGCAATACCTAAAACCCCTTATGAAATGTGCACTACTAAGGTACTTAGTCTGAAATATTTTCATATTTGGGATTACTCAGCCGAGCTAGGCCTTGTAGGCCTACTGAAAAAAAGTTGGACTCTAAGTCATTCACCTGCTGTTTTGTAAAGTACTCTAAGAGGTCGAAGGGTTAAAAGTTTTATGACCCAACGACTCACTTATTCTTTGAGACTAGGAATGCCCATTTCTTTGAGAATGTTGGTTTAGGGGGTGATAGTCATCACATTACATTTGAAGAACCGGATCTTGTTCATAAGGAAATCATTGAATAAGGTCAAGTTCTTATTCCAAATGTTGTTCCAACGACATAAGGGGAAGAGAATAATGTGGATAATCTTCCTGTTAATCAAATCGAATAACCTCAAAACATTCCAAATCCTGCACCCATTAGGAGATCCAATAGAGAAAGGAGAAGTGTAATATCAAGTGATTATGTTGTATTTTTCTAGAAACTAGAGGTAGACTAAATGGATACCGATCCCATTTCTATTACTCATACCATGATGAGTTCCAACTCTCATAACTAGATCAATGACATGAATGAAGAGATGAAATCCATGAGTGACAACGAGGTTCGAGATGTCCCATTACCTGAAGGTGTGAAGCTCATTGGCTGTAAATGGATATTTTAACTAAACGGGATTCACAAAGTAATGTAGACAAATATAAGGCTTGTCTTGTTGCTAAGAGATTTACTCAAAAGGAAAGCATAGATTATAAGAAAATTTTTTCGCCAGCTTCATCTAAGGATTCATTTAGAACCATGATGGCTTTAGTAGCTTATTTTGTTTTAAAGTTACATTAGATTGATGTAAAGAGAATGCTTCTCAATGGGAACATTAATAAAATAATTTACAAGGTGCAACCAAAAGCCTTTGCATTAGGGGACATAAAGAAAATGGTTTTCCAAATTAAAAAAAGTCATTTATGAATTGAAGCAAACTTCAAAACAGTGGTATTATAAATTTCATCAAATAATTATCTCATTTGGTTTCAAGATAAGTCCAATTGATGATTGCGTATACCATAAATTCCATGAGGGAAAGTATATCTTTGTGATCTTGTATGTGGATGACATTCTCCTTGCTTATAATGACAATGGTTTGCTTCAGGAAACTAAGATATTTATCTCTGGTAATTTTGAAATGAAAGATCTTGGTGATGCCTCCTTTGTATTAGAAATCCAAATACCATGAGATCGTTCTCATGGTATTCTTAGGTTATCACAAAAGAGATACATTGATACCATTCTAAGATGTTTTGGCACAAAGAATTGCAAACCAAGAGATATTCTAATGGCTAAGGGAGATAAATTCTTTCTAACTAATGCCTCAAGAATGAAGTTGAAGAAAAAGAAATTGAAAATATCCCCTATGCATCGGCAGTGGAAAGTTTAATGTTTGCCCAAGTCTGCACGCGGTTAGGCCTAGCATACATCGTTGGTGTGTTGGGTAGATATTTAAGCAAGCTTGGACCCGACCACTGGAAGGCAACCGAATGGTGAAAGCACTAGAGAGGGTGATTAGTGCTAAAGGAGGCAAACAAAATACTAATTAAAATTAATGCAAATATGAAACATAATTAAGAATTTCATAAATATATCATCAACCACAATACAAGTATTTATAGTGAAAACCCAACCCCGGGTAAAAATCACTACCTAGATCTCCCAATCTAGGATTTTGCCCCTAGTCCAACTCGAAATAGTAACCGATATTTATGGGGCACCAAATCCTTTTACAAACCCTCTTAATTTCCCAATCAAGAGCAAGCCCCTCTTACTCAAGAGGAGAGGAACCCACAACTCGGGCCTTCATATTGCAAGTAGATGAAAGAGTAAAACTGAATTAAAATAGAATTTAGCTCATATGGATAGTCCTAAAAAGATATGCAATCAATTGTATAAAATAGCTATTTAGGAGACTAAAAAGAACCCCCGTAGTGATTATGAGAAGATGATGTTACTGAGAGTTGAAGTGATGAAGCGTCAAACAAGTGGGAGTTGGAGAATCAAAGTTTCAATCACTTCCAAAAACACAAAAAATATGCTTTAGCTAATTGTGGGCTAGAATGTGCTTTGGAGTGTGTTTTGGGGTGTTCTCTTTCCACCAAAGAGTGGAAAACTATCTCATATATATAGAGGGGTGTTTGGACTAGTTTTTGCATGAAAAAGACCCTTATTCAACAGCTCAAATGTTTCCCAATTTGATATGCCAATGGCTAAATGAGTTGGTCAAAAAGTACTTTACCTAACGTTAGGTAAATATGATCTAACGTTAGGTGTACTATCTAACGTCAAGTACTAAGTTAGGTGCAAAGTTCATTATCTCTTGAAGTCACGTAATTTGACCCAAAATGACCTATCTGACTTTAGGTAAAAGTGATCTAACATTAGGTGAACAATCTAACGTTAGGTGCTCAGTTAGGTGCAAAGTTCGCTAGGTCCTGGCGCTTCTAAATGACACTAAACTATTATCTAACATTAGGTGTCATATTCCTAACATTAGATGGCCTGTAAAAGGCCCTCTAACTGTCCAAACTAATATCTTGGGTTCTCACTACGTGTTAGGGCCATGCAATAACACCTATAGACTTAGACATATTTTGACCAATTTAGGATATGTGTTTGTAACGACCCGGTTCCCGAGTCCCTACGAGACACGAGAACCGGACCGACTCGACTAATCCCAAGACCCAGTCGTCCAACGAGGAAGTAACCAAAAGACAGTAAAATAAACCACATTCAGCATGAATATAACTAACAGTAAAAAAGTACAGCAGTAAGGAAAGAAACTACTACAGTAGGCACCACCACAACAGTAAAACAACATTTATCATATAACAAAAACTGCAGGTAAAGAAGGTACAGCGGAAACAAAACTACTCACTAGAACAGAAACAAAAGAAGGTACAAAGCTGTGGCAACTCTACTGGACCCTACTCGGCCCAGCGTCCTCTGCAGCCGCCGACCCTGGCTGCTCAACACCTGGTCCTGAAAAAGGTAACGAGTGTAACACGTCAGCAAAACGCTGAGTAGAGTGGCAAACTAACTAAAGGCAACAGTAGAGTGTACAGTAGCTGTTATGTTCTATTACTTCCTTTATTTACATCTTTCAATTTTTCTCACTATTTCATTTACTTCTCAGATCCTTTACTTGATCTCGAATGTCCTCGTGGGACGATCTTGATTGCAGTCTTTTCCAACAGTAGAAGTAGCACGTGGTGCTCTCCTGGCCGGGAGAGTCCCCCGTGGTGATCCTACCCTCAGTCAACCACCCCAAGGTCACTGACAGACGTAACGGTGACTACGGCACGCGCGATAAACGCACAGGTAGCTAGCCCGTACTGGCACGCGGTCAGTCGTTTCCGTTAACGGGTGCGCCCAAAGCACAGCACGGAACCAGGGCAGAGCCCTCTCAGTAACAGGGGTCCAACCCCTCCACAGTAACCAAACCGGGGCCTTGCCCCTCCACAGTCCGCGCACCCTCGTCTGACTACCCTGGTTTGCCCTAGTGGGCCTAACAAGTCGGTGAAGGAGGCTAGCAGAACCCCGGGGCCCGTGGGGTAGCTAGTACTCTCCTAACACTACTAGCTCTCCTCGGTACTACGTACACGAGGGCCAACAAGTCGGTACAGAGCGGCCAAGCCTAACCCCGGGTCCCTGGGGCGGCTGGCCCCACTCTGCACTAAAACAGGTACAGGTACTTCCCTTGGTACTGCGTACCCAAGAGACAGTACAACTACATCTCAGTTCCATTCCTTTTCTTTCCAGGAGTTCCACTCCTAATTCCCCGTAGGGTTCCAGCCCTTTATCTCAGAACATCATATGTTTCACTTTCCAGATTCACGTTCTCAATTTCCATGATCTCAAACATGTTTCTTTGTTCATAACAGGCAGCTGTTAATTAATTTCACAGGCAGCTTATATATTCCTTTCCATTTTTCCAAGACTGCAGTAATATACATTCCACTAGTTTTTCCATCCTAGGATTCATGCCATATCCTAGGATCTATCATACAATCTAGTTTTCCGGCCCTAGGATTCATGCAACACCTAGGAGCTATCATTCCATACATTTCTCATTCCTAGGGTTCATGCAATGCCCTAGGTTCTAGTTATGGTTCCATACTTTAACAGATTTTATTAATGCTTAAAAACCACTCTACCAGGTACAACGGAAGTAATGGGGGCGTGGTCGGGAATCCCGCGCGCCTCCGCGACTCTCAAGACGGCAACCGAACGAGGTCCTATCACAAGGATCAAACACAAGGAGTGTCTCAAAACAGTGTATAGCTACTGTAGGCGGGTAGAGGAATAAATTCTGAATCGAACGCAACTCGAATCGTGGAAGACGGAGCCCAAACGGGCCCTAAACGGGTCGAGAAAGACAATACTGTGCAAAATCAGACGTCTGGAACTCCTTCCAGACGTCTTAAACGGTGGATCAGAGAATTACCTGTTCGGCGTGGTTCCCCGGACGTCCAGAAGTCTGTGGCGACGTCTCTCCTAGATCCCAGACGTCCGATGGTCTCTCCGGACGTCTGGAGGTCACTCCCGCCGTCTGGTACAACTTCCAGACGTCGGATTCGCAAAGGATGACGAATCCGAACACCTGCGCACAGCCAACCCTCCTCCTTCAGTACGGTCAGTCGACAAAAGAAGAAGGAGAAAGCGGAACTCACCTTTCAGACGTCTGTATGATCACACAGACGTCGACCTTGCCGTCTGGATATCAGTCCAGACGTCTGATTCTGGAGATTTTTCCAGAATCAGAACCTCGCTCGGCCTCCGCTCGCGACGCCGCCCGCGTCGCACCTCGCGCGTCCGCTGCTCCGCCCGCAGCAGGTCCCTCTTCGCGACGCTCTGCGCCCCCTGCGCCCTCTGCCGGCCGGCCAAGCCGCTCCCGGCGAGCTCGCCCTCACGGCAGAGTCCCGCCCTCGCACGCCGCAGCTCCTCCGCGCCTTTACTGCGCCGCTGCCGCTGCGCCCTCGCGTCCGCTCGCTCCGCCCGCAGCAGGAGAGGAGGAAGATGGTGGAGACGGGAGGGGAGGCGCGCCCCCTCCCCCTTTTAACGCCGCGCGGAGAGGAGGAGAGAGACGGCCGCAGTCGCCTGCAGCCGCAGAGAAGATGCGGATCGCAGGTCTGCGCGCACAGGCGCGCAGACGAATATCCCGGGCGAGTATAACTGTTCGTCAGACGTCTGTAAACTATCCCGGACGTCTGGTCAGACGTCTTAAAAGACGTCTGGGGTACGCGCTCGTTACAATATAACAAACTCAAAGGAAGTTTCGTCCCCGAAACTTGCGCCAACTAGGGTGCGGAAAAAGGATGTCCAAATAACCATAACAAACTCAAAGAGGACCGAAGCCGGTCTGAAAAGACGTACCCGCGAAAAGCTCTGGGTACCGCTCCCGCATTGCCGCCTCAGGCTCCCAGGTAGCCTCCTCGTACCGCTGGCTCCTCCACAAAACCTTTACCAGGGGTACTTGCTTTCGTCTCAACCTGCGGACGGCTCGGTCTAGGATCTGCACTGGCCGCTCGGGGTAGGTCAGGTCGTCGCTCACCTCGACGCTCTCGTGACTCAGTACGTGGCTGAGATCGGCTACGTACTTCCTGAGGTTGGACACGTGGAACACGTCGTGCACACCAGAAAGCTGCGGGGGAAGGGCAAGTCTGTAAGCAACGGGTCCAACCCGCTCCAGGACCTCGAAGGGCCCCACGAACCTCGGCGCGAGCTTCCCTCTCACACCAAACCGCTGTAAGCCCTTCATGGGCGAAACACGAAGAAAGACGTGGTCCCCAACCTCGAACTGCACCTCTCTGCGTCTGCGATCTGCGTAGCTCTTCTGTCTGCTCCTGACAGTGCGGAGTCGTCTGTGGATCTGTTCAACTACCTCCTGACTCTGCCGGATCAACCTGGGGCCAACCTCCCACTTGGTCCCCACCTCAACCCAACTCAAGGGTGCCGTGCATTTCCGTCCGTACAGAGCCTCGTAGCGAGCCATGCCGATGCTCGAGTGATAACTGTTGTTGTATGCAAACTCTGCCAGGGGCAGGTGTTCCTCCCAAGAGCCCCTCCAGTCTAGTACACAGGCACGCAAAAGATCCTCAAGTGTCTGTATCGTGCGTTCCGACTGTCCGTCCGTCTGGGGGTGGTAAGCCGTGCTAAACCTCAACCTCGTCCCCAAAGCCTGCTGAAACTCAGCCCAAAACTGGGACGTAAAGCGGGTATCCCGGTCGGATACGATCTCCCGCGGAACTCCGTGTAGTCGCACCACATCACGGATATACCTCTCTGCCAACTGTGCTGGTCCCGAAGTGACTCGGATCGGCAAGAATCGTGCCGTCTTCGTCAACCTATCCACTATTACCCAGACCGCGTCGTGTCCTCGTTGGGTAACAGGTAAACCCACCACCAAGTCCATGGTGATGCTCTCCCACTTCCACTCCGGCACTGGAAGCGGCTGAAGCGGCCCTGCAGGCCTCTGATGCTCGGCTTTCACCTGCTGGCACACTAAGCACTGCTGCACGAACTCACCCACATCCCGCTTCATCCCTCTCCACCAGAACTCGCGTCTCAAGTCATGGTACATTTTCGTGTTTCCGGGATGTATGGTGAATCTGGAACCGTGTGCCTCAGTCAGGAGCTCTCTCAACAGCTCCTCGTCTCTGGGGACGCACAGCCGTCCCCTCAAGCGTAACACCTGGTCTGTGAAAGAGAAGTCCCCTGGGTCCCCTGACAGTACTCTGTCGCGCAAAGACTGCAAGTACGGATCGGCCATCTGTCCCGTGATGATGCGGTCTATCAACTCTGGTCTGGTCTGCCGTGTCACCGTCACTGCCCCACAGTATCCTCGTAACTCTAGAGGTCGCCAACTGCCCACCTCCTCCAAAAGGCTCCAACTCTGTAACTGTAGACTGGCCAAGCGTGCGGGCGCCTTACGGCTCAAGGCGTCAGCCACCACATTGGCCTTTCCCGGGTGGTAGGAGATGCTGCAGTCGTAGTCCTTCAGGAGCTCCAACCAACGTCTCTGTCTCATGTTGAGCTCCTTCTGGTCAAAAAGATATCTGAGGCTCTTGTGATCTGTAAAAATCTCGAAGGTCTCACCGTACAAGTAGTGCCTCCATGTCTTCAGCGCGAAGACAACAGCTGCCAACTCTAGGTCATGGGTAGGGTAGGTATGCTCATGGGGCTTCAGTTGCCGCGAAGCGTAAGCGACCACGTGACCCCTCTGCATGAGCACACCTCCTAACCCCTGCAAGGAAGCGTCCGTGTACACGACGAACCCGCCACTACTGTCAGGAATGGTGAGCACGGGAGCCGAGGTCAACCTCTCCTTCAGCTCCAGAAAACACGCCTCACAGGCGTCTGTCCAAGTGAAAGGCACATCCTTCCGAGTCAACTGTGTCATAGGACGTGCAATCTGCGAAAACCCTCTGATGAACCGTCTGTAGTAACCTGCCAGTCCCAGGAAACTGCGAATCTCAGTGACTGAACGCGGTCTCTCCCACCTGAGCACTGCCTCGACCTTGGCGGGATCCACCGCCAGGCCGTCTCCAGAGATCACATGACCCAAAAAGGTCACCTCCCTCAACCAGAACTCGCACTTGCTGTATTTGGCGTACAGCCTGCGTCGTCTCAGAGTGTCCAGAACCATCCGCAAGTGCTGTCCGTGCTGCGTCCGATCTCTAGAATAGATGAGTACATCATCTATGAAAACCACCACAAACTGGTCCAAGTACGGTCTGAACACCCGGTTCATCAGGTCCATGAAAGCAGCGGGGGCATTGGTCAGCCCAAACGGCATGACCAAAAACTCGTAGTGTCCGTACCGGGTGCGGAAAGCTGTCTTGGAGACGTCGGTCTCCCTGATCCTCAACTGGTGGTATCCAGACCTCAAGTCGATCTTGGAAAACACCGTGGCACCCCGCAACTGGTCAAACAAATCGTCAATCCTCGGCAGCGGATATCGGTTCTTGATGGTGACCCTATTCAGCTGTCTGTAGTCCACACAAAGGCGTAGGGTCCCATCCTTCTTCTTCACAAACAGTACCGGGGCTCCCCAGGGAGACGCACTGGGCCTCACGAAACCCTTCTCCAAAAGGTCCTGCAACTGAGACTTGAGCTCTCGCAGCTCAAGCGGTGCCATCCTGTATGGCGCGGTGGAGATGGGGTTGGTCCCTGGTACTAGTGAGATCTCAAACTCGATCTCACTTTCGGGCGGTAGTCCTGGTAACTGGTCTGGAAACACGTCGGGGTACTCTCTGACCACCGGGATGCTCTGGAAGTCTGCCACGGGGCTGTGCTCTGCCACCACACAAGCTAAGAAGCCCTCACACCCCTGGCTCAAAAGTCTCGCCGCCCGAAGTGACGAAATGCACCTGAAACCTCCGTCCACTGGCTGCCCGTGAAACTCGAAGGAAGGCAACTCCGGAATGGAGAAGACAATCTTCCTCTCAAAGCAGTCTACCAATGCGTGGTAATCGGACAGCCAATCCATCCCCAGGATCACCCCAAAGTCCTCCATCTGTATCATAATCAGGTCAGCTGGCAGGCTGTGTCCCCCGATGCTGACCCCGCAACCCGTGTACACCTCCTCAGCTACAAACAGCTGACCACTCGGACCTCTGATTACGAACGGGTTCTCTAACAATGTATAATCCTGGTCCAAACTAACTGCGAAACTGTCTGCGACAAACGAGTGCGTAGCGCCGGAATCGAAAAGCGTGTAAACGAGTCTGCCAGAAACTGAAACCATACCTGCTACCACGGATCCCGAAGCTCTGGCGTCCCTGTGTGTTAGGGCGTTGATACGCCCCTCAGCTCTAGGTGCGGACGAAGCAGCCACACTCTGCGTCGGACGGGTAGGTGCTGGCCGGTACCCTCCTCGCGACTGCGGTCCTCCTCCTCGCGCCTGGAAACCGCGGCCTCCTGCGCGCCCTCCAGTGCTCTGCGCGGGAAGTATCTGCTGACCTCCTGCCCTAGATGGGCAGTCCCTCCTGACGTGGCCCGGCTGGCCACACTGGTAGCAGAGGGGAACCCGACTCCCGCCCTCAGTGAGTCCCTGCTGTCGGCTAGGCGGGGGTCCGGTGCTGGCGACTGGCCCCTGTTGAGGGCCCCCAAAGGCCAGTGATGGCCCTGCACAACGTGACGGCTCTCCTGCGGACGCCACGTGTCTCCGTTCTCGCCGGCCCTGTGAGAAGTCTGGCTGAAAGGGCCGCTTCCGCCCGCCGTCGGTCTCTCGCGCGGACGGGTTGGTCTCCTCGTAAGTCATGGCTGCCTCTACCACCCTCGAAAACGTTGGCAGCTTCAGGGGTTTGACATACCCCTGGATCGCAGGCCGGAGCCCCTCGGTGAACCTCCAAAGGCGCTCCTCCTCAGTGGCTACCGCTGTCGCTGCAAAGCGGGACAGCTCCAAGAAACGCGTGCGGTACGCGCTCACGGTCATCGTCCCTTGGCGGAGAGTGTGGAACTCCCGCCTCCTCTGGTCCTGCCACGTCTGGGGAAAGTACTGCTCGCAGAAGAGGGTGACGAACTGGTCCCACGTCGGCTCGTCCCTCTCCTGTCCCCGGACCGCCCTCCACCACCGGTGTGCCGCACTCTCCAGCTGGTACGTGGCAAAGGCCACGCGGCACTCCACCGGGGGGCGAAGGGTGTCGAAGATCTTCTCCAGCTGCTCAAGCCAGTCCTCTGCCTCGGTCGGGTCCTCATCCCCCTTGAAGGAGGGGGGCTTCAGCTTCCGGAACTGTCCGAAAAGCTCGAAGTGGTGCTGTAGGGGAGGTGCTGGTGCACCTCCAGGCGAAGGTGCCTCGTGTACAGAAGTGTCGGAGGAAGGTGGGGGCGGCAGGGGCCCATCCCCTCCCTCGTGTCCGGCGCCGCGTCCGTCGCGTGGTCCCACAGAGGACTCCCCCTCTGCAACCCCAGGAGGAGGTGCTCGGGGCGGTGGGTGGAGCTCCTCTCGTACAATATCCCGTATCAGTCGGGCGAGGTCCTGGGCCTGGATGCCAGGGAGTGGTGGCTGGTCCACCGAGACGTCAACGACAGCACGTCCACCTCGCCGACCTCGCCCTCGGCCGCGCCCGCGGCCAGTCTCGCCAGTCCCACGACGAGGCATCTCCTGCAAGGAGACGCGAAACAAACGGAAACGTCAAAACAGACGGTACCTAACAACACTTCTAAGAGCTCATGTCAAGAGATATGTTGTGGTGGCTACTCTAGCTATAAACATGTGAATTGGTTATTTTCCAGTCAGTTGATTCACTTCTCGGGACGACCTTGCTCTGATACCATCTTGTAACGACCCGGTTCCCGAGTCCCTACGAGACACGAGAACCGGACCGACTCGACTAATCCCAAGACCCAGTCGTCCAACGAGGAAGTAACCAAAAGACAGTAAAATAAACCACATTCAGCATGAATATAACTAACAGTAAAAAAGTACAGCAGTAAGGAAAGAAACTACTACAGTAGGCACCACCACAACAGTAAAACAACATTTATCATATAACAAAAACTGCAGGTAAAGAAGGTACAGCGGAAACAAAACTACTCACTAGAACAGAAACAAAAGAAGGTACAAAGCTGTGGCAACTCTACTGGACCCTACTCGGCCCAGCGTCCTCTGCAGCCGCCGACCCTGGCTGCTCAACACCTGGTCCTGAAAAAGGTAACGAGTGTAACACGTCAGCAAAACGCTGAGTAGAGTGGCAAACTAACTAAAGGCAACAGTAGAGTGTACAGTAGCTGTTATGTTCTATTACTTCCTTTATTTACATCTTTCAATTTTTCTCACTATTTCATTTACTTCTCAGATCCTTTACTTGATCTCGAATGTCCTCGTGGGACGATCTTGATTGCAGTCTTTTCCAACAGTAGAAGTAGCACGTGGTGCTCTCCTGGCCGGGAGAGTCCCCCGTGGTGATCCTACCCTCAGTCAACCACCCCAAGGTCACTGACAGACGTAACGGTGACTACGGCACGCGCGATAAACGCACAGGTAGCTAGCCCGTACTGGCACGCGGTCAGTCGTTTCCGTTAACGGGTGCGCCCAAAGCACAGCACGGAACCAGGGCAGAGCCCTCTCAGTAACAGGGGTCCAACCCCTCCACAGTAACCAAACCGGGGCCTTGCCCCTCCACAGTCCGTGCACCCTCGTCTGACTACCCTGGTTTGCCCTAGTGGGCCTAACAAGTCGGTGAAGGAGGCTAGCAGAACCCCGGGGCCCGTGGGGTAGCTAGTACTCTCCTAACACTACTAGCTCTCCTCGGTACTACGTACACGAGGGCCAACAAGTCGGTACAGAGCGGCCAAGCCTAACCCCGGGTCCCTGGGGCGGCTGGCCCCACTCTGCACTAAAACAGGTACAGGTACTTCCCTTGGTACTGCGTACCCAAGAGACAGTACAACTACATCTCAGTTCCATTCCTTTTCTTTCCAGGAGTTCCACTCCTAATTCCCCGTAGGGTTCCAGCCCTTTATCTCAGAACATCATATGTTTCACTTTCCAGATTCACGTTCTCAATTTCCATGATCTCAAACATGTTTCTTTGTTCATAACAGGCAGCTGTTAATTAATTTCACAGGCAGCTTATATATTCCTTTCCATTTTTCCAAGACTGCAGTAATATACATTCCACTAGTTTTTCCATCCTAGGATTCATGCCATATCCTAGGATCTATCATACAATCTAGTTTTCCGGCCCTAGGATTCATGCAACACCTAGGAGCTATCATTCCATACATTTCTCATTCCTAGGGTTCATGCAATGCCCTAGGTTCTAGTTATGGTTCCATACTTTAACAGATTTTATTAATGCTTAAAAACCACTCTACCAGGTACAACGGAAGTAATGGGGGCGTGGTCGGGAATCCCGCGCGCCTCCGCGACTCTCAAGACGGCAACCGAACGAGGTCCTATCACAAGGATCAAACACAAGGAGTGTCTCAAAACAGTGTATAGCTACTGTAGGCGGGTAGAGGAATAAATTCTGAATCGAACGCAACTCGAATCGTGGAAGACGGAGCCCAAACGGGCCCTAAACGGGTCGAGAAAGACAATACTGTGCAAAATCAGACGTCTGGAACTCCTTCCAGACGTCTTAAACGGTGGATCAGAGAATTACCTGTTCGGCGTGGTTCCCCGGACGTCCAGAAGTCTGTGGCGACGTCTCTCCTAGATCCCAGACGTCCGATGGTCTCTCCGGACGTCTGGAGGTCACTCCCGCCGTCTGGTACAACTTCCAGACGTCGGATTCGCAAAGGATGACGAATCCGAACACCTGCGCACAGCCAACCCTCCTCCTTCAGTACGGTCAGTCGACAAAAGAAGAAGGAGAAAGCGGAACTCACCTTTCAGACGTCTGTATGATCACACAGACGTCGACCTTGCCGTCTGGATATCAGTCCAGACGTCTGATTCTGGAGATTTTTCCAGAATCAGAACCTCGCTCGGCCTCCGCTCGCGACGCCGCCCGCGTCGCACCTCGCGCGTCCGCTGCTCCGCCCGCAGCAGGTCCCTCTTCGCGACGCTCTGCGCCCCCTGCGCCCTCCGCCGGCCGGCCAAGCCGCTCCCGGCGAGCTCGCCCTCACGGCAGAGTCCCGCCCTCGCACGCTGCAGCTCCTCCGCGCCTTTGCTGCGCCGCTGCCGCTGCGCCCTCGCGTCCGCTCGCTCCGCCCGCAGCAGGAGAGGAGGAAGATGGTGGAGACGGGAGGGGAGGCGCGCCCCCTCCCCCTTTTAACGCCGCGCGGAGAGGAGGAGAGAGACGGCCGCAGTCGCCTGCAGCCGCAGAGAAGATGCGGATCGCAGGTCTGCGCGCACAGGCGCGCAGACGAATATCCCGTGCGAGTATAACTGTTCGTCAGACGTCTGTAAACTATCCCGGACGTCTGGTCAGACGTCTGGATGTGATCCCAGACGTCTTGACAGACGTCTGGGCCACCTCCCAGACGTCTTAAAAGACGTCTGGGGTACGCGCTCGTTACAGTGTTGTATTCTTGAGAGAATTACATATGAACCCCCTTTGTTTATGCTAATATGAGATCTAATTGGGGCTCTCCTTATTGATGAGTCTATTTTGCTGGACTATTATCAAGCCTAAAAATAATAGTCTCGATGGTTTATAGTTCTTAGCATAAGCATCTTATTATATATATATTGATTAATTTATATTACATGCATTTACCATTGTGAATAGATAGTGCTCATGTAATTTCATATATTTTAGAATTAATTGCGTCTTGCATAAAATACAGGGAATAACTGTCGACGATTAAAGAGATCATCGTTATTTTTAGGTAGAGTTAATGGGGGGCCGTGTTAATTTTAGTAAGGGATTTAAAATCCCTTAATTTAAGCCATTCAAGAAGGAGAGGAGGTGGTGGCCCGCTTCGTCTTTATGGTTATTATAGTCGTTGTGGCATATGACAAAACAGTTACCAATTTAATACAATTTATTACTCGGAATGACAAGTTTCCCGAGGTCGAACTCAGGGAGCAACTATAATTCTAGAAACATTCTGTTACAAAAAGAATAAGAGAGAGAGAGAGGGAGCAAAAGTTTTCTTTTTTGTGTTCTTCTCTCTTCCTCTTCTCTTTTCAGCTGATTCTTCTTTTCTTCAATCTGCCTTCTTCTCCTTTCTTTTCTCTGCTGCGGCTGTGGTGACCCTTTCTCTTTCTCCTTTCTTCCTCTCTGATTTTCTTCTCTTCTTCCTTGCGGCTGCAGGGGCTTTTCCCTTCTCTTTCTTTCAGCTGCTAAGTCTTCCTTTCTTCTTCCTTCTTTTCTTCTTCCTCTTCTTTTTATTTTTCTTCTGCTCTAACCGTCCCTCTTCTTTCTTTCTTTCTCCTTCCTGTCTTCTTCTTCTTCTTCTTTGCATCTTCTTTCTTTCTTCTTCAGCTTGCCTTCTTCTACTCTGGCTGCTGCCCTTCCGACGTTTGACTTGGCACTCAGACGGCTTAACTGTGCGTTTGCTACAGTGTGGCTCCTTTTCGTCTCCTTCAGTTCCTTTCCTTCCTTTCTTCTTCCTTCGCCTGCCTCTTCCTTCTTTTTCCTTCTTCCCTGTGCGCACACACAACTATCAGTGAAAAACCTACCCCTACCCCTTCCCCACATCTCTCTCTCTCTCTGAATCTCTCTTTGGAAAGCTCTCCTAGAGTCGGGTAACTGGGTTGGGTTGCGCGTTTGGGACCAGGCCCATCGGCGTGCGATGGTGGGCGAGGAGTGCTTGGTCGGGTAGTCTGGTTCGGCCCAAACCTGCGGGGCATGAGCGCAGGTGATGAGAACCTCGTCATAAACCCTAAGCTAGCACCATCTAACCCAGATTTGCAAGAAAAAGCTCCTACATAACTCTAGAAAGGCTTGGCTCAGAGAAATTCTGAGTTTGTAAAGAAAACAGAAACTAAGGGGTAAAAATGCAATTTCACCAATTCAATCTGAAAACAGGGTAACTCAGGGTCCAAACATAGGTCAAAATAACCTAATAGGAAGAAAAGTGGGATGAGATGATCCAATAAGGGCTACAGCAACTACAAGGAATTAAATGACATCCTGTAACCCTAAAAATAAATTCACTTCAATTCACGAGGTTCGAGGCAAAGAAAAAATCGAATAAATCCTCTAAAATTCATAGAAAAATAATCTCTAGGGCTTAGAACCTCCAATTTGGCCTTAGGAACCCATTTTGACCTACATTGAGAACCATGCCCAATTAATAACCTAATTTGGGTTTTTGCGTAAATTGACCGGTCAAAAAAGGTCTGAAATAGAAATAAAATTCACCATTAGAATCCTTAGGTCCCATTTAGTCATGCATAAAAACTTGAGCCTAAGAAGAGACCTTCTTGACCAACTTTGCATTTTGGTCCTCATCCATTACTTTTTGACCCTCAACTTTTGAAACCCTCGCATTTTGGCCCCTAATTCTTCATCATTTTTTGCATTTGGGTCCTCCCTGCAAAACCCTGAGCAGCGCCATGCTCCGGCGAGGCATGGCGCCGCGCAGGGTGAGGGCCACCCCCTACCAAGACAACGGGGTGTTCCCTACGATGTCTGCTGTCGCAGGGACACCTCCACGATCTCTGCCATCGCCCACACCTTCCGTGCGAACGCGCGGAAGGTATGGGTCGCGATCTGGCCATCCTCCAGCGAGGGAGGCACGTCGTCTCCCTCCGCCCTCCTCTCTGATTTCGCCTCTATAAAAGCCACCACCGTCTGCCGCTTTCGGTAGCTCGATTCTGACAAAGAACCACTCACAACTTTCTTCTCTTCCCACTCCGGCAGACACCAAGCGAGCTCCGGCGAGCCCCCTTTCCTTTCTTCTTCGCTCTGCCACAAAACCAATGGCAGAGACTTCTTCCTGATTCTCCTCCGCGTCGCGCAATACCCGCGCGCGCTGCTTCAGCCCCATCGTCGCCGCCGTCCGCCCCCACTGGGTACCTTCTTCTCCGGCGACAGTCGACACGACTGCCGCCCTGCTCCTCCCCCTTCGTCCCTGCAAGTAGGTAACAGTTACTTCTCTTCCTCCCCTCTTTCTTTTCCCTATTTTAATTTGCTCAATCAAACCCTCGACCGACCCGACCACCATCATCTTCCACGCCTCCGGCCTACCTCCGACGAGTCGCTCCCATCATTCCGCCACTCCATACGACTCACCGACCGACCCAAAACCTCCGCCTCGTCCCACTGAACCATTTCCGCCCCTTCACTGCCACTCCTCACCTCCACCATACTCCACCGAACAAACCCATTCTTGCAGCTACAGTCCGACCTAGCCCCGCCACCAGACGCCGACCCACGACCTGCCACACCCCACACCACCTTCGCCTTGCCACGGCGAAGGTCCCCCGCGTGTTTAATTAGGCCGAAGGGCCGTATTCCTGTCTAACAGGTTCGCTGCTCCAGCCGCCATTAGCGACGACTGAAGCAGCTTCGAGGCGAGCTCCAGGCCCTGCAGCCCCAGATTCCCAGGTGCTGCAGGTTGGGGCGAAGTCCGCAAAGGCTTCTGCCTCTTCAGTTGGCCCAGACATCGGCTGCAGCTGATCAGAGGGCGAGGTAGAGTCGTCCTGCGGGCGCACGCGAAGACAACAGAAGATAGTCCCACATCGTGGGATTTCGAGGCCGCGCGCCTGCATAAAGGCAAAACGTGCCTTAGTCTCTTCTCCTCCTGACCACGGGGTGAGGTCCCTCTCACCCGCTCGACCCGACCTCGTTCGCAACCACCCCCCGCGGACCTGGCCCGACCCGTTTACCCGACCTGCACTCCTCGCCCACCACCGCATGCCAGTGGGCCTGGACCCGGGCGCGACCCGTACCCGAATACCCGGCAGCTCTGGGAGAGCTATCCTACGAGTGAACTCTGAGAGAGAGAGACGCAGGGGAGGGTAGAGTAGGTTTTTGCCCTCTGACCAAACTGCGAGTGTGCAGGCACAGGAGAAGAAGAAGAAGAGAAGGCACACCGCAGAGGAAGAAGAAGAAGAAGAGAAGGCACACCGCAGAGGAAGAAGAAGGACTGCGAGAAGAAGGAAAGAAGAAGCACTGTAGCAAAAGCTACTTAAGTCGTCTGATTGAAAAATCAGACAACGGCCTGCAGGAAGAAAAGAAGAAGCTTGGAAGAAGAAACGAAAGAAAGAAGGCATAACCTCAAGCAAGGAAAGAAAAGAAAGAAAGAAAAAAGAAGAGGAGGATCACCACTGCCGCAGAGAAGAAAAAGAGAAAGAGAAGAAGAAGCTCTGAAGAAGAAAGAAAGAAGAAGAACAGAAGAGGAATAAGAAGAACAGAAGGAAGAAGACTGAAGAACCCAAAACAAGAGAAGAGAAGAAGACAACGACGAGAAAGAAGAGAGAAGAAGAAAAAGCCAACAAAATAAATCTCTCTCTCTCTCTCTCTTTTCACTTTTGTAATAGAAACTTTGTATCTCTAGAATACAGTTTGCTCCCTGAGTTCGACCTCGGGAGATCTTTTATTTTCCGAGTAAAAATTTTTAAAGTGGCAATGACTATCTGTACTACAACGCCATTTCTATAACAAAATAACAAAACCTAGTCATACTGCCATTATTCTTAGCGCCGTTGCCGGGGAGCAACGACTATTCTAGAAGCTTTAAATTTCTTTCAAGAGATTGCTAATCTTTTTCTCTCTCTTGTGTGCAGGTAAAAATTGGAAGAGCAGCCGCACAACAAACACTCCAACAAACAGGTAATCTTCATTAGCCCTCTCTTAAACTCCCTTAAAAAGGAACAAAAAAATCAATCAACTTAGGGCTACCTGCATCATACATAGTAATTCCTCAAAGTTGCCTAAATTTTTCATTTCAACACATTTTAACTGTCCATCTAGCTAAGGTAACTAGGGCTAAAACCTTCTTGATTGAGCCCTAGATACTACATTTTTGAGGCAACTAAAATGGACCAACTAGAGCCAACTCAGGAATTGAAAAACTAGGGCTTTTAGAGACACACCTTCTATTAACAAAGAAAAGATCTTCCCAAAAAGAGGTGTACCTAAACCTTGCTTGAAAATGATCTACATAAGAGAAACCCTAAGCAAATGACTCTCTAAACACTTGAACCCTAAAAAGAAAGGACCCAAAAGCTCTCAAAAGAGCAAGAGGTGAAGTTGTCCGCTTGGGTCAACCAACCTTAAAATTAGGTCACTTCTTCACTCAAAAATACCTAAAAGTTCAAGTGAAACCTTAAGCACCCTGATCTTAAACTAAAATTGGTAGACTTAAGAGGTCAAGATCCCCATTCTGGTCTACCTGGAACCGCAGTGACAAGAGAGGTCGGGTGGGGGAAACCCTGTAACCCGTGGGGACGCTCTACCGTGTAGGGGTCTTTGCGGGACTCACCCTCTCTGGCTACCCAGGTAATTCTCAGGTGGACGATCTTTTTGATCAAGGGGTCCATCTGCCCCGCACCTGTATAGTCACCCAACACATTTTTGGGTGTCTTGATTGGGTCCAGCACCTTCTAAACTCTTCTACTCCAACAGTGCATGAACGGTAGGAGATCCTTAAGATCTCCTTTAGGAATTCACTCTCGTCAAGGCCCAGCCTCGACGCCCGTGTTTGAACAGCAACCCCACCACATTATTCTCTCATCCGATTCAGAACCAAGCTCTTCTTCTTCTCCCATCATGGCTCAGCCAGTTGAGGAAGAAAACAATTTGGAGCACCAGCTCCAGTGACTTAATGACCTCTTCCAAAACTTTGTGCACCCACCGCAGCGTCCTATGATGCGGGACCATTATAATCCTGCTGTGGTGTCCATTGAGCCTCGAGTCAGAATCCCGACTGGAGGACCTGATTCTGAATTAAAGCCCAACATCATTATGCTATACCTAAATTCCATGGGCTTAATTCTGAAGATCCCTTCCAGCACATCAAACAACTAAAGCATCTGGCCCAAACTTTTGGGTCAGACGCGCAAAATCGGGATATTCTTCTCATGAAGATGTTCTCATTTTCTCTTATGGACAAGGTCGCTCATTGGTATCAAACTCAGACCCGGCCGATCAACACTTGGGAAGAACTTCAGTCCGAGTTCTTGAAAAAGTTCTTCCCCGTTGGTCGGACCAACGCCTTGCGCCATCAGATTACGCACTACACTCAACAAACAGGGGAACCTCTCCATGAGGCATGGGATCGTTTTCAGGATCTCATGAGAAAGTGCCCCCATCGTGGAGTTCCTAAATGGGAACAGGTCCAATCTTTTTACCAGGGACTTCGTGAGGATATCCATCTTTTCGTCAATGCAACCTGCGGAGGAAATATCATGGGTCAACATGAGGACACCGTGTGGGAGATTCTCGAAAACATGTGCGAGAACTCCATCAATAATGACTCCATGGGATTATTCAACAGGACGAGTACCCGCGCATCGACGAATCTCAGGGGAGCACATGAGACGTAGGGCCTGTCTGCATCAGTCGACCTGGAATTAATGGCCAGTCGATTGGACAAGGTCTCGATTATTGAAAAGAAGGTGGATGAACTGACTCAGCACCTGCAGCAAGCCACCTCTGCGCATAACCCCTTTGCACAGCCTCCTTCAACAAGGGAAACTGTGCAAAATATTCTCCATCAATCTTCTCCTAGGATGGATCCATATCCACCATCTGATTCTCTAACCAGAGGTCCATCCGATCCTCTCTATACCAACCCGGGGAATTCCATTCCCTCTTTCTCTGACTCTCTGGAGGTTCCTCAGGCCTGCGAGGACCTCAACGCCATCCAGAATGACCCGTTCTCCAACACCTATAACCCTGGATGGCGAAACCATCCCAACTTTCAGTGGGCGGGAAATTCCCAAACCCAAAGACCACCCTTTCAACCCCGCCCACAACCCCCTCGTCCTTACCAGCCGCCTCAGCCTCGGCCCAACCCTACTTATCCATCAGGGCCAAATCAGGATCAAATGTCCCTTATCCTTCAGACTCTGGCTGACATTCAAAGAACGGATGCGGCTATTCAAAAACAACACAAGGACGAACTTACAGAGGTCCGAAACCGATTGGCCCAGTTGGCAAATTCTCGCCAGCCAGGCACTCTTCCTTCCCAACCTCTCCCTGTAACGAACGCACGCCCCAGACGTCGGACCAGACGTCTTGGGTCACTTCCAGACGTCTGACCAGACGTCTGGGATCGTTTCCAGACGTCTGGAAATCGGTTATTTTCGACACGTGTGGGTCGTCTGCGCGCCTGAGCGCGCAGACCGCATATTCGCTCCTGCGGCTGCACATTCTCGCCGCTGCAGTCTCTCTCTCTCCTCCTCGCGCGGCCTTAAAAGGCCACGCGCTCTCTCCCGTCGCCTCCACCCCTTTCCTCTTCTCCTTCCAGTGCGCGAGAGCGAGCGCGAGAGCGGGCGCGGGGTTGCTGCGGCGGCGACGGCCGTAGTGAGCGCGGAGGGGGTGCTGCGTGCGAGAGCGGCGCTCAGCCGTGAGGGCGAGCTCGCCGGGGCTGCCAGGGCCGGCCGGCGAGGAGCGCAGCAGGCGCGGAACGACGCGGGAGGCCTGCTACGGCTCGACCAGCAGGCGCACTAGGTGCGATGCGGGCGGCGTCGCGAGCGGAGGGCGAGTCGCACCCTGGTTCTGGAGAAATTTCCAGAATCAGACGTCAGTGCTGATAGACAGACGGTGAGGTCGACGTCTGGAAGATTGTCCAGACGTCTGAAAGGTGAGTTTTCCGTCTTCTTCTTCCTTCTTGTCGACAGACCATACTGAGGGAGGGAGATGGGTGTGCGCAGGCTCGGTGATTCGCCATCCAACGTGAATCAGACGTCTGGCTGTAGTACCAAACGGCGGGAGCGACCTCCAGACGTCCGGGGTGACCATCGGACGTCTGGGAACTGGGCCAGACGTCCCCGCAGGCTTCTGGACGTCTGAGAAACCACGCAGAACAAGGTAATTCTTTGATCCACTTTTTAAGACATCTGGAAGAAGTTCCAGACGTCTGATTTTGCACAGTGTCGTCGTTTTCGACCCGTTGAGGGCCCGTTCGGGTTCCGTTTTCCGCGTTTCGAGTTGCGTTCTTTCCGGAATTAAATCCTCTACCCGTCTACAGTAGCTATACACCATTTTGAAACACTCCTTGTGTTTGATCCTTGTGATAGGACATCGTTCCGATGCAGTCTTGGGGGTCGCGGAGGCAAGCGGGATTCCCGATCACGCCCCCATTACTCCCGTCGTACCTGGTAGAGTGGCTTTTAAGTATAACCTGTTAAATTGTGGAATCATAGATAGAACCTAGGACATTGCATGAATCCTAGGAATGAAAAACAGATTGAATGATAGATCCTAGGTGTTGCATGAATCCTAGGGTTGAAAAACTAGATTGTATGATAGATCCTAGGATACGGCATGAATCCTAGGACGGGAAAACTAGTGGAACAGATGAATACTGCAGTATTGGAAAAATGGAAAGGAACAAATAGCTTCTTGTAATCGAATTAACAGCTGCCTGTTGAATAAATAAACGTGTTTGAGAACATGGATTGTGATAACGTAAAACTGGAAGGTGAAACTTAGACGTTCTGAGCTGGAACCCTACGGGGAAGTAGGAGTAGAACTCCTGGAAAGTGAATGGAATAGTATTGGGGAAGTGAGCTGGCCCTTGAGTACGGAGTACCAAGGAGAGCGACTGTCCCCCTGTTTAGTGTAGAGCGGAGCCAGCCACCCCAGGGACCCAGGGTTAGGACTGGCCACTCTGTACCGACTTGCTGGCCCTCGCGTACGTAGTACCGAGGAGAGCTACTAGTGTAGGGAGGTACTAGCTACCCCACGGGCCCCGGGGTTCTGCTAGCCTCCCACACCGACTTGTTAGGCCCACTGGGGCAAACCAGGGTAGTCAGGCGAGGGTGCACGGACTGTGGAGGGGCAAGGCCCCTGTTTGGTTACTGTGGAGGGGTTGGACCCCTGTTACTGAGAGGGCTCTGCCCTGTACTGGTTCCGTGCTGTGCTTTGGGCGCACCCGTTAACGGAAACGACTGACCGCGTGCCAGTGCGGCTTAGCTACCCGTGCGTTTACCGCACGTGCCGTAGTCACCGTTACGTCTGTCAGTGACCTTGGGGTGGTTGACTGAGAGTAGGATCACCACGGGGGACTCTCCCGGCCAGGAGAGCACCACGTGCTACTTCTACTGTTCGGAAAAGACTGCAATCAAGATCGTTCCCACGAGGAACATTCGAGATCAAGTGAAAGATCTGAGAAATAGATAAATCGTGAGATAATTGAAAGACTTAAATAAAGAAAGTAACATAACTTAACAGATACTGTACACTCTACTGTTTCTTTAGTTTTAGTTGCCACTCTACTCAGCATTTTGCTGACGTGTTACACTTGTTACCTTTCAGGACCAGGTGTTGAGCAGCCAGGGTCAGCGGCTGCAGAGGACGCTGGGCCGAGTAGGGTCCAGTAGAGTTACCACTGTTTCTTGTACCTCTTTTTGTTCCGTTATAGTGAGTAGTTCTTGTTTCCACTGTACTTTTCTTTACCTGCAGTTCATATTTAGTTATGAATGTTGTTCTACTGTTGTGGTGGTATATACTGTAGTAGTTTCTTTTCTTGCTGCTGTATTTTCTTACTGTTAGTTATATTCATGTTGAATGTGGTTTATTTTACTGATCTTTTGGTTACTTCCTCGTTGGATGATTAGGTCTTGGGATTAGTTGAATCGGTCCGGTTCTCGTGTCTCGTAGGGGCTCGGGAACCGGGCCGTTACACTCCCTAATCCGAATAACGTGCCAACCCAGCAGCGCGTTATGAACCCAAACCCGGGCCATGCCCATATGATTTATCAGGCCCCCTCTTTTCCTTCACCCGACAGGATAGAAGCCTCCACTTCTGTTGCAAGTTACCAGCAGCAACCTATCTTACCCAATCCTAACCAAAACCAGGTAGGACTTAATTCTGTAACAACCCGTAGTGGTAAGGAAACCCAAGACCCACCTCATCCAAACCACTCCAAGCCTGGTAGCAATCCCAAGCCGAGGACAGTAATCCAGGACGTTCCCACCCCTATCCCAGATCCAAAACCTGGACCTATCCTAGAAGTACCAACCAAGATCCCATTTCCCGAGGCCTTGACCAAGGGAAAGAAGACCACCAAGCCTATGGCACCTGAGGAGGACCTGATCAAGCTCTTTGAGCAGGTCCACATAAATATCCCTTTGATGGATGCAATCCGCCACGTACCGGCTTACGCATGATTTTTAAAGAATGTATGTACACCCCAGCGTAAGTCGCGAACCAAGGGTGGGAGCCCAATTGTTCTTTCAAAGCAAGCCAGCTCTGTAATCCTCAGTAGACTCCCACCCAAGGGAAAAGATCCTGGTACTCCCCTGATTTCCTGCAAGATAGGTGATACCTAATTTGATAGAGCTTTGCTAGTCTTGGGTGCATCCATAAACCTGATACCCACATCCTTACTTGACCATCTAGAAGAATCTGAGCTAAGACCAACCGAGGTGACATTACAATTAGCAGATCGATCCATAAAATCACCAAAAGGGATTCTCGAGGATGTTATCATAAGAGTGAGGGATTTCTATTTTCCCGTGAACTTTATAGTCTTAGATATGGACGCACCTGAGAACCCTAGGGATACACCAATCATTTTAGGGGGACCTTTCTTGGCTACTGCTAGAGCGAACATTAGCTGTGAGGAGGGCCAAATAGAGCTCAAATTTGGGGATCAAACCTTGAAAATTGATATATTTAAGGCCCAACAAGGAATTAATTGCGGTGTCATCGAACAGATTTGTGACATTAAGACTTTGGTTGATGAAACACACTTCCAGAATGACCTGATTATGCCTCATCAACAGAAGGATCTTGACCCGCAAAAAGAGGAGTGGAGTCCGAATATAAACAACCTAGTAACTCCTACCCTTGAACCTCACGTCTACACTGAACCACCCGCTGCTGCTGATAACCCTATCCTCGAGTTAAAGCCTCTTCCTGCTCACTTGAAATACATCTTTTTAGGTTCTAATCAGACCCTCCCTGTGATTATCAATTCCAACCTCAATCCCGAACAGGAATCCCGTCTGATTGCTATTCTCCAGCATCGCAGAGCCATCGGGTGGACTCTCGATGATTTGACTGGAATAAGCCCCTCTTATTGTACTCATCATATCTATTCAGAAGAGGGCGCACGACCTTCTCCTGAAATGCAGAGACGTTTGAACCCTAATCTACAGGAGGTCGTGAAAAAGGAGATCATCAAGTGGTTAGATGCTGGAATCATCTACCCGATCTTCGATAGTCGTTGGGTGAGCCCAATTCAGGTTGTGCCTAAGAAGGCAGGACTCACCACCATAACGACTGAGACCGAAGAAATCATTCCTACCCGATTAGCCAATGCGTGGAGAGTCTATATAGATTACCGCCGACTCAATTCCTCCACGAAGAAGGATCATTTCCCACTACCTTTCATTGATCAAATTCTCGAGAAACTAGCGGGAAATAGGTTCTTCTGCTTTCTTGACGGGTACTCCGGTTATAACCAGGTGGCAATCCATCTTGAGGACCAAGAAAAGACCACGTTCACCTGCCCCTTTGGAACATACGCTTTCCGAAGGATGCCTTTCGGTCTTTGCAATGCACCCGCTACCTTTCAGCGGTGCATGCTTGCCATATTCTCAGATATGGTAGGTGATTTTCTGGAAGTCTTCATGGATGACTTTTCAGTTTTTGGAGAATCTTTTGATGATTGCCTCCAACACTTGGTCCAAATACTCAGGCTATGCATCGAGGTGAATTTGGTTCTTTCCTGGGAAAAGAGCCATTTCATGGTGCCTGAGGGAATTGTCCTGGGACACTTAATTTCAGAAAAAGGCATCCAGGTGGATCGAGCTAAGGTTGATCTGATCTCTCGCCTTCCTATGCCTAGCTCGATCAGGGACATCCGTTCTTTTTTGGGGCACGTCGATTTTTACCGTAGTTTCATTCCAGATTTCTCGAAAATCGCGCGCCCCTTGACTTCTCTTCTCTCTAAGGATGTACCCTTTGAAATCTCCAAGGAATGCACACTAGCCTTTGAAAACCTGCGTGACCGAGTCACCCAGGCACCTGTCCTACAATCCCCTGATTGGTCTCAACCCTTTGAGATCATGTGCGATACGTCTGATTTCGCTGTAGGAGCGGTCCTGGGGCAAAAAGCTGACAGGAAGCCCGTGGTCATCTACTACGCTAGCAAGACACTTGACGAGGCTCAGCATAACTATACAGTTATGGAGAAAGAGCTGCTAGCCGTACTATTTGCCCTTGAAAAGTTCCGATCGTATCTTCTGGGTTCTCATGCCATCATTTACTCGGATCACGCGGCTGTAAGGCATCTCCTTGCCAAGAAGGACGCGAAGCCCTGACTAATCTGTTGGATCTTGCTGTTGCAAGAATTCGATCTTGAGATTCACGACATGGCGGGAAGGCAGAATGTGGTAGCCGACCATCTGTCCCATCTTCCTTCTGAGATTGTCGACCCTTCCGGACCCATCACAGAACACTTTCCTGATGAGCACCTGCTTACTCTTGGTACTAAACTTCCATGGTTTGCTGATATAGTAAACTACTTGGCATCTCATCAGACCCCACCTGATTGGCCAAAAGCCAAGAAAGACAAACTGCGTTCTGATACCAAGTATTACATATGGGAAGATCCGTACCTTTTCCGCATAGGTGCTGATCAAATTATTCGGAGATGTGTCCCGGAAGAGGATGTCAGCAATATCCTCTCTTTCTGCCATGACCAGGCATGCGGTGGCCATTTCTCTGGGCATAAAACCGCATCAAAAGTCCTCCAGTGTGGCTTCTACTGGCCTACACTATTCAAAGACGCATACAGTCACTGCAAGGCATGCAGTCGCTGCCAGACTTTGGGCAACATGAACCGTCGCGACATGATGCCTTTGCAGCCAATTCTCGTATGCGAAATCTTTGACGTTTGGGGGATTGATTTTATGGGCCCCTTTCCTGTTTCGGATGGTTTCGAGTACATTCTGCTTGCTGTGGACTATGTGTCCAAATGGATCGAAGCCATACCGACCCGAACCTGTGATCACAAGACTGTTCTTAAATTCATTCATCAAAACATTTTCTCAAGGTTCGGGATTCCCCGTGCTATAATCTCTGATGGGGGAACCCATTTTACAAATGCTCAGTTTAGGTCACTGATGACCAAATATGGGGTGTCTCACCGAATCTCTACTCCTTACCACCCCCAAACTAATGGTCTAGCTGAGCTGTCAAATCGGGAGATCAAGAAAATCCTGCAGGTCACTGTTCGGCCTGACAGGAAGGACTGGTCATCTCGACTTCCGGAAGCATTGTGGGCCTATAGGACCGCCCACAAGACCCAATTAGGCATGTCTCCCTTCAGACTGGTGTACGGAAAGGCGTGTCACCTTCCCGTAGAACTGGAGCATAAAACCAATTGGGCAGTACGGAACTGTAATCTAGATCTTTCCAAGGCTGGAACCCACAGAAAACTCCAAATCAGCGAGATCGATGAATTACGCCTAGACGCGTATGAGAACTCGCGAATCTACAAGGAGCGGGTTAAAGCCTTCCATGACAAGCATATCTCGAGAAAGATCTTTCATCCTGGTCAAAAGGTCATACTCTTTGATGCCCGACTTAAACTTTTCCTGGGAAAACTGCGATCCAAGTGGGTCGGACCATATTTAGTCCGACAGGTTTTTGGAAATGGAGCGATCGAAATCAGTCCACTCAGCCACGATTCCAAACCTTTCATCATGAACGGTCAGAGACTCAAGCCGTTCATTGATGTGACTTCTACTGATTTGGCTGAATCATCTCACATCCTCCATTCCCCTTGAGCTTATTGTGCCCAGCTGATGGCGTAAAACTCAGCGCTTAACGGGAGGCAGCCCGTCATTTTCTAAAAATCTAAAACCCTTTTCACATTTTTGTTCACTTAAATTTCACTCTCATAGACAGCCGACTCTACCTCAGATGCGTGCATCTAAGATTAGAAATCATCCGCAGAATTCATCCCGACCCATTCATTCGTTAAAACATCTGTCTTAAGGAATGAACTAAGTAAATAAAAACCCCTAAGTCACAATGAGGGCATTGCAAACCTTAGGCATGAGGGGGTATAAAAGTGCAAAACTTGTAAAAAAGGGGTTTAAAAACAAAAAATTCACATATGCCAAAAACACCATAAAAAATAAAAATAAAAAAAAGAGGAGAAAGGAAATTTTCTGGGAGAAGGGAAAACAAACAAAATGAAAAGGAGCACAAAAAATGAAAGAAAAGAGTAATAGTCATTAGTAAGAAGCTAAGGAATTGATCTAAGTTCTAGACCCTATTCAAGAAAAGAAATGAAAAGTGCATGGTAAGATTAGTAAGAATGCAAACCTTTGTCATTCTTGGATAGTCTCTTAGTACCTATTAAGATCTAGACAATCCTCAAGAGGATGAGGAAAATGAAAAGCTTAAGTACTAGGTCCAAGGCTTAGGGAGTATTTGACCTCACTAACTAACTCTTGGTTTACGGGACTCAGTAACCTAAGCACCCCAACCCCACACACAGCCTGGTTCAGTAAGCATAAAAAATTCAAAATCACGCAGAAGCGTCGCAAAACTCTGAAAAATACACCTAGAATAGGAGCGGCCGATCAACACAAGTTGATTTGGACGAGTTCCCAGCGCGGAGAGGCGAGAAATCCCCTCGAAGATGCGTAACAAAATATCATCTCCTCGGTGCTTGTCTCTTAGGATATTCACATATCCTACTGGGGGCATGTAAGCACTCTGCCGGTTCAGATTCCATGGATGGCATTATCACGAAGTGTCAATTGCCAAGGTCTGAATTCGGCCACGGAATACCATGGATGGGATTATCCTGAAATCTCAATAGCCAGGGTTCTGGGGGTTGCCATGGGCGGTGCTATCTCGAAGCATCGATTGCCAGGAACCCTTGAGGATTGATGATGGGAGCAATGAATCTGATACAGACCGTGTTGAAAAGCCAATCCTAAGCTAGAACTAAAAAGAAAAAGAGAAAGAAAAACTCTCCAAATAGAAAAACTTACTACCTCTCTCTCTTACAAAATGCACTACGAACTGAACTAGGGCAAAAATCGTTTCAAGCACGGGGTGCTTTAACCACGAAGTCTAATAAACCTTAGGTTAGTTCTTGTGGGCCTTAAAAACCTTTGCCAAAGACTGAGGCTAAGGCTAGACAGATCTGGATCTTGGTTGGTACTAGAGTACCTTTTAAGCCTATGGTCATCATTCTAACCTAATCTAGGTTCAAATGAAAAAGCACTTATCTGAAGTTGTTAAAAACATCATGGTCTAGAACAAAGGTTAAAACCTTAGGTTTTTAGGCATGGGGGTATGATGAGAACCTCGTCATAAACCCTAAACTAGCACCATCTAACCCAGATTTGCAAGAAAAAGCTCCTACATAACTTTAGAAAGGCTTGGCTCAGAGAAATTCTGAGTTTGTAAAGAAAACAGAAACGAAGGGGTAAAAATGCAATTTCACCAATTCAATCTGAAAACAGGGTAACTCAGGATCCAAACATAGGTCAAAATAACCTAATAGGAAGAAAAGTGGGATGAGATGATCCAATAAGGGCTACAGCAACTACAAGGAATTAAATGACATCCTGTAACCCTAAAAACAAATCCATTTCAATTCACGAGGTTCGAGGTAAATAAAAAATCGAATAAATCCTCTAAAATTCATATAAAAATAATCTCTAGGGTTTAGAACCTCCAATTTGGCCTTAGGAACCCATTTTGACCTACATTGAGAACCACGCCCAATTAATAACTTAATTTGGGTTTTTGCGTAAATTGACCAGTCAAACAAGGTATGACCTAGAAATAAAATTCACCATTATAATCCTTAGGTCCCATTTAGTCATGCATAAAAACTTGAGCCTAAGAAGAGACCTTCTTGACCAACTTTACATTTTGGTCCTCATCCATTACTTTTTGACCCTCAACTTTTGAAACCCTCGCATTTTGGCCCCTAATTCTTCATCATTTTCTGCATTTGGGTCCTCCCTGCAAAACCCTGAGCATCGCCATGCTCCGGCGAGGCATGGCGCCGCGCAAGGTGAGGGCGACCCCTTGCCAAGACAATGGGGTGTTCCCTATGCGAGCCCCCTTTCCTTTCCTCTTCGCTCTGCCACAAAACCAATGGTAGAGACTTCTTCCTGATTCTCCTCCGCGTCACGTAATACCCGCGCGCGCTGCTTCAGCCCCATCGTCGCCGCCGTCCGCCCCCACTGGGTACCTTCTTCTCCGACGACAGTCGACATGACTGCCCCCCTGCTCCTCCCCCTTCGTCCCTGCACGTAGGTAACAGTTACTTCTCTTCCTCCCCTCTTTCTTTTCTCTATTTTTATTTGCTCAATCAAACCCTCGACCGACCCGACCACCCTCATCTTCCACGCCTCCGGCCCACCTCCGGCGGGTCGCTCCCATCATTCCGCCACTCCATACGACTTGCCGACCGACCCAAAACCTCCGCCTCGTCCAACTGAACCGTTTCCGCCCCTTCATTGCCACTCCTCACCTCCACCATACTCCACCGAACAAACCCATTCTCGCGGCTACAGTCCGACCTAGCCCCGCCACCAGACGCCGACCCACGACCTGCCACACCCCGCACCACCTTCGCCTTGCCACGGCGAAGGTCCCCCGCGTGTTTGATTAGGCCGAAGGGCCGTATTCCTGTCTAACAGGTTCGCTGCTCCAGCCGCCATTAGCGACGACTGAAGCAGCTTCGAGGCGAGCTCCAGGCCCTGCAGCCCCAGATTCCCAGGTGATGCAGGTTGAGGCGAAGTCCGCAAAGGCTTCTGCCTCTTCAGTTGGCCCAGACATCGGCTGCAGCTGATCAGAGGGCGAGGTAGAGTTGTCCTGCGGGCGCACGCGAAGACAGCAGAAGATAGTCCCACATCGTGGGATTTCGAGGCCGCGCGCCCGCATAAAAGCAAAAAGTGCCTTAGTCTCTTCGCCTCCTGACCACGGGGTGAGGTCCCTCTCACCCGCTCGACCCGGCCTCGTTCGCAACCACCCCCCGCGGACCTGGCCAGACCCGTTTACCTGACCTGCAGTCCTCGCCCACCACCGCACGCCGGTGGGCCTGGACCCGGGCGCGACTCATACCCGAATACCCGGCAGCTCTGGGAGAGCTATCCTACGAGTGAACTCTGAGAGAGAGAGACGCGGGGGAGGGTAGAGTAGGTTTTTGCCCTCTGACCAAACTGCGAGTGTGCAGGCGCAAGAGAAGAAGAAGAAGAAGAAGAGAAGGCACACCGCAGAGGAAGAAGAAGAAGGACTGCGAGAAGAAGGAAAGAAGAAGCACTGTAGCAAAAGCTACTTAAGTCGTCTGATTGAAAAATCAGACAACGGCCTGCAGGAAGAAAAGAAGAAGCTTGGAAGAAGAAACGAAAGAAAGAAGGCATAACCTCAAGCAAGGAAAGAAAAGAAAGAAAGAAAAAAGAAGAGGAGGATCACCACTGCCGCAGAGAAGAAAAAGAGAAAGAGAAGAAGAAGCTCTAAAGAAGAAAGAAAGAAGAAGAACAGAAGAGGAATAAGAAGAACAGAAGGAAGAAGACTGAAGAACCCAAAACAAGAGAAGAGAAGAAGACAACGACGAGAAAGAAGAGAGAAGAAGAAAAAGCCAACAAAATAAATCTCTCTCTCTCTCTCTCTTTTCACTTTTGTAATAGAAACTTTGTATCTCTAGAATACAGTTTGCTCCCTGAGTTCGACCTCGGGAGATCTTTTATTTTCCGAGTAAAAATTGTAAAAGTTTCAATGACTATCTGTACTACAACACCATTTCTATAACAAAACCTAGTCATACCGCCATTATTCTTGGCGCCGTTGCCGGAGAGCAACGGCTATTCTAGAAGCTTTAAATTTCTTTCAAGAGATTGCTAATCTTTTTCTCTCTCTTGTGTGCAGGTAAAAATTGGAAGAGCAGCCACACAACAAACACTCCAACAAACAGGTAATCTTCATTAGCCCTCTCTTAAACTCCCTTAAAAAGGAATAAAAAAATCAATCAACTTAGGGCTACCTGCATCATACATAGTAATTCCTCAAAGTTGCCTAAATTTTTCATTTCAACACATTTTAGCAGTCCATCTAGCTAAGGTAACTAGGGCTAAAACCTTCTTGATTGAGCCCTAGATACTACATTTTTGAGGCAACTAAAATGGACCAACTAGAGCCAACTCAGGAATTGAAAAACTAGAGTTTTTAGAGACACACCTTCTATTAACAAAGAAAAGATCTTCCCAAAAAGAGGTGTACCTAAACCTTGCTTGAAAAACATCTACACAAGAGAAACCCTAAGCAAATGGCTCTCTAATCACTTGAACCCTAAAAGAAAAGGATCGAAAAGCTCTCAAAAGAACAAGAGGTGAAGTTGACCCCTTGGGTCAACCAACCTTAAAATTAGGTCACTTCTTCACTCAAAAATACCTAAAAGTTCAAGTGAAACCTTAAGCACCCTGATCTTAAACTAAAATTGGTAGACTTAAGAGGTCAAGATCCCCATTCTGGTCTACCTGGAACCGCAGTGACAAGAGAGGTCGGGTGGGGGAAACCCTGTAACCCGTGGGGACGCTCTACCATGTAGGGGTCTTTGCGGGACTCACCCTCTCTGGCTGCCCAGGTAATTCTCAGGTGGAGGATCTTTTTGATCAAGGGGTCCATCTGCCCCGCACCTCTATAGTCACCCAACACATTTTTGGGTGTCTTGATTGGGTCCAGCACCTTCTAAACTCTTCTACTCCAACAGTGCATGAACGGTAGGAGATCCTTAAGATCTCCTTTAGGAATTCACTCTCGTCAAGGCCCAGCCTCGACGCCCGTGTTTGAACAGCAACCCCACCACATTATTCTCTCATCCGATTCAGAACCAAGCTCTTCTTCTTCTCCCATCATGGCTCAGCCAGTTGAGGAAGAAAACAATTTGGAGCACCAGCTCCAGTGACTTAATGACCTCTTCCAAAACTTTGTGCACCCACCGCAGCGTCCTATGATGCGGGACCATTATAATCCTGCTGTGGTGGCCATTGAGCCTCGAGTCAGAATCCCGACTGGAGGACCTGATTCTGAATTAAAGCCCAACATCATTCATGCTATACCTAAATTACCTGGGCAGATGGACCCGACTGGAGGTTCGGGGCAGATGGACCCCTTGATCAAAAGATCGTCCACCTGAGAATTACCTGGGCAGCCAGAGAGGGTGAGTCCTGCGAAGACCCCTACACGGTAGAGCACCCCACGGGTTACAGGGTTTCCCCCACCCGACCTCTCTTGTCTCTGAGATTCCAGGTAGACCAGAATGGGGACCTTGACCTCTTAAGTCTACCACTTTTAGTTAGGATCAAGGTGCTTAGGTTTTCACTTGAACTTTAGCCTTTTGAGTGCAAAGGGTGACCTAAGTTTAAGGTTGGTTGACCCAAGGGGTCAACTTCACCTGCTAGTTCCTTTGAGAGCTTATTAGGTCTTTGTCTTTTAGGGTTCAAGTGTTTTTAAGAGCCAAATTTCTTAGGGTTTCTCTAAATAGGTGCTTTCAAACAATGGCCTGGGCACACTTCTTTTGGGAATTCTCAATTCTTGCTTTAGAAAATGTGTCTCTAAAATCCTAATTTTGAATCTTATATTGGCTCTACTTGGTCCAGTTAGCTTCCTTTAGATTGGGTAATTAGGGCTCAAGCAAGAAGGTGTTAGCCCTGAATACCCTTAATGGATGTACAGAAATACTGTGTTGAAATTGAAAACAAGCAGCTTTGACGTTTTACTAAGTATGGAAGACAGGTTATGCCTAAATTGCTTTTTCTTTCTTTTTCTTCCTCTTTAGAATTTAGGAGTTAAAATGAGAGGATAGAAAATTACCTGTCCTAGGTGTGGTTGTTGTGCGGCTGCTTGTTGTCCTCTTGATTTCCTGTGCCTGCACAACAAAAGAGAAGAGATCAATAGAAAGTCAAAAATTGTGAATTAATGGTTTCTAGAATAGCCGTTGCTCCCCGACAACGGCGCCAAAAACTAGTGGCCCGCTTCGTCTTTATGGTTATTATAGTCGTTGTGGCATATAACAAAATAGTTACCAATTTAATACAATTTATTACTCGGAATGCCAAGTTTCCCGAGGTCGAACTCAGGGAGCAACTATAATTCTAGAAACATTCTGTTACAAAAAGAATAAGAGAGAGAGAGAGGGAGCAAAAGTTTTCTTTTTTGGCTTCTTCTTCTTCTCTCTTCCTCTTCTCTTTTCAGCTGATTCTTCTTTTCTTCAATCTGCCTTCTTCTCCTTTCTTTTCTTTGCTGCAGCTGTGGTGACCCTTTCTCTTTCTCCTTTCTTCCTCGCTGATTTTCTTTTCTTCTTCCTTGCGGCTGCAGGGGCTTCTGCCTTCTCTTTCTTTCAGCTGCTAAGTTTTCCTTTCTTCTTCCTTCTTTTCTTCTTCTTCCTCTTTTTCTTTTTCTTCTGCTCTGGCCGTTCCTCTTCTTTCTTTCTCCTTCCTGTCTTCTTCTTCTTCTTCTTTGCGTCTTCTTTCTTTTTTCTTCAGCCTGCCTTATTCTGCTCTGGCTGCTGCCCTTCCGACGTCTGACTCAGCGCTCAGACGGCTTAACTGTGCGTTTGCTACAGTGCGGCTCCTTTTCGTCTCCTTCAGTTCCTTCCCTTCCTTTCTTCTTCCTTCGCCTGCCTCTTCCTTCTTTTTCCTTCTTCCCTGTGTGCACACACAACTATCAGTGCAAAACCTACCCCTACCCCTTCCCCGCGTCTCTCTCTCTCTGAATCTCTCTTTGTAAAGCTCTCCCAGAGCCAGGTAATCGGGTCGTGTTGCGCGCCTGGGGCCAGGCCCACCGGCGTGCGGTGGTGGGCGAGGAGTGCTTGGTCGGGTAGTCGAGTTCGGCCCAGACCCGCGGGGCGTGAGCGCGGGTGAGGGCGGGTGCGAGCGAATGGCGCACTGCGTGCGTGGGTGAGGGACCTGACCCCTGTGTATCAAAGGCGAACAGCTAAATTCACAAAATCAATATAAGTGCGGGCGCGAGGCCACACACTTACAAGGTGGAACTAAAGTCCCACCTCTGCTTTGCGCGCCCGCAAGTGAGAAGGCATTGCCAGTTGGGGTAGCAGCGAAGGCTCACGACCCCAATTGCGAACCTGGGCGCACTCGCGGAAGCACCCCGCGTTGCCTAGAGCTCATGCCTGGGCTGGAGGAATTCTGGAGCTGCCAGCGAAGAAGCTTCAGCAGCTCGTTAATGGCGGTGTGGAGGCAGAGACCTAAAATCACAAAGACAGCCTCTCGGCCACATCAGACAACGCATGGACCTTTGCCGGAGTTTGGCGAAGGCAGTGCGAGGGTCGGCGAGGCGCGAGAGCCTGTGGCTGTATGCCTAGGGCAAACTGTGTGTGCGGAAGTGGGTGTGTTCGGGGGGTGATCTGGTGGTGAAGGGCTGTGAATGGAGTAAGGGAAACGCTTGAGTGGAGTGAGGGGGAGCTTCTGGGCTTGTCGGAGTGGGGTGAGGTGGCCTGTGGAGGTGGAGCGACCTCGCCAGAGATGGTGACCGGAGGTGAAGCAGATGGGGGTGGTAGTGGCAGTCGAGGGGTCTAAAGTGCTAATTGAATAAGGGAAAAGAGAGAGAAGGGTAAGGGGAAGGTTCCTACCTACTTAGTTGACGAAGAGGGAGAGGAAGACGTCTGGCTCGTGCCTGCCGGAGATGGGGACGAAGGTGCCCAGGAGGGGGCTATCGGCGACGATGAGATCTGAGGATGCCAGCTGGTGCGGCCTGGCATGGGAAGACGGGGCATAGTGGGCTCTGCTACAGGTATGGCAGCAGAGCGACGAGGAGGAGGAGGAGAAGTCACTGGAAGCTAGGGCACTCTGACCGGAGAGGGGAGAGACGAAATCAAGGGTTTTTCTCCACCAGAAGTAGCTTGAAGGAGACGGCAGACCCTGTCGCTCCTTATAAAGGCATTGGTGAGGAGAGGGGACCGAGGAGGCGACATGCCGTGCTCACCGGAGATGGACGTGAATGGACACCCATGCCTTTCGGGCATTCGCACGAGAGTCATGGCCGGTTGCAGAGGTCAGGGGAGGGTCCTTGCGACAAAGGACGACGCAGGGAACCCCCCGCTCATTCCTAAGGATGGTCGCCTTGCCCTGCACGGCGCCATCCTCCGCGCAAGGTTGAAGGAGGTATGGCGCTGCGCAGAAATGGCAGGGAGGACCGTTCTGCAAAGAACGACGGAAATATAGGGGGCCATTTGCAAGGGTTTCAAACGATAAGGGTCAAAAAGTAATTTAAGAGGACCAATTTGTAAAGTCGGTCAAGATGGTCTTTTCTTAGGCCCAAATTTTTATACCAGCCTAATTTGAACCTAAGGATTTTAATGGTGAAATTTGATTTTAGGTTGGACCATGTTTGATCGGTCAATTTGTGCAAAAACCCAAATTAAGTCATAAATTCGACATGGTTCTCATTTTAGGTCAAAATAGGTTGCAAAGGCCAAATTAAAGGTTCTAAACCCTAGGGAGTATTTTTCCATGAATTTTAGAGGGTTTAGTTGATTTTTATCCTACCTCGAACCTCGTGAATTAAAGTGAATTTTTTTGGGACTACAGGATGTCATTTAATTCTTAGAAGTTGCTATAACCCTTTTCATATCAGATCATCCCACTTCCCTCCTTATTAAGCTCATTTGACCTGTGTTTAGACCCTTAATTACCCTGTTTGCTTACTGCATTGGTAAAATTACAATTTTACCCCTTATGATTTGTCTTATTCTTTAACTCAGAATTCTCTTAGATAAGCCTCTCTTTAGGTTTTGTAGGAGCTTCTTCAAAATTATTTAGATTAAATTGTACTAGTTAGGATTCATGATGAGGTTTTCATCAGGAGGACGATAAAAAGGGGAGTCTCCTCCACACACAAGGGGATCTATCTCTCCCTCCCCCCCTGCGGGGACCTCTTCCATCACCTCCACCCTCTCTACCGTGGCCCTCTCGCTTGCACCGCGAAACCAAAGCGCGCATTGTGGCTTGAGCGACCTCCACCGTCGACCCTGCAATCTGCCCTCAACCTGTGGTGGTCTGTGATAGAGAGCATCACCATCATCACCAATCCACCACCAAAAACACCACGCCCTCAACCGTGTGCACCACCCTTGCATGCGACCTTCCACCTCACCACGCGTGCAGCCCCCATGCGTGTAGCCACAGTGCTTCCTCCCTGCGTGTGCATGCATGCTCGAGCCTATAGCCAAAGAAGCCAACACTACCAGCCCGTGTGCACACCCTCTTCTTCTTCTTCTTCTTCTACCTCCTCCTCCTCTTTACCAACCGAAGGAACCCAAACCACCCAAAACACAACCACATCCACGAGCATTGAAACTCTGCACTGTTGATGCCAACACGCTCCCCTCGCCTTCCACGCCATCAATCGATGACCTACACACCGGCAAGCCGCCGCCACCGCCACCACCGATCCTCCTCATCGCCAGTGCCAACTCTGGCTGCCGTTGGCTGTGCCACCACTGCCATCGGAACACCCTCCTCGCGACCATCCTCCCCTTGGTGTCTCTCCTCTAGACGTGCCTTCTCCTCCGCGTGCGAGCAAGGGGAGTTTTTCCCCGGTTTATCTACAGTAAATGCCACATTAAAATTTACAACAAATGTCATAGCCAAAAATCATTTTTCTAATTTTTGATCTTTAAATTGAGGTGACATTTCAGCATCATACTTATTCTTTCTCATATTTGTTCAATGTTTGTCGCGCTTTTGTGCGGTTTGTTAAAAGATAATATCGCGTTGTAGTATAGCCGCTAAAGCGTTCAAAACAAATAAAGATTTTTATTACTCGAAAACCGGAGTATCCGAGGTCGAACACAGGGAGCAAATGGAATTTACTACTAGTCAAAATGTAATTGAACACTCTAATTTACTCAAAATATCAATTCAAATGTGAATGTATGCAATTAAAAATAATTAGGACGAAAATATGAAATTGGACGTCTGATCACAAGATCAGACGTCTTAAAAGTATTTCTCCTTCTTCTACAGTCTCTCATTTTCTTCTTCGTTTTGCTTCTCTCTGCTTTCTTTCTTGTCCTGCGAAGCCTTCTTCTTCTTCTTTTGATCTTCTAATCTTTTCTTTGCCTCTCTTCTTCTCTGTGTCTTGCTCTTTCTTTTGTTCTTCTCTACCTTGCTTCTTACTCTTCTCTTCTGTGGTCTTGCCTTGCTTCTCTCTTCTGCAGCGGCCAAGTCCTTCTCCTGCGATCAGCCTGCCTGTACAAGAGCAAAACCTAACCCTTCTCCCTCTACCCGCGCGTCTCTCACTCTCAAGCAATTCACTCTAAGCTGCTCCCAGAGCCACATGCATAATCGGGTCGGATCGTACCCGGGACCAGGCGCACCTGAAGGTGGTGTGATGCGCGAGGAGTGCGTAGGTCTAGGTCGGGTCGGATCCGCCAAGTCCGCGTGGTCAGGTCGCGGACGAGGCGGGTGTGGGGTCAGTGAGGGACCTCACCCCTGTGCTTTTGAGGCAGTAAAGCTATATCACAAAAACCCTTTATACCATACCTGTGCCTTGAGATTCCACGATGTGGGACTAAACGTTCCGCCCTTCCTTTGCGCGCGCCCGCAGACTCTCGTGTGCAATTGCCCACGCTGAAGGCCCTGCTGGTGCTCCTCGCTGAACTCAGTCACCTCGCGATACTTGCGAGAGTCTGCTGCACCTGCCGCCTGGGAAGCCTGACGCCTGCTGCTACTCCAAGCTTCCTGCTGCTTCGGCTGTTAATGGCGGCCGGGGCGTTCACCTGAGATTCCACAGAACGGCCTATTGGCCCAACCAGAATAGCTGGAAACCTTCGCCGTAGCACGGCGAAGGCGGTGGGTGATGCTGCAGGTTGCCGGTCGGCCTAGGCGTGCGTGCCTAGGTCAACATGTGGCCGGAGATGGTGGGTTGTTCGGGGGGTGGTTATGGAGGTCTGGAGTGGCAGTTGTGGGGTGGAGCGAGTTCCTGGTGGTGAGGCGGAGCTCCCGAGGTGGTTGGCGAGCCGTGTGGGGGGCTGGAATGGTGGAAGCGGCTCGCCGGAGATCGGTCGGTGATGTGGAAGATGAGGGTGGTCAGCGTCGGTCGAGGGGTAATCAGATGAGATAACAGGGGGAAAAGAGAGAGGATAGGATGGAGAGGAGTTCTAACCTAATTGTAAGGACGAAAGGGGACGGAAGGCGGACAGCAGTACCTGCTGTCGCCGGAGAAGATGACGCCCAGTGGGGGGAGAACGGCGGCGACGACGGGGCTGAGGCGGCGTGCGCTGGTACTACGCGACGCGGAGGGAGGTCAGGAAGCTAACTCTGCCACTGGTTTTGTGGCAGAGCGAAGAGGGAGGGGAGGGGGGTTCGCCGGAGCTAGCTGGGACATTTGGCCGGGCAGGAGGAGAGGAATTGAAGGGGGAAACTCGGCCGAATCAAGCTCAGCCTCTTCGGCCGGAGTTGTGAGTTCTTATATAGGCGCTGGACTGGGTGTGCAGGGCGTGAAGGGCACGTAATTGCCTGAGGTTGGTCGCCGGAGATGGAAAGGAGTTAGGATACCCAAATCTCTCGTGCGTTCGCACGAGAGATTGGGTTCACACCAGGGATCGAGATCGGTCTTAAATGGAAGGGAATTCCTCAGAGAATCCTCCTTCCATTTCTGGGAGGGAATCTCTGAGGGATTAGAGAGCAATCCCTCTCTGAACCTCGCCGGAGCTCGGTTCTGCCCTAGTAATGGCGGCAGGACCGGTTTGCAAAGGAGACGAAGAACCTAGGGGGTTCTCTGCAACGGTATTCAAAAGATAGGGACCAATTTGTGATTTGGGTGTACTAAATTGCAAAGTAGGTCAAGATGACCTCTCCTTAGGTCCAAATTTTGGTATAAACCTAATTTGGACCTAAGGAATCCAATGGTGAAGTTAGATTTCAGGTTTGACCTCGTTTGACTGGATATTTTGCGTAAAAACCCAAATTAGGTTAATTGAAGAGCTAGGACCCTAATCTAGGTCAAACTAGGTTCCAAAGGCCAAATTAAGTATTCTAAACCCTAGAGTATGTTTTTCCATGATTTTTAGAGGGTTTACTTGCTTTTTGTTCTGACCGGAACCTTGTTAATTTAAGCGGGTCTGTTTTAGGGTTACCAAGTGTCATTTAGTTCTTAGATTGCACATGAACCCATTTCTGATTGACTCAACCCTCTTTTTATCTCATTTATACCATTTGACCTATGTTTTGCCTCTGAGAAATCCCGTTGACGTACTGCAATGGTAAAATTACAGTTTTAACCTTTATTTCATGTTTTCTTCTCAGAGCACTTGTTCCTTCAGTTAGGCCTTCTTCTAGGTTATGTAGGAGCTTTTATCTTCTTTATTGGGTCAAAATGAGCTAGTTATGGCTCATGATGAGGCTCTCATCATACCCCCATGCCTAGCTTTTGCTAGTCCCTTAGCAAAATTTCAAAGTTTTAACTTCCGTTCTAGACCCTGAATGTCTGTCAACAATGATAAGTGCTTCTCCTTTTCTTTTGTGATTAGGTGGGAATGCCGACAATAGGCCTAGAGGTACTCAAGTACCAACCAAAATCCGGACCTATTCCGCTTTAGCCTCAGTCTTCTGCAAAGGTTTCTATGGCCCACAGAAACTAACCTAGGGTTTGTTGGACTCCGCGGTTAAAGCACCCGTGCTTGAGATATTTTTAGCCTAAGCTCAGTTTGCAGTGCGTTTTTTGTAAGAGAGAGATAGAAGATTTATTTGTTTGGAGAGCTTTTCTCTCTCTTTTCTTTTTATTTCTAGCTTTGGATTAGCTTCTCAATACGGTCTATATCGGATTCCTCGTCCCCATCATCAATCCTCAAGGGTCCCTGGCTTTTGAGATTTCGAGATAATCCCGCCTATGGCAACCCCCGGAACCCTAGCTTTCGAGATTTCGAGATAATCCCGCCCATGACGTTCCGTGGCTGAATTCAGACCCTGGCGATTGACATTTCGTGATAATGCCGCCCATGGTATCTGAACCAGCAGAGTGCTTACATGCCCCCGGTAGGATATTTAAATATCCTAAGAGACAAGCACCGAGGAGACGATATGTTGTTACGCATCTTCGAGGGGAATTTCCCGCCTCTCCGTGCTGGGAACTCGTCCAAATCAACTTGTGTTGATTGGCCGCTCCTAATCTAGGTGACTTTTTCAGAACATTAAACGCTTTTCGCGTGATTTGGATGTTTATGCGCACTGAACTAGACTGTGTGTGGATTTGGGTGCTTAGGTTACCGAATCCCGCAAACCGGAGGTCAGTTAACGAGGCTGAATACTCCCTAAGCCTTAGACCTAATACTCAAGCTTCGCATTTTCCTCAACCTCTTGAGGATTATCCAGATTTTAACGGATACGTGAATTTTTAAGCTAAAGGTACTAGCCCAAAAAGCCTAAGACCAGCGTTCCCGCTAATCTCTTGTTATGTTTCCTTAGCACTTTTTCTTTTGTTTCTTTTCTTGATCTGGTCTAGAACTTCAGTTAATTCCTTAATCTTTTACTAATGACTTTTTCTTTTTCTTTTTCTTTTCCTTTTGTGCTCCTTTCTTCATTTTTGCTCTTTTTCTCCTCCTTATGATTATATGGCTCACAACATTTCCTCCCTCCCCATTTTTTTTTTGTTCTTTTTCGTAATTTTTCAATTTTTTGTGTTTTTGACATATGTGAATTTTTTGTGAGAATCCTTCTGATTTTTTTCTTGATTTTGTATGTATGCACTTTATCACCCCCCCATGCCTAAGTTTTGCAATGTCCTCATTGTAAACAGAGGGTGGGAATTAGTGTTGAGGTCAGGGGCTTAGAACAGGATATATCGGGTGGGTGAATGGGTCGGGAATGACTGATGCGAACGATTTTAAGCTCTGATACGTGTACAAGAGGTGGGATCAACTGTCTAAGGCTGAACTCAAGGTGCAATAGACGTGGAGTACAGATGGATAATCAAACGGGTCTCTATTTTTGAGATGACGGGTTGCCTCCCGTTAAGCGCTAAATTTAATGCCTTCAGCCGAGCGGAAAATGGGGTGGAGAGGGAGTGGTCAAATCAATGGAGTTTTGGAAAACAAGCACCTTGATTAAGAGCCTGGTTGGTCCAACCAGGTACTTGTTCAAATCAGTGGGCTGATGATGCAGCCCAAACCCAATAAGTCTGGTGGGTTGATAGATGTAGATTAGCAGATGTGGGACCCACCAAATGCAGTGATGTTCTGATAGATATGGAAGTGAAAACTCGAGTTCGGGCTCAGTCGAATCAGCCTGGTGGGGGTAGGGTTCCGAAAAATAATCAATGTAAGGTGTGGAATCCCTACAGGGATGGTCAAAGGATGGAGGCTCCTGATTTGTGGTCTGATCAGTGTCCGATACCCGGTATAGATACGGAGTTGAATCATCTGCAATCGGCTCAGTGAGAGGTGAATCAGAATAGAAATTGAGTCCGGTTGCTGGTCGGGATGGGGAACGGGTTTTGATTGGTTCTGTATATGTGGAGCAGGTGGCTTCAAAGAAGATTGACATGTTATAATCAGGAGGCAGATTTTCTCCGATGTTATGGTCAGATTCAAGATCGTCGGAGAGTTTGCGAAAATCAAAGTTTGAATGAGATTCCAGATCACGAGTTCCACCATAGAATAAATCATATGTTGTATATTCAGCAGCCTGACTGGGATCTAGCCTAAATGTTAATTCTGAGCTTACAAAGGTGTCCCTATCTGGTAGAGGCTCAGGTTCAAGGTTAGTAGGGCAGAGCCAATCGAAACCCCGCTCGTCCAACTCCTCGGTTTCTGTATCGTAGATTGGCATGACTTCCGAAAACTCGATTAGTTCCTCTGAGGAGGTTGACGAGGGATATTCATCAAATCGAGGCCCAAAATCATATTCTTCATTAAAAGGTTGATCTTCTTCATATGGGGCCTTGAAATCTTCAATATAGGTTTCAGATCTAGGTTCTAGGCTTAGGATGTGGGTGGAATTACTAGAATCTAGGTCTGAATAACCTTCGAGGGCCACCTTATCAGAATAAGGGACGTAATTTACACCCTCGAGAGGTTCAGTTCTACTCTCATACTTGCAGGAGTCTTGGGATTCTAAAATGGGTTCATCATGGTCTTTTCCTGCATTTGGAGCTTCCCAACCTTCTTCAATATCAGGTGCATTATACTCCATCTGGGTTGGGAATCCACAACCATTTTGTGCCCCAAACCCGAGATCAGATTTATCCTCGATGTTGTCCCAAGATAGTTCATCCTCTGTTGGCGGTATGTACGGGTATTTCTGATCAATCACTTGTTTTATTAATCTCATTATCTCTTCCCGTTTTTCAAGACTATCTTGGTGTTGCTTCCAAAGTCGAGGATTTGTCATACATTGAAGGTATTCACTATTATGCAATTTTTCTATCTCAATGTATGCAGTAATGAGCAAGTCACGGGTTGATCCTTTGTTGGCTTCTGCTAATAGTACTTGGGCACAAGTTATGACAAAGGTTGTGGTTGTTGGGACATCAACCTGAATGTTTCCTCCTGTTGTTGAGGTTTCTTCATTTTCATAAAATCTCATGGCATCCTCAATCATTTTATCTCTCATGGATCTCCGATATTCAGGTTTCTCGACTGGTACTCCTAGGTGGTTCGGCTGCATATTTGGATCAGGTGGTGGAATCACGATCAGAGTTTGACTCAAGATGTGTTATGAAGCGATCAGATCTGAATAACGAGTCCCACTGAAAATGAGTGTGTGTGCTCTACAGAGAAAAGATGCAGGACTGGAGATGTTCTTGACCCAATCAAGACACCCAAAAGATGTTTGGATGACTATGGAGGTTTGGGGCGGATGGACCCTTGGATCCGAAGATCGTCCACCTGCGAATTACCTGGGCAGCCAGAGAGGGAGAGTCCCGCAAAGACCCCTACACGGTAGAGCGTCCCTACGAGTTACAGGGTTTCCCCCACCCGACCTCTCTTGTCACTGAGATTCCAGGTAAACCAGAATGGGGACCTTGACCTCTTAAGTCTATCACTTTTTATTTCAAAGGTGCTTTTAGGGTTCTCACTTGAACTTTAGATGTTTTTGGTATTGTGGCCTAATTTAGAGGTTGGTTGACCCAAGGGGTCAACTTTACCTGACCTGTCCTATAGATGGCAGAATGATTCTAAGCTCGGAGCCTAGAGATCACCCTGATTTGACTCCCAGGTTATTAGGTCAAAAGAAAATTTTAAGATTCAAGTGATTTTAGAGCTCAATTTTAGGGTTTGTCTTATTTAACTTTCTTCAATCAAGGGCTTGGGTAGCACACTGATGCGGGAGGGTTTATTTCTTTACACAGGCATGTGTGACAAGTGCTTCAAGACCCTAATGTGGAAACCCTAATTTGGTTCTATTTCCAATCCTCTTTTTCTTTTTCAAAAGTTCTCTTTGGACTTATAAACAAGAAGTGTGTGGTCCGCCGAGATTAAGCGTTATTTCAATTAGGCACAAGAATTTGTGGGATGGGAAAAAAAATCACTCCAACTTCAAGAATATTTGCAGAAATTTTCGCAAAATCAAGAAATGTTTTGCCTTAGAGATGGTGATTACTATATAAAGAAGGCAATTGATTCCTAAATTGATTTTCTTCCTTTTGTCTTTCAAAGATTAGGGGATGATTAAGGAAGAAAAGAAATTACCTGCCCTGGAGTGGTTGACTTGCGGGAGAGATTTTCTCATGAAATACCTGCAAGACCACATCAAAGCAAAGTAGGGCAAGTTAGTGTTCAATATGATAAAAAGAATGTAGAGACTAGTGGTAAATTGCGCAGTGCTCCCCGGCAACGGCGCCAAAATGTTCGTCGCGCTTTTGTGCGGTTTGTTAAAAGATAATATCGCGTTGTAGTATAGCCGCTAAAGAGTTCAAAACAAATAAAGATTTTTATTACTCGAAAACCGGAGTATCCGAGGTCGAACACAGGGAGCAAATGGAATTTACTACTAGTCAAAATGTAATTGAACACTCTAATTTACTCAAAATATCAATTCAAATGTGAATGTATGCAATTAAAAATAATTAGGACGAAAATATGAAATTGGACGTCTGATCACAAGATCAGACGTCTTAAAAGTATTTCTCCTTCTTCTACAGTCTCTCATTTTCTTCTTCGTTTTGCTTCTCTCTGCTTTCTTTCTTGTCCTGCGAAGCCTTCTTCTTCTTCTTTTGATCTTCTAATCTTTTCTTTGCCTCTCTTCTTCTCTGTGTCTTGCTCTTTCTTTTGTTCTTCTCTACCTTGCTTCTTACTCTTCTCTTCTGTGGTCTTGCCTTGCTTCTCTCTTCTGCAGCGGCCAAGTCCTTCTCCTGCGATCAGCCTGCCTGTACAAGAGCAAAACCTAACCCTTCTCCCTCTACCCGCGCGTCTCTCACTCTCAAGCAATTCACTCTAAGCTGCTCCCAGAGCCACATGCATAATCGGGTCGGATCGTACCCGGGACCAGGCGCACCTGAAGGTGGTGTGATGCGCGAGGAGTGCGTAGGTCTAGGTCGGGTCGGATCCGCCAAGTCCGCGTGGTCAGGTCGCGGACGAGGCGGGTGTGGGGTCAGTGAGGGACCTCACCCCTGCGCTTTTGAGGCAGTAAAGCTATATCACAAAAACTCTTTATACCATACCTGTGCCTTGAGATTCCACGATGTGGGACTAAACGTTCCGCCCTTCCTTTGCGCGCGCCCGCAGACTCTCGTGTGCAATTGCCCACGCTGAAGGCCCTGCTGGTGCTCCTCGCTGAACTCAGTCACCTCGCGATACTTGCGAGAGTCTGCTGCACCTGCCGCCTGGGAAGCCTGACGCCTGCTGCTACTCCAAGCTTCCTGCTGCTTCGGCTGTTAATGGCGGCCGGGGCGTTCACCTGAGATTCCACAGAACGGCCTATTGGCCCAACCAGAATAGCTGGAAACCTTCGCCGTAGCACGGCGAAGGCGGTGGGTGATGCTGCAGGTTGCCGGTCGGCCTAGGCGTGCGTGCCTAGGTCAACATGTGGCCGGAGATGGTGGGTTGTTCGGGGGGTGGTTATGGAGGTCTGGAGTGGCAGTTGTGGGGTGGAGCGAGTTCCTGGTGGTGAGGCGGAGCTCCCGAGGTGGTTGGCGAGCCGTGTGGGGGGCTGGAATGGTGGAAGCGGCTCGCCGGAGATCGATCGGTGATGTGGAAGATGAGGGTGGTCAGCGTCGGTCGAGGGGTAATCAGATGAGATAACAGGGGGAAAAGAGAGAGGATAGGATGGAGAGGAGTTATAACCTAATTGTAAGGACGAAAGGGGACGGACACCCAGTGGGGGGAGAACGGCGGCGACGACGGGGCTGAGGCGGCGTGCGCTGGTACTGCGCGACGCGGAGGGAGGTCAGGAAGCTAACTCTGCCACTGGTTTTGTGGCAGAGCGAAGAGGGAGGGGAGGGGGGTTCGCCGGAGCTAGCTGGGACATTTGGCCGGGCAGGAGGAGAGGAATTGAAGGGGGAAACTCGGCCGAATCAAGCTCAGCCTCTTCGGCCGGAGTTGTGGGTTCTTATATAGGCGCTGGACTGGGTGTGCAGGGCGTGAAGGGCACGTAATTGCCTGAGGTTGGTCGCCGAAGATGGAAAGGAGTTAGGATACCCAAATCTCTCGTGCGTTCGCACGAGAGATTGGGTTCACACCAGGGATCGAGATCGGTCTTAAATGGAAGGGAATTCCTCAGAGAATCCTCCTTCCATTTCTGGGAGGGAATCTCTGAGGGATTAGAGAGCAATCCCTCTCCGAACCTCGCCGGAGCTCGGTTCTGCCCTAGCAATGGCGGCAGGACCGGTTTGCAAATGAGGCGAAGAACCTAGGGGGTTCTCTGCAACGGTATTCAAAAGATAGGGACCAATTTGTGATTTGGGTGTACTAAATTGCAAAGTAGGTCAAGATGACCTCTCCTTAGGTCCAAATTTTGGTATAAACCTAATTTTGACCTAAGGAATCCAATGGTGAAGTTAGATTTCAGGTTTGACCTCGTTTGACTGGATATTTTGCGTAAAAACCCAAATTAGGTTAATTGAAGAGCTAGGACCCTAATCTAGGTCAAACTAGGTTCCAAAGGCCAAATTAAGTGTTCTAAACCCTAGAGTATGTTTTTCCATGATTTTTAGAGGGTTTACTTGCTTTTTGTTCTGACCGGAACCTTGTTAATTTAAGCAGGTCACTTTTAGGGTTACCAAGTGTCATTTAGTTCTTAGATTGCACATGAACCCATTTCTGATTGACTCAACCCTCTTTTTATCTCATTTATACCATTTGACCTATGTTTTGCCTCTGAGAAATCCCGTTTACGTACTGCAATGGTAAAATTGCAGTTTTAACTTTTATTTCATGTTTTCTTCTCAGAGCACTTGTTCCTTCAGTTAGGCCTTCTTCTAGGTTATGTAGGAGCTTTTATCTTCTTTATTGGGTCAAAATGAGCTAGTTATGGCTCATGATGAGGCTCTCATCATTCAACTATTGTAACTCATCTCATTTTGCATTGAAATTGGATCAAGAATGGCTTGCAATTAAAAATTACATACTCTGCCACTACACGTGCATCATCCACGTATTTTTAGGAGCTTAATTTCTAAAATGAAATTTACATAAATAGCCTTGAACTTCTTATAGTGACATTCAGAGTAGCAATTTTATTAAATTAATTTCATGAATGTTTCTGCAAACATGATGGCTCTATACTCGTGAATTTATTGTAGTCGTTTCTTCCTGTTGATATGACCTAACTCTTCGTGGTTAGTTTTATTGAAATATCTTTGTTTGAGATTTTCCACTACATGATTTTACTGCGACGACATATTTCTTTGATACATTACTTTCTACAAGTGAAAATCCATCAATCAAATGACGCCATTGCCGGGGAGCCTTAGCTCTTCCCACTCTCCTCCTCAGGTGATATTCTTCTATATCTTTATTTTTCCAATGAGGGCATTGTTAGTCTTAGGTATGGGGGAATATAACCTGAGGATGTTTTATAAATATTTACAAGCATTTAGGATAGTGGATAAAAAAAATAAAAAATACAAAAAGATAAAAAAAAATCTCTTTTATTTTCTTAAGCTGAATTGGTTGGTCCTTAGCAGAAAATTTTTATCAAGGAAGTGTCATTTAAGATTATCTTCTTAAATTATTTCTTAAGTTTAGAATCCAATACATTTACTTCACTTGCACGTAGATTAGGTAATGGATCTTTGAAGAAAACAAATAAGTATTTTTAGTCTGCTGAACCCTTGGACAGTTAATAAGGAGTCAGGCAAACTATCTTCTATTAGATCTACCTAATATTTGTGAGAAGAATGTAGAGAGACTACTGGTGCGCTAAGTTTAGTGCGAGGACTTTCAAGTTCTAGATAATTAGATGATAATACCTCAGAGTTAGGCATAATTTTCGCTCTCTATTCCTATGTGCAAACATTGTGTGAATTCCTGAGAGTCACCAAATAAGGCATATACACAAAGATTGAGTCTTAATAAAACTATGACTATGGTGGATGGTTATAACTATCCTTCATAGAATCCTTAGCCGAAGGAGGGTAGTGGTGTCAAAGGTCAGAAATACGCTTATCCTATCCATTCTTTCCCTGTCCCAATAGTAGTCACTTCCACTTAATAAGCCACACAATATCCTCTTGACCATCATCATCCCTAATAATGCCTCATGAATAAAAGTCAGCGTCACGTTGTGTTGAGTTATGAAAAAGAGAAAAAGAAAAAGAGAGAGAAAAAAAGAAAAAGAAAAGAGAAAGAAGAAAAGAAATATATAAGAAAAAGAAAAGAAAAGAAAAGAAGAAAAAAATGTGTTTGAGTTATAGTTGTCTTAGGTGTCAATTTTATCAGGTGTCCATATCGAGGCAACAAGAAACCCATTACGGTCCACCAAATATAACACATACCTACTTTTTAGTATTTCTGATCGCCTGAATACTGACTAAGGACCTCTAACTTAGTTGTAGGGTTATTAGGACTTTAGTTGAAGTGTGAATGTCATGTGAGACCACAAAATATTGAGTACATTTAGAAAATCTGGCAAAGATATGTGATCTCAGAAAAGAAAGAAGAAAAAGAAAAAGAAAAGAGAGAATGAGTGAGCGTAAAGGAACATTAAGAGAGCACATTTTTTAACCTTTTTATGGGTTGACTTGTTTAATAATCTAAAGATCTAGAGTCTATAGCACTAGACTACATGTAGCACCAGATGAGTGTGACCCACCAAATATAAACCCATTTGACTCAGTATTTCCTACATAAGCCAAAAAGCCAAGGTCAAATTATAGATCAGTTTTTACTATATCCTCGAGGGAAGTAGTTGCCTATCCGGATAGAATTTTATCAAGGGTAAAGTACAAGCTTGAGATATAAGTTGGCTTTTCATTTGTATTCGTTACCTAGGCTATTATCACTTCACATTTGTCTGGATCTCCAAATTTTTGAAATAAGAAAAGAAGAAATCTTTTAGTCACTTCCATCATTTTTTACTTTTGCTAGGGACTAGCAAAAAATAGGCCTGGGAGTATTTGATGAGTTTATTTTGCTGGACTATTATTAACCCTAAAAATAATAGTCTCGATGGTTTATAGTTCTTAACATAAGCATCTTATTATTTATACATGGATTAATTTATATTACATGCATTTACCATTGTGAATAAATAGTGCTCGTGTAATTTCATATATTTTATAATTAATTGTGTTTTATGTGAAATACAAGGAATAACTGTTGACGATGAGGGAGGTCATGGCTATTTTTAGGTCGAGTTAACGGGGGCCCGTGCTAATTTTAGTAAGGGATTTAAATCCCTTAATTTGAGCCAGTCAAGAAGGAGAGGAGGACGGTAAAAAGGGGAGTCTCCTCCACGCACAAGGGGATCTATCTCTCCCTCCCCCCTGCAGGGACCTCTTCCATCACCTCCACCTGGAGCAGATACTGTGGCCGAAGCATGCACGGTGGCTAGAGCATACTCCTCCTTTCAACGCTGCATCCGTCTTGGTGGTTCTCGGTGACAGCGAGTACCATCACCATCTTCCTCCTCTTCCACCTTCACCTTCTCCACCAAAACTGCACCTCTTCCCTTTCACCTTCTTCCTCTGTTTCACCTCCACTAAGATAATCCAACACGCCATCTTCACCACAGCACCACCTATTTAACTACGCCTCCACCATAGACCCTTCTACGTTACTACACCCTCTGCACCTTGTCACCTTTCCTTCCCCCTCCCCCTCACTGCAGACCACCTTCAATTGCAGCAACATCACCGCCATCAATACCTTTAGCCATCCACCACCAACACCTAACGCCAATCACCAACGCCACCTCCCCCTCTCTTCCCTCTTAGTTTTCTCCTTCCTTATCTTTTTCATTTGCCATCCAAAAGAAGGACCCATCTCCACCTGCAACCTCCCCCATCGAACCCATCAGAGCCGGCTCCATCACCCATCGTCCGGCCTCCTACCTCACCACCGATGCCACCACGACGACGCCCTCACTCCAATGATGACCCTAAGTGCTTTCACCGAGCACACGGAACCCCTCGACAACCGACCGTCGGCCAACCCACCATCGCCGACGTCCTCCTCCTCCGTCCGACCACCGTTGGTCGCCTCTCGCCACCCCGTCACCATCATCTTAAAGCCCTCCTCCCGACCGACCTCCTCCGACCAACCCTCCCACTGGCGAGCCCCTCTCCGTGCGCAAAGAAGAGAGAAAAAAAAGAAAAAAAAAGCTCTGTTTTTCTTCTAATTAATAATTATGGATCATGTCATTCCCATTACCCTATTCATTTATTTAAAGACTTAATTTATTGAGAGCAAATTGCATGAACAAACCTCTTCTTTATTTAAGTTTCTCTCATTAAGGATATAGAGAATGGGATAGTGTTATAGTGAACTAGGTATATTCTATTGGAGTTTAATATTTACACTGATTGCTATATGTCATATCACTATTCACTTGTTAATAGAATATTATATTGTGGTGATTTTGCATGTAAATACCTACATTAGTGATTAATTGTTTAAACTGAGAAATTATGTTGGAAATAAGTTGCATACGAATCTATTGAGATTCCCTAATAAAAGAGGCATCACTCACGAGTTTAATAGGCTAATTCCTCCCTGTGGAGACAAACTAACTATTTTTGTGGTTAGATTTTGAATAATTAAATATTTTGTAAAGCGATTTTCTACCACGCACAAACTATAACGACACGTTATTTATCTTAAAATTTTTATCGAAAACAAAGATCGCCCTTTCACTTATATTCTAAAGAATATAAAATTACAACTCAATTTCAATAATACAAGGATACCTAACTTGAAGAGCATAATCTCCTCGTTCTTCTTGGCCTCGAATTTCGTCAAGAGTGCTTCAACCTGAAAATCAATCTTGCAATATCTATGCATAAGATCCAATTTTAATCTGAATTACTTGAGATGTTTGTGATCATCAAAACCATTATTAAAGGTTATTATGGTGCCTAATTGTTTATGCACCTATAAATAGGTCATGCACTACCTACAAAGAAGAAAGGATTTCATGCTCACATACAGGAGATCAGATCATTTGGAGGACCTCAGATATTCTGACTTCGACTTCGCGGGATGTCAGGATACTCGAAGATATACATCAGGATACATTTTTCGGCTAGCTGGAGGAGTTATCTCGTGGAGGAGTGCTAAGCAAACCTTGATAGCTACTTCCACTATGGAAGCGGAATGCATAGTGTGCTTCGAGGCCTCAAACCATAGAGTATGGCTTAGGAATTTTGTCACAGCACTACGGATCATTGATGGTGTTGAAAGATCACTTTGGCTTTACTGTGACAATAATTCGGCGATGTACTCCAACAGCAACAAAAGTTCTTTGAGGTCGATACACATTGATATCAAGTATTTAACAGTTAAGGAAAGAGTTCAAAGTGGACAGGTATCCATTGAACACATTGGGATCAACTCCATGGCAGACCCGCACACTAAAGGGCTAACGCCAAAGGTTTTTTATAAGCATGTTTATATGGGTGTTGTATCTAGTTTGTAATACAACAATTTAATGGGAGTTTGTTTTATTTTGCTATTTTCATGTGTGGGCATATTCTGAATTATGCGCATAATAATAAAGTTCTTCATTCTTTGAACTCATTAGTCCTTGCTATGTGATCTTTTGTATGATAAGGTTCTGGACCAGTTGAAAATAGACATGTATATATCACGATAACATGCAATTTTCATGCTATGTACCTATTTCAGATCTATGTCGTTACTTGAGTTAATGTATGTGATTATTGTTTGGTCTAGTCAATTTCATTACGGCGAAAATCAACTTTGGTCGTATGTTAACAGAGTATGGACGATATTGGTTGAGATGTGGTTTGTTGTGATGTTATTTTAATGAGCTCATACAGGTATATGTAAACGTATGGTTATAAAGAATGATATATGTGGTTCGAGTGGGAGATTATATGAATCATAATGCGAGCTAACATATATCGTTATTACAGAATTATGCGTTACATATACATACATATTTGACATCACATTAACAGTCTTTAATGTGATCTAATTATTTAAATTGATCATTTACATCTCATTAGGATATGAGATTTCGTACATAGAAACCTTAAGGGAAATGCAATTTCGTGATGAATGGAATTGTCATTGCATATTCAGCGGTTATGATCCCCAGATTGGTGTGTGCAAAGTTGGTTGGTTTATGGTTTCTTTGCATCCCATTGTAAAGAATATAGGGCCCAAGAGAAAATCTCAAGGGGTACGCTTTCCATTCAGCTTTCTTTCGCTCTCGCTTTCTAGAGCCTCTGGAAGCACCATTGCCACCGCCTCTTGCTGGAATAGCAAACCCCCATAGCTCCAGAGGATCTCCGTAATCTCTTCAACTCTCCTGCTACGATGGATTCAGGTATCCCTCCATCGTTCCTCTTCATTTCAATCATTGTGGGTTGATAATTGAATGATAGGATAGGTTTTGAGATTAGAAAATCATTCGATTTTTTATTTTATTCGAATTACAATCTATCAAGTGCCTCCTCGGCTTCACCATTTTGGCATTAGGGTAAGAATCATGCTCCGTTTGGATATTGAGCCAACTCTTTTCCGAGCAATCCCAATGGGCTTATGCCCTCCCTCCCGTGTTCCTAGGCTAGCTTTATTATCGACGTTCTTGCTAATCTTAGCATCACTCTATTTGGAGTCTCTAGTAAAGCCCCTTCTACAAGCTAATCGGCTAGGCCAACCGGTAATCTGGTGGCATAAGACCCTTAGGGTTAGTTTGGATGGAGGGAAAGATTTCATTGGATAATCTTTTTGTAGATGAGTTATCCTGCATTTTTATTTGAAAGTCATAAGAGTTATCCTGGTAGGTTAATCTGTGACTATTTGTTAAGTTTCTAGTTTAACATGTGAATGTACAAAGAATAACCCACAAAAATAGCTTATCCTACATCAACTCCAAAATAAATTATCTTAAGTTAAATCCCCTTAACTTAGGTCAAAATATCTTTCCCACCAAATATGATTAACTCCTATTTTAATGAGTTATCACCTTTATCCTACTAGGCCTTAAACTACATCTCAAACCCTAGAAAATGTTGTTGCCTCGCCTTCCTCTCCAAATCCTTGCTCCCTTATTCATCTTACTTACCCGTCTAGCTATCTACCTTCGTTGCTCCATCCAACTCAACACTACGGAACTAAAATACACCGATAGACTCGTAATATTTTCAAAGAAAGACCCTTCATCAATTTTCCATCCTTCGCTGCCTTTTTCACCTTCTTGGCCATTTTAGCGTAGCTAATATGTAAGATCACAAGTCAATAGCATTATAAGACATGTTTGCGGTAACATATGCGTAAATAAGAGGTTCGCAACACTACTTATTCGTATCAAAAATTTTTAGTGGTATTTATCAACTACCGGAATTTAGAACACAAATAACTGGTAAACATGTACTTCAGCGAAAATTTTATTTGGTTAATTTGAAGAGAAATTAGCCATATCAGGGATAGAAAGTTGAACTTAAATATTTCTTTCAAAGTCGGAAGTCCCGATCGTTTGACCTTATAGCCTGGTGGGCGTGGGTTGCCATATTAACGATGGTTTCTAGTTATAATAATTTTCATGAGTTATCTGAAGGGAAAAAAAAAAAAAAAAAACAACTCAAGAAAGAAACAGATGGTCCCAAGCTGTCCTCAACTCTACTTTTCTCTCTCCGGAGATCGAGCATCGTTTACAGTCCTTTAATGTTGATGGTATGAGCTTAATTCACTTAACTTCTTGGACAAGTCATGAGGAAAAAGAGAAATCGAATAAGCCAATCTAAGGCTTAATAAAGGGACGTCAAGTTCTCTGCCCTTAGGTTAATCCCCACATAGCCCATCAACGAGGTCTAAGAAGGTCTTTCTTGGAGGCCCACGCAGTGAGCCCAAGAAGCTACATTGTTTTGCCACGTGTCCACGTGTAAGCCCACAAAGTGATGTTTAAACTGATCCCAAACAAGTATAAGAAGTACAGTAACTCTATAATAGAAAGAATTTTGCGATAACGAAATGCTTCCAAAGTTTTCCCAGCTAGCAATGTTAATTTACCAGTTCTAACCTTTTGGTGTTCCACCACAGCAATGATACTTCCACGAAGAATAATGCTCACCTATTCTAAATCACTTCCTTTGGAAGTTTGATTCAATTTTATATAAGACAGAGGAGGTTAACAAATAACCTGCATATAGGTTCGACAAATCCTGGATGTGGCAAAGGGAGTGGCCGGACGAGAAGGAACATAGAGATTGGCATTAAAAGAAAATGAGATCGATTATTAGGAGGGGGGTGGGGGGTTTATAACGTACCAACCGTGGAGTTTTCTTTAGCGAAAAATTTTAAAATTTATTCCTTTTCTCGGTAACAATCTCCCTCGATTAGGTTGCCATGATGGGCATACGATTAATGGGAAAAGGCTACCATGTTACAACAATTAGGAAAAACTGTTGGAAGTGGGTTTCCCCCTTCCCTCCTCATCCGAGGATTCTGACGAGCCAAACCTCCTGTACCAGACGCCTCCCATGTCATGTCTCGATGAAGTCCATGGATAGGTCTTCCTATACCATGTGTGTGCGTGTGTGTGGGATGGGGAGGGGTTGTATTAGTCTCTGTCGGGGCAATGGCGGACCCAATCGCGGACTTGTGTCCGCATCCCACGCCACCTCAAATCATAAATAGTGGAGTCGATGTAGAGTTTTGTCGTAGCTGGTGTGGCCATGGTACTTGTCAAAGTATGTGTGGGAATAATGGGGGCGATGAAGAGGCACCCCTTATAGAGGATCAAGCCACCCTCGATCTGTTGTCCAATCTTTGTTCACCAGCCCCTTGTCCAAAGGCTGCCAGCCGTGTCGTCACCTACGAGTGGTCGTACTCCTTCTTGAGCTCCACCATCCACGTGGCTCGAGGGACAGATATGGCCATGAAGACCTCGTTTCGCCCAAATGGTGCGTCCTCCACGCACCTTATTGGTTGCTTCGCGTTTTTATTCGATTTGGAAATCGAGTTGTTGCAACTTGGAGCACCACTTTTGCTGATGGGCCATGGTGACCTGTTGCTATAACCGTGTAAGCTTAGACCACGGAGATCCATCTTCAGACTCTTCACTGTGAACCTGAGATAGAGCAAGTAATGGGACCACTTGGTTACAGTTAGGACGAGCATAGGGCTCCTTATCTTGAGTGGAGTAGGACTATTGATGTCTGGCCGTAGGATTCGTGGAGGGATAAGAACGTCGTTGCAGCACAACTTTATGATCATTTAATTAATTTCTGAATTTCTAAAGGAATAAAATCAAGTAAAGTTAAAGTTTGAGTGGATTCGCACAAAGGAAACAGGTTTCAAATTATTTCCTACCATCTCAATCGCACGTATGTTTGATCTTTTTTAATATTCAAATTTTTTTGTTGTTCCAAAGAGGAGATAAGCCTACGGAACCTAAGGATAAGGATTAAAACGTAGGAGTGTGGATCTAAATGTTATTCATGTAAAATTAATTTTTTGAAAATTTAAATATTATAAGAAAATTCAAGGACTCTTATAAGTATCTAACTAAAAATTCTACCAAATTTCATGCTGATAGGATTTATGGAACGCACGAAAGAAAATTAAAAATAACTTTTTGTTGGTTGAATCGTAACCATCTGATGACCCAAATGTAGAATAATTTTTCATTTTTTTATATGACAAATGCTTGCACTAAATTTCGTGGAGATGCTAAAGTAATATTCATAAATGAAAAGTAAAATTTTTAGAATTTTTTGATGTACAGAAAGTAATATAGAAATTCTGTAAATAAATGTAAGGAAGGAAGAAAATAATAAAAATAAAATAGACATGCTAGTAACTAAGAAATAAGAAGAACAATTGTATAAGAGATTTTTTTTTCTAATAACTAAAGCAAGAGTCGTAAGAGTTAACTAATATAATCAGAAAACACTTCTTCAAGAACCCCCCCTCCCCCTAAGCCCTAGTTCTTTGTTGGCGACAAATAGCCCCTGTACAGTCGAATCATGCCACTTGAGGAGACCCCCCCCACACCCCTCCCTTGCTTCCATTTTCGCCCCTCCTCCTCCTCCTCCCTTTTTGATCTTGTCTCTTGACTCTTCTGTTTGTGGAATCTCTCAGTCAATATATCCCCATTTTCTTGGCAAGTCTCGAGCTCGTCGGTAGCTTGTTGGGATGGATGAAATTGCTGTGACGGCGAGGCTATGCTCGTTGTTGCTTGTGCGTTTGTTCCTTGCTATAGGGCTGTGGCTCTCGGAAGTTGTGCTCACGGCGGTGGCGGGTGGTTCCTGATAGTGCACTTGCTATCGTTGTGCCATTTCTTTACGTTGTGCACTCCATGCTGATTGCATTGTCTTCCGTGGTTGGATAGCATCGAAGGTGCTCGCTGTGTTTGTAGTGGGATATGTTCTAAGGGTTCTTGTTGTAGAGGTACTCGCTGTGGCAATGGAGTTCCCTTTCGAGTGGATTCATCTTGGTGACTTGATAATGGACATACTCGCTGATGTCGTTCTTCCATCTCCTCCTCACAGCCACCGCGTGCGACATCAATTTTGATTTGGGGCCACGTTAAATCTGGGCCCAATCATGACTTGGTGGATGGTCAACTTTGCTCCAATCGCTTGACATCCGTCAACATGGTCGTCAACGTTGTTCGTAGCTCTTTGTCGTATCAAATTGTGTGGTGTTGGCTCTAGCTGGCTCGAAGATGCTACTACGGATGCTTCTTTATTTCTTCTTATTTTTTGTTTTCTTTGTTTCGTGATATGTTTGTTTTGGACTTCCTCCCTTTTGAGGGGGCGCTTTACCTTCCCCCTCGTGGAGGAGTGTTTAGGTTTGTCTCTTCTCCCTAGCCCTATGCGGCTACGTCCTATTGTATCATTTTCATTCCTTTAATAAAAGTTCTACTTTCATCCCTTAATGAAGGCTCTATTTTCGAAAAAAAAAAAAACTAGAAAACAAAAAATAAAATGCTTAAACTAAAATTGAAGAGGGATAATGAGTGGAGTAACGGAGATGGAGGACGGAGGTCGAAGTGCACATTGACTACTACCAAAGGAAGATTGGAGGAGGAGCATCAATAGCGTCTGATGTTGCTTGCTTGGAGGAGTAAGGTGGAAGACAGGCTTGAGAGGGAATGGATTTCCATGGGAGTTATAAGGCTTATTTATATACTTGAGAGTCTCTAGAAAGTCTAAAAAATCTTTCAAATTAAAGGATAAAAATGTTGTTTTGAGGTCAAAACAACTTATAATCTTATTAAAACTCTATTTTTTCACCTTTTATCCCGTATATATATGTTACTACCTAGTCTAAATGGGCCTATTTATTGATTTTTCTTGATTTAGTTGCTTAAATAGATCCACAAAATTATTCACTTTAATCTTGGGCCATGTTGCAAGTCTTTCACCACCTCACATATGATATAAAATTACAGAAAATATCATTACTCACAAAATATAAAGAAATATCTAAATTTACTATATTTACAAAATAAAGACTTGAAAAATAATAATTAGTAGGCATGTAATTTATACAAAATTATGACTTAATTAATGTTGCATGAGAGCACAGCTTAAGTAAGCCAATGGATGATCCCTCGGCATGAGTACAACGTCAATCCCATGGTCGGATGCATGACACTCGATCATGATGGGAGCCTCAAAATCTACAAGAGCTAGGACGAGGGTCGTAGTGACTACACACTTCAATGATCGGAAGGCTTGTTTAGCCTCTACTCCCCAAGGAAAGGAATCTTTCTTGATGAGTTGATGAAGTGGTTCGGCGATGAGGCCATAGTCCTTGACAAAGCGATGGTAGTATCTCGCCAAGCAAAGGAATCCTTGTAGCACACGAAATGGTGGTTGAGGTACTCAATGCCTTGTACACCGAAGGTGCCCTTGGAGGGCTCAACATAGAAGTGATGCTCTTGGAGCCTTGTTAGGGCCTTCCATACATGTTATAAATGTTCTTCCCACATTTACTGTAGACAAAGAGGTCATCAAATGACACAAGTATAAAGTATCACAAGAAGGGCCTAAATAAATCATTCATGGTGACCTGAAATATAGAGCGGCCATTGCAAAGACCAAACAACATTACGAGGAATTCATAATGATCATCATGGGTGCAGGTGGTCTTGTAGACGTCCTCCCCCATCTAGATTTGGTGGTACCTGACCCTTAGGTCAAGCTTGGTGAAATAGGCAACTCAACATAGCTCATCCAAGAGGTCATAGATGATTGGGATTGAATAGCGATCCTTGATGGTATACTTGTTGAGTGCACGATAATGGATGCAAAAGTGCAATGAGTCATCTTTTTTACAAGACTAGAGAATCGAGTAGACTGTGGCTCAAGTGGATGAGACCTTCCTCCGATAAATCATGCACTTGGTCTTCCATCTCGTTCTTCTATGCCTAGGAGTAACGATAGTGAGGCATGGAGGCAAGTTGGGCATTTGGCTTGAGGCGTGTGGCGTAGCAATTCCCTTACTACGAGGTCTTGTAGACATCCTCCTCCTTCGTTTAGATTTGGTGGTACCTGACCCTTAGGTCAAGCTTGGTGAAATAGGCAGCTCGACATAGCTCATCCAAGAGGTCATAGATGACTGGGATTGGATAGCGGTCCTTGATGGTCTGCTTGTTGAGTGCATGATAATGGATGCAAAAGTGCCATGAGTCATCTTTCTTACAGGACTAGCGATTGAGCAGACTATGGCTCAAGCAGATGAGACCTTCCTCCAATAAGTCGTGCACTTGGTCCTCCATCTCGTTCTTCTATGCCCAAGAGTAATGATAGCGAGGCAATAGACAGGTTGGACATTCAGCTTGAGGCGTGTGGCGTAGCAATTCCCTTACCATGAAGGAAGTCCTTGTCGTTACTGGAGCATGCCCTCAAAGTCACACAAGAAACCTTTAATGTCATTGGAGTCATCCCCTATGATCGGATCACACTTGATCTCCTCGGATTGTTTGACACATACCAAGTACAATTGGCTAGTAATAGACATCTCCTCGAGGATCTCATCCCCTAGAGGGGCCCCTCAGTTGGGGGAGAGCCCCATAAGTATCATTGGTTCTATAGGCCCCATACAAGTAAGTTGCAATCAATAAAAATCCCAGGAAGTTATTTCACGGAATTTGTTCCAAGGAACACCCAACATGATCTCGAAAGTAGCCAAGGCCAATAAGTAGGCCGTCATGGCATAGATTAGTGGCACCCTTGTATGGTAAACCCTAGAGCTATGCCATTGTCAACCATAGTGAGTGTTGGGGATGTATATATTCTTACATGGTGGGTCTCTATTTTGGCAAAAATAACCCATATCAGTTAAGGATAAATTTGAATGAGTAGCACTAAGCAACATTATACAATTGAGAACATTTTGGCTCATTTAAAGATGTGGAGATTGACAAGGGGTATATGAATAATGAAGCCTTTCCAATCAAGTCCATTTTTGGATTAAATGCTTTGACATGCACAAGGAACCACTTTGAAAGCATGATATGGAATGGAGAAGAAAATGAATGGAAAGAAGAAAAAGATGACCATTCGAGCTTATACAATGTTGGTCACTAGACTAATGTTTGATGAGAATCTAGGTGGGTTGATCAAATAGCTTGGCTAAGTGACATTCTATCGAGGATATTGGTAGTTGAATCCCCTCACCTATCGTGGATGCGAAGGGAGAGATGGAGAATATTAACCCTTAAAATAGGGAAGAAAAATAGCTTGTAGAAATGAGTAAATGTCAAAATACAAAAAAATAAGATCAAAAATAAAGAACAAAAAACAAAAGTATCCCAATATCAAAAATCAGATAAATTTTCAAAAAATAACAAGGTCACTCATGTAAAAGATAAAAATTTCAAAGATCGTACTAAATCAACCATGACTCACGTCATAAAACTTAACCATGATAAGTATGAGGTCAAACTTAATTTTACTCGTTACAAACTTAAGAAAACACTTAAAAAAAAAAAAAGAGTGTCAAGCTTCTCCAACACGAACCCACCACAGGCCATCGCAGCACCCATGACGCCCGCAGTCGGTCACCGCCGCATCACCGACCGGCGACGACGTCCGCAGGCAACCACCACCGCACCTCCGACCGTTGACGACGCCGCAGCACTTCGACCACCGGACGGCAACGTGGCGACCACGCAACGACCCCAGTGCCCGGCGTCCGCAGCGACGCACGCACACGGCGAACGCCGCCGACCACCGCGACAGCTGGGAGACCGTGTGCTGCCGCGTTCGCCGACGTCGTGACCTCCACAGACGCTCGCGACGACCGAGAAGCCGAGACGCGTCCGTCCGCAAAGGACGCTGCATGTCTTGACGAAGCATCGCTCGAAGAAGAGTAGAGGCCCGGGGGGAGGAGGAGAGAATCCGGAGGCTTTGGCGGGGGGGCTCCGATCAGCCGACGCCGACGGATCGGAGCCCCAGCATGCTCGGGTTCGAGGGCCTCAGACGAAAGGGCAGGCGAGGCGGCAGAACGAAAGGCCTTTGCACGGTGTTAAGTTACTTTTTCGCCCTTTTTTCGATTTTTTCCATGGCCACGACTTAGTTCGTATGCTTGACAGCGCAACTCTGAGTTAGGCATGACTAACATTTTTTTCTCATGCTTGACAGCACAACCTAGAGGTAGTTATGAACATGCGTGATGTAAGTAGCATATATAATAAGGTCATGGCAACAATGGCAACATGATCACGATCCGAATAGCGCAACTAAACAGCTAAATAGCCGAATTAATTAATAATAATATTACCATTTTGTTGGTACTCTCGTGTTACAATCACTGGTTAAGAGCACAATCTGGTCATCGTACTAACAGTGTTTGAATTATGTGCTACCCACTTGGCGACTTTGTTGCTTCGATTGTGCTGCCATAGCATAAATCCTGGTTGATGGAATAGTGTCCGTGCTAGAACATTATTGTATAAAATTTTTTCCACACGGTTTCTATTTTGTTCGCTTTTGTGCTATCTGTCTTCCTCTCCACTCCTATGATCTCATCACCACCATTGCATCCGTCCCCCCCCTCAGAACACGATAATAGCTATCACCAAAGATTGGGATTTTTGGTATTTAGAAAAGGAAATAGATTTGGGGGAATAGGCAGCCATCCATCAAAAGTTGCCCGCTTATGTCAAAAGTAGGTGTTGATTTTTCTAGACGTTAGATGGATGGTTGCATCGGCGTTTATTTAATACGTGAGATTAGATTAACGATTTGGATTTAGGTAATTTCCAGAGATTCCAAACATCACATTTGATGCCTTTGGGCCCATAGTATAATATCCTATCTAGCTAGGAATCGGAGGTTATTGCAAGAATTGAACAATGCAACCTTGTACAAGCGGAGTACTCCAAATTGCTCAGGATCCTGATGTATATATTTTCACTTTATGGGAAAATATTGGATTTCGATTTGAAAGCCTCTCAGTGGATTTTGATTTGCTGAATGTGGCCCTGGAAACATAAATCCATCCTTATATACAGTGAAGCAATGAGGTAATTCATACGAGATTTTCCCATGTATGCTACTAAGCTTAACATAATGATGGCCAATCAAAGCATCAACAAGTCGTCTCCAAAGGGAATAATATTGAATATTCAATCACGACAATGCGTAGAACTAGAGGTATGTATCGACTTATCTTCCATGGGCCCTAGAGACTTTCTGGCTTCTAGTTTGGACATTGCCAATCCAGATCCAGTCCAGTTAATAGAGGAGCTCAAGTCCAAAATCCAATCTTACGCAATTCATACTTGGGTTCAAAATTATTTCAAGCCGAATATATATACATAGGGCCAGATTGTAGCGGTATGCATGTTTATCATAATCTCTACTTTGACAGTATGGGATTATGGAGAGATGTCCCAAAGAAAGAGCTTAATTATGAGGTTGTGCACCCTTTACATAAGGAAAACATATATAAATATATGCCTCCGTAGATAATGTTGGGTAGTTGCATCTACAAAAACCTTAATTCCCTTATTCCCTATTTTCATTTCTTAAAAATGAAAACTTTTAAATCAATACCCTCTAAAGAAGGATTGAAAATGAAGCTTCTATATTATTTCAATTTCCTTTCGAATTCATAAACACGTAAGCAAAGTAAGGGTTACATGTTGTACGTGTGAATGAAGCACACGCAAATGGTGGAGTACCAAAGAGTTTACATGTCATAAATGGCTACGGCCTCATTCTTTGAAGAAACATTTATCAATCGAACAACTGCAAGAATTGCATCTGAATGGAATCAGTTTAATTTTTTCTTATTAAAAGAAATGTTTAATTTGAGAATAAAATCCAAAAAATCGGATCCTCAATTCAGCTCCACGGATAGGACCGACGGCCACCCGTAAGAAATGGGTCATTCCCTGATACAAACTTAATTTAGATCTCTATCAAAGTTAAAAGTCTCCGCAATTCGTAAGCAAATACATCAGCTTAAAAAATATAATTGCATTTAATTCCAGCGTCAGCCAACTTGTTGGAAGATCATACCGTCCTTGACATTAAGATAGCAATCCACTAACTATTTTGAGCATGAACAGGTCATTAGTTAGGTGGTAAGCACTTATATTCTGAGATCATGGGTTATTTAACGCTATTAAAAAATCAAAAATAGCACCTGATTGGCAATTGGCGTGATATTATTATCATGGTTTAGTTCACGCCTCCTTTTTTCCATTTCTTTCGAAGCCATCTTACCAACTCGGAGAGTGACCACAGACTAACCAAGAAACCACAGAAGCGAGAGTAGATATTGGGAGGGCCATCACATTTTCAAAAGTTGCGAAGTTGGCGAAAACGATCGGCCATTTTCTAAATTTTGACCATTTACAGACTTGTGATCTGTTCACTCTTGTTTCCATCTTCTTAGAAATGTAAAGAAAATCGTTTAAATATGTCTTATGTGACTTTAAAATTGGGACCGACGTGAGGATGGCCACTGCTTAGCTAGAACTCCTCTACATTCATTTGATATGACATCTTCATTGGCACAAATGGAAGAGAAAGAGGTAGTGTTGAGCATCGAGGTGAATCTTTGAGAGCTTGGCCAAAGTTTATTTAGTTGAACAGACTAGTCACTAGGTCACAATTTTACAAATTATTGGCTAATTAAAGAGTATGCTCAGCCCAAAATAAATGAAATAAGCCAAGATGGGCAACCCATTTACACTTATAATTTCCCATTTTCATAATCTACATTTTACATTTGGAATGAAAATAATTCAAGGTATACTTTAAATTTTAAATAAAAAAGAAATTCTATTTCTATTACGTTCCTATCAAATATAACATGAAAATGAGTTTAAGTGATCACCGATTAATACAAAACGCATGTTAGTATGCCATGCGAGGTCGAGGCATATAACTTGAGAAGAATGAAGAGAGCTACTCGTTTGTGGGTATGGTGGATCATTGGGTTTGACCTCATTCAAATTTAGGAAAACCCATTTTGTTTTTCAAGTGTGGTGTCAGATCCAAATCTTAAAATTTTTACTAAATCAAAATTCGAATTCAACCTAAGGCTTATGTTTATAAGTCTAAGGCTAGATTCAGTTGGGTCCAATTTGATGTTTGGGTTAGATTTTCAAGTCGAGCTTAAAAAAAGCCTATTAAGGTCCTTAAAATTTATTAGAATCTATTTTCGTGGATTTTTGAGTTAAACCTATGTAAATTCACTAAAGCTCCATTTTGGCAACAAGGTTATCTTAGGTTAAGGGTTATCCCAAATTTTTCTCATTTTTTCAACACAAATTTCTATATAATAATTTCTAATCATTTTCACTTACTTTTACTATTAAAAAATACCCACTGCACCTTTCATTCTCACTTTTAATATTAAACAAATACCTACTAACATTCTCTACTCCCACTTATACTATTAAATAAATATTCACTAACATTACATTAATACACTAATCATTTTAAACATATACTTAATCAAATCCTTATTCCACCACTCAAACAAATACTATTCACATTTATTCCATTTTAAATCCCCTTAACCACATTACCAAACAAAGCCTAACGTTAATTTTTTATTATCATCTAGTCTCTAAGAGAAAGTGAGAGAAAGAGAGTCATACCCAATTACTTTTTTCGCATCCCTCCAATTATCTCAAATCTCCTTTTTGTAAGGAGTAATTACATGAGTACACTATGTGATCTTTGCTAATTAATTTAAATCCTATAATTGTTGGGCATGGTTCTTCACAATAATCTTTCTCATACACGTTACTTCATGCACATCTTGCATGTTTCGCCGACTTCTGTTCGATCTAAGAAGAACATGACACCATAATCGTTTCACTTTCCGACGTCCAATTATGACATGATCAGTTACCTCATTCGTCCATTAGAGCTATCTGGTGAAGGATTACCCAAGAAAGACTACTTGATCAGTTGAATTAGATCGAGTCTACTAGAATGGAGACGGCTGGATAATCCACTTAATAATGAGTCAAGCAAGCAAACCTGCCTGATGACAGTAAGGGGCGATCTGCATGTTAGGGAGAGGCAGGCAAGCCCATCTAATTAGGTGAGGCAGGCCGTGTACCCTTTTTGAGAGGGGCGGGACTTCTGCTCATTGAGGAGAAGCGAGCAATCTGCCTGCTTCTACGTGATTCTCTTTTGATTTGGGGATAAATGTTTCGGACTTGAAAATTATTGTGGATATCTTCCGATTGAATTTATGAAAGGAAATTTTCCTCCCTTATCACATTTTTATATTTTCTTATCACTTTTTTGAATCAACCATAACATGATCTCAAGAAATATATTACAAGAGATATCCTAGAAGCTCAGTTTAATTAAAGAACCTAACATAATTAGGGTAAAATCAAAATTCATATTAGTGAAAATATACAAAAATGCAAAAAATGATGTATTTTGCAATGTACGTGGTCATCACCGTATGCACTAACATTTAATGTGTGAATTTATTGAGTGAATCTCATATAGGAAAATCAATGCAAATACTATCAGATAGTGGGCCACCACTACTCAAACAGTGTCATCACTTGTGAGTAAAGAAATCACTAATAACACACAGGCGATTTTTAATTCTAAACCAAAATACATAAGTGATTTTTTAATATAAATCAGATATCAACAATGATATTTGAAATATTATTGGTGATTTTTATTTATTGATTAAAATTACTGACAATTTCTTAATCTTTAATAGATGATTGATCCCACCATGTGTATCATAAGAGACATATAATCTTCTATATGATATATACGATTTTTTGTATGATAATAATAAATATCATCAGTGATATTTTAAATATAATAATACATTTTGGATCTCACGTCGATGGAGAGAATATCCTTGTGAGGGAAACATGTATACGATGTGATCCCCCACTTCTTTGTTATAAAGTACATTTAATTACGTACACTTATCGATTCTATGCAACCAAATCTACATCAGTTCTTTTATTTTACGACTCAAAATCTCACCCTCTCACAATTTGAGGAAAATTGTCCATCTTCCGTGCATCAATTCTCGAAATGATACAATACAAGTATAAAAATTTAAACTTAACTCTCTCTGATCAAAATCATAAATCTCCACCCGTCATCACATCGGTCTTCAAGAGATTAAAAAGTATAACTGTGTTTAATTCCGGCGTCCGCCAACTTGTTGGAAGCCCATATCTTAATTAATGGATTAAGATAAGAATCCATTAATCATCGAGCATGATCAAGTCATTGGTTAGGTGGTAAGCACCTGTTCTGAGATCATGAGCGATTTAACGCTATTAAAGAATCAAAATACTGTTCGATTGGCAATTGGCGTGATATTATTTTCATGGTTTGATCCAATTTGAGAGAAAAAGAATTTGATAAAATATGTTCTAAATCCTATTAATTTGAGTATGGATTTTATCCAAAAGATTTGATCGGATAAAAATATGGATATAGATCTATATCTGATTATTTAATTTGAGTATCCGAATAAAATTTTTACTTATTCGAGATATATAAGTTTCACCTAAATTTTCTCATTTCTCTAGCTTTAGTTTCCCTCGTGATTCCCTCCATTATGTCGAAGGTTGTGAGTATTTATGAAGTTTCAATTAAACATTTATTTTTGGGATAAAAATCTTTTATTTACGGTATACTTGTATTTTATATTTCTTTTTATTTTTTATTTTTGATATATTTCTTTTGAAATTTTTTGTAATAATTTCAATGAGAATTTCTAAAATTGGAGTAGCTTAAGTCCTTATGTTTCAAGATTATTAAAAATACACAATTGATGAATCGTGTTATAGATTTCTTTTTCTTCTTAAACTCTAATTTAGACATCATTTGATTGTAAAATCTATTCATAAATAGGTGTGCGTTGGGTAAATAGATACCCGATTATAGATGGATATGGGTATGAATTTGAATTTTTATATCTAATGGATAAATGTGTAGGATATGGATATGAATTTTATAAATAGATATGGATAAAAATTTAGGTAAATCTAACCTAAACTCGACAACTTTACATCCCTAACGATGACAAACTAACCAAGAAATCACAAAAATGAGACTAGAAATTGGGATTGCCATCACATTTTCTTCGTTGCGAAGTTGGCGGGGACGATTAGCCATTTCCTAAATTTTGACTATAATCCATGAAGGAAATATCACACACTTGTGGCCTGTTCACACTTGTTTCCCTTTTCCTAAACGTGAAGAAAATCGTTTAGATACGGCCTTGTGTGGCTTTAAAATTGGGACCGACATGAGGATGGTCATTGCTCAAACCCCTATGCATTCATTTGATAAATGTGATGTCTTCATTGGCACTAACAGAGGAGATAGAGGTAGGGGATAGCACCAAGTCGGATCTTTGCGAGCCAAACAAAACAGACTAGTTGACTAAAGAGTATGTTCAGCCCAAAATAAATGAACTAGACCAGGATGTGCAACCCGTCTACACTTACAATTTCCCATTTTCACAATGTACATTCCTTAAATATATTAAAGAGTCATTGAGCATGTGGGTACGATTCATCACAATGTGACGTTATTTCTCCCACATCAAAGTTTCATTTCCATGCGGATGTTCCCATTTCCTACCCTCACTATTTTCACCTTTACACAATGTTCAATCGACTGATACTGTTTAGATAGCTGATTTCGCAAGATTCGTGTCTTTCCACCGTGTGCACTCTTCTCAGCTACTGAGGTTGATATCTTCAAAAGATCTAATGTGATCAGGTGGATAACTTATCAAAATAGTAATTAATCTTATTAGGTGAAAATAATATTTTAATTTAAAATAAGAAATTTTAATTTAAGATAAATTTTTGTAAGGTTGACTTGTGATAAATTTTTTTTATAAATTAATTCATATATTTTCATAAATTAACCTAAAAATTTTCCAAATAATCATAAATTAACCTACCAAAATAATCTTTATTACTCAAAAATAAAAATAATAATAAAAAATATCTCATAAAACCTATCCCTCTATCGAAATTAATCATGATTGAAGTATCTTTGCAAAAGAAACATATCTCCACTATTTTTTTCATCTCTCTCAATCTTTCAATCCGACACGCACTCTGTCTCTCTCTTTCTCGTTTATTTCCTTTTTCTTTTCTTGCAAGAAAGGAAAAACAAAAGAATTTATTCCCTTTTTCTATCCTTTCCTAGATAAATTTTCAAGTAAGAGGATCGATGTATTGGTTCCAACGGAAGTACCAAACCATTAAGATCATGCAGTAAATTGGATGTTGATCTGGTCAAAATCTGATCAGCCCACATATATATATATATAAGATTAATGATCTTACGAGAGGTTCATTTTGATGAGAAGATGAAATAATTTATACTAATAGTTGGATATCTCTTGAAATAATGAGTGGTTGAGATTAAAATCGTTTACTCTCTTCTCCCACTTCCACGAGATCCTTCCTCTCCCACTCCACTTCATTGTATAGAATTGCCTGTGCTGTGACAACCTCCACCGACATCGTGTAGTTCTCTCCCGCTGCTTCAACTTCTCTCCATCGGATCTCTCTCAATCGCTCTCTCTGATACATTACTGTTATGAACACAGCATTTGACGCAGTTAAGACGTCTGGGAAGTGGCCCAGACGTCTGGCCAAACGTATGGAATCCTTCTCAGACGTCTGCTATTAAATTTTTTCGGCATACGGGTTCGCGTCTGCATGCTTGCGCGTACAGACTGAACCCGCCGCCTTCGTTCTGCTCTCTCTCCCTCCCTGCAGACGCGTCGCTCCTCTTTTCTCTCTCCCCGCGCTACCTTTATATAGCACCGCCCTCTCCCTCACCCTCACCCTCTCCTTCTGCCTTAAAATTATTAGCATAATTTGTTACAATTATGGAACAATTAATATAACCTAGGGCATTGCATGAATCCTAGGAATGAGAAACCAGATTGAATGATAGATCCTAGGGTATTGCATGAATCCTAGGAATGAGAAACTAGATTGAATGATAGATCCTAGGGTACGGCATGAATCCTAGGACTGAAAAACTAGTGATATGTATATAGATATTGCAGTCTTGGAAAAGTGGAAAGGAAATAATAGCTGCCTGTAAATTGATTTAACAGCTGCCTGTTATGAATAAATAAACATGATTGAGAACATGGGTTGTATGAACGTGAAACTGGAACGGTGAAACCTAAATGTGCTGAGTAAAAGAGCTGGAACCCTACGGGGAATTAGGAGTAGAACTCCTGGAAAGAGAATGGAATGGAACTAAGAAGGAAAGATGTGGAAGTGTGTTGTCTCTTGGGTACGTAGTGTTAGGGGAAGCACCTGTTACCTGTTTAGTGCAGAGCGGAGCCAGCCGCCCCAAGGACCCGGGGATAGGTCTGGCCACTCTGTACCGACTTTTGGCTCTCGTGTACACAGTACCGAGGAGAGCTACTAGTGTAGAGCAAGTACTAGCTACCCCACGGGCCCCGGGGTTCTGCTAGCTTACCTACATCGACTTGTTAGGTCCACTGGGCAAACCAGGGTAGACAGGCGAGGGTGCGCGGACTGTGGAGGGGCAAGGCCCCTGTTTGGTTACTGTGGAGGGGTTGGACCCCTGTTACTGAGAGGGCTCTTCCCTATACTAGTTCCGTGCTGTGCATTGGGCGCACCCGTTAACGGAAACGACTGACCGCGTGCCAGTGCGGGGTAGCTGCCCGTGCGTTTACCGCGCGTGCCGTAGTCACTGTTACGTCTGTCAGTGACCTTGGGGTGGTTGACTGAGAGTAGGATCACCACGGCGGACTCTCCTGGCCAGGAGAGCACCACGTGTTACTTCTACTCTTCGGAAAAGACTGCAATCAAGATCGTTCTCATGAGGAACATTTGAGATCAAGTGAAGGATCTGAGAAATAGATAAATTATGAAACAATAGAAGGACATAAATAAAGTAAGAAAGAAAATAAAACAGCTACTGTACACTTTACTGCTTCTTTAGTTTAGCTGCCACTCTACTCAGCGTTTCGCTGACGTGTTACACTCGTTACTTTTCAGGACTAGGTGTTGAGTAGCCAGGGTCAGCGGCTGCAGAGGACGCTCGGCCGAGTAGGGTCCAGTAGAGTTACCACTGTTCTTTTGTGCCCTTTTTGTTCCACTGTAGTGAGTAGTTTTTGTTACTCTCTGTACTTTTCTTTACTCGCAGTTCTTATTATGTTATAAATGTTGTTCTACTGTTGTGGTGGTACATGCTGTAGTAATTCTTTTCCTTACTGCTATATTTTGTTACTGCTAGTTATGTTTCATGTTGAATGTGGTTTATTTTACTGCTCTTTTGGTTACTTCCTCGTTGGACGACTAGGTCTTGGGATTAGTCGAGTCGGTCTGGTTCTCGTGTCTCGTAGGGACTCGGGAATCGGGTCGTTACAGGGTGGTTGACTGAGAGTAGGATCACCACGGGGTACCCTCTCGGCCAGGAGAGCACCACGTGTTACTTCTACTTTTCGGAAAAGACTGCAATCAAGATCGTTCCCACGAGGAAAATTCGAGATCAAGTGAAGGATCTGAGAAATAAATAAATTGTGAAATAATGGAAAGACGTAAATAAAGGAAGAAAGAAATTATAACAGTTACTCTACACTCTACTGCTTCTTTAGTTTTAGCTGCGACTCTACTTAGCGTTTCGCTGATGTGTTACACTCGTTACTTTTCAGGACCAGGTGTTGAGCAGCCAGGGTCAGCGGCTGCAGAGGACGCTGAGCCGAGTAGGGTCCAATAGAGTTACCGCAATTCTTTTTGTACCCCTTTTGTTCCACTGTAGTGAGTAGTTCTTGTTACTCTTTGTACTTTTCTTTACTTGTAGTTTCATGTTATGTTATAATTGTTGTTCTATTGTTGTGGTGGTACATACTGTAGTAGTTCCTTTTCTTACTGCTGTATTTTGTTACTGCTAATTATATTCATGCTGAATGTGGTTTATTTTACTGCTCTTTTGGTTACTTCCTCATTGGACGACTAGGTCTTGGGATTCGTCGAGTCGGTCCGGTTCTCGTATCTCGTAGGGACTCGGGAATCGGGTCGTTACAAGATGGTATTAGAGCAAGGTCGTCCCGAGAAGTGAATCAATTGACTGGAAAATAACCAATTCACATGTCTATAACTAGAGTAGCCACCACAACATATCTTTTGACATGAGCTCTTAGACTTTTTCGTTAGGTATCGTTCCATATTGACGTGTTTCGTTTTGTTTCGCGTCTCCTTGCAGGAGTTGCCTCGTCGCGGAATTGGCGAGACTGGCCGCGGGCGCGGCCGAGGACGAGGTCGGTGAGGTGGGCGTGCCGTTACCGACACCCCAGTGGACCAGTCGCTACTCCCGGGCATCCAGGCCCAGGACCTTGCCCAGCTGATACGGACATTGTGCGAGGGGAGCTCCACCCACCACCCCGAGCGCCTCACCCTCGGGCTACGGAGGGGGAGTCCTCTGTGGGACCACACGACGGACGCGGCGCTAGACACAGTAGAGGGGATGGGTCGCCGCCACCCCCACCTTCCTCCGACACCTCTGTGCACGAGGCACCTTTACCTGGAGGTGCACCAGCATCTCTACTGCAGCGCCACTTCGAGCTCTTCGGGCAGTTCCGGAAGCTGAAGCCCCCCTCCTTCAAGGGGGATGAGGACCCGACTGAGGCAGAGGACTGGCTCGAGCAGCTCGAGAAGATTTTCGACACCATTCGCCCCGCCGGTGGAGTGTCGCGTGGCCTTTGCCACGTACCAGCTGGAGAGTGCGGTAGACAGGTGGTGGAGGGCGGTCCGGGGACAGGAGAGGGACGAACCGACCTGAAACTGGTTCGTCACCCTCTTCTGCGAGTAGTACTTTCCCCAGACGTGGCAGGACCAGAGGAGGCGGGAGTTCCACACTCTCCGCCAAGGGACGATGACCATGAGCGCGTACCGCACGCATTTCCTGGAGCTGTCCCGCTTTGCAGCGACAGCGGTAGCCACGAGGAGGAGCGCCTTTGGAGGTTCACCGAGGGGCTCCGGCTTGCGATTCGGGGGTATGTCAAACCCCTGAAGTTGCCTACGTTTTCGAGGGTGGTGGAGGCAGCCATGACTTACGAGGAGACCAACCTGTCTGAGCAAGACACTGTCGGCGGGCGGAAGAGGCCCTTTCAGCCAGACTTTTCACGAGGCCGGCGAGAGAGGAGACACGTGGCGTCCGCAGGAGAGCCGTCACGTTTTGCAGGGCCATCAGTGGCCTTTGGGGGCCCTCGACAGGGGCCAGTTGCCAGCACCGGACCCCCGCCCAGCCGACAGCAGGGACCCACTGAGGGCGGGAGTCGGGTTCCCCTCTGTTACAAGTGTGGCCAGCTGGGTCACATCAGGAGGGACTACCCGTCTAGGGCAGGTGGTCAGCAGATACTTCCCGCGCAGAGCACTGGATGGCGCGCAGGAGGCCGCGATTCCCAGGCGCGAGGAGGAGGACAGCAGTCACGAGGAGGGTACCGGCCAGCACCTACCCGTCCGACGCAGAGTATGGCTGCTTCGTCTGCACCTAGAGCTGAGGGGCGTATCAACGCCCTGATACACAAGGAAGCCAGAGCTTCGGGATCGGTGGTGGTAGGTATGGTTTCAGTTTCTGGCAGACTCGTTTACACACTTTTCGATTGCGGCGCTACGCACTCGTTTGTCGCAGCCAGTTTCGCAGTTAGTTTGGGCCAGGACTATACGCTGTTAGAGAATCCGTTCGTAATCAGAGGTCCGAGTGGTCAGCTGTTTGTAGCTGAGGAGGTGTACACGGATTGCGAGGTCAGCGTCGGGGGACATAGCTTGCTATCTGACCTGATTATGATACAGATGGAGGACTTTGGCGTAATTCTTGGGATGGACTGGCTATCCGCTTACCACGCCTTGGTGGACTGTTTTGAGAGGAAGATTGTCTTCTCCATGCCGGAGTTGCCTACTTTCGAGTTTCACGGACAGCCAGTGGACGGAGGCTTCAGGTGCATTTCGGCACTTCGGGCGGCGAGACTTTTGAGCCAGGGGTGTGAGGGCTTCCTAGCTTGTGTGGTAGCGGAGCCCAGCCCAGTGGCAGACTTCCAGAGCATCCCGGTGGTCAGAGAGTACCCTGATGTGTTCCCAAACGAGTTACCAAGACTGTCACCCGAGCGTGAGATCGAGTTTGAGATCTCACTAGTACCAGGGATCAGCCCCATCTCCACCACGCCATACAGGATGGCACCGCTTGAGGTACGAGAGCTCAAGTCTCAGTTGCAGGACTTTTTGGAGAAGGGTTTCGTGAGGCCTAGTGCGTCTCCCTGGGGAGCCCCGGTACTGTTTGTGAAGAAGAAGGATGGTACCCTATGCCTTTGTATGGACTACCGACAGCTGAATAGGGTCACCATCAAGAACAGATATCCGCTGCCGAGGATCGACGACTTGTTTGACCAATTGTGGGGTGCCACAGTATTCTCCAAGATCGACTTGAGGTCTGGATACCACCAGTTGAGGATCAGGGAGACGGACGTCTCCAAGACAGCTTTCCGCACCCGGTACAGACACTACGAGTTTTTGGTCATGCCATTTGGGCTGACCAATGCCCCCGCTGCTTTCATGGACCTGATGAACCGGGTGTTTAGACCGTACTTGGACTAGTTCGTGGTGGTATTCATTGATGATGTACTCATCTATTCTCGAGATCAGACGCAGCACGGACAGCACTTGCGGATGGTTTTGGACACACTGAGACGACGTAGGTTGTACGCCAAATACAGCAAGTGCGAGTTCTGGTTGAGGGAGGTGACCTTCTTAGGTCATGTGATCTCTGGGGACGGCTTGGCGGTGGACCCAGCCAAGGTCGAGGCAGTGCTCAGGTGGGAGAGACCGCGTTCAGTCACCGAGATTCGCAGTTTCCTGGGACTGGAAGGCTACTACAGATGATTCATCAGAGGTTTTTCACAGATTGCGCGTCCCATGACAAAGTTGACTCGGAAGGACGTGCCCTTCACTTGGACAGATGCCTGTGAGGTGTGTTTTCAGGAGCTGAAGGAGAGGTTGACCTCGGCTCCCGTGCTCACCATCCCTGACAGTAGTGGCGGGTTCGTTGTGTACACGAACGCCTCCTTGCAGGGGTTAGGAGGTGTGCTCATGCAGAGGGGTCACGTTGTCGCTTACGCTTCGCGACAACTGAAGCCCCATGAGCATACCTACCCTACCCACGACCTGGAGTTGGCAGCTGTCATCTTCGCGCTGAAGACCTGGAGGCACTACTTGTACGGTGAGACCTTCGAGATTTTCACAGATCATAAGAGCCTCAGATACCTTTTTGATCAGAAGGAGCTCAACATGAGACAGAGATGCTGGTTGGAGCTCCTGAAGGACTACGACTGCAGCATTTCCTATCACCCGAGCAAGACCAATGTGGTGGCTAACGCCTTGGGCCGGAAGGCGCCCGCACACTTGGCCAGCTTACAGTTATAGAGTTGGAGCCTTTTGGAGGAGGTGGGCAGTTGGCGACCCCTAGAGTTACGGGGCACTGTGGGGCAGTGACTGTGACACGACAGACTAGGCCAGAGCTGATAGATCGCATCATCACAGGACAGATGGCCGATCCGTACTTGCAGTCCTTGCGCGACAGAGTATTGTCAGGAGACCCAGGGGACTTCTCTTTCATAGACCAGGTGCTGCGCCTGAGGGGACGGTTGTGCGTTCCCAGAGACGAGGAGCTGTTGAGAGAGCTCCTGGTTGAGGCACACGGTTCCAGATTCACCATACATCTCGAAAACACGAAGATGTACCACGACTTGAGACACGAGTTTTGGTGGAGGGGGATGAAGCGGGATGTGGGTGAATTCGTGCAGCAGTGCTTAGTGTGTCAGCAAGTGAAAGCTGAGCATCAGAGGCCTGCAGAGCCGCTATAGCCGCTTCCAGTGCCAGAGTGGAAGTGGGAGAGCATCACCATGGACTTGGTGGTGGGCTTACCTGTTACCCAGTGAGGACACGACGCAGTCTGGGTAATTCTGGATAGACTGACGAAGACGACCCGATTCTTGCCGATCCGAGTCACTTTGGGACCAGCACAGTTGGCAGAGAGGTATATCTGCGATGTGGTACGACTACACGGAGTTCCGCGGGAGATCGTATCCGACCGGGATACCCGCTTTACATCCCAGTTTTGGGCTGAGTTTCAGCAGGCCCTGAGGACGCGGTTGAGGTTTAGTACAGCTTACCACCCCCAGACGAACGGACAGTCTGAGCGGACGATACAGACACTTGAGGACCTTTTGCGTGCCTGTGTACTGGACTGGAGGGGCTCTTGGGAGGAGCACCTGCCCCTGGCGAAGTTTGCATACAACAACAGCTATCACTCAAGCATCAACATGACTCCCTACAAGGGTCTGTACGGACGGAGGTGTACGGCACCCTTGAGTTGGGTTGAGGTGGGGACCAAGTGGGAGGTTGGCCCCAGGTTGATCCGGCAGAGTTAGGAGGTAGTCGAGCAGATCCACAGGCGACTCCGCACTGTCAGGAGTAGACAGAAGAGCTACGCGGATCATAGACGCAGAGAGGTGCAGTTCGAGGTTGGGGACCACGTCTTTCTTCGTGTTTCTCCCATGAAGGGCCTGCAGCAATTTGGGGTGAGAGGGAAGCTTGGGCCGAGGTTCGTGGGGCCCTTTGAGGTCCTGGGGCGGGTTGGCCCCATTGCTTACAGACTTGCCCTCTCCCCTCAACTTTCTGGTGTGCACGACGTGTTCCGCGTGTCCAACCTCAGGAAGTACGTAGCCGATCCCAGTCATGTACTGAGTCATGAGAGCGTCGAGGTGGTCGACGACCTGTCCTACCCCGAGCGGCCAGTGCAGATTCTTGACCGAGCCGTCTGCAGTTTGAGACGAAAGCAAGTACCCCTGGTGAAGGTTTTGTGGAGGAGTCGGTGGTACGAGGAGGCTACCTGGGAGCCTGAGGCGGCAATGCGGGAGCGGTACCCAGAGCTCTTCGCGGGTACGTCTTTTTGGACCGGCTTCGATCCTCTTTGAGTTTGTTATGTTTTAATATGACATTTTTCCCACACCCTAGTTAGCGCAAGTTTCGAGGACGAAACTTCCTTTGAGTTTGTTATATTGTTACGAACGTGGCTTCAAGACGATTTTTAAGACGTCTGGGAGGTGGCCCAGACATCTGGGATTCAATTTCTGCGACGTACGGGGTTGCGTCTGCGCGCATGCACACGCAGACCTGCAACCGCCACCCTCTTTCCTCTTTTTCCCTCTCTCCTCCTACAGGGTGCAGTGCTCTCTCTCTCTCTCCCCGCGCAGCCTTAAAATGCCCTCGCCCTCTCCCTCACCCTCATCCCCTTTCATGTCCCTCTTCTTCTTCTCCCAGCCGGTGCGAGAGCGAGCGATGCGGCGGCTGCAGCGGCCGCGGCAACTGTGCGGGAGGAGGTGTTGCGCGAGGGAGGAGACGCTCGACCGTGAGGGCTCGAGCTTGCCGGGGCAGCTAGAGCCGGTCGGCAGGGAAGCAGCGGGCGTGGAGTGTCGCGGAGGGGCTGCTGCAGCTCGAGCAGCAGGGGACGGGGCGCGGCGCGGCCGTGCGTCGCAGGCGGAGAGCGAGAGGAGCTCTGATTCTGGGAATTTTTCCAGAATCAGACGTCTGGGCTTACAACCAGACGACGGTGAAGACGTCTGGAGGATTGTCCAGACGTCTGACAGGTAAGATATTTCGTCTTCTTCCTTTTTTCGCGCATACGGCCATGCAGCCGTCCGCCGCGCCTTCGTCTGCAACCCGTCGTACTGAGAACAGGTATGGGTGCGTGCAGGTTCTGCTCGGGAGGGCACGAGACTCGACATCCAATGCGAATCAGATGTCTGGCCGCAGTGCCAGACGACGGAGAGGACTTCCAGACGTCCGGGTTGACCATCGGACGTCTAGGAATTAAGCCAGACGCCCCCGCAGGCTTCTGGACGTCTGAGGGACTACACAGAGAGAAGGTATCATCTGAACCACCTTTTAAGACGTCTGGAAGAGGTTCCAGACGTCTGATTTTGGACTGTTTCGTCGTTTTCGACCCGTTTAGGGCCCGTTCGCAGTCCGTTTTCCGCGTTTCGAGTTGCGTTCTTCCCAGAATAAAATCCTCTACCCGTTTACAGTAATCATATACTGTTCTGAGAAACTCCTTGTGTTTGATCCTTGTGTTAGGACCCCGTTCCATTGCAGTCTCGGGGGTTGCGGAGGCGTGCGGGATTTCCGACCACGCCCCCAGTACTCTCGTTGTAGCTGGTAGAGTGGATTTTAAAATTATTAGCATAATTTGTTACAATTATGGAACAATTAATATAACCTAGGGCATTGCATGAATCCTAGGAATGAGAAACCAGATTGAATGATAGATCCTAGGGTATTGCATGAATCCTAGGAATGAGAAACTAGATTGAATGATAGATCCTAGGGTACGGCATGAATCCTAGGACTGAAAAACTAGTGATATGTATATAGATATTGCAGTCTTGGAAAAGTGGAAAGGAAATAATAGCTGCCTGTAAATTGATTTAACAGCTGCCTGTTATGAATAAATAAACATGATTGAGAACATGGGTTGTATGAACGTGAAACTGGAACGGTGAAACCTAAATGTGCTGAGTAAAAGAGCTGGAACCCTACGGGGAATTAGGAGTAGAACTCCTGGAAAGAGAATGGAATGGAACTGAGAAGGAAAGATGTGGAAGTGTGTTGTCTCTTGGGTACGTAGTGCCAGGGGAAGCACCTGTTACCTGTTTAGTGCAGAGCGGAGCCAGCCGCCCGAATGACCCGGGGTTAGGTCTGGCCACTCTGTACCGACTTTTGGCTCTCGTGTACACAGTACCGAGGAGAGCTACTAGTGTAGAGCGAGTACTAGCTACCCCACGGGCCCCGGGGTTATGCTAGCTCACCTACATCGACTTGTTAGGCCCACTGGGCAAACCAGGGTAGACAGGCGAGGGTGCGCGGACTGTGGAGGGGCAAGGCCCCTGTTTGGTTACTGTGGAGGGGTTGGACCCCTGTTATTGAGAGGGTTCTTCCCTATACTGGTTCCGTGCTGTGCATTGGGCGCACCCGTTAACGGAAACGACTGACCGCGTGCCAGTGCGGGGTAGCTACTCGTGCGTTTACCGCGCGTGCCGTAGGCACTGTTACGTCTGTCAGTGACCTTGGGGTGGTTGACTGAGAGTAGGATCACCACGGGGGACTCTTCTGGCTAGGAGAGCACCACGTGTTACTTCTACTCTTCGGAAAAGACTGCAATCAAGATCATTCCCATGAGGAACATTCGAGATCAAGTGAAGGATCTGAGAAATAGATAAATTATGAAACAATAGAAGGACATAAATAAAGGAAGAAAGAAAATAAAACAGCTACTGTACACTTTACTGCTTCTTTAGTTTAGCTGCCACTCTACTCAGCGTTTCACTGACGTGTTACACTCGTTACTTTTCAGGACCAGGTGTTGAGTAGCCAGGGTCAGCGGCTGCAGAGGACGCTCGGCCGAGTAGGGTCCAGTAGAGTTACCACTGTTCTTTTGTGCCCTTTTTGTTCCATTGTAGTGAGTAGTTTTTGTTACTTTCTGTACTTTTCTTTACCCGCAGTTCTTATTATGTTATAAATGTTGTTCTACTGTTATGGTGGTACATGCTGTAGTAATTCTTTTTCTTACTGCTGTATTTTGTTACTGCTAGTTATATTTCATGTTGAATGTGGTTTATTTTACTGCTCTTTTGGTTACTTCCTCGTTGGACGACTAGGTCTTGGGATTAGTCGAGTCGGTCTGGTTCTCGTGTCTCGTAGGGACTCGGGAATCGGGTCATTACAGGGTGGTTGACTGAGAGTAGGATCACCACGGGAGACCCTCTCGGCCAGGAGAGCACCACGTGTTACTTCTACTTTTCGGAAAAGACTGCAATCAAGATCGTTCCCACGAGGAAAATTCGAGATCAAGTGAAGGATCTGAGAAATAAATAAATTGTGAAATAATAGAAAGACGTAAATAAAGGAAGAAAGAAATTATAACAGTTACTCTACACTCTACTGCTTCTTTAGTTTTAGTTGCGACTCTACTCAGCGTTTCGCTGATGTGTTACACTCGTTACTTTTCAGGACCAGGTGTTGAGCAGCCAGGGTCAGCTGCTGCAGAGGACGCTGAGCCGAGTAGGGTCCAATAGAGTTACCGCAATTCTTTTTGTACCCCTTTTGTTCCACTGTAGTGAGTAGTTCTTGTTACTTTTTGTACTTTTCTTTACTTGTAGTTTCATGTTATGTTATAATTGTTGTTCTACTGTTGTGGTGGTACATACTGTAGTAGTTTCTTTTCTTACTACTGTATTTTGTTACTGCTAGTTATATTCATGCTGAATGTGGTTTATTTTACTGCTCTTTTGGTTACTTCCTCGTTGGACGACTAGGTCTTGGGATTCGTCGAGTCGGGACTCGGGAATCGGGTCGTTACAAGATGGTATCAGAGCAAGGTCGTCCCGAGAAGTGAATCAATTGACTGGAAAATAACCAATTCACATGTCTATAACTAGAGTAGCCACCACAACATATCTTTTGACATGAGCTCTTAGACGTTTTCGTTAGGTATCGTTTCATATTGACGTGTTTCGTTTTGTTTCGCGTCTCCTTGCAGGAGTTGCCTCGTCGTGGACTGTGGAGGGGCAAGGCCCCTGTTTGGTTACTGTGGAGGGGTTGGACCCCTATTACTGAGAGGGCTCTTCCCTATACTGGTTCCGTGCTGTGCATTGGGCGCACTCGTTAACGGAAATGACTGACCGCGTGCCAGTGCGGGGTAGCCACCCGTGTGTTTATCGCACGTGCCGTAGTCACCGTTACGTCTGTCAGCAACCTTGGGGTGGTTGACTTAGAGTAGGATCACCACGGGGGACCCTCCCAGCCAGGAGAGCACCACGTGTTACTTCTACTTTTCGGAAAAGACTGCAATCAAGATTGTTCCCACGAGGAACATTCGAGATCAAGTGAAGGATCTGAGAAATAGATAAATTGTGAAATAATAGAAAGACGTAAATAAAGGAAGAAAGAAATTTTAACAGCTACTATACACTCTACTGCTTCCTTAGTTTTAGCTGCCACTCTACTCAGCATTTTGCTGACGTGTTACACTCGTTACTTTTCAGGACCAGGTGTTGAGCAGCCAAGGTCAGGGGCTGCAGAGGACGCTGGGCCGAGTAGGGTCCAATAGAGTTACCGCAGTTCCTTTTGTACCCCTTTTGTTCCACTGTAGTGAGTAGTTCTTGTTACTCTCTGTACTTTTCTTTACTTGTAGTTTCATGTTATGTTATAATTGTTGTTCTACTATTGTGGTGGTACATACCGTAGTAGTTCATTTTCTTACTGCTATTTATATTCATGCTGAATGTGGTTTATTTTACTGCTCTTTTGGTTACTTCGTCGTTGGACGACTAGGTCTTGGGATTAGTCGAGTTGGTCCGGTTCTCTTGTCTTGTAGGGACTCGGGAATCGGGTTGTTACAGTACCAGACGATGGATAGGACCTCCAGACGTCCGGGGTGATAATCGGACGTCTGGAAACTAAGGCCAGATGATCCAACGGGCTTCTGGACGTCTGAAGAACTGCGCAGACCGAGGTACGACATGATCAACCTTTTAAGACGTCTGGAAGAGGTTCCAGACGTCTGATTTTGGACAGATTCGCCATTTTTGACCCGTTTCGGGCCCGTTCGGAGTCGGTTTTCCACGTTTCGAGTTGCGTTCTTTCCAGATTTATTTTCTCTACCTATTTACAGTAATTGTATACTGTTCTGAGAAACTCCTTGTAATTGATCCTTGTGTTAGGATCCCGTTCCATTGCGGCTGTGGGGGTTGCGGAAGCATGCGGGATTGCCGACCACGCCCCCAGTACTCCCGGTTTCGCGAGTAGAGTGGCCCTTTAATTTATTTAACAAAAATTGTACAATTATGAAGCAACTAATAGAGTCTAGGGCATTGTATGAACCCTAGGACTGAGAAATTAGATTGAATGATAGATCCTATGGTATTGCATGAATCCTAGGACTGGAAAACTAGATTGAATGCTAGATCTTAAGGTACGGCATGAATCCTAGGACTGGAAAGCTAGTTGATTATATAAACATTGCAGTCTTGTAAGAGTGGAAAGGAAATGATAACTGTCTGTAAATTGGTTAACAGCTGCTTGTTATAAATGGATAATTACAGTTGAGAATATAAATTGTATGGATATAGAGCTGGAACAGTGAAACCTAAATTGGATGAGTTAAAAGAGCATGAACCCTATGGGGAATTAGGAGTAGAACTCCTGGAAAGTGAATGGAATAGAATTGGGAAAGTCAGCTGGCCCTTGAGTACGGAGTACCAAGGAGAGCGACTGTCCCCCTGTTTAGTGCAGAGCGGAGCTAGCCGCCCCAAGGACCCGGGATTAGTACTAGCCACTTTGTACCGACTTTTGGCCCTCGTGTACACAGTACCGAGGAGAGCTACTAGTGTAGGGAGAGCACTAACTACCCCACGGGCCCCGCGGTTCTGCTAGCTCTCCTACACCGACTTGTTAGGCCCACTGGGCAAACCAGGGTAGTCAGGCGAGGGTGCGCGGACTGTGGAGGGGCAAGACCCCTGTTTGGTTACTGTGGAGGGGCTGGACCCCTGTTACTGAGAGGGCTCTGCCCTATACTGGTTCCGTGCTGTGCTTTGAGCGCACTCGTTAACGGAAACGACTGATCACATGCCAGTGCGGGGTGGCTACCCGTGCGTCTATCACGCATGCCGTAGTCACCGTTACGTCTGTCAGCGACCTTGGGGTGGTTGACTGAGGGTAGGACCACCACGGGGGACTCTCCCGGCTAGGAGAGCACCACGTGTTACTTCTACTTTTCGGAAAAGACTGCATTCAAGATCGTTCCCACGAGGAACATTCAAGATCAAGAGAAGGATCTGAGAAATAAATCAACAGTAAATAAATGGAAAGATATAAATAAAGTAAAAACATAACAGCTACAGTCCACTTTACTGCTTCTTCTAGCTTTTAGTTGCTACTCTACTCAGCGTTTCGCTGAGGTGTCACCCTTGTTACCTTTTCAGGACCAGGTGTTGAGCAGCTAGAGTCAGCGGCTGCGGAGGGCGCTGGGCCTAGTAGAGCCCAGTAGAGTTACCTGTAGTACCTTTTGTACTTTTCTTTCCGCTGTAGTGAGTATTTTTCTGTTACTCCTTGTACTCTATTTATTGTAAGCTTCCTGCTATGTACATGTTTATTTCTCTACTGTTGTGGTGGTGTATACTGTAGTATTTCTTTCCTTTACTACTGTATTTTGTTACTGCTAGTTATATACATGGTGATGTGGTTTATTTTACTACTCTTTTCATTACTTTCTCGTTGGACGACTAGGTCTTGGGATTAGTCGAGTCAGTCCGATTCTCGTATTTCGTAGGGATTCAGGAATCGGGTCGTTACAATTACACTCTCCATCTCTTGCTCCCTCACATGCTAAAATGCATGTGTGCAGATAGGAGGAGAGGGCGTAATGGAGGCAGAGAGAAGGGAGACAAGAATGGGGAGGAGGGCCGAAGGGGTTGCATGGCTTTGCATCACCACCAAGCCTATCAAAAGGTGATCATCAACCTCCACTTGTCAGATCTCAATGCATGCAACGAGATCCAGAGCTTGCTTCACTGGATCAATTGCATTTCTTTTTATTTCCTTTTTATTTTAGGTTTCATATATATATGGACTCAATATTTGATATATGAAATGCCATTTGGTGAACAATATTAAGAAAAAACTATCCATTTCATTCCAAAGATGGTGAATTTGAGTTAATGAAATATCAAGTGAATATGTTTAAGGGTTAGATTTCACAAGGTATGGGGGAAGTGGATACAACAAAAGCTAGGTCCTATGAGATAAGATCTATTAGAGCTTTCGCTTGATGTGCAAAGGGCTCTCATGGCTTATGTACAATATTTCCATGCATTTGTTCTTGTCAATATGTATTTCCCATGTGTGCCAATGTCCTCCTATGAATGTTCTTAATTACCATGATTTTGTTTGGTCTTTTCCCTGAATGGACATCTAGCGAATTACCATGCATGCTTTGCAAGGATCTTCACCCATGCGATTGATTAATATTAGCATTTCTTTCTTGGCATTGTATCAGAAAAGCTTTTATCATTGGAAGTTCTAAATTTACATCTTTTTTTAAAAGAAAAAAAGAGCCTGTTGAATTTGTTGATCCACCTACTTTCATTTTTGAGTCAACCAAATAACCTGCATCATGGAGTTCCATTGCCTCTTCATTGCCAAACTTTTATGCCAAAGAAATTGAGAATCAAATTAGTACAAGTAAATATTGCACCCTAGATGTTCTCCCATCCATAGTGTGTTTTTTTGGTGTAATCCTTTTTTTTTTTTTTTGCAAAGAGAGCTTTCATTCATAGGGATTGAAAACCCTATAAGTGATGCAAGGAACGGAAAGGAAGCACCGTCATCTCCCAAGAGAAAGAAAAATCGACACAAAACTTGGACCTAAGTCTAAAACAAATAAAAAGAAGCGTCACAAATATAGAGTTCAAACAGCGATCGAAAGACCAACCACCACAACATGCTTGTAGATACGACAACGTTACTAGGAAATCACTAGCCATCAGCGTTAACGAGAAATTTGACCAAAGCCAAGCACCAGAAACAATACGGACACTTCCCAATCGTAGGATGCACAGAGACTCGCATGATCCCCAAGTCAAATCCCCTTGGGGAACATCTACAACCCCCAAGGGAAAACAAAACCAACAACAACATAACTAAAACATAACCAAAATGGTTAAACCAACAAAGAAAACTAGACAACAACGAAACAAGACCCGACCAATAGGCACAAGCGCACGCTAGCCGCTACACACCGGCCAAACCGGTGAAGTTTTATCCAAATTCCATCCAGGTTAACTTTTATTGAAGCTTTACCCAAATCCTTGATTGTAGACAGCACACGGAATGGAAGATTTACCCCCTTTTTAAACGAAATTTCATTGACTTGAATTCACCATCCAATGGAAAGAAACGGGTAATTTTCTAATAATGTGAATCAAATGTCATTTTATATAATAAATACTGAGTCCGCGTCCAGCTCACATTTGAAAAGGCTACTGATTGTGAACAGATACATATATATGAAATCAATGAAAAGAAAATAAAAGGAAATGAAATCGATCCAGTGAAGCAAAGCTCTGGATCTTGTTGCTCGGATTGAAATCTACGAAGTGGAGGTTGACAACCACCTTCTAACAGGCTTGGCGGTGATGCAAGGTCATACAACCCTCTCGGTCCTCCCGGTGGCCCTCCGTAGTATTCTCGCCTCCTCCTTCCTGTCTCCATTGCGCCCTCCCCTATCCGCACATTATCTACATTTTAGCATGTGAGGGTGTGTGAAAGAGAGAGAGGGAAGTTGCAGCAGAGGGAGAGAGTTGTGCGATGTTGGTGGAGGTGGTCGCAACAGGCAATTCTATACGTGGAAGTGGAGTGGGAGAGGAAGGGTCTCGTTGGAAGCTTTTAATCTAAGCCACTCATTATTTTAAGAGGCATCCAACGGTTATTCTCACCTACTCCTAAAAAGGAATTTCTAGTGAGATCCTTCGTGTGTGTGTGTGTGGGTATATATATTGATAGAGAGAGAGAGAAATAGTTTTTTTGTTAAAGTAAATATTTTATTAAAGGAAAGAATCTGATACAAAAGATGCGAAGGGAGATACAGAGAATCCTCACCTACGAAGGAGAAAATACGTCACGTAGAAACGGGAGAATACCAAACAAAAAACAGGACAAGAAACACATGAGAAAGGAAAAGAATGAGTCTCAAGAATCAAGAATTGGTCAAACTCACGAAGGAGAGCAATCCCACGTTCGTAGAACGGTAAAGCGTTAACGAGAAAATCTCGAAGACTGCACTAACGAGAGATTAAATAAATCGACGCCTAATTCACGTCAGGAAACTCAATCGTGAAAAGTACAGGGTCACACGTGGTCCCAAATCTAACAAAACAAAATAAAAGAAAGAAAAAGAAGATCAAACCACTACATCAAACAAAACCACCCACAACAATAATACGACCAACGCCTACTCCCGTTGAGGCTAATGACGTCGCGCTAAGCACCCAGCCGCACAGAGTACATCGCACCAGAGCAACCACCGACAGCCACGTTACACTACATCGCCACCCAACATGCCACAGCCTAACGCGTTGTAGCACTCCAGACCGTTGACGCCACGGCACACCCTAGCCGACCAGACCAAATGTCAAAGCACTCCACACCAAATAATCGCCGCACTAGACAACTATCGCGTCGGCACGTCTTGCCATAGCGCAAGGATCAATCACTGAAGCATACCACGTCGAGACATTGCCGCTCGCCACGCCTGCACATAGCAGCTTGCTGGAGCGTCAAATGCCACCCACCGACACTAACATGATTGGCCACCACAAGAGACGGGTAGATACGCATGTCAAAGAGGATGTTGGCTCGAAGTAGGGGAAAAATCCAGAGGAAAGAGCAGGATCATCCCGTGACCGAGAAGGCTTTGATCGGCCACGTACGGCCGATTAGAGCTCAACTTTCTCGAAAGAGATTTTTTCACAAAGTAAGAAAAAAAGACGTTGAAGGTTCGCACAAACAGAGGGAGTAATAGTTAACACAGTCTGTGATCATACGTCACTTTTAAAGGCCATTTTCTCCTCCATTCAATCTATACAGCGACAAAATAAACATGCACGTTCCGTCCAATTGTGATGGCCACCGTTCAGATGGGAGAGGAAGACGTGAAAAAACACTTGAACTATATATATATATCATCTTTCTGGATACGTCCCTGAGTGGGTGATTGCCACGTGTTCCTTGTGACCACGTCGGCCAAATTACAACCCATGTGGCATGGCATCTGTACATATCAGTTAGGTATGGGCAATGTTAGCTTCCGTCGAGGATTCGATCGTGCGAGTGGGAATTTTCCAAAGGAGTAACATTCCAGAGCCCATGCATTTATGGATGGGACGAGTGGGGCCACGTTCATCGATGGACTCACGTGGACAAACGTAGTAGGGTGCTACGCCACTAAAACTAAAAGAGATGGGGTTATATATGTATGTACACCGTACTGTTACGTAGCGTCTCCACCCGTGACCTCCCATCGTCTCGTCTCGTAGGTTGTGTTCGGTAGAGGAATAATACTGCATCAAAATAAAGTATAAGTGAAATAAATATAATTTTGAATTTGAAAATAATTAATTGATTTTTATAAGATAATTATTAAATATTTTAATTAAAAATAAAAATATTTATTTCTCTCCCTCTCTCTCCATTCCTTTTGCCATCATTCCCTCCTCACCCGCTCACCTCGAAACCGACGATGCCCCTCCCCAATTCCCTGCCAAAATCGTACGTTTAACTCCTATTCCCTCCCCTGGCCTACGACCAAATGCTACCTTACCTTCTTCCAATGATATGATTTATTTAAAATGCTTCAATGTATAAATAATTTAAAAGTAAGGTATTTTGTAACATATGGATAATTTTTATCGAATAACTGATATTTAATATAAATAAATCTACAAATATAATATAAATTTTGCTATCGCATAAGTTTTCTCTTTTAAAGTATATCTTATAATTTTATATTAATATAAAATTAATAATTCTAGAGTGTATGTTGTCATTTTATTCATATGTAAAATAATTTTGAATATATTTTTTATAATTTTATATTGATATAAAATAATTTTTTAAGATAACTTTGATAATCTTATATAAGTGTAAAATAATTTTTAAAATAATTTTTTTATATTTACATCATTACAAAATCATTACGTCCATATATTTTGATTTTACATCAATATATTTTAATTTTATATTGATATATTTTGTTTTATATCTATATATTTTTTATTTAAAAATAATGTGATTTTTTTAAATAATAATAAATCTCATCACATTACAGTATTTATATTAATTTTTTACGTAAAGAGTAGACATGTAGCATGATTTTTATTCTTAAATTTACATTTTTTAACTATTTTTCGTCACTTTGCATTGTCAAAAATATCAACTTTTACATTAAGTTTTTGGTACCTACGTCGTCGCAGAAAACCTTTCCACATCGGTCTCTACGTGTTTGGGGGAACGAAGGACGATCGAAGTACTCGTTTCTTCTTAGGATCACAGGACTTGGGCAGTAGAGTTTAAATAGCTAAGGAAACAGATGGATCGAGCACACAATATTCCATTCCTAATTGACTATTTGCCTACCATTTTTTCTCTTCGAGTGTGGTAATTATGATTTGATTCACTTAGTCGACCACCAGATCATTCAAGTTGATTTCGCTATTAGCTATAAGCTTATATGCATAAGGATTCGAATAAGTCTCTTGAAATTGCCTTTTCCACATGGGGATGGAATTTTCTGCTTGTTCAGACATCCGTACAACTTCCTTCGATTTATGTATATATACATGACGGGTGCATCCTTCATGCATGCGTGGGTGTTACTAATTCCGAGGAAAATCTTGACAGGGCAAGAAGGCTGTCGTTCTTAAAGCCTTCTTGCACATAAATTGATTGGAATATTTAACTCGAAACCTGTCGGTTGCAGCAATATTTCGATCGGATGTCTCAATGGATTGGGTTGAGTTCACATTTAGATCAATCTTTGGAATAGGTTTGGTTAGGGTTTGAGGAGTCGGTTAACTTAATTGAGCCATACAATATGAATTATTTTGCTTAAACTATTTAGTACCATTTGCATGTTGATATTATATGTTACCAAGAAATCTCATCTCTCCTCCAAATAACTCTTAATATATATCTACCATTACAGATCTTTGATCCTTTCCCGAAACCTGAATCACATGACTCGAGTAAAACCCTAGTTCTCATCTCCCAATCTTGTTGCGAAACACCTCTCGATTCCTATGATGTGTGACAGTACCACCTTGGGGCAAGCATTCTCGAGATCTGATCCCATTCCTAGGTGATCACCTCTACCCGTGGTAATGTTGCCCCAAGCACAATGCTTTTTCATCGGCCAATTAGCAAAAGTCTAGAGCGCTTGAGGCAAGGGGGGAAATCAATGAAGAAAAGAAAATTCCAAATTTTATCAAAAGGTCAAAGCCCCCATGCTTCTTATCTTTGTTGTCCAACTTTTTAAATTCAATGTGAAATATTATAAAGTCTTCCTAGATAAGTTGCACAGCTACGAGTTACATATAGCATGAATACTGATATGAAATAGGAAAATATGTAATTAAGAATGAACTAAATCTTCACTGGCCAAAAATCTAACATAATTCAATACAATGTAACCTATTTTTACATATAGATTGTGTCACGTAGTAGGGTGAGATGGTCGGTGTTGGAAAAATTGGTAAGGTCATGGGTAAGACCCCATCATGACCTCACCAAAGCCATATGCATCACCAAGGGCGGGCTACAATATATATTTTAACTATCTCCACGTCTTTCACCTCCTCTGATCCACGGGTAACATGATATATAATTGGGGTACACATGTATTAAATTTCATGGGATTACGTTAATCAGCATATATATATATATATATATATATATATATATATATATATATATATATATATATATAAAGAAGCTGATACGAAACGTGTCCAAAAATCCAGGGCTATTTTCACAATTTACACGCAAAAAACGAAGAAAGAGTGAGAAAGCAAAGGCTGCAAGGTTCCTTTGTGTTCGGGCGATAACTCACGCTCTTACTTTGGATCCGAGCACTGCCAGAATGGAAGGATAGCCTTTATCCCGAGGTTTGAGCTGTGCTGTGTGTGCCCCGTTAGGATCGCAACAATGCCTTTTGGATTTGGGATAGGAGTTGAGAATATCTGCCAAATACCCAAAAGTGCCGTTTGGGTGAGGGAACAAGATATGGGGGACAACTTTTGATCTTATCGCTTGAATTTTGATAGGTGTTAGATTTAAATAGATGGCATATTTTTAACGAAAATAAGATAAAACTTGATTCGGTAATTACACGCACTAATTGTTTCATCGAAGAAGAAAACTGTTGCCCAACATACTAACCTTCTCCAACAATAAAAAAAAAAAAAAGTGCATAGCTCATTTAAGGTGTTTAATTATTAACAATCATATTCACACGTCTTACATATGTATTATATCTTTACAGCTTGGCCTTTGATTCAAATGATAAGTTAGATCTATCATAACATATATTTTTAAGACATTAAAGTCAAACACCTCAAAAAAAATACTTGTCAGTATAGAATTAACTTCACATTTATTTTAGTTAAATATTAAAATAGTACTAAAAGATGGATGCCAGGAAAGACCTTTTTTTTCCTTGCCATGTGTTATAAGTCATCTACGAATTTCATTATTTAAATCGCTTAAGAAAATGCCTCACACGAGGAATGTTTGTATGATAAATGTTACATCCACATCAAGGATCCCCCCATATTATGTGTTCTCCACGAGCATGCATGATAGAAATACATGTTTCGTCTATGGTTGTAAAAGATAAGCACATTCATGGTTTCAACTTTCAGCTTGGAAAAGGGAGAAGCAGAGATATGCCCAACAATATATATCAATATATGTACCAATGATTTTGATGAATCGATCTCGATCATTCATCTGGATGATCCTGAATATCTACCATTGTGAGACACAAGAGGAACAAATGATCGTAAAAGGAGAAATTAGAGATATGCCTCACATCCTTTCGTATTATATATGTATGTGTGTGTGCGCGTATGGATGCGTAAAAAGAGAGCGTCCAAGTAATCTGTATGTAAGTTACGTATAAATGTGATAATATCTTTCACTATGAGTAATATTTTAAATTAAAAATTTAAAAATCAAGATTATTTTATATTAATATATTATTTATCAAATTTGAAGTCAATTTAACACTTTTAACACCTATATCAACTTAGACTAAATTTCATAATAATTCAACTGTAAAAAATAAATGCCCTTCGATATAAATGGTAAGAATATAAGATTGACTTCAAATTCAATACATAATATATTTATACATAATAATCTTCGATCTTTAAATTTTTAATTCAATATATTACTTATAATAAAAACAATTATCACAATTATATATATATATATATATATATATCACACGCAAAATCTATTCAATAAAATGTAAATCTCACCTACAACACCAATAGCACCAATCAATCAATTACAGGTTTGCAACCCCTCTCACAAAGATTCCACAATCACGTGTGCCCAACACCCTTTAATTTTCTTTCGGCCATATCTCGAACCCTTTCTCGGGTCAATTACTTTATTCGCCACCGTAAAGTACGCACTTGCTCGCTTAGTTGTGCGCATGTATATATGCATGTTCTACCATGACGTAACTCAACGCAACAAACGTAGATTTATAATATTTTTCTTCCAACAATTGGGAGGATAGAAAGCTATTATTAACAGCAGCGCACAGCATGCACACTAGATACCACCATCCATTATCCATCCATATAATTAAAATGATACTATATATATCATTCGTTTGCGTTGCCTTCTTCCTTCGACATTCCTTTAATTCTGTCTTAAAGACCTGATGCAAGAGAGGGAAGGGGAACGAAGCACATGATCGGCTCTTTCCGGGATTATTTATTTCTGCCCCATGTTACCATATTCTTCCGTGGCTTTTATGGGGGAATATTAGTTGGAATATGGTGTACAGAGAGGGCAATGTTTGACTTTTAGTTAAATCCTTTTTCCGGATGATCGGAGGGGAATCAGCATCCCAATTAAGCATTTGTCTTCACATGATGTACCCAACCTATTAATTTGCCCGAGTCTTTTAGTCCCTGTTTGGAACAGGGAATTAGTTGGGCGAATAAAAAAAAAGAAACCTCATAACGATACACAGGGGTGTACACCAACATGCGCATCCACTCTTTACCAAATATGGAAAATAGAAAAAAAAGCCTAAGGGTATACTCACGTGTTACACGCTCCCTTCTTACCAAAAAGTGGGGATTTTTTTTTTTTTTCTCTGTAAGGAGCGAGTTCACCGCTCTATATCTTAAGGATTATTTTATTTGGAGGTTAACAAAGTGATGTTAATAAATATGAAATTAATATTAACCTTTAATTGTGTTTATTTGCAGAATGGTGTTAATATCAATTTGTATTTAATTAAATTGATATTAAGTTGGAGTGTTAACTTTTATAGTATTTACATATTATTGATGTTAAGAATTTGAATCAGAGACTGCAAGAATATGTAAGGACCCGTTACTTTTTAGCCTTTTAAGACATCTAGAGTCTCAGTTAAACATCTATCTAAACGTCTGAAAGTGAAATTTTTGTACTGCGCATTGCACTCTGCGTACGGACGGTGCACAGAACCGCTCCTTTCTCTCCCTCTTCCTCACCTCCCCCGAACCCTAAACCCCTCACCCTCTTATATAAACCCCCCCTCCTATCTCCTCTCCACTCCACACACTAACCACCACCACCTTCAGTACTTGTCGGGAGCGGCGAGAGGGGGCGAGCGAGGAAGAGCGAGAGGGAGGAAGGAGGAGAGCGCGGGACGAGAAGGAGGTCCAAGGTCGGAGGAGCTTCGGTGGAAGCTCAGCGGAGCTCGCACGGCCACCGGCGAGCGCGTGCGGGAGAAGGAGAGGGCTCGGGGAGGCGGCCTCTATGCCCTCTGCAGCGGCTGGAGCTGCTGCGACGCAAGGTGAGCGAGCTACAGGGAGTTGCTGATACTGGGATTTTTCCCCATATCAAACGTCTGTAGAGTCGACCAGACGACCGTGGCGGCAGCTAGACGTCCAAGTCTGAGACCAGACGTCTGAAAGCACTTATATCGCAAGGTACGTTCTTTTCCGCAGTTACAGCCATGCAAGCCTCACCGCAGAAGCTGGTTGGGCCTGATTGTAGACCTGCGGTTTCGTACGCAAGTATAAGCCCTTGGGAAGGCACGCGGAACTCTTTTCCACGCAATTTTGTACATCTGATTGCGTCACCAGATATCCGGAGGTGCGTCAAGACGACCGAAGGCATTGTCCGACGTCTGCAACTGCCTTCAGACGATCCCAGAGAAGGTCTGGACGTCTGAGGATGCCGCAGGAACATAAGGTAAGATCTGACACCTTTTAAGACGTTTAGGATTATTCCCAGACGTTTGATTTTGAACAATAGGCACATTTTTGACTTGTTTAGGGTCCAATCGATGTCCGTTTTATGCAAACCAAATACTTGTACTTTCCTTACGGGTTCCTCTACGTACTAGAGTCTGTTTTACACTGTTTTGAACTCTCCTTTTGTAATGTATTCCTTAGTATAGGGTTTCAGCCTGCTGCGCGTTTGGGGATCGCAGAGATGTCTGGGTCTGCGATTCAAGCCCCAATTACTCCCGAGTTTCCTGGTAGAGTGGTTTAATGCCGTTAATAAAATATTGAATAAGAATGTGCCTGTGAAAATAGCCGAATAGAACCTTAGGATGTGGCTTGAACCCTAGGGTAGAGAAATGAATAAATCATTTGTACTATATGGTGTACCTGCATACATGATTGAGATAAACTGCTAACAATTGCCTGTAATATAATTGTGAGTTGCCTATTAGAATATGAGCTACCTGTATTTAATGAACCATTACCTGTGAAATCATCAGATGCATGTATTGAGAATTGAATTATGGAAACACAAGCTGCTTGTATATGGATGAGAAATGAATTATGAAACCTGAGATTTGGAACTAGATAATGAGGTAAACACGAGCATGAACCCTACGCGGAATTAGGAGTAGAACTCCTGTGGATAGACGGAAATCTGGAAGGTAGACGAGAAGTGTGCTGGCCCTTGAGTACGTGGTTCCAAGGAGAGCAACTGTCCCCTTTTGTGTAGAGCGAAGCTAACCTCCCTTAGGTTGAGACCCAGGGTTAGCATTGGCCACTCTACACCGACTCCTGTTAACCCTTGCGTACGTAGTACCAAGGTGAGCTACTAGTGTAGGGAGGGAGTTAGCCACCCTACGGGACCCAGGGTTCAGTTAGCCACCCTACATCGACTTGTTAGGCCCTCTAGGCAAACCGGGGTAGTCAGACAAAGGTGCGTAGACTGTGGAGGGGCGAGACCCCTGTTTGGTTCTGAGGGACGAACCCATGTTCTAAGAGGGCAAGGTCCTATACTATTCCGTGCTGTACTTTGGGCGTACCCGCTAACGGAAACGACTAACCGCGTGTCAGTGTGGGGTAGCTACCTGTGCGCTTATCACGTGTGCTGTAGTCACCGCTACGTCTTGACAGTGACCTTGGGGTGGTTGACTGGGTGTAGGACTACCACGGGAGACTCTCCCGGTCAAGAGAGCACCACGTGTACCTTCTACTCTACGGAAAAGACTGCAATCAAAATCGTTCCCACGAGGAACATCAAGATCAAGAAATATCTTGATACTTTGATAAATGGGTAACACTAGAACATATAAAACTGATAAATGGAAATAAGAATTGTAACGAACGCGTGCCCCAGACGTCTTTTAAGATGTCTGGGAGGTGGCCCAGACGTCGGTACAGACGTCTGGGATCACATCCAGACGTCGGTACAGACGTCTGGGATCACATCCAGACGTCTGGAAAACAGTTATTTTCGCACGGGAGAGTCGTCTGCGCGCCTGTGCGCGCAGACCCGCGATTCCTCTCTCTCTCTTTTTCCCTCTCTCTCTCTGCGGCTGCAGGCGGCCTGCCACCCCCTCTCTCCTCCTCGCGCGGCCTTAAAAGGGCCACGCCTCCCCTCCCGTCTCCACAGCCTCCTCCTTCTTCTTATTCCTGTGCGCGAGAGCGAGCGGACGCGAGGGTGGCAGCGACGGCCGCAGTGAGCGCGGAGGTGCGGCGTGCGAGGGCGGAGCTCTGCCGTGAGGGCGAACTCGCCGGAGTGGCTTGGCCGGCCGGCGGAGGGCGCAGGGGGCGCGAAGCGACGCGGAGAGGGACCTGCTGCGGTCTGAGCAGCAGACGCGCGAGGTGCGACGCGGGCGGCGTCGCGAGCGGAGGCCGAGCAGCGCCCTGATTCTGGAAAAATTTCCAGAATCAGACGTCTGGGTTGACAGCCAGACGGCGAGATAGACGTCTTTAAGCCCTTACAGACGTCTGAAAGGTGAGTTTACCGCCTTCTCCTTCCTTCCTGTCGACTGATCGTACTAAGGGAGGGAGTTGGCTGTGCGCAGGCTCGCTGATTCGCCATCCTTTGCGAATCAGACGTCTGGAAGTTGTACCAGACGGCGGGAGTGACCTCCAGACGTCCGGGGTGACCATCGGACGTCTGGGAGCTAGGCCAGACGTCCCCGCAGACTTCTGGACGTCTGAGAAACCACGCTGAACAGGTAATTCTCTGATCCACTTTTTAAGACGTCTGGAAGAAGTTCCAGACGTCTGATTTTGCACAGTATCGCCTTGTTCGACCCGTTTAGGGCCCGTTCGGGCTCCGTTTTCCGCAATTCGAGTTGCGTTCTTTTCAGAATTAATTCCTCTACCCGTCTACAGTAGCTATACACTGTTTTGAGACACACCTTGTGTTGATCTTTGTGATAGGACCTCGTTTAGTTGCAGTCTTGAGAGTCGCGGAGGCACGCGGGATTCCTGATCACGCCCCCATTGCTCCCGTTGTACCTGGTAGAGTGGCTTTAAGTATTAATAAAATCTGTTAAAGTATGGAACCATAACTAGAACCTAGGGCATTGCATGAATCTTAGGAATGAGAAATATATGGAATGATAGCTCCTAGGTGTTGCATGAATCCTAGGGTCGGAAAACTAGATTGTATGATAGATCCTAGGATATGGCATGAATCCTAGGATGGAAAAACTAGTGGAATGTATATTACTGCAGTATTGGAAAAATGGAAAGGAATATATAAAGCTGCCTGTAAATTGAATTAACAGCTGCCTGTTATGAATAAGGAACATGACTGAAATCATGGTTTGTAAGAACGTGAAACTGGAAAGTGAAACATAAGATGTTCTAAGATTAAAGGATGGAACCCTACGGGGAATTAGGAGTGGAACTCCTGGAAAGAGAAAGGAATGGAACTGAGATGTTGTTCGTACTGTCTCTTGGGTACGCAGTACCAAAGGAAGTACCTGTACCTGTTTAGTGCAGAGTGGGGCCAGCCACCCCAGGGACCCGGGGTTAGGATTGGCCGCTCTGTACCGACTTGCTGGCCCTCGTGTACGTAGTACCGAGGAGAGCTACTAGTGTTAGGAGAGTACTAGCTACCCCACGGGCCCCGGGGTTCTGCTAGCCTCCTTCACCGACTTGTTAGGCCCACTAGGGTAAACCAGGGTAGTCAGGCGAGGGTGCGCAGACTGTGGAGGGGCAAGGCCCCGGTTTGGTTAATGTGGAGGGGTTGGACCCCTGTTACTGAGAGGGCTCTGCCCTGGTTCCGTGCTGTGCTTTGGGCGCACCCGTTAACGGAAATGACTGACCGCGTGCCAGTGCAGGCTAGCTACCTGTGCGTTTATCGCGCATGCCGTAGTCACCGTTACGTCTGTCAGTGACCTTGGGGTGGTTGACTGAGGGTAGGATCACCACGGGGGACTCTCCCGGCCAGGAGAGCACCACGTGCTACTTCTACTTTTGGAAAAGATTGCAATCAAGATCGTTCCCACGAGGACATTCGAGATCAAGTAAAGGATCTGAGAAATAAATGAAATAGTGAGAAAAATTGAAAGATGTGAATAAAGGAAGTAATAGAACCTAACAGCTACTGTACACCCTACTGTTGCCTTTAGTTAGTTTGCCACTCTACTCAGCGTTTTGCTGACGTGTTACACTCGTTACTTTTTTCAGGACCAGGTGTTGAGCAGCCAGGGTTGGCGGCTGCAGAGGACGCTGGGCCGAGTAGGGTCCAGTAGAGTTACCACAGCCTTTTGTACCTCTTTTGTTTCTGTTCTAGTGAGTAGTTTTTGGTTTCCGCTGTACCTTCTTTACCTGCAGTTTTTGTTATATGATAAATGTTGTTTTACTGTTGTGGTGGTACCTACTGTAGTAGTTTCTTTCCTTACTGCTGTACTTTCTTACTGTTAGTTATATTCATGCTGAATGTGGTTTATTTTACTGTCTTTTGGTTACTTCCTCATTGGACGACTAGGTCTTGGGATTAGTCGAGTCGGTCCGGTTCTCGTGTCTCGTAGAGACTCGGGAACCGGGTCGTTACAAGAATTAAACCTGTTATTTTTATTGTTTTGTACTTAGATAATATAGATATCACTCTACTCAGCGTTGGCTGACTCTGTCTTTTGATAACACTGTTCAAGACCAGGAGTTGAGCAGCCCAAGTTTCTGGCTGCGGAGGGTGCTGGGCCCAGTCGAGTCCAGCCGTAGTTTTCTTTATCACTTCCTTTTCTTTTCTCTGCTATTGTAGTAAGTAATGGACTTTTAGTTACTGTTCTGCTATTACTGTTTACTTTCAGCTTTCCGTTATTATTGTTGTTGTGGTGGTATGTACTGAAAACAGTAGATCTACTTTCTCTTTTACTATTTTGTACGTTTCTTCTGCTTAGTTATATTTCATACGTGAATGTGGTTTACTTTCCTGCTTTTGATTATTTCTTGTTGAACGAATAGGTCTTGAGATTAGTCGAGGCGAGCCAATCTCGAGTCCTGTAGGGATCTGGGAATCGGGTCGTAATAGAGCACAACAAAATCGTGAAACTTAAACATGAGTTTACCTAACACCAGTAGCAACTGATGTTAGATAAACTAGTGTTAAGAGCTCTTAACCCGTGTTAACCAAAAGGGGGTTAACCTCCCAAGTAAACAAGGGTTAAACCCTCAAAAAGGAGGTTAACCCCTTAAGTAAACTAGCCCTAAGAGTAGTTTACTTCATGTGTTAAAGAAATTAATGTTAAGAAATATGAAATTGATGTTAACCCTCATTTTAGTTTATTTGTAGAGTATTGTTGACATTTGTTTCTATTTATTTAAATTGGTGTTAAGTCTTGTGATGTTTACTTGAACTAGTTAACACCAATTTTGAGATAATAGAATTTGAGTGTAGGGGAGTTACGAAGTTAACACCAATTTTACTAACACCCTTTAGAATTGGTGTTAGCAAAATGGGTGTTAACCCCCTCAAAACAAGTATTAAAATTATACAGGTTAATCCCTTAAGTAAATAGGAGTTAACCCCCTAAGTAAATAATTCTAAGCATTAATTCTCAATAAAAAAAAAAGGATGCTGGTGTTAAGTGGAATAAATGGAGAATTAGGGAGACTTATTTCACATATGTCATTTGGAATGTGGAATTATTCGGACAAGTAAGGAAGGGAAAGTTAGTTGAGATATAAGTTATGGATGATTTTAACTTTGTATTAATTATTTGCCTCCTTACTTTTTATTCGTTGCGGAATGTGAAATATACAGGAGACAATCTTCCCTTAATTGATATTATACCCGTTTCTTATTGTAAGGAATGTGTGCTATCATCTTCAATTTTTTAAAAAGATATAAAATTGTTAGGTAACCATAACATTGTTGTTGATAAATACGCATGAATATGATTGGCTTTTTCAATAAGCATGTGGGAAGAGTTGTAATCTATTACTCATTGCAAAGGTTTTACATAAATGGCCTTGAAGGGGAGTAGTAAATGGCATCAATATATAAAACGAAAATGTAAATACAAGCCCAAACGGGGCAAGCAACACCTACTCCCCAGATACAAGAAGATAGAAATCCTTCATCATTCACATTTGAACAAACTTTTTTAGCAATTGAATGTAGACATCTTTATAAAGTCGCAAATACGTTTTACACATTGTTGTTAGACACAAATAAGTGGTAATCATAGTTGATTGAGGGTATGTTTGGTTGATGGGTTAATTATTTTATACATCATTTAATCTATTTTCTATTTACGTCGGCTTAAATGGAATTAATCTGAGGTAAAATTATTCCATCATTTTTGTAGAATAAATTTAATTCATTAAAATATCCAAACAAATTAACTCACATATTCCACTATTTATTACACTACTTCAACTTATTTCACGAACTTATTTTCCTTACTTATGTAAAAGCTAATAGTGGCACCCCTCATGTCTTCCCATATTTGTTCGTCCGGTCGTAGCCTCAAACAAACCCAACGGCACTGTGTCCTAAGTATCCAAGCTTCGCGTCAACTCAACAGCACCATGGCAGCAACAACCATTAACAGCAAAATACAATAGTGTGTGACTAACAAGTCACATACCCGATAGAAATGTCAAATTAAATGCACACTCACAAGAGATGTAGTTTGGTAAATCTACAATTAGCTTCAATTTAGTTAAATCAAAAAATGTGCTTTGCTAAAATGTACACGTGCTTTGAATTTGATTTAAGGTGAATTGACAACCTCCAATTTCATACACCCTGAACATGCATATAATTATACTCCATGTGTCTACCCAAGCAAATACCAATGAAGGTTTGTCAGATGTTCACGAAACATTATACCAAGGTTTAACTTCACGAGATAGATTGGATGCTTATCTTACAACTTCAAATGGTGGCAGCTCTCCAACAAGGGAACCGCAAACGACATCAACAAGCCGATGGCAAACCATATTCATTGAAGTTCAAACCATTTGCTTAGAGGTGCTCCTTGGTGCTTGACTTAGACTCAAATGAGGTTCCATCATTGCAAAGCATCCAATTGAGTAAGCATTAGAATATCCTCGTCGTAAAATAAAGGGTACGAAATAAAGCCTTCGTAAGATGAGGTGCCTATAGGATATGGCAACAGCACAAGTAAGTTTCTCAATTCCAACAACCTACTTAAAGCAATCACATGGAGAAGGCAAACCAAAGTGGTACAACTTGGATGGCAATGCAAATAAAATATGCATTAAGAAGTTGTAGCCATTATAAATGCTGCAAGAGTGAAATCAGGACATGAATATCCATAGCGAATGAAATTGTGCTGCATGAAAAAACCAAACTACGGTTTCTATATGCAGTTCTAAAATGCAGTTTTGAATGGCGGTTAGAAAATTCATTTTCGAAAATTCGAGCCCTGAAAAATGCTTAACGTTTAACAGCAACAATTAGAAATTGAAGGTCAGGATCAACGAATTTAAGGTTGTTAAATAAAAATGGAAGCTGCATTTGCACCATTTTATACGTAGTTTGAAAAAAGCAACCTGCATTTCCAACTATCGATGCACATGTTCCAAAATCCAAGTGCCAAATCCAACAAAGATTCATCGAGCTACAATTCAACCAACATAGTTACGTAGTTTCAGACATCCAAGATGCATCAATGGTTATTGGACTAACATGTAAACGCATAGGGAGAGCCGTGATATACTAATGACCTGGGAATAGCACCAACATAATTACTTGCCTAGAATTAGGACAATTTAACCATGCCTAATTTCCACCCCAAAGTGCCATGATATATTACTGACTTGGGAAGCAACATCAACATAATTACTGACCCAGAATGGGGACCATTTAACTATGCCTGATTTCCACCCTAAAATGCCATTTACCATCAATGCGTTAACCTGATCTTAGTATGAACTCTGATATAAAGAGGAGCCATAATATATTAAGGAAATATTGAAATCTTAACCCAAAAATGAACATAACTTGCATTTTCATTAAACGAGACCTTGAATTTTGTTAATTCAAAGCATGTACTCACATAAAGTGTACCTACATCTGGAATCCTATTTAACAGCAAATCAAGAACCTACACTTACATAGAATATGAATACGTATAAAGTTGTACCTGATATATATGCATGCTTGCAATGTTCTTTGGAGGCTGACACCTAAAAAATCTCAATATATTTGCAAACATGTAGACATTAAACTACATACATTTAAATATGGCATTCTTGCTAAAATAGACTCCTGATTTGGCATAGTTAACCATTTGGCCAAAGAGAAGTTTGTAGACCCCTAGCTCTTTCGCTTCTTCAATGGTAGCCTTGCCAAAGAGGAGAGTGTCATTTGCAAACATAAGATGGGTGATAAGAGAAACATTTCTAGCAATTTTGAAACTAGAAAATTTTCCAAAATGAAGAGAAATACGTAGTGAGTAGGAAAGATATTCAGAATAGAGAATGAAGAAGTATGGAGAGAAGGAACATCCTTGCCTCATGCCACGATTAGGCATAATAGCTTTGGTAGTCCTACCATTGATAATAATCTCAAAAGACAAAGAAGTAATGCAAGACATGATGAGTTTAAGTCGGTCAAACACCTTCTCCATGTCTAACTTCATCACCATGTTACCAATCTTGCTTTTGGACCCCTTCATCGCATGCAACACCTCCTTCGCTAGGATCATGTTATCTGCAATTTGCCTCTTTAATAAAAAAACTAGATTGATTTTGAGCTACAATTTTAAAGAGAACTGGTTCTATATGTCTTAAAGCAAGCTTAGCCACTAACTTGTATAAGATATTAGTGAGACTTATAAGTCGATAATCCTTGGGCTACTTGGGAGAGGTGACTTTGGGTGCAAACGTAAGATATGTTCCGTCGATTTCTCTATAAATTTAAAGTCAAAAAGTAAAGAAACGTACGGTGTAACGTGTTTAACAACACATTGATGAAAGTGGTGGTTTCAACCGGTGTATTGTGATTTTTCATCCGTAGAAATCACTTTTCACCAATGAAAAATTACTTTCCAAGTGAAACCACTTCTCATAGGTGAAAAATCACGTTCCAAGTTGAAAAATCATTTTCCAACGGTGAAAAGGCAAACACATCGGTATATTTTTATTTTCAACTAGTGTGTTTTGATTTTCAACCGATTGGAAACCATTTCCAACCGATGTGCTTTTGGTCTGCTTGATTTTCAACCGGTGGAAAATGGGTTTCCAACCGGTGTGTTTTGGTGTATTTGATTTTCAACTGATTGATTTTCTCTTAAAAAATGAAAAGTGATTTCACCTATGGAGTTTAGGTTTAGGATTTAGGGGTTAGGGTTTAGAGTTTAGATTTATGGAAAGTGGTTCTTCACCTATGCAATGTGATTTTTCACTTGGAAAAAGTGATTTTTACTTTAGTGTTTAGGATTTAGTCTTTAGTGTTTAGATTAAATCTTAAATCCTAAACTGAAAATTACTTTTTCCAAGTGATAAATTAATTTACATAGGTGAAGAATCACTTGGAGTTAGTGAAAATTAATTGAAACATACCAGCTGAAATACACCAGTTGAATCTCTTGGTTGGGTGGGAATCATTTGGTTGATGGGAACGCGTGTTGCAATGTTCATTTCCCTACCCGTATCCAAATTTAAACCTCTTTTTCCAAACCTGATTTCAATCGTATTAATTATGGTACATTGAATCTATATAGCTTTGAAATTTCAATGTATGATTATTGTATGCTAATATAAAATTCCTAAGATAATCAATATGCTTTTTATTCACATCATAATAACTTGATCTTTTAACTTAATAGATATTTTAGTCCAAAAATTTGAATATGTTTAATCTTCTAATCGTTAAACATGCAACTAAATGCGAATTTGAAAAAGTGTGTACAAAATATTTGAGATTGTATAATAATTAACTTTTAGTTTGTATTTTGATGTGGAAGTATAAAAGTCAGTTACATGAAAGTTTAAAATGATTTTTAATCAATATATATTAATTTTCGATCGATGAAAAATTAATACATCATACATTGTAAAATATATTGCTTAGTATATCTTGGTTTTAGAATAGTGAAAAACTAAAAACATCAATTGGAAATCAAAATACACTACCTATTGTAAAATACATTGCTCGATGTATTTTGATTTACAATTAGTATCTTAAATTATGTTTACACCATCTAATTTTATATATATATTATTTCATATTTTTGTATAAAATATATTTAATATTAGTCTCTAATAAAAAAAAACGTAAAAGATTAGAACATGAATGAAAAAGATGAAATTAAAAGCTGGCATATACGTTAATTAGTGTACAATGAAAATGAAAAAATGAGAAAAATAAAATAAAACAAGATGAGAGAGAAAAAAAAGCGGTAGAGGGTAAAAGACTAAAAAAAATGGACAGAGGACCACTGATCATAAAAAAAAATAATAATAAAACTAGAGGAGCAGCTACCAACTACTCTACGATGAATCAATAGATATAAAGAAACGTTCATATATTGTACTTAATACATCTGTAGCGATTAAAGTAAGATTTATGTTGCAACAAACTTGATGCATATTTATTCAACGTCGAGACTATTTATCCCACATGTATTTAGGGCCGTTTTTCTCATGAATTAACTCTTTTATTTACGTAGTAGATGGCATTTTTCTATGTTGGGGCCATTTGTTTGACTAAAATCGCATTAATTGCACCTATAGGTTGCCATAGTTTTATGCTTCGTTTCTTTTATTAATATTTGTATAGTATTATAAGCTATCTACTCTTATGGGATGTACCGTGGAGTGTCATACTCTTCATCAATTCTTGTTGTCTCACATTCTTAGTCCAGAGAATGAAAAGCACAGCCACCTGTATCCAATACTTAATAAACTTGTTCAGAAATCCAATGATTTTCGTTTAAATACAAAACATTGACCAGTAGGCCTATGGGTGCTTCAACTGAGAAAATGTGACAAGCATTGCCAACAAATTTTAGATCAATGTTTTCAAAATCAAATTAAATAGGATAGCTGAACTAGGTTAACCCGTAAACTAGAGATTGTTGAATCACTGTGAATTGGTGAACCACCAGTTCGTCCGAATTGTTCCATTGAATTAAATTGGGCATTTGAATCGAGTTGAATCAATTTTAATCTTTCTTGCATGCAAGAATACTCTATTTATGTTTTATTGTAAATTTACTTCATTACGAAACACATGATTGATGATATTTTAAATTAAATCCCAACCTTAACAGATTCTACATTCCATACAGAAAAAATTTCAATAAATTGGATGCTTATAGATATTTGATTATTTATTACCCTTATTTAAAGCATGCACATGATCACTATAATCTTGTTTTTAAGTGTTTTCTTATATCAGGTCAAAGCAATTCAACCTCGATTCAAGTGAAAATTTTGCTTGGTTTAATTTTGTAACAATTTTGAGAATAATGACATTATGCTAACATTGACACGGGTTGAACCTAGGCTTAACCTAGATTGGACCAAGAAGAAACAAATCATTACATATTTGATTTAATGTCCACTTTTAATTTTGAAAACATTAGTTCAGATGTAAGGACCATCTTCTTAATTAAATCACTACATATAACTCCAATCTCCATCTATGATAGACCATGTCTCTTCCTCTTCTCTCTTTGGAAAGGTGAAGCCTCTAGGTTTTAGCCTCCCAAATTGATGACAACTTCTCTTAGACCCAATCTCTATTGAATTTGGAAAACTACGCGATCAGAGTTTGATTTGAAAAATCCGTCGTTATAGCTTGATTTGCGAATCAATCCATCAACAGATAAAATTTTACCGAAATTCGTAAAGAAATTCCATGTCGAACATAGGGAAACTACGTCAATCTAAAATCCGCGATTATATTTTTTTTAGTATTTTTATTTAAAAGCGAGATAATCACAATGGAACTGATATTAACACTAAGAGAGAGAGAGAACAATCACTTGATTTATGAATAATGTTTTTATAGCTAAAAAGAAGGAAATGATTACAGTTAGAAAGCGGGAAATTATAATCTAGAAAGTGATAAAAAGAAGGAAGAGAGATGTTATCCTCCTCGACGATTGCTTGGAGGACGAGCCGAATGGAGTAACACCTGGAGGACGGAGAACGGGGTGGGAAGAAGGAGGACGAAGCAGGAAGAAGCGGGAACGAGGCAGAACGTCGTCATCGTCGCGGGATCCACTTCCGAAATGAGGGCGAAAAAACTTTGGATTTGGCTCTAAAGGAGCATTCCGGGTGTGGGACAAGCTTCTCTAGAGAACTGGAGAGGGAGAGAGGTGAAACAAGGGACGACAATTTCGTAGGGTAGGGGTCTCCTTTTATAGTTGCAAGGATTTAGGGTAATTTGGTTATTACAAATTCAAAAACATTAATATCAGATCTTTAGTGACGGATTTATTCGTCACTAAAGACCTGATGTGGGAGACGTGTGCGCTTGCCGCACACATCTCTTCTCCTTCTGCGCACACAATGTCTATGCACGTTCAATGGTTCTCAGCCGTTCGATCAAGAGATCGAACGGCTTAAACTTCATCTCGCTTGCGCCTTTTGCGTGTGAGATCAAGCGTCCGAAGGTGCATCGAATCACGCGTCTGGCCGATCGCTTCATCTGAACCATCGACGCTTGATCGGATGGCCCAAATTGCACTCTCTCGCGCGAAGGAAATGTGCGCTACGCCAGAGTTGAACGGGCGACCTCTTGCCCTGTAGCGCCTCAACCGCTGTGCTACGAGGCTCTCTCAATCGCATTTTTGTTTTAGCGCTCAACCAATCTTGGCCGTTAGATCTTCATCCAACGGCCGAGATCTTTCGTTGCTTATGCCTTCAGATGAGGAGACGCACCGGAGGAGAGAGAGTGAGACGATGTTGCAAGTTCTCAGCTATTGGATGGGCATCCAACAGCGGAGATTCGTCGAGTGAGAGAAGAAGAAGAGCTGTGGCCGGTGCTGGGCAGCTGTGATGGTGCCACGTGGCGCCATCATGACCGTCCATTTTCATTGAATTGTAGATGGTGCCACGAATGTCAGATTAGACTAATTTTCACGCCGTTAGGCTGTGATCGTCAATCTGAACCCATCCATGTGGTCGGATCTGTCATCTAAGGTGCGAATTGATACCATCTTGGCCCTTGATTTCTGAGCTTCCTCGAACTATATCTGGTGCTATAGATGTCCGATCAGGGCGATCTTGGAGTCGTTGAACTCCAGTAGTCGCCCTGATCAGATTCGTACGGTTGGATCATCAATCCAAAGTCCTGATTAAAAGTCATCCTGTCCCAGCCATAAAAGGAGATAATTACTATACAATTTGTACAATTTGACCTAAATGTATGATTATGCGTATTATACAATATTTACAATGCATGATGCTAGTATGATACTAGGAATATGCATTAATAAACATTTTTGGCTATTTAGATGTATGCACATCACACCCTCATGCCTATCTTTTGCTAGTCCCTAGCAAAAACTACATGCTCTTTATAAAAGAATTAGAATTGGATTACTCGGGCAAAAGTCATTTTCAACATTAAGAAATTTTTACTTAGGACCTAAACTTCAAAGACACAACAGTGCCCGGGTATCTGTCAAAATGCAGACCACCTTAAGCCTTCGCCTTATTCAAAGAAGGATCTCTTTTTCTTCTTTTCTAATTTTTTTGGGTTTTTGAGTTTAGGGTTTCAGAGCGGCTTTCTACGGCCCCTCAACCCACCCAAGACTTGATGAGAACCCTAAGTTCTAAGCAACTTTTTCTGAATGTGATAGACTTGATGATCGGTAATCAAAACGGACTTCGAGTTTTTATGCCCCTAGGTGACCTTAAAAGGAATTCTGCTTAAAGGTGTATCTATACGACCGGTACCTTTCTCCCGACTTTTATTTTTATGGGGTCAACACAAGGGTGAACCCAATGCATATCTCCCCAGCTTATTCTACTTCTCCGCTTCTTCCTAAGTATTTTAAGAATTAAATGTGCATTTCTTGAGCTGGAATCTGGACAACCTACCAATGGGCTATTACCCACGATAACTTGTCAACCATACTCGTGTGGTGAAGTGTGACTTATTTCTTTTGTTTTCTTTTTTTCTTTTCTCCTTTTTTTTTCTTTTTCTTTTCTTTTTGGACTTTTTTTTTCTTTTCTTTAAGCAGGTGGCTTCCCTAGTCTAAGATTTACCTAAAGGCAGTAGGAAAAGAATGGTCCAGTGGCTGGGCTCTGGACAACCTACCAATGGGTTGCTACCCACGATAACTTGCCAGCCATACCACCCTAGAAGGTTCCTTAGCTACCCAATTTCCATTAAAATGCCAGACAACGAGTTAGTGCGAATAGTGTGTAGATGCTTAGACTTAAAGTTCCCTCAAATTAGAGGGTGGGTTGATAAGTCATGTACTTATCACCCCAACTTATTTAATCAAATTGAAATAGAATTCAGGATGGTGACGTGGCGTGTGACACGGTTGTTTAATTGTGTCGTTATAGCATGCATTCACGACGTTGGTTTTAATCTAGAATGTGGATTTGGTGAGTCCAAGTGTCGAACACAAGGAGGCGTAAAATCAGACTACTTTGTTGCTTTTAGTTGTCAGATGAAGTTTGATTTTCTTGTGAGAAAACGAGAAAGAGAGAGAGAGAGAGATAGAGAGAGAGAGTAGGGTTAGAAATTTTCTTCGAATCACGACATTCATTTGCACAAAGTGAGAGCTATGTAAGAAACAACATCCACATTAGCATTTCGCATGTAACTTGAGTTTGCTTGCAAATATAACAATAACTAAAAGCTTAAATAAAAGCAATATGAAACTAGGGTAAAGAGAGAGAGAGGAGAAGGCCAGGCGGCCACGGCGGTGGAGGAGGGCTCCGTCGGTGGCTTGACAACTCCAGCGAGTGTGAAGTATGCTTGGTGAAGCTAGGAAGGAGCTAGGAGTATGGTGGAAGGCGTGTGTATTCAATGCCTCTCAATGGGGTAGTTGAAGGGGTTTATATAGGGAAAAGGGGTTTCCAAACTAAGTAAGGGCTTTAGCAATGTCCGGGACATCGCTAAACCCATGCCAGAAATGTCGGTGAAGCCCCTCTTCCCGTCGGTCTGTCGTAGGTGCACGTGCTTCTTCTCCCACGATTTGCGTGATCGCACTATGAGTCGTCCGATAAAAGATCGGACAGTCGAGAGTTGCATGGGCGCACGCGCTAAGGATCACGCATCATCTCGCCTGGGAGCATTCATGCGCATCCGTTGTGCCGCGTGGCGCGATCCCTTCCGTCGGCTTCTACATCAACGGCCGAATTTCGTCCGTGCGCTCTTGCTGCCAATTGGATACTGTCGCTCGAACTTGCGTTCCTCGCTCGCTAGTAAGGCGCAGACCAATGCGCTGAGTGCGTTGCTTTGCACGAAAGCGAGGTCAAGTGCGAGGAGGCGTCGACCGTTGGATGGAAATCCAACGATCAAGATCTGTTACGACCCGGTTCCCGAATCCCTACAGGACACGAGGTCGGACTGATTCAACGATCCCAAGACCCAGTCGTCTAACGAGAAAGTAGCCAAAAAGCAGAAAAGTAAACCACATTCACTATGTTAAGAAACTAACAGTAACAAAAGTACAGCAATAAGAAGTAAAACTATTACAGTACACACCACCAGAACAGTAGAAAAATAACCAGGTACAAGAATATAAAGTGCAGAATAAAAGAGTACAGAATATAAGGGTACAAGAGTCTACTCACTACAAAAAAAGGAAGTACAACAAGAAGCTACAACTACTGGGCTCTACTGGGCCCAGCACCCTCTACAGCCGTGGACTCTAGCTGCTTAACACCTGGACTTGAAAAGGGTTGTGAGTACACGAAGTCAACGAACGTTGAGTAGAGTGGCAACCAACTAACTAAAGCAGTAAATGTGGACAGGTAGCTATTGTTTTCCAATTTTCATTATTTCACAAGTTATTCCCTTTTGTTCTCATTGGTTTATTTATCAGATCTCTTTCTTGATCTCGAATGTTCCTCGTGGGAACGATCTTGATTGCAGTCTTTTCTGAAGAGTAGAAGGTGCACATGGTGCTCTTCTAGCCGGGAGAGTCCCCCATGGTGATCCTACACCTAGTCAACCACCCCAAGGTCACGGACAGACGTAATGGTGACTATGGCACGCGCCATAAGCGCACGGGTAGCTACCCCGCACTGGCACGCGGTCAGTCGTTTCCATTAGCGGATGCGCCCAAAGCACAACACGAAACCAGTATAGGGCCTAGCCCTCTTAGTAATAGGGGTCTAGCCCCTCTCAGTAACCAAATAGGGGTCTCGCCCCTCCACAGTCCGCGCACCCTCGCCTGACTACCCTGGTTTGCCTAGTAGGACTAACAAGTCAGTGTAGGGCGGCTAGCTGAACCCCGGGCCCAGTGAGGTGGCTAGCTCTCTCCCTACACTAGTAGCTCTTCCTGGTACAGTGTACACGAGGGCCACAGAGTCGGTGCAAAGTGGCCAAACCCACCCCGGGTCTCAACCCGAAGGTGGCAAGCACCCCTCTACACTAGGAGGTAACATGTGCTCCCCTTGGTACCACGTACTCAAGAGGTAGCACATTTCCCGTCGCATTTCCATATCCATTCCATATATTTCTAGGAGCTCAACTCCTATTCACCCGTGGGGTTCATGCTCATATTCCTCAGGCCATGCCATACCAGGTTTCATCATTTCTTTTTCCATTCTCATGTTATACATATGCAACTTGTATTTCTATCGTTCACATTTCCATACACGGGTTATACACAGGTAGCTTGTATTTCCATCATTCATATTACCATTCTCAATTTATATACATGCAGCTCTTATTATATCATTTAAAGTATACAACAGTTTGCTAGCACAAGTACTTTACATTTCACAGGTAGCTGTTATTTGTTTACAGGCAATTATTATTATTCTATCTACTCATTCAAGACTGCAATTCAATCATCCATTACAGACATTTCAAGTGTTTTTCGCCTTAGGATTCATGCCATATCCTAAGTTCTAATCATCCATTCCACACATGCATTTAGGTTTTTAATTAAATTAAGGGGAAGCCACTCTACCAGTAATCCAAGGAGTAGTGGAGGCTTGAACGGCAGGTTCACGTACCTAAGTAAGCCCCGAACATATAACGGAATGAGATCCTATCATAAGGATCAATCACAAGAGAATATTCAGAACAGTATAGAAAGTCTTCTAAGAAGTAGAGGAATTCAAACGAGAAACATCGGTATTTTATTTGCGGAAAATGGACCTCAAACGGATCCTAAACCGGTCAAAAATAAGGTTTCTAACTCAAATCAGACGTCTGGAACATCTTCCAGACGTCTTAAAAGTATCCAGTGGCATACCTAAGTCTCTGCACCAATCCTCAGACGTCCAGAAACTCCTCTAGACCGTCTAGACCCAGTTCCAAACGTCCGACCACCTCTCTGGACATTTGGATGCGCTTCCCGTCGTCTGGTGCCTTGCCCAGACGTCTGAAGTGTGTGGGAGGTGGTTGAAATAATGGTAATGATGGTGGTGTAAGGTGTATTGATGGATGAAAATACCATTAGTGTCATTGGAGTAAATTGTATGGGATACCAGTTATTATTACGACCATTATTATTTACTTAATTTTTACTGATTTTATTTCAGTTCGTTCACTGGGAGGCAATTATTGATTTACATCGCTCTTTAATTTCAAAATTATCCTTTAATTCCAAAAAGAAGTTTTACATCTAATAAAGAATGAATGAATAAAGACTTGGTTTGCCTACTCACAAAGAGTTAATCAAAATGCTTGCAAAAAACTAACTATAAACAAGCACCAAACACTTCATCACTATATTCTAAACTATCTCTTTACAGGTTATAGTATTAATACTTACATGAAAGTACACTACCAACTAAGATTACATAGTATACTAACTTAACTTACTAATCTAACACCTACAGTAACACATACAATAGCTATAGTGACAGATGCAAGTGTCGCTAGATCCCAGAAAATACTATATACAAACTTAAAGAGGGAAACCAGAGTTTGTAGCGACGGTTATGGCGATGTTTTATTCTGTTAGTAAATGTATGAATTTATTTACATCAAAGTAATCGGCTATACTACATATATATATATACTTTGTAACTGTATTCTGTCTCTCTGATTCACCATACGTATTTATACCTTCTCTCTCTCATTCCACACTACTCTTCTTCTGTTATTCTTCTTCTTTGTTTTAATTCTGTGTTAACAGACTCCACAAATTGCCGTGTATAGGTGATTAACTACTGTTATTAGTTCTCTTAATTAATCAAAAATGTGTTTAATTTGCGGGCACGCTTTTCGAGGGATACACAGCACCCTGAGGGTGGGACCAAACCTCTACTAAGCGCACCATAATTGTCATTAGGCCGCTTAATTCTATTTTATCAAGCTCAGAACACGGGCTTTCTTAGCCCGCGCACACACACACACCTCCCCAGGCCCCCGGCCCCTCAATGCTCAATCAAATGCTCAAGAATATGCTCAGATCATGATAGCGTACGTTGTTTCGGGTGCCCGGCGCCCGTGACGACTGCACTATAAGTTAACGAATTCAATTTAAACCACCGCGCGCACTTTGCAGCGCACGATGTGGCGCTATTTGAGCGCTGCATCTGCGCTGAAAATATGCGCGGCTATTCGCTAAAGATGATTTTGGCCCTCAATTCGAGGGCCATAATTTATTTAAAAATAAAAATAAATTATAGGAAAATGAAGTATTTACGTAATACCATACAATTGTACGCTTAATTTGAAATTTTAATTATATTTACTATATAAATAAATTCACTTAAGTGTACAGTTTTACACACTGATTTTGGTGTTTTATTCTTTAATTACATATAAATTAGCTACTATATGGTCTAATTGACCTTATACAGAGTTAGTATACATGTATAAGTATTTTATAAACATTTTTATTATATTTTTCAGAATTAATTTCTAATCTATTTACATTTAAATAGCAAATTTGACTGTTTTACTTATAAATTAAGTTAAAGTAGTATAATAAGATATAAACATACTTCAATTAGCTTAAATTACTTAAGGTATATTAGTCTAAGTATACAGATTCAATTAACTTAATTATAACTCTAAATTACTAATTTATCTAATTTAATTTAACAACTTAGCTATTAACTTAATAAATTCATTATTTATTATGTATAAAGAATTAAATTAAGGTATAGGGTTTTATTTACTTATAATCTACATATGCATAGATATATACAGTTTTATAGTTTAATACTGTTATTTATACTATCTATTGATTTATTTAGTCTAAGAATACATATAAGTTAGTTTAATTTATAGATAGTTATATAATTAATGTATATACTATCTGATCTAAATTAGATACCCAATTTACAGTATGCAATATATTTACATAGTTATTTGTACAGTTTATGTACATATACTACCTATTTACATATATAACCAGCATAAAGCTTATGTTTACGAGAGTATACTTAATATACAAAGTAATATTTTTTAGGTCTTTTGGGAGTTTTTCACTTTTTATGGTTTTTATAAATATTATAGAAATGAGAGCTGAGAAGGGAAGAATTGGTTGAAGAGAAAGAAGTGTGTTTGATGTTTTTTCTAGATATAACTTTTATTATTAAGCTTTATGATATACAAATCTGTCGACTGGCAAATTTTACCAAGTTGAGGGATTTACATACCATGAAACTTGGTATATGGATAGAAAACTTTCTGATCTTCGATCAGACAGTTTTATTTTAATTTTTTAGAATTTTAATTGATTTTTATTGAATTTTAAATCTCACCCAACTTAAGCTTTTCAATAGATTTATAAAGGATCCTAAAGGCTTAGGATGGGTCTTAAAAGGTGTGAAAAGGCAGTGACTGCCTTATTTACATTCAGCATGGAATCTGGGAAGTGTTTTTACCCATTTTTAATACATTCCTCAATTTATATTCTCTTTAAATCATGGGTTGGATAGTTAGCTTTAACTAAACTAGCTGACAACATTTGAAAGATATATAACAAGCATTCACTGAAATTAAAATTCAATTACTTATACAGGGAAGCTTGTATACACAAGGAAAACAATACACTATATGTCAGCTATGTTCAAAATACACTCTACTGGGTTTTACATCAAACTCTATCTGCTACAAATTAGGACAGTCAGACAGCAGCAGCAACATGGATTTTACATCTAACCCTGCAGCAACTCAGATCTAATTCCAGATGGTCTAACTGCTGCTGCAGTTAGTCCATTTGGGATGAGATCAGAGTTAGAAGAGAAGGAGAATGTAGCTGCAAAGTGCAGCAACTTGCTGTGACCACTGGGATTAAAATCATAAATCTAAACTAAAGAAAAGAAATACTCTCTCAATCCCCATCTGACAAGGGTTTCACTTCTCATTAAAATCACTGAATATCCCAATTCAAATGCTAGAACCCTTATCAATAACTTCACATCAGATTAAATCAACACAAACACTGATCTAACTCTTCCTAATGCTATAGACAGCATGTAGAAAGAGTTAAATCAGTCAATTAAAATCCCTAATTCAAATCCCAGGTTCTGAAACCTTAAGGAGTATTGAGAACTCCTTAGGTTAGGAAATCATCAATGCTTTCATCCAAAACAAACTCATGGATGTAAGATAAAACTTCAAATCACCACAGTGATTTTCCTTAGTTCTATCTTGCATTTAATGCAGTAAAACCTTCATCAAACTCAGATCAGGATATGGCTCTTCTGAGATGAATTCTGACATCAGAAACATCTCAGATTCCTTGCCAACAATGAACACAAATCAGAATTTTTTCAATTTGTCAGATCAAAACAGTTAAAACCAAATTGAATGAAAATCCTTGAAATCCAAGTTAAAGAAAAATCCGACAAACCGATAACTTCGAACTCAGACCAGGGGCTTTTGTGAACAAGAGTGAGGTGAATGGGAAGCCCCCTTATGTGCTTTTTGACGCCAATTTCAGATCTGAGGTTAAAAACTAATCAGATCTGAAATTAGGTCTGAATGTATGGGTGGAATGCGAGAAACAGGTCGTGGAAATCAGAAGTGAATATGAAAATATGGAGAGGAAGAGAATTTGTGATCATGACTGTGTGAAACCTTCCCCTCTGATCTGGAATGTTCAGAGGAGGTGAGGGGGGATTTATGGCCTAAATATACTGCTACAGCTACTCTATCATCACAGTAAAATTAAACACTACCAATTACGTTAATTCTACTCTAAACCTACTTAACTACAGCTACAACTAATTTGCAGAATGATAAATCTACTCTAACAAGAAGAATGGGACCTATGGGTCCTTAGCCAGTGGCTAAGGAGGAAGAAGGGAGGAAGATGACTCCAGCGGAGGGAAGAGTCTGCTAGTGAGGCTCCAAGGTCGTCCTCAGGTGCTACGAGGTCCTTAGCGACGAGGAGGTCGAGAGAAGATGACAATTTCACAGCCGATGGCTGTGAAATCAGAGGATTGATGGGGAGGAGGAACTGGAGTGGACGAACGATCGCTAAGAGATGTAGGAGGGAGCGATCCCTTGCACGCGCAACCACTGAGGTGCTTAAGTAGCAAACTCAGTGGCTAAGATGACCGTGCGGGTGAGGATAATCTATGGGGAAACCAGCGGCGGGGATGAGAGGAGAGGAGCGCACGATGAGCCAACCTCAAAATCTGACCGTCAGATGGGATCTGGGGAGAGGGGTGAGCGTACGCACCGATTCGCGTGAAGCTTCTATTCAAATCCGACCGCAAATCGAAATCGCGAGAAGCAACGGACGGCCAAGATCTGTCGTGTTCTTCGCACGCTACAGTGTGTGCGAAGAGCAGCAGGCCGACCTTTAAAATGTCGGGAAAATTGCAGGGAAGGCCCCTGCGCGAAGGGGTAGAAAATTTGTGTGCAGGCCCATAAGTGAAGAGAATTGCAACAGGATGGACCCTGCAACCTTTCTAAGGGGTCCCAGCGATTTTCAAGTAGGTCCAAAAAGGAATGTTAAAGACAAGAATGTGATGCATGAAGGACCTAAGTCTAAACTACCTATTACATAGCCTAAATGATGTCCAAATGCCTTCAAATTTTTATATGTGCTTAATTGAACATTTAAGACATTAATTATACTTTTGATTTGGCCTTTCAAACTTATTTATGTATTCAATTAACACATGGATCACCATTTGTCCTTTGCTTTCAGAATATCTCGTTTTGTGACCTAATTATGAAATTTTAACACATAGTAAAGGTTTTGGGTCTTTTTCTTTAATTCCCACACTTAACCCTTTTTATCTGTTAATTTGATGTTGTTTTACTCAGTGTCTAGCTTAACTTTAGCTTTTTAGCTATGATGAGTAGCCACTCATCAGGAGGGCGTGTCCCGTGCCTTCTTAAAGAAACTCCTGTGCGAAATCCACCAAATCTCCTCAAAAAGGCATGCAACAGTGCATCAGAGGAGCGGCTTGCATGGTCGTATCCGTAAAGGGATGTATCTTCGCGAGAATTCCTCCTCAGACGTGTGGAACCTCCTCCAGGCGTCGCCTATGTCGTCTGGACGTTGCTTCAAATGTATGATTCTAGGAAAAACCCGGAACCAGAAGCTGCTTCCGCCCTCTTGTGCCAAGCGTGGCCGCACCGTGTCCTCTCGCCTGCAGCTCCGACTGCAGTAGTGTTGGGAAGGACCTCCTCAACGCACTCCTCCGCCTCGCATACGCGCCGCTCTGGTCGTGCACTCACCGGTGAGCTCCCACGCGAGCTCATGAGCATGCTCTCCTTTCCTCCTCACATCGCTCCTCCTCTCCTCCTCACGTCGCTCCTCCTCTCCGCCGCTCTCGCTTGCTCTGGGAAGAAGAGGGGAAGGGGCTGGTGGATTGAGAAGTGAGGGGAATGAGAGAGGAGGAGGGGGGCTTTATAATAGTGAGGGATTAGGGTTTTGGTTGGGGCGGAAAGAGAGAGGAGGGAAAACGAGGGGGGGTACTGTCTGCGTGCAGCACGCGCGCAAACGCGAGCTCGTACTCAAAATTTTCGATTTCTAGACGTCTGACCCACAGTCCAGACGTCTTAAAAGGCTCAAACAACATGGGTCTTAACAAGATCCAAAGCTGAGGTCGCGAGGGCGAGCGGGTGAGGAGTTCATGCGAGCGAGGGTCGTGGATTCTCAGCCGTTCGATCGACGAATCGGACAGCTTAAAGTTGCTGAGCGCGATGAAACAGGGGGCACGCTGCGAGTGAGGGCACGTTGGATGTTGCCACGTGGCCGCCTATGGGCCGTTGATCATCAGATCAACGGCTAGAACTTCTTGGGCTAGTTAAGGGAGATCCGGATGCCGGATTTGAGTTATTTCGAGTCCATTGGACTCAATTCGTCGATCTGAATTCATTTGTGTGGTCCGATTGCTCATCTAAGGCTTGTTTCATCAAGCACTTATACATATGGCCATTAAACATTGATTTATAAACAATCTTAAATCGCAATGCATGCAGTGCTCTTATGCCCATCATGACATATTATTAGTGCGCATATATCCTCAAAACTAATCCCAGTTGATGGAATTATCATCATTGAACGTAGAGTTATCATACCCCCATGCTTATCCCTTACTAGTCCCTAGCAATGTTTATCCTAGCCGTTATTTCCATTCGGGATTAGGAATTGATTACATAGACATCTGTTGCATGTCAACGAGAGGAAATACACTAAGCACTTGATCTACAGAGACTTAACAGCGCCCGTGTGTCTGCCAAAATTTGAACAGCCCAAATCCTCACTTTAAAGCATATATACATATATATTTTTTTTATTTTTCATCTTTTCTTATTTTTTGGAATTTTTTTGAAGTTGAGAGTATGTCAGTAACTTTTTACGGCTACCCAACCCACCCATAACTCGAAAAAAGACTCTAAGTGCTAAGCATCTTAGTGTGAATATAGTGATAGACTCACTCAATGGTAATTAGAACAGACTTTAGGTTTCTATGCTCCTAGGTGACCGGAAAAGGAAATGCGTGCTTGAAGGTGTATCTGTCTGATCAATAGCTTTCTCCCTACTTTTATTTTATTTAGGTTAATACAAGGGTGTTTCTAATGTATATCTCCCTAGATTGCTCTACTTCCTCGCTTCTTCCTTAGGTGGTTTGGACTTTTTGAACTTCAGCCCTAGATAAGTGTCAAGAAGCTCCAGAATGCATCATTGAGGCCTAATGATTATGTCTCAGTGTTTCTTGTGTTGCTTTATCATCTGGAGCTCAGTATCAATTTGCATCTTCTCCAACTCTGCCGGAGTTGTCTCTGTTAGGGTTTAGGTTGCTATAAGAGGTTCAGAAGCAAGAGTAAGACTTGTTTAATTCATCCTTAACCTTCTATTGATCTAAAAACCTCTAGGATTCTCCACCGAACAAAACCCTTTAGGATCTCAGGTGATAAACTTGAAATCTTAGAATTCTATCTCAAAACTTAGTTTTGATGATTTGAATCAATTTCTGTGATGACGTAGAGCAGATCTAGAATTTCAATTAGGTTAGAAATTGGTTAAGTCAAAAAGTCAACTTCTGGGGCTTTATAGTCAACCTCAGGTCTGATTTAGAGAATTTTTGGTTAAAACTGAGGTTTGATAAGTTGAATCTATTGTTAGGATGATTTTGAGGTTGATAGAATCGATTAGAAGTTGTTTTATTGAGGTTTTAGGCCAAATTAGATTTGGGTCATTTTTGAACCCATACTAAGTTCATGGTGTTCTTGGCGAGTTTCAACCGTCAATTCAGTCTAGATGGGATTGTAACAACCTTTAGAGGTTGTTTGATCAGTTGCTGCTGGTCATTAGCTCTCCAATGGTCAATTCAGCATTTGAATTAAAGCTTTAGAACTTCAGTACGAAGCTCTGAGGCTTAATCCTCTTCCAGAAGCCTTACAGAACCCCTTTCTCCATTAATTTTCTACGGAATCATCTACTGAAGGTGATTCATGTTGGTGCTAGAGCGCCATGATCGTTTATTTTGATGATAACTGTTGTACTCGTAGATCGCGTATTTGATTTGAAAAATTCGTCGTAGTATAGTTGCGAAATACGATCAACAAAAATAATTTCTAAAGAGATAACGAGACTTGAGTTCCGGTAGTTCATCTCTGGGAGGCATTTGTTTTACTTTAGAGTTCGATCTTTTTGCCGCTCTACTTTGTTTAAAAACGTACACCGATTTCTAATCTCCTGATTAAGATTTCACCACTTCTGTTATGAACTCTGATTACGTGTGCGTGCATTAAATAAATCACAAAGGTGAATGTATGAGTTTCTGTGCACACGATTCTAGTGAGGTGGTGACTGTTTACGGAGAATGCGTCTATCGTTAGATTTTCTATATTCTCGGGAAACGACATGCTTATTGCAGAATAGATAAACAATTGAAAAACAGGCAACTTGAATCACACAAACATGATAGCAATCGATAAGCTCATGGTGATTTCAAAACATAGATATATATATATATATATACATAAGCATTTTTCATTCATTCAAAGGGAGAGTTGTTTGCAACAAGAACTGTAGAGGAAAGCTTGTACAGAAATGCTTAGAATATAAATCTAGCTACCAGAAAATGATTGCATACAAGAATCTATGGGGGGATTTTGCATGCATCATTGGGGAAGAATAAAGGCTACACTACTAAGCAGTAATAAAAAGCAGTAAAACTATGAACAGCATAAACTACTAATCTAAATCTAGCAGAACAAAAGGGCATTTAGGGGTGGTCCCCGATGGCCTTGGAATGGTCGGGAGGAGAATGAGGGGCGGCCAATGGAGCTTAGGCCGACCCTTGGAGAGAGAGAGAGAAGTGATCCAACATCTCGGCATGGTGTCCTTCATGGTGGTGGTGAAGTCGTGGAGATGGGGTGGCTAACCTAAGTGGAGGTGGATGTGAATGGAGCTAATGAAGTGAGTGGTGCCAAGAATGTGAATGGGTGCAAATGGCCACCCATTGGGTCTTTTTATAGACCCAAGGGCTTCTCTCTAGAGAGGTGTGGGACTCTCTAAAGAGAGTCCAAGAGTGGCCGGCCATATGGTTATGAGATCCAAAAAATGTGGATCTCATTTTGAATGCCTCTTGGTTGCTAAATTTGGCAACCAAGAGGTGGCGACACTTCAAGAGAGTTATAGAGAACTCTAGAGAAGTGTGTGTGCGTGAATGGGTGTGTGTGTGTGTGTGGTCGTGCTCTAGGTGTCTAAGAGGTTTAGGTTAGGTCCTAAGGGGTTTAGGTAGGTGTATGTCTTGAATTAGGGTTGCAAACCCTAATTGCTAAGGGGAGTTTGCAATTAGACTTAACCTAAGTTTAATTGGGTGAGTGTGAACCTAATTGAGAGTGAAATAACTCAATTAGGTTGGGTTTAGGTCAATTGGACTCTCACTAAGTCCAATTGAACTTGTGTGAGTTGAGATCTAAGCTCAATTGGACTCAATGAGTCCAATTGACTTAGGTGAAGGTAATTGACTTTGATCTAAGTCAATTGGATTTGGTGAGGACCTAATTAGGTCCTTAGGTAGGTTTAGAGGTGATGTACTAGGGTTAGGACACCTTAATTTAGGTTCCTATGGGGTTGGGATTAGGTCTAGGGAGCTAGAGATCAAAGATCAAGGCTTGAATCTCAAAACAGGGACTGGAGACCAGTACCAGACGTCCAAAATGTGATCAGACGACTTATACTCAAAAATCAGAAGTGTAGACCTCAGTTCTGGATGTCCAATCTGAGTCAGGGGAAAATCAAGGTTCTGTTTTGGGTATTCTGCAGAAATTGGACGTCTGACAAAGTGTCTGGACATCCAATAATACTGCAGAAGTGGGTTTGAGGTGTGCGGGAGTTGGCTAAGGGTCCTAGACGTCCTATAACTTATCTGGACATCCAGATAAGTGTTGGAACTAGGGTTTTAGGGCTCTCTAGGGTGTTGTGACCTAATCTAAGGGTGGTTTAAGTGGCTGGCAGATCTCGCCTGTTTCGCGGTGTTATAAAATTTACGTTCGTTGTAGTATATTGCAAAAAGCTATCACCAGTTTATTACAATTTATTACTCGGAATTAAAAGTTTCCCGAGGTCGAACTCAGGGAGTACATTATGATTCCAGAAGCTTACAAATTCATAATTACAAAAAGTCAAGAGAGAGAGGGATAAAATAAAGAAACTCTTTTTCTTCTTTCTTTCCCTTCTCTTCTTCTCTTCCCCGGCTCTCCTCCTCTTTTCCTTTCCTTCTTTTTCTGCCTTTGCCTGTTCCGGACGTCTGATTCTCCGAATCAGACACCTTATCGGCCCCGTTGCTACAGTGCCTCCCTTCAGTTGTCTTTGCGGCTTTTTCTTCTTCTTCTTCTTTCTCTCTTCTCTTGCTGCAGCTCTTCTCCTCTTTCTTCTCAGCTTCTTCTCCTTGCAGCAGCTCTTCTCCTTGGCATCTTCTTCTTTTCCTCCTTGCTGCGGCTTCTCCTTCACCTTCTTCTTTCTTCTTTGCTTTGCGGCTAAGTCCTCACCTTCTTTCTTCTTCTTCTCCTTGCGGCCAAGTCTTCCCCGCTTCTCTTCCTCCTCTTCTTCACCTGTTCCCTGCACACATGCGAACGCAAAACCTACCCCTACCCTTCCTCGCGTCTCTCTCTCTCTGTATCTCTCTTTGGTACGCTCTCCCAGAGCCGGGTAATCGGGTCGGGTCGCGTGCCCGGGTCCAGGCGCACCAGCGTGGGTGGTGTACGAGGAGTGCACAAGCAGGATAGTTGGGTCAGGTCACCAGATCCGCGTGGGCTGTGCCGTGGACGAGGCGTGTGAATAGGTGGGGAACCTCACCCCTGTGTGACATGAGGCGAATAGCCTCAGTCACTTTTTCACCTTATACTAGTGCGGGTGCACGTCGGCTTCCGAGGTAGGACTAAAGTTCCACCTGCATCTTCGTGCATCTGCAGGAGGAAGGCTCGACCAATTGGGCCAACGGCAGAGGCCTTCGACCCCAATTACGAGCCTGAGTGTGTGCGTGAGGGTGTTCAGCAGCTGCTGGACCTGGCGACCTGGAGCGCTGCAGCCTGAAGCAGCTTGTGAAGCAGCTTCAACCTACTCGTCAATGGCGGCGAGCTGCTCTGTCCCTGAAACACAAACACGGACTCATCGCCCTGTCAAATACCCTAAGGGGCTTCACCAAGGTGTGGCGAAGGTGCAGAGGTGGTCGGCGTGGTGCGGGGGCATCTATGTGAGTGTGCCCAGGGCACACTGTGTGCGTCTGTGTGGGTGTATTCGGGGGTGTGTTTGGGTGAATAGAGTGGTGGTGTGAGTGAGGGGAAGTACTGAGTGAAACGAGGGGATGCTTATGGGCTTGTCGGCGAGGGGTGGCGAGGAGAGAATCTCGAGGAGAGTGCGTGGAGAGCTTGCCAAAGAATGGCTGGAGAAGCGACCCATTCCTCTCGCGCGTTCGCACGAGAGGAATGGGCAATGGCAGGACATGGGAGGGGGTCCCTGCGGAAGAGGACGACACAGGGAACCCCCCTTTCATTTCTGAGAGCAGCTCCCATACCCTGCACGGCGCCATCCTCCGAGCAAAGTCGCCAGAGGTATGGGCAGCTGCGTGGGGTGGCAGAAGGACCGTTCTGCAAAGAGCGAAAGGGAAGCTCGGGGGCAAAGTGCAAGGGTTCAAGAAGATAAGGGTCAAAAAGTAATTCAAGAGGACCAATTTGTAAAGTAGGTCAAGATGGCCTTCCCTTAGGTCCAAATTTTGGTACAATCCTAATTTGGACCTAAGGAATCTAATGGTGAAGTTTGATTTTAGGTTTGACCATGTTTGACTGATCAATTTGCACAAAAACCCAAATTAGGTCAAAAATTGGGTATGATTCTCAATTTAGGTCAAGACAGGTTCCATTGGCCAAATTGAAGGTTCTAAACCCTAGGAGATGTTTTTCCATGAATTTTAGAGGTTTTATTTGACTTTTATTTTGCCAGGAACTTCGTGAATTAAAGCGGATTTGTTTTTAGGGTTATAGAATATCATTTAATTCATAGAAATTGCTATAACCCTTTTCAGATCAAATCACCCCACTTTCTTTCTTGTTAAGCCCATTTGACCTGTGTTTAGACCCTTAGACATCCCGTTTGTGTACTGCATTAGTAAAATTATAGTTTTACCCCTTGTGTGTTGCTTTATATTCAGATTTATAATTCTTTTATTTAGGCTTTCCCTTAGGTTTTGTAGGAGCTTTTATATACTTATTTAGGTCAAAATGTGCTAGTTAGGACTCATGATGAAGCTCTCATCCTACCCCCATACCTTAGCAAAAATTTAAGGTTTTAATATTTGTTCTAGACCATGAACATCTTCTATCAAGTTTTGATAAGTGCTTTTCCTCTTGTATCCCTGATTAGGTCAGAATGCTAATCATAGGCCTAAGAGGTACTCTAGTACCAATCAAGATCCAGATCTGTCTAGCTTTAGCTTCAGCCTTTAGCAAAGGTTTTTAAGGCTTACAAGAACTAACTCAAAGTTTATTGGACTCTGTGGTTAAAGCACCCGTGCCTGAGATATTTTTAGCCTTGGTTCAGTTTATAGTGCGTTTTGTAAGAGAGAGACAGAAGATTTATTTGTTTGGAGAGTTTTCTCTCTCTTTTCTTTTTAATTCTAGGTTAGGATTGGCTTCACAACACGATCTGTATCGAATTCCTTGTCCCCATCATCAATCCTCAAGGGTCCCTGGAAGTCGATGCTTCGAGATAGCACCGCCCATGGTAACCCCCAGAACCCTGGCTTTCGAGATTTCGAGATAATCCCGTCCATGGTGTTCCGTGGCCGAATTTAGACCCTGGCAACTGACACTTCGTGATAATTCCATCCATGGAATCTGAACCGGAAGAGTGCTTACATGCCCCTAGTAGGATATGTAAACATCCTAAGAGACAAGCACCGAGGAGATGATATGTTGTTACGCATCTTCAAGGGGAATTTCCCACCTTTTCGCGTCGGGAACTCGTCCAAATCAACTTGTGTTGATCGACTTCTAATCTAGGTGACTTTTCAAGACATTTGAAACGCTTCTGCGTGATTTTGATACTTATGCTTACTGAACCAGACTGTGTGTGTGAATTTGGGTGCTTAGGTTACTAAGTCCCGTAAACCAAAAGTCAGTCAACGAGGTTGAATACTCCCTAAGCCTTGGACCTAATCCTTAAGCTTTTCATTTTCCTCAACCTCTTGAGGAGTATCTAGATCTTAATGGGTACTAAGAGTCTATCCAAGAATGCTTAAGGTTTGCATTCTTACTAATCTTGTTGTGCACTTTCCTTTTTCTTTTCCTTAATGTGGTCTAGAACTTAGGGTAAATTCCTTAATTTCTTACTAATGACTATCCCTTTTCTTTTTCATTTTGTGCTCCTTTTATCATTCTGCTCTTTTTCTCCTCCTCTTTTTGTCCTTCAAAGTTTTTTTTTTTTGGTTGAAACCTTTTCTTTGTTGTTTAATTGCACTTTTATACCCCCCCATGCCTAAGATTTGCAATGTCCTCATTGTACATTAGGTAGGTTTTTATTTAGCTTGGTTCATGCATTAGGACAGGTATTTGGTGAGTGGATGGGTCGAGGTGACTGTTGCGGACGATTTCTAATCTCAAGTATTAGTACCTGAGGTAAAGTTGGCTATCCTAAAGGATGAACCTAAAGTGCAAAGAAATGTCAGAAAAGGTTTTAGGTTTTTCAAGAATGACGGGCTGTCTCCCGTTAAGCGCTAAGTTTTACGCCATCGGCTGGGCGCAATAAGCTCAAGGAGAATGGAGGATAAATGATGACTCAGCCAAATCTATACTGGTTACGTCAATGAACGGTTTGAGTCTCTGACCGTTCACGACGAAAGGTTCGGAATCGTGGTTGAGAGGACTGATTTCGACAGCTCCATTTCCAAAAATTTGTCGGACGAGATATGGTCGGACTCACTTGGATCGCAATTTCCTAAGGAAGAGTTTGAGTCGGGCATCGAAGAGTAGGACCTTCTGACCAGGGTGGAAGATCTTTCTAGATATGTGCTTGTCCTGAAGGGCTTTAGCCTGCTCTTTGTAGATTTACGAGTTCTCATACGCATCAAGGCGTAGTTCATCAATCTCGCTTATCTGAAGCTTTCTGTGGGATCCAGCCTTAGAAAGATCTAAGTTGCAGTTCCGTACTGCCCAATAGGCTTTGTGCTCCAGTTAGATGGGAAGGTGACATGCCTCCCGTACACCAATCTGAAAGGAGACATGCCTAGTTGGATTTTGTGGACGGTCCTATAAGCCTACAAAGCTTCCGGAAGTCGGGACGGCCAGTCCTTCCTATCAGGTCGAACAGTAACCTGTAGGATTTTCTTGATCTCCCGATTTGATAGCTCAGTTAGACCATTAGTCTGGGGGTGGTAAGGAGTAGAGATTCGGTGAGACACCTCATATTTGGTCATCAGTGACCTAAACTGAGCGTTGGTAAAATGGGTTCCTCCATCAGAGATGATAGCACGAGGAATTCCGAACCGTAAGAAGATATTCTGATGAATGAATTTGATGACGATCTTGTGATCACAGGTTCGGGTCGGAATGGCTTCGATCCATTTGGACACGTAGTCTACTGCGAGTAAAATGTACTCGAAGCCGTCCGAAATAGGAAAGGGGCCCATAAAATCAATCCCCCAAATATCGAAATCTTACATACGAGAATCGGCTGTAAAGGTATCATGTCCCGGTGGCTCATGTTGCCCAAAGTTTGGCAACGACTGCATGCCTTACAGTGTCTGTATGCGTCTTTGAAGATAGTGGGCCAGTAAAATCCACACTGGAGGATTTTTGATGCGATTTTGTGCCCAGAAAAGTGGCCACCACATGCCTGGTCATGGCAAAAAGAGAGAATATTGTTGATTTCTTCCTCTGGGATGCATCGCCGGATTACTTGGTCAGCACCTTTGCGGAAAAGGTACGAGTCTTCCCAGATGTAGTACTTGGCATTGGAGCGCAACTTGTCTTTCTTGGCCTTTGGCCAATCAGACGGGATATGATGAGATGCCAAGTAGTTTACTATATCAGAAAGCCATGGAAGCCTAGTACCAATAGTCAATAGGTGCTCATCAGGAAAATGCTTCGTGATGAGTCCAAAAGGGTTGATGATCTCGAAACGAAGGCGAGACAAGTGGTCAACTACCACATTCTGTCTTCTTGCCTTGTCGCGAATCTAGAGGTTGAATTCTTGCAGTAGCAAGATCCATCGGATTAATCGAGGCTTCACGTCCTTCATAGCAAGGAGATGCCTCACAGCAGTGTGATCCGAGTAGATGATGATGTGGGAACCCAGGAGAAAAGATCAGAATTTTTCGATGGCAAATACTACGGCTAGCAGCTCTTTCTCCGTAACCGTGTAGTTACGCTGAGTCTCGTCAAGTGTCTTGCTGGCGTAGTGGATGACCACGGGTTTCCCGTCAATCTTCTGCACTAGAACCACTCCTACAGCAAAGTCAGATGCATCGCACATGATCTCAAAGGGTTGAGACCAATCAGGGGACTGTAGGATCAGAGCTTGGGTGACTCGGTCACGAAGGTTCTTAAAAGCTTGAGTGCACTCCTTGGAAATCTCAAAGGATACATCCTTGGAGAGAAGACTAGTCAGGGGGTGCGCAATTTTCGAGAAATCAGGAATGAAAAGACGGTAAAAACCGACGTGCCCCAGAAAAGATCGGATGTCCCTGATCGAGCTAGGCATAGGAAGTCTAGAAATCAGATCAACCTTGGCTCAATCCACTTGGATGCCTTTCTTAGAAATTAAATGACCTAGGATGATCCCCTTAGGCACCATAAAGTGGCTCTTTTCCCAGGAAAGAACCAGATTTACGTCAATACAACGCCTAAGTATATGAACCAAGTGCTGGAGGCAATCATCAAATGATGCCCCGAAAACTGAGAAGTCATCCATGAAGACTTCCAGATAATCACCTACCATATCAGAGAATATGGAAAGCATGCACCGCTGAAAAGTCGCAAGTGCATTGCAGAGACCGAAAGGCATCCTTTGGAATGCGCAAGTCCCAAAGGGGCAGGTGAATGTGGTCTTCTCTTGGTCTTCAGGATGAATTGCCACTTGGTTGTAACCGGAGTACCCGTCAAGAAAGCAGAAGAATCTATTTCCCGCTAATTTCTCGAGAATCTGATCAATGAATGGTAGTGGGAAATGATCCTTCTTCGTGGAGGAATTGAGTCTTCGGTAATCTATGCAGACTCTCCACGCGTTGGCTATACGGGTAGGTATGATTTCTCCTATTTTAGTCGTGATAGTGGTGAGCCCTGCCTTCTTAGTCACAACCTGGATTGGGCTCACCCAACGACTGTCGGAGATCGGGTAGATGATCCCTGCATCTAACCAATTAATGATCTCCTTTTTCACGACCTCCTGTAGATTGGGATTTAGACGTCTCTGCATTTCACGGGAAGGTCGTGCGCCCTCTTCAGAGTAGATACGGTGTGTGCAATAAGAGGGACTTATTCCAGTCAAATCATCGAGAGTCCAACCGATGGCTCTGCGATGTTGCTGGAGAACAGTAATCAGACAGGATTCCTGATTAGGTGTAAGTCTGGAGTTTATAATCACAGGAAATGTCTGATTAGAACCCAAAAATACATATTTTAAATGGTCGGGAAGGGGTTTGAGTTCAAGAATGGGGTTATCAGCAGTAGCGGGTGGTTCAAAGTGAGTATGAGGTACAAGGGTAGGAGTTATGGGTTTGTCTATCTCAATGTATGCCTCCTCTAATTGCGATTCAAGATCCTCTTATGGTTGATGAGGAATGATCATGTTGTCCTCAAGTTGTGGTTCATCAACCATGGCCCTAATATCACAGATTTGTTCAATGACACCGCCATTAATTCCTTGTTGGGCCTTAAAGATATCAATTTTGAGTCTGGTTTCCAAATTTCAGTTCTATTTGGCCCTCCTCACAACTTATGTTGGCCCTTGCAATGGCCAGAAAAGGTCTCCCTAGAATGATTGGTGTATCCCTTGGATTCTCAGGTGCATCCATATCTAAGACTATGAAGTCTATAGGGAAGTAAAAATCCCGCACCCTTACAATAACATCCTCAAGAATCCCTTTTTGTGACTTGATAGATCGATCTGCTAACTGTAGTGTCACCTCAGTCAGTTTAGCTTAGATTCTTCTAGATGGTTAAGTAGGGATGTGGGTATCAAGTTTATGGAGGCACCTAAGTCCAATAATACTCTGTCGAATTGGGTTTCACCGATTTTACATGAAATCAGGGGAGTGCCTGGGTCTTTTGCCTTGGGTGGGAGTCTACTCAGGATTACAGAGTTGGCTTGCTCTGACAGTACAATTGGACTCCCACTCTTGGTTCTCGGCTTACGCTGAGGTGTACATACGTTCTTCAAAAATCGTGCGTAAGACGGTACGTGATGGATCGCATCCATCAAGGGGATGTTTATTTGGACCTGCTCAAAGAGCTTGACCAGGTCTTCCTCAGGAGCCACGGGTTTGGTTGTATTCTTTCCCTTGGTCAAGGCCTCGGGAAATGGAACCTTGGTCGATTCCTCTAGGATAGGTCCAGGTTTTTGATCTGGGCCAGGGGTAGGAACATCCTTGATGACTGCCCTAGGATTCAGGTCGCTACCAGGCTTAGAGTGGTCTGGATAAGGTGGATCTTGGGTCACCTTACCACTACGGGTTGTTACAGAATTAAGTCCTACCTGGTTGTGGTTAGGGGTTGGTAGGATAGGCTGCTGCTGTTGATAACCCGCATAAGAAGTTGAAGCTTCCATCCCGTCAGGTGAAGGAATAGAAGGGGCCTGATAGACCATGTGTGCTTGGCCCAGGTTTGGGTTCATAACGCGCCACTGGGTCGGCACGCTATTAGGGTTAGGCAGAGGCTGAGAAGGAAGCGTGCCTGGTTGGCGAGAATTTACCAACTGGGCAAGTTGATTTCAGACCTCTGTGATTTCGTCCTTGTGTTGCTTTTGAATAGTCGCATTCATTCTCTGAATGTCAGCCAAAGTCTGGAGGATAAGGGACATTTGATCTTGGTTAGGCCCGGGTGGATAAGTGGGGTTGGGCCGAGGCTGGGGCGGCTGGTAAGAACGAGGTGCTTGTGGATGGGGCTAAAAAGGTGTCCTGGGATTCTGGGAATTTCTCGCCCACTAGAAGTTGGGATGATTTCGCCATCTAGGATTGTAGGTGTTGGAAAAAGGGTCAGTCTGGATGGCGTTGAGGTCCTCGCAGGTCTGAGGAGCCTCAGAAAAGTCAGAGAATGGGGGAGTAGAGTTCCCCCGACAAGAAAAGAAAGGATCGGAGGTTCCTCCGGTCCTAGAGTTAGATGGGGGTGGATACGAGTCCATCCCAGGAGAAGGTCGGTGGAAAATGTGCTGCACAGTCTCCCGTGCGGGAGGGGGCTGTGCGAAGGAGTTCTGCGCAAAGGTGGCTTGCTGCAAATGCTGAGTCAGCTCATCCACCTTCTTCTCAATAATAGAGACCTTGTCCAACCGACTGGCCATTAATTCCAGGTCAACTGATGCGGACAGGCCCTGTGTCTCATGTGCTCCCCTAAGGTTCGTCACTGCGTGGGTATTCGTCCTGTCAAATAATCACATGGAGTCATTGTTGATGGAATTCTTGCACATATTCTCGAGAATCTCCCACACGGTATCTTCATGTTGACCCATGATATTCCCTCCGCAAGTTGCATTGACGAACAGTCTAATATCCTCACGGAGTCCCTAGTAAAAAGACTGGACTTGTTCCCATTTAGGAACTCCGTGATGGGGGCACTTTCTCATGAGATCCTGAAAACGATCCCATGCCTCATGAAGAGGTTCTCCAGTCTGTTGCGTGAAATGAGTAATCTGATGGCGCAAGACATTGGTCCGACCAACGGGGAAGAACTTTTTCAAGAACTCGGACTGAAGTTCCTCCCAAGTGTTGATCGGACGGGTCTGAGTTTGATACCAATGGGCTGCCTTGTCCATAAGGGAGAAAGAGAACATCTTCATAAGTAAGATATCCTGATTTTGCGCATCTGACCCAAAGGTCTGGGCCAGATGCTTAAGTTGTTTGATGTGCTGGAAAGGGTCTTCAGAGTTAAGCCCATAGAATTTAGGTATAGCGTGGATCATGTTGGGCTTTAACTCAGAATCAGATCCTCCAGTCGGGATTCTGACTCGAGGCTCAATTGCCACCGCAGCAGGATTATAGTGATCTCGCATCATGGGACGCTATGGTGGGTTCATGAAGTTCTGGAAGAGATCGTTGAGTGGCTGGAGCTGGTGCTCAAGATTATTCTCTTCCTCAACAGGCTGAGCCATTGTGGAAGAAAGTGAAGTGGGTTCAGAATCAGAAGAAAGGTCTATGTGAAGGGGTTGTTGCCCAAACAAGGGTACCGAGGCTTGGCCTCGGGAAGAATGAATTTCTAGAGAAGGTTTCAAGGACCTCCTTCCAAACATACATTGATGGATGAGACGAGGTTAGTAGGTGCTGGACCCAATCAAGACACCCAAAATGTTGGGTGACTATAGAGGTTCGGGGCAGATGATACCCCTAAATCAGAAGGTCGTCCACCTGAGAATTACCTGAGCAGCCAGAGAGGGTGAGTCCTGCGAAGACCCCTACACGGTAGAGCGTCCCCATGAGTTACAGGGTTTCCCCACCCAACCTCTCTTGTCACTGAGATTCCAGGTAGACCAGAATGGGAACCTTAACCTCTTAAGTCTACCACTTTTAATTAGGATCAAGGTGCTTAGGGTTTCACTTGAACTATATTCTTTTGAGTGCAAAGAGTGACCTAATTTAAAGGTTGGTTGATCCAAGGGATCAACTTCACCTATTACTTCCTATGAGAGCTTATTAGGTCGTGTCTTTTAAGGTTCAAGTGACTTAAGAGCCGAATTGCTTAGGGTTTCTCTTGATAAATGTTTTCAAGCAATGGCTTAGGCACACTTCTTTTTGGAATTCTCAATTCTTAATTAAAAAGTGTGTCTCTAAAACCCTAGCTTTGAGTCTTAAGTTGGCTCTAATTGGTCCAGTTAGTTGCCTCAAGATTAGGTAATTAGGGCTTAAGCAAGAAGGTTTCAGCCCTAAATACCTTTAGTGGATGAACAGATAGAATGTGTTTGAAATTGGAAAATAGGCAACTTTTGCGATTTACTATGTATGAAAGACAGGTTATTGCTAAATTGCTTTTTCTTTTTCTTCCTCTTTTAGAATTTTAGGGGCTTAAAAGAGAGGATAGAAAATTACCTATCCCTTGGTGTGGTTGTTGTGCGGCTGCTTGCTCCTTCTTGATTTCCTGTGCCTGCACAACAAAAGAGAAGAGATTAATCAATAAATCAGAAATTGTGAATTAATAGCTTCTAGAATGCCCGTTGCTCCCCGGCAACGGCACCAAAAACTGGCTGGCAGCTCTCGCCTGTTTCGTGGTGTTATAAAATTTACATTCATTGCAGTATATTGCGAAAAGCTATCACCAGTTTACTACAATTTATTACTCGGAATTAAAAGTTTCCTGAGGTCGAACTCAGGGAGCACACTATGATTCCAGAAGCTTACAAATTCATAATTACAAAAAGTCAAGAGAAAGAGGGGATAAAATAAAGAAACTCCTTTTCTTCTTTCTTTCCCTTCTCTTCTTCTCTTCCCCGGCTCTCCTCCTCTTTTCCTTTCCTTCTTTTTCTGCCTTTCCCTGTTCCGGAAGTCTGATTCTCCGAATCAGATGCCTTATCAGCCCCGTTGCTACAGTGCCTCCCTTCAGTTGTCTTTGTGGCTTTTTCTTCTTCTTTCTCTCTTCTCTTGCTGCGGTTCTTCTCCTTCTCTTTATTCTCAGCTTCTTCTCCTTACAGTAGCTCTTCTCGGCTTCTTTTCTTCCTTGCTGCGGCTTCTCCTTCACCTTCTTCTTTCTTCTTTGCTTTGCGGTTAAGACCTCGCCCTCTTCTTTCTTCTTCTTCTCCTTGCGGCCAAGTCTTCGCTGCTTCTCTTCCTCCTCTTCTTCACCTGTTCCCTGCATACACGCGAACGCAAAACCTAACCCTACCCTTCCCCGCGTCTCTCTCTCTCCGAATTTCTCTTTGGTACGCTCTCCTAGAGCTGGGTAATCTAGTCGGGTTGCGTGCCCGAGTCCAGGCGCACCGGCGTGGGTGGTGCGCGAGGAGTGCACAGGCAAGATAGTAGAGTTGGATCACCAGGTCTGAGTAGGCAGTGCCGCGGACTAGGCATGTGAATAGGTCAGGGACCTCACCCCTGTGTGACTTGAGGCGAATAGCCTTAGTCACTTTTTCACCTTATACTGGTGCGGGTGCGCGTCAGCTTCGAAGGTGGGACTAAAGTCCCACCTGCATCTTCGTGCTTCTGCAGGAGGAAGGCTCGACCAATTGGGGCAGCGGCAGAGACCTTCGACCCCAATTGCGAGCCTAAGTGTGTGCATGAGGGTGTTCAGCAACTGCTGGACCTGGCGACCTAGAGCGCTGCTGCCTGGAGCAGCTCACGAAGCAGCTTCAACCGGCTTGTCAATGGCGGTGAGCTGCTATGTCCCTGAAACAAGAACACAGCCTCACCGCCCTGTCAAATACCCTGAGGGGCTTCGCCAAGGTGTGGCGAAGGTGCAGAGGTGGTCGGCGTGGTGCGGGGGCGTTTGTGTGAGTGTGCCCAGGGCACATTGTGTGAGTCTGTGTGGGTGTGTTTGGGTGAATAGAGTGGTGGTGTGAGTGAGGGGAAGTGCTGAGTGAAGCAAGGGGATGCTTATGGGCTTGTAGGAGAGGGTGGAATGGCCTGTGGTGGTGGAGCGGCCTCGTCGGAGTTGGTGGCCGGAGGTGGAGCTGATGGTGGTGATAGTGGCAGTCGAGGGGTTGAAACCAAAAATTGTTGAGGGGGAAGTAAAGAGGCGATAAAATGGAAGAACTTTTACCTATCTAAGCAGACGAAGGGGGGTAGGAGGCGGATGGCGCACTTCTGCCGTCGCCGGAGACGACGCCCTGTGGGAAGATGACGACAACGAGGAAGATAGACTGGAGAGTGCCTGCTGGTACGGCGAGGCACGACGAATGATGGCGGAGCTAACCCTGCCATTGGTATGGTGGCAGGGAGACGAGAGAAGGAGCGGAGATTCGCCGGAGCCTGCGGGCGAATGGCCAAAGGAGGAGGAGACGAAGGTTGGGGAAATTCCTTGGTCAAAACAGGCTTGTCCACACCGGAGGCCCCTGCCGTCCCTAAAATAGCAGTTGGCGAGGAGAGAATCTCGAGGAGAGAGCATGGAGAGCTTGCCGGAGAATGGCTGGAGAAGAGACCCATTCCTCTCGCACGTTCGCACTAAAGGAATGGGCAATGGTAGGACATGGGAGGGGGTCCCTGTGGAAGAGGACGACGCAGGGAACCCCCCTTTCATTTCTGAGAGCGGCTCCCATACCCTGCACGGCGCCATCCTCCGCGCAAAGTCGCCGGAGGTATGGGCAGCTGCGCGGGGTGGCAGAAGGACCGTTCTGCAAAGAACGAAAGGGAAGCTGGGGGGCAAAGTGCAAGGGTTCAAGAAGATAAGGGTCAAAAAGTAATTCAAGAGGACCAATTTGTAAAGTAGGTTAAGATGGCCTTCCCTTAGGTCCAAATTTTGGTACAACCCTAATTTAGACCTAAGGAATCTATGGTGGAGTTTGATTTTAGGTTTAACCACGTTTGACAGATCAATTTGTACAAAAACCCAAATTAGGTCAAAAATTGGGTATGGTTCTCAATTTAGGTCAAAACAGGTTCCATTGGCCAAATTGAAGGTTCTAAGCCCTAGGGAGTGTTTTTCAATGAATTTTAGAGGGTTTATTTGACTTTTATCTTGCCAGGAACTTCGTGAATTAAAGCGATTTTTTTTTAGGGTTACAGAATGTCATTTAATTCCTAGAAGTTGCTATAACCTTTTTCAGATCAAATCACCTCACTTTCTTTCTTGTTAAGCCCATTTGACCTGTGTTTAAACCCTTATGTTGGTGCTAGGGCACCGCGATCGGTTGTTTTGATGATAACAAAACACGTGTCATTTAACATTTGCACTTGGAGTATTAGATTTCAGGTCAATTGCAAATGGAGACGTGTTTAGACGAAGTTCGAGCTCGCATCCAAGATGGATTGGATGAGCTTGATGGAGAACAGAGGAGATTCGCGAGGAGCGATAGATTGAAGATGGAAGGACAAGAAGAATAGGATAGAATTCTGTTTATTTCTTTCATGTACTTTTGTCTTTATTTCCTTGCTCTTTTTTCCTTAGAACATCATGTTAAAGAGCCTCCAAGTACCCTAACAGTAGTCCTAGTAACACCGGCACAACCCTAGGATACTTAGGTTTTCTGTAGAGAACTTAGAAAACCAATATAGGGTTCAAACAGCTTTTTCAGACGTCTAATTCCAAAATCAGACGTCTGATAATATGTTTTAAGACGTCTGACTGTTGATTCAGATGTCGATAACATTTAGGCTGGACTTAGTTAGCTCTGTCTGATGAAATCAGACGTCCAAACCTTAGACCAGATGTCTTAGAAGATGTCTAATGTTTTTGCCAGACGTCCAATTAGTGGACCGTTGGCTTCTTACCAAACACCGGAGAATATGACCGTTAGAGCATTATCAGACGTCCTTAAGCCTTTCTAGATGTCTGATAAATGATCGTTTTGCCTCGGCTGACCCGAAAATCTCTTCTCAGAGATTTTCTAGCCGTTGCACTCTCTTGGAAATCCATTCGCGCAGAAAAGTAGGTTTCCAGACGTCCAGATATAGTGCCAGACGTCCTGTATGTCGTCTGATGGACTTGCACTAGAACCCTGTTTAGATCTGATTCAAGTTAGGAAGAAACCCACCTAAAATCAGACGTCTGACTTTGTTCCCAGACATCTTAAACTGGTTTTCCAGACGTCTGATGCCAGGATCAGACGTCTGATAACCCTGTCAATGCAATCATTATTCCTGATTTCAGCCGATTCTCTTGGGCTTTGCACCCAACGGCTATGGGAGCTTTCCTAAGCCTTCCAAAGCCTTCCTAAGGCCTCTATAAATAGAGAAGAACCTCTTGCACACCAAGACACACCTAGTAATACACTTTCACACCATTTTGTGTCTCTTGATCATAAGAAGAAAAGCTCTTACTCTCCAAGCTCAAGTTCTTCATCTTGAGAGCATCAAGCCTTTGCGCACCCGCTCTCCCACCATAGTTCACGAGAGCGACATTGCGCCGTCGTGTATCTCACACCCCCGCGTCATTGATTCGACGCACTCCTTGCAAAGGGAAGCATCTTAATTCCTATAGAAGCTTAGGTTAAATATTACTTTATTGGCTCTATAGGATTGTTGTTATTTTATCCTTGTTCTTTGGTTGGGTATTCGCTTTGCAAATTCTCGTCTCCTTCATGGGACAAAATCCTTCTCATGAAGAGAAGGGGTTTGAGGTACGCTACCCTCGTATAAAGTAGCATGGTTGTAATTGAGGTTGAATCACCCTCGTTTAAGTGATTCGTTTAGTGGATTTGATCAACTTGGTTGATCGGAAAATCCTAACTCGAGAGGGTTAGGTAATGGTTTTTCACCCGGTTTGGATTTTCACCTAAAAATAATTGTGTACATTATGTGATTGAATTTTATGAGATTGTTTTACATTATATTTCCGCAATTTATTACGTCACCCCCTCCTAGTAGGGAATCTACAATTGGTATCAGAGCAGGTTCTTGCGAGATCGAAGTAACACCAGGCAAGAAGATCATGGAGGGGAGCATATCCGCAATCAGAATCTCCGTAGGGCAGTCCACCATCCGACCACCCTATTTTCACGGAAGGGACTTCGGATATTGGAAGATGAGAATGAAGACGTGGCTCCAAGCCACTGAGTTCTAGATATGGGGATGTTGCAAAACCCCATACTAGATCCCAAAGCGACCCCAAGGAGGCTACTCGCACCTGCAGATTCGAGAGCTTTCACTTAACGCAAAGGCAATGAATGCCCTGTATTGCGCGTTGAGTCCGAAAGAGTTCGAGCAAATCCAAGAGTGCACTACCGCCCACGAGATATAGAGGAAGTTAGAAGACACTCATGAAGAGATGAGCTCAGAGGAAGAAGAAGAATCAGAGAAAAAGAATGAAACCGCTTGCATGGGTTTCATGGCAATCGGAGAAAGCGACATCGACAGCGAAAGTGACTCCAACAATGAGGTAAACCCGGATTTACAAGACGCTTTTAATGAGCTTTTTGAAGTTAGTAAATCACTAAAAATAGAAAACAATAGCATAAAAAAGAATCTTAATTTTCTTAGAAGTGAAAATGAAAGATTAGAAATAAAACTCAAGGATCTAGAAGCTAGTCCTAAAAATGATAACCTATTATTAGAAAATAATAACCTCATCAATGAAAATAATAAATTGATTGAGGAAAATGTTAGTCTAAAAATAGAAATTTCTGATTTAAAGACTAAGATGAATATTATATAAAAAGAAATCGCATGTCTTAGGGAAAACTCTAACAAATTAATCAACAAAGTAGATAATTTTTATAGCCCTAAGGTTGAGAAATTTTTATGCTCCATTTTGATTCCTTTGTATTCATTCTCTCCTTTTCTTTTTTTCTTTTACTTTTCTTTCTTTTTCTTAGAGCTCACGATCTTACGAGATTCACATGTGGTCAGTATTTGGTGGTCTCACTAGGCATTAACACTTTAATTGAGTTCTCATAACCCTAACACTAAGTCGAAATTCCTCACCTAGTATTCGGGCGGTCAGAAACACAAGAAAGGTAGGTTAAGGCCATATTTGGTGGATCTCAAATTTATTCGGTGGTATTGCCTCAATGCAACTGAACTAAATATTCGCTCTTTTTTCTTTGCTTTTTCTTCTTTTTCTAATATTTTTTCAATTTCTCCTTCTTTTCATCATCATTTTTTTTTTTCAACATAACACATCCATGAACTTTATTGAGGAGGCATTATTAGGGATTGGTGGTATTCAAGAGACATTGGGTGGCTTATTTGGTGAAAGTGCCTACTCATGGCACCGGGAGAGACGGATAAGACGGTGTATTTCTGACCTTAGCATCAATACCCTCCTTCAGCCGAGGATTCCATAAAGAATGGTCGTAACCATCCACCTTAGCCCTAGTTTTATGAGAAGCTCCTCTCCGTGAATTAGGTTTGACCACGTTCGACTGGACATTTTGCACAAAAATGCAAATTAGGTCAAATATTAAGCCTAGACCCCAATCTAGGTCAAAATAGGTTCCAAAGGCCAAATTGAAGGTTCTAAACCCTAGATGATATTTTTTCATGAATTTTAAAGGGTTTAGTTGATTTTTATCCTAACTGGAATCTTATGAAATTAAGTGGATTTGTTTTAGGGTTACAGAATGTCATTTAATTCTTAAATCTCACTAAAACCCTTTTCTGATTGAACCATCCTACTTTTTCTCTTATTAAGTCCAATTAACTTATGTCTAGACCCTGAGAAATTCCGTTGATATACTGCAATGGTAAAATTACAATTTTGCCCTTTGTTTCATGTATTCTTTCCAGATCAGTAATCTCTTGAGTTGGGCCTTCCTTTAGGTTATGCAGGAGCTTTTGTTCACTTTTTTAGGTCAAAAAGAGCTAGTTAGGGCTCATAATGAGGTTCTCATCAAAGATCATGGAGGAAAGCAGCTCTGCGACGAGGATTCTCGAGGGACAGTCCACGACCTGTTCACCTTCCTTCGACTGGAGCAACTACCCCTACTGGAAGCTGTGGATGAAGAGTTGGCTACAAGCTAACGAGTTCACGATTTGGGCTAGATGTGAGACACCGTTTGAAATCCCAAAAAAATCGATGGGCGGTTACTCGCAACAACAAATCTGTGAGCTCTCAACGCAAAAACAATGAACGCATTGTATTACGCGTTGAGCCCGAAAGAATTCAACCGAATCTCCCAGTGCGCCACCGCATACGATATTTGACACATACTTGAGGTGACTCGCGAGGGTACCTCTAAGGTAAAGTCTTCTAAAATTAATTTACTTTCACAAGAATTTGAATCATTTTCTATGAAGACTAACGAAACTTTGAGTGAGATGAATACTAGGTTCACTCTCATAGTAAATAATTTGAAAGATTTAGGGAAGACCTTCATCAAGGGGGAGCTTCAAGGGAAGCTTCTTCGTTCTCTTGGACTCGAGGTTCGATCGCCACTGCAGCGGTATTATAGTGATCTCACATCATAGGATGCTATGGCAGGTTTACAAAGGCTTGAAATAAATCATTAAGGCGCTGAAATTGGTTCTCAAGGTTATTCTCTTCTTTTACTAGTTGTGCCATGATGATGGAAGAAGGAGAATTTGATTCAAATGAATCAGAGGAGATGTCTATGTGGTAGGGTTGCTGCACAAACACGGACGTCGAGGCCTGGCCTCGGCTGGAGTGAATCACTAAAGGAGGTCTCAAGGATGGTCTTAAGGACCTCCTACCGAACATGCACCAATGGTTTGGACGAGAGTAGAATGTGGTGGACCTAATTAAGACACCCAAAAATTTGGATGACTTTAGAGGCTCAGGGCGGATGATACCCCTTAGTCAGAAAGTCGTCCACCTGAGAAATACCTGGGCAGCCAAAGAGAGAAAGAGTCCTGCAAAGACCCCTACATGACAGAACGTCTCCATGAGTTACAGGGTTTCCCCTACTCGACCTCTCTTGTCATTAATGTTCCAGGTAAACAAGAATGGGGACTTTGACCTCTTAAGTCTACCAGTTTTATTTAAGAGCAAAGGTGTTTAAGATGTCACTTGAACTTTAGATGTATTGAGTGCAAAAGTGACCTAATTTCAAGGTTGGTTGACCTAACAAGGGGGTCAACTTCACCTATTTATCTTTTGAGAAGTTTTAGGTCCTTTCTTTTAGGATTCAAGTGAGATTAAGAGCCTGAATTTTAGGATTTTCTTGAATAAGTCTCTTCAACCAAGGCTTAGGCACACCTCTTTTTAGAGAGTTGATTCTTGCTTATGAAAGTGTGTCTCTAAAATCCTAAACTGAAATCCTTAATTTGGCTCTAATTTTAGTCCAATTTAGTTGCCAAAATATGGTATCTAGGGCTCAATCAAGAAGGTGGTAGCCTTAGTTACCTTAAATGGGTGCACAAATCAGTATTTGTTGTTGAAATTAAATCAGGCAACTTCAGTGAATTAGCTAGAGATGGAAAGCAGGTAACCCTAATTGATTTTATCTTGATTTTTTTCCTTTTTAGAATGAGGGGCTTAGGAGAAAGAGATTAATCAGAAATTACCTGCCCTGGGCGTGTTTGATGTGTGGCCATCTTTTGTTGAATCTTCTCCCATGAAATAATCACAACAAAATAGATATATCAAGTTAGTACCAAATCAGCAATTGTAATCAAGATTTCTAAATCGCCCGTTACTCCCCGGCAACGGCGCCAAAATGTTAAGAGTGCTCGATCGAGTTTTAGAAAGTCACGTTGTAGTACAGTCAAAAAAGCGTTCAAAACAAATACAATTTATTACTCGAATTTTAAAGTCAGAGGTCGAACACAGGCGCAAATTAGGGTTTAGAAATCAGGATCACAACTTGAGAATTTGAAAGAATATAATATGCAATAAGATCAATGTTATAGTGTAAAAAGATAGGGATAAATGTAAGGCACTAAAGGAACCAATGTATATGAATAAATACAAAATTGGACGTCTGATTTATGAATCAGATGTCTTAAAATGTGGATGCTACAGTGCTTCACTCTTCTTCTTCCTTCTACTTCTTCTTTTCTCTTCTCTGTCTCTGGCGGTTGCCTTCTTGCTTCTTCTTCTTTCTTTCTTCTGATTCCTTGCCTTAGCCTTTCTCTTCCTCTGCTTTCCTTCCTCTGTTCTCTGGCTTTAGTCTTCTTCTTTCTTCAGCTTCTTCCCCTTCTTTTCTTTCTCCTTCTTTGCCGGCTACCTTCTTTCTTCCTTCAGCTCCTTCTTCTCCTTCTCTTTTTCCTTAGCTTCTGACTTCGGCTTCCTCCTTCTTCTTCTTTGGCTTCAGCCCTTAGCTTCTTCTTCGGCCTTGTCTTCCCCTTCCTCTACAAAGCAAAACCTACCCCTACCCGCGCGAGCTCTCTTCTCTTCTTTCTCTCTTAGGTTCGCTCTCCCAGAGCCACTTTCTTGGGTAATCGGGTCAGGTACGCGCCCGGGACTAAACCCACCAACGTGCGGTGGTGGGCGAGGTGTGCTAGGTCAGGTCGGATCACCAGGTCCGCAGGGGGTGGTCGCGGACGAGTCGTCGGGTTGGGTAAGAGGGGACCTAACCCCATAAGTAGGAGGCGAAGAGCTTAATGCAAAAATTCAACTTATGCGGCTGCGATGCGCCAAAAGTTTCTGAGGTGGGACTATCTGCCCACCTTCCTCGCGTGCGTCTACGGTAGAGATGCTTCGTTCAATTGCAGCTACAGCTTCTACCTTCAACACTAATTAGATGCCTGGAGTTGTGCGTGAGTGTATCCCGCACAACCTGGGACTATGAGCCTGGAGCAGGTGAAGCCTAGAGCAGCTGCAAGCTTGCTTCGAGCTTTGCTTCAATGGCGGTGAGCCCCTGTACCTAAAACCTCGCAAACGGCCTTGCGGCCACGTCAGAATGTTCAGGAGGCTTTGCCGAGGCACGACGAGTGTGCATCGGTGGTCGTCGTGGCATGGGACCGCCTGAGGGAGCGTGCCTAGGGCACACTGTGGCCGTGCGAGTGGGTGTGTTTGGGGGCGCTTGTGGGTGAGTGGTGGAGTGTATGGAGTGAGGGGTTACGTTCAATGAGTCAGGGCGGAGCTTATGGACTGATCGGCGAGGAGAGTTGTGGTCTGTGGAGGTGGAGCGAACTCGCCGGAGTGGTGGCCGGAGGTGAAGGGGATGATGGTGGTGGAGTGCAGTAGTGGTCGTTTGAGGGAAATAAAGAGGGTAAAATATAGTAGAGGGTGGGAGGACTTATCTGAGAGTGAAGAGACGAAGGGGGAAGTAGGGATGGCGGCCGGCTCATATCGCCAACGTCGGAGACGAAGGTGCTCAGAGAAGGTGGTTGGCGAGGACGAAGGGGAGGTAGAGGCGTTGGCGGGTACTGCGTGACGCGGACGAACGTGAGGGAGAGGAACCTGCCACCGGTATTATGGCTAGGCGATGAGGGAAATCAGGGAAGGTTGTCAGAGCTCGATGAGCGAATTGGCCGAAACAGGAGAGACGAATTTGAGGGGTTTTCCCAGGAAATTTCAAGCTTAGGAGATGCGGGGCGATTTGAGGTCTCTTAAATAGGCTTCTAAGGGTGGATTTGTGCTTGGAAGCCAAGCTTCCAAGCAAGGTATGTTCGTCGGCGATGGTAACTCGAAAGAGGTCCGAATCTCTCATGCCTTCGCATGAGAGATTGGGTACCAAGTAGGGCGTCAAATTAGGTCACATTAGAGGAGATTTCTCAGAGAATCTCCCTTTCAGTTTTAAAGGGGATTCTCTGAGAGATCAGGGAGAAATCGCCCTTACAATCTCGCCGAAGTAGGATTCCCTCCGCTATAATGGTGAAGGGACCTAATTGCAAAGAACGAAGAAGAAGCTAGGGGTTCAAATGTAATGGTTTTTGAAATCTAGGGGTAGAAATGTAATTAGGTTGGACCTGTTTGCAAAGTGGGTGAAGATGAGTTCCCCTTAGGTCCAAATTTTGGTACAAACCTAATTTGAACCTAAGGAATCTAATGGTGAGGTTGTATTTTGGGTTTAAGCATGTTTGACTGGGTAATTTACATAAAAACCCAATTTAAGGTAAATATTTGTCTTAGACCCCATTCTAGGTTAAAATATGTTCCAATGGATAAATTGAAGGTTCTAAATCCTAGAGAATATTTTTATATGATTTTTAGAGGGTTTAGGTGAATTTTATCCTGACCAGAACCTTGTTAAATCAAGTAGGTCTGTTTTAGGGTTACAAGAAGTTATTTAATTCCCAACATTCACACGAACCCTTTTCTGTCTGATTCAACCCACTTATTATCCTGTTAAGACCATTTGACCTGTGTTTAGCTCATGAAAAAGTCCGTTGTTGTGTTGCAATGGTAAAATTACAGTTTTACCCCTTGTTTCTTGCTTTTATCTCAGAATGGTTATTCATTGAATTAGGACCTCCAGTTGGTTATGTAGGAGCTTTTGTTCTCTTTTATGGGTAAAAAAGAGCTAGTTAGGACTCATGATGGTGTTCCCATCAGTGGGAATCAAAGAAAAAGACCTAGAATATTAATTTTGTGTTAAAATTGCATAATTAGATCATAAAATGAGATATTCTTGAGAAAAAGGTCAAATGGTGATCCAAGTGTTAATTGAACACACAAATAAGTTTAAAAGTTTAAATCAAATGTGTAATTAACTTCATAAATGTTCAATTAAGCTTATATAAAAACTTAAAGGCATTTGGACATCATGAAGGCCTTGAAATTTAGGATTTACATTTAGGTCTTTTATGTATTACATTTCCTTCATTAGAAAACTTCTTATGACCTATTTGTAACCTGCAGGGACCTATTTGTAAGCCTTAAAGGACCACTTCATAACCACTTTCTATCACTTATGGGCTCTTATGCAGTTTTCATACCCCTTCATTAGAGGACATCCCTGCAATTTACCCAACAGATTTCGTACGCTTGGAGCAACTGCGCGTGCACTGTTCATGTGTAGAACACGTGCCTTCTTGACCGTTGTTGCGACCTGGTTCCCGAATCCCTACAGGACCCGAGACCGGCTCGCCTCGACTAATCCCAAGACCTAGTCGTCCAACAAGAAATAATTGAAAAGTAGGAAAATAAACCACATTCACTATGCAATGTCACTAACAGTAAAAGCTTACAAGTCGTAAAGGAAAGTAAAAGCTGCTAATTCAGTGCATACCACCACAACAACAGGAAAGTAGAGCAAAAGTAACAGTAGAAGGAATAGTAACAACAAGTCTGAAACTCACTATAGCAGAAAAGAGAGTACAATAAAAGTACTGGAAACTACGACTGGACTTGACTGGGTCCAGCATCCTCTACAGCCGGTAGCTCGGGTTGCTCAACTCTTGGACCTGAACAGTGTTATGAGAAAACGGAGTCAGTGAACGCTGAGTAGAGTGGTAACCAAACTATCTAAAGCAGTAGAAACTAGCAGGTATATTTATCATTTTCCAGTTATTTATTTTACAGGTAATTTCTTTTCACCCCATTGGTTTACTTTCAGATTTCTTTCTTAATCTTGCATATGCCTCGTGGGAACGATCTTGATTGCAGTCTTTTCCGAAGAGTAGAAGGTACATGTGGTGCTCTCCTGGCTGGGAGAGTCCCCCGTGGTAGTCCTACACCCAGTCAACCACCCCGAGGTCACTGATAGATGTCGTGACGACTACGGCACGTGCAATAATCGCTCGAGTAGCTACCCCGCACTAGCACACGGTCAGTCGTTTCCGCTAGCTGGTACGCTCAAAGTACAACACAGAATAGTATAGGGCCTAGCCCTCACAGAAATAGGGGTCTAGCTCCCTCCCTACACTAGTAGCTCACATCGGTACCGTGTACGTGAGGGCCAACAGAAGTCGGTGTAGAGTGACCAATCCTAACCCTGTGTCCCAACCCAAGGGCAGCTAGCTCCGCTCTACACTAAAACGGGACAGTCGCTCTCCTTGGTACCACGTACTCGAGGGCCAGCACACTTCCCGTCCACATTTCCAGGCCTTTCCATCTATCCACCGGAGCTCTACTCTTAACTCCTTGTAGGGTTCATGCTCATGTTCACCATATTATTCCAATCCAGGTTTTATCATTCACAATTCAGTTCTCGTTTATACACATGCAGCTCGTATTTCCTCAAGTGATAGCACAGGTAACTGTTTAGTTATCTCAGGCAGCTCATATTCTAACAGGCAGCTCGTATTCATTAACAGGCAGTTGCTAACAATTTAGCTCATTCATTTATAAATACAATTTCAATTACGCAAACAATCGGTTCAACCATTTCTCGTCCTAAGGTTCATGCCACATCCAAGGTTTCTAGTTATCTAATTTTCATAGATGCATTCATATTTTATAAGTATAACAGGGGTGGACCACTCTACCAAACAATCCAGGAGTACTAGGGCCTCGAACTGCAAGCCCTAGACACGCAACAGGTCAAAGTCCTATACCAAGGAACACACCACAATGGAAGATTCAGAACAGTGTATAAAGGTTTCTAATATGTAGAGGAATTCACAAGGAAACCACAAATACTTCGTTTGCGTAAAACGGATCCTGATCGAACCCTAAACGGGTCAAAAACATGTCTGCAGACTTAGATCAGACGTCTGGAAGCAAGTCCAGAAATCTTAAAAGTCACAGAGACTTACCTCAAGCTCCTGCAGTGATCTTAGACGTCCAGGACTCCTCCGCGACCATCTGAACACAGTTCTAGATGTCTGACCAGCCCTCCGATCGTCTGGGAATGCCTCCGGTCGTTTGGTAAGCTGTCCAGACATTCGAAAGTGCGTGGAAGGGCGTTTCACGCACCTTCCCAAAGCTGCTTCTGCGCACGACAAAGCAGCAACCCACCTTAGGCCAAACATATCACATCTGCGGTTTGGCCTGCATGGCCGTAACCGTGAGGAAGACGTACCTTCACAATACAATTGCTTTCAGATGTCTGGTGTCGATGCCAGACGTCCAGCCAGTTGTCCAAAAGACACTCCAGACGTCTGATACTGGAAAAATTCCAATATCAAACCGTGCTCCTGCGCTTCTCGCCACACTCTGCCGCGGCTCCTTCCTCTCCGCTGCAGCCCCAACTACTGCAGAAAGTCGAGAACGATGCCCCAACGTCCTCCTCCTCTCGCACACATCGCGGTGGCCGTGCGAGCCTCTGACGAGCTTCCATGAAGCTCTCGACCTCGACCCTCTCCTCCTCACGCATGCTCCTCCTCTCTCTCGCTCTCTCCCGTGCCTCTTGCTCACGGCAGTGGAGTGGGGTCGTGGTGGAGTGGTGGAGTGGAGAGGAGAGGGAAGGGGGTCTTTTACAGGGTTGGGCTAGGGTTCCGCAGGAGAAGGGAGGAGGAAAGAGAAAGGGAGAAACGAGTCCTGCATGCTGCCCGCATGCGGAACGCAGGAGACGTACAAAAATTTAACTTTCAGACGTCTAGACAGAGGTTTGCCTGTCATTCCTTACGTCTTAAAAGGCTAAAAACAGGATGGGTCTTTACAACCGTCGATCTCCCCTTGCCTCTTGATCTATGGCTCGATTTGATTCGAACGTTCGCTCGAATCGGCGCATGCGCTCACCACTACCCCCAGATCTCATCCTACGGTCAGTTTTTGATATGGGAGCCCACGCGCTTCTCTCCTCTCACCACCGCTGCCCATACCCTCATCACCAAATTTCACCTGCACAGTGATCTGAATCACTTGATTGGCTACTTAAGCAGCTCCTTGGTGGTGCGCGTGAGGGATCGCTCCCTCCTACATTCTTAGCGATCATTCTTCCACTCCAACCACCCCTCTCCACCGATCCCCAGATTTCACAACCACCGACTGTGAATTCTCCGACTCTCCTCGTCACTAAGGATGACGTACGCTTGAGGACAACCCAGAAGCTTCACTAGAAGGCTTTTCCCCTTCGCTGGAGTCCATCTCCCTCTGTTCTTCCTCCTTAGCCGCCGACTAAGGACCCACAAGTCCCATTCTACCTATTAGAATAGTTTTACTGCTTTGTAGGTTAGCCGTAGCCGTAGTTAAATAGGTTAGACGTAGAATTAGAGTTAGAATTAGTGATTGATTTGTTGTTCTGATTAGTTTAGCATTAGGGGTAGATTTAGAATTAGAACCCCCCTCACCTCCTCTAAAAGGAGGTTTGATTGCATTCAATAGTGAATTCCTCACCTCCTCTAATTGCAACTGAATGCTTTGTCTGATTGCAATTCACTATTTGGTTGGGAATCTAAGGTGATTCTGAGATCAGAATAGACCTCAGATGAGCCATAATTTGATTTGAGTTGTTGTGAGGAATTTAATATCTTAAATGCACGGCTAAGTCAATGAAAATCACTTAGTTGATTTGAGACTCTACCGTGCATCTTTTATTTGTTTTAGGACAATTATGATTTTCTAACCTAAGGAATTTTCCCTATTCCTTAAGGTTCCAGAGTTCTGGGATTTGAATTTGTGTTTTAAGTGGTCTGATTTCACTCTTTTTACATGCTGTCTATGGCATTAGAAAGATGCTAGATCAGCTTTCTTTTAGAACTAATTTGATAAGATTTTATCAACAAGGGTTTTTGAGTTTGATTTGCATTCCTGAGTGATTTTTATAAGAATTGAAACCCTTGTTAGATGGTATTTGTAGTGATTTCTTTTTGTGTGAGCAATCCCAGATTTACATCAAAGTGCTGCAGTTGTAGCTACATTTCCCCCTTTTCCAGTTGGGTATTCTCCTAATTAGTTCTTCTATACCCTTGATAAGGTCCTTTTGAATCTGATTTGGGATAGAAGTAAGTAATTTAGGAATTGCGCAGCTGGAGTTTACTCATGTCCTTGCTGCAAATTGAATTCCTTGAAGTCTGTCTTGATTGCAGTAGAGGTTAAGACATTTGAAAAGGAATTCAATCAGCTGCAGTGATTGAAGTTGGCAACCTCAATTGCTGTCTTTGATTGCTGGACTTCAGTTTTGCTAGATTTCCAACAATGTGTTCAACAGCTGCTGATTTTGCTGTTGTTGTATTTCTACTGCAGCAGATGCTGATCCGAGAATTCTAGGACAGTAGCTTAGATTTAAGTCTTGTAATTGGCTGGTTTGCATATAACGATGTATTAAATGTTATACAAGCTTTCATGTATTTTCATTTCATGTTCAACATTATTTGAATGCTTGTACCTTTATTTTTAATTTCTTGTCAGCTAACTGTTAAGCCTAACTGTCCTTTTAGTGTAATTAATTAAAATATACATTGATTTTCATGCTTAACTGCATACATACCTTTCATATATCATACTGAATGTGTTCAAGGCAATCCACTGCCTTTCCAAATACTATAGGTCCCATTCTAGCCTTTAGCATTCATTAGAAAACCCTTAAAAGGTTTAGAATGTGCAAAGTTTGGAATTCAATAAAAATTAGATAAAAACCTAAAAAAAAAAAATAAACTTGTCTGATTGGAGATTAGGTATTTTTTTAAATGTATACCAAGTTTCATAGTAATCCAAACCCCTAGTTTGGTAGAATATACCGGTCGATGGTTCTGTACACCATGAAACTTAATAAGAAAAACAAAACATAAAAAACCAAAAACATCTCTTTCTCCTCATCCATTTCTTTCCATCCCTTCTCCTACCTCCATAAAAGACATAAAACTAATAAAACGCTAAAAAAAACTCAAAAGCACCTCACAATCCTTTGTATACTATCTATATAAGTGTATACATAAGCTATATTGTAAAGCTTATCTATCTATAATGTAAACTATACATATACAAGGATTAAATAACTTATGTATATATTGTAGTATATAAATTAAGTATTTAGGTTAGATTACACTATATATAACTAAATTAAATAACTATTTATTAATTAAAATAACTTATATATACTATTAGGCTATATAAATTAGTAAACACTATAAATAACCATACTAAGTTATAATACTGTATATACGTATTTATATGTATATAATAAACATCTTTAACCATGTTCCATAATTTAATTGTATATATCGAATAAATACTTAATTTATTAAGTTAATAGTTAAGTTAATGGATTAAATTAAAATAAATTGGTAATTTAAGTTAAAACTAAGTTAACTTATACTGTACATTTAAAATAATTTATTTTAAGTGATTTAAGCTAATTTAAGTATACTCATATTGTATTCTACTATTTAAACTTTATTTATATGTAAAATAGTCTAAAATCAGCCATTTAAATGTAAATAAAATGAAAATAAAATTTGTAAAATATAATAAAAATATTTATAAAATACCTTAACATATACACTAACTCTATATAAAGTTAATTAGACCATGTATTAGCTAATTTATATGTAATTAAGAAATAAACCCTAAAATTATTTATGTATAAATTGTATACTTTAGCTAATTTATTTATATAGTAAATATGATTAAAATTCTAAATTAATTGTACAATTGTATAGTACTATGTAAATACTTTATTATCCTATAATTTATTTTTATTTTATAATAAATTATGGCCCTTGAATTGAGGGCCAAAATCGCTAAATCATCACAGGCACACCAAAATTTCCAGCGCAGAACCACGCCTAAAAAGTGCCTGTAACGACTCGATTCCCGAGTCCCTACGAGACACGAGAACCGAACCGACTCGACTAAACCCAAGACCTGGTCGTCCAACGAGGAAGTAACCAAAAGAGCAGTAAAATAAACCACATTCAACATGAATATAACTAACAGTAAAAAAATACAGCAGTAAGTAAAGAAACCACTACAGTATGTACCACCACAATAGTAGAACAACATTCATAACATAATATGAACTGCAAGTAAAGAAAAGTACAGTGGAAACAAGAACTACTCACTACAGTGGAACCAAAAAGAGGTACAAGAGAACAGTGGTAACTTTACTGGACCCTACTCGGCCCAGCGTCCTCCGCAGCCGCTGACCCTGGCTGCTCAACACCTGGTCCTGAAAGGTAACGAGTGTAACATGTCAGCAAAACGCTGAGTAGAGTGGCAGCTAGACTAAAGAAACAGTAAAGTGTACAGTAGCTGTTTTAATTTTCTTTCTTCCTTTATTTACGTCTTTCTATTATTTCACAATTTATCTATTTCTCAGATCCTTCACTTGATCTCGAATGTTCCTCGTGGGAATGATCTTGATTGCAGTCTTTCCCGAACAGTAGAAGTAGCACGTGGTGCTCTCCTGGCCGGGAGAGTCCCCCGTGTTGGTTCTAGAGCACCACGATCATTTATTTTGATGATAACAAAACATGTGTTATTTAACATTTGCAATTTGAGTCCTAGATTTCAGGTCAATTGCAAATGTAGACGTGCTTAAACGGAGTTCGAGCTCGCATCCAGGACGGATTGGAGGAGCTTGACGGAAAATAGAGGAGGTTCGCGTGGAGCGACAGATTGAAGATAGAAGACAAGAAGAATAGGATAGATTCTTTTTAATCCTTTCTTATATCTCTTGTCTTTATTTTCTTGCTCTTTTTATTTTCCTTAGAATATTATGTTAAAGAGCCTCAAAGTACCCTAACAGTAGTCCTAGGAACACCGGCACAACCCTAGGATACTTAGGTTTTCTGTAGAATACTTAGAAAACCAATATAGGGCTCAAACAGCATTTCCAGACGTCTAATTCCCAAATCAGACGTCTGATAAAGTATTTTAAGACGTCTGACTGTTGTTTCAGACGTCTGATAACTATTAGGTTGGAGTTAGTATTCTGTCTGATGAAATCAGACGTCTAGACCTTAGTCCAGACGTCTTAGAAGACGTCTAATGGACTTGCCAGACATCCAGATAGTGGACCGTTGGCTAGCTTAGCAGGCACTACAGAATATGACCGTTAGAGCCTTATCAGACGTCCATAGGCCTTTCCAGACGTCTGATAATTGACCGTTTTGCCTCGACTGACCCGAAAATCTCTTCTCAGAGATTTTCTAGCCGTTGCAAATCCATTCCCACGAAAAAGTAGGTTTCCAGACGTCCAGACATAGTGCCAGACGTCCTGTATGTCGTCTTATGGACTTGCATTAGAACCCTGTTTAGATCTGATCCAAGTCAGGAAGAGACCCGCCCAAAATCAGACATCTGACCTTATTTTCAAACGTCTTAAAGTGGCCTTACAGACGTCTGATGCCAGAGTTAGACGTCTGATTACCCTGTCAAGCACAATCATTGTCCTGATTTCGGCCTGATTCTCTTGGGCTTTGCACCCAACGGCTATGGAAGCTTTTATAAGCCTTCCAAAGCCTTCCTAAGGCCTCTATAAATAGAGGGGAGCCTTTGCAACACAAACACACACCTAGATACACAAGACACACTTGGCTACACACTTTCACACTCTCTTGTGTCTTAGCTAGCTCTTGCTCTCCAAGCTCAAGCTCCATTCTCTTGAGAGCATCAAGCTTTGCGCACCCGCTCTCCCGCCGTAGTTTACGAGAGCGAAGTTGCGCCGTCGCGTGGCTCACGCACCGCGTCATCAACTCGACACACTCCTTGCAAAGGGGAGTTTCCTAATTCCTATAGAAGCTAGGTTTATAATTACTTTGTTGGCTCTATAGGACTTGTTGTTTCTTTTATCTTTGTTATTTGGTTGGGTATTCGCTTTGCGAATTCCCGTCTCCTTCGCGAGACAAAATCCTTCTCGTGGAGAGAAGGGGTTGAGGTACGCTACCCTCGTTTAAGTAGCGTGGTTGTATTGAGGTTGAATCACCCTCGTTTAAAGTGATTCGGTTTAGTGGATTTTGATCAACTTGGTTGATCGGAAAATCCTAACTCGAGAGGGTTAGGTGGTGGTTTTCACCCAGTTTGGGTTTCCACCTAAAAATCTTTGTGCCTTTTGTGCGATTGTATTTTGTGAGATTGTTTATATTTCATTTCCGCATTTTTTTACGTCACACTGATCTCACCCCCTCCAAGTACGAAACCTTCACCCCGTGGTGATCCTACTCTCAGTCAACCACCCCAAGGTCACTGACATACGTAACGGTGACTACGGCACGCGCGGTAAACGCACGGGTAGCTAACCCGCACTGGTACGCGGTCAGTTGTTTCCGTTAACGGGTGCGCCCAAAGCACAGCACGGAACCAGTACAGGGCAGAGCCCTCTCAGTAACAAGGGTCCAACCCCTCCACAGTAACCAAACAGGGGCCTTGCCCCTCCACAGTCCATGCACCCTCGCTTGACAACCCTGGTTTGCCCAGTGGGCCTAACAAGTCGGTGTAGGAGGCTAGCAGAACCCCGGGGCCCGTGGGGTAGCTAGTACCTCTCTACACTAGTAGCTCTCCTCGGTACTACGTACACGAGGGCCAGCAAGCCGGTACAAAGTGGCCAGTCCTAACCCCGGGTCCCTGGGGCGGCTAGCTCCGCTCTGCACGAAACAGGGGGACAGTCGCTCTCCTTGGTACTCCGTACTCAATGGCCAGCTCACTTCCCCAATTCTATTCCATTCACCTTCCGGGAGTTCTACTCCTAATTCCCCGTAGGGTTCCAGCTCTTTTAACTCAACACAATCAGGTTTCACCTTTCCAGTTTCACGTTCATACAATCCATGTTCTCAATCACGTTTATTTATTCATAGCAGGCAGCCGTTAATTCAATTCACAGGCAGCTATTAATCGCTTTCCACATTTTCCAAGACTGCAGTATTCATACATTCCACTAGTTTTCCCGTCCTAGGATTCATGCCATATCCTAGGATCTATCATACAATCTAGTTTTTCAGCCCTAGGATTCATGCAACACCCTAGGATCTACCATTCAATCTATTTCTCATTCCTAGGATTCATGCAATGTCCTAGGTTCTATTTATGATTTCATAATTTAACAGATTATACTTAAAGCCACTCTATCGGTTACAACAGGTGAATTGGGGGCGTGGTCGGGAATCTCGCTTGCCTCCGCAACCCCTGAGACTGCAACGGAACGTGGTCCTATCACAAGGATCAAACACACGGAGTGTCTCAAAATAGTATATAGCTACTGTAGACGGGTAGAGGATGTAATTCCTAAAAGCACGCAACTCGAAACGCGGAAAACGGACTCTGAACGGGCCCTAAACGGGTCGAAAAACGACGAAACAGTGCAAAATCAGACGTCTGGAACTTATTCCAGACGTCTTAAAAAGTGGATCAGGGGTTACCTTGCTCTGCGTGGTCTCTCAGACGTCCAGAAGCCTGTAGGGGCGTCTGGCCTAGTTCCCAGACGTCCGATGGTCACCCAGGACGTCTGGAAGTCGTTCCCGTCGTCTGGCACTGCAGCCAGACGTCTGATTTGCGTTGGATGCGAATCTCAGAACCTGCGCGTACCCATTTCCTCTCTCTCTTAGTACGGTAAGTCGAAGAAAACGAAGAAGCGGAAATAACTCACCTTTCAGACGTCTGGACACTCTTCCAGACGTCGTGCCCGTTGTCTAGCTAGAAGCCCAGACGTCTAATTCTGGAAAAGTTTCTAGAACCAGGGCGCAACTCGCCCTCCGCTCGCGACGCCCGGCCGCGCCGCGTCTCGTCCGCCTGCTGCTCAAATCGCATCAATCCCCCCCGCGTCGCTCCGCGCCCGCTGCGCCCCCCGCCGGCCGGCCCTAGCAACCCCGGCGAGCTCGCCCTCACGGTCGGGCGCCTCTTCCACGCGCAGCACCTCCTCCCACGCTCACCGCGGCTGCTGCTGCCGCCGCTCACTCGCGCTCGCTCTCGCACACTGGCTGGAAGGAGAAGAGGAAGGGGGCGGAGGTGACGGGAGTGAGGGAGAGGGCGTGGCCTTTTAAGGGCGCGCGAGGAGGAGAGAGAGAGCGGACAGGGTGGGTCTGCGGCCGCAGGAGAGAGGGAGAGAGAGTGTGCGCAGGTCTGCATGCTCAGGCGTGCAGACGAAACACGCGTGCCAAAAATAACCAATTCCCAGACGTCTGGAAGTCGTTCCAGACGTCTAGTAATACGTCTGGGCCACCTCCCAGACGTCTTAATACACGTCTGAAGCCGCGTTCGTAACAGTGCCACATTGTGTGGCGAAGAGCATTAGCATCACTATATAAGGATTTTGTGATGCCCAACGCTCAGTCGTCATGAGCGCTGGGCGCTGCCAAATCCTTATACATTCCATTGAGCATATGATATTTTGAGCTGTATGGGTCGGGGGTCGGTTAGTATGCGAGGGCTTGATTAAGCCCAAATTTGAGCATAAAAGCATGATTAGCTGGCCTAATTAATAAACTAGGGCCGCACTTAGTAGTGGTATGGTCCCACCGGGTCGTCGGGTGTTGTGTATCCTTCGAATTGTGTACCCGCCAACTAAAAATCAATTTTTGTTAAGTAAATGGCCCTAATGACTCGTTAAACACAGAGAGTTGAGCTGATAACACCAAGTGAAAAAGATAACATGAGTTAAGATTTGCAGCTAAGTGTTGTAAAGAATAAAAGATGATCAGAGAATAAGTGACAGAAGCCGCATTGAGATAAGAAGTGGTGCTAACTAAGAACTAAAGAGTACATGTATATGTATATCCGTATGTATATATAAATAATGTGTATATGTAAATAATAAGTGTACATATAAGTATTATAGTAGTGTTTGAGAGATTTATATGTATATAACTACGTAGCTTTACTAATAGAATAAATCGTCGCTAAACATAAAATAAGTGTCGCTATAGACCCTAGTTTCTACCTTAGATTCTGAACATAGTCTTTTTCTGGGGTCTAGCGACATTTGCATCTGTCGCTATAGCTTCTATATATGTTACTATATATGTTAGTATATTAAGTTAGTTTAGTAGGTATTATTAGTTATTATTGTATATTTAGGTAAATATTAGTAATATGACTTATAAAAAGATAGTATAGAGTATATTTATGATAGTGTTTGATGCTTGTTTGTAATTAAGTTTTTGCAAGCATTTTAATAGATTCTTTTTGTTTATGATTAACAATTATTTCATTCATTAATTCATTCATTCATAATTGTATATAAAACCAATCTTTTTGGAATTAATGAATAATCTTGGACTTAGAGAGTGATGTATATCAATAACTGCCTCCCAGTAAACGACCTGGAATAAACCGGTAAAAATTATGTAATTAACTAAAATGGACGCGATAATGGTTTGTATTTGTGACACATACTACAACAACGATGATTTTTTTTATAAACCGTGGTCGATCATTTCAACAGCCTCCGCCTTACCATTCGGGGTTATGTGAAGCGCCTGAAGCTGCCTACCTTCTCCTGCGTGGTCGAGGTGGCCATGACTTATGAGGAGACCAACCCATCCGTGCAAGACGTCGATGGGGTAGGACGGAAGAGGCCCTACCAACAGGAGCACTCACAGGGTCGCAGGGAGAGGAGGCACCTGGCACCTACGGGGGAGTCGTCCCGTTCTGTGGGTCCACCAAAGACCTATGGGGACCCCAGACAGGGACCAGCCGACTGTAGTAGACCCCTACCTAGCTACCAGCAGGGACAGCAGACAGAGGGAGGGGGAGGTCGCATCCCTCCCTACTACCAATGTGGCCAGCCGGGCCACACACGGAGGGATTGCCCATCCAGGGCCAGAGCACAGCAAACGTTCCCAGCATCGAGCACTAGAGGCTGATCTAGTGGCCACAGTTACCAAGCTCGAGGAGGAGGACAGCAGTCATGAGGAGGGTACCGGCCAGCTGCTTCTCGCCCTGCCAGAGCACGGCTGCTTCATTTGCATCGAGGGTTGAGGGACATGTTAACGACGTGACTCATGGAGATGCTAGAGCTTTAGTCTCCGTAGTGGCAAGTATGGTTACAATTTCCGGTAGACTCATTTATCTGCTTTCGATTCTAGTGCCACGCATTCGTTTGTCCCTACAAGTTTCGCCGTCAGATTGGAATCATACAGTATGCTACTAGATGAGTCATTCCTGATTAAAGGCACAACTGGATAGGTATTTGTCGTCGAGGAGGTTTTCTCTGATTGTGAGGTTGCTATAGGGGGACACAGTCTTCCAATTGACCTGATCGTGATCCTGATGGAGGATTTCGGTGTGATCCTAGGGATGAGCCGGCTAGCTGCTTATCATGCCCTAGTAGACTACTTTGGGAGAAAGATCGTCTTCTCCATACCAGAGTTGCCTCCTTTCAAGTTCCACGGCCAGCCAGTAGACGGAGGATTCAAGTGCATCTCCATGCTTCGGGCAGCGAAGCTACTAGGCCAAGGGTGCGAGGGCTACCTCGCTTGTGTCATAGGAGAGCCTAGCCCTGTGGTCGACCTGTAGAGTATCCTGGTAGTCCGAGAGTACCCCGACATTTTCTCAGAGGTGCTGCCAGGACTACCACCTGAGCGTGAGATTAAGTTTGAGATCTCACTAGTACCGGGGACCGGTCCCATCTCTACTGCACCATACTGGATGGCCCCGCTTGAGCTACGAGAGCTCAAGTCTATGTCACAGGACTTGTTAGAGAAGGGCTTTGTAAGGCCCAGTGCGTCCCCGTGGGAAGCCCCTGTCTTGTTTGTGAGGAAGAAGGACAGTACACTTCGGTTGTGTGTAAACTACAGACAGCTGAACCGGATCACTGTCAAGAACAAGTACCCGCTGCCTCGCATCGACGATCTCTTCAATCAGCTGAGAGATGCCACATTATTTTCCAAGATAGATCTGAGGTCGGGCTGTCATCAGTTGCGGATCAGGGAGACCAACGTCTCCAAGACAGCTTTCTGCACGCGGTATGCTCACTATGTGTTACGACCCGGTTCCCAAATCCCTACAGGACATGAGATCAGCTCGACTCGACTAATCCCAAGACCCAGTCGTCTAACAAGAAATAATCGAAAAGCAGGAAAATAAACTACATTCACTATGCAAAGTAACTAACAGTAAAAGAGTACAAGCAGTAAAGGAAGTAAAAGATGCTAACAATACATATTACCACCACAACAGTAAAGTAGAACAAAAGTACAGAATAGTAACAGTATCAAAGTCTGAACTCACTAACAAAAAGGAAGTACAACGACAGTAAGAACTACTGCTAGGCTCAACTCCCTCTGCAGCCGATAACTTGGGCTACTCAACTCTTGGACCTGAAAAGGGTTACGAGTAAACGGAGTCAGCGAACGCTGAGTAGAGTGGTAACCAAACTAACTAAAGCAGTAAAGGCTAACAGTTAAATTTATCTTTGTTGATTACTTTATTTTAAGTCATTTCTCTTCACCCCTTGGTTTATTTTCAGATTTCCTTCTTGATCTCGTATGTTCCTCGTGGGAATGATCTTGATTGCAGTCTTTTCCGAAGAGTAGAAGGCACACGTGGTGCTCTCTTGGACAGGAGAGTTCCCAGTGGTGATCCTACACCCAGTCAACCACCCCAAGGTCAAGGACAGACGTAGTGGTGACTACAGCACGCACGATAAGTGCACGGGTAGCTACCCCGCACTGGCACGCGGTCAGTCGTTTCCGCTAGCTGGTATACTCAAAGTACAGCACGGAATAGTATAGAGCCTAGCCCTCTCAGTAACAGGGGTCTAGCCCCTCAAAACCAAACAGGGGTCTCGCCCCTCCACAGTCCACGCACCCTCGTCTGACTACCCCGGTTTGCCTAGTGGGCCTAACAAGTCGGTGTGGGGTGGCTAGCTGAACCCCAGGCCCCATGGGGTGGCTAGCTCTCTCCCTACATTAGTAGCTCTCCCTAGTACAGTGTACGCGAGGTCCAACAGAAGTCGGTGTAGAGTGACCAATCCTAACCCCGGGTCCCAACCCAAGGGCGGCTAACTCCGCTATATACAAAACATGGGACAGACGCTCTCCTTCGTACCACGTACTCAAGGGCCAGTACACTTCCCACTCACATTTTCATATCCTTTCCATTCATCCATAGGAGCTCTACTCCTAACTCCCCGTAGGGTTCATGCACATATTCACCATATTATTTCATACTAGGTTTCATCATTCACGGTTCCATTCTTGTATTATACACATGCAGCTCGTATTTCCACAATTTAACATATACAACAAGTAATGTCACAGGTAACTGTTTAACTAGCACAAGCATTTCATATTCCATAGGCAACTCGTATTTATTAACAGGCAATTGTTTATAATTCTATTCATTCATTTTTGACTTCAATCTCAAACACACATACAAACAGTGCAAGTATTTCTCGTCCTAGGATTCATGCCACATCCTAGGTTTCTAGTTATCTAATTTCACATATGCATTCATGTTTTATAATTAATACAGGGGAAACCACTCTACCAGACAATCCGGGAGTATTGTGGGCTCGAACGGTAGACTCACGTGCCTCTGCAAGCCCCGAACATGCAACAGATAGAAGTCATATACCAAAGAACATACCACAATGGAACATTCAGAATAGCATATAAGGCTTTCTAACATGTAGGGGAACTCACAAGGAAATCATAGATATCTTGTTTGCGTAAAACGGACCCCAAACAGATCCTAAACGGGTCAAAAATAGGACTGTAGAACCAAATCAGACGTTTGGCACAAGGTCCAGACATCTTAAAAGTCACCAGGGTCTCACCTCAAGTTCCTGCGTCGACCATAGACATCCAAGACCCGCACTTGACCGTCTGGACTCAGTTCCAGACATCCAACCTCTCTTCTAGTCATCTAGGAGTGCTTCTAATCGTCCGATAAGCTATCCATACATCCGAAGCGCGTGGGAGGGCGTGCGGCGGGCCTTCCTAAAGCTGTCCCTATGTGCGACAGACAATATCTCCCACTTTTAGCCACACAGATCGGCTTTGCGGTGCGGCTTGCATGGCCGTAACCGCAAGAGGAACGTACCTTCAAGAAACCTTGCTTTCGGACGTCCGATGTCGTCACCAAATGTCCAACCCGTCGTCTGGACGGCACTCTAGACGTCTAATTCTAGGAAAATCCCAGAACCAGGGTGAGCTCCTGCTCCTCTCACCGCATGCAGCCACGGCTCCTCCCTCTCGTTGCAGCTCCGGCTGCAGCAGGAAGTCAGGGATGACTCCCCCGACACACTCCTCCTCCCGCACACGCCGCTCTGGCCGTGCGCCTTTCGGCGAGCTCCCACAAACCCGCAAGCCCAACCTCCTCCCCTTCTCTTCACATCGCCCCTCGTCGCTCTCACTCCCTCTCTCTCGCTCGTTCCTCTCACGGCAGTGGAGAGGAAGAAGGTGGTGGAGTGAAGAAGAGAGGAAGGGGGGTGAGAGCTCTTATATAGAGAGTGGATAGGGTTCGGTAAAAGGGAGAGAAGAAGAAAAGAGAGAAGAAATAAAGCGGTCTGCGCGCAGCGAGCGTGCAGAACCGACCCAGCATGCAAAATTTTCAATTTCCAGACGTCTGGGAAGGGGTCTAGACGTCTGACCAGACATTTGACCGAAAGTCCAGATGTCTTAAAAGGCTCAGAATAGAACGAGCCTTTACATCATAACAAACTTAAAGGAAGTTTCATCCCTGAAACTTGAGCTAGCTAGGGTGCGGAAAAGGAAATATAAATGCATAACAAACTTAAAGAGGATCGAAGTCGGTCCGAAAAGTCATACCCTCAAAAAGCTTTGGGTACCTCTCTCGTATCGCCGCCTCAGGCTCCCAGGTAGCCTCCTTGTACCACTGACTCCTCCACAAGACCTTCACCAGGGGTACCTGCTTCCATCTCAAACTCCGGATGACTCTGTCTAGGATCTGCACTGGTCTCTCGGGGTAGACTAGGTTGTCACTCACCTTGACACTCTCGTGGCTCAGAACGTGACTGGGATCAGCGACAAACTTCCGGAGGTTGGACACGTGGAACACGTCATGCACACCAGAAAGCTGGGGAGGAAGGGCAAGCAGGTAAGCAACGGGTCCTACCTGCTCTAGGACCTCAAAGGGCCCCACAAACCTCGACGCAAGCTTCCCTTTCACCCTAAAACGCTACAGGCTCTTCATGGGAGAAATGCGAAGAAAAATGTGATCCCCAACCTCGAACTACACCTCTCTGCGTTTCCGATCGATATAACTCTTCTGTTTGCTCCTGACAGTGTGAAGACGTCTGTGAATCTGCTCTATCACCTCCTGACTCTGCTGGATCAGCTTAGGGTCAACCTTCCACTTTTTCCCCACCTCAACCCAACTCAAGGGCGCAATACACCTCCGCCCGTACAGAGCCTAGTAAGGTGCCATGCCGATACTCAAGTGATAGCTATTATTATATGCAAACTCTGCCAGGGGAAAGTGCTCCTCCAAAGAGCCCCTCCAGTGTAGTACACAGGCACATAAAAGGTCCTCGAGTGTCTGTATAGCACGCTCTGACTGTCCGTCCGTCTGGGGGTGGTATGCCATACTGAACCTCAACCGTGTCCCCAAAGCCTGCTGAAACTCAGCTTAAAATTGGGAAGTAAACGGGTATCCCGGTCGGATACAATCTCACGTGGAACTCCGTGCAGATGTACCATGTCATGAATATACCTCTCTGCCAACTGCGCTAGTCCCAGGGTGACTTGGATTGGCAAGAAGCGTGTCATCTTCGTTAATCTGTCTATTATCACCCAGACTGCATCGTGTTCTTGCTGGGTAATGGGTAAGCCCACCACCAAGTCCATGGTGATGCTCTCCCACTTCCACTCTGGTATAAGAAGTGGTTGTTACGGCCCTGTAGGCCTCTAATGCTTAGCCTTCACCTGCTGGCACACCAAACACTGCTGCACAAACTCACCTACATCCCGCTTCATCTCTCTCCACCAAAAGTCATGTCTCAGATCATGATACATCTTCTTGTTCCCGGGATGTATGGTGAACCTGGACCCGTGCGCCTCAGTCAGGAGCTCTCCCAACAACTCCTCGTCCCTGGGAGCGCACAAACGTCCCCTCATGTGCAGTACCTCATCTGTAAAAGAGAAGTCTCTTGGGTCCCCTCAGCACTCTATCTCGTAACGACTGCAAGTACGGATTTGTCATCTGCCCTGTGATGATGCGATCTATCAGCTCTGGTCTCGTGTGGCGGTATGACTAGGTTTTGTTGTTTGTTATAGAAATGGCATTGTAGTACAGATAGTCATTGCCACTATTACAATTTTACTCGGAAATAAAAGGTTTCCCGAGGTCGAACTCAGGGAGCAAACTATAATTCTAGAAGTACAATGTTTCTATTACAAAAATAAGAGAGAGAGATAGAGGTAGATTGTGTAGTTTTCCCTTCGAAGAGGGGCGACGTAATAAATGCGGAAATAAAATATAAATAATCTCACAAATAAGCAATCACACAATGTACACAATTGTTTTTAGGTGGAAACCCAAACCGGGTGAAAACCACCACTTAACCCTCTCGAGTTAGGATTTTCCGATCAACCAAGTTGATCAAAATCTACTAAACCGAATCACTTAAAACGAGGGTGATTCAACCTCAATACAACCACGCTACAAGTACGAGGGTAGCGTTCCTCAACCCCTTCTCTCCACGAGAAGGATTTTGTCCCACGAAGGAGATAGGAATTCGCAAAGCGAATACCCAACCAAAAGACAAAGATAAAATAAAACAAGTAATCCTATAGAGCCAACAAAGGAATTTAAACCTAGCTTCTATAGGAAATAGGAAACTCCCCTTTGCAAGGAGTGCGTCGAGTTGATGACGCTGTGCGTGAGCCACGCGATGGTGGGAACAAAGCCCACCGTTCTTAGGAAGGCTTAGGAAAGGTTCTATAGCCGTTGGGAACAAAGCCCAAGAGAATCAGGCCGAAATCAGGACAATGATTGCGCTTGACAGGGTAATCAGACGTCTAACTTTGGCATCAGACGTCTGGAAGGCCACTTTAAGACGTCTGATTTCAAGGTCAGACGTCTGATTCTATGCGGGTTTCCTCCTGACTTGAATCAGATCTAAATAGTGTTTTTGCGCAAGTCCATCAGATGACATATAGGACGTCTGGCACTATGTCTGGACGTCTGGAAACCTACTTTTACTGTGGGAATGGATTTTCCAAACGTTGCAACGGCTAGAAAATCTCTGAGAAGAGATTTTGGGTCAGCCGAGGCAAAACGGTCATTTATCAGACGTTTGGCAAGGCCTAAGGACGTCTGATAAGGCTCTAACGGTCATAATCTGCAGTGCCTGCTAAGCAGCCAACGGTCCACTATCTGGACGTCTGGCAAGTCCATCAGATGTCTCCTAAGACATCTGGTCTAAGGTCCGGACGTCTGATTTCATCAAACAGAACTAACTATGTCCAGCCTAATAGATATCAGACGTCTGAAACAACAGTCAGACGTCTTAAAATACTTTATGAGATGTCTGATTTGAGAATTAGACGTTTGAAAGTGCTGTTTGAACCCTATATTGGTTTTCTAAGTGTTCTACAGAAAACCTTAGTATCCTAGGGTTGTGCAGGTGTTCGTAGGACTACTGTTAGGGTACTTTGAGGCTCTTTAACATAATATTTTAAGAAAAATAAAAAGAGCAAGAAAATAAAGACAAGAGATACAAGAAAGGATTAAAAAGAATCTATCCTATTCTTCTTGTCTTCTATCTTCAATCTGTCGCTCCACGCGAACCTCCTCTGTTTTCCGTCAAGCTCCTCAAATCCGTCCTGGATGCGAGCTCGAACTCCGTTTAAGCACGTCTACATTTGCAATTGACCTGAAATCTAGGACTCAAATTGCAAATGTTAAATAACACGTGTTTTGTTATCATCAAAATAAATGATCGTGGTGCTCTAGCACCGACAATCTCCCCCTTTTTGATGATGACAAAACCATAGATAATAATGCAAAAAATCCTCCCCCTTTTTGACATTATCAAAAAGGTTTAATTGATTTTACATTTCCTATAACTCCCCCTTAAGACATGCTCTTCTATAAATTTCTTTTGACAAAGGTAATGTCCTCCCCCTTTTTGTAACAATGAGATAGCTATTATTTTTCTCCCCCTTACTAAAGGAAATTTAGCTACCTTATATCTCCCCCTTAAAAATTGACAATTAGCTCATAAATTTTAACTCCCCCTATCTAAATGCTTATGATAAAAAGATAGGGTAAAGGGTTTTACCTCACCTACCATGGCCAATAAAATGGGCCGAATGGTGGTGGTGGATGCCACATCGGATGGGGCTCCCATCCGTAGCTTGGAGGCCCGGGCATTGGCACCGGTCTCCAATCTGGTGGTCGACGTGCGGCGGGTCCGTCGTTTGTTCGCCGTTTCGTCAGTCTTCTTGTTCTCCTCCTTGGTCTACTCCTTGGTTCTCCCAACTTGAGTTGACCAAATTTGAGTTTGTAGGTCCAGTCCTTTGTGTTGTAATTATCCCTAAAACCCTACAAAACAAGTGATGAGAACCTCATCATAAGCCATAACTAGCTCATTTTGACCTAATACAGAGGCTAAAAGCTCCTACATAACCTTAGAAAGGCTTGGCTCAGAGAGATTCTGAGTTTGCAAAGAAAACATAAACTGAGGGGTAAAAATGTAATTTCACCAATCCAATCTGAAAACAGAGTAACTCAGGGTCCAAACATAGGTCAAAACAACCTAATAAGAAGAAAAGTGGGATGAAATGACTCAACAAGGGCTACAGCAACTCCGAAGAATTAAATGACATCCTGTAACCCTAAAAACAAACCCACTTAAATACACGAGGTTAGAGGCAAAGTAAAAATAGAATAAACCCTCTAAAATTCATATAAAAATAATCTCTAGGGTTTAGAACCTTCAATTTGGCCTTAGGAACCCATTTTGAAATACATTAAGAACCATGCCCAATTAACAACTTAATTTAGGTTTTTGCGTAAATTTACCAGTCAAACAAGGTTTAATCTAGAAATAAAATTCACCATCAGAATCCCTAGGTCCTAATTAGTCATGTATAAAAACTTGAGCCTAAGAAGAAACCTTCTTGACCAACCTTACACTTTGGTCCTCATACATTTACTTTCTGACCCTCAACTTTTGAACCCTCACATTTTGGCCCCTAACTCTCCTTCGTTCTTTGCATTTAGGTCCCTCCTGCAAAACCTGAGCAGCACCATGCTCCGGCGACCTTGCGCGGAGCATTGCGCCGCGCAAGGTAAGGGATGGAGCCTGCCAAGTCAAATGGGGGTGCCCTGCGTCGTCAGCCACCGCAGGAGCACCCCCCTGAGTGCTGCGACCGCCCATACCGCCCGTGCGAACGCACGGACGGTATGGGTCTCCTTCCTCCGGCATCCTCCGGTGAGGGAGACACGTCGTCTCCCTCCGCCCTCCTCTCTGATTCTGCCCCTATAAATACCCCCATCGCTCCGCCATTCTTCCGAGCTCGGATCTGACGAAGATACCCCCTCACTTCCTCTCTTCCCACTCCGACAGACGCCCCCTTGCTCCGGCTGCTTCTCCTCCACCTCCTCGTCGCCCTGCCGCACTACCAGCAGCAGGTTACCTTCCCTCGATCTTTCCGCGCCACGTCGCACCCAGCTGGCGCCTCTCCGGCCCTCTCCTCGCCGCCGCCCCTTCCTCTGGGCAATTTCTTCTCCGGAAACAGTCGATACGACTGTCGCCTACGCCAACCCCTCCTCGTCCCACTTAGCAGGTAGAACTTCTCCTTTTCCTCCCCTCTTCCTTTTCCTCACTTTAAACCTTTACTGTCGCCCTCAAGTCCGATCCTGACCACCGTCACCCCCTTCGTCTCCGGCTACCCTCCGGCGAGACGCCCCCATCACTCCACCACCCGACACGGCTCGCCGACCTTCACAGAACTTCCGCCTCCTCACCCTGATCAACCTCCGCCCTTCCACTTCCCGCCACTCGCCCTCTGCAGACCCCCCAAACAAACCCATTTCCCGCGCTGCAGTTTGACCTAGGGCGGCCCTCATGCTTCGCCCCGCCGCCTGCTAGACCCCCCACCACCTTCGCCGTGCCACGGTGAAGGTTCTCCGCGTATCTGATTAGGCCGAGAGGCCATTCCTCTGTGGACAGGTATCTCGACCGCCGTCGCCATTGCTACGCTGAAGAAGCACCTTCAACCTGCAACTCCAGGTGCGCTTCGCCCAGGTCCGACTCCCAGGCTGCGCGGGGCATCTCCGTGAAGAGTCCCAGGCTCGCAGCTGGGGCGAAGGCCTCACGTGAAGCCGCGATTGCCAGCTGCCTCCTCCGCTGCAGGCGCTCAATTGGGGTGGGACATTTAGTCCCACCTCGGAAATGTTGAGAGGCAAGCGGGCGCTTAAAGGCAAAAAGTGCCTTGAGCTGTTCGCCTCCTGATCACGGGGTGAGGTCCCTCTCACCCGCCCGACTACCAGGCCTCGTCCGCGCTCACGCCCCGCGGACCTGGCCCAACCCGATTAGCCCGACTTGCACTCCTCGCCCACCACCGCACGCCGGTGGGCCTGGACCTGGGCGCAACCCGCGTACCCGATTAACCGGTTGCTCTGGGAGAGCTTTCGTAAGAGTGAATTCTGAGAGAGAGAGACACGGGGGGAGGGTAGAGTAGGTTTTGCCCTGACTTAAACCGTGAGTGTGCAGGCACAGGTGAAGAAGGAGAAGGAGACACACTGTAGCAGCAGCAGTTTAAGTCGTCTGATTGAAAAATCAGACGACGTCCTGAAGATAAAGAGAATAAGAAGAAGAAAAGAAGGACAGAACCGCAACCAAGAAGAAAAAAAGAAGAGGAAAGCAGCGAGCACTTAGCAGCTGCAGAACAGGAAGAGAAGACAAGAAGCAGAGAAGCAAGAAGAAAAGAAGAACACGAGGACAAAGAAGAAAAAGAAGATCTGAAGAACAAGAAGGAGGACCAAGAAGAAAAAGAAAGAGAAGAGAAGAAAGCACAGGTGAAGAACAACCAAAAAGACAAGAAGAAGAAAGAAGAGAAGAAGAAGAAGAAAAATTTTCCCCTCTCTCTCTCTATTTTTGTAATAGAAACTTTGTACCTCTTAGAAAACAACTTGCTCCCTGAGTTCGACCTCGGGAACTCTTTCATTTTTCGAGTAAAAAATATATCTGTAATAATGGCAATAACTAGCTGTACTACAACGCTATTTCTATAACAAAAGCTAGTCACAACGCCGTTATCACTTTGGCGCCGTTGCCGGGGAGCAACGGCTATTCTAGAGGTAATTAAATTCCTGTTGTTAAATTTCTAATAATCTCTCCTCTTTTGTGCAGCTACAGGAAATCAAGAAGACAAGCAACCACTTCAAGGATAGGTAATTTTCTATCCTCTCAACCCCTAAATTTTAAAGAGGAAGAAAAGAAAAGAACAAGCAATATAGGGCTAACCTGTCTTCTATACTTAGTAAACCATTAAAAGTTGCATGTTTTCAACCCATTATTCCTGCACACTATTAAGGGTATTTAAGGGCTAACACATTCTTGCTTGAGCCCTAAGTACCCAACAAAGAACTAACTGGACCAAATAGAGCCAACATAAGATTCAACATTAGGGATTTAGCGACACACTTTTAAGCAAGAACTGAGAAACCCTAAAAGAAGTGTGCCCAAGCCATTGTCTGAAAATACCTATCCAAAGAAACCCTAAAATAAGATTGGCTCTCTAAACACTTGAACCCGAAAAGACAAGACCTAATAAGCAAAACTAACAGGTAAAGTCGACCACTTGGGTCAACTAACCTTCGACTTAGGTCACTCTTTGCACTCAAAAAAGCCTAAAGTTCAAGTGAAACCTAAGCACCCTCTTGAATTAAAAGTGGTAGACTTAAGAGGTCAAGATCCCTATTCTGGTCTACCTGGAACCGCAGTGACAAGAGAGGTCGAGTGGGGGCAACCCCGTAACCCGTGGGGACGCTCTACCGTGTAGGGGTCTTCGCGGGACTCACCCTCTCTGGCTGCCCAGGTAATTCTCATGTGGACGATCTTTCTGATCAAGGGGTCCATCTGCCCCGCACCTCTATAGTCACCCAACTCATTTTTGGGTGTCTCGATTGGGTCCAGCACCTTCTAACCTCTTCGACTCCAACAGTGCATGAACGGTAGGAGATCCTTAAGACCACCCTTAAGATCTCCATTAAAATTTCACTCTCGTCAAGGCCCAGCCTTGACTCCCGTGTTTGAGCAGCAACCTAACCCCATCATTCTCTCTTCCGATTCCGAATCAAACTCTTCTTCTATCATGGCTCAGCCAGTTGAGGAACAAAACAATCTGGAGCACCAGCACCAGCGACTCAACGACCTCTTCCAAAACTTTGTGCACCCACCGCAGCATCCCATGATGCAGGACCATTATAATCCTGCTGTGGTGGCCATCGAGCCTCGAGTCAGAATCCCGACTGGGGGACCTGACTCTGAATTAAAGCCCAATATGATTCATGCTATACCTAAATTCCATGGGCTTAATTCTGAAGATCCCTTCCAGCACATCAAACAGCTGAAGCATCTGGCCCAAACTTTTGGGTCAGACGCGCAAAATCGGGATATTCTTCTCATGAAGATGTTCTCCTTTTCTCTTATGGACAAGGCCGCCCATTGGTATCAAACTCAGACCCGGCCGATCAACAATTGGGAAGAACTTCAGTCCGAGTTCCTGAAAAAGTTCTTCTCTGTTGGACGGACCGACGCCTTACGCCATCAGATTACACATTTCACCCAACAAACAGGGGAACCTCTCCATGAGGCATGGGATCGTTTTCAGGATCTCATGAGAAAGTGCCCCCATCACGGAGTTCCTAAATGGGAATAGGTCCAATCTTTTTACCAGGGACTCCGTGAGGACATCCGTCTTTTCGTCAATGCAACCTGCGGAGGAAATATCATGGGTCAAAATGAAGACACCGTGTGAGAGATTCTCGAAAACATGTGCGAGAACTCCATCAACAATGACTCCATGGGATTATTCGACAGGACGAATACCCGCGTAGCGACGAATCTCAGGGGAGCACACGAGACGCAGGGCCTGTCCGCATCAGTCGACTTGGAGTTAATGGCCAATCGATTGGACAAGGTCTCGATTATCGAAAAGAAGGTGGATGAGCTGACTCAGCATCTGCAGCGAGCTACCTCTGCGCATAACCCTTTCGCACAGCCTCCTTCCACAAGGGAAACTATGCAAAACATTCTCCATCGATCTTCTCCTAGGATGGACCCATCATCCGAATCTTTGCCCGGAGGTCCTTCCGATTCCTTCTACACCTGCCAGGGGAATTCCATTCCTTCTTTCTCTAACCATCTGGAGGTTCCTCAGACCTGCGAGGACCTCAACGCCATCCAGAACGACCCGTTCTCCAACACCTATAATCTTGGATGGCGAAACCATCCTAACTTTCAGTGGGCGGGAAATTCCCAAACCCAAAGACCATCCTTCCAACCCCGCCCACAACCTCCTCGTCCTTACCAGCCGCCTCAGCCTCGGCCCAACCCTACTTACCCATCTGGGCCAAATCAAGATCAAATGTCCCTTATCCTTCAGACCCTGGCTGACATTCAAAGAACGAATGCGGCTATCCAAAAACAACATAAGGACGAACTTACAGAGGTCCGAAACCAATTGACCTAGTTGGCAGACTCTCGCCAGCCAGGTACTCTTCCTTCCCAACCTCTGCCTAATCCTAATAACGTGCCAACCCAGCGACGCGTTATGAACCCAAACTCGGGCCATGCCCATATGATTTATCAGGCCCCCTCTGTTCCTTCACCCGACGGGATAGAGGCCACCACTTCCTTTGCAGGTTACCAGCAGCAAGCTATCTTACCTAATCCCAATCAAAACCAGGCAGGACTTAATTCTGTAACAACTCGTAGTGGCAAGGAAACCCAAGACCCACCTCATCCAAACCACTCCAAGCCTGGTAGTGATCCCAAGCCTACATCTTTTTGGGTTCCAATCAGACCCTCCCTGTGATTATCAATTCCAACCTCGAGTCCAATCCTGACCACCGTCACCCCCTTCGTCTCTGGCTACCCTCCGGCGAGATGCCCCCATCACTCCACCACCCCACACGGCTCGCCGACCTTCACAGAACCTCCACCTCCTCACCCTGATCAACCTCCGCCCTTCCACTTCCCGCCACTCGCTCTCTGCAGACCCCCCGAACAAACCCATTTCCCGCGCTGCAGTTTGACCTAGGGCGGCCCTCATGCTCCGCCCCGTCGCCTGCTAGACCCCCCACCACCTTCGCCGTGCCACGGCGAAGGTTCTCCGCGTATCTGATTAGGCCGAGAGGCCATTCCTCTGTGGACAGGTATCTCGACCGCCGTCGCCATTGCTGCGCTGAAGAAGCACCTTCAACCTGCAGTTCCAGGTGCGCTTCGCCCAGGTCCGACACCCAGGCTGCGCGGGGCATATCCGCGAAGAGTCCCAGGCTCGCAGCTGGGGCGAAGGCCTCACGTGAAGCAGCAATTGCCAGCTGCCTCCTCCGCTGCAGGTGCTCAATTGGGGTGGGACATTTAGTCCCACCTCGGAAACATTGAGAGGCACGCGGGCGCTTAAAGGAAAAAAGTGCCTTAAGCTGTTCGCCTCCTGATCACGGGGTGAGGTCCCTCTCACCCGCCCGACTACCCGGCCTCGTCCGCGCTCACGCCCCGCGGACCTGGCCCGACCCGATTAACCCGACCTGCACTCCTCGCCCATCACCGCACGCCGGTGGACCTGGACCCGGGCGTGACCCGCGTACCCGATTAACCGGTTGCTCTAGGAGAGCTTTCCTAAGAGTGAATTCTGAGAGAGAGAGACGCGGGGGGAGGGTAGAGTAGGTTTTGCCCTGACTTAAACCGTGAGTGTGCAGGCACAGGTGAAGAAGGAGAAGGAGACACACTATAGCTGCAGCAGTTCAAGTCGTCTGATTGAAAAATCAGACGACGTCCTGAAGACAAAGAGAAGAAGAAGAAAAGAATGATAGAACCGCAACCAAGAAGAAAAAAAGAAGAGTAAAGCAGCGAGCACTTAGCAGCTGCAGAACAGGAAGAGAAGACAAGAAGCAGAGAAGCAAGAAGAAAGGAAGAACACGAGGACAAAGAAGAAAAAGAAGATCTGAAGAACAAGAAGGAAGACCAAGAAGAAAAAGAAAGAGAAGAGAAGAAAGCACAGGTGAAGAACAACCAAAAAGACAAGAAGAAGAAAGAAGAGAAGAAGAAGAAGCAAAATTTTCCCCTCTCTCTCTCTCTTTATTTTTGTAATAGAAACTTTGTACCTCTTAGAATACAACTTGCTCCCTGGGTTCGACCTCGGGAACTCTTTTATTTTCCGAGTAAAAAATATATCTGTAATAATGGCAATAACTAGCTGTACTACAACGCTATTTCTATAACAAAAGCTAGTCACAAGGCCGTTATCAACAAGATTCCAATTCTTTTTTCGGTATCCAAGTGGGCTTGGATCCGGATTTGTTAGCGGGTCGCCTTGATGGAGGTCCTTTCTCAATCTTAGGGCTATATAAATTATCTACTTTGTTGATTAATTTGTTAGAGTTTTCCCTAAGACATGCAATTTCTTTTTCTATAATACTCATCTTAGTCTTTAAATCAGAAATTTCTATTTTTAGACTAACATTTTCCTCAATCAATTTATTATTTTCATTGATGAGGTTATGATTTTCTAATAACAGGTTATTATCCCTAAGACTAGTTTCTATGTCCTTGAGTTATTTTTCTAACCTATCATTTTCATTTCTAAGAAAACTAAAATTCTTTTTAATGCTATTATTTTCTCTTTTTAGTGATTTACTAACTTCAAAAAGTTCATTAAAAGCTTCTTGTAAATCGAGATTTACCTCATTGTCACTGTCGTCGCTTCCGCTTTCGCTGTCGCTGTTACTTCCTCTGGCCATGATACCAAAGCAAGTGGTTTCCTCCTTCTCGTGATCTTCTTCCGAGCTTGTCTCCTCATGAGTGCCTTCCAACCTCCTCCATATCTCGTGGGCGGTGGTGCACTCTTTGATTTTCTCGAACTCCTTCAGACTCAACGCGCAATACAGGGCATTCATTGCCTTTGCGTTGAGTGAAAGCTCTTGAATATGCAGCTGCGAGTAGCCTCCTGCAGGTTTTTCTGGGATCTCAAATGGCGTCTCGCATCTGGCCCAGATCGTGAAGTCAGTGGCTTGAAGCCAGGTCTTCATCCGCAACTTCCAGTAGGGGTAGTTGCTCCCGTTGAAGAACGGCGGACGGGTTGTGGACCGCCCCTCGGAAATCCTGCTTGTGAAACAGCTTCCCTCCATGATCTTCTTGCCGGGTGTTACTCCGATCTTGCAAGAACCTGCTCTAATACCAAATGTAGTTTTCCCTTAGAAGAGGGGTGACGTAATAAATGCGGAAATAAAATATAAATAATCTCACAAATAACCAATCACACAATGTACACAATTGTTTTTAGGTGAAACCCAAACCGGGTGAAAACCACCACCTAACCCTCTCGAGTTAGGATTTTCCGATCAACCAAGTTGATCAAAATCCACTAAATCGAATCACTTAAAACGAGGGTGATTCAACCTCAATACAACCACGCTACAAGTACGAGGGTAGCGTTCCTCAACCCCTTCTCTCCACGAGAAGGATTTTGTCCCACGAAGGAGACGGGAATTCGCAAAGCGAATACCCAACCAAAAGACAAAGATAAAATAAAACAAGTAATCCTATAGAGCCAACAAAAGAATTTAAACCTAGCTTCTATAGGAAATAGGAAACTCCCCTTTGCAAGGAGTGCGTCGAGTTGATGACGCGGTGCGTGTGCCACGCGACGACGCAACGTCGCTCTCGTAGACAACGGCGGGAGAGCGGGTGCGCGAAGCTTGATGCTCTCAAGAGAATGGAGCTTGAGCTTGGAGAGCAAGAGCTAGCTAGGACACAAGAGAGTGGAACTGTGTTGCTTAAGTGTGTCTTGTGTTTCTCTTGGTGTGTCTTTGTGTTGCAAAGGTTCCCCTCTATTTATAGAGGCCTTAGGAAGGCTTTGGAAGGGTTAGGAAAGGTTCTATAGCCGTTGGGAACAAAGCCCAAGAGAATCAGGCCGAAATCAGGACAATGATTGCGCTTGACAGGGTAATCAGACGTCTAACTCTGGCATCAGACGTCTGATTTCAAGGTCAGACGTCTGATTCTATGCGGGTTTCCTCCTGACTTGAATCAGATCTAAACAGGGTTTTTGCGCAAGTCCATCAGACGACATATAGGACGTCTCGCACTGTCTGGACGTCTGGAAACCTACTTTTACTGTGGGAATGGATTTTCCAAACGTTGCAACGGCTAGAAAATCTCTGAGAAGAGATTTTGGGTTAGCCGAGGCAAAACAGTCATTTATCAGACGTCTGGCAAGTCCTAAGGACGTCTGATAAGGCTCTAACGGTCATAATCTGGAGTGCCTGCTAAGCAGCCAACGGTCCACTATCTGGACATCTGGCAAGTCCATCAGACGTCTGGTCTAAGGTCCGGACGTCTGATTTCATCAAACAGAACTAACTATGTCCAGCCTAATAGATATCAGACGTCTTAAAATACTTTATCAGACGTCTGATTTGAGAATTAGACGTCTGGAGGTGCTGTTTGAACCCTATATTGGTTTTCTAAGTGTTTTACAGAAAACCTTAGTATCCTAGGGTTGTGCAGGTGTTCCTAGGACTACTGTTAGGGTACTTTGAGGCTCTTTAACACAATATTCTAAGAAAAATAAAAAGAGCAAGAAAATAAAGACAAGAGATACAAGAAAGGATTAAAAAGAATCTATCCTATTCTTCTTGTCTTCTATCTTCAATCTGTCGCTCCACGCGAACCTCCTCTGTTTTCCGTCAAGCTCCTCAAATCCGTCCTGGATGCGAGCTCGAACTCTGTTTAAGCACGTCTACATTTGCAATTGACTTGAAATCTAGGACTCAAATTGCAAATGTTAAATAACACGTGTTTTGTTATCATCAAAATAAATGATCGTGGTGCTCTAGCACCAACAGATTGGTCTCTTGGCTTTTTCTTCTTCTCTTCTTTCTCTCTTGTCTTTGTCTTCTTCTTCTTTCTCTTCTCTTCTCTTTCTTTCCGTCTTCTCTTTTCTTCCTTCCTTTCCTTGCCTTTAGCTGTGGCACCTTCTCTTCTCTTCTTCTTCTTTACTTTGTCTGTAGAGCTTCATCCGTCGTCTGATTTCTCAATCAGACGGCTTAAGTAGTGTCTGCTACAGTACTTCTTCTTCTTCTTCTTGCAGTCGTTCTTCTTCTTCTTCTCTGCCTGCACACTCACATAGCTTGGTTAGAGTAAAAACCTAACCCTACCCTCCCCCGTGTCTCTCTCTTTCTCAGCTTTCGCTCAAAGGATTGCTCTCCCAGAGCCGAGTATTCGGGTGCGAATTCGCGCCTGGGACCAGGCCCACCGGCGTGCGGTGGTGGGCGAGGAGTGCAGGTCGAGTATACGGGTCCGGCCAGGTCCGCAAGGGGTGGTCGCGGACGAGGCCGAGTGAAGCGGGTGAGAGGGACCTCACCCCGTGTTCGGAGGCGAAGAGGCTATGTCACTTTTTTCATTTATTTGGCTGCAGGGCTTCCAGAACTACCGAGGTGGGACTAAATGTCCCACCCAAATTGGTGCCTGCAGCTAAGGAAGTTGCAGGCAATTCCGGCCGTGTACGAGGCTTTCCCCCCAGTTGCAGGCTTGGGAAGCTTCGCGGGGGTAAGCCGAGCACACTGGAGTGCAAGCCTGGACGAGGGCGAACCTACAGCTGCAGGTGAAAGAGCTTCACCTGCTCAGCAATGGCGGCGAAGAGGGCGTGACCTGAAATCAAGCATACGGCCTCTTGGCCTAGTCAGAAGGTGTAGGGAGCTTCGCCGGACTGCGGCGAAGCTCGTGCAGGTGGTGGCGAGGCGTGAGGCGGCGTATGGTGGCAGCCCTAGGTCGGACTGTGGTCGGAGGAATGGGTTTGTTCGGGGGGTCGTTAGGTGGCGTGTGGTAGGGAATGGAAAGGGGGGAAGCTGTTGAGTGAAGTGAGGGGAAGCTTCTGAGAGGGTCGGCGAGGCGTGTGGGGCTGTGGAGCGATGGGGGCACCTCGTCGGAGGGTAGCCGGAGACGAAGGGGGTGACGGTGGACAGGAGTGGTCGAGGGCTTAATTGAATGAAAAACAATGAGGAAAAGAAAGAGGGGGAGATGAGGAGTAGTGCTGACCTAGTTATAGGGATGAAAGGGGCCGGAGTAGGGCGGCAGTCGTATTGACTGTCGCCGGAGAAGAAGATGCCCAGAGGGAGAGGGCGGCGGCGGGGAGAGAGCGAGAGGGCGCGTGCTGGGTACGGCGTGACGCGGGAAGAGCGGGCGAGGGTGGCTCTGTTGTTGGTATTGCAGTAGAACAACGAGGAGGGGGAGGAAGAACCACCGGAGCTGGAGGGCTTCTGCCGGAGTGAGAAGAGAGGAAAGATGGGGATGTTTCTCCGTCAGGACCGAGCTGCCCTCTTCTGCAGGCGGAGGCGATTTTTATAGAGGCGAAGGCGGAGAGGTGGGCGGAGGGAGGCGACATGCCTCCCTCGTCGGAGGATGGCCAGAGTAGGGACCCATACCTTCTGCGCGTTCGCACGGAAGGTATGGGTTGCTGCAGAGATCATGGAGGTGTCCCTGCGACAGCAGACGTCGCAGGGAACACTCGGTTGAAAGGGCAAAGGGCCTCCCTCACCCTACGCGGCGCCATGCTCCGCGCAAAGTCGCCGGAGCGTGGCGCTGCTCAAGGTTTTGCAGGGAGGACCTAAATGTAAAGAACGATGAAGACTTAGGGTCCAAAATGCGAGGGTTTCAAAGGTTGAGGGTCAAGAAGTAATAGATGAGGACCAAAATGCAAAGTCGGTCAAGAAGATCTCTTCTCAGGCTCAAGTTTTTATACATGGCTAAATAGGACCTAAGGATTCTAATGGTGAATTTTATTTTTAGATCAGACCTTGTTTGACTGATCAATTTACATAAAAACCCAAATTAAATCATTAATTGGACATGGTTCTCAATGTAGGTCAAAATGGTTTCTCAAGGCCAAATTGAAGGTTCTAAACCCTAGATATTATTTTTATATGAATTTTAGAGGGTTTAGTCGATTTCTACTTTGCCTCGAACCTCATGAATTGAAGTGGGTTTGTTTTAGGGTTATAGGATGTCATTTAATTCCTTGGAGTTGCTGTAGCCCTTGTTGGATCAAATTATCCCACTTTCCTTCTTATTAGGTTAGTTTGACCTATGTTTGGACCTTGAGTTACCATGTTTACTGATTGTGTTGGTGAAATTGCATTTTTACCCCTTATGACCTGTTTTCTTCACAAACTTAGAATTCTCTGAGTCAAGCCTTTCTATAAGTTATGTAGGAGCTTTTTCTTGCAAATCTAGGTTAGATGGTGCTAGTTTAGGGTTTATGACGAGGTTCTCATCATCTTCCGTGTCACCGTCACTATCCCACAATACCCCTGTGACTCTAGGGGTCGCCAACTACCCAACTCCTCCATAAGTCTCCAACTCTGTGCCTGTAAACTGGCCAAGTGGGCGAGCGCCTTCCGGCTCAAGGTGTCAACCACCACGTTGGCCTTCCCTGGATGGCAGGAGATGCTGCAGTCATAGTCCTTCAGGTGCTCTAACAAACGTCTTTGTCTCATGTTAAGCTCCTTCTGGTCAAACAAGTACCTGAGGCTCTTATGATCCGTGAAAATCTCAAAGGTCTCACCGTAAAGGTAGTGCCTCCATGTCTTCAGTGCGAAGACAACAGCTGCCAGCTCTAAGTCATGGGTAGGGTAGCTATGCTCATGGGGCTTCAGTTGCCGCGAAGCGTAAGCTACAACGTGACCACGCTACATGAGCACACCCCCTAACCCCTACAACGAAGCATCCGTGTAGACCACAAAATCGCCACTGCTATTTGGGATGGTAAGCACAGGAGTTGAAGTCAGTCTCTCCTTCAACTCCTGAAAACACGCCTCACAAGTGTCAGTCCACGCAAAGGGCACACCCTTCCAGGTCAACTGAGTCATATGACGCGTAATCTGCGAGAAACCCCTGATAAACCGCTGGTCGTGCATGTTTCGCGTGTTAGAAATCGAGGTTACAAGTAACCTGTCGTCGTAGTTGCAAAACACGTCGATCAGATAAAATTTATACCAAAACTCCAAGGTAGTCCCGGTCGAACACAGGGAGGCGACGTTTACTTTAAGTGAAAACTGCGCTTCGATTCGTTTCTTTTTGGTATTTTAGGGTTTTGTTATTTTCGGTGTTTTTGAAGTAAAAGAGAAGCAAATGAAGCACAAGATAGAGATGAGGAACGGAAATGGTATATATATCAATCTAATGTTTATTACAATCTACTATGAAAGCATAAAAAGAGAGGGAGGTGAGAGGAAATCTCCCGAATCGGCTGTTCGGTGAGACGACGGTGCCTGGCGGAAGCTCGGACGAAGGAGGTGAGGAGCGGGACAATGCAGGTGAGATGCAAGAAGATGTCGTGTTGATGAAGGCTTCGACGTGGCTCCGGAATGGAGGTGAGAAGACGGAGGTGATCTGCTACCAGAATGGAGGTAGGAGGACAGCTCTAAGGTGACCTATGAAGGGAGATAGGAAGTTGGAGGAGTATTTGGTGGGGCAAAGGTTCGTTACACTAATAGGCACCTTGGGAGCTTGAGAACAAGCTCTAATGGAGCGTTGGTAGGCTTGCTAGAGCTTGGGAGTAGGTAGGAGTAGAGTAGGTACAGATGGCTTAGAAGGAAGGGGGTGTAGGTCCTTTTATAGTGGAGTAGAGGCAAAAATAGGTATGGGACCATTAGTGACATCCAGGCCATCGCTGGAAACATCGCTGTAGGCAGCTCATGCCCGCTAACACCCTTAATTGGCTTTGGTGGCATGAGATGAATTACCGACGGCTGTAAGCGTCGCTGTAAGTCCAGCTCATGCGTCATTGTAGTCCACCTCTGCTGCGCTGGCACCGCTCTCCTGCCTTGCCGCGCGTGTGCGCCTATGCGCTGGCACTAAGCTGCGTGCATCAGTGCCTGCGCGCCCACGCGCGCACCCATGCTGCTGCGCACGTGTGGTGCTGCGATCTGGGCTGCGCCACGTGGCGCAGTCTGGGCCGTCCCTCTTCTTCTTATTATAGGAGCTACTACAGAGGTTGGATTGAGTCGATTTTCACGCCGTTAGGCTGCGATCGTCGACCCGAATCCATCCACGTGGTCGGATTTATCATTTGAAGCTCCGAATTATGTCTCCTAGTCCCTTGGCCGTTGATCTTCCTCGGACTGTATATGGTGCTATGGGACTCCGATCGAGGCAATTTCAAAGGCGTTGGACTCCGATCGTCATCTTGATCAAATTCGTACGGTCAGATCGTTAATTCGAGGCTCTGAAATAAATAGCCTTCTCTCCTAACCATAAAAAGGATGCAATTAACCTAAAATATATACAACTACTCTAAGTGCTGATTGATGCATGCTATGCAATATTTATAATATAAAATGTAAATTTAAGCTTAGGAACATGCATGAATAGGCATTTTACCCTCAACAAATGTGTTTACATCATACCCCTATGCCTATCTTTTGCTAGTCCTTAGCAAAATTAAACTATATGCTTTGTATAAAAGTAGAATTAGGATTAGATCACTTAGGCTTAAGTTGTTTATTAACAATAGAAAATTTCAACTAAGGTCCTAAACTACGAAATCTCAAAGTACCCGGGTGTCTGCCAGAATGTAGACCACCCAAGTTCTCGCCTTATTTGAGAAGGGAAGATATATATATATATTATTTTTTCTCTTTTCTAATTTTTTTTGCACTTTTGGAGTTTGAGAGTTCCGGGATAACTTTTTACGGCTGCCAAACCCACCCAAGACTTGAAAAGAACTCTAAGTACTAAGCATCTTTGTGGAAAAGTGATAGACTCACAAAACGGCCGTTAAGACGGACTTCGGGTTTCTACGACCCTAGGTGATCTTGCCTAAAGGTTTATCTTTACGATTGATAGCTTTTTCCCTACTTCTTTCATTTATGGGGTCAACACAAGGGTGAATCCAGTGTATATCTCCCCGGTTTGGAAGGAAGGGGGTGTAGGACCTTTTATAGTGGAGGAAAAGAGGCAAAAATAGGTATGGGACCATTAGTGACATCCAGACCGCTGCTGGAAACGTCGCTGTAGGCAGCTCATGCTCGCTGGCACCCACAGCTGGCTTTGCTGGCATGCGATGAATTACCGACGGCTGTAAGCGTCGCTGTAAATCCAGCTCATGCGTCGCTGTAGTCCACCTCACGCTGCACTGGCGCCGCACTCGTACCTTGTCGCGCGCACGCCCACGCACTAGCGCTACGCTGCGTGCATGCGCACCCGCACCCGCACTGCTGCGCGCGTGTGGTGCTGCGTGCATGTGCTGGCGGCCTAGGCTACGCCACGTGGCGTAGTCGAGGCCGTCCATCTTCTTCTTATTGTAGGAGCTGCTGCAGAAGTTGGATTGTGTCGATATTCATGCTATTAGGCTGCGATCGTCGACCCGAATCCATCCACGTGGTTGGATTTATCATTTGAAGCTTCGAATTATGTCTCCTAGTCCCTTGGCCGTTGATCTTGCTCGGACTGTATATGGTGCTACGGGACTCCGATCGAAACAATTTTAGAGGCATTGGACACTGATCGTCGTCTTGATCAAATCCGTACGATCAGATCATCAATCCGAGGCTCCGAAATAAATATCCTTCTCTCCTAACCACAAAAAGGACACAATTAACCTAAATTATATACAACTACTCTAGATGCAGAATGATCATGTTATGCAATATTTATAACATGAGATGCAAATCCAAGCCTAAGAACATGCATGAATAGGCATTTTACCCTCAATAAATGTGTTTACATCGACCGTCGGTAGTAACCTGCCAGTCCCAAGAAGCCGCGTATCTCTATCACTGTACGTGGCCTCTCCCACCTGAGTACGGCCTCAACCTTGGCTGGATCCACAGCCAAATCATCCCCTTAAATCACATGGCCCAAGAAAGTCACCTGCCTCAACCAAAACTCGCACTTGCTATATTTGGCATACAGCCTACGTCGTCTCAAAGTATTCAGAACCAACCGCAAGTGCTGTCCGTGCTGTGCTTGATCCCACGAGCAAACAAGTACGTCATCTATAAACACCACCACAAACTGATCCAGATACGGTATGAACACCTGGTTCATCAAATCCATGAAGGCAGCGGGGGCGTTGGTCAGCCCAAACGGCATGACCAAAAACTCATAGTATTTGTACCGGGTGCGGAAAGCTGTCTTGGAGACATCGGTCTCCCTAATCCTCAACTGGTGGTAGCCTGATCTCAGATCTATCTTGGAGAATACCATGGCACCTCCTAACTGGTCAAACAAATCATCAATCCTCGGCAGTGGATACCTGTTCTTGATGGTGACCCTATTCAACTGTCTGTAGTCAACACAAAGGCGCGGGGTACCATCCTTCTTCTTCATAAATAACACAAGGGCTCCCCACGGGGATGCACTGGGCCTCACAAAGCCCTTCTCCAAAAGGTCCTATAGCAGTGACTTGAGCTCTCGCAGCTCAAGTGGTGCCATCCGGTACAGTGCCGTAAAAATGGGGCTGGTCCTCGGTACCAGTGAGATCGCAAACTTGATCTCACGCTCAGGCGGTAATCCTGGCAGCTCCTCTGGAAACATGTCGGGGTACTCTCTGACCAGCGGAATGCTCTGAAAGTCTGCCTCGGGGCTGGGCTCTGCCAACACACAGGCTAGAAAGCCTCACACCCCTGACTCAAAAGTCTCGCTGCCCGAAGTGCAGAAATGCACCTGAAACCTCCGTCCACCGGCTGTCCGCGAAACTCAAAGTAAGGCATCTCCGGTATGTAGAAGACGATCTTCCTCCCAAAATAGCCCACCAAGGCGTGGTAAGTGGACAACCAATCCATCCCCAGAATCACGCCAAAATCCTCCATTGGTATCACGATCAGGTCAGCGGGGAGGCTGTGTCCCCCAATACTGACCTCACAATCTGTGTAGACCTCCTCAACTACAAACAGCTGACCACCTGGACCTCTGATCACAAATGGATCCTCTAACAACACATAGTATGTCCCAAACTGACAGCAAAACTCGCGGCGACAAAAGAGTGTGTGGCACCGGAATCGAAAAGTACGTAAACTAATCTGCCGAAAATTGTAACCATACCTACCACCACTGAACCTGATGCCCTGGCATCTCTATGTGTCAGGGCATTGATACGACCCTCAGCTCTCGGTGTAGAAGAAGCAGCCACACTCTGCGTTGGGCGAGTAGCCGCTGGCCGATACCCTCCTTGTGATTGCTGTCCTCCCCCACATGCCTAGGAACCACGACCACATGCTCGGCCTCTAGCGCTCGGTACGGGGAGCATCTGCTGTGCTCCAATCCTAGACGGGCAGTCCCTCCTGATGTGACCCGGCTGGCCACACTGGTAGTAGAGGGGGAATCGACTCCCTCCCTCGGTAGGTCCCTGCTGACAGTTGGGCGGGGGTCCAGTGCTGACAGCTGGCCCCTTTCGAGGGCCCCCAAAGGCCACTGACGGCCCTGCAAAACGAGACGGCTCTCTTGCGGGTGCTGCATGCCTCCTTTCTCATCGACCTTGTGAGTACTCTGGCTGATAAGGCCTCTTACGTCCGCTGTCAGTGTCTCGTGCGGCCGGGTTGGTTTCCTCGTACGTCATAGCTGCCTCCACCACTCTCGAGAAGGTGGGCAGCTTCAGGGGCTTGACATACCCCCGAATGGTAGGCCGGAGTCCCTCAGTGAACCTCTACAGGCGCTCCTCCTCCATAGCTATGGTTGTCGCAGCAAAATGTGACAGCTCTAGGAAGCGCGTGCGATACGCGCTAATAGTCATCGTTCCCACCTCCTCTGGGCCTGCCAAGTCTGCGGAAAGTACTGCTCACAGTAGAGGGTCACGAACTAGTCCCACGTCGTCTCTCCCCTCTCCTGGCCTCTGACCGCCCTCCACCACTGTGTCACACTCTCCAACTGGTACGTGGCAAAGGCCACGCGGCACTCCGCGGGGGGGCGAAGGGTGTCAAACACCTTAATCTGCTCCAGCCAGTCCTCGGCCTCAGACGGGTCCTCATCCCCCATGAAGGAGGGGGGCTTCAACTTCTGGAACTGTCCGAAAAGCTCGCAGTGCAGCTGCAGTGGGGGAACGGGCATGCCTCCAGGCAGGGAAGGCTCGTGCTCAAAAGTGTTAGAGTACGGTGGGGGCGGTGGAGGACCACCCCCTCCCCCTCCTGCTCATTCAGCGTTGCGTCGGTCTCTCGACCCCACAGAGGACTCCCCCTCGACGTCCCCAGGGAGAGGCACCCGTGGAGGCAGGTGGAGCTCCTCTCATACTATGTCTCGAATCAGCTGAGCGAGGTCCTGGGCCTGAACGCCCGGGAGAAGTGGTGGATCAACTAGCACCTCGAGCCCAGCATGTCCGCCCCTCTGAGGCCTCAAGAACTCCGCGACGAGGCATCTCCTGTAAGGAGACGCGGAAGACAGAACGAAAGAAGTCAACTCTACCGGACTTCAGCGAAAGGAACTCAGAACAGATGTCAAGCAATACGTTGTGGTGGTTACTCTAGTTACATGCACATGAATTGGTTATTCTCAAGCTAGTTGGTTCATTTCTCGGGATGACCTTACTCTGATACCATCTTGTTACTACCTGGTTCTCGAATCCCTACAGGACACGAGACCGGCTCAACTCGACTAATCCTGAGACCCAGTCGTCCAATGAGAAATAACAAAAAAGAAGGAAAATAAACTACATTCACTATGCAAAGTAATTAACAGTAAAAGAGTACAAGCAGTAAAGGAAGTAAAAGCTGCTAACAGTATATATCACCACCACAACAGTAAAGTAGAACAAAAGTACAGAACAATAACAGTATCAAAGTCTGAACTCAATAACAAAAAGGAAGTACAACAACAGTAAGAACTACTGCTGGGCTCGACTAGGCCCAGCGCCCTTTGCAGCTGGTAACTCGGGTTGCTCAACTCCTGGACCTGAAAAGGAGTGCAGCGGTTGCTTAACTCCCCCGATGCACTCCTCTCGCATGCACCTCTCCGGCCGTGCGCCCTCTGGCGAGCTCCCATGAACCTGCGAGCTCAACCTCCTCCTCTCTTCACGCCACTCCTCCTCGCTCCTCGCTCTCACTCCCTCTCTCTCCCTCGTTCCTCTCACGGCAGTGGAGAGGAAGGTGGTGGTGGTGGAGTGAAGAAGAGAGGAAGGGGGGTGAGAGCTCTTATATAGAGAGCGGCTAAGGTTTGGTAAAGGGGAGAGAAGAAGAAGAGAGAGAAGAAAGAATGCGGTTTGCGTGCAGCGAGCGTGTAGAACCGACCCTGCGTACAAAATTTTCAATTTTCAGACGTCGGGGAAGGGGTCCAGACGTCTGACTAGACGTTTGACCGAAAGTCCAGACGTCTTAAAAGGCTCATAACGGAATGGGTCTTTACACTATGAGTTCCTGGTCATGCCGTTTGGGCTGACCAACGCCCCTGCCTCCTTCAAGGACTTGATGAACCGCATCTTCCAACCGTACCTAGATCAGTTTGTGGTGGTATTTTTTGAGGATGTACTCGTCTACTCCCGGGATCAGACACAGCATGGGTAGCATCTTAGCATGGTCCTGGTTACTTTGAGACAGCACAGGCTGTACGCTAAATACAGCTGTTCTCGACGTTTTGTGCGGATTTAAAGGATGCCACGTTGTAGTATAACCAACAAAATGTCTAAACAAATATAAAGAATTTTATTACTCGAAGACTGGAGTATCCGAGGTCGAACACGGGGAGCAATCTCAGTACTTTGTAAAACCAAAGAATACAACTGTTTAAATGCAAATATAACTCATTCAAAGAGAGAATTTAAAAAAAAAAAGGATTTGGAAAAAAAGTAGAATTGGACGTCTGATTTGTGTATCAGACGTCTTAAATGTGATCTCTCTTTCTCTCTTCTTCTTCGTGGCTCTTCTCCTTTCTTTGCTTCTGGTATCTTTCCTTCTTCTCATGCCTTGCCTTTCCTCTTTCTTCTTCTTTTTCTTCTGATCTCTTTGCAATCTTCCCTTGTCTTCTTCTTCGTTCTTCTTCTCTACGAAGAATTCTCCTTTCACTGCTACACAGCCTCTTCTTTCTTCTCTTCCTGTTCTGCAGCCACTAAGTGTTCGCTGCCTGGGTCAGTTCTTCCTTCCTGCACACACCACACAGTAGCAAAAATATACCCCCGTCCCTCTACCCAAGCGTCTCTCTCTCTCTGAAGCAATGCACTCACGGACGCTCTCCCAGAGCCACACGGGTAGTCGGGTCGGGTTCGCACCCAGGACCAGGCGCACCGGTAAGTGGTGATGCGCGAGGAGTGCGTTGGTCTAGATCGGGTCGGATCAGCCAGATCCGCGAGGTCAATCCGCGGACGAGGCGTGTGTGAGGGCAGTGAGGGACCTCACCCCTGTGCTTACGAAGGCAACCGGCTTAAAGCACAAATACAATTTATAGCGTACCTGAGTGCTGCAATCCCACGATGCGGGACTAAAGGTTCCGCCCTGATTTCACGCGCGCCCGCAGACCCTCGTATGCAATTGCCCAAGCTGTTGACTCTGCTGGCGCTACTGGCTGGCCTCGGTTGCTTCGCAACACTTGCGAGAATCTGCTACACCTACCACCTGGGAAGCCTGACGCCTGCTGCTGCTCCAAGCTCCCTGCTGCTTCGGCTGTTAATGGCGGCTGGGGCTTACACCTGACAACCAACAGAATGGCCTATTGGCCCAATCAGAATAGCTGGAAACCTTCGTCGTAGCACGTCGAAGGCGATGGGTGATGCTGCAGGTTGCCGGTCGGCCTAGGCGTGCGTGCCTAGGTCAACCTGTGGCCGGAGATGGTGGGTTGGTCGGGGGGTGCTTGTGGAGGTCTGGAGTGGCAGTGATGGGGTGGACTGGGTTCCTGGTGGTGAGGCGAAGCTCACGAGGTGGGTTGGCGGAGCCGTGTGGAGTGGCGGAGTGGTGTGGGCAGCTCGCCGGAGTGCGGTCGGAGGCGAGGAAGATGGAGGCGGTTAGGTACTGTCGAGGGGTAATCAAGTAAAATAGTTGGGGGAAAAGAGAGAGAAGAGGATGGGGAACGTATCTGGGGTTGTCTGGAAGGAAGGGAGGCGGCGTAGAGGACGGCTCGTAACTGCCGTCGTCGGGGAAGAAAGACCCTGAGGGAGGAAGCGGCGACGAAGATGAGGTCAGAAGCGCGCACGCGGGGTACAGCGCGACGCGGGAGGAAGCGGCGGAGAGGACTTTGCTGCTGGTATGGCAGCAGAGCGACGAGAAGGAGGAGAGGAGGTCGCCGGAGCTTGTGGGTCGTTTGGCCGGAGATGGGAGAGAGAGGAATTTGGAAGGGATCTCCGTCAAAATCAAGCTTGCCTTCTGCGGCAGGGTCTGGGGTGTCTTTTATAGGTGCTGGCCACACCTACCAGCGCGTGGAGACCGCGCAATCAACGCTGCCGGCTCGCCGGAGATGGAAGGAAGGTGGATACCCAAATCTCTCGTGCGTTCGCACGAGAGATTGGGTTCACACCAGCGATTGTAATTGGCTTTAGAAGGAAGGGAATTCCTCAGAGAATCCCCCTTCCATTTCTGGGAGAGAATCTCTGAGGAATTAGAGAGCAATCCCTCTCGAAACTTCGCCGGAGCTCGATTCTGCCCTAGCAATGCCTGCAGGACCGGTTTGCAAAGGGGGCGAAGAACCTAGGGGGCTCTCTGCAAAGGTATTCAAAAGATAGGGACCAATTTGTGATTTGGGTGTGCTAAATTGCAAAGTAGGTCAAGATGACCTCTCCTTAGGTCCAAATTTTGGTAAAAACCTAATTTTGACCTAAGGAGTCCAATGGTGAAGTTTTATTTTAGGTTTGACCTCGTTTGACTGGACATTTTGCGTAAAAACCCAAATTAGGTTAATTGAAGAGCTAGGACCCTAATCTAGATCAAACTAGGTTCCAAAGGCCAAATTAAGTGTTCTAAACCCTAGAGGATGTTTTTCTATGATTTTTAGAGGGTTTAATTGATTTTTATTCTGATCGGAACCTTGTTAATTTAAGCAGGTCTGTTTTAGGGTTACCAAGTGTCATTTAGTTCTTAGATTGCACATAAACCCATTTATGATTAACTCAACCCACTTTTTATCTTATTTGGACCATTTGACCTATGTTTTGCTTCTGAGAAATCCCGTTTATGTACTGCAATGGTAAAATTACAGTTTTAACCTTTATTTCATGTTTTCTTCTCAGAGCAGTTGTTCCTTCAGTTAAGCCTTCTTCTAGGTTATGTAAGATCTTTTATCTTCTTTATTGGGTCAAAATGAGCTAGTTATGGCTCATGATGAGGCTCTCATCATACCCCCATGCCTAGCTTTTGCTAGTCCCTTAGCAAAATTTCAAAGTTTTAACTTCCGTTCTAGACCCTGAATGTCTGCCAACAATGATAAGTGCTTCTCCTTTTCTTTTGTGATTAGGTGCGAATGCCGACAATAGGCCTAGAGGTACTTAAGTACCAACCAAAATCCGGACCTGTTCCGCTTTAGCCTCAGTCTTCCGCAAAGGTTTCTACGGCCCACAGAAACTAACCTAGGGTTTGTTGGACTCCTCGGTTAAAGCACCCATGCTTGAGACATTTTTAGCCTAAGTTCAGTTTGGAGTGTATTTTTTGTAAGAGAGAGACAGACGATTTATTTGTTTGGAGAGCTTTTCTCTCTCTTTTCTTTTTATTTCTAGCTTCGGATTAGCTTCTCAACACGGTGTGTATCGGATTCCTCGTCCCCATCATCAATCCTCAAGGGTCCCTGGCTTTTGAGATTTCGAGATAATCCCACCCATGGCAACCCCCGGAACCCTGGCTTTCGAGATTTCGAGATAATCCCGCCCATGGCGTTCCGTGGCCGAATCCAGACCCTGGCGATCGACATTTCGTGATAATGCTGCCCATGGTATCTGAACCAGCAGAGTGCTTACATGCCCCCGGTAGGATATTTAAATATCCTAAGAGACAAGCACCGAGGAGACGATATGTTGTTACGCATCTTCGAGGGGAATTTCCCACCTCTCCGCGCTGGGAACTCGTCCAAATCAATTTGTGTTGATTGACCACTCCTAATCTAGGTGACTTTTTCAGAACATTAAACGCTTTTCGCGTGATTTGGATGTTTATGCGCACTGAACCAGACTGTGTGTGAATTTGAGTGCTTAGGTTACCGAATCCCGCAAACCGGAGGTTAGTTAACGAAGCCTTAGACCTAATACTCAAGCTTCGCATTTTCCTCAACCTCTTGAGGATTATCCAGATTTTAACGGATACGTGAATTTTTAAGCTAAAGGTACTAGCCCAAAATGCCTAAGACCAGTGTTCCCGCTAATCTCTTGTTACATCTCCGTAGCACTTTTCTTTTCTTTTTCTTGATTCGGTCTAGAACTTCAGTTAACCCCTTAATCTTTTACTAATGACTATTTCTTTTCATTTTCATTTTGTGCTCCTTTTTGTCATTTTTCCTTCTTTTCCTCCTCTCATTTGTATGACCCTGAATTGTTCCTCCCCTCTATCAAGTCTCTCTCTCTCTCTCTCTCTTTTTATGTGAAACCCTTTCTTGATATGAATTTTCTGACATTTTGCACTTTCATACCCCCCCATGCCTAAGATTTGCAATGTCCCCATTGTAAATTAGGTGGGTTCGAATTCAGCTTAGTTCATGTATTAGGACAGGTGTGTGGTGAGTGAATGGGTCGAAGTGACTTGTTGCGAATGATTTCTAATCTCGGGTAGGTATACCTGAGGTGAAGTCGGCTGTTCTAATGGATGAACCCTAAAGTGCAATATGAGTTTCGCATAGAGATGTCAGAAACGGTTTCGGATTTTTCAAAGAATGACGGGTTGCCTCCCGTTAAGCGCTGAGTTTTACGCCATCGGCTGGGCGCAATGAGCTCAAGAGGAATGGAGGGTAAAGGATGACTCAGCCAAATCTATATCGGTCATGTCAATGAACGGCTTGAGTCTCTGACCGTTCACAACAAAGGGTTCAGAATCGTGGCTGAGTGGGCTGATTTCAATGGCTCCATTTCCGAAGATTTGTCGGACTAGGTACGGTCCGACCCACTTGGATCTTAGCTTTCCTGAGAATAATTTTAGTCAGGCATCAAAGAGTAAAACTTTTTGACCAGGATGAAAGACCTTTCTAGAAATGTGTTTGTCGTGAAAAGCTTTAACTCGTTCTTTGTAAATTCGCGAGTTCTCATACGCGTCATGGCGTAATTCATCGATCTCACTCATTTGAAGTCTTCTGTAGGTTCCAGCCTTAGAAAGGTCGAGATTACAGGTTCGTACTGCCCAATAGGCTTTATGCTCCAATTCGACGGGGAGGTGACATGCCTTCCCGTACACTAGTCTGAAGGGAGACATTCCTAATTGGGTTTTGTGGGCGGTCCTATAGGCCCACAATGCTTCCGGAAGCCGAGAAGACCAATCTTTTCTATCAGGTCGAACAGTAACCTGAAGGATCTTCTTGATCTCTCGGTTACATAGCTCAGCTAGACCATTAGTTTGGGGGTGGTAAGGAGTAGAGATTCGGTGTGACACCCCGTATTTGGTCATCAGTGACCTGAACTGAGCGTTCGTAAAATGGGTCCCTCCGTAAGAAATTATAGCACGCGGAATCCCGAACCTTGAGAAAATGTTTTGCTGGAGGAATTTTATAACGACTTTATGATTGTTGGTTCGGGTCGGAATGGCTTCTATCCACTTGGAAACATAGTCAACTGCGAGTAAGATGTATTCGAAGCCATCCGAGGTCAGAAAGGGTCCGATGAAATCAATCCCCCAAATATCAAAAATTTCGCATACCAAGATCGGCTATAGAGGCATCATGTCTCTATGGCTCATGTTGCCCAGAGTCTGGCAACGGGAACATACCTTACAGTGATCGTATGCATCCTTGAAAATTGTGGGCCAGTAAAAGCCACACTGGAGGACTTTCGATGCGGTTTTATGTCCAGAAAAATGTCCACCGCATGCCTGGTCATGGCAGAATGAGAGTATGTCTTTGATTTCCACTTTCGTGATGCACCGTCAGATTATCTGATCAGCACCAATGCGGAAAAGATACAGGTCTTCCCATAGGTAATACTTGGCATCGGAACGCAATTTGTCCTTTTTGGCCTTCGACCAATCGGGCGGAATCTGATGTGATGCCAGGTAATTAACTATATCGGCGAACCATGGAAGACTTGTACTGATAGTCAGGAGGTGCTCATCAGGGAAATGTTCTGTAATAGGTCCGGAAGAATCAATAATTTCAGAAGGAAGGCGGGACAAGTGATCAGCTACCACATTGTGCTTTCCTGCCTTGTCGCGAACCTCGAGGTCAAATTCTTGCAACAGCAAGATCCAGCGGATTAGTCGAGGTTTCGCGTCCTTCTTGGCAAGGAGATGCCTTACAGCTGTGTGATCCGAGTATATGATAATACGGGAACCCAGAAGGTATGATCTGAATTTTTCCAGGGCAAATACTACGGCCAGCAGCTCTTTCTCAGTAACCGTATAGTTACGCTGAGCCTCATCCAGTGTTTTTCTCGCGTAGTAAATGACCACAGGTTTCCCGTCAATTTTCTGCCCCAAAACCGCTCCTACAGCGAAGTCAGATGCATCGCACATGATCTCAAAGGGTTGAGACCAATCAGGGACTGTAGGATTGGGGCTTGGGTGACTCAGTCACGTAGGATCTCAAATGCTTGAGTGCATTCCTTGGAAATCTCGAAAGGCACATCCTTGGAGAGAAGATTGGTCAGGGGGCGTGCGATTTTTGAGAAATCAGGGATGAATCGACGGTAGAAACCGACGTGCCCCAAAAAAGATCGGATGTCCTTAATCGAGCTAGGCATAGGGAGCTTGGAAATCAGGTTAACCTTAGCTCGATCCACTTGGATGCCTTTCTCAGAGATTAAATGTCCCAGGACAATTCCCTCAGGCACCATGAAATGGCTCTTTTCCCAGGAAAGAACCAAATTCACCTCGATGCACCGCCTGAGTATATGGACCAAGTGTTGGAGGCAATCGTCAAATGATTGTCCAAAAACTGAAAAGTCATCCATGAAGACTTCCAGATAATCACCTACCATATCTGAGAATATGGCAAGCATGCACCGCTAAAAAGTTGCAGGTGCATTGCAGAGACCGAACGGCATCCTTCGGAACGCGTATGTCCCAAAGGGGCAGGTGAATGTGGTCTTTTCTTGGTCCTCTGGATGGATTGCCACCTGATTGTAACCGGAGTACCCGTCCAGAAAGCAGAAGAATCTATTTCCCGCTAGTTTCTCGAGGATCTGATCAATAAATGGTAGTGGGAAATGATCCTTCTTCGTGGAGGAATTTAGTCTTCTGTAATCAATGCAGACTCTCCACGAATTAGCTATTCGGGTAGGAATGACTTCTCCGGTTTCAGTCGTGATGATGGTAAGTCTTGCCTTCTTAGGCACCACTTGTGTTGGACTCACCCAACGACTGTCGGAGATCGGGTAGATGATCCCTGCATCTAACCACTTAATGATCTCCTTTTTCACGACCTCCTGTAGGTTAGGGTTTAGGCGTCTTTGCATTTCTCTTGAAGGTCGTGAGCCTTCTTCTGTGTAGATTCAATGTGTGTAGTATGAAGGGCTTATACCAGTCAAATCATCTAGAGTCCATCCAATGGCTCTACGATGTTGCTGGAGAACAGAAATCAAACGGAGTTCCTGGTTAGGTGTGAGTCGAGAATTGATAATCACAGGAAACGTCTGATTTGAATCCAAAAAGACGTATTTTAGATGTTCGGGAAGGGGCTTGAGTTCCTTGACAGGATTGTCAGTAGCAGCGGGTGGTTCGGGGTTTGTATCGGGATCAATGGTAGGAGTCATAGGTGTGTCTAGATCATGTCCGCACTCCTCTGTTAGCGGTTTTTGATTCTCTAGTGGTTGATCAGGAATAATCAGGTTGTCCTCTATATGCAGTTCATCAACCACGGCTTCGACATCACAAATTTCCTCTATAACCCCGCAATTAATCCCTTGATGGGCCTTGAAAATGTCAATCTTCAGATTTTGATTCCCAAATTTTAATTCTATCTGGCCCTCTTCGCAGTTTACATTGGCCCTAGCAGTGGCCAAAAAGGGACTCCCTAATATGATTGGTGTGTCCCTTGGGTTCTTAGGTGCATCCACGTCCAGTACTATGAAGTCCACTGGGAAATAAAAATCTCGTACCCTAACAATGACATCCTCGAGTATTCCTTTGGGGGACTTGATGGATCGATCGGCTAACTGCAATGTCACCTCAGTGGGTTTAAGTTCTGATTCTTCAAGGTGGTCAAGGAGGGATGTAGGTATTAAAGTTATGGAGGCACCTAGGTCTAGTAGGGCTCTATCAAGTTGGGTTTCACCAATTTTACAAGAAATCAAGGGAGTTCCTGGGTCTTTAGCCTTAGGTGGGAGTTTGCTCAAGATGACAGAGCTGGCTTGCTCTGATAGTACGATTGGGTTCCCATCCTTGGTTCGCGGCTTACGTTTAGATGTACATATGTCTTTCAAGAACCTTGCGTAAGCCGGTATGTAGCGGATTGCATCCATCAACGGGATGTTTATCTGGACCTGTTCAAAGAGCTTGACCAGATCCTCCTCAGGAGCCACAGGTTTGGTTGTCCTTTTTCCTTTGGTCAAGGCCTCAAGAAATGGGATCCTAGCTGGTTCCTCTAGGATAGATCCAGGTTCTTGATCTGGGACAGTAGTATCTTGGATGACTACCCTAGGGTCTTGGTGATTATCAGGCTTGGAGTGGTTCGGATAATGTGGGTCTTGTGTTGTTTTACCACTACGTGTTGTTACAGAGTTTAATCCGGCCTGATTTTGGTTTGGGTTAGGTAGGAGGGGTGGCTGCTACTGCAATCCTGCATAAGATGTTGAAGCCTCCATCCCGTCTGGTGATGGAGTAGCAGGGGCCTGATAAATCAAATGTGCGTGGCCTGGATTCGGATTCATAACGTGCCTCTGGGTCGGTACGTTATTTGGGTTGGGCAGAGGTTGCGAAGGAAGGGTGCTAGGTTGGCGGGAATTTGCCATCTGGGCCAGTTGGTTGCGAACCTCTGTGATCTCGTCCTTGTGCTGTTTTTGCATTGCCGCATTCATCTTTTGAATGTCAGCCAGTGTTTGAAGGATAAGAGTTAGTTGATCCTGATTTTGCCCGGATTGGTAGGTGGGATTGGGCCGAGGCTGAGGCGGCTGATATGGACGAGGAGCTTGTGGACGGGGTTGATATGGTGGTTTTTGAGAATTTCCCACCCACTGAAAGTAAGGATGATTTTGCCATCCAGGGTTGTAGGTATTGGAGTATGGGTCATTCTGGATGGCATTGAGGTCCTCGCAGTTTTGAGGAACCTCAGGAAAGTCAGAATACGAGGGTTCAGAGTTCCCCCAACTCGAGTAGAAGGGATCGGAGGTCACTCCGGTCCGAGAGGTAGACGGGGGTGGATATGGGTCCATCCCCTTGGCAGGTTGGTGATAGATGCTTTGCACTGTTTTCCTTGCCAGAGGAGGTCGTGCAAAAGAGTTTTGTGCAGAGGTGGCTTGCTGCAAATGTCGATTTAGCTCGTCCACCTTCTTTTCTATGATAGAGACCTTGTCCAACCGACTGGCCATCAGTTCCAAGTCGACAGAAGTGGACAGGTCCTGCATCTGATGTGTCCCTCTTAGATTCGTCGATGTACGGGCATTCGTCCTGTCGAATAAGCCCAAGGAGTCATTATTTATGGAGTTCTCGCACATGTTTTCGAGAATCTCCCACACCGTGTCCTCGTGTTGGCCCATAATGTTTCCTCCGCATGTTGCATTGACGAATAGACGAATATCCTCATGGAGTCCCTGGTAAAAAGACTGGACTTGTTCCCACTTAGGAACTCCGTGATGGGGGCACTTTCAAATGAGGTCTAGGAATCGATCCCAAGCTTCGTGAAGAGGTTCTCCCGGTTGTTGAGTGAAATGAGTGATCTGGTGGCGCAAGGCATTCGTCCGGCCAACAGGGAAGAATTTTTTCAAAAATTCGGACTGTAATTCCTCCCAAGTGTCGATCGGGCGAGTCTGAGTCTGATACCAGTGTGCAGCCTTGTCCAAGAGGGAGAACGAAAATATTTTCATGAGTAGAATTTCCCGATTTTGTACATCTGACCCGAAGGTCTGGGCCAAATGCTTGAGTTGTTTAATGTGTTGGAATGGATCCTCAGAGTTAAGCCCATGGAACTTTGGTATGGCATGAATCACATTGGGCTTCAGTTCAGAGTCAGGTCTTCCAATTGGGATTCGTACTCGGGGTTCGATTGCCACCGCAGCGGGATTATAGTGATCTCGCATCATAGGCCGCTGCGGTGGGTTTACAAAGTTCTGAAAGAGATCGTTCAAGCGTTGAAGTTGGTGTTCAAGGTTATTCTCCTCTTCAATGGGTTGTGCCATGATGGGAGAGGAAGGAGAATCAGGGTCTGAATCAGATGAAAGATTTATGTGGTGGGGTTGCTGCACAAACAAGGGCGTCGAGGCTTGGCCTCGACGAGAATGAATTTCTAAAGGAGGTCTTAAAGGTGGTCTTAAGGACCTCCTACCGAACATGCACCGAAAGATGTGATGAGATTAGAAGGTGCTGGACCCAATCAAGACACCCAAGAATTGTTGGGTGACTATAGAGGTTCGGGGCAGATGGACCCCTGGATCAGAAGATCATCCACCTGAGAAATACCTGGGCAGCCAGAGAGGGAGAGTCCCGCAAAGACCCCTACACGGTAGAGCGTCCCCACGGGTTACAGGGTTTCCCCCACCTGACCTCTCTTGTCACTGCGGTTCCAGGTAGACCAGAATGGGGATCTTGACCTCTTAAGTCTACCTTTTTTTATTTTAAGATCAAGGTGCTTAATGTTCCACTTGAACTTTTAAGTATTTTGAGTGCAAAAGTGACCTAATATTAAGGTTGGTTGACCCAAGGGATCAACTTCACCTCTTGTTCCTTTGTGAGCTTTTAGATCCTTCCTTTTATGGTTCAAATGGATTATCAGCTTGATTTGCTTAGGGTTCCTCTTGTATAAATCGTTTCAAACACGGTTTAGGCACACCTCTTTTTTAAAAGTTTGTTTCTTTGTTTTAGAGAAGATGTGTCTCTAAAAACCCTAGCTTTGCAATCCCTAACTTGGCTCTAGTGGGTCCCATTTAGTTGCCTTAGAAATTAGCACCTAGGGCTCAATCAAGAAAGTTTTAGCCCTAGTTGCCTTAGTTGGATGAACAGACAAAATTATGTTGAAATGAAAATCAGGCAACTTGATGAGTTACTAAATATGAAACAGGTAGCCCTGAGTTGATTTCTCTCTTTTTTTTTCCTTTTTTAGATTGTGAGAGGGTTAAGAGAGAGGGCTTATGGAGATTACCTGTTCCTTGGAGAGTCTGTTGTGCAGTTTCTATTCTTTCCTTTTTGTTTTGCTTTCCCTGATTGAACACAACAAAAGAGAGAAGTTAAGTCAGATATTGGATAGAAAAGTTGTACTCAAAAGCTTTAAAGTGCTCGTTGCTCCCCGGCAACGGCGCCAAAAAATGTTCTCGACGTTTTGTGCGGATTTAAAGGATGTCACGTTGTAGTATAACCGACAAAATGTCTAAACAAATATAAAGAATTTTATTACTCGAAGACTGGAGTATCCGAGGTCGAACACGGGGAGCAATCTCAGTACTTTGTAAAACCAAAGAATACAACTGTTTAAATGTAAATATAACTCATTCAAAGAGAGAATTTAAAAAAAAAAGTAGAATTGGACGTCTGATTTGTGTATCAGACATCTTAAATGTGATCTCTCTTTCTCTCTTCTTCTTCGTGGCTCTTCTCCTTTCTTTGCTTCTGGTGTCTTTCCTTCTTCTCCTGCCTTGCCTTTCCTCTTTCTTCTTCTTCTTTTTCTTCTGATCTCTTTGCAGTCTTCCCTTGTCTTCTTCTTCGTTCTTCTTCTCTGCGAAGAATTCTCCTTTCATTGCTACACAGCCTCTTCTTTCTTCTCTTCCTGTTCTGCAGCCACTAAGTGTTCGCTGCCTGGGTCAGTTCTTCCTTCCTGCACACACCACACAGTAGCAAAAACCTACCCCCATCCCTCTACCCAAGCGTCTCTCTCTCTCTGAAGCAATGCACTCACGGACATTCTCCCAGAGCCACACGGGTAGTCGGGTCGGGTTCGCACCTGGGACCAGGCGCACCGGCAAGTGGTGATGCGCGAGGAGTGCGTAGGTCTAGATCGGGTCGGATCAGCCAGATCCGCGAGGTCAATCCGCGGACGAGGCGTGTGTGAGGGCAGTGAGGGACCTCACCCCTGTGCTTACGAAGGCAACCGGCTTAAAGCACAAATACAATTTAGAGCGTACCTGAGTGCTGCAATCCCACGATGTGGGACTAAAGGTTCCGCCTTGATTTCACGCGCGCCTGCAGACTCTCGTATGCAATTGCCCAAGCTGTTGACTCTGCTGGCGCTACTGGCTGGCCTCGCGAGAATCTGTTGCACCTGCCGCCTGGGAAGCCTGACGCCTGCTGCTGCTCCAAGCTCCCTGCTGCTTCGGCTGTTAATGGCGGCTGGGGCTTACACCTGACATCCAACAGAACGGCCTATTGGCCCAATCAGAATAGCTAGAAACCTTCATCGTAGCACGTCGAAGGCGGTGGGTGATGCTGCAGGTTGCCGGTTGGCCTAGGTGTGCGTGCCTAGGTCAACCTGTGGCCGGAGATGGTGGGTTGGTCGGGGGGTGCTTGTGGAGGTCTGGAGTGGCAGTGATGGGGTGGAATGGGTTCCTGGTGGTGAGGCTAAGCTCACAAGGTGGTTGGCGAGCCGTGTGGAGTGGCGGAGTTGTGTGGGCAGCTCGCCGGAGTGCGGTCGGAGGCGAGGAAGATGGAGGCGGTTAGGTACTGTCGAGGGGTAATCAAGTAAAATAGTTGGGGGAAAAGAGAGAGGAGAGGATGGGGAACGTATCTGGGGTTGTCTGGAAGGAAGGGAGGCGGCGGAGAGGACGGCTCGTAACTGCCGTCGTCAGGGAAGAAAGACCCTGAGGGAGGAAGCGGCGACGAAGATGAGGTCAGAAGCGCGCGCGCGGGGTACAGCGCGACGCGGGAGGAAGCGGCGGAGAGGACTCTGCTGCTGGTATGGCAGCAGAGCGACGAGAAGGAGGGGGGGAGGTCACCGGAGCTTGTGGGTCGTTTGGCCGGAGATGGGAGAGAGAGGAATTTGGAAGGGATCTCCGTCAAAATCAAGCTTGCCTTCTGCAGCAGGGTCTGGGGTGTCTTTTATAGGTGCTGGCCGCACCTACCAGCGCGTGGAGACCGCGCAATCAACGCTACCGGCTCGCCGGAGATGGAAGGAAGGTGGATACCCAAATCTCTCGTGCGTTCGCACGAGAGATTGGGTTCACACCAGCGATTGTAATTGGCTTTAGAAGGAAGGGAATTCCTCAGAGAATCCCCCTTCCATTTCTGGGAGAGAATCTCTGAGGAATTAGAGAGCAATCTCTCTCAAAACTTCGCCGGAGCTCGGTTCTGCCCTAGCAATGCCTGCAGGACCGATTTGCAAAGGGGGCGAAGAACCTAGGGGGCTCTCTGCAAAGTTATTCAAAAGATAGGGACCAATTTGTGATTTGGGTGTACTAAATTGCAAAGTAGGTCAAGATGACCTCTCCTTAGGTCCAAATTTTGGTACAAACCTAATTTTGACCTGAGTCCAATGGTGAAGTTGTATTTTAGGTTTGACCTCGTTTGACTGGACATTTTGCGTAAAAACTTAAATTAGGTTAATTGAAGAGCTAGGACCCTAATCTAGGTCAAATTTGGTTCCAAAGGCCAAATTAAGTGTTCTAAACCCTAGAGGATGTTTTTATATGATTTTTAGAGGGTTTACTTGATTTTTATTCTGATCGGAACCTTGTTAATTTAAGCGGGTCTGTTTTAGGATTACCAAGTGTCATTTAGTTCATAAATTGCACATAAACCCATTTATGATTAACTCAACCCACTTTTTATCTTATTTGGATCATTTGACCTATGTTTTACTTCTGAGAAATCCCGTTTATGTACTGCAATGGTAAAATTACAGTTTTAACCTTTATTTCATGTTTTCTTCTCAGAGCACTTGTTCCTTCAGTTAAGCCTTCTTCTAGGTTATGTAGGAGCTTTTATCTTCTTTATTAGGTCAAAATGAGCTAGTTATGGCTCATGATGAGGCTCTCATCAACAGCAAGTGCGAGTTCTGGTTGAGGCAGGTCACCTTCTTGGGCCATGTGATCTCAGGAGACGGGTTGGCTGTGGATTTAGCCAAGGTTGAGGCTATACTCAGGTGGGAGAGGTTGCGTACAGTGATAGAGATACGTAGTTTTCTGGGGCTGACAAGGTACTACAGGTGATTTATCCGAGGTTTCTCACAGATCACACGTCCTATGATCCAGTTGACCCGTAAGGTCGTACCCTTCACCTGGACAGACGAGCGCAAGTCACGCTTTCAGGAGCTAAAGGAGAGGCTATCGTCAACTCTAGTACTCACCATTCCAGACAACGGTAGCGGATTCGTGGTCTACACCGATGCCTCGTTACAGGGATTGGGGGGTGTGCTCATGAAGTGGGGCCACGTTGTCGCTTACGCTTCGCGGCAACTAAAGCCCCATGAGCATAACTACCCGACCCATGACTTGGAGTTAGCAGCAGTTGTCTTCGCGCTGAAGACATGGAGGCACTACCTGTACAGAGAGACTTTCGAGATCTTCATGAATCATAAGAGCCTTAGATATCTATTTGACCAAAAGGAGCTTAACATGAGACAAAGATATTGCTTGGAGCTCCTGAAGGACTACGACTGCAGCATCTCCTATCATCCAGGGAAAACCAATGTGGTGGCTGACGCCTTGAGCTGGAAGGTGCTCGCCCACTTGGCTAGTCTACAGGCACAGAGTTGGAGACTCATGGAGGAGGTGGGCAGTTGGTGACCCCAGGAGTCATGGGGATACTGCGGGGCAGTGACAGTGGCGAGGCAGGCATGACCAGAGCTAAAGGATCATATCGTTACTAGACATATGACGGATCCATATCTGCAAACACTGCGAGACCGGGTGTTGACAGGGAACCTAGGAGAGTTCTCGTTCACTGACGGGGTCCTACGTATGAGGGGACACTTGTGCGTTCCTAAAGACGAGGAGCTGTTGAGGGAGCCCCTGACTGAGGCACATGAGTCCAGATTCACCATACATCTCGAGAACACGAAGATGTACCACAACCTACGACGTGATTTCTGGTGGAGGGGCATAAAGCGGGATGTTAGTAGATTTGTTCAACAGTGTTTGGTGTGACAGCAAGTGAAGGCCAAGCACCAGAGTCCTGCAGGGCCGTTGCAGCCACTTCCCGTGCTAGAGTGGAAGTGGGAGAGTGTCACTATGGACCTGGTAGTGGGATTACCTATGATGCAGCGAGGGCACGATGTAGTCTGGGTGATTGTAAACAGATTGACAAAGACGGCACGGTTTCTGCCGATCCGAGTCACTTTTGGACCAACATAGTTGGCAGAGCACTACATCCGAGACGTGGTATGCCTTCACGGAGTCCCGCGGGAGATTATTTCAGATAGAGATACTAGTTTCACTTCCCAATTTTGGGTGGAGTTTCAGCAGGCTTTGGGGACTCATCTGAGGTTCAGTACAGCCTATCACCCCCAGACTGACGGGTAGTTGGAGCACACCATTCTGACCCTTGAGGATCTCCTACACGCTTGTGTGCTAGACTGGAGAGGCCCCTAGGAGGACCATTTTCCCCTGGCAGAGTTTGCATACAACAAAAGTTATCACTCGAGTATCGGCATGGCATCATATAAGGCTTTGTACGGGAGGAGGTGTACTGCTCCCTTGAGCTTGGTTGAGGTAGGGACCAAGTGGGAGGTTGGGCCCAGGTTGATATGCCAGAGTTAGGAGGTGATTGAGCAAATCCACAGATGACTCCGTACTGTCAGGAGCAGGTGAAGAGCTACATTGATCTGAAGCATATAGAGATACAGTTCGAGGTTAAGGATCACGTCATCCTCCGTGTTTTGTCCATGAAGGGCTTGCAGAGGTTTGGGGTGAGAGGGAAACTTATGCCGAGGTCCATGGGACCTTTTGAGGTCCTGGAGTGGGTAGGAACCGTTGCTTACCGACTTGCCCTTCCTCTCCAACTCTCTGGAGTGTGACGTGGTGGGAGACACGTGTGTTTAAAAGAGTCGTTATAGCTTGCGCTCGCAACGTCGGTTTTAAATGAAGAAATGGATGTGAGCCCGAGTGTCAATCTCAGGGAGGCGTGAAAATCGAATTTTTCTTGTCACTTATTGTCACGGAAATAACAGGTTTTTGCTTACGCGAAGACGTGGGTGGAAAGCGAGTAAGAGAGAGAGAAAGAGAGAGAGAGAGAGAGAGAGAATAGGGTTAGAAAGTTCTCATTCACAACATGAAACTTAAACATAAAAGAGGGCAAGTAATTAGATAGGAAACAACTTCATTAATCATGCAACTGTGGTTTCATAATTACAACACTAGATAAATGCTGGAACATAAGTAAAGTAAAGCTTAAAGTAAAGAGGGAAGAAGAGAGAAAAGACGGCGAGGCAGGCACGGCGATGGAGAGGGGCTCCGTCGGCGGCTCATCCGCTCAGGCAATTAAAGAGAGCTAATGGTGGCTAGGAGTGGGGTAGAGCACTTGCAAGTGGACTCCATGCCCTCCATGGGTGGTTGGATGGAGTTTATATAGGCAAAAGGGTTTTCTAATCTAAGTATGGGCTTTAGCGATGTCCGGGATGTCGCTAAACCCATACTAAATCCGTCGGTGTAGCCCCCTTCGTCTGCCGGTTGCCAGCGTGCCCTATGCTTCTTCGGAGGCGATCCACGCGCGCACGTTGTAAGCTGTCCGATCAAAGATCGGCTGAGATCCCGTGAAGAGCGCACTCGCGGATCGCTGCTGAGGCGCACATGTCTGCCGCGTTATCACGTGCATGAGCATTCGCTCACATCCATTGCACTGCGTGTGCTCCATCCGTGCCGTCTGTTGCTGATCGGGTAGCTCAATTTCCCTGATGCATGCCTTCGCCTTCGAATTTCCACGCAGCGTGATTCGATCCCGCGCTGGTTGCACGGGCATGAGGCGATTGACCGCTGCGCTGCGCCTACTGCTTTGTCACTGTGAGGGCGGGCACGCGGGCGGCTCTTAGCCGTTCGATCGAAGATCGACGACTGAGATTCATCCTCTGGGTGAAGGCAAAAGCGGGCGGCGGTGAAGATGCGATGAGCGGGCGCCACGTGGTGCGTGTTGAACGATTTACGAAGCTACGCTAACGTGTTCGGTTTTGGAAAACCCGTCGTTGTAGTTCGAAAGCGAAGGATTCGAGTTCAACAAATAAAATTTATACCGAAATTAAAATTCCGGGTCGAACACAGGGAGGCGAACGTTTGATTTAAAAACTTCGCGTTTCTTTTTATTTTGTCACAAAGAAATTCAATTTAAACTATCTAAGTATCTACAACAAATAAAAGAGAGAGAGGGAGTAAGAGAGAGAGAAGGAATACTATACATGGAAATCAAAATGAGATGTAGAATAGACAAGGAATTTATCATAAAAGAGTTCTTTCGTTATAACTAGAAAACATAAAACAATTACTCTAGAAAGCATTAAAAGAATGGAGGGAGAAATGTCCTCCTCGACGATCGCTCGGAGGACGAATAGACTACTCTAGAAAGCAGTAAATCTATACTAGAAAGCAGTAAAAAGAATAGGGAGAGAGAATCCTCCTCGACGGTCGCTTGGAGGACGAGCCGGACGGGACGACGCCTGGACGAAGGAGAACGAAGCGGGACGAAGGAGGACGAAGCAGAAGAACGGGAACGAAGTAGCACGCCGTCGTCGTCGCGGGATTCACTTCCGAAGGGGGACGAAAATTTGGACTTTATCTCGCGAGAAGCATCCCGGGTGTGGGACAAGCTTCTCTTCAGCTTTGGAGAGGTAGAGAGGAGAAGGAAGGGATGAAAATTTCGTATGGAGGGGGTCTCCTTTTATAGTTGCAAGGAGTGGGGGCAAAATGGACATTACATCTTCAAAATAATAAATAAGGGGTCTTTAGTGACGGATAAAACCGTCGCTAAAGCCCCGACGTCGCCGTCGCCGCCGCGCCCACGCGCGCCCGCTCGACTGGCCGCGCGCGTAACGCCTACGCACGTCGCTTGATTTTCAGTCGTCCGATCGCGAGATCGGACGGCTTAGATCGCGTCCGCGCCCGCTGCGTAGCGCGCCCGCCCGCGTGCGATCGCGCATTACGCCCGGCGTGCAATCGCGTGTCGTCCTGATTGAGCGCGCGCAGCCGTTGGATCTTCATATGACGCTCGTGCGCGCCTGCTCGCCCTCGCCTTCCACCCCCTCACCGCGGCTCGAACCCGCGACCTCCGCTTCGCCCGCAGCTGCGTCGCCGCTACGCTACGCGGGCGAAATGGTCGCGCGGACGCTTTTAAGCGCGAGCGACCGCAGCCGTTGGATCGAGATCCAACAGCGGAGAGGAGACGGTGCGCGGTCTTCACAAGACGCATGCGGCCGATTGGGCGGCTGAGATGGCGCCACGTGGCGCCATCTTGGCCGTCCATCTTCTGGAAGTTGTAGATGGTGCCACGGATGTCGGATTGACTCGATTTTTGTGTCGTTGGGCTGCGATCGTCGATCCGAATTCATCCGTGTGGTCGGATTTTCCATCTGAAGTGCGGATTTACACCATCCTGGCCCTTGATCTTCTAGGGTTCCCCGGTCTCTATCTGATGCTACGGATGCCTGATTAGGGCGATCTTGGAGTCGTTGAACTCCAATCGTCGCCCTGATCATATCCATACGGTTGGATCTTTGATCCGAGGCCCCGATAAAATTTGCCCTGTCCAAGCACATAAAAGGAGACAATTAACCTCCATTTTATTCAAACTACTCTAAATGCAAGATGATGCATGTAATGCAATATTTATATCATGAAATGCAATCCTATGCTTAAGAACATGCATGAATAGACATTTTAAGTAGTGTAAATGTGTTTACATCATACCCCCATGCCTATCTTTTGCTAGTCCCTAGCAAAAACTATATGCTATTTATAAAAGAATTAGGTTAGATTATTTGGACCTGAGTCACTTTCAATCATTAAGAAATTGTCTACTTAGGAACTGAACTTTCAAAGACACAACAGTGCCCGGGTATCAGCCAAAATGCAGACCGCCTCAAGCCTCGCCTTATTCAAAGAAAAATTTCTTTTTCTGTTTTTACTCTCTTTTTTTTTTTTTTGGATTTTCAAATTTTAGGGTTTAAGAGTGGCTTTCTACGGCCATTCAACTCACCCAAGATTTGATGAGAACCCTAAGTTTTAAGCATCTTATTGTGATTGTGATAGACTCGTTGACCGGCAATTAAAACGGACTTCGGATTTCTACGCCTCTAGGTGACCTCAAAAAGAATTCTGCCTAAAGGTGTATCTTTACAACCGGTAGCTTTCTCCCTACTTTTATTTTATTTTATTTTTATTTTTTTTAACGGGGTCAACACAAGGGTGAATCCAATGTATATCTCCCCGGTTTATTCTACTTCTCCGCTTCTTCCTAAGTGTTTTGGGAATTTTTAGTACATTTTCTGAGCTGGGTTCTGGACAACCGGTCAATAAGCTGTTACCACCGACAACTTGCCAGCCATACTCGTGCGGCGAAGTGTGGCTTATTTCTTTTTTTGTTCTTTTCTCCTTTTTGATTTTTTTTTTTTTTTTTAAGTAGGTGGCTTCCCTGGTCTAAGATTTACATAAAGGCAGCAAAAAGAGAAAGTTCAGTGACTGGGCTCTGGACAACCTACCTATGGGCTGTTACCCACGATAACTTGCCAGCCATATCACCCTAGAAGGTTCATTAGCTACCCAATTTCCATTAAAATCGCCAAATAACGAGTCAGTGCAAAGAAAGTATGTAGATGCTTAAGACTCAAAATTCCCTCACATCAGAGGGCGGGTTGATAAGTCGTGTACTTATCACCCAAACTTATTTACTCCAATTAAAATAAAATTCAAGTTAGCGAGAACTCGAAAAACAAATCCACATTTTAGTGGATACATAGGCTGATTAAGTCCAAAGACCTGAAGGGTCTTTGTGTTCAAACCATCATATAGTATTTCTTAAGATCGAAAATTTTCTTAAACCCAAATTCTCTTTCCTAATTTCGATTTTTTTTTTTTTTAATAAAACAAATCTACGGAGCTGACGAATGAATTCAAAGATAAATATCCACCCCCCCATGCCTATCTAATGCAATGTCCTCATTGTATTAAAAAGACATAAAACAGAGTGGAAAAGCGTAGAATATCTTAGGTTCTGGATAAAAATTACCTAAAACCTAAAATCAGAATGCAAGCGGGGTTGGGCCTGCGATTTGTGAGGATGCAACCCAAGGCCAAAATGTCGGGTTACAGAGAATTGAAGCTCAAAAGGATAATCGTTAAATGTGTGCTTGAGTTTGACATCCTCGAAACAACTGTCGTAAGGGTTCTGATTTGATGGTTTCAGCTTAAAAGGAACCCTTCGACTCAATCTTCCATATCCTCCAAAATTAACTTCCCAAATTAGAACTTCCCCGCTCCTATCCTCCTCATTAAGTGTATCAAATTCCAAGACCTCTTGTATATTCATCACCCCGTCTGAAATCTCCAAGTCTAGATGATGTGGCAAAATCAAAATTGACTTAGGTCTAATTATCTCAGAATTAGAATCATCAATAAGCTCAACAGGGTGTAACTGATAATCAGGGCATTGAATTAATTCCTCCAGAAAATGCGATTCTGGATCTGTATCGTGTGCCCTAATAAGATCAGTTTCCTCAGTTATTGGGCTATCAAATGATCTATCAGATTCCTCAGGCCCAATCGTCTCACAAAAATCGTGATCTGAAAACTCGTGTGAGACTTCGCAACTTGAATCTTCACCATCAAAGAAATCAGGATCCGTATCAATGTATGTCCCAAAATCAGTTGTCACTTTGTGTTCCCAGGAGACATACGTTTTCTCGTAACCCGGCTCAGAGATCTCAGGTGAAGAAATCAGATCATCCTTAATTGGTTGCTTTAATTCAATCTGGTCAGCCTCGTAACACATGTTCCCCCCAACAGGTGCCCGAGCGGGTTCTGTCATTGGCTTTCCTGAAGAGGGTTCATCCTGGGAATCATCCCAAGATTGAATCAAAGCAACCACGAATCTCATCCTCAATTTCGCTAATTTCCCGAGTAGAAACTCACCCGGGTTCTTATCATTAACATCCTGGAGCCAATCCAACAAAGACTTGTTTAAATCATCAATCATTTCAATCAGGGGCTCCAATCTCTCAATGCAAGGTATTGGCTGAACTTCTAAAGATTGTATGATATTTCTCAAGTTAGCCAGAACCTTATCTTGAACCTGATTAACCTGAACCAAATGAGTTGGTTCAGGATTGGGCGGGTTTGACGTCAAAGCAGAAGAATTAACGAATTGAGATTCGTTATACCCATCCTGATAATAGGTCATTTCAGATTGTTCAAAAGATGGAGATGACCTAAAGGCAGTGAAATCAGAAGATGGGTAAGGATCAGTGTATCCTTCTTGATTGTAGATCGCATTAGGTTGTTCATGAAAGGAGGACGATCTATAATCGATGCAACTCTGAGAAGGATAGAATTGAGAATCAAAGTGTTCAGGGTTAGACCCTAAACACAAGGGTCCGGAATTGTATCCCCAATCCGAATTATCCCAACTAACTGATGGTCGATTACAATACGAGTTGGGATAATTGTCATGTTGAGGATAATTTACAACAGGAGGGAAAGAGCGAGAATGCGTGAAATATGTGGAAGGATTCATGAGACACGGGAGGAAGAAAGGTGCCCTGCAATACAAACAATCAAACCTGTCCTTAAATGGGTTAGCCTACAGACCTACAGACTTCCAAAACCCGTCTTGAGATAAAGGAACGATTTGATCTACTTCTGTCTGTTCAATCCAACCAGTTAGAAGGAGGGACTGGGGAGAAGGTTCTTCCTTCGGCTTGCGCCTCCGGTTCCTAGTGTACCCCCCAGCCGCGATCGTTTGACTCTGCTCCCCTAGCTAGACATCAGATTGAACAGTAGAAACAGACTAATCGAAAATAATCTCGTTCTGAGTTCTGAAGAGCGAGTCCAATCCTTAAGGCCAACGTCTACTCTGTTTTATTTAGGGCTAGGTTTGAATGTGCTTTGGAATGTGATGGGCCCTTTAAATGCGTTGTGCCCTTAATGATTGATTGCTTTGTGTGTGCGTGCACAACCAGTGGTTTTCAAGCAAGATTATTTTTGATGTGGTGAATTTTAAGGTTCAAATCTTGCTTAGTAGCTTTTAGGATTCATCTTTAGGTGTTTTCAATCAAGTTTCATTGGCACACCAGGTTTTGCAAGCACAGGTGAAGATATTTTCCTTTAAAGTTTAAAAAGAATGTGGAGTGCCTGGTAGATCCCTAAGAGTTGAACCTAATTGGCAGCTACTTGATGAGTTGATTTTATTTGAAGTGGTGCGGCCCAAACAACTCAAACAACTGGCCTGATGCACCACCTAATTAGGCACACAAATGATTACCTAATCTGATTTCTTACTCAATTATGTGTTTGGATGTGTGTACCGGCTCCTAAGATTGGTTTATCGGTTGAGTTAGAAAATCAGATGAGGTTGTGTACCTCTGTGAGATTTTTTTTATTTTTTTTTTCTTTCTTAATGTGGGGGTTGGAGTGAGTATGGATGTCAAACAACAAACAATCTAACCTTAGAGTTTATAAGAACACCTAGGTTGATTGATGTTTGAATTATTATGTGATGAAATGAAATCTAATGGGTGGGAGGTGGGGGATAACCTACAAAACCTTCCACAGCACTTTACTCCGATCTACCGCTTTTGCCTGTCTCAAAAGAGTAACTGCAATTACAATAAGAAAGGAAAAAAAAAAGTGAGGTAAATGATTTGTAAGTTACAAAATGCGAAGAGAAATCAAAGAGCGTTGCCTCCCCGGTAGCGGCGCCAAAATGTTGAACGATTTACGAAGCTACGCTAACGTGTTCGGTTTTGGAAAACCCGTCGTTGTAGTTCGAAAGCGAAGGATTCGAGTTCAACAAATAAAATTTATACCGAAATTAAAATTCCGGGTCGAACACAGGGAGGCGAACGTTTGATTTAAAAACTTCGCGTTTCTTTTTATTTTGTCACAAAGAAATTCAATTTAAACTATCTAAGTATCTACAACAAATAAAAGAGAGAGAGGGAGTAAGAGAGAGAGAAGGAATACTATACATGGAAATCAAAATGAGATGTAGAATAGACAAGGAATTTATCATAAAAGAGTTCTTTCGTTATAACTAGAAAACATAAAACAATTACTCTAGAAAGCATTAAAAGAATGGAGGGAGAAATGTCCTCCTCGACGATCGCTCGGAGGACGAATAGACTACTCTAGAAAGCAGTAAATCTATACTAGAAAGCAGTAAAAAGAATAGGGAGAGAGAATCCTCCTCGACGGTCGCTTGGAGGACGAGCCGGACGGGACGACGCCTGGACGAAGGAGAACGAAGCGGGACAAAGGAGGACGAAGCAGAAGAACGGGAACGAAGCAGCACGCCGTCGTCGTCGCGGGATTCACTTCCGAAGGGGGACGAAAATTTGGACTTTATCTCGCGAGAAGCATCCCGGGTGTGGGACAAGCTTCTCTTGAGCTTTGGAGAGGTAGAGAGGAGAAGGAAGGGATGAAAATTTCGTATGGAGGGGGTCTCCTTTTATAGTTGCAAGGAGTGGGGGCAAAATGGACATTACATCTTCAAAATAATAAATAAGGGGTCTTTAGTGACGGATAAAACCGTCACTAAAGCCCCGACGTCGCCGTCGCCGCCGCGCCCACGCGCGCCCGCTCGGCTGGCCGCGCGCGTAACGCCTACGCACGTCGCTTGATTTTCAGCCGTCCAATCGCGAGATCGGACGGCTTAGATCGCGTCCGTGCCCGCTGCGTAGCACGCCCGCCAGCGTGCAATCGCGCGTTACGCCCGGCGTGCAATCGCGCGTCGTCCTGATTGAGCGCGCGCAGCCGTTGGATCTTCATCTGACGCTCGTGCGCGCCCGCTCGCCCGCGCCTTCCACCCCCTCACCGCGGCTCGAACCCGCGACCTCCGCTTCGCCCACAGCTGCGTCGCCGCTGCGCTACGCGGGCGAAATGGTCGCGCGGACGCTTTTAAGCGCGAGCAACCGCAGCCGTTGGATCGAGATCCAACAGCGGAGAGGAGACGGTGCGCGGTCTTCACAAGACGCATGCGGCCGATTGGGCGGCTGAGATGGCGCCACGTGGCGCCATCTTGGCCGTCCATCTTCTGGAAGTTGTAGATGGTGCCACGGATGTCGGATTGACTTGATTTTTGTGTCGTTGGGCTGCGATCGTCGATCCGAATTCATCTGTGTGGTCGGATTTTCCATCTGAAGTGCGGATTTACACCATCCTGGCCCTTGATCTTCTAGGGTTCCCCGGTCTCTATCTGATGCTACGGATGCCTGATTAGGGCGATCTTGGAGTCGTTGAACTCCAATCGTCACCCTGATCATATCCATATGGTTGGATCTTTGATCCGAGGCCCCGATAAAATATTTGCCCTGTCCAAGCACATAAAAGGAGACAATTAACCTCCATTTTATTCAAACTACTCTAAATGCAAGATGATGCATGTAATGCAATATTTATATCATGAAATGCAATCCTATGCTTAAGAACATGCATAAATAGACATTTTAAGTAGTGTAAATGTGTTTACATCAGTGCGCTGTGGGCTGTTGATCATCAGATCAATGGTCAAAACTTCTTAGGCCCATTGCAGGATCTCTGGATGTTAGATTTGGCCAATTTTGGGTCCGTTGGACTCCATTCGTCGCTCTGAATCCATCAGTGCAGTCTGATTGCTCATCTGAGGCCTATTTTGACATGTCCTTATACACATGGCCGTTAATAATCCATTATAAGCAATCTTGATGTGCAATGCATGTGATGCTCCTATTCCTATTTATGATGTGTTATCTGTGCATTTTGTTCTTAATATAAACCCCAATTGACTGATTTATCACCTCAAGATGCAGTGTTATCAGAGTGCACGACGTGTTCCATGTGTCCAACCTTAGGAAATACATCGCTGATCCCAGGCATGTTCTGAGCCACGAGAACATATAGTGGGAGACGACTTGACCTATCCTGAGAGGCCTATACAAATACTAGACAGAGCCATCCAGAGATTGAGGCGGAAGGAGGTACCCCTTGTAAAAGTCCTGTAGAGAAGACAGCGGTACGAGGAGGCCACTTGGGAGTCTGAGGCAGCGATGAGAGCACAGTACCCAGAGCTTTTTGAGGGTAAATCGCTTCTGACCTACTTTGATTCTCTTTAAGTTTGTTATGCACTTTTATTTTATTTCCACACCCTAGTCGGCTCAAGTTTCAGGGACGAAACTTTCTTTAAGTTTGTTATGTTGAAATGACCTTTCTCAGGGTCGTTTGGCATTTCCGAAAATTCGTAGGGATTTTTGTACAACTTTTGACCCCTTAGTTTTTTATTTTTGGGGTTTGTAGGGGGAGAGAAAAATTACAGGGGCATTCTTACAATTTTCCCACCACCATCTCCCTACCACTCATACCACCCCCTCACCCCTTACGCACGACTGCCGCGCCATCCCCTGCAGCCCCCCCACCTCACACCATGCCGCTTCCCAATACCTTTCCTCATGCCTCCTCCCCCATATAAACCCCCCTCCTCCATTTCGTTCCCACACCATCGCAGCTGAGTGGGAGCGAGGGAGAGAGAGGAGAGAAAAGGAGATATGAGGGCCTGGGAGGGAGTCGGAGGGTGGGACGCTGCGAGGAGACGAGGCGGCGTTGCCGTTGCTGCAACTTCTGCAGTGAGAGAAAGGCTCGTAAATGGTTTTGCAGAATCAGTTTTCCGCAAAATCAGATGTCCGGAGTGACCTCCAGATGTCAGGTTAGACGTTCGAAGGTAAATCTCAGACGTCTGATAGCGCATATTTTTGTTTACTTTCCTGCCAAATTTCTGACCATGCGCGTACATGTGTCAGAGGGTAGGGAAGCGCGCTGGTGTGAGGCCGAGGCAATTTCAGACGTCCAGAAGTGCCTCCAGATGTCTGAAGCCACCCTCAAACGTCCGCACAGAGTTCCAGAGGTCCAGAGAAAGGCGCTCCGAGTAATGTATGCCTGCAAGTGTATTTAAGACATCTGAGACTTTTCCCAGACGTCTGGTTTTGATCAGAGTTGTGTTTTTAGGCCCATTCAGGACCCAAACAGTGTCGATTTTCCGTAAACTAAACGTCATTGGTTTCCGTTCGAGTTTCTCTACGTAATGATACATTGTCCTTGCTGTTCTAAGCTCATTCTGACTTATGGGTCAATGTGATTGGTCATCCATTCGTGGTGTGCACAGATCCCGCGGGGATTGCAAGCTTCGTCGACTGTGACCCCACATCTCCCAGTTATCTTGGTAGAGTGGATCTCACCCAAATCTTGGAATTAATAAGTTGCATGCATAGAATTAAATTGAACCTAGGATGTGGGATGAACCCTAGGAAGAGATAAATGCACGCTGCCATACAATATAGTCGATCAAACCCTACGTTGTGATATGAGCACTAGGGCTGGAAGAAATGCATGCATAATTATTAAATGATTGGATCACCGTGATGAAATCATGAGCTGCCTGAAATGAAATACGTCATGAATACATACTTGTACTAAGTAATTGATGATGGAATTTGAGTTGCCTGTACAACGAACCAAATATGAAAATAAGAAAGTCCATGTACGAACCCTATGTGAAGGTTAGAAAGAAACCAGGAATATGGTAGTACGGAAAACCTGTGGGTTTTGGAACATGTCGCCTATGGGCGGTTGTTCGAACTTGGTTAAGGGAAGTAAGCTAGCCCTCGTGTAGGTGATACTGAGGAGAGCAACTATCCTTTTAGAGTAGAGGGGAGCTTGCCGACCCTTGGGTTGAGACCCGGGGTGAGTTTGGCCACTCTACATCGACTTCTTTTTGGCCCTCGCGTACGTAGTACCGAGGTGAGTTACTTAGTGTAGGGGGAGCTAGCTGCCCCATAGGGCCCAGGGTTAGGTATGGCAACCCTACACCGACTCTTGTTAGCTCGATGGGCAAACCGGGATAGTAGGACGAGGGTATGCGAACTATAAGGGGTGAGAGCCCTGTTTCTGAGGGGCGAGACTCCGGTTCTGAGAGGACAAGGCCCTGTGCTGTTCTGTGCTATACATTTGAGCATACCCATTAGCGGAAACGACTGACCGCGTACTAGTGCGGGATAGCTACCCGTGCGCTTATCATGCATGCCGTAGTCACCACTACATCGTGACCATGACCTCAGGGTAGTAGACTGAGTGCAGGACTACCGCGGGAGACTCTTCCGGCCAAAAGAGTACTACGTGTACATCCTGCATTGCTGGAAAACTGCAAGCAAGATCGTTTTCTTAGGGAACAAGAAGATTGAGAAATATTATGGAACCTGATAGAATACTCGAATCAGGAGAATAATTGGGAGCGGATGATAATAAATGCATGTTAGTTGTCTGTTTAAATTATTTGTTGTAATCACCACTCTACTTGGCGTTAATTGACCACAAAATTTTATAACCTTATTCAGGTCAAGGATTTGAGCAGCCAGAGCCACCGACTGCCGAGAGCGTTGGGCCTAGTCGCGCCCAGCTGTAGTTTCCTGCCGTTTCTTTCACAGAGTTTTTGTTAGTAGTAAATACCTATAGTTCATAGTTGTTTTCAGCTGTATTCTCTACTAGTACCAGTTGTGATGGCTATGTTCTATACTTTCCCCTGTAGACTATGAGATACTAGTGGATTGCTGTTTTCTTTCATTTATTTTCAGTCAAATATTTTCTACTTAGTTACATTACTTGTGTGGTTGTGGAATGATTATGGCATTTGGTTCTTTTTCGTTGGACGACTAGGTCTTGGGGTTCGTCAAGGCAAGCTGTTCTCGGGTCCTGTAAGAAGCTGGGAACGGGTCGTGACACAATCCATTACAACTGCATTTCCCAGTTTTTCATGATGCATGGAGCATCGTTGAAGAAGAGGATTCACTCATACCTTAAAGCTTCTCTTTTTGTCTTGTTTTAGTATTTGCTTTCTAGCCCTTAGAGGTCTATTTTGTTCACCTTATTTAGGATTTATGGCTTCTTATTGCTCCTTGTAACATGCTTTTTTCCCATAAGGATGAGATGTGAACTTGGTTTCATAGGATAATATGAAATTACTACATGAAATTCAACACCCTTCCCCAACAAAAGAAAAGGAAAAAAGAAAGAAAAGGAAAATAAATTTTAACTCTTTTCTCATCCCCCTTAACCCTTCCATCACAAAATTGGGGTCTTCGACTATTCCATGGGAGTCAAGGAACCTTCATTCTCCAATATCACTAACAAGATGTTTCTTAGCTCTCCACTATTTTAGTTGCTTTAACAATGCATTAAGCCACAACAACTTCACTTCCTTTGCAGCATCAATGCCGCTAAAACATCACCTTTGCCATGTTGTCGTCTCCACAAACCACCTCAATGTTGCCACTGCCCATTTTCATTGACATTTCCTTCAACTTGTTTTAAGGTTCATCAGAGATATGTTAGTGTTTATTTTAAATTGATGTAAGGCCCTTAAACCTAGGTTTACAAGCTTGCGATACTCCCCATTCCCCATCTGCCTATCCCATGTTTCCTTTTCTTTAGCTCCTTGTCAATGAAACCATCCACACTATTCAAAGGGATTTTGTCCATGGTGGCAAGAGAGCTTTTGTTCTGAGTGGGTGAGCTTTGCTTGTGCATAAGCCTTCTTCCATCAACTACTTCTAAGGTACTTGAAAGTAGAACGTCTAAGCATCCCATCAAGGTACTTGACTATAAAAGATATGCAAAATAGACTAGTTTACTACTCATATTTGCTTCCATAGATGGCCTTGTACATAGCTTTGTGCTTTGCCTCATTCTTGACAACTTAATACTCTCATCCCTTCTAGGCCTAACATGAGGTAGCAACTTCATAAGAAAAACTCTCAAATCCCTTCCGTTTATGTTCTATATTAGAAGGCGGAAAATAGGGATAGGGAAGTGAAAGAGCATCGGTCCCCCAAGGAATGGTGAAGAGAAAAGGCCTTTAAAGAAGATCAAGCAAGAAAGATTGCTTTTCTAAATAAAGACATGATCAAACAACCTCTTGAGCATCCTATAACAAACAAGGAAGAAAATGGGAAAAAATCTTAACTTAGCATATTCAATTCTAAAATGTCATTAACACAAAGAAGTTGATAAAGATATTGAAAAGGAATTGGGGCACGTTACAAGCAATGGATTTTTTATTTATGTGTAATGCTAAAAAATATCCAAAATAGCAACTAACAGAAAAAAGAGGTCAAAATATCTAATTCTGAAGAACTAGGATTCCAGGAGTAGAAAGGCGTAAAGAGCACAAGCAAAGACAAAAATTATGCACCATTAGGCTTGGAGTGGAAAGAAAACTATATTAGCCAATTAAGAGAAAATATAGTGAATTAACATTAAGACAACAAGAAAAGGCACTTACATCAATCTTAATTAGCCAATTGGTTACCTTCCAAGATAGAAAATTGCAACAGGTACATTTAATGAGTTCCAATCTGCATTTTTGCATATATTTGGCCTTTATCCACGCATACTTCCATTAATTGATGGCACGAGATTTAGGTGATAGAGAAGTGTGGAGGAAGTCTAGCAACCACAAACATAAGGGAGAAAGAGAGGATAAAGGAGGATAAGGAGAAAGCAACGAAGAAAAACAAAAGACCTATGATGACTAGGTCAAACAGGTCAAAACATTACATATCATTTATCAAAAACATGAGCAAAGACCATGCTTGCAAAAAAAAAAAAGGGAAAAAAAGAAAAGAAAAGAAAAGAACGAAGAAGAGCAAGTGACTTCGAGTTCAATGGAAATGTGCTTAGGTAAGAAATAATTCTTCTTAAAAATTGCTTCACGAGCATCAACGTGAAGATCAACGTATGAAGGTTCTATTTTCAAATGGATGGCAGCATGTCAATAGAATTATAAAGGTTCCCAAGGTCTTTTAGAGCATCAAGTGAAGCCCAGTGACTTCAGAATTCTTGGTAAAATGTTGTCAATTTTTGTATTTTATCTTTTTATTTGTGGCTTTTTGGACCACATCACATAATCTAAGGAATCATCGTATGAGGAGAAATGCATGGAAAAGTTGGGAGCACTTGTGGCCTGGAAAATCTTCTCAAATGGCTTGTTGAGAATTTGTTAGGCAAGGGTCTCTAATCTCAACTAGCTGACCAATTTTGTTAAGATCCGTGATATCAAAATACTTTAAGATATCTAGGAGTTGGTCCATCCATCTATCCATCCACATCCATCCCACATCCATTATAAATACCCCCTTCCCTCTCCCTCGTTTGCTACCCCACATCCATCCATCCCCCGTCTTCCTTCAGCGAGGGTAAGAGCGAGCAGCAACTGCGATCGAGTGCAGCGGCGGAGAGGAGAAGAGCAGCGAGAGGGAAGAGAAGAGAGTGCGCGTGTCGTGAAGGAGAGAGAGCTCACCGGAGCAGTTCGAGGCCGGCCGGCATGCACGTGGAGGAGCGTTGTGCTGGGGAGGTTTCCCCCGGTGCTGCTGTAGCTCGGGCAGCGGGCGGATGAGCTCGGCACGGCGGCGCGCAGCGGGAAGAAGATGAAGGAGGTTCTGATTCTGGGAAAAATTTCTCAGAATCAGACGTCTGGACCTACATCCAGACGACGTGGACGACGTCTGGAGGGAGCTCCAGACGACTGAGAGGTGCGTATTTTCTCCTATGCTTCTTTTTGCGGATACGACCATGCAGGTTGTTCTGCCGAAGCCTTGTTGCGTGCCGTGTTGAAAGAGTTTCGCGCGCGCGTGCATGATTCACTTTGGGAAGGCGCGGGACACACTCTCCCACGTGGTTCAGACGTCTGGGCGAGTCACCAGACGGCAGAGAGCGTCTCTGGACGTCCGGAGAGATAGTCGAACGTCTGGAACTAAGTCCAGACGGTTCAGCAGAACCCTTGGACGTCTGAGGAGCAACCCAGAGCGAGGTATGATTTGGACCCCTTTTGAAGACGTCTGGAAGATTTTCTAGACGTTTGATTTGAGTCAGAGTTGTCGTTTTTGACCTGTTTAGGGTCCGTTCGAAGTCCGATTTCTGCGTTTAAGATTCTGTTCTTCTTAGAATAAGTTCCCCTACTTGTTTGAAATACTTTTATCCTATTCTGAGTGGTTTCTTGTGGTTGATCCTTGTGGAGGACCTCGTTCTATTGCGGACTTGGGGTTGCGGAGGCACGTGGTCCTAACGATCGAACCCCCATTACTCCCGATTTTGCAGGTAGAGTGGCTTCCCTTAGTTACTTATAAACATAAATGCATATCGGAAATAAATGATAGATCCTAGGACATTGCATGAATCATAGGACCAGAAATACTGGAACGATTGTATTAAATGCCTGGAATGCAGTCTTGAAATGAGTAGATGGAATAATAACTGCCTTTAATTGGATAACAGCTGCCTGTGAAATGTAGAGTACTGTTGTTAGTAGCTGCTACATGTAATTTCTGTTGGTTGAAATTAAATACGAGCTGCTTGTATATAAATTGGAAACGAAAGATTGAATGTTGGAAACACCTGCTATATGTGAATAAACCTGAATGATGAAACCTAGTATCGCTTGGCCTGAGAAACATGAACATGAACCCTACGGGGAATTAGGAGTAGAGCTCCTGGAAATAAATAGAACGAAACTGGAAAAGTGAATGGGAAAGTGTGTTGTCTCTTAGGTACGTGGTACCAAGGGAAGCACATGTTACCTCTTAGTGTAGAGTGGAGCTAGCCGCCCAAGGGTTGAGACCCGGGGTTAGGTCTAGCCACTTTGTACCGACTTTTGGCTCTCGCGTACATAGTACCGGGGAGAGCTACTAGTGTAGGGAGAGTGCTAGCCACCCCACGGGACCCGGGGTTCAGTTAGTCGTCCTACACCGACTTGTTAGGCCCATTGGGTAAAACAGGATAGTCATGCGAGGGTGCGCGGACTGTGAAGGGGCGAGACCCCTGTTTGGTTACTGTGGAGGGGCTAGACCTCTGTTACTAAGAGGGCTCTGCCCTATATTGGTTCCATGCTGTACTTTGGGCGCACTCGTTAAGGGAAACAATTGACCGCGTGCCAGTGCGGGGTAGCTACCCGTGCGTTTATCGCGCGTGCCGTAGTCACCGTTATGTCTGTCAGTGACCTTGGGGTGGTTGACTGAGGGTAGGACCACCATGGGGGACTCTCCCGGCCAAGAGAGCACCACATGCTACTTCTACTTTTCGAAAAAGACTGCAGTCAAGATCGTTCCCACGAGGAACATTCGAGATCAAGAAAAAGACCTGATAAATGAACCAAGTAATGAAAGAAAGAATAATTAGTTGAATAAAGAAGAAATTAAAAACAACAGCTACCTGTCCACCTTTATTGTTTTTCTTAGCTAGCTGGTTGCCACTCTACTCAGCATTTCGCTGACGTGCCGTACATACCACATTTTTTAGGACCAGGTGTTGAGCAGCCAGAGCCTACGGCTGCGGAGGGTGTTGGGCCTAATAGAGCCCAGTAGTTGTACTTGTGTTGTGTCCGTTCCTGTAGTAGTGAGTATTTTGTTACACTTTTGTACTCTTTTATTATAAGCTTCATATTCTGTACCTGTTTTAAATTCTCTACTGTTGTGGTGGTGTGTACTGTAGTAGTTCTTTTCTTTACAGCTGTACTTTAGTTACTGTTAGTTGCTTGCATAGTGAATGTGATTTTTTTACTACTTTTTGGTTACTTTCTCGTTAGATGACTAGGTCTTAGAATCAATCGAGTCGGTCCGATTCTCGTGTCCTGTAGGGATTCGAGAAGGATTCGAGAATCGGATTGTAACAAACTTATACCTAGTGTTAGCTTGTTAAAGAAAATGACATGAAATGATGAAACATGTCCTATTTAATCAAGTCAAACATTATATTTGCTAAATTATGATGGCTACAAAGAACATTGTGCAAATTATGAGGGCTTTAAGAAAATACTTTTGCTCTTACCAATTAAATTTAATTTCTTAAAGAAGATCTAGATCGACCAAGTCTTTGCAACAAATTTTCAAGCCTTCCATCTTCCATTAAGTACAAAGAAAACAAGAGTCTTCCCTAACAAAGAGATACCATTGGCAAATTCAACATTCCACCAAAGTTGATCGACTCTACCACAATAATCACAGTTGCACTTCTTTCCTTCCTCAAACCTTGAAGCACGAAGGCAGGAGAAGTCCAAATGCCAAGACTGAAGAAAGGCCATCAAAACTTCGATGGCTAATTTACGTGAGAGGTTAACTAACCTAAATTTGAAAAGTTGAAAGAAAAGATATCCTCTATTTATGTTTATCGAAAGAAAGATGTTACGTTCTGGAGATCTCTTGTGGGTAACAAGCACAGGATAAGTCGCCTAACCGACGATAAGAACTGATGGGGGGGGGGGGGGGGGGGGGGGATGCCCTAATTAGGAGGGTATATCCTCTAAACTAGCCCAGGGGTTAAAGAGGGCTTTACAAGCAAGCAAGCACATGCTAGCGCTTCCCAAGTACACCAGGAGGTTTGGAAACCGAGTCTGTAACGAGCGCGTACCCCAGACGTCTTTTAAGACGTCTGGGAGGTGGCTCAGACGTCTGTCAAGACGTCTGGGATCACATCCAGACGTCTGACCAGACGTCCGGGATAGTTTACAGACGTCTGACGAACAGTTATACTCGCACGGGATATTCGTCTGCGCGCCTGTGCGCGCAGACCTGAGATCCGCATCTTCTCTGCGGCTGCAGGCGACTGCGGGCGTCTCTCTCTCCTCTCCGCGCGGCGTTAAAAGGGGGAGGGGGCGCGCCTCCCCTCCCGTCTCCACCATCTTCCTCCTCTCCTGCTGCGGGCGGAGCGAGCGGACGCGAGGGCGCAGCGGCAGCGGCGCAGCGAAGGCGCGGAGGAGCTGCGGCGTGCGAGGGCGGGACTCTGCCGTGAGGGCGAGCTCGCCGGGAGCGGCTTGGCCGGCCGGCGGAGGGCGCAGGGGGCGCAGAGCGTCGCGAAGAGGGACCTGCTGCGGGCGGAGCAGCGGACGCGCGAGGTGCGACGCGGGCGGCGTCGCGAGCGGAGGCCGAGCGAGGTTCTGATTCTGGAAAAATCTCCAGAATCAGACGTCTGGACTGATATCCAGACGGCAAGGGCGACGTCTGTGTGATCATACAGACGTCTGAAAGGTGAGTTCCGCTTTCTCCTTCTTCTTTTGTCGACTGACCGTACTGAAGGAGGAGGGTTGGCTGTGCGCAGGTGTTCGGATTCGTCATCCTTTGCGAATCCGACGTCTGGAAGTTGTACCAGACGGCGGGAGTGACCTCCAGACGTCCGGAGAGACCATCGGACGTCTGGGATCTAGGGGAGACGTCGCCACAGACTTCTGGACGTCCGGGGAACCCCGCCGAACAGGTAATTCTCTGATCCACCGTTTAAGACGTCTGGAAGGAGTTCCAGACGTCTGATTTTGCACAGTATTGTCTTTCTCGACCCGTTTAGGGCCCGTTTGGGCTCCGTTTTCCGCGATTCGAGTTGCGTTCGTTTCCGAATTTATTCCTCTACCCGCCTACAGTAGCTATACACTGTTTTGAGACACTCCTTGTGTTTGATCCTTGTGATAGGACCTCGTTCGGTTGCCGTCTTGAGAGTCGCGGAGGCGCGCGGGATTCCCGACCACGCCCCCACTACTTCCGTTGTACCTGGTAGAGTGGTTTTAAGCATTAATAAAATCTGTTAAAGTATGGAACCATAACTAGAACCTAGGGCATTGCATGAACCCTAGGAATGTATGGAATGATAGCTCCTAGGTGTTGCATGAATCCTAGGGCCGGAAAACTAGATTGTATGATAGATCCTAGGATATGGCATGAATCCTAGGATGGAAAAACTAGTGGAATGTATATTACTGCAGTCTTGGAAAAATGGAAAGGAATATATAAGCTGCCTGTGAAATTAATTAACAGCTGCCTGTTATGAACAAAGAAACATGTTTGAGATCATGGAAATTGAGAACGTGAATCTGGAAAGTGAAACATATGATGTTCTGAGATAAAGGGCTGGAACCCTACGGGGAATTAGGAGTGGAACTCCTGGAAAGAAAAGGAATGGAACTGAGATGTAGTTGTACTGTCTCTTGGGTACGCAGTACCAAGGGAAGTACCTGTACCTGTTTTAGTGCAGAGTGGGGCCAGCCGCCCCAGGGACCCGGGGTTAGGCTTGGCCGCTCTGTACCGACTTGTTGGCCCTCGTGTACGTAGTACCGAGGAGAGCTAGTAGTGTTAGGAGAGTACTAGCTACCCCACGGGCCCCGGGGTTCTGCTAGCCTCCTTCAACGACTTGTTAGGCCCACTAGGGCAAACCAGGGTAGTCAGACGAGGGTGCGCGGACTGTGGAGGGGCAAGGCCCCGGTTTGGTTACTGTGGAGGGGTTGGACCCCTGTTACTGAGAGGGCTCTGCCCTGGTTCCGTGCTGTGCTTTGGGCGCACCCGTTAACGGAAACGACTGACCGCGTGCCAGTACGGGCTAGCTACCTGTGCGTTTATCGCGCGCGCCGTAGTCACCGTTACGTCTGTCAGTGACCTTGGGGTGGTTGACTGAGGGTAGGATCACCACGGGGGACTCTCCCGGCCAGGAGAGCACCACGTGCTACTTCTACTGTTGGAAAAGACTGCAATCAAGATCGTCCCACGAGGACATTCGAGATCAAGTAAAGGATCTGAGAAGTAAATGAAATAGTGAGAAAAATTGAAAGATGTAAATAAAGGAAGTAATAGAACATAACAGCTACTGTACACTCTACTGTTGCCTTTAGTTAGTTTGCCACTCTACTCAGCGTTTTGCTGACGTGTTACACTCGTTACCTTTTTCAGGACCAGGTGTTGAGCAGCCAGGGTCGGCGGCTGCAGAGGACGCTGGGCCGAGTAGGGTCCAGTAGAGTTGCCACAGTTTTGTACCTTCTTTTGTTTCTGTTCTAGTGAGTAGTTTTGTTTCCGCTGTACCTTCTTTACCTGCAGTTTTTGTTATATGATAAATGTTGTTTTACTGTTGTGGTGGTGCCTACTGTAGTAGTTTCTTTCCTTACTGCTGTACTTTTTTTTGTTAGTTATATTCATGCTGAATGTGGTTTATTTTACTGTCTTTTGGTTACTTCCTCGTTGGACGACTGGGTCTTGGGATTAGTCGAGTCGGTCCGGTTCTCGTGTCTCGTAGGGACTCGGGAACCGGGTCGTTACAAGATGGTATCAGAGCAAGGTCGTCCCGAGAAGTGAATCAACTGACTGGAAAGTAACCAATTCACATGTTTATAGCTAGAGTAGCCACCACAACATATCTCTTGACATGAGCTCTTAGAAGTGTTGTTAGGTACCGTCTGTTTTGACGTTTCCGTTTTGTTTCGCGTCTCCTTGCAGGAGATGCCTCGTCGTGGGACTGGCGAGACTGGCCGCGGGCGCGGCCGAGGGCGAGGTCGGCGGGGTGGACGTGCTGTCGTTGACGTCTCGGTGGACCAGCCACCACTCCCTGGCATCCAGGCCCAGGACCTCGCCAGACTGATACGGGATATTGTGCGAGAGGAGCTCCACCCACCGCCCCGAGCACCTCCTCCTGGGGTTGCAGAGGGGGAGTCCTCTGTGGGACCACGCGACGGACGCGGCGCCGGACACGAGGGAGGGGATGGGCCCCTGCCGCCCCCACCTTCCTCCGACACTTCTGTACACGAGGCACCTTCGCCTGGAGGTGCACCAGCACCTCCCCTACAGCACCACTTCGAGCTTTTCGGGCAGTTCCGGAAGCTGAAGCCCCCCTCCTTCAAGGGGGATGAGGACCCGACCGAGGCAGAGGACTGGCTTGAGCAGCTGGAGAAGATCTTCGACACCCTTCGCCCCCCGGTGGAGTGCCGCGTGGCCTTTGCCACGTACCAGCTAGAGAGTGCGGCACACCGGTGGTGGAGGGCGGTCCGGGGACAGGAGAGGGACGAGCCGACGTGGGACCAGTTCGTCACCCTCTTCTGCGAGCAGTACTTTCCCCAGACGTGGCAGGACCAGAGGAGGCGGGAGTTCCACACTCTCCGCCAAGGGACGATGACCGTGAGCGCATACCGCACGCGTTTCTTGGAGCTGTCCCGCTTTGCAGCGACAGCGGTAGCCACTGAGGAGGAGCGCCTTTGGAGGTTCACCGAGGGGCTCCGGCCTGCGATCCGGGGGTATGTCAAACCCCTGAAGCTGCCGACGTTTTCGAGGGTGGTAGAGGCAGCCATGACTTACGAGGAGACCAACCCGTCCGCGCGAGAGACCGACGGCGGGCGGAAGAGGCCCTTTCAGCCAGACTTCTCACAGGGCCGGCGAGAACGGAGACACGTGGCGTCCGCAGGAGAGCCGTCACGTTGTGCAGGGCCATCAGTGGCCTTTGGGGGCCCTCGACAGGGGCCAGTCGCCAGCACCGGACCCCCGCCTAGTCGACAGCAGGGACTCACTGAGGGCGGGAGTCGGGTTCCCCTCTGCTACCAGTGTGGCCAGCCGGGCCACGTCAGGAGGGACTGCCCATCTAGGGCAGGGGGTCAGCAGATACTTCCCGCGCAGAGCACTGGAGGGCGCGCAGGAGGCCGCGGTTTCCAGGCGCGAGGAGGAGGACCGCAGTCGCGAGGAGGGTACCGGCCAGCACCTACCCGTCCGACGCAGAGTGTGGCTGCTTCGTCCGCACCTAGAGCTGAGGGGCGTATCAACGCCCTAACACACAGGGACGCCAGAGCTTCGGGATCCGTGGTAGCAGGTATGGTTTCAGTTTCTGGCAGACTCGTTTACACGCTTTTCGATTCCGGCGCTACGCACTCGTTTGTCGCAGACAGTTTCGCAGTTAGTTTGGACCAGGATTATACATTGTTAGAGAACCCGTTCGTAATCAGAGGTCCGAGTGGTCAGCTGTTTGTAGCTGAGGAGGTGTACACGGGTTGCGGGGTCAGCATCGGGGGACACAGCCTGCCAGCTGACCTGATTATGATACAGATGGAGGACTTTGGGGTGATCCTGGGGATGGATTGGCTGTCCGCTTACCACGCATTGGTGGACTGCTTTGAGAGGAAGATTGTCTTCTCCATTCCGGAGTTGCCTTCCTTCGAGTTTCACGGGCAGCCAGTGGACGGAGGTTTCAGGTGCATTTCGGCACTCCGGGCGGCGAGACTTTTGAGCCAGGGGTGTGAGGGCTTCTTAGCTTGTGTGGTGGCAGAGCACAGCCCCGTGGCAGACTTCCAGAGCATCCCGGTGGTCAGAGAGTACCCCGACGTGTTTCCAGACGAGTTACCAGGACTACCGCCCGAGCGTGAGATCGAGTTTGAGATCTCACTAGTACCAGGGACCAACCCCATCTCCACCGCGCCATACAGGATGGCACCGCTTGAGCTGCGAGAGCTCAAGTCTCAGTTGCAGGACCTTTTGGAGAAGGGTTTCGTGAGGCCCAGTGCGTCTCCCTGGGGAGCCCCGGTACTGTTTGTGAAGAAGAAGGATGGGACCCTACGCCTTTGTGTGGACTACAGACAGCTGAATAGGGTCACCATCAAGAACCGATATCCGCTGCCGAGGATTGACGATTTGTTTGACCAGTTGCGGGGTGCCACGGTGTTTTCCAAGATCGACTTGAGGTCTGGATACCACCAGTTGAGGATCAGGGAGACCGACGTCTCCAAGACAGCTTTCCGCACCCGGTACGGACACTACGAGTTTTTGGTCATGCCGTTTGGGCTGACCAATGCCCCCGCTGCTTTCATGGACCTGATGAACCGGGTGTTCAGACCGTACTTGGACCAGTTTGTGGTGGTTTTCATAGATGATGTACTCATCTATTCTAGAGATCGGACGCAGCACGGACAGCACTTGCGGATGGTTCTGGACACTCTGAGACGACGCAGGCTGTACGCCAAATACAGCAAGTGCGAGTTCTGGTTGAGGGAGGTGACCTTTTTGGGTCATGTGATCTCTGGAGACGGCCTGGCGGTGGATCCCGCCAAGGTCGAGGCAGTGCTCAGGTGGGAGAGACCGCGTTCAGTCACTGAGATTCGCAGTTTCCTGGGACTGGCAGGTTACTACAGACGGTTCATCAGAGGGTTTTCGCAGATTGCACGTCCTATGACACAGTTGACTCGGAAGGATGTGCCTTTCACTTGGACAGACGCCTGTGAGGCGTGTTTTCTGGAGCTGAAGGAGAGGTTGACCTCGGCTCCCGTGCTCACCATTCCTGACAGTAGTGGCGGGTTCGTTGTGTACACGGACGCTTCCTTGCAGGGGTTAGGAGGTGTGCTCATGCAGAGGGGTCACGTGGTCGCTTACGCTTCGCGGCAACTGAAGCCCCATGAGCATACCTACCCTACCCACGACCTAGAGTTGGCAGCTGTTGTCTTCGCGCTGAAGACATGGAGGCACTACTTGTACGGTGAGACCTTCGAGATTTTTACAGATCACAAGAGCCTCAGATATCTTTTTGACCAGAAGGAGCTCAACATGAGACAGAGACGTTGGTTGGAGCTCCTGAAGGACTACGACTGCAGCATCTCCTACCACCCGGGAAAGGCCAATGTGGTGGCTGACGCCTTGAGCCGTAAGGCGCCCGCACGCTTGGCCAGTCTACAGTTACAGAGTTGGAGCCTTTTGGAGGAGGTGGGCAGTTGGCGACCTCTAGAGTTACGAGGATACTGTGGGGCAGTGACGGTGACACGGCAGACCAGACCAGAGTTGATAGACCGCATCATCACGGGACAGATGGCCGATCCGTACTTGCAGTCTTTGCGCGACAGAGTACTGTCAGGGGACCCAGGGGACTTCTCTTTCACAGACCAGGTGTTATGCTTGAGGGGACGGCTGTGCGTCCCCAGAGACGAGGAGCTGTTGAGAGAGCTCCTGACTGAGGCACACGGTTCCAGATTCACCATACATCCCGGAAACACGAAAATGTACCATGACTTGAGACGCGAGTTCTGGTGGAGAGGGATGAAGCGGGATGTGGGTGAGTTCGTGCAGCAGTGCTTAGTGTGCCAGCAGGTGAAAGCCGAGCATCAGAGGCCTGCAGGGCCGCTTCAGCCGCTTCCAGTGCCAGAGTGGAAGTGGGAGAGCATCACCATGGACTTGGTGGTGGGTTTACCTGTTACCCAGCGAGGACACGACGCGGTCTGGGTAATAGTGGATAGGTTGACGAAGACGGCACGATTCTTGCCGATCCGAGTCACTTTGGGACCAGCACAGTTGGCAGAGAGGTACATCCGTGATGTGGTGCGACTACACGGAGTTCCGCGGGAGATCGTATCCGACCGGGATACCCGCTTTACGTCCCAGTTTTGGGCTGAGTTTCAGCAGGCTTTGGGGACGAGGTTGAGGTTTAGCACGGCTTACCACCCCCAGACGGACGGACAGTCGGAACGCACGATACAGACACTTGAGGATCTTTTGCGTGCCTGTGTACTAGACTGGAGGGGCTCTTGGGAGGAACACCTGCCCCTGGCAGAGTTTGCATACAACAACAGTTATCACTCGAGCATCGGCATGGCTCCCTACGAGGCTCTGTACGGACGGAAATGCACGGCACCCTTGAGTTGGGTTGAGGTGGGGACCAAGTGGGAGGTTGGCCCCAGGTTGATCCGGCAGAGTCAGGAGGTAGTTGAACAGATCCACAGACGACTCCGCACTGTCAGGAGCAGACAGAAGAGCTACGCAGATCGCAGACGCAGAGAGGTGCAGTTCGAGGTTGGGGACCACGTCTTTCTTCGTGTTTCGCCCATGAAGGGCTTACAGCGGTTTGGGGTGAGAGGGAAGCTCGCGCCGAGGTTCGTGGGGCCCTTCGAGGTCCTGGAGCGGGTTGGACCCGTTGCTTACAGACTTGCCCTTCCCCCGCAGCTTTCTGGTGTGCACGACGTGTTCCACGTGTCCAACCTCAGGAAGTACGTAGCCGATCCCAGCCACGTACTGAGTCACGAGAGCGTCGAGGTGAGCGACGACCTGACCTACCCCGAGCGGCCAGTGCAGATCCTAGACCGAGCCATCCGCAGGTTGAGACGAAAGCAAGTACCCCTGGTAAAGGTTTTGTGGAGGAGCCAGCGGTACGAGGAGGCTACCTGGGAGCCTGAGGCGGCAATGCGGGAGCGGTACCCAGAGCTTTTCGCGGGTACGTCTTTTCGGACCGGCTTCGGTCCTCTTTGAGTTTGTTATGGTTATTTGGACATCCTTTTTCCGCACCCTAGTTGGCGCAAGTTTCGGGGACGAAACTTCCTTTGAGTTTGTTATATTGTAACGAGCGCGTACCCCAGACGTCTTTTAAGACGTCTGGGAGGTGGCTCAGACGTCTGTCAAGACGTCTGGGATCACATCCAGACGTCTGACCAGACGTCCGGGATAGTTTACAGACGTCTGACGAACAGTTATACTCGCACGGGATATTCGTCTGCGCGCCTGTGCGCGCAGACCTGAGATCCGCATCTTCTCTGCGGCTGCAGGCGACTGCGGGCGTCTCTCTCTCCTCTCCGCGCGGCGTTAAAAGGGGGAGGGGGCGCGCCTCCCCTCCCGTCTCCACCATCTTCCTCCTCTCCTGCTGCGGGCGGAGCGAGCGGACGCGAGGGCGCAGCGGCAGCGGCGCAGCGAAGGCGCGGAGGAGCTGCGGCGTGCGAGGGCGGGACTCTGCCGTGAGGGCGAGCTCGCCGGGAGCGGCTTGGCCGGCCGGCGGAGGGCGCAGGGGGCGCAGAGCGTCGCGAAGAGGGACCTGCTGCGGGCGGAGCAGCGGACGCGCGAGGTGCGACGCGGGCGGCGTCGCGAGCGGAGGCCGAGCGAGGTTCTGATTCTGGAAAAATCTCCAGAATCAGACGTCTGGACTGATATCCAGACGGCAAGGGCGACGTCTGTGTGATCATACAGACGTCTGAAAGGTGAGTTCCGCTTTCTCCTTCTTCTTTTGTCGACTGACCGTACTGAAGGAGGAGGGTTGGCTGTGCGCAGGTGTTCGGATTCGTCATCCTTTGCGAATCCGACGTCTGGAAGTTGTACCAGACGGCGGGAGTGACCTCCAGACGTCCGGAGAGACCATCGGACGTCTGGGATCTAGGGGAGACGTCGCCACAGACTTCTGGACGTCCGGGGAACCCCGCCGAACAGGTAATTCTCTGATCCACCGTTTAAGACGTCTGGAAGGAGTTCCAGACGTCTGATTTTGCACAGTATTGTCTTTCTCGACCCGTTTAGGGCCCGTTTGGGCTCCGTTTTCCGCGATTCGAGTTGCGTTCGTTTCCGAATTTATTCCTCTACCCGCCTACAGTAGCTATACACTGTTTTGAGACACTCCTTGTGTTTGATCCTTGTGATAGGACCTCGTTCGGTTGCCGTCTTGAGAGTCGCGGAGGCGCGCGGGATTCCCGACCACGCCCCCACTACTTCCGTTGTACCTGGTAGAGTGGTTTTAAGCATTAATAAAATCTGTTAAAGTATGGAACCATAACTAGAACCTAGGGCATTGCATGAACCCTAGGAATGTATGGAATGATAGCTCCTAGGTGTTGCATGAATCCTAGGGCCGGAAAACTAGATTGTATGATAGATCCTAGGATATGGCATGAATCCTAGGATGGAAAAACTAGTGGAATGTATATTACTGCAGTCTTGGAAAAATGGAAAGGAATATATAAGCTGCCTGTGAAATTAATTAACAGCTGCCTGTTATGAACAAAGAAACATGTTTGAGATCATGGAAATTGAGAACGTGAATCTGGAAAGTGAAACATATGATGTTCTGAGATAAAGGGCTGGAACCCTACGGGGAATTAGGAGTGGAACTCCTGGAAAGAAAAGGAATGGAACTGAGATGTAGTTGTACTGTCTCTTGGGTACGCAGTACCAAGGGAAGTACCTGTACCTGTTTTAGTGCAGAGTGGGGCCAGCCGCCCCAGGGACCCGGGGTTAGGCTTGGCCGCTCTGTACCGACTTGTTGGCCCTCGTGTACGTAGTACCGAGGAGAGCTAGTAGTGTTAGGAGAGTACTAGCTACCCCACGGGCCCCGGGGTTCTGCTAGCCTCCTTCAACGACTTGTTAGGCCCACTAGGGCAAACCAGGGTAGTCAGACGAGGGTGCGCGGACTGTGGAGGGGCAAGGCCCCGGTTTGGTTACTGTGGAGGGGTTGGACCCCTGTTACTGAGAGGGCTCTGCCCTGGTTCCGTGCTGTGCTTTGGGCGCACCCGTTAACGGAAACGACTGACCGCGTGCCAGTACGGGCTAGCTACCTGTGCGTTTATCGCGCGCGCCGTAGTCACCGTTACGTCTGTCAGTGACCTTGGGGTGGTTGACTGAGGGTAGGATCACCACGGGGGACTCTCCCGGCCAGGAGAGCACCACGTGCTACTTCTACTGTTGGAAAAGACTGCAATCAAGATCGTCCCACGAGGACATTCGAGATCAAGTAAAGGATCTGAGAAGTAAATGAAATAGTGAGAAAAATTGAAAGATGTAAATAAAGGAAGTAATAGAACATAACAGCTACTGTACACTCTACTGTTGCCTTTAGTTAGTTTGCCACTCTACTCAGCGTTTTGCTGACGTGTTACACTCGTTACCTTTTTCAGGACCAGGTGTTGAGCAGCCAGGGTCGGCGGCTGCAGAGGACGCTGGGCCGAGTAGGGTCCAGTAGAGTTGCCACAGTTTTGTACCTTCTTTTGTTTCTGTTCTAGTGAGTAGTTTTGTTTCCGCTGTACCTTCTTTACCTGCAGTTTTTGTTATATGATAAATGTTGTTTTACTGTTGTGGTGGTGCCTACTGTAGTAGTTTCTTTCCTTACTGCTGTACTTTTTTTTGTTAGTTATATTCATGCTGAATGTGGTTTATTTTACTGTCTTTTGGTTACTTCCTCGTTGGACGACTGGGTCTTGGGATTAGTCGAGTCGGTCCGGTTCTCGTGTCTCGTAGGGACTCGGGAACCGGGTCATTACAGAGTCCATCCGTGTGGGTTTCTTTTCGGTCAGATACAACAATCGGCATGAAATACCATCTTTCATTTTCATGGCAATCTACCAAAGATAATTAGTGCCATGTTAACCAATGGTCCTAAAGTTTCACAGACGATGGTAGTATTTTAGCAGCAAATCCAGAAGGTAATGAGAATTGGATACGGACAGCGGATTTTCCAGTGAAGGAAAGATTCCCTTGGAAACAACCCGATTGGGGTGGGGGCGAGAGCACTCCACTTTCTCCAGACTCCACGCCACCAACGGTAACAATCAAACCCCTTACCCGTCATCATCATCACAGGTCACCCAACTGCAGGAAGTGCATCAGTCCCTCCCCCGCTTCGCATGTGCTTCCGTGCCCACACCCCACTCACCACTTTCTCTCCCTCTCTCTTCCCCTCCTATGTGGACGTAGACAAGTAGTGGAAGGTGTGGAGAGATAGAGAGAGAGCATTTCTGGCAGGAGTGACTCGCAAGTCTCCCTCCACCTGCCCCCTTCCTCCTACCACCTTACCACAGCACCACACCCCCCCGCCCCCATCTCCACCATCACAATCACAAAAAGCTCCCACCTCTGGCACACACATCCTCTGCTTCCCGCCGACGGCAGTGTGCTCTCTCTCTCTCTGTCATTCACTCACCCCTCCAAGGGAAATGATGGCGGTGGTTGTTGCCATCGACCCTTGCATCTGTCGGTAGAGCACACCCTACAAGATCCCTCCTTTGATATGCTCGGTAGTGCCCAAAGGCCGCTCCTTTGAGGGTTCTTGGGGAATTGGGTTGTTGGGTTGTGAGATTCTTGGGTGGATCTTGACGGTGCCCGGATGGAGAATGGAGGGGAAGATTGCTGTGTGAAGGTGGCGGTCCACGTGAGGCCGCTTATCGTGGAGGAGAGGCTGCAGGGGTGCAAGGATTGCGTCTCCGTCGTCCCTGGGAAGCCGCAGGTGAGGCCTTTTTTCTGGTGTTGCTTTGGTGTTTCCAGGCGATTGGAGTTTTGGGTATGAAGCAATTCCTGTAAATTGTGGAATACTTGGGTGGTTTTTTGAGGATCTGATGGGCTTGTGATTTTCCCTGGAGAGGAAGTTGATGATGTTGGGTTCTAGACATTCAGGAATTCGCACTTGGAAGAGCCATCTTTGTGATGACAACTGAATTGGAGGTGGTAGGACTTGTAGGTGGATGCAACTGCGAAAAAAATGCCAGCTTGGTGGAATTAGTTGGATCGTGAGACCGCTGATTTCACGGAGTTAATTCTACCAGAGATTCCAGCATTTCTTGATGCAGATCGGTACTTGTTTGATTTTAACTTAGGTGTGTGGAATTAGGTGCTACTGAAAGGAAAGAGAGCCCGTATGATATCTGTAATGTGACTACATGATGGAGGAAGCTGCCTGTGAAGCGGGTGGAGAGAGATGGTTGATTGTAGTTGGACCTATAATGTCGCTGGAGAACCGTATAAGTTTTTCTCTTTGGGAAATATACAGGAATGTAGCTTTCAGTCTTGAAGGAGGAGGAATGGCAGTTTCCCTGCGGACCATGGTTTAGTTGATTTAGACTCATTGCAATAATATAGAATTCACAATTATTCCATTACTTGTTTTTTTTTTCTTTTTTTAATTCAATTATTACAAGTGGTCTGTGAGGAGTATCCACTTGGTGGTATAAACCAAAGTTCTTTTGAAGTCAGTTCACCCTCTTAGTTGTTCCATCCTTAATTCAGTGGATTGCTTCCACATGTTCACCCGTGCTGACGTTGTCTTTTAGGTTAATTCCACAACATTCTTACCCAACAATTCGAATTAATTTGCCTTTTTTAACAGAATTTGAATTTATCGCATCTGAACTAGCGGATGTTGTAGTGATTGAGGTTTCATCTTGTCTGAAATATAGTGCATGCCAGTAATGCATCTGCCTTGCTATTGGTGAACTCACTACATCACATCCCTCACTGCATTTGGATTAATCCACCTGGTTATCCCTCTATGGCCCTCAATTTATTTTCTCCGTCAACGTCTTCCCTGTATCTGGCACATGGCATGAGCTTTATGCATTATGTTCGTCCTTTTTATGTCTTCCTAACTACCCAGTGTACCATCAGTAGTAAGGCAGCATCATTACTGTCTGTAGGAGTACTACTTTAATTTAACGAATCTCCTTTTATCATACAGCAACCCACAACATTCCCTTGTTTTGGAGCATCCTACAGAAATTCTCCACTAAGAGACTTTACTTCCAGATTTCGTTTTGTATATAAAAAAAATTAGTTTCTTTGCAGGATATCCACCCATTCCATGAGTTTTTACCATGCTCACTTCCTAGCCACCTGAAAGTGATGTCTATGGTTCTTGGGATTGTGATAATATCCCTTGTCCCTTGTAAGTTGCTTATGAATGAAAGCTCTTTTTAACTTCAAAAAAAAAAAAAGCCATGCTCACTTCCTATATTCATCTTTAATCAGGTTTATTGTTTTAGTGTTAATTTTCACTCTGAAATTCCCACCAATTTCTCTTACAGGAAGTGGCGGGAAAGCTAAATAAATGTTGGAAGAAAACCATTAGGCATGATCCCCATTAATTTAAATATATTCAAGTGGAGAAAGAATCCATGTAGTTATTGGTGTAATTGTTGCTGTCTCTGTTGTAATAAAGTGATGGTTGCGTTGACAGTTTCTTGATATAAGTTAAGGTTTTATGTAGTATATTGCAGATTTCTATCATATGTTTAGCCCAATTTTCTTGTTTAGCTTGTTGACAAATGGATTTTTAAAGATAGTTATGCTTGTTGGTGGCCACTTTCATATAGGTGCAAATAGGAACACATTCTTTTACATTTGATCATGTCTATGGAAGCACCGGCTCTCCTTCATCTGCAATGTTTGAAGAGTGTGTAGCTACACTTGTCGATGGCCTATTCCAAGGGTATAATGCAACTGTTCTCGCATATGGACAGGTTCATATTGTTTTCCTTTTCAATTGTAATTATGACTTTCCAAGCTAATAGAACTCTTGGTTTTTGTGTAAGAAGCAATTGATGGTTCAGAGTTAATGCAGACTGGTTCTGGGAAAACGTACACCATGGGTACTGGGGGCAAAGATGGTGGTCATGCTGGACTTATTCCTCAAGTTATGGATGCATTATTCAATAAGATTGAAAATCTGAAGCACCAAGCTGACTTTCAGTTGCATGTTTCATTCATTCAGGTATATCGGAGTCTCTTATCTGTAACTGCGAAACAAGTCTGTGTGTGCATCTTTTGAAAATGTTTTCTTGGATAGTTATGAAGTGTCAAGAAAAAACTGAAGATGCACTTTTGTTTCTCTATTTAAAGCCATGTTCTTTTTCATCTGAGAATTTTTACAAATTATTCCCTCGTATTTCTTTTTAATATGAAGATTCTAAAAGAAGAAGTGAGAGATTTGCTTGATCCGGTGGCTGGAGGAACTGCAAATGGAAATACAGGAAAAGTAGCAGCACCAGGAAAGGCACCGCTTCAAATTCGTGAGACATCTAATGGTGCAATAACACTTACTGGATCCACTGAAATTGATGTACAGTCACAAAAGGAAATGCTTGCCTGCCTTGAACAAGGGTCATTAAACCGTGCAACTGGAAGCACCAATATGAACAGTCAATCAAGGTCTAAATCTTCGCCAAATACAGTTTCCTTAGATATTAGCATTAATGAAACCACCCATTTCTCAATGTGTTTCTGCTGTCTAGATTGATATCCACATCACTTGATCACTTTTTAGTGTTTTACAGCTACAAGGAATATCTGTAAATGGGAAAAAAAACCACCAAGAACATTCCTTTAGTTTTTGCCTTCTAATGTTTTAGCTACCTATTTTCCATGTCAACAACTCAATTTTTATAGCCAAGCTTCCCGGTCCATCTGTTTGCTTGGTTCAGGCATGGACTTGTACATTTCAATAAATGGATGCTAGGAATTTCAATTGAACTGGTAATTATCCCATTAAATGTATCTCCTTCTTTATTTGAGTCTATTTATATTTTGGGGCTTTACATTAGTATAATTATAGTAAACTTTGATATTTTTGCTATAAGAGTACAGATGTTGGGTTGTAAATCATAGGCATTTGTAGAGGATGTTTGTCGTAAATTAGAAGTACTGTTATTTCTCTGTGTGAAGATTAGCACAGCGTGGTGGAGACTCCTTGGTGTGGAGGTGCACGCGTGGAAGGTCCAAGTGTGGATGGTGGCACACGAATAGAGAGAGAGAGAGAGAGAGACAGAGAGAGAGAGAGAGTCGGCAAGAGAGAGGAGAGGAGTTGAGAGAGAGATTGTGGAGTATTGTAGTATTCAACTCAAATAAGAATGACATTCTCTCTATATATAGAGTGATATTCCTCCTAATCTCTAAATAAGGAAAACAGTGGCTAACAAATCACTAATTGGAAATAAATATTCTACTAACAACTTGATTAATTGACACCTAACATACTAAAATCAGAAAACTTAGACTCAAAGCAACCTCAACCAAAACCCTTAGGGCCGGCACCCCTTGGTGACATCAGACCTGCCACATGGCCACTTATTCTCCACACCCTGAATTATGTAAATTGATATAAATTGTAATTATTGGTATTTAGCAAGTTACCCTTGTGCTTACCGTTTGTATTTCTCTTTGATGCCAGTCGTTCCCATGCCATCTTCACAATCATGCTAGAGCAGATGCGCAAGCTTGATTTAATTTCCAATTCTGATGGTAGCCAAAGTGATGACATGGTTGAAGATTACTTAAGTGCGAAACTCCATTTGGTAGATCTTGCAGGATCTGAAAGGGCTAAAAGAACAGGTTCCAATGGCATGCGTTTCAAGGAAGGTGACTTGGAAGTGACCTTTCAATCTAAAAATCATTATTTCTTGTTTGATGTTACCATTGTTCTCATATGAAATTGAATTCTTTCTAGGGGTTCACATTAACAGAGGTCTTCTTGCTCTTGGAAATGTCATTAGCGCACTTGGCGACGAAAAAAAGCGAAAAGAAGGTGCCCATGTTCCTTATCGTGATAGCAAACTTACTAGGCTCTTACAGGTTTGATATGCTCCTAATATCTGTCAGTTCATTACTTTAATTAGAGTTGAGAAAGTAGCAAATATGGTGTCTTCATCCATTTTTGTGAGGATCAGCCTCAAGGTTCAATAATGCATCCGCAGCATGAGCTTTACCAGAAAATTAATTTGATATCAACTCCATATTTCCAGCATAGATTTGTAGGCAAACAGAATAAAAGTATTTGTCTTGGACTTCTGACGAAATGAGGGACTTACTTTCAGTACACTTTTTCAGGATTCGCTTGGAGGGAACAGCAGGACAGTAATGATAGGTAAAGCTATCCCCAAATTTTTATTTTAGTGAATTGTTTGAAAATAAGCAACTATGTAACGAGTTCTTCAAACATTTCATACTTACTGTTGCCTTGTCTTTTCCAAATATGATGCAAAAACCCTGGCTATTTCATCAATTCACCTATTATGCGTTTCTTCTTTCTTTCCTTTTTTAACTTTCCATTGTTTCTTGTGTTTATCTTGCCTTTTCCCAATGATAATAAAATTCATGCTGCTGCATATCATTTGTATAATTAACGGATTAGTCATGGATGATATCTTCATCCAATGCTATTTAAGTGGATACAAGTGCATATATAAATAACCATGTGAGTGTGTTTTGAAGTGAAATCTTGCAGCCACTGCTGTTGTGTAACAATCAAAGAGTCATCATTGCACTGAGTCACTGCAAAATGGAAGTTTATAACTGTTTCCTGCCCTAATTGCTTTGACAATAAATGTAGAAGATGCTTGATACTTTCAATCTAACATGAATATCATTTACCTCGACTCCTTTCCAGCCTGCATCAGTCCAGCAGATATTAATGCTGAGGAAACTTTAAATACACTCAAATATGCCAATCGTGCTCGCAACATCCAAAACAAGCCCGTTGTATGCTTTTTTCCTCTTACTCTATCATCATTGGTCCATCACTAGTCTATTTCTTGGATTCTGACTTCACAGCTAATTAATCATTACAGGTAAATAGAAGTCCCTTGTCCATTGAGATGCAAAAATTGCGTCAACAAATTGAATACTTGCAAGCAGAGCTACTGTCTGCTCGTGGAGAAGGAAGCTCCTCTGATGAGATTCGGGTAAAAGAAATTTTTATGATGAAAGACTTTTTTGTAGGTTGCTCAGCACACAATATCATCTATTATTTTTTTATGCTTTTTTTAAATTTTATTCTTTTCAAAATAGATACTCAAGGACAGGATTTCTTGGCTTGAAGCGACTAATGAAGATCTGCGCAGGGAACTAAATGCATATCATAGTCGAACTTCTCTTCCCGACAACTATGAAAGAGATATTTATGTATGTAAATAATTCATAGCATCTATTGGTTTGACCCTTGTATTCTTTGCAGCAAAACCATAATTTTTTCTTCAATTTTGATTTTAGTGATAAGTAGTTAATATTTATCCTGTCAATTTATGGATTGCAGGAAAATGGCAACTCTGCTAAGGGAGATGGTACAAAAGATAGTGGGACATTGGACTACTTGATGACCGAAAACATAGAATGTAAATCTTTAGCCTTTTTTGTTTTTTTCTTTTTACAAAACCTTGACCCAAAAGTCTGACAAAGTTGATTTGCGAAATAACTCAACTTAGTGACTTCTGAAAAGACCTTGCAATAACTATTTTTGTAGATTGGTAAATAATGTACTTTGATCTCTTAATAGGACTAGAAAGAGAGAGGGAACATCCATAACCATACCAAATTGTTTGTCAGACATTCTCTTTTTTTCTCTGGAATGTTATGCTATCGTGAAACAAAAAAATTGTTAGTACTAGTGTGATCAGTTCCCTTTCTGTTACAATTAACTGTTCAATGTCCAAGAGTTCTACTCCTGAAATTAAGAGGTACAGGGAACTTGATCTTTTCTTCATTTGATTAGGTTAACTGTTGTTGACAGGTAATAATATCAAGGAAATAGATGAAGAGGTGGCAAAAGAGTGGGAGCATAATATCTTGCAAGACAGTATGGGCAAAGAGTTGAATGAGTTAAATAAGCGTCTAGAACAGAAAGAGGTAAATATTCTGTCAAAACTGCATGAGAAGCAGATTTTGCTATCTATTTTAGTACATCTCAGATAGGTTTCACTACAACATTTTGAAGAAAGTAATCCAAATTTTTTCTCCTTCTAGTTCATGCAAATTTACTGTAGCTTCTTTGCTAAAAGGTTTGTCATTGATAAAAGTTGACATATTTAAATAATGCGGAAGTAATAATATAAAAGCATTAAATCAATCAAGGAACACTTGTGTTTACGTGGAAACCCTACTCAGGAAGAGTAGGGAGAAAACCACGGGAGAACAACCCTGATAGGGCATGTTTCTCTATTATTCTTCTCAAAAAATAAGTGAGGAGGTACGTGCTTATTTATAGGTGACGAGTTGATCTTCACTTTCATTAAAATTTTAAACATAAAATGACGTATCGTTGTAAAGCTTCTGTGGTGGAAAGTCGACTATCAAAACATTTAATATTTATAACGACAGTGATTAGGTCATCTCCATAGGGAGGCAATAGCCTATTAAAACTCATTATCAAAATTCACTATTCCCTCTTTATTTCCCTAAAAAATCAAGTTAAGATTCCTTTTAAACTAACTAATCAATAACATTATATGCTGGAATCGTCATTATGCAAAAAAAGAGGAAGATGCTCATAAAGTCACCAGAATAAAATATTATTATCTAAAAATTCAAAATAGCGGCAATGGCAGTTAATGTAAATACAAATTCCTCACAAAACAGAGCTTTCGCTCTCTCTCTCGCGTGAGGGATGTAGCACCGGCGGCTAGCTGACGTGTGGTAGAGGTCGGCCAGACCTTGGTCGTCACATTGGTGGTGGTGGCACGTCCCGAGGTGGTCGGAGTTGGTTGCCGGCGGTGATAAGGAAGTCGAACGGTAGGTGGTGGAGGCGACGGTGAGACGATCGGTTGGCCCCTTGGCTCAAGATGTAGCTGCAGCGAGGTATAGAGAGACCACCGGTGGTGTGGCGATGAAGATGAGTGCTCGCAATGGCCACACAGAGTGAACCTCACCGGTGGCTCTTTGGGCTCCCGTGGTTGTTGCAGAGGTGGAAGTGAAGAAGTGGTGTAGCGGTCGTGCGTGTGGCCTGCTGGCCTGCTGGAGGTGCGCACGCGTGTGTTGCCGGTTGCTGGTGGGAGTGCGCTGTTGGCTTGCATGTGTGCGGCCGTGCGCGTGCGTGGTGGCGGGACAGAGGGGCGTTGGTCGCGCGCGGGCTGAAGGTGGTTGTGGTGTTGGTGATGGTGCAAGCGTTGGATGAGAGCTGCTACGCTGATGGGTTCACGTTGAGGGGTGAAACAGGGGAGGATGAAGAAGAGGGAAAACAAAGGAGAGGAAACTGGGTGTGCGCAGGGGGTGACGGTGGAGGTGATGGTTTTTTGGGTGGAGAAGGTGATTAAGGTGATGCTGGATGGCTGCAGTGGTGGCCGCACGTTGTCATCGTGCGACCGACGAGAGGAAGAAGGAGGTAGGTGTGCAGAGACCACGGTGCACGCTTTGTTTCACAGTGCAGGCGAGAGGGTCACGGTGGAGAGGGAGGAAGAAGATGGAGAGCGAGCGTCCAGATCTTTTAAATGCCTCTCCCATTTGTTTCTCCTACCGCGAATCTCGACCAGCAACCTGACGAATAAATCTAGGCGTTGCGTTGAAGCCGTGCTATTGCGAGAAGTCTAGCGGCGGTGGGTGCGGCTCATTGAAGCTGTGGATTCTGCAGGGAAGAAAAAAAGTGGGTTATTTACAAAGGTAATCCAAAATAATGCATGTAATGCATGCATGTTACCATAATGCACATTACCTTCTAATACTTGTGAATGTAATGTATAAAATATGCATGCAATCATTTTTATAAATTAATCTATTTATAAATCTAAGTATGCTATGTACATGTAGACATCATTCTAATATCTAGATATTTATGCATACGATTAGCCAACAAATGTGATCTCATCAATAGGCCATGACACACACAACAAAGTCTCACTACACTATATGGGACTAAACCACTGCACTTGTTTTTGTCAACACTCCCCTTCAAGCTAGAGCATGGAATGCTCAGCTTGTAACACAAAGAAACCTACTCTACACAACAGAACACAACACTCTGGACTGGTTCTTGCTTGTAGGCAGTAATACGGGCTGGAGCTGTTGAAGGAATTGCTGTAGTTGGCTCTGACAATGGCCTCTCCTCTTAAGACCTCAACTAGTGCTGGTGGCTCTCCATTTAATATCCCTGACACGGGTCTTCCTCTGAAGACCTTGAAGCTGTATCTCTCACATAGAAACCGACTAGACGCTTCCTTTAAGAACCTTGACAATGGATCTCCCTCTTTGAAGACTTTGAAACTCTAGACCTCCCAGAGTTTGGTTTCTCATGTGATGATTAGCTACTCCAAAAGTCTGTAGCGGTATCCGATGTCACCCATCGTGCCTTGGAATTTCAACAAAGGGACTCCTAAATGGGGGTGACTACAATAGGCTTCCACACTCCCCCTTTCTCCCATACTCATATGGTAAAAGAAACAAACAACGAGAATAAAATAACACTAGAGAAGAGTTTCTCTCCCTCTTCTCATGAACCTTCATCATTATTTATTTATTTATTTTTCTCTCTTATTTTTTCTCTGTTTTTTTTTAATTTATTTTTCCTTTACATCCCCTTTTTCTCTTTCTTCTCTCTCTCTCTCTTTTTCTTCCTTTCTCTTTCCTTTCTTTTTTTTTCCCTTTTTTTAAAACTCTTTCCAATAGTGGAGATCAAAACTTCATGATATAAAGTACCTAAAACTGGTTTAAACAAAAGAAACTCACGCAAAATAGAAATCGAGACTTCCGTTGGTGTTCCATGCACTTGCGTGAGATCTCCGTAGTGATCTCCACCGACTTGACCCCATCTCGCGCGAGATCAACACCTCATGCATCACCTCGAGGATCTTCTCTATCGTTGTCGTGTGCGGAACATCGAGACTGTCTGCTCGTCGAGGGGCGCCCCCCTCATCTTTTTCTTCGTCGCCCTATGCTCGTAATGGGAAGGGAGCTCCGCTCGCGGTGCCCTAATCCCGATGCTTGCATGCCTAATAGTTGTGGCGTGCCTCATCGGAGACGTAGTGGAGGAGGCATAGTGCAAAGATCCTTGCCTCCTCTGCGGAGGCTTGCTGAGGTCATTGCCGACAACATCGGCGCTTGCCTGAGCGTCGCCAATCCCACCAGGGCTGCGTGAGGCTTCTACGCGCCTCTGACGAGTGCCCCTTGTGCTCGCGTGCTTCCAGCACTCCCAGTGGTGGTGCGACCTCCACCTCTACACCATCGTCGACACCATCGCGCAGGAGCTCCGCTTCCTACTCGCGGAGCATTGCCCCCTGTGCCGTTTCCCGGTGTGTGGGCACCAAACCTCTGCCAAGTCTTCCAAGTTGACGATCGAGCTGTGCTCCGACTCGGATTCGTGCAACGCCATGGTGGAGTACATGCTTCTGAGGGTCTCGGAGGTGGCAGGGCTACTCCAGGTGGACCCCGTGGCCCTCTTCATTGGCCATAGAACCAACTTGCAGTACTTCAATAGGCTATCGCCTCCTCAAGTAAGAACCCTAGAAGGAGGCCTTTGGCTTTACATGCTTCTGATGGTGGAGCAAAAACAACTTTGTGATAATAAAAAAAGATAGCCCAAGAACAAATCCACTCTGATACCAAGTTGACATATTTAAATAATGCAGAAGCGATAATATTAAAGTATAAAATCAATCAAGGAATACTTAGATTTACGTGAAAATCCCACTCAAAAAAAGTGAGAAGAAAACTGTGAAAAAGAGCCCTGATAGGATATGTTCTCTATTTTTCTTCTCAAAGAATAATTGAGGGGGTACACACCTATTTATAGGCCACTATACCCACAACAAAGTCCTACTACACAGTGAGACTAAACCACTACACTTGTTTCTCTCAACATAAATAGTTAGATGTTGAAAGTTCCCTAGTTGTGAGGATATTTGATATACAGATCTTACACACAAGAAGCATATCACTTACCATCACTATCAAGAATCTTGGTTAACCTTGTTGTTTTGGATATTTGGGCTCTTTAATTCCTCTATATGTGCTTGATCTGATAGATTTCCATTGTAGCTCCCAGGTGCAGATATCAGGTTGGATAAACAACCTAATTAAAATGGGAAAAGTTAGTTTGTGGAAATTGGGAAGCAAAAATTTGCCAGTACTTTTGTAGAAGAGATAGAATGTGATATAAAGATGCATGTATTAAACTCACAGATAAGACTGTCATGTGGTATCTATTTGCAATGGCTCCCCTATATGGTAACTTTTGTGAACATTTTGTACAACAACCAAGCCTCCTCTCACACTAAGTGGGGTCAACTATATGGATTCTTTGCCTCCACTCAATCTATTGGACGTCATTTTTGGATTTAAATTAAAGTAATTGAGGTCATACTTAATAATTTCTTTCCAACACTTCTTTGGTCTTCCTTGCCCCCTCTTAACGAATTCAACCCCCAACTCCTTGCATCTCCTGACTGGGGCATTAGTGGCCTCTTTTGCAATTGTCCAAACCACTTTGGGCGTCTCTCTCATTTTATCCTCTATCGGTGTCACCTCAACCTTTTCTCGAATGATTTCATTTGAAATACGATTTTTCCTTGTATGACCACACATTCATCTTAACATCTTCATTTCTACCATAGATATCTTTTTCACGTGCCAATAGTTGATGGTCCAACATTCAAAACCATATAGCATGTTAGGTCTTATAGTTGTTCGATAGTACTTTCCTTTAACTTTTAAAGAAACCTTTTTTATGACATAGAACACCATATGTTTCCCTCCATTCAACCACCCTACATTAATTTTATATGTCACATCTCCATCAATTTCACCATCTTATTGAAAAATTAATCCGGAGTACTTAAAAATATCTTTCATTGGAATGCACTCTTCTTAAATTTTTACACTCATCCCTTCATTGTTCTCTTCATTACTAAACTTACATTCCATATATGTAGTCTTTGTCCTGCTTAGGCATAAGTCTTTAGCTTCCAACTAAGAAATTCCCCCACAACCAAGAAATGTAATCAATATTGTCAGAAAGATGCAATATTCTTCGTCATATTGCCCCTCAAAACGAAGTGTCAAATTTATGCATCAGAAGCGGTCTAAACTGTCTTCCTCAAAGTCTAGTTTTTGTTGATGATGTAGAATCAAGCTGTAATGTTTTGTAGCTACCTGCATATTTCACAATAGACTGAATTTATGTCAAATATGATCTGCAGTCGGAAATGAAAATGTTTGGAGGACTTGACATGATTGCCATCAAGCACCACTTTGGAAAAAAGCTCGTGGAACTAGAGGATGAAAAACGGATCGTGCAGGTTTCCTGAAATACCTAGTAGTTTTAGTTGATTAGTTAATACATCTACTCCTTTTATATGAAATAAGTTGCTTACACATGGTGGTAATTCCTCAGAAAGAAAGGGACCACCTCTTGGCCGAAGTTGAAAGTCTTGCTCACCCGGCTGATGAGCAAACACAAAAATTGCCAGATATTCATGCTCAAAAATTGAAATCTCTTGAAGCACAGGTAAACAATAGCCTATTCAGCTCTGTAGTGATTTGGAGGTTACTCAAGTATGAGTTTCCTATATGGCAATACAGATATTAGATCTCAAGAAAAAGCAAGAAAACCAGGTCATGCTCTTGAAGCAAAAGCAGAAAAGCGAGGATGCTGCAAGAAAACTGCAGGAGGAAATACAATACATTAAAGCTCAGAAGGTTATTATCCCCGCAGATCTCTCTTGCTTTAAGTATTCGCCTGATATTTTTGTTTTATCGCTTCCCTGCCACTTGCTTTCAGGTTCAGTTGCAGCACAAGATAAAACAGGAGGCAGAACAATTTCGGCATTGGAAGGCATCTCGTGAAAAGGAACTATTGCAGGTTTTTTATTTTCTTAGCATCCATTGATGACTTGGGCAGGGACCCAGTCATATTCTTGGTGTATTGTTAACAATATGCATTTACAATCTACTTTTACATTGTTATTGTTAATGTTCATTGGATGAAAAAAGCAATGGATGGCATCCTCTTTATCTTCTTTATTTAAAAAAAAAAAAGTAAAAGAAAGAAAGAAAAATATCTGCTGCCTTTGCATCATGAGCACCTAAAAGGGTTCGCTACTGCTGCTTCTTTGGTTTTACTTTTTATGCTTTCTCCTGTGGAATGGATATTCTGCTCGAAGTATCTGATCAGTATCATTATTACCTTTTGCAGTTGAAGAAAGAGGGGAGGAGGAATGAATATGAACGACATAAACTTCAAGCTCTGAATCAAAGACAAAAACTGGTAGCATATTTTTGATATTTCCACACTGAAGATACATGAATTCCACTCTTTGAGAAAAATATATATACCATCATGAACATCTGCATTCTTTATTGATAATCACATTTATACTTTCTCCTCTTCAAGGAAAAAAAATGCAGTGACATTTTATTAGTGTTGGAGTTATAGGATTTAGTTAGATATAGGTTTGTTTTTATTAGGATTGAGAGTTCTGGTTAATTTTTATTCATGTTTGCTATTTTCATCTTCTATTGGATTTAGTATGTAATTCTTCCAACCTGATTCTCTATATAAAGAGGTTAGGAGACTCTATTTTCAATAAGATTGTGGTTTATTTCTTCCACATGATATCAAAGTAAGGACCATCCTAAGGAAAGAAACCCTAACCCCGAACCCCTCTCTTTCTTTGCCTAGGGAGGCACGTTGCTACCGCTTCCTCTCCTGCCTAAGGAGCAGCACTGTGGGCCCCTCCTCCCTCTCTATCCTGTCGCTGCTTGGAAGAGTGGAGTCACAACAACCCTCCTCCCTCTCTCTCTCTCCCTCTCATGTGACTACTGGAAGGTGGGAGCACCTCTACCGCCTCCTCCTTTCTCTTATCTTCCCTACATTGCCTCTCCTCCTCCCAGTTGGACCACTACTATGGCCACTCGATTGTCGCTGTGGCCACCATTGTTGCTATTGTTGACTTCTTTGCCTCCCCATGGATCAACATGTTGACGTCTACATTATCTTATGTGCACACAAGCACAACTGTGCACATGGATTTCCCTCTGGCGTGAGAATTGAAAATTAGAATTTTTTTTCAATGGGAGCTGAGGATTCTACTGAGTGAGCCATCCTCTACTACTGCTACTGTCAGCCTGCCACAAGTCTTATAGCTACTACTATTGCTACTAGTTCTTCTGGTCGAGTTACTACATCTAGAGCATCCTATCCTACTACTGCCCTTTATGATGATGGTGATGACTGGTGGAGGATCTGAGTGAGGCCCTCGTCCCCTACTCTACTGGGGGGGACATCGATCTACGACTTTGCGAGAACCCTACCATTGGGGTTCTTTGTCGAGCGCATCGATCTACGGCTTTATGAGTCCGGCCCCCCAGGGTTTACCTCTAATTGCACAGAGGGTTCCTAGTTATAAAAAAAAAGGCCTAAAAGTAATCACTAGCCTTTGGAATTTGAAATCAAAAGATTAGGTCATTAATGTGAGTGGGACGAAATAATTAATTTTATTTCTTAGAAATGAACCTAATATCTCTTTATAGAGAAGAGGTTTGGGTAAATAACAAGGCATGTCCTGATCAATAATAAAAATAACAAAAGTGGTAAAACAACTAAAATAAATGGGAGTCTCAAACCCTCAAGCTGGAGCATAGATGTCAATCATGCTCAGCTTGAAACGGCAATAGTCAAACGTCCATCAAGGTAGAGGCTTCGTGAACACATCGGCAGTCTAATCCTCAAATGCAACATAAGTGGTATGCAACAGACCACGCTGTATGAGATATTTGGTGTAGTGGTAGTCAACCTCAATGTGTTTGATGTATTCATGGAACATCGGGTTGGCTATATATGTAGTCGCTTGATTGTCGCATCTCATCTGCATAGGTTCTTCAATCTGGATATGCGAATCATGCAGCAGAGACCGTAACCAGACCATCTCTGCAGTAGCCTGGGCCATCGCCCTATACTCTGGTTCTGCACTGGAGTGAGAAATTGCCTCCTGTTTCTTGCTCCTCCAGGTAACCAGATTATCATCCGTAAAGGTACAAAAACCAGTGGTGGATTTTCTGTCAAGTACACATCCCACATAATCAGTATCGGAATATCATACCACTATCATAGGAGAGCCTCTTTGAAAGAGAATACCACGACCTGGTGTTTTCTTCAAGTATCTCAGTACCTGCATAGCTGCCTACCAATGCAGTTTCGTTGGCCTCTCTATAAACTGGCTAACTTTGCCTATTGTTAAGGCAATATCAGGTCTGGTGATAGTCAGGTATAGCAACTTGCCCACTAACTATCTGAATGCTCTGCTATCAACTATCTCTGTCTCCCCATCATGAAAATGTGCCTTGGGGTCCATAGGAATATTGGCTGGCTTGGACCCCAGCATCACCTATCTCCTAAAAAACATCCAATGCATACTTGCGTTGAGAAAGAACAATCCCATCTCTACTCCTAGCGACCTCAATTCCCAAGAAATATCTAAGCTGGCCCAAATCCTTCATAACAAACTGTTGTGCAAGAGATTCCTTGACCTGCTTTATCCCAGTTTCATCATTGCTAGTGATAATCAGATCTACATAAACCAGTAGTGCTACCACGTCATTCTTCATTTTCTGACAATCAGAGAGTGATATGAAGACCTCTGCATCCGCATCCTCTACAACACATCTAAGAGCTTCTGAAATCAGGCTCTTGGGCTTTGCTTTAGGCCATAGATGGCCTTCTTGAGTCTGCACACACACTCCACATGAACCTCAAAACCTGGAGGCTGCTGTATGTAAACCTCATCTTGAAGATCGCTGTAAAGAAATGCATTCTTCACATCAAGCTAGTGTAACCGCCAATCTCTGTGAGCAGCAACAGAGATGAGTACCTGAATAATGGCAAGCCACGCAACGGGAGAGAAAGTATCAAAGAATTCTACTTCATAGGTCTGGGTGAACCATTTGTCACCAACTTGGCCTCAAGGTTGTACTTCAAGGTAAAGACCCATCTAGAGCCAACTAGTTGCGTGCCTGTAGGAAGTTAGGTGAGATCCCAAGTTTGTCTACTCCAAAGCACTGTCATCTCATCTTCGATGTCTTGACTCCACTTTGGATCAAGCATGGCTTACTAGTAGGTAGACAGAATGTGTGAGGCTATAAGTGCCTGACAAAAGTTGCTAAGCTAAGAAGCAAGATCATCTGCAGCCAAACTACCTGCAACACGATATCTGGACTCACATGTGCGGGTGGTTGTGAAATTGCGATAATGATAAATTTGTCGTCGTAAGTACGAAAACACGTCGTTTTAAATTTATAAAATCATCTCCGAAAAATATAAGAATAATGTTGGGAGTATGAGTCGTCTCACAGGAAGGTGGGGATATCTAGATAATTTTCAACCTAACTCAACTATTTTTTATAATTTTTTATGTTTTAGTATTATTTTTTTATAATAAAATCAAATAAATGAAACAAACACGGAAACAAATACGAAGAGAACACGAAAATGCAAATAATAACTTTATTACTACTAGAAAGTTAGAATAAAATGTAAACAAATAAAACATAGAATAACAAGAAGATGAAGAAGAAAGGAAAGAAGCTTAAGAAGTCTGGCGAGGTCGTGACAGGGGTTGAGCGAGCCGTCAACAATCGTTGGTGGAACACGTGCGCAGAGGTGAGAGGTCGCAGAGACGTCATGGAACGCGGAGAAGATGCGCTGAGATGAGGGAACACACAGGGATTGTCGAGTATCTTGAAATAGAGAAATAAAACACCGAGAGAAATGCAAAAATAGCGAGAAAGATGTGATGGACATGTAGAGAGAGGAAGAGAGAGTGTGGGTGTGTATAAAGAGAAGGAAAAAGAAAACGAGAAGAGGATGGTGATAGTGGGCGTGCAAGATGGAGGGAAGGAGCAGGAGAAACGTATGGAGAGGAAGGAGAGGAGGAGAGGGTGGTAACCGGAGATTGGAGAATGATGGTCGGACGTCGTGGTCGTGCGGCGGAGTTGAGGTTGCACAGGTGCGTTCACATAGTGTCGCAGACTTGCATCGATGGTGCAACGCCAGGCTTCGCGATCGACGACGAGCCGTTGAGGGCAAAGCCCGCAGTCTGTGGTGGGCGTTGTCGAGACTGTTGTCCACACGAGGAAGAGGGTGGCAGTGGTCGTGGTTTGAGGAGAATGGTAGCATCCTCCTATCGTCAGAGAGAGAGAGGGGAAGGACGAAGGTCGTGCAGCCTGTGTTGATCGCAGTAAGGGAGACAGAGATCGAGAAGGTGATGGTGCGGTGCGTAAGCGATTAGAGTACGTGAGGACGAGAGGGATCGGGTGAGCGGGGGGAAAAAAATGCATGCGCGGGAACGAGAGAGAGGGAAAGTACATGAGGGAGAGAGAGAATGAGATCCGGAGGCCATGGCTGATGATATGAGAGAGCGTGTGTATTTATAGAGAGGAGGGTACATCGGTTGATGGGAATGGGATTTAGTGGGATAGAGCTAAGTGGGGATATTTTTTGTTAGGATGGAAAAGTCGGTGAGGGAGTTTTGGGTACGTGGGTTTTGGGATGGTCGGTGGTGCATGGAATTTGAGGTGGAATTTAGTTGGCTATGCATATGTAGGATTGGAGGGTCAAGTTTACGTGGGGGTGTGTTGTGGAATAGGAAAATGACAAATAGTGATAGGATTAAGAAGGAAATTAGGAATGTTGTGCGGGATTTTTGATTTAGGTGGGAAAATAGGTTCCTAAATAAGCTAAAGGTAAGGGTTAAATTAGGTTTCGGTATAGGAAATAAGTTTTACCCCATCATACATTTGAGCTCAAAATAATTTTTCCTCTCTGTAAAGCTCTCATCAGTTTCAAACCTGGTTCCTGCACACATATAAGCAAAAAATATCAACGCACCAGATATGAGTAGTAGGAATATTATATAAGAACCCCTAGAAATGCATTATTTTCAAAATGATGCCACATGACTAATCTAGTAGGAATATTAGCATTAGTTAGGCATAAATTATATAAATAAATATGGACATATCAGCGAGGTGCCTTCCTAATGGCAATAGGAAGGCCACAATCATCTGGTATCTCTGACTGACTCGCTGCAAAAGAAGCCTCACTATTACGGTGATATGCACTGTCAGGGGGATCAGGTCTAACTAGACTATCACTATCATCAGAACTCATCTCAACTGCCTGTATAATATCAGTCACTAATGCGGGTGGTGGCCTCTGTAGTGTTGCATGAGATCTACTATATGTACATAGAGGACCATGCAATCTTTGGTAGTCATCTAAGGGGGTAGTAGAGCTCGAAGAAGTCGGGTGAGGTGTGGAGCCTCGAATCACCCAAGTGGAAAGGGGGAATAGGCATGAGAGTTGTATCATCATGAACACTCGTTTGTTCAATAACAGAAAAATATGGTATCTCGTGAAAAGTCACATCAGCACTGACATAATGCTTGTGGTAGATGGGATCATAATATCAGTATCCCTTTTGACTCCTAGAGTACCCTAAGAAGATGCACTTAACAGCACAAGGAGTAAGCTTGTCAGACCTGGTGGTGGCATATAAACAAAAGCAACACAGCCAAAAATCCTGGGAGACACATGGAAAAGCTTACCATCTGTATGCAATAAGAGAATCAGTATCTACTCGTAATAGATTGAACTCAACATCCTGTTAATGAGGTAGCAGGCTGTCAAAACAGCATCTCCCCAGTATCTTTGTTGAACACTTTGGTAGATAAGAAGAGTGCGAGTAATCTCTAACAGGTGCTTGTGCTTCTGCTCTGCAGCCCCATTCTACTGTGAGGTATGGGGACAAGTAGTTTGGCGGATAATCCCACGAGTTCTGTAAAGCTCAGTAAGTCTAGCAGTGCAAAACTCAAGGGCATTATCTGTCGCTACAATCTTTACTGTGGCGGAATACTAAGTCCTGATCTCCAAAAGAAGTGTCTCTATAACACCTCTAACCTCTGCCTTGTTCTTCAGAAGAAACACTATGACACTTTGGTAAGGTCATCGACGGCAACAAGATAATAATGATGTCCTATCCTATCTGGAACTCTACTTGGTCCCCAGACATCCATATGGAGTAACTCAAAAGTTATTGCTGATCCAGGAGAAGTACTGGTAGGAAATGACTGATGGTGCTTACCTAACTGGCAAGCGTCACACCTAATGGTAGTGGCAAGAGAAATATGTGGAATCACCCTCCTGAGACGATCCAAAGGCAGGTGATCGAGACGCAGGTGCCACTATAAGGCACTCCCACCATCATACCTGTTGGCTCCTGCAAATGGTCCCTAGTCAAGGTGATACAAATCATTCTCCTCTATACCTTTGGCAATGGTCTTCCCAGGGAACTTATCCTGAACAATACATCCAACCTCATAAAAAATAACCCTACAATGAAGATCTTTTGTGATCCTGCTCATGGACAAGAGACTCATGGGAAACTCTGATACATGTAGTGCTCTTAGCAGCCGCAACATGGGGGTTACAGACACTTTCCCTTGGCCAACAACTGGAGCGTGCCTACCATCAGCAGCCTACACTGTTCTCCCTTGTGCAACAAAACTTAGTGACCGAAAATAGCCTTGATCCCAACAAAGATGCTGTGATGCACTAGAGTCAACCAACCATCCTGCACCATGATGACTCCTGTCATACTCCTCCAGCATCAAGTCTGCATACTCCACTCTTCCCATCGTAATGGCAATATCCAAACGTCATCTCTACTCCTGAGATTAGCATTGTGCCTAACACAGACAAAGGGGATCACCAAGGGCTAGAACTCTCCATTGTAAGCCAAATAAACAGGAGAGTATGCTACCCTCACGATCTGAAATATTTTTCAAATCATAAAGGAGATCACTACAATCAAATTGGGCCTTAGGTGTGAGGATTCAAAACCATAGAAGACTAGAGGCTCACGCCAAGACAAGGGCCCCCTTTGCGTGTCTAGAGGGTGCGCATGGCAAGGGGAACGGCTCTGCACACCCACAGGAAGCGAGAAGGCCCTGTGCGCCGCCACCTACAGGGAGAAATGCCCCAACCGCGTCAACTGTGCCGTTAGGGTGACCTGCTCCGGTCCCTGCGTGATCGCCTTGAGTGGTCTAGGCGCTGCTGCAGGGGTCGATGCTCCTTCGATGGGCCCCTGTGGGGCCCTTCACGAAGTCCCCTGCTGGTGCTAAAGGTCGATGGAACCTCCCTTACGCCCGCGAGGAAGAAAGAAAGGGGGCGACGATGGTAAGAAGGACAGGTTTTTGGTGTTAGGGTTTCAGAGGGACTCTTTCCGATGGGAAACCAATACCCAACCTAGGATTATGCTATGATACCAAGTGGGACGAATGATTAATTTTATTTCCTAGAAATGAACCCAAAACCTCTTTATAGAGAAAGAGGTTTGGGTAAATAATAGGGCATATCCAGATTAATAATAAAAATAACAAAAGTGGTAAAACAACTATAATAAATGGGAGTCTCAACATTGTGCTAAAAACACACTTTTAAATGCTCAAACGATCATTTTCGAATCGTTTAGTCGATCAATTTAAAGTTTGATTGATCAAAATGCATGAGAAATGTGTAATTAAGCTTTTGGACAATTTTGGTCAATTGAATGTAAAGTTTGATCAATCAATCAACCAATGATTTTGATCGATCAAAATGTGAAGAACTATGAACAAGGTTTCTTGGTCTATTTTAATTGATCAATTTTAAATTTTGATTAATCAAAGCTTGATTGTATACTCTTTCGCACATTATTTTAACTCATTATAAAAATCGATTTTACTAGTTTCTTTGAGCTTATTTAAAGGTTAATTCTAAGATGCTTTTAACTATATTAAAGAACCTTTTATTAAATTGATTTAATAATTCTTTTGGTCAATGCCATTATAAAAACCTACTTCAACTTGACTCTTCTTCTTGAGTTTGCTTGTAAATTTTTTTTTTTACTTTGCTTACTTGTACAACTCAAGTCATCTCTTTTGCAAGTATCTTCATCCTTGAACTCTTCATTATTATCTTCTTTGAAGAACGTATCATGCTTGGTTATCAAGGCTTACACTTTACTTGAACTACAACCTTGATTATTGACTTGAATGCTCTTGCTCTTTACTTGAGCTTTTATCTTGGCCTCCAAAACTTGGTCTCTACAACAAGCTTAGCTCAAGCAAAAGTACAGCAATAATAAACTCGTAGAGCTTAATATCATATTAATAAGGGATAATGCACTGGGCATGAAGGCTATAAAAGAGTTTTTAGCCAAAGTACTTGTTACAAAGGACTTAGGGTTACTTTAATACTTCTATGGGATTAAGGTAATCAAAAGTAGCCGTAAAGTTGTATTGTCTCAGTGAGGTTGGCATGCTTGGTGCTAAATTGGCCTTAATTCATATGGATCCTAGCATACATCTACGTTATGACCACTCCTGACTTGTTGATGTTACATAGTATAGATGTCTAGTGGAAAAGCTTCTATAAGTCCTGGCTAAATATAGCCTTTACAATTAACAAGGTGAGCCACCTCATGGATATGACTAGGAGGGTATCCTAAGATGCAGCTATGATGATTCTTAAGTACCTAAAGTTATCCCTACGAAAGGGCTTGTTATTCATCTATGGGAAGTCGTCGAATGTGGTGGCTTATACTGAGCCTGGTACTAATTTATACACCTTTGTCATCGGAAACTTGGTCAACTAGAGGAGTAAGAAACAAAAAATGGTGGCTAGATCCAGTGCAGAATCGATGGCTAGACCCAGTGCAAAATCTAATTACAGGATTATGGCTTACGCTACGATTGAGTTGATATGGATTAACTCCATACTTGGAGATCTCCATATCCCTAGTCCAAGGGAGATTAAATGTGATAACAAATCATCCTTCTTTATCAAGTACCTTGCAATTCAAAAGTCTCTCTGGCTAAAGAATAAGCGTGTTCTTGGGCTGTCATAGAAACATAGATAGGGTAAACATTGGAATGAACGAAACTTTGTTTTTTTGTACATGCTCACTTGCATCACTTAGACAAGTGCTCTCCGAACCGTGCAATAAGGTCACCCATAATGCAACCTTCCTACTTGAGTTACATAGAACCTAAGCCATGCCCTTTCATGATATCAGAAAATGGCAGCCTTTTTTAAGGAGGGAAATCCCGGCTAGAAAAGTGTTCCATGAAAGAACAAAGCATGTGGAAATCAATTGACACTATACACAAGACATGATCTAGAAAGGACTCATATGCACTTTAGGTGTGGCCTCTATAGACCAAATTGCAAACATGTTTACTAAGGTTCTCCCGCATCCTTTGATTAGTATTATTCTAAGCTGAGCATGATAGACATCTATGCTCCAACTGAAGGAGGTGTAAAGACATAAGTGGTTCCTTTATTTTCTTTAGATCAATTTTTGTCATTTTTACATTTTATGAGGGCATTCTTGTATTTGTCCCCTAGACTCTCCTATACATAGAGATCAATTCCTTCTCCATATGCATTGCCTGACTTTTCAATAATGTGAAGGCCAAAATATTAAAAAGGAAAATGATGGGATGCCAAAAACTATATCTTTACAGGTTCTCCAGAGAAAGACTGAAGAGGCTGCAATGGCAACAAAGCGCTTGAAAGAATTGCTAGAAGCTCGGAAGTCAACCTCTCGCGAGAACTCCAGTAAGTCATTTGTAACAAGAATTTTTTTTCTGATTCTTTTAATTACATAATTCATACAAAATATTTGTTCTTTTAGTGGTTTCAAATGGAAGCTCTCCCGGTAACCAGGTATATCCCCTTGTTTTTCTTTTGTTTTTTTGTCTTTTTTCTAACTGTTCAGTTTCGGTAAGTTTACTCAAGCTGTGTTCTCACCTTAAATGAATATCAGAGCAATGAAAAATCCTTACAGAAATGGCTAGAACATGAACTGGAGGTCATGGTCAATGTGCATGAAGTCCGGTCAGAATATGAGAAACAGAGTAAAGTGTATGTAATCATAATGGTCATGTTAACTGGTTGACAAATCTGTTTCATCTTGCTTATATTGTTTTTTTTAATACCTTCAGCCGAGCAGCATTGGCAGAAGAGTTAACCATTTTAGAGCAAAGTGAGGAGATGATGTTGAAGGGCCAGGGTCCCCCAAGGGGGAAGAATGGATTTTCCAGGTTACTAGCTTATTATCTGAACTTAAATATTATATATACTGGGAAAGTTTTCTGTTCAGAAGGATTATTGAAGAAGCTCAAGGAAGTTAGCATCTAGCAAATTCTTATTAGCCTTTTCTATGATAGAAAATATAATACTTGTCACCATTGAACTGGAAATATCAGAACTTTGAGCATTGTCCGTTTTGGCTTCTTTCTTATAATTTTTACATCCATTCAGGATTTTATCAATGCCACAAAATGCAAGATTGTCAAGAATAGCTTCATTAGAAAACATGGTGAGCATTTCATCAAATACTCTTGTGGCAATGGCATCTCAACTGTCTGAAGCAGAGGAGCGAGAACGTGCCTTTACCAGCCGTGGACGATGGAATCAGTTGCGATCAATGGCAGATGCAAAAAGCTTACTTCAGCATATCTTCAATGTTGCTGTTGATGCTAGGCAAGGCTATAGAAAAGTCTCTTTTTCTTTATCCTTCATTTTTCTTTATTTCTTTTTCTTCAAGTTATTGAAAAATGCTTGTTAAAAGAAAAACTTATTGAAAAACAAAATGAAATGATAAACATCACAGTTCAAATATAAGAACCCAATTCTAAACATAGTGACTCTAAACAAATCTTTCTTCCCATAGGTGGCTTATATGGTTTCTCTATTGTCATTCCCATGTGTCCTTGGTGATATCACAATTTAGTTCCATATAAGCCTTATGCTTAATGGTTTCTTCCATTTTTTTTAAAGTTTTACTGGCCGATCATCTAGGGCTCTCTGTCTGAATTTCTTAAATGCAGAAAACAAGCAATGTCAGACTAAAAAAAAAAGGGCTGCTGTTGGCACCAATCCAAGTTTTTTCCTAGACTATCGTAGCATGCACCTACAATATCCAACATGTAATGAAACCCTATCTCAACCTGCTCTTGTTTGCTAGATGGTGCTGTTGCAGTTTCATTGTAGGGCGGTCCAATTATATAAAATGTGAGGAGATTTACATGGCACTCCTCTCATTAGAATGCTTTCAAATCCATTGCATGGCTACACACCAACCTGCTAGATCTCATTACATTAGACCCATTTATTATATTGGACCCACACATCTACTTTATATAAACTCTATTTAATGCCCCTTGCATATTATCTCAAGTCTCAATCATGAAGCAGGAGATGGCCTTAAAAGGGGACGAATTGCGGACACTAGTAACAGATTGTTTCAGAATAACCACCGAATTGTGTGTAATGAATTGTAGTTTGCCTGATAAAATTGAGTCTTTAAACACCCAATTGCTATCCTTGTACATGTAAATGCATGATACGTAGGTAAGATGTGCTTCAAATTTCTCATACTTTGGTGTTTGCTGTATTTATAGATGCCAGTTAAGGGAGAAAGAAATCGAGATGAAGGATCTAAAAGGACAGTTAAACGAACTCGTCATTTTATTACAACTGAGTGAAGCCAGGAGAAAAGAAATTGAGAAGCAGCAGAAAGTCAAAGAACAGGCTGCGTCCCCAGTGGTGACACCCCCATCCACTCCGGTAGATATTTACTTCTATAAGAATGGAAGTAAAAGATCCAAGCTTTAATTTGGTAAACAACATTTTTAATGGATTAACGTTCCATTCCGTAGGTAAACACAAATGGTTCTCTGAAACACAGTGCGGATGACTCCAATCCACCATTGTCTCCAGTGTTGCTACCCGCTCAGAAACAGCTCAAGTACACTCCTGGAATTGTTAATAGCCCAAGCACCGGGAGAGCGACCTTCATGAACCGGGATCCCAAGGTAAGAACTTGCCATCCTCGGATGATTTTTTGTGTATGCCATCCCAATTGGCATCTCATCGCTCCGCAAATGGCTTTATGTTGTTGCAGATGGTGCCTGTTTCACAAGCATCGATGGGAAGGAAGCTAACCTTGATTAGTCAATCTGGAAGGCTGTGGAGATGGAAGAGAAGCCACCATCAGTGGCTTTTGCAGTTCAAGTGGAAGTGGCAGAAGCCATGGAAATTGTCAGAATGGATTAGGAACAGCGACGAGACGCTCCGGAGGCCAAGGTCTAGACCATTGCTCCTTCAGAAGACATGATGGATCAACTACCCTTTGTGAAAGTAGACAAGTATAGCTTGTGGCCAACATTGCTGACTATTTCCAGGAATGGTGGCAATAAGAATCTGACCAAGGTAGATTGTTGTTCTTTTTTTCTTGTTTCTCTGAGTGGTATTCTTTTAGCATGAAAGGGATAATTCATGTCGATAACCATGCGCAGGCATGAAAAAAGGTATAGTATAGGATGGACACTTAATGGTTACTTGCCTCCGAAACGGATGCCAACCTAGCTGAAGTTATCGGGTCACTGACTAGATTGCAACACGTGTTGTGAGATAGCAAATGTGTGCGGAGTTTGTTGTTAATTCCCTCTCGTCTTGGTGTTCATATAAGTGCAGAAGAAAGGGTCTTTGGTGTTTATTTTGTCTCTGTGCAAAGGTTCTTTCTGTAATGTCTTCGGACGCAGCTTTTATCTGATACTGTGAAGTTTGTTGTGCAGTATATTTTTTGTATTGATTTGCAACATGTAAGCCTTATGCATATGGTTGATGTTGTAACATTGAAGTCTGGAGCATGTGATGTTGTTTGAGAATTTCTCTCATTGTTGCGTGTGGAATGTGATGTGTAATGAAAGCCAAGCTGTTCAGATTTATGAAATGCCTTCATTGTATCAAAGTCCTTGGTCGCAAGCTTACTTTGCTATCTTGTTCAAGCAATGATGTCGATGTCATCTTTGATGATGTCATCAACCTATGAACAAATGAATGATCTTTTTATTCTTTCGAAACATGCTAAAGGGCAGCCTGGTGCATGAAACTTCCGCTATGAGCATGGTCTAGGAAAGGGTTGGACCAATTTGATTCTTCTGTACCCAAGCCTTAATTCTTTTTGTATTTTTAACAAGAGGTTATTTCCACACGACTTGAACCTCTAACCTCCAGGCTGTTAACGCCTGTTTAATGAGAAAGAATGCAAATATAAGCAAATAACAGGTTTATGTGGAGGACAGGAGGGGTGTCAAAATCAGACGCACCCAAACTCATTGAATCCAACCTCTGTATGTGGCCCGATAGATCGAGTCTTGGGTAAAAGAGAGGTTGAGTCTTGGGTAAGTAATTTCACTCGTGGATCCACTTGATAGAAATCTCATTGACCCATTAGACCCGTTTGGTCAAATGGTTGCAATTGGATCCTACTTTTATAAAACAGATCAAGTCACAGGTGATGGTAATGGATGTTCCAGTAAATGGGTCAAATCAAACCAGATAAATGATAGGTCCACCTTGACGGATCAATTTGGCTCAACCTAATTCATGTGACAACCTTAACCATACATTAAAGATAGGGGAAGAAATCACGGTCAAAGACAAATTTCACATGAAAGAAACATGATAGCACATGTTTGGTAGCATACTTTTCAGAGACGTGCAAACTCCCTCCCTCCTGCCCACTCCACAACTGCAACGGCTTCTTCTCCCCCTCCAACTCCCCCTTCTATCCACTCATGTTGTTGTCGTTGTTTTTGTCGTTATTATTATTGTTGCTGCTGCTACTACTTTGGTGGTGGCGGTGATCATGATGTCAAGAGAAGAGTGAAGGAGAAGAAGGAAAGAGATGAAGGAAGGAAATGACGACTTAATGTTTCATCAATCCAAATCAGGGGAATGTTAACCTAAGTGGCATTTCTACAAAAAGAGTCATAATTTTTTGTGACATCAACAACAATACTTGCAATATATTGGCAAAAAAATAATTTCCATATTTTTTAGTAACACATATGTAAGAACCCCTTTTTCCTAATTCAGTACTTACTTTTTACCGCAAAGTTCCCGTAAGTGCCATAAAATCGATCTTGCTTTTTTTTTTAATTTTTGAAGCATCTGGGGATGACATGTATCTAATTACTCAATTGAAGAAGAGTTCATTGAAAATATGGTTAAGTATGACTTCATTTTGCTTGCAATAAAATGAAGTATGTTTTTCGGATCAAAATGGGATCCATTAAACAATAGATAGGTGATGGAAAACATCAACTAATTTTGACCAAATTGTGATCCATCTAACAGAAGATGGAGCACGGCACACGTTACCTGCTCTTGACAAAGATAATGACCTTTATGGCTCTATCCCGTGAATGCACATCATTTATGGAAACATAGTTCACAGGAAAAAAAGATGAGATATGCTGGAATCTTTTGAAGTTCCTTGGATTAAATAGTGGAGCGATGAGAAAACTACGTGCACAGATAGACCATGAGCTATTCAAAACCGTGTACTCCAAACGTCCGAACAGCACGTGATAACAATTTTTCTCTCTGTCGCCACAGCAAGGTAAAATGGAGGAGACATTTAATTTTGATAGAAGAGATCTAAACTTAAACCTTTAATTTTTATAATATTTAAAAAATTGATGTGCAAAAGATGATTAATTCCTTTCAATTTACCTAAATGAAACTCTAGATCATAAATAAAATAAGCCTCTTTGTCTCTCCATATTCCTGTTTCTATAATTTTTTTAAATAGAGTACAGTGATGAATGAGTTCGAAATCCTTTCCAGATATATGCATGCTACACATGCCTCTTGTTACTCTACTCCACCAAGCAGAGAAGGAAGAGCAGGAATACCTTGAATGCCTAAAAGACCTCTAGGCGAAGTAGAAGATGATGAGTTACCTCTGTAATTCACAAAGGCACAAGGAGGAGGCTCTCTAGTAGAATGCTAACTCCTCCCAGGAATAATTGGATAAATAGGCACAACGGTGCCATTTTGTGGAAGAAAAGATTGCCCGTCTCCACAAGCAGATAGAAAAGCTCAAGCAGGACATGAGGTAGAAAAGAGGGAAGTGCCTCAGCCTCTCTAACCTTTGCTAGCCCCATGAGATTTGGACAGCCATTTCTCTTCATGGGCACTTCAATCCAGTGACGATAGCTTTTTACCCGAGATTGTCCACCAAGTTATGTAGAAAATGAGGGGGTTCCACCCCCGAATTTACATTACCACGTATCCCTTCAAGGAGGAGGTGAGGAACGTGCTGTGGATTCCCTACCAGGAGGGGGTAACGTAATAATTGCGGAAATAAATAATAAACAATCTCACTAAATAACAATCGCACAAAGTACACAAAGATTTTTAGGTGGAAACCCAAACCGGGTGAAAACCACCACCTAACCCTCTCGAGTTAGGATTTTCCGATCAACCAAGTTGATCAAAATCCACTAAGCGAATCACTTTAAACGAGGGTGATTCAACCTCAAATACAACCACGCTACAAGTGCGAGGGTAGCGTTCCTCAACCCCTTCTCTTCACGAGAAGGATTTTGTCCCACGAAGGAGACGGGAATTCGCAAAGCGAATACCCAACCAAATAACAAAGATAAAACAAGTAATCCTATAGAGCCAACAAAGTAATATTTAACCTAAGCTTCTATAGGAAATAGGATGCTTCCCTTTGAAAGGAGTGCGTCAACAACACGGATGCGTGTGCCACGCGACGGCGCAACGTCGCTCTCGTGAACAACTACGGGAGAGCAGGTGCGTAACAGCTTGATGCTCTCAAGATGAAGAATTAGAGCTTAGAGAGCAAGAGAGACACAAAATGGTTTGAAAGTGTATTGGCAGGTATGTCTTGTGTTTCTTAGATGTGTATTGGTGTGTAAAGGCTCCCCTCTATTTATAGAGGCCTTAGGAAGGCTTTGGAAGGCTTAGAAAAGCTTCCATAGCCGTTGGGTACAAAGCCCAAGTGAATCAGCCCGAAATCAGGAACAATCATTGTTCTGACAGGCTTATCAGACGTCTAATTCTAGCATCAGACGTCTGGAAGATCACTTTAAGACGTCTGATGATAAGGTCAGACGTCTGATTTTGGGCGGGTCTCTTCTTGACTTAGATCAGATCTAAACAGGGTTCTTGTGCAAGCCCATCAGACGACATATAGGACGTCTGGCACTATGTCTGGACGTCTGGAAACTTACTTTTTCGTGGGAATGGATTTGCAACAGCTAGAAAATCTCTGAGAAGAGATTTTCGGGTCAGTCGAGGCAAAACGGCCAATTATCAGACGTCTGGAAAGGCCTAATGAAACGGTCGGCGACAACTATGACTAGGTTTTGCTATAGCGTTGTAGTATAGCTAGTTATTGCCATCATTTCAAATATATATATTTTTTTTACTCGGGAATAACAATTCTCCCGAGGTCGAACTCAGGGAGCAAGTCGTATTCTAGAGATATACATGTTCTATTAAAAAAATAAAGAGAGAGAGAGAGAGATGAAAGTTTGGCTTCTTCTTCTTCTCTTCTTTCTTCCTCTTTGTCTTCTCTCCTCTTTGGCTTTTGTTCTTCCTGTTCTTCTTCTTTTCTTGCTTCTTGCTTCTCTTCTTCTTCTGCTTTCTGTTTCTTCACTTGGCTGCTCCTTCTCTCTTCTTTTCTTCTTCTTCTTTGTCTTCACCTGTCTTCAGGACGTCGTCTGATTTTCCAATCAGACGACTTAACCCGCGGATGCTACAGTGTCGCTTCAGTTCTTCTTCTTCCGCAGTCCTTCTTCTTCTTCACCTGTGCCTGCACACTTCACGGTTTACACGTCAGAGGGCAAAACCTACCCTACCCCCTACCCCCCGCGTCTCTCTCTCTCAGAATTCGCTCTTAGGACAGCTCTCCCAGAGCAACCGGGTAATCGGGTACGCGGGTCACGCCCGGGTCCAGGCCCACCGGCGTGCGGTGGTGGGCGAGGAGTGCAGGTCGGGCTAATCGGGTCAGGCCAGGTCCGCGGGGCGTGAGCGCGGACGAGGCCGGGTAGTCGGGCGGGTGCGAGGGTCCTCACCCCGTGATCAGGAGGCGAACAGCTTAAGGCACTTTTTGCCTTTAAGCGCCCGCGTGCCTCTCAAGGTTTCCGAGGTGGGACTAAATGTCCCACCCCAATTGAGCGCCTGCAGCGGAGGAGGCAGCTGGCAATCGCGGCTTCACGTGAGGCCTTCGCCCCAGCTGCGAGCCTGGGACTCTTCGCGGAGATGCCCCGCGCAGCCTGGGAGTCGGACCTGGGCGAAGCGCACCTGGAGCTGCAGGTTGAAGGTGCTTCTTCAGCGCAGCAATGGCGACGGCAGTCGAGATACCTGTCCACAGAGGAATGGCCTCTCGGCCTAATCAGATACGCGGAGAACCTTCGCCGTGGCATGGCGAAGGTGGTGGGGGGTCTAGCAGGCGGCGGGGTGGAGCATGAGGGCCGCCCTAGGTCAAACTGCAGCGCGGGAAATGGGTTTGTTCAGGGGGTCTGCAGAGGGCGAGTGGCGGGAAGTGGAAGGGCGGAGGTTGATCAGGGTGAGGAGGCGGAGGTTCTGTGAAGGTCGGAGAGTCGTGTGGGGTGGTGGAGTGATGGGGGCGGGTCGCCGGAGTGTGGCCGGAGGTGGAGAAGGTGAGGGCGATTGGTCGGAATCGAGGGCGACAGTAAAGGTTTAAAGTGAGGAAAAGGAAGAGGGGAGGAAGAAGAGAAATTATACCTACTTAGCAGGACGAGGAGGGGCTGGAGGAGGCGACAGTCGTATTGACTGTCGCCGGAGAAGAAACTGTTGGTGCTAGAGCACCACGATCATTTGTTTTGATGATGACAAAACCGTAAATAATAATGCATAAAAATCCTCCCCCTTTTTGACATTATCAAAAAGGTTTAATTGATTTTACATTTCTTATAACTCCCCCTTAAAACATGCTCTTCTATGAATTTATTTTAACAAAGGTGATATTCTCCCCCTTTTTGTAACAATGCGATAGCTATTATTTTTCTCCCCCTTTCTAAAGGAAATTTAGCTACCTTACATCTCCCCCTTAAAAATTGACAATTAGCTCATCATTTTTTAACTCCCCCTATCTAAATGCTTATGATAATAAGATAGGGTTAAGAATTTTTACCTCACCTACCATGGCCAATAAAATGGCCCGAATGGTGGTGGTGGATGCCACATCGGATGGGGCTCCCATCCGTAGCTTGGAGGCCCGGGCATCGGCGCCGGTCTCCAATCTGGTGGTCGACGTGCGGCGGGTCCGTCGTTTGTTCGCCGTCTTGTCGGTCTTCTTGTTCTCCTCCTTGGTCTACTCCTTGGTTCTCCCAATTCGAGTTGACCAGCCTTGAGTTTGTAGGTCCAGTCCTGTGTATTGTAGTTATCCCTGAATCCTACAAAACAAGATTCTAATTTTTTCTTCGGTATCCACATGAGCTTGGATCCGGATTTGTTAGAGGGTCTCCTTGATGGAGATCCTTTCTCAACCTTAGGGCTATAAAAATTATCTACTTTATTGATTAATTTGTTGGAGTTTTCCCTAAGACATGCAATTTCTTTTTCTATAATACTCATCTTAGTCTTTAAATCAGAAATTTCTATTTTTAGACTATCATTTTCCTCAATCAATTTATTATTTTCATTGATGAGGTCTTGATTTTCTAACAATAGGTTATCAATTCTAGGATTAGCTTCTAGATCCTTAAGTTTTATTTCTAACCTATCATTTTCAGATTTAAGAAAGCTAAGATTCTTTTTCATGCTTTTGTTTTCTATCCTAAGTGATTTACTAATCTCAAAAAGTTCATTAAAAGCTTCTTGAAGATCGAGATTTACCTCGTCGTCGGAGTCGCTTCCGCTTTCACTGTCGCTATTGGTTCCCCTGGCCATGAAACCAAAGCAAGTGGTTTCTTCTTCTTTTTCTTCTTCTTCCTCCGAGCTGGAATCCTCACGAGTGCCTTCCAACCTCTTCCATATCTCGTGGGCGGTGGTGCACTCTTGGATTCGTTCGAATTCCTTCGGACTCAATGCGCAGTACAAGGCATTCATTGCCTTTGCGTTGAGTGAGAGCTCTAGAATCTGCACCTGCGAGTAGCCTCCTTGGGGTCGCTTCGGGATCTCGTATGGGGTTTCGCAACATCCCCATACCTCGAATTCAGTGGCCTGGAGCCACGTCTTCATCCTCAGCTTCCAGTAGCTGTAGTTGTTCCCATCAAAGTAGGGCGGACGGGTTGTGGACTGCCCCTCGGAAATCCTGATTGCTGATGTGCTTCCCTCCATTTGATCTCTTGCCGGGTTGTTACGCCGAAACAGCAAGACCTGCTCTGATACCAATTGAAGGTTTCCCTACTAGGAGGGGTGACGTAATAAAATTGCGGAATTGAATATATAAAGCAATATCACAAAAAACAATCGCACAAGTACACAAGTAATTTTAGGTGGAAACCCAAACCGGGTAAAAACCACCACCTAACCCTCTCGAGTTAGGATTTTCCGATCAACCAAGTTGATCAAAATCCACTAAACGAATCACTTTAAACGAGGGTGATTCAACCTCAGTACAACCACGCTACAAGTACGAGGGTAGCGTTCCTCAACCCCTTCTCTCCACGAGAAGGATTTTGTCCCACGAAGGAGACGGGAATTCGCAAAGCGAATACCCAACCAAAAGACAAAGATAAAAGAAACAATAGTCCTATAGAGCCAACAAAATAATTAAACCTAGCTTCTATAGGAAATAGGAAACTCCCCTTTGCAAGGAGTGCGTCGACGATGACGCGGTGCGTGTGCCACGCGATGGCGCAACTTCGCTCTCGTGGACAACGGCGGGAGAGCGGGTGCGCAACGGTTGGATGCTCTCAAGATGTAGAACTTGAGCTTAGAGAGCAAGAGCTTCTTGGACACAAGAGTGTGAGAGTGTATAGCTAAGTGTGTCTTGTGTCTTTCTTAGTGTGTGTTTGTGTTGCAAGGGTTCCCCTCTATTTATAGAGGCCTTAGGAAGGCTTTGGAAGGCTTAGGAAGGGTTCTATAGCCGTTGGGAACAAAGTCCAAGTGAATCAGCCCGAAATCAGGAACAATCATTGTTCTGACAGGCTTATCAGACGTCTAATTCTAGCATCAGATGTCTGGAAGTTCACTATAAGACGTCTGATTCAAAGGTCAGACGTCTGATTTTGGGCGGGTCTCTCCCTGACTTGGATCAGATCTAAACAGGGTTTTTACGCAAGTCCATCAGACGACATACAGGACGTCTGGCACTATGTCTGGACGTCTGGAAACCTACTTTTACTGTGGGAATTGATTTCCAAACGTTGCAACGGCTAGAAAATCTCTGAGAAGAGATTTTGGGTCAGCCGAGGCAAAACGGTCATTTATCAGACGTCTGGTAAGTCCTAAGGACGTCTGATAAGGCTCTAACGGTCATAATCTTGAGTGTTTTCTAAGCCAGCCAACGGTCTACTAATTGGACGTCTGGCAAAGTCATCAGACGTCTTCTAAGACGTCTGGTCTAAGGTCTGGACGTCTGATTTCATCAGACAGAACTAACTATGTCCAGCCTAACAGTTACCAGACGTCTGAAACAACAGTCAGACGTCTTAAAATTCTTTATCAGACGTCTGATTTGGGAATTAGACGTCTGGAAGTGCTGTTTGAACCCTATATTGGTTTTCTAAGTATTCTACAGAAAACCTAAGTATCCTAGGGTTGTGCAGGTGTTCCTAGGACTACTTTTAGGGTACTTTGAGGCTCTTTAACATAATGTTCTAAGGAATAAAAAAGAGCAAGAAAATAAATACAAGAGATACATGAAAGGATAAAAAAGAATCTATCCTATTCTTCTTGTCTTCCATCTCCAATCTTTCGCTCCACGCGAACCTCCTCTGTTTTCCGTCAAGCTCCTCCAATCCGTCCTGGATGCGAGCTTGAACTCCGTCTAAACACGTCGACATTTGCAATTGACCTGAAATCTAGGACTCAAATTGCAAATGTTAAATAACACGTGTTTTGTTATCATCAAAATCGTAAATAATAATGCATAAAAATCCTCCCCTTTTTGACATTATCAAAAAAGTTTAATTGATTTTACATTTCTTATAACTCCCCCTTAAAACATGCTCTTCTATGAATTTATTTTAACAAAGGGGGGGAGATTGTTGGTGCTAGAGCACCACGATCATTTGTTTTGATGATAACAAAACACGTGTTTTGATGATAACAAATCAATTCCCACAGTAAAAGTAGGTTTCCAGACGTCCAGACATAGTGCCAGACGTCCTGTATGTCGTCTGATGGACTTGCGTAAAAACCTTGTTTAGATCTGATCCAAGTCAGGGAGAGACCCGCCCAAAATCAGACGTCTGACCTTTGAATCAGACGTCTTATAGTGAACTTCCAGACGTCTGATGCTAGAATTAGACGTCTGATAAGCCTGTCAGAACAATGATTGTTCCTGATTTCGGGCTGATTCACTTGGACTTTGTTCCCAACGGCTATAGAACCCTTCCTAAGCCTTCCAAAGCCTTCCTAAGGCCTCTATAAATAGAGGGGAACCCTTGCAACACAAACACACACTAAGAAAGACACAAGACACACTTAGCTATACACTCTCACACTCTTGTGTCCAAGAAGCTCTTGCTCTCTAAGCTCAAGTTCTACATCTTGAGAGCATCCAACCGTTGCGCACCCGCTCTCCCGCCGTTGTCCACGAGAGCGAAGTTGCGCCATCGCGTGGCACACGCACCGCGTCATCGTCGACGCACTCCTTGCAAAGGGGAGTTTCCTATTACCTATAGAAGCTAGGTTTAATTATTTTGTTGGCTCTATAGGACTATTGTTTCTTTTATCTTTGTCTTTTGGTTGGGTATTCGCTTTGCGAATTCCCGTCTCCTTCGTGGGACAAAATCCTTCTCGTGGAGAGAAGGGGTTGAGGAACGCTACCCTCGTACTTGTAGCGTGGTTGTACTGAGGTTGAATCACCCTCGTTTAAAGTGATTCGTTTAGTGGATTTTGATCAACTTAGTTGATCGGAAAATCCTAACTCGAGAGGGTTAGGTGGTGGTTTTTACCCGGTTTGGGTTTCCACCTAAAATTACTTGTGTACTTGTGCGATTGTTTTTTGTGATATTGCTTTATATATTCAATTCCGCAATTTTATTACGTCACCCCTCCTAGTAGGGAAACCTTCAAAAACTGCCCAGAGGAAGGGGCGGTGGCGAGGAGAGGGCCGGAGAGGCGCCAGCTGGGTGCGGCGTGACGCGGAAAGATCGAGGGAAGGTAACCCTACTGCTGGTAGTGCGGTAGGGCGACGAGGAGGAGGAGGAGAGGCCGCCGGAGCAAGGGGGCGTCTGTCGGAGTGGGAAGGGAGGAATTGAGGGGGTGTCTCCGTCAGATCCGAGCTGGGAAGAACGGCGGAGCGACGGGGGTATTTATAGGGGCAGAACTAGAGAGGAAGGCGGAGGGAGACGACGTGTCTCCCTCGCTGGAGGAAGGATACCCATACCGTCCGTGCGTTCGCACGGCCGGTATGGGTGGGTACAGCGCTCAGGGGGGTGTCCCTGCGGTGGCTGACGATGCAGGGTACCCCCCATTGACTTGCCAGGGCCCCTCCCTCACCCTACGCAGCGCCATGCTCCGCGCAAGGTCGCCGGAGCATGGCGCTGCTCAGGTTTTGCAGGAGGGACCTAAACACAAAGAACGAAGGAGAGTTAGGGGCCAAAATGTGAGGGTTCAAAAGTTGAGGGCCAAAAAGTAAATATATGAGGACCAAAGTGTAAAGTTGGTCAAGAAGGTTTCTTCTTAGGCCCAAGTTTTTATACATGACTAATTAGGACCTAAGGATTCTGATGGTGAATTTTATTTCTAGATTAAACATTGCTTGACCGATCAATTTACGTAAAAACCCAAATTAAGTTGTTAATTGGGCATGGTTCTCAATGTAGGTCAAAATGGGTTCCTAAGGCCAAATTGAAAGTCCTAAACCCTAGAGATTATTTTTCTATGAATTTTAGAGGGTTTAGTTGATTTTTACCTTGCCTCGAACCATGTGAATTGAAGTGGGTTTGTTTTTAGGGTTATAGGATGTCATTTAATTCCTTGGAGTGTTGTAGCCCTTATTGAGTCATCTCATCCCACTTTTCTTCTTATTAGGTTGTTTTGACCTATGTTTGGATCCTGAGTTACCCTATTTTCAAATCGGATTGGTGAAATTGCATTTTTACCCCTCAGTTTATGTTTTCTTTGCAAACTCAGAATCTCTCTGAGCCAAGCCTTTCTAAGGTTATGTAGGAGCTTTTATTCTCTGTATTAGGTCAAAATGAGCTAGTTATGGCTCATGATGAGGTTCTCATCATACCCCCATGCCTAGCTTTTGCTAGTCCCTTAGCAAAAACTTAAGGTTTCAACCCTTGTTCTAGACCATGAAGTTCTTAATAGCTTCAGATAAGTACTTTTTCATTTAAACTTAGATTAGGTTAGAATGCTGACCATAGGCTTAAAAGGTACTCTAGTACCAATCAAGATCCAAATCTGTTTAGCCTCAGCCTCAGTCCTTAGCAAAGGTTTTTAAGGCCCACAAGAACTAACCTAAGGTCTATTGGACTTTGTGGTTAAAGCACCCGTGCTTGAAATGATTTTAGCCTTGGTTCAGTTCGCAGTGCGTTTTATAAGAGAGAGATAGAAAGTTTTTCTGTTTGGAGAGTTTTCTCTTTCTTTTTCTTTTTAGTTCTAGCCTAGGATTGGCTTTTCAACACGGTCTGTATCAGATTCCTTGCTCCCATCATCAATCCTCAAGGGTTCCTGGCAATCGATACTTCGAGATAGCACCGCCCATGGCAACCCCCGGAACCCTGGCTATTGAGATTTCGAGATAATCCCATCCATGGTGTTCCGTGGTTGAATTCAGACCCTGGCAGTTGACACTTCGTGATAATGCCATCCATGGAATCTGAACCAGCAGGGTGCTTACATGCCCCCAGTAGGATATGTGAATATCCTAAGAGGCAAGCACCGAGGAGATGATATTTTGTTACGCATCTTCGAGGGGATTTCCCGCCTTTCCGCGCTGGGAACTCGTCCAAATCAACTTGTATTGATCGGCCGCTCCTATTCTAGGTGTACTTTTCAGAATTTTTCGACGCTTCTGCGTGATTTTGATTTTTACGCTTACTGAACCAGGCTGTGTGTGAGGTTAGGGTGCTTAGGGTACTGAGTCCCGTAAACCAAAAATTAGTTAATGAGGCCAAATACTCCCTAAGCCTTAGACCTAATACTTCAGCTTTTCATTTTCCTCAACTTCTTGAGGAGTGTCCAGATCTTAATGGGTACTAAGAGTCTATTCAAGAATGCCTAAGGTTTGCGTTCTTACTAATCTCATTATGCACTTTTTCAGTTATTTTCTTGAATGAGGTCTAGAACTTAGGTTAATTCCTTAGTTCCTTACTAATGACTATCACTTGTGCTCCTTTTTTTTTCCTTTTGTTTCTTTTCTCCTCCTTCACAAAATTTCCTTTCTCCTCTTATTCTCTTATTCTTTTTCGAAAAATTTTTAATTTTTATGGTGTTTTTGGCATATGTGAATTTTTTGTTTGAAACCTTTTCTTACACGTTTTGCACTTTCATAACCCCCCATGCCTAAGATTTGCAATGTCCTCATTGTAACTTAGGGGGTTTTTATTCAACTTAGTTCATACATTAGGACAAATGTTTTAATGAGTGAATGGGTCGGGGTGACTGTTGCGGACGATTTTTAATCTCAGATGCAAGCACCTGAGGTGGAGTCGGCTGTCCTAAAGTGTGAATTTCAAGTGCACAAAGGTTTTAGAAAAGGTTTCAGGTTTTTAAAGAGAATGACGGGCTGCCTCCCGTTAAGTGCTAAATTTGATGCCTTCAGCCAAGCAAGAAATGCGATGGAGAGGGGATGGTGAAATCAGCAGAGTTTTGTAATACAAACACCTTGATTAAGAGCCTGGTTGGTCCAACCAAGTGCTTGTTCAGATCAACAGGCTGATGATGCAGCCCAAACCCAATCAATCTGGTGGGTTGATAGATGTGGATAAAAAGGTGTGGAACCCACCATATACTATGAAGCTCAGATGGATGTGGAAGTGAAAACGCAGGGTTTGGCTGAGTCGAATCAGCCTAGTCAGAGTAGGGACCCGTAGAATAATCAATGAATGACGCGGAAACCCTACACGGGTGATCAGAGAATGATGGAGCATGAAATGTAGTCTGATCAGTGTTCCAAACCCGATGTGGAAATGCAATCGGCTCGGTGAGAGGTGAATCTGAATAGAAATTGAGTCCGGTTGCGGGTCGGGGTTGGGAAGAGGTTTTGATCCGTTCTGTGTGTGCAGACGAGGTGGCCATTGTGTACGAGGGCTCTTCTAGAAATGGATGATAGGTGGTTTCCTGTAGAGAGTCCTCTGGGTAACTATCAAATGCCTGAAGAGTGTCTGTAGGATGAAAGAAATCTGAATTGAGCAAAGATTGAATTCTGGGTTGCAATCACTCTTGGCATTTTCTATTTTTGGTTCCTGAGGATCGAAAAGGAATGATTCTGTGTTATCAGTGATCTCGGGAATCAGGACCTCAGAGTCAGAGTCAGAGTCATGTGAACTGAGGTCGTAGATGGGCCTGGCGTGTTCAGGAAGGAAAGTCTCTCCGCAATTATAGTCAGATCTGAAATTGTCGGAGAGTTTGTGAAAATTGAGTTCTAAATGAGATTCTTGATCATGAATTCCACCGTAGCATAAATCATCAGATGTGGAATCAGTAGCCTGACTGGGTTCTAGCCTATATGTCAATTCTGGGCTCAAAAAGGTGTTCTGTCCAAGCTCGAAGCTGGTAGGATAGACCCCATTAAAACCTTGCTCATCCAACTCCTCAGTTTCTGTATCATAAATTGGCATGTTTTTTGAAAAATCGATCAGATTTCCTGAGGATGTTGGAGAGGGATATTCATCAAATAGAGGCCCGGAATCATATTCTGTAAAAATTTGATCTTTCTCATAAGGGGCCTCATAATCTTCCCAATAAGTTTCAGATCTAGGTTCTAGGCTTAGGATGTGGGTAGAATTATTAGAACCTAAGTCTGAATAACCTTCGAGGGCCACCTTATCAAAATAAGGGGCGGAATTTATACCCTCAGAAGGTTCAGTTCTGATCTCATTATTGCAGGAGTTTTGGAATTCTAGGCTTGGCAATTCATGGTCTAAGTTTGGCTCATCATTGTGTTCTCCTGCAATATCCCAACCTAATTCAACATTGTCTTCTATCTGGGTTGGGATTCCACAGCCACTTTGTGCCTCAGTCTCGAGATCTGGGAAACTGGATTGTTCCTTAATACTGTTCCAAGATGGTTCATCCTCTGTTTCTGGTATATACGGGTATTTCTGGTTGATAATTTGTTCTAGTGATCTCATCATTTTTACCCATTTTATAAGGGCATCTTGGTGTTGTTCCCAAAGTACAGGATTTGTCAAGCATTGAAGGTATTCAGATTGGTGTAATTTTTCTATCTCAATGTATCCTGTCATGAGCATATCTCGGGTTGATCCTTTTGTAACTTCTGTCAAAAGAATTTGGGCACAGTTTATGATGAAAGCTGTGGTTGTTGGGACATCAACCTGAATGTTTTCTATTGGTGTTGAGGGTTTACATTTGATTTCATAGAATTCAAGGGCATCCTCAATCATCTTATCTTTCATGGATCTCAGATATTCAGGTTTTTTGAATGGTAGTCTTGCTAGGTAATTAGGCTGCATCTTTGAATCAGGTGGTGGAATCAAGATATGGAATCAAAGTTTGAATCAAGATGGAAGAAGGGGATTTTGTTCAGAATCAGAGGAAAGAGGGGCTATGTGAATGATTTCTGCAAAAACAAGGGAGCCGAGGCTTACCCTCGGGGAGAGTGAATTTCTATAGGAGGTTTCAAGGACCTCCTGCAAAATACTGAAGGACTGGATGAGATAAGTAGGTGCTGGACCCAATCAAGACACCCAAAAATGTTAGGTGACTATAGAGGTTCGGGGCAGATGGACCCCTTGATCAAAAAGATCGTCCACCTGAGAATTACCTGGGCAGCCAGAGAGGGTGAGTCCCGCGAAGACCCCTACACGGTAGAGTGTCCCCACGGGTTACAGGGTTTCCCCCACCTGACCTCTCTTGTCACTGAGATTCCAGGTAGACCAGGATGGGAATCTTGACCTCTTAAGTCTACCAATTTTAGCTTAAGATCAGGGTGCTTAAAGTTACACTTGATCTCTTAGGTATTTTGAGTGAGAAAGTGACCTAATTTTAAGGTTGGTTGACCCAAGGGGTCAACTTTACCTCTTGTTCCTTTGAGAGCTTTTGGGTCCTTTATTTTTGGGTTCAAGTGTTTATAGAGCCAATTGTTTAGGGTTTCTCTGAATAAGTATGTTCAATCAATGGTTTAGGCACATTTCTTTTGGATTTTCTCCATTCTTGATTTAAGTAGTGTGTCTCTAAAACCCTAATGTTGAATCTTATGTTGGCTCTACTTGGTCTAGTTAGTTCTTTGTTGGGTAATTAGGGCTCAAGCAAGAATGTGTTAGCCCTTGAATACCCTTAATAGTGTGCAGGAATAATGGGTTGAAAACATGTAATTTTTTATGGTTTACTAAGTAGAGAAGACAGGCTAGACCTATATTGCTTGTTCTTTTCTTTTCTTCCTCTTTAGAATTTAAAGGTTGAGAGGATAGAAAATTACCTGTCCTCGGAGTGGTTGTCGTGCAGTTGCTTGTCTTCTCGATTTTCCTATATCTGCACAAAAAAGGAGATTATTAGAAATTTAAAAATAGGAATTTAATTACCTCTAGAATAACCGTTGCTCCCCGGCAACGGCGCCAAAAATGAAACGGTCGGCGACAACTATGAGTAGGTTTTGCTATAGCGTTGTAGTATAGCTAGTTATTGCCATCATTTCAAATATATATATTTTTTTTACTCGGGAATAACAATTCTCCCGAGGTCGAACTCAGGTAGCAAGTCGTATTCTAGAGATATACATGTTCTATTAAAAAAATAAAGAGAGAGAGAGAGATGAAAGTTTGGCTTCTTCTTCTTCTCTTCTTTCTTCCTCTTTGTCTTCTCTCCTCTTTGGCTTTTGTTCTTCCTGTTCTTCTTCTTTTCTTGCTTCTTGCTTCTCTTCTTCTTCTGCTTTCTGTTTCTTCACTTGGCTGCTCCTTCTCTCTTCTTTTCTTCTTCTTCTTTGTCTTCACCTATCTTCAGGACGTCATCTGATTTTCCAATCAGACGACTTAACCCACGGATGCTACAGTGTCGCTTCAGTTCTTCTTCTTCCGCAGTCCTTCTTCTTCTTCACCTGTGCCTGCACACTTCACGGTTTACACGTCAGAGGGCAAAACCTACCCTACCCCCTCCCCCCCACGTCTCTCTCTCTCAGAATTCGCTCTTAGGACAGCTCTCCCAGAGCAACCGGGTAATCGGGTACGCGGGTCACGCCCGGGTCCAGGCCCACCGGCGTGCGGTGGTGGGCGAGGAGTGCAGGTCGGGCTAATCGGGTCGGGCCAGGTCCGCGGGGCGTGAGCGCGGACGAGGCCGGGTAGTCGGGCGGGTGCGAGGGTCCTCACCCCGTGATCAGGAGGCGAACAGCTTAAGGCACTTTTTTCCTTTAAGCGCCCGCGTGCTTCTCAGGGTTTCCGAGGTGGGACTAAATATCCCACCCCAATTGAGCGCCTGCAGCGGAGGAGGCAGCTGGCAATCGCGGCTTCACGTGAGGCCTTTGCCCCAGCTGCGAGCCTGGGACTCTTCGCGGAGATGCCCCGCGCAGCCTGGGAGTCGGACCTGGGCGAAGCGCACCTGGAGCTGCAGGTTGAAGGTGCTTCTTCAACGCAGCAATGGCGACGGCGGTCGAGATACCTGTCCACAGAGGAATGGCCTCTCGGCCTAATCAGATACGCGGAGAACCTTCGCCGTGGCATGGCGAAGGTGGTGGGGGGTCTAGCAGGCGGCGGGGCGGAGCATGAGGGCCGCCCTAGGTCAAACTGCAGCGCGGGAAATGGGTTTGTTCGGGGGGTCTGCAGAGGGCGAGTGGTGGGAAGTGGAAGGGCGGAGGTTGATCAGGGTGAGGAGGCGGAGGTTCTGTGAAGGTCGGCGAGCCGTGTGGGGTGGTGGAGTGATGGGGGCGGGTCGCCGGAGTGTGGCCGGAGGTGGAGAAAGTGAGGGCGATTGGTCGGAATCGAGGGCGACAGTAAAGGTTTAAAGTGAGGAAAAGGAAGAGGGGAGGAAGAAGAGAAATTATACCTACTTAGCAGGACGAGGAGGGGCTGGAGCAGGCGACAGTCGTATCGACTGTCGCCGGAGAAGAAACTGCCCAGAGGAAGGGGCGGCGGCGAGGAGAGGGCCGGAGAGGCGCCAGCTGGGTGCGGCGTGACGCGGAAAGATCGAGGGAAGGTAACCCTGCTGCTGGTAGTGCGGCAGGGCGACGAGGAGGAGGAGGAGAGGCCGCCGGAGCAAGGGGGCGTCTGTCGGAGTGGGAAGGGAGGAATTGAGGGGGTGTCTCCGTCAGATCCGAGCTGGGAAGAACTAGAGAGGAAGGCAGAGGGAGACGACGTGTCTCCCTCGCCGGAGGAAGGATACCCATACCGTCCGTGCGTTCGCACGGCCGGTATGGGTGGGTGCAGCGCTCAGGGGGGTGTCCCTGCGGTGGCTGACGACGTAGGGTACCCCCCATTGACTTGCCAGGGCCCCTCCCTCACCCTGTGCGGCGCCATGCTCCGCGCAAGGTCGCCGGAGCATGGCGCTGCTCAGGTTTTGCAGGAGGGACCTAAATGCAAAGAACGAAGGAGAGTTAGGGGTCAAAATGTGAGGGTTCAAAAGTTGAGGGCCAAAACGTAAATATATGAGGACCAAAGTGTAAAGTTGGTCAAGAAGGTTTCTTCTTAGACCCAAGTTTTTATACATGACTAATTAGGACCTAAGGATTCTGATGGTTAATTTTATTTCTAGATTAAATATTATTTGACCGGTCAATTTACGTAAAAACCCAAATTAAGTTGTTAATTGGGCATGGTTCTCAATGTAGGTCAAAATGGGTTCCTAAGGCCAAATTGAAAGTCCTAAACCCTAGAGATTATTGTTCTATGAATTTTAGAGGATTTAGTTGATTTTTACCTTGCCTCAAACCACGTGAATTGAAGTGGGTTTGTTTTTAAGGTTACAGGATGTCATTTAATTCCTTGAATTTGCTGTAGCCCTTATTGAGTCATCTCATCCCACTTTTCTTCTTATTAGGTTATTTTGACCTATGTTTGGACCCTGAGTTACCCTATTTTCAGATCGGATTGGTGAAATTGCATTTTTACCCCTCAGTTTATGTTTTCTTTGCAAACTCAGAATCTCTCTGAGCCAAGCCTTTCTAAGGTTATGTAGGAGCTTTTATTCTCTGTATTAGGTCAAAATGAGCTAGTTATGGCTCATGATGAGGTTCTCATCACCTAAGGACGTCTGATAAGGCTCCAACAGTTATATCCTTGAGTGTTTGTCAAGCCAGCTAACAGTCCACTAATTGGACGTCTGATTTCATCAGACAGAACTACTTAAGTCCAGCCTAAATGTTATCAGACGTCTGAATCAACAGTCAGACGTCTTAAAACACATTATCAGACGTCTGATCTTGGAATTAGACGTCTGGAAATGCTGTTCGAACCCTATATTGGTTTTCTAAGTTCTCTACAGAAAACCTAAGTATCCTAAGGTTGTGCAGGTGTTCCTAGGATTACTGTTAGGGTACTTTGAGGCTCTTTAACATGAATCTAAATAAAAAAAATAAAGAGCAACAAAAGAAACGAAAAATACAATGAGTACAAGAGAAGGAAATCTATCCTATTCTTCATCTCCTTCCTTCTTCAATATATCGCTCCTTGCGAATCTCTTCTGTTCTCCATCAGGCTCCTCCAATCCGTCCTGGATGCGAGCTCGAATTTCGTCTAATCACGTATCCATTTGCAATTGGCCTGAAATCTAAGACTCCAAGTGCAAATGTTAAATAACACGTGTTTTGTTATCATCAAAATAAATGATCGTAGTGCTCTAGCACCAACACGTGCCTCTTTCCCCAAAAAGTTCAAACACTCGACTTTGCCCCAATATGACGGAACCACGAACCCTAACAGCTTTGCCAAGAACTACCAGCAAATGGTGTCATTCCATGACTGGCCAATGTAAGGTCCTCAATCGGGTGTTCTATTCTTATCTAGTCAGGATGGCTTCTGAATGGTTCAATGAGCTCCCAAGTGGTCAGATTTCTTGTTTCCAATAACTAGTAGATAAGTTCTGCCAATATTTCGTCGGGCAACAGAGGATCCGGGACAACCCTGAGAGGTCGCTTGAGATTTGACAATGGAAGGCAGAGCCCTTCCACCCTTATCTTAATTATTTCAAGACCTAATACTTCAAGTGCAAACAACGCTATTGCTGTGCAGTACTTCAAGTTCGACCTCCTTATCTAGCGGTTCTAGTATGACACCGACGATTTCCTGCCTTGAGACATAGCAGAATTGTGGGATCGGACCACGCACTTCGCGAAATAGGACAATTCCTTTTACTCCTATGGCTATCTTGCTAATGCCAATGAGGAGGTTGAGTATCCACCTATTGACATGCGAGATGGAGATGAGGTCGAAAGGACAAAAATGGTAATGATAGTTTCAATAAATAGAAGGGCACCTAGCCAACCATAAGAATGGCTTCCAAATTGGCTATCAAGAGGGGGCAGAAGTAACCCTGCAAGGAAACATACCAAGAATACACCGCCCTCACCATCAATCACATGGAGATTTTGGTGAAGGTCCTGCGACAAACCAAGACTACCTACCAACTCCCCTACCTCTTAAGTAGAAGGACATTTCTATGCTTCATCATAGATACCATAGGGAAAAAGGCCATGCCACAAAAGATTATCGAGATTTGCGGGACCAGATTAAATATCAAATCCAGCACGACAACCTGGTTCAGTATGTGAAATGCAATGAGGATCCCAAGGGCAAGAAACCCATGGAGGATCTTGAAGACTATCACCAGAATAAACAACAACTCATAGAGATAAATATGGTCTCGATAATTAACAATAGTAAAGAGGATGTAGCTCAGGTCCTCGAGGAGTGTAACGACCCGGTTCCCGAGTCCCTACGAGACACGAGAACCGGACCGACTCGACTAATCCCAAGACCCAGTCGTCCAACGAGGAAGTAACCAAAAGACAGTAAAATAAACCACATTCAGCATGAATATAACTAACGGTAAGAAAGTACAGCAGTAAGGAAAGAAACTACTACAGTAGGCACCACCACAACAGTAAAACAACATTTATCATATAACAAAAACTGCAGGTAAAGAAGGTACAGCGGAAACAAAACTACTCACTAGAACAGAAACAAAAGAAGGTACAAAGCTGTGGCAACTCTACTGGACCCTACTCGGCCCAGCGTCCTCTGCAGCCGCCGACCCTGGCTGCTCAACACCTGGTCCTGAAAAAGGTAACGAGTGTAACACGTCAGCAAAACGCTGAGTAGAGTGGCAAACTAACTAAAGGCAACAGTAGAGTGTACAGTAGCTGTTATGTTCTATTACTTCCTTTTATTTACAACTTTCAATTTTTCTCACTATTTTATTTACTTCTCAGATCCTTTACTTGATCTCGGATGTCCTCGTGGGACGATCTTGATTGCAGTCTTTTCCAAAAGTAGAAGTAGCACGTGGTGCTCTCCTGGCCGGGAGAGTCCCCCGTGGTGATCCTACCCTCAGTCAACCACCCCAAGGTCACTGACAGACGTAACGGTGACTACGGCACGCGCGATAAACGCACAGGTAGCTAGCCCGTACTGGCACGCGGTCAGTCGTTTCCGTTAACGGGTGCGCCCAAAGCACAGCACGGAACCAGGGCAGAGCCCTCTCAGTAACAGGGGTCCAACCCCTCCACAGTAACCAAACCGGGGCCTTGCCCCTCCACAGTCCGCGCACCCTCGCCTGACTACCCTGGTTTGCCCTAGTGGGCCTAACAAGTCGGTGAAGGAGGCTAGCAGAACCCCGGGGCCCGTGGGGTAGCTAGTACTCTCCTAACACTACTAGCTCTCCTCGGTACTACGTACACGAGGGCCAACAAGTCGGTACAGAGCGGCCAAGCCTAACCCCGGGTCCCTGGGGCGGCTGGCCCCACTCTGCACTAAAACAGGTACAGGTACTTCCCTTGGTACTGCGTACCCAAGAGACAGTACAAACTACATCTCAGTTCCATTCCTTTTCTTTCCAGGAGTTCCACTCCTAATTCCCCGTAGGGTTCCAGCCCTTTATCTCAGAACATCATATGTTTCACTTTCCAGATTCACGTTCTTAATTTCCATGATCTCAACATGTTTCTTTGTTCATAACAGGCAGCTGTTAATTAATTTCACAGGCAGCTTATATATTCCTTTCCATTTTTCCAAGACTGCAGTAATATACATTCCACTAGTTTTTCCATCCTAGGATTCATGCCATATCCTAGGATCTATCATACAATCTAGTTTTCCGGCCCTAGGATTCATGCAACACCTAGGAGCTATCATTCCATACATTTCTCATTCCTAGGATTCATGCAATGCCCTAGGTTCTAGTTATGATTCCATACTTTAACAGATTTTTTTTTTTTAATACTTAAAACCACTCTACCAGGTACAACGGGAGTAATGGGGGCGTGGTCGGGAATCCCGCGCGCCTCCGCGACTCTCAAGACGGCAACCGAACGAGGTCCTATCACAAGGATCAAACACAAGGAGTGTCTCAAAACAGTGTATAGCTACTGTAGGCGGGTAGAGGAATAAATTCTGAAACGAACGCAACTCGAATCGCGGAAAACGGAGCCCAAACGGGCCCTAACGGGTCGAGAAAGACAATACTGTGCAAAATCAGACGTCTGGAACTCCTTCCAGACGTCTTAAACGGTGGATCAGAGAATTACTTGTTCGGCTTGGTTCCCCGGACGTCCAGAAGTCTGTGGGGACGTCTCTCCTAGATCCCAGACGTCCGATGGTCTCTCCGGACGTCTGGAGGTCACTCCCGCCATCTGGTACAACTTCCAGACGTCCGATTCGCGAAGGATGACGAATCCGAACACCTGCGCACAGCCAACCCTCCTCCCTCAGTACGGTCAGTCGACAAAAGAAGGAGAAAGCGGAACTCACCTTTCAGACGTCTGTATGATCTCACAGACGTCGACCTTGTCGTCTGGATATCAGTCCAGACGTCTGATTCTGGAGATTTTTCCAGAATCAGAACCTCGCTCGGCCTCCGCTCGCGACGCCGCCCGCGTCGCACCTCGCGCGTCCGCTGCTCCGCCCACAGCAGGTCCCTCTCCGCGACGCTCTGCACCCCCTGCGCCCTCCGCCGGCCGGCCAAGCCGCTCCCGGCGAGCTCGCCCTCACGGCAGAGCCCCGCCCTCGCACGCCGCAGCTCCTCCGCGCCTACTGCGCCCGCCGCTGCCGCTGCGCCCTCGCGTCCGCTCGCTCTCGCGCACAGGCAGGAGAGAAGGAGGAAGATGGTGGAGACGGGAGGGGAGGCGCGCCCCCTCCCCCTTTTAACGCCGCGCGGAGAGGAGGGAGAGACGGTCGCAGTCGCCTGCAGCCGCAGAGAAGATGCGGGATCGCAGGTCTACGCGCACAGGCGCGCAGACGAATATCCCGTGCGAGCATAACTGTTCGCCAGACGTCTGTAAACTATCCCGGACGTCTGGTCAGACGTCCGGATGTGATCCCAGACGTCTTTACAGACGTCTGGGCCACCTCCCAGACGTCTTAAAAGACGTCTGGGGCACGCTCTCGTTACAAGGAGCAAGGCCTTAGTAGAGACCTCCTAGTTGAGGAGTATCATGTGTGCACCCTCGCCCTCTTTCCCAAGAGGCAAAAGCACAGGTTGGCTTGCATTAAGCATGAGCCTACCAAGTCGTCGACACCCTTCTCTTCTATCACAATCAAAGTAATCTTTCGTTTACTCTGAGTCTGTTAAGATTAACATGCGAATTACCTCCTCCACCTCTTCCCCGTGGTCAATAGACTTGGCCTACTAGGTGCCCCACCAATCTGAGCCGACTCCTTCAGCTAATCAACCTTGTCCACTTTCCCTAAGGTGTGAAGCTCCCCTATAACCTTTGATTCATTGGCTTATCCTCCCTCCTCTCCTTCTTTAGGCAGCTCTTTGCTTTGAGGAGATGGCATAAGATCTTTGGGAGGAGGTGAAAGGGGTGCCTTATCTTCAATAATGTTCCCGCGGTTTGGTGCTCATACTCTTGTGCAAACTCCACAATGGACTAGCTAAGAAAGTCATCAAAGCTGGATACCCTCCTACAAGGACTGACTAGGCTATCACCAGAGTAAATTTGTCAACTCCTTCGTTAGCTTCTTTTGGCTTTCCTCCATGGAGGGGTCCTTGGCAAAAATTTCACGACCTTCTCCAGCTTAAGCTCCCTTTGCTTTTCCTCTTTCAAGGCACAGATTTTATTTGATAACTTTTTCGCATAGGAGATGCATGCCTCTATGGCCTTTTCCTTGGAGATGAGTTGCTACTTGAGAAAGGTTATCGTCTCCTTCTACTTCCTAAGGGGACGCTCGCAACTCCACTCCTTTAGTTACAATGAAGTGAAGTCTAGTGTGCTTCGCTTGGATTGCCTTCGTTGCAACTGTAAGGGCACCTCAGCTGGCTGTGTAATGGGATTTCACCATCTCTGGTGCCTTTGAGGTCGCTAGCGTTGGTGCCTTGAACTACTTTTCGAGGGTCATCATCTTATCATAGTGACCCTCAAAAGTGGAGTGGATCTTATTCATTGCCTGGTCATCCTATTCCACCAATTTTCTTATTTTTGGTACAAATGACCGAGCTCTCTCCTCCACCCGTTAAGCATTCTCTAGTCAAGAGACAAGGGTGTTATTAGTGACCTTCTTCGCCTCAAGTTGCTCTAAGGTAGTCGCCACCTTCATTTCCACTTTCTTACGAGTGGCGATCACTTCCTCAAGTTGGCAGGAGAGGTCATAAGCGTCTCGCAATAAGGTGTTTACCCAACTCGTCACCTACTTTACAACGAAACACTGTGACCTTTTAGTCTGTCCTTGACAGTGTAATGAGAGGATGGTTCCCAAAACGCATGTCTTGTCCTATGACATCAATCTTCAAAAGCAACAACCAAGGTGCCTTATTGTAAGACTTTACATGTACATGTACACACAAGTAAATAGTCAAGGGCTTACCACACGAAGGCAGTCACGGTAGATGTTCCATATGTTGAACGAAGCATATGGCATAAATGCCCAATCCAATGCAAATCTGTGTAGGGTCATCATCGTCTGCTTCGTCGACAGTTTAACTCGTTTGAATGTATCAAGTAGGACTTTAGTGCCTTGTTGTGTCACCACCTCACCTAGCTCGGGAACAGGGAGGACATTATGCTAGAAGGCCTTAACCTTCTCCAACACTTTTCGCTTTCTTGGTGGAGGTCATGTTCAATAGGATAGAAGTCTTAAAGAATTCACCTTCAGCTTGCCTCCTCTCCACCTTTGGCTTAGCACTCCACCCTAGGTTCTTCCATGAACTTGGCGGAGGAACGGAGTTGACTCCTTTGGCAAGTTGGCTCCTCCGTGGCTTCTTCCAACATGGAGCCCTTTATGAAACCAACAATGGTCTTGATAAGGCCAAACTCACCTCAGCCAGTCAAGTCTATTGGCACCTAATGGCCACTAGCTCACGTGATGACTTGACTACGACACCAGGGACTTCACCTTGTATTTGGGGGACACCTCTTCCATCTCTCATATGTTCAATTGGCCACGTGACGACCCAATTGTTTAGCTTCTTGTACTATCCTTAGGCATGATGCTCTTCTTGTTGGCCACCTAGCGGAATTCCTTCCCTAGTTGCATAAAAGGCCCACCATCCTCTTTGTTGGGTGCAACCAAGGTCTCCCCCGCTTGAGGAGCAGAGTAAGGCAATGATGGAGCACATCCATGAGAGACCACCAATAGGGTTCGAAGGAGTCATTGTCATCTTACAAGGGTGAGAGGCTCCAACTTGGGGTAGCTGACCGCTTGAGAAGGACCTTCTTCCTCCTTGGCCCTCCTCTTCTTTAGAGGATTAGGTTTCAAGAATACTTGAAAAATTGCAAAAAGAAATGAAGTCATTATTAGGCCGCATATCCATATAAGATAGCCACATCCCTACTTACTTGGCATCAGATAAGAGTCTACCACCCAAGATAGCACTTTCCTCTACCTAAAGTCAGATCAAGAGATGTCCCTAAACCTAGCTATCTTTTTTGCATCTTGCTGGGTAGAGGGATCCAGCTCCTCATGAGTTAGCATTAAATCTTTAGTGATCGATTCTTGACATGAATTAGGGATCATTAAAGGTACCCATTATGGACCATGAAAAGTTGATGGTCTTTCCCTTTCAGACTATTCAATAAGTCTATGATCCTCTACTTATTGCATTTACAATAAAAGGCGTAAGCCTTAGAACTAGACTTTCCCTTCGTTACCTTCGAGGGCATCAGCCCCAAAAAAGAGGCGAAATGCCCCTACCCATAGGCACACACCCTAAGTGTAAATAGAGGACTACAAATGCATGTGGCACTAACCAATAATTAAGACTCAACTGAGATATAGCTACATTGTAATATGAAAGGAAAGACACGATTAAGTGGTTGAAAGGAATCCTCAACTCATGTACTATGGCATATTTAAAAGTGACAAAAGAGTCTATTTTTCACGGTGAACAGAGTTGAAGATCACCAACTAGGATATCAAACTTTACATGACTTAAGTCATGATCATTAAGTAATCGCTTAATCTCTTACCTACTCCGAATTGCAAAACTAAACATGTATAAAGTAAGAGTATCTTAAGATAATCTACCAAAGGTTGAGAGATCCTTACCTTTCCCAACTAGTCCTGCCATCTTCTTGAGCTTTAGTCGTTTATCTAGCAGACCTTTGGAGAGATGTTTGAGGTAGTTATTTGGCAACTCTAGGTGAATTTGTCTAAGGTCAACCCGATTGCTCGAGAGATTAGAATGCTCAACACGAGCTAAACATTCCGTAAAATGAGCATTTACAACTCACCAACCTTTATTTGTATCTGAGCGGGGTAACTGAAAGGGTGTAATTTTCCTGCCTAGCGACATCGCATCAACATTTAATATTGGTGTTAGATTTATTTGCTCCACACTAGTAAGGCAACTACATGTCATTTGTCATGATCATGAGATGATGAGATGGAGATGAAAATTACGTTATTTGCATACTACCATGATGAGTCAATTATGTGAGGCGGTGATTGGCCACCACCTTGCTCAACTTAGGCTGGATTAGTACCACCTTACGAAGGGTGATATAATAACCTAGGAAACTAGAACTTAGTCGCTAATAACAGCATTAAAAGCGTCCACCTTCATGCTTGTGAGAGCTAACCGTTGTGTCTTATCCTCTAATAAAGTAGTTGCTTGCCTGACAATGCATAGAGGCCAATTGCTCGGAGTAGGGGGATAGTAACGAGAAGATAATAACTAAGAGAGTGGAGACAACTGATGAGAGAGAAAAAATTCCTTCCATAAGGTCGAAAAAAAGAGGCCTATAACAACATCTCAACCCAATAACTCATTTACAAACCTAAGAGGATCCTCACTTAAATAGGCAGATGAACTACCTTATTTAAGCAGGTGGATGAATCGCCTCAACTAGTCATGCAAATCGCGGCTTGTTTGTACTTAGGCACCTCATAGTCTGACTTTTTATTTGGAGGATAGCCCGACCTTCTTAGACTCAGGTGGACCGCCAATCCGGTATTCTTACCTAAGAATTCTAGTGGACGAGCCCTGTTAGATAGTAGGATGAAAGAGGCAAATGACCTTGCAAAAGATTAATGTCAGAAAGTGGCTTGACGATGCTTACGCAATCTTCTTTGATCAAAGTAAAACGTATAAGACATGCATTGAATAATGTACGTAATATAAACCATTATGAAGGATCACCTTTGACGGTCACAAGATACCGAATTAATGAGCGAAAACCTTGAAATGTATTGATGTAATCCAGTATAAAAGAGAGTATTGTAGAGGGTCCAGAGATACGTGAAAAAAGAGCAATATTGTACTCTCTTTCTCTCACACAAAAACTTAGTGGAAACTTTGAGGGTCTTATCTCCTCCCCGAATGTACACACTTTGAGATGCAATTGGGTTACAAATCCCTTGCATGCTTTTGTATTGAGCCCTTCATCTATTTTGAACTCAATGGATCTTGATTCGAGGGCTCTAATCACATCCTAAAATGCTGCATGTTAGGACATTACGTATGCTCTAACATGCATATGACACATAACACTACACACGTTTTGCATTACTTGCAATAAGGCGAGATGATGATTGTGCAAGCATGTAGAATCTAAATACATTACATCTTCTTGACTAAAACGAACCATAAACTAATGCATTACATGAAGTGAACAAATAAGCATTTTACATTTATTGATATCATTCCTAAACAAATAACTAGTCACCCTTCCTATCCACGATTAGACATATCTCCCCCACCTCCACCCTCCTACCAAATTTCAAATCCACACATAGGGATGCAAACAGGTCGAGTTTCAATTGAGTTTAGCTAAACTCAGATCCATATTTATTTACAAAATTTATATGCATACTCTACCTATTTACATATTAGGTAATTTATACCCATATCTATCTACCCATTAGAATCCATTTATAAATTATTCATACAATCGAATCATGATAAATTAAAGTAAAAAAAATATTCTATAGCATAATTCTTTAATTATTTATTTTTAATATATTTGAGATGTTGGGAGTTGAATTATTCTAATTTTATTGATTTTTATTAAAATTATTATTAAAAAAATTCTTTAAAGGGAATACATTAAAAATAAAAAAATAAAAAATATAAAAAAAGATAAAGTAGAAGTGCTTTTCAAACATAAGATACCCAACTTCATAATAAATGTTTAAGCACTCTCAACCTTCTTAATCGTAAAGGGAATAAGGAGAGTGATCAGAGTTGAAGAAATGAAAAACTTTAGTTGAGGCTAATGTATATCAGGCACATGAGGATTTTATTTTGATGCTCAGATTAGACAATCAAGTGTAGATCTATTGCCTATACTCGAAACCAAATCTGATCAGAATTTTTGGATCAGGGTCAAACAGATTCTATCCATTCTCTTCGAATCGAGTTAAGTCGGATTTAGCTTAAGTTTAACTAAATTTAATCCCCAGCCATGCCCAAGAAAACCTAACCCTCACATGGACAACGGGTGCCCCCACCCCGGCAGGCGTTGTCCCACATCCAGCGGTCGAGACTCCCCGAGCGCCCCTCATCTGACGGTCCGAATCCGACGATGCGTCAGGGACTAGGGTTTCCCTCGAGCTCAGATATAAGCGCTTCCTTCTGTGGCTTCGCGTCCTCGTGGCGCAGGTTCGGCTGCTCCCCCAAATCCTCTCCTATCATTCTCTATAACCCCAAAAAAAAACCTAGAAAAAAAAACCCCCAAAAAAATCCAGCCCAAAAAAACCCTAAAAAACCTTCCAATAGGTCCAATACCTTCTTCCTATCAGGCAAGATCGCGCCTTTATCTTAGTATCATCATCTACCAGTAATCTTTAGGGTTTTTCCGAGATCGAAAAAAACCAAAAAAAAAGGAAGGGATTGTTTTTTGTTGTTCCTTAGTCGAGGGATCTCTAACTGAGGCGTTCGTGAGATTTTTTGGGGAACGAAGGAAAGGGAGTGGCGGCGATGGCGACACAGGTGCAGGGAGGAGGAGCCAACGGTGCGGTGGCGGGTAACGGTGCAGGAGGCGGTTCTGCGGCGGCCGCGACGGCGGCGGCGCCGGGGGGGAGCCCGTTCCCGATGACGTCGCTGTACGTGGGGGATCTGGAGGTGAACGTGACGGACTCGCAGCTGTACGATCTGTTTAGCCAGATCGGCCAGGTCGTTTCCGTCAGGGTTTGCAGGGACATCAACAGCAGGAGGTCCCTGGGCTACGCCTACGTCAACTTCGGCAACCCCGTCGAAGGTAAAAAAAGGCCTTTCTTTTGGCCTCTTGTTCGTGTTAGAATTTGTGCAAATCTGTCTGGTGTTTGGGGAAAAAGGTGGGAGCTTCCGGTTGAGAGGTGGGGGATTTGTGGCAAAGGTCGCTCGGTTTTAGGTGTCTCCGTGTTTTGAGTGGGAATTCTTGGCTTTTTTTTGGGTTAGCTGATAATATCTCATGGTTTTGGATTGATGGTGTCTTGGGTAGTTAGACAGCGTGGTGTATTTTTAGATGGTTGGTGGTGGATGTCTTGAGTCTCGTGTGTATAGAGAGGAGAGAGCACGTGGATGTGTTGCGATGTGATCTGGGTAGGATGATCTTAGGGAAATCGATCGAGGCGATTTGATTTTGTTATGGGTATTGAGGGGAAAATGCTTGTGCTTTGAGAATCCTTGGTGGTTCTTATTTGATGCATTTCGGAAATGGGATAGCTGTTTTTGAATTTTGTGTTAATCTAGTGGCAGCACGTGAGGTTGGTATTTTGCTGGATATAGCTTTTTTGTTTACTTTCGTTCTGATTGTTTGATGGTCAAGTGGGATTGTAGTGGTTATGCAGTTGTTCAATAGCTATTATGGCGTATTGTGGAAGGCATGATGTGTGATTTGAAGATGCAATTTTCGGAATACCATCGAAGTTAACAGGATGTGATTGAGATCAGTGTGGTTCGGAAATAGGGAAAGCTGTCTTCAAGTTTGTATCAGTTTAGTGGAAGTGCCTTGTTTACACGTTGTGGTGATCGATTAGTGGCTGTTTTTGATTGTTAAATTGAATGTACTGTAGAAGGGATTTGATTTCTTTGTCTAAGATTTGATGATATGGTTGAAATACAATGATTTTGATGTTGTGACGAAACTGTGGTTTCAGGTCTAAGAAATGGTAATTGATAATGTTTTATCCTTGATATATGTTTTGCATGCCATTTTGCATTTCTTATGTTTTTTACTGCTTGAAGTTCTCACATTTTGTCCGATCGTTGATTTCTGTATGTTATTCCTAGTCCATTGCCTTCTATTCGTACTTGAGATTTCTTTTTTCACTAGATCCCAGTTTCACTAGCACATAATCATATTGTTCTTTCTCAAGCTTAACATGGCATTGGTGATCAAGCGACACAACGTCATTTCATAGACATCTAAGGTAGGGAGTACTACCTTCTTGTTTATGTAGTGCTTCATGTGGCAAAACAAATTGTTTTTTCAACATCACTCGTTATATTTTAATTTAGTAAATGTCCTCAATACAATCACATGATAGGAAGTGGCTTTTTAAGATGTTATCACCATTTTTGACTTTGTTGGGAAATCCTTCATTGTAAATATCAACCAACTACAATTAGATCTTCTATTGTTTTAGCTTACGGTACTGATGAAGTTTGGAAATTGGTATTGTTCATGGGAAAGCCAATAAAAAAGAAAGCATGTTTATGTCAGTGGCATTTGTGTTTATTTTTTTGTTTTTCATGCCTTCATTGTTCCATATTTTAATTTATTTTAATGCTTTGCTTCATGCAGCGGCAAGGGCCTTGGAAGTACTGAATTTTACCCCTCTTAATGGGAAGCCAATTCGGATCATGTACTCAAACCGTGATCCCAGCACTCGTAAGAGTGGTGCTGCCAATATATTTATCAAGGTAGCTTATCTCCTTTTCACTGTATGAAAGGGATGCCACTATAAGTGTAGTGATTGATTTCCGAGAAAACTGATTGGCCTTGATATTGCCTTGCAGAATCTTGACAAGGCAATCGATAACAAAGCACTCTATGATACATTTTCAGCTTTTGGGAGCATTCTCTCTTGCAAGATTGCCACAGATGCTAGTGGCCAGTCTAAGGGTTATGGGTTTGTTCAGTTTGACCAAGAGGAGGCTGCACAGACTGCAATTGATAAGCTTAATGGTATGCTTCTCAATGATAAACAAGTTTTTGTGGGACCATTTATTCGTAAACAAGAGAGGGAAAAAAGTGCAAGCAATACAAAGTTCAATAATGTTTTTGTCAAGAACTTGGCAGAGTCTACCACTGATGAGGATCTGAAGAAAATTTTTGGTGAGTTTGGTACAATAACTAGTGCTGTAGTTATGAAAGGAGAAGATGGCAAATCCAAATGCTTTGGTTTCGTGAACTTTGAGAATCCTGATTCTGCGGCGCAAGCAGTTGAATCCCTTAATGGGAAGAAATTTGACGACAAGGAGTGGTATGTTGGGAAAGCCCAAAAGAAGTCTGAGAGGGAGAAAGAGTTGAAAAGCAAGTTTGAGCAGAACATGAAAGAAGTTCCTGACAAGTATCAGGGGGTGAACCTCTACCTGAAAAACTTGGATGATAGCATTGGTGATGATAAATTGGGAGAGATGTTTTCCGATTTTGGCATCATTACTTCTTGCAAGGTTTGAGTCCATCATAGGAATAATTTTCCATGTTTTCTCATAACAATGTATTTCTGATCTAAGGTGGTTTGACATGCAGGTTATGCGGGATGCTAATGGTATTAGCAAAGGTTCTGGCTTTGTTGCTTTTTCAACACCTGAGGAAGCCTCTCGAGCTGTAAGATGTTCTTTCTAATATGGAATAGAAGGAAATTTGCCGGCAGCTACTTTCATCGATCATCCGTTTCCCTTTTACCATTAAGAGATTATGCAACTCTTTGTTTCAATTTGAGAATGTCCAGTGCTTTCTAACACACTTTGTCCTATTTCCATAGCTTGCTGAGATGAATGGGAAGATGGTTGTCAACAAGCCCCTGTATGTGGCTCTTGCACAACGTAAAGAAGATAGAAGAGCTAGATTGCAGGTAGTTTTTATCGGAAATCCACAATAGAATCTGTAACCCTTCAAATGATAAGTCTTTATTTAAATTTATTCAATTTAATTGGGTTTGGTGGTCTGGTTAACTTTGCCAGCCATACATTAATTGATTATTGTTCCTGAAGGTTTAGGTATTCTTTTTATGTAATTTCTTTTAATGGTTAAGCTTCATTAGATTTGGGAAGTTGATTGCTTTTTCTTGCACTGAACTCTGAACCCATACTCCCATCATTGAATTTATTATTTTGCCTAAGTAAAGATATGATGACACCTCTCTATTTCAATGCTTCTACAGGCACAGTTTTCTCAGATGCAGCCTGTTAACATGCAGCCATCCGTTGCTCCTCGAATGCCTATGTATCCTCCTGGTAGTCCTGGTCTTGGACAACAAATATTTTACGGTCAAGCACCTCCGACTCTCATTCCTGCTCAGGTAGTTTGTTATTATCTTAACTAGATTCCATTGCTTTTCTTAGCACCTAAAATAATGCCATGTTCAATTTCAAACTCTCTTTGCAAGTTCCTTAAGTAACTTGTCGTTCAAGATGTGGACTTGATATCAAAAATTCTGATGTTACCCACAATATGAATCCATTTTAGGGAGATTTGCACAACATTGGTAAATTTATAGAGTTTCCTTGCAACCTAATAGCAAAAAATATAGTTAGGATTGAGTTAGTTTTAGATCTCATTTATTAGAAGTCATTAGTGTGTTTCTTTGTTATCCATTTTTTTAATTTATGGGAACTTTTTGTTGTAGCGTTTACTACTATGGGAGTTCACTTTATAAATGAACTTGCACCTTTTCTTGCCTTATTATGGAAACATATCATTGTCCAAGTTTTTTTTCTCATATGCTTTGCCTACAAATACTTGGCGCATTCAATCTGTATTTTGGCAAGTCCAAATGCTGTGTGAATGAATACTCGAGTAGTCTTTATTTCCTATCCAATTCAATGTTGGTGGCATTGATATTTTAATGTAATTTAATTGGCATTATGATGCTTCTATATATAATATTTTAATAAGTATGGTCTTGTTCAACATCACATCCCTTTGAACGTGTGGCGTGTGTTCATCAAGTTTATGACTTCATGTTTCCTCAAATGTCTAATATTTGGCTTGAGGTTAATTTGAGCTGTCTCCTCTTCCTGAAAGTCATCTCTGTTTTGCTTTTGATTCTTTGTTTTGTTCGTGTGGGGAGTGGGAGGGTAGTGGTGGAGCTATATTTGGAGGCTTGAGTTAAATAACTTTTATAATGTCACCTATAGTATGTGGTGGGCTATATTTGGAGGCTTGAGTTGCAGACTTTTTCATCAACCTCTTCAACAATCTTTTTCATGAACTTCTCTTTCTATCTGAGTCACTTTTAGTAGTGGTAGTTGACATGAAAAAAATTTCAATGTCCAGCCTGGATTTGGCTTCCAGCAGCCACTTGTCCCTGGCATGCGGCCTGGTGGTGCTCCAATGCCCTTCTTCTCTGTGCCTTTTGTTCAACAGGGTCAGCAGGGGCCGCGCCCCAGACGTGGTGGGGGAGGACCCATGCAGCAAAATCAGCAGCCGGTAGGCATGCTTCAGCAGCAGGTAACAATACCATCCTCCCTAAACATGGGTTGAAAGTTTATGGCTTTCAGTATATTTGATTGATTGTATGCATTGTATCACAGATGCTTCCAAGAGGTGGCCGTGCTTATCGGTTCCCTCCAAGTAGAAACATGCCTGAGGTGCCTATGCCTGGAGTAGGTGGGGGCATGCTCTCTAACCCATACAACATGGGTGGGTTCCCTGTGAGAGACACTGCCGTTCCACAACCCATGCCCATTGCTTCCCTGGCTAAAGCTCTTGCAAATGCACCCCCTGATCAGCAGAGAATTGTATGCTCTTACCATTCATTAAACCTTTTGAGTTTTAAGTTATAAACACAGGTCTCTCTCTATAACAATTAGTGGTTGTTTTTATAGATGCTGGGTGAAAGTCTATACCCACTTGTTGATCAGCTGGAGCATGACATGGCGGCAAAGGTGACCGGGATGCTCCTGGAGATGGACCAGACTGAAGTTCTCCACTTGTTGGAATCCCCTGATGCTCTGAAGGCCAAAGTTGCTGAAGCAATGGAGGTTCTGAGGACAGTTGCGCAGCAGCAGAAGCAGCAGCCTGGTGCTCCTACCGACCAACTTGCTGGACTCTCCCTGAATGATGGCCTGTGAGGCGGTGTCTTATTTGAAGTTTAGAACTTTCTGAGTTTGTTCTGGCTTTGATCTCTCTGGACGTGTTTAGCGGGTGTGATTTTTTTAGGGATTTTCAGTTTTAAAGGGTTTGGACGTCTGGTATTTTGTTTCCTATCTGCTTGCTGGAGTTCTTTAATTTTATAGAATCAGAATCCGTCACTTTAAGGATTTCGAAGTTTTGGCGTAGTGTTTTTTTTTTTCATTTTTTAACGTATGGTTACTTGCAGTTCTTTAAATTTTATAGAACTAGAATCCAGCCACTATTTTAGTATACCAGAGAAACCCAAGTTTGGAGAGTTGTCTTATATTTATAGTCCAATGGCTGGCTGAAGTTTCCATTTTGGGTGTCCATTCTTCACAGGATTCTTGATGATGCTATGGGCTCTGTGAGAGAATTTGGCATTTTCTTGATTTTAGCTATATGTAGAAGGTGTTGTGATGCATTTTTGAGTTTGACGTTTGAAGCCTAAAATATTACTTCTAAGTTTTTAGTTCCTATAAGTTGATTTTGGTGAGTGGGACCTATAGTTTTGGCCTCTATCATCTGAGGCTTGTTTGAGTTTGAACACAAGCCTTAGTAATGGGTGTAATGGCTTTAGAAGATGTTTCAACGGGGAGTGATAATTAAGCATCTGCTTGGGCGTGTCATGAAACTGGAAGAGTGAGGCTTTTCTTATGAGCAATTTGATTTAAGCTGGAATTAGGTCAAGCTTGTCAATTGGATTGTTTGAGCTTATGTTGCAACTAGCTATTTGGCTTGTTTTTATCAACCTGGAGGAAGGTAGAAGTGAGCCGTAAAACCTAAGGCATTGATTCTTAGGTTATAGATGAAAGAATAGATTTTATTGGATATATTTTATCTTATATTTTTATATGGAAGTTATTCTGGTGGTTAACTATAGTTGTTTGAAACGAAGAAGGATAACCAGTAGGCTTAATACTATACAAGTTTGTTGATGATATAATCTGTAGAATAACATTTTTGATGTTATAGTTGGTTTAGAAGTTAGTTTATTGTTAATGTTAATTAGATTTAAAAAGATAATTATAATCAATGAATATTTTATTTGATGTAAGTAGTTTTATTTATATGAATTGTAAGTAAAATTATATTAATTAAAATAATTTCTTAGGTAATATTTTAGTTAATAATTGTGTCTTTTTTCTTATTTTTATGAGTAAAGAGATCTTAATTTTTATTAATCAAAGTAGTTTTCTTTCGAGTTTAATAAATGTAACTTTAATTTAAATTTGGTTAATAATCTGAGGAGACATTCTCAGCAGGGATACACATCTGGTTTACATTATGCTCTTTTTACTTTAAGTTGATTTTTAGATCTTTTTAAATAGGATGATAGAGTTAAAATAAAATAGTAAATAATTATAAATTATTAAAATGATGATTTAAATTATACAGAAGAGGTTAGGGTTAGAAAAGTGATATTAAGAAATATAAAATTATTATTAACTTATAATTGTGTCTTCTTATAAAGTGGTGTTAACATAAGTTTATATTTATTTAAATTGATGTTAAGTCGTGTTAATCTTTGTAGTATTTGATAAATTTGGTTAGTTAATTAAGGATTAAATAATCGAGTAAATGAAGATTAACCTTTTAATTTTTCAAGTAAATTAGGTCTTATGTTTTTTTTTCTGTTTTTTTGACTTTTGAGGTTGGTTGTGAGATAATTGAGAAATCTTTCAAAATTTTTATCTCACTTGCACTAAAAAATAATTTCTCTTAGGTTAATTATTTTCAATTCAAGTTATAATATCTTATCTATCAAATAATATTAACTTTTATTTAAATGGATTAATCCGATTGTCAAATTAGACCTTAGAGTAGCAGCTCTGTAAACTGGTCGTGGGGTAACATCTTACGTTAGGGTTTGTCAATGGGTTTTGTAGAGATAAAATATAGACTTTGCAATAAGTTGTTTATGCCCCCTTTTGGAGGGGGTTAATGGATGGACATCCTTGTCTGAAGTTGTTTAAAAGTTTTACCTTTCAGATTATAATAATCTTTATTTTTATATTTTATATTAAATAATTATCACTTTATCTTTTGCTCTCACTTTCATTTTTGAAATACATGTCTATCATATCTTTTATTTTTAATTTTTAATATTAGACAGAATTGACCGGTCTCGATCTTCTGCGTCGGATCAATCGTGGGATCGGGTGTCGTTCACCGATTCTTCTGGATATTTTCTCCTTGGATATTCTGTTGAAGTTTTTTTATTTTTTTAAAACTTTTTCTTATCGTATCACAATCATCTCTACTCATTTATAATATTAAATAAATATCCATCACAATTTCTGCTTTTTACTTTTAATATTAAATAAATATCTATCAAAATTACATAATATATCGATCATTTTGTTACTTTATTTATCCTATCACTCATCCTACCATTTAAAAGAATACCTCTCCTCTCCTATTTTTCAAATTAATCCATCTCTCCATTATTTCATCCCTTGTTGAAACGAAACCTTAAGCTCTTATTTGGTAGAAATTTAACGAGAGATTTTATTTTATGTGTGTAAACTTAAAGTTATAGTAAATAAAAAGTAAAAAAATTTGATTTTTTTATCTTTTGTCTATTATTAACTATCATATATACTTTTCATCAATTATATCTAATTTCACTAATTTCCTATAATACATGACATCGATCCGATTAATCTACTCTTAATATAAATATAAATAAAAATTAATAATAATATACGGCTCAATCATCACATCGACACACGTTTATCCCTCCTCAAAATTTAATAAATTTTATCAAATCTTAAATATTAAATGCCTATCAAATGGGACCTAAAATTTTAATCTACACAGTGTTATAATCTCTTTTATTGTTACGTCCATCACGTCTAATCCATCACCCACGTCAAAACACGTTAATATCATTTATTTCAGCTTTGACTTCCCATCCACCGCCGTAAGCGCCCGATCTACATCTTTGGTCGTTATTGATCACAGTTATAGTCTACTTCGCAGACCATTAGGTCAGAAAACCGAACCCATCTCATGGACCACAGTAACTAATTATCTTATAACATAATTAATTATATTAATCGATGCCCCTGCCGCAAAACGTAACATCAAGAAGTGACCCATGAAAAGGTAAGCCCTCGGTAACTTCAGATTCGATTGACAACGGAAATAAATTTATAAATTAAATATAAAAATATAAAAAAATAAAATAAACGATAAAGTAAATAAATCAACATATTTAGATATTAGACATGTTAAGTTACGTGTTAAATTTATTTTATAAAAAAATATAATAAAATTTAAATATATTAAATTAATTTTAATTATTTTAAGTTTTAGATATATTAACTTCTTGTCGAACATATTAAATAACATATCAAACCCTTCACACGTAAAATAAAGGGAACCTAAAACTGCGATGACGTACCGAAAACATAGCCTTCACCCCCATCAAAAGCATAGAAAAAGCTATTGTATCAAATCACCGTAGACCCATCGACTAATTTAAAAGAATCAACTTCACATTATATCCGGTAACTTTAGATTTAGTTACTTTTAACATAAATTTGTCTAATATTAATTTTTTTTTGTGTTAATTAAATTCATATTAAAGTATCACATCACTCACATTTTTTATATTTCTTATTTTTTATATTTTTAATTAAATATTATTTTAACATCAATTTAATTAACATAAATTGATATTAATATCACTATATGAGTAAATATAATTATAGATTAATATTAATTTCGTATATCTTGACATCACTTTTCTAATTCTTAAATAAACTAACTCTTAAAGAAGGATAAGTGGATGGGTAAGAGGAGAATTAGTGGATGTGAATGTGATAGTTGAGTCAATATATTATTATTGGTTTTGTTTTTATTTGTTTTGGAAGTGGGTCAGTAGGATCGATGTGAGAGGTGAAAGTGTGTTGATAGAAATAAATGTGATGTGTGAGAGTGAGTTAGTAAAAGTAGATATGATTAGTGACCGGTAGACATGATGAGTAAGGATTGAAACATTTGCATTGTTCATCTACTATAGCTTGTAGCTGTGACACATAGGATAATGCCATGTTTAAAAAGCCCACCAAACTAGGCCTAAGGCACTATTTCTTTCACCCTAATGATCAAGACTTCTATTTGGATAATTTAGAAAAGAGTTGGTCATCCTCTATACATTAATCTTCTAAGTAATGTAGGGATGGGACTCGAACCTAGATCTCTTATGTCAAAATCACGACTCCTCACCATTCGATCATACCTTGAAGGGTTAGGGCATCACTTTCATCCATTCCGGTGGTTGAGCATGGGGAATAAACAATTGTGTGAGAGAGGAGATAAGGGGTGATATAAGATTTCAATGGCGAAGAGGATGGTTTCAAGATCAATATGCAATTGCCACTTAAGGATTAGTAGAGTGGTAAATCTTATTGATGATATCAAGAAATCATAGGATCAAATCCCATACTTACAATACTCCCTCCGTCCTCACACACATGTGCTTGCACACATAGCCCTCATGTGGTTACATATATGTCCTTTTTTATACATGTCAAGAATAGCAGAATGGATACTAAAATGAGCAAAGAACTTTATTGAAATCCTAAGGATTCTCCAAGCATAAATCCATACCTTAATCTATGCTCTTCCGTTCCCTAAAAAGGGGATCCACCACCTTGTGGGAACCCATGCTTTTTTTTTTTTTTTTGTCTTGAAGCATTGATCAGATGGACGATGGAGAGGACTTTAAAAAAGATGTGAGATGAGGTTTGGATAAACCGATGCTCTTTTGTTTTTTTTGAAAGGGAATTGATGCTCATTTGTGAATTATATCCATCTTTATTTTGAATTAGAGAAGATTTAATTCTTATGTTTTAGACAAACCAGCCTAAAATTTTTCTAACCTAATCATGCTCACCTTGAGCTTGACTTGTGAGTCTTTGAGGCTGCCCTAATTACATATCAACTTAGGCTTGAGCATGTGAAGCTAAAATCTAATTATCTGGCCTAAGCTTTGTTTGTTTCTTTTGGTAGCCTAGTTTGGGAGGGCTAACTCACTTGCATGAAATTTTCGAGTGTGGTTGCCATCCTAGTTTTGGATTCCAAAGGTGTAGGAACGAAACTAACCACATTTTCTATGGGTCTAGTTGCAATTTCTTAAGATAAGTGTAAAGGTATGACTTTTCATCCCTACCATCCTAAACAAGTATTGAGTTGTATTTTGAGATTTCTCATGGATTTCATCTCAAATTAACCATGCCATCCAAGTTATGGAGGTTGAGAGTGAAAACGCGCTACATAAATAATAGGGTCACAACAAAATTTAGTCGCACTTGAAAGCGACCTAATGGTACCATATATGTGAATCCTTCATCTTCTTAGGCATGATGAAGGGAAAAAGAAGGGATTAAATTAAAGTTTTTAAATCTAGTTTGGTAAGGAGGATAACCAATCAAAATAAGGGTTAATCTTGTTCGGTGGAAGTGATATTTTGACCTGGGTTTCCTCTTAACATGAGATAAGTTATTTTGGGGTTGATGTAAGATATGATGAAGGGAAAGAGAAGGGGTTAAATTAAAGTTTTTAGATCTGGTTTGGTAAGGAGGATAACCAATCAAAATATGGGTTAATCTTATTCGGTGGAAATGATATTTGACCCGAGTTTCTTCTTAACATGGGATAAGTTATTTTGGGGTTGGTGTGAGGTGAGTTTTTTTTGTGGATTATCCTATAGATTTTCACAGGTTAACTCAGAAATATTCTAAACAGTCACATGTTAACCCACCAGGATAATCTTTATAATTGCCAAACAAACATGAAGGATAACCTAACGGTAAAAAATTTATTCCATAAAATCTATCCCTTCATCTAAACTAATCATTAGGATTTCCTATTATCTTTAGTTTTCAAATTTGACCGTAAGAAAGACAATTAGCTATTATAAGACTATTTTTTTATTATGAATTTTAGTGGGACTGCTGCCCTGTTGCCCTTCATTTTAGATCTATCCTTTCTTGTACATTTCTGTTACAGTTGGATGGTAAGTTCATAAGAACTTTCAACAGCTCAACTTTTCTTCAAAGGACCTGCTTACGTTACAGTTTATCTCCTTTTTTTTTTCCTTTTTCTTTAGTAGACGAACCTTATTTAGCTTTGATGTTATTTAAGTTAGCACCACTTTGCCTTAACCCTTATCACATGTTGTGATGATGCATTAGCTATTCTTTCCGAAGGGTAACCTCGACTCAACCCTCAGGTCAGATAAACACGAGCAGTGGTTTTACTTCCCTCTCACGTAAACACAAATATGAGTTATCTGCTATTTTCATTTTACTAACCTGAGTTAGCAAACTCCAATCAATAGATTGCCCTCCGTTCTCTGATCTCTTGTCATAGAGGATGCAATTAATGATTTGCTAATTACACGTCCTTGATTTCTTATACAAAGGGAAGGGGGAGGCAGATTCGGAGTTTCCTATAGATAGATGCGTCTCTCTCTTCTATATCATAGAAGCGTGATTCTGGTGTCCCATCAAGATGGAAAGGAGTCCCCCACGATTAGACCAGAGCATTCTCGTCCTTAAATTAATGTGACTGGAAATATTATAATTTGGTACAGAGCAAAGTGAACATGGGCTCTTAATTGCAAAGAATAGGCTTTCACTATCGATCCATTTGTCGGTGATTAAAAAAATAAAAAATTCGGCCTAATCTGAATTTAGGGATGGTGTTAGGCAGCGGCCATGGCCCCCCCGCCTTGTTCAGAGGCATAGATTTAAGTAAAACATTGGTCTCTTCTTGCGTTAAGAGACAAAATAGATGGTACACACGTAGGGAGAGAAGCCAAAATTTTGCCTCTTTAGCCCCTTCTTAATGAATCATAAGCGTTGAGAATTGTTCCTTTAACATCTCCTTGCATGTCTATGGCTTACCATTTCACTAGATTAACCAGAAAGTTAAAATCCAAAGGGATTAAGCCACTTATGATTCGCGAAAACAATCAAAAGAAATTCCAAGGTAAAGGAACTTTAAGCTTATGTGGAAGCTTTGGAAATCATTTGGATCCCTCGATACCTCGATGAATACTCTGGATTCGGATCGAAAAAAAAGCTATCGAACTTTGAATACGTGCTCGCGAACCCATCTTTTTGGATTGAAATGGTTGTTAACTTAATAAGCATGCTCTTATGTCCGCGTTAATTGCTCCCAAGGAAGCATGTTATTCAACTAATAAGCATGTAAGCGTAATCGTTAGCAGCAATAAGATGAACAGAATATAAATTGTGGTGGCGTAGGTGCACAACATAGACTATGCTTTGTATTTATAGCTCAAGACAATTACAATAGCAGTAGGCCTTAACGACATTTGCAGCAGGGGCAACACAACACCACAAGATATTTTACATATGAATTGCATTCTGTAACAAGACGAAACATTTGGTAAGTCTTTGATGAACAAGCAAGGCATTGTTTCATCAATGTATGGTGAGATGTGGCCATGCTAAAGGAAAGAGAGAATGATGTTACCAAAGAAATTTAGTAATAAAGAGATGTGCCTTGGGCAATTTTACTAAAGAAAACTACTCTGATTCGTAGAGGTTATAGAACCAGTAAGAAAGGGAGTTGATCAAGAATATGGAGTGGGAGAGAAGGGCGTATAGCTAGAGCGCAAAAGGGGAGACGAACTCAGAAATTTAGTGATGCAATTCTAATGCATTGGTGTATGTTTGGGGATGAGATCTAACTCATCCATTAGTGATTATTTTTGTACAGAATGGAAAAGTCTCTCTCTTTTTTGGGTACATGGTCCCCCCTTTATACAAGATTGTTGGTCATAATTAAGGTTGAGTATTATTTGCTTTTCGTTGAATGCAATTGACTAAAGAGTTGCTTTGCTTTCCGTTCTGTTGCCTTGCTTCTTGTGTCGCCACCTCGATTCTTGCATCATATTCCTAATCCTTGTGCCGTCGTCTTGATCTTTGAACCACCGACTCCTTTACTGGTTTAACTCCGTTAGAGTAGGTGCAACGGTAGGCTTATGGGGCTTCGATCTCTCGAATGATTGGGCTGGTCGGACACTCTTGGATTCTTTTGGTGGAGAATTAGTTGGCCAAACTCAAGTGGTTCGCACACGGTGGAGGCTCCCTGTCTTAGGCTATAGGGGGTTCTGTGCTTTTGGATCGAGCCGACTATTCTTTTTAGGCCTCACCTAGGCTTTATTCGCTTTAAAGGTCGACTTCTGATGGACTTAACTTTCTCTCACTCATCAAATGTGAACAACGTTTTCATTTGCAAATAGATGTGGTACGTGCTTATTACCCAAGATAGGCGTTGAAAGATTCTTAGGCCTCGATATTTATTTTAATTAATGAGGACGATTTTGGGGATCGACGTCTTGGTCGTGCCCCCCTCTAGCTAAACTAGTGAAGGACTTCATGTTCATTGTAATTAGAAGTTAATGGCAATAGCCATAGCAAAGATATATATTTGGTGAGACATATGGCTTGAAGAGAAATCCTGAAATGTTACTGTCCTGAACTCCATCATGCCATTTGCCTCTCCGGGTGGCTCATTCGTTCGGTGAAGAGGGGGATTGGAAACGGAGGAGAATCTTTTCACCTTCTTCCCTGTTGACAAACGTACAGAATGTCCAACCTCGGGGTCAACAGTAAACCGCCCAACATCTTAGGCAGATCAAACGATTGGACCTGGTTATAAGTAATCTTATCCTATAGACGTCAATCAAAAAAACAACATTGCAAATCAATAGTTATACATAGCTTCTTGATCACTTTTACCCCCCTCAATTTGTCTTCTATCCAACAAAATCATCATAACAATTCAGTTAATCGAGGGAATCGGTAGGAGGTCCCCTGATATCCCTCCTGCAGCGACAAACTAATTGGCCTTGGAGAAAGATCCATATGTTATATACGAAAAATAAAAATCAATATTAATAGGTTACATGATTTATATTATCATATTCTAACGGTTATAATTGCAATTTCTGTAGATATTATGATGATTAATTTTTTTAAAATAAACAAAACAAATACCAAGGAAACTCTAGGATCTTACTTGATAGAAATTTAAAGTTTAAGAAGTCAAGGAGAGAAAATGCAGATAGATAAGGGGAGGGTTAGTTGATGTGCTTATGATAATTGAGTTAATATGTTGTTATTGATTTTTATTTTCATTTATATTGGAAGTAGATTGGTGGGAGATAGATGTGATCGGTGTCAATAAATTAACGAGGATATATATAATTGGTGAGGGATAGATATGATTAATGATAATAAAAGTGGTTGATGAAAAGTAAAATTTTAACACAATTTATTTACTACAGTAGTTTTGATCGTAAGGTAGAAAACGAGTCTTAGAGATGACTTTTCTACGTGTGACACTTTTATACGGCTCAGCATCTCACCAGAAGCTTGAACAGTGATAGATCCACGTGCTTTCCATTGGAGCAACCCATCCCATTGGATCCCTTTTTCTTCCCATGAAATCTCCATTCAGACTATCACTTCTACGTGACACGTGTCTGAGAACCTTATTCCGGATCTGTTCCCACACATCGTGTTTTGTTCTGTCCCTCGTGAGGGCCATCTGTTGATTGCAACCTCATTCAAACTAATGGCAGCCCTCATTCAACGTGATATAAACCACACAGAACGTTACGTTTGGTCAACATAATATATATATATATAGCATCCCCCCATTCAAACTAACCTAAACAAATCACATTGCTAGAGATATCGCACTCAAAGTTGATCCATAAGTATTAATGTGTTTACCAAGAAATTAATACTTCAAAGACCATCAACCGAAACAAAGCCAACACCAACGTAGATCGGAGATAGCCATTTACAGTATGTGAGAACCAAACAACAAGGATCATATCGGAGTAGAATAAGCATGCACACACAAAAATCAAATAGGGAGTACAAATGACAGAGGAAATGACTGTCGTGTCTACCTCTTTGTTGTAGGCTGCTGACTACCATCGTCGACGAGACGTACGGTTTCGCAAAGGAATCGAGAGAGCACCAGCCTCTTGCTCTCCTCCTTATTCGACCTCCTTCTCCGTCGTCGAGTCGAGTTGGGCGACAAGGTTGCCCTCCTACACTCTTGTGTGGAGGACGGAGGCGATGCCATGAAAACGAGACGTTAATTCGTAGGAAGACGACAAAAATGAAATCCCAGTAACCCTTCAGCTTGACCACGCCAAGGTTCTCGACCAACACGGTTAGGAGTGTAAACAAATCGAACCTAGGCGAACCTACTTAGATTCGATTCGGTAAGAAAAAATAAAAGAGAGGTTATGTTTGGTTTGTTAAAATTTTCGAAGGTTCGGCTTGGTTCGTTCAACCGTAAAGCTTGAAATGTTGTTAATTTCAATACAGGTGCGAGTACGAAAATGTGCGTTGCAATGCATTTTGTAACGTGCGGTTAGAATCAACCAGTTGAAAATGAAAAATGATCGGATGAAAATCAAAATCTATCGTTTAAAAATTAGGTAGATCAAAACACACCAGTTGAAAATTAAAATATACTGCCATTATAATGATGAGAAATGATTTTTCATTTGTAATGTAATTTTTTATCTATAAAAAATGATTTTACACTTAAAAAATAATTTCTTACCTATAAAAAATAATTCTACTGATAAAAAATTAAAATATATTTACTGAAATTATCACTCTACATTACAAAATATGCTACAATATACGTTTATTTATTTTTTCACTTTCGAGTCAATTCGTTTAGGTTTCATTTAAAGCTTTTTCCCTAACTATATGGTATGACTGAAATCCTGCGCTTTTGAATAGTAATCCAACTCAACTATTCAACAAGCTAGGAAGGTAACTCTCAATAATGTTTGAATGAGAGCATTAATTACTTTCTTATTCTCTCTCTGTCTCGACCGAAGAGAAAAATACATTGGATGTAAGATTTAATCCCTTCAACCTCTCAACTAATGGAGTAGTGTTCTACCACCAGGATCTTTGGATGTAATTAAAGTTAAATAAAAATTAAAATCAAATAATTTTTTATATATATAATATCAAGAATAATATATTCCCTATATCATTAACCAAAATGAAAATGAAAAAGGAAAACAAAGAAGGGATGTCTGAATTCATCGTAGTAGAAGCATTGAGGAGATCATGGAGATCCTCTGGAGTAAGGGATTTGCTTCTCTAATGAGAGGCAATGGTAAGGATACTTCCAGAGGGTTCAAAGAACGACAGTGGAAGAAAATTGAATAAGAACGTATCCTATTTATATTTTTCTACGATGGGATGCTGAAACGATCAACCACGGTTTGTATAAAAATCATCGTTGTTGTAGCATATATCACAAATACAAATCGATATCACGTCAATTTTATTTAATTATATAATTTTTACTGGTTTATTTCATGTCATTCTCTGGAAGGTAGTTATTGATATACATCACTCTCTAAGTCCAACATTATTCTTTAATTCCAAAAAGATCAATTTTATGTACAATCATAAATGAATGAATTAATGAATGAAATAATTAACTAATTTATATATTGAAATGCTTACAAATACAAATATACAAACAAGCATCAAACACTGTAAATATATACTATATACTATCTATTTATAACTTATAATGCTAATACTTACATATATATATATACAATAATAAGTAATAATATATATTATATTAACTTAATTTAATATATTAACATATACAGTAACATATATAGTATTACAATGACAGATATAAATGTCGCTAAACCCCAGCAAAACTATATACAGAATCTAAGATAAAAACCATGGTCTATAATGATACTTATTCTATCTACAGTGACGAATAATTATGTCGTTAAAGCTATTGTGTTATATACATATATAGCTCAAACATTTGTTATACTACATATACTTAATATACAAGATATATATATACACATACACTATACGGATATACATATACACTTAACTCTTCTTTCTCTTTTTAGTTCTCTCTTCTTCTTAACTCTGTTTCTTTTACTTTAGGCTTAACTCTTTCTCTCTGCTTCTAACACTTAGTTTCTTTTTCTTTCTTCTCTTCTTAACTTAGCCGCAACACTCTCTCTTAGTTAATCCCCTTATCAGGCCTTAGTTTAAAAATTAGGTTCATTAGTCCTAGATTGAAATAAAGTGGAGTGCCTGGAGTAGACCTACATTGAAAACCCTAATGAGGAGCTACTTGATGAGTTGATTTTAAGTAGAGTGGTGCGGCCCAAACAACTCAAACAACTGGCCACAAATGCACCACTAAGTTAGGCACACAAAGATAGTTAACCTAGAATGATTTCTACTATTTTATATGTTGCTTTGTGTGTACCGGTTCCACAAATCAGAACCCAATTAAGTAGAAATAAATCAATTAAGTCAAGTGCCTTGAATGTGGGTGTACGTTGTGTGTTTGTTGAAAATTACCCCACAAGATTATCTTTTTGTTGTTTTTTTTATAAACGAGGGTGGAATGAATGTGAGTGAGAATCCAAACAATCAAACTATTCCTAGGATTTATGCAAACACCTAGGATAATTGGAATTTGGATTTAATGTGACAAATGAAATCTATGGAGGGGGGAAAAATGGGGAGCACTTACAGTCGTCTTCAACTGCACTTTACTTCGGTTTACCGCTTGATGATTCCCTCATGGAGGTCTCTGCAAAACAATAAACACAAGAGAAAGCAAGTTAGAAAATAATAAAGTGCGTGAAATGCGAAAAGAAGATCGAAAATCATTGCCTCCCAGGCAACGGCGCCAAAATGTTGAAATGACGAGTTGCTACGCTAACGTATTTGGTTTTGAAAAACCTGTCGTCGTAGTATGAAAGAGAAGAACTCGTGTTTAACAAATAAAATTTGTACCGGAATAGAAATCCTGGGTCGAACTCAGGGAGGCTACGTCGATCTATATTCGCAATTATATTTTTTTTAGAGTTTTTGTTGAAAAGCGAAGCAACGTAATTACAATGAAGCAATATTAACAATCAGAATAAGTGAGAGAAAGAGTGAAAGAGAGAGAGAAAACATGCACTCAATATTTCAAAATATTTATACAATGAAACCAAAGAAGAATTACACTAGAAGCAAGAAATCAACTACACTAGAAAGTAGGAAAATTCTACTCTAGAAAGCTGTAAAGAAGAATGGGAGAGAGAAGTTATCCTCATCGACAATCGTTTGGAGGACAAGCTAGACGAGACGTTGCCTGGACGAAGGAGGATGGAGCAGGAAGAAGGAGGTCGAAGCAGGAGGAACGAGAACGGGGCAGCACGTCATCGTCGCGGGATCCGCTTCCAAAATGAGGACGAAAATTTGACTTTATCTCTCAAGGAGCATCCCGGGTGTGGGACAAGCTTCTCTTGAGCTTTGGAGAGGTAGAGGAGAGAAGGAAGGGATGAAAATTTTGTATGGAGGGGGTCTCCTTTTATAGTTGCAAGGAGTGAGGGCAATTTGGTCTTTATAATTGCAAAACATTAAATAAGGAGTCTTTAGTGACGGATAAAACCGTCGCTAAAGCCCCATCATGGGCGACGTGCACCACCCGCACGCCTCCTACACATGAAACGCGCACTTCACGTTCTTCAGATCTTAGCCGTTCGATTGTGAGATCGAACGGCTTAACTCGCCCCTCACCGCACCTTCTCATTGCGTGCCTCACTGCATGCGATCTCGCATTACACGCAAGCGTGCAATAGGACGTGGGCGCTATTGAGTGCCCGCAGCCGTTGAATCATGATCGAGCGCTCCTCGTGCCCGCTCGCCCGCTCCTTGTGACTCGATCCCGCGCCTCTCCTTCATGCAAGCACTCTCACCCACTGCGCTACGGGCGTGGATGGGCGGGCGCTTAACTTAAGTGCGGGTGCATCCCAACCATTGGATCCTGATCCAACAATGGGGAAACGTTGATGCAGAGGCCGTCAACGGATGCATGCGATTGGTTAGGCAGCCGAGATGGTGCCACGTGGTGCCATCTTGGCCGTCCATCTTCTAGATGATGTAGATGGTGTCGCAGTTTTCGGATTGAATCGATTTTCGCGTCGTAAGGCTGCGATCGTCAATCCAAATCCATCCGTGCGGTTGGATTTGTCATTTGAAGTGCGGATTCACACCATCTTGGTCCTTGATCTTCTAGGGTTCCCCGGTCTCTATCTGATGCTACAGATGTCTGATTAGGGTGATCTTGGAGTCGTTGAACTGCAATCGTTGCTCTGATCAAATCTGTACGGTTGGATCTTCAATCCGAAGCCCCGATAAAAATTTGCCCTGTCCCTGAACATAAAATTAGACAATTAGCCTCCATTTTATTCAAACTAATCTAAATGCAAGATGATGCATGCTATGCAATATTTATAGTATGCAATGCAATTCTATACTTAAGAACATGCATAAATAGACATCTTATGTAGTATAAACATGTTTACATCAATGCTCATTGAAGAATAAATCTCAATCAAAACACATTCAAATTCATCGCAAAACACTAAATTTAGTAAATCTGAACTCAAATTGCTCGATTAAATTTGATTAAAACCAAATTGACTCCAAATCACAAGATTGCACATGAAAACCAAATCTAAAAGAATCGAGCGAATCGATTCAACTACAACCAAATTGGGGGGTCTTTGTGAATAGATGGAGTGAATGGGTGACCCCCCAGGTGGATTTTAGGTGTGAAGTCAGATCTTAGCCAAGACTTCAGATCTGAATTTAACCTTAATGAAGGGGTGAACAATGAATAAAATGCAAGGAAAATTAGAGAAAAATGAATTGGAGGTGTAGGGAAAGCCGTATAAGTCGATGCGAAGGTGCGAAAAACTCCTCTCTAATCTGAATTGATGAGCGTCCATTGTTCACCTGTAGAACACATTGAATCACGGAAGTCGATCCTACGCATCTTCAATCCTAGGGTTGATCCAAAGCCAATCTTCGTGCGCTCTCGCTCGTGGCTTCATCCCCCATCCTAGATCCCATCTTACGATGGGAGTTTGTTCTAGACTTTCCTGCCCTTCTCTTCTCTCTATCTCACTGTTAATGCCCTAAGCACTTAATCGCACCTCCATAGTGCTTTGATCCACTGTTTCAGCTACTTAAACACCTCCCCTTAGCCCTATGCGCACAATTGAGCTGCCTCCACCCTGAGCCGATTTCTTCATCTACATCTCCAGTTCACCTTCCTCCTTCATCGACCGCCGGTGATAGGGGTGGTTCTCCCCCCTCAACTTCGTCATTGTAGTGACCAGCTGTAGCCTAGGAACTGATGAGTTGCAACTCATCATAGCTAAATTACCTAAGTTAAGCTAGAAACTAGGTTCGACACTATGGAATTAACACATAAAAAGGGTTAAGTGTGGGAAATAACAGAAAAGACCTAAAACATCAATTTTGTGCCAAAAACACATAATTAGATCAATTATTGAGATAATCTATTAATAAATGTAAAATGGTAATCCAATTACAAATTGGACACGCAAATGATTTCAAAATTCCAAATCAAAAGTAAAATTAACTTCTAAGATGTTCAATTAAGCTTCATTAAAAACATCGCTGCATTTGGACATCATTAAGGCCTTCTATTTAAAGATTCTCATTTAGGTCCTTAGGTCATAACATTGCAACCTTAGAAATCTCTCAAGGGACCTATTTCTTGGACACGGGGACAATTGCAAGCCCATAAGGACTGCTCTGTAACCTTTCTTAACCACTAATGGGCTGCCTTGAAATATTTCTACCCCTTCGCTGAGGGCCTTCTACGCAATTTCACCATTAGATCCCATGGCACCTGCAGCTCGCGTGAACACTATTCACCGCGAAGAAAACAGGCCATCGTGGCCATTCACTAGCTGATCCTCCTGATTTGTGGCTCACATTCAATTGAACGTTCGTGCAACTTGGCCCATGCGATCACCACCTCACCCAAATCCTATCCTACGGCCACAATTTGTTTTGAATCCCCGTGTGCGCCTCTCCTTTCATCCTCACCGCCCATGCCCTAATCGCCTAATTCCACCGCGCGGTGAGGAGATTCACTCTCTCATTCTACTTAAGCACCTCCACTGATCGCGTGCATGAGGATCGACCTCCTCTCCTACTTCCTTGAGGTCGATCCCTTCGTCCCCTCCAGCTCCCCTTATCCTTTCACTTGCCACATCAGTGACAATGGTGCGGTTTTTCACCACCATTTCCTCCTCGCTGCTAAGGATGACATATGCCTGAGGATGACCCTGAAGCACCTCTTGTGGGCTTTTCCTTCGCTGGAGATCTCCCCCCATTCTTCCTCCTTAGCCGTCGGCTCTGGATCCAAAGGTCCCATTCATCTGATTAGATTAGGATTTCCTACCTTGTTAAAGTAGTTTAGAGTAACAAGTAGTATACAATAGCTTAGTTAGGAGTAGATCAGTTAGAAATCCACTGGTTTAATGGTCTTAGGAGTAGGTTTAGAGTAGAATTTGCACTCCACCTCCTCTGTTCATTTCAGATCGGAGGAGATGATTTTACCGCCTCACTAATCACTGTTTTCTCCTTCATATTCCCATTTCGCTTTCTGATTTCCTCGTGTTTTATTTTGCAATTCTCCCATCCATTAAGAGTCAAACCCTCATCTCATTGCTCTCTAGCTTTGAGATAAAGGTTTGCGCTCAAATCCATTCAGGGGTCTCCCATTCCTTTCAGAAATTCACAAAGACCCCTGATTTGAGTTTAAAATGGAATTGATTTGCATGATCTGATTTTTTATTTGGTTTTCAATACGAAATCGTGAGATTTTAATCAACTCGGGTTTTAAAGAGTGTTTGATTAAGAAAATCGATATGTTTTTGAACAAATCTGTCCACGACAGCGAATCTAAGATGATTTTTGTTGGTAAATTTGTCCTTAGATGAGCCATGGTGAAATTGAGCTTAAATTGAGGTTTTCATGATTTTCAATGTGTGGGAGAGCCAAGGAGAATCAACCTTGTTGATTTGAGGTTCTACCATGTATTTTTTTAGTGGAATTGATGTTTGGATTTTGATTTCATACCTAAGGAATTGTCAATATTCCTTAAGAGAATTGGGATTCAAGTGGGTTGAATTTGGTGGACTGATCTTAGATCCTTCTTCACACTGTCTATAGCATAATAAAGGTATTAAATCAGTAGTTTTGTCTGGTTTGGAATGAAAAATATTGTTGAGAATTTTTGATGTGGATCATTTCACCTGATTTGATTGCAAAATGATTTCCAAGTCTTGTCAGATTTTGTTTTGAGGATGCTTACTGTTTGGTTTTTGAATCCGAATTCTACATATCAAAGTGCTGCTTTAGCAGCTAAATATCCAGGGAGTTATTAACCCTAAATTTGATACAAATCACTCCTTGAGGTTGGATTTTTTGATTCAAAAAATCAGACTTGACAAAGTCTGATTTTGGATATATTTTTTTTGATATTGGTTCTACTTATCAGACCTACTGTAGCTGCTGAATTTTGATGATCAGATTTCACTGTAGCAGCCGTTTGCATATTCTTAAGACGTCTAAGCTTATTTCCATACATGCTGGAGCTGCTGCAGCTGTAGCTGTTGTCCTGCTGAATCCCAACAACAACACTACTGCTGTTGTTTGAAGCTACTGCTGCAGCTATTGCTCCTGGTGGATGGTCAGATTTCAGTAGGACAATGGGTTAGGATTAGGTTATTTGAATAGCTGACATGTTTTATATGTTGTAAACATGTTGTGCAAGCTTTCATGTATCTGAAATGGGATCTTAATGGCATTTGGATTGCTTGTATTGTGATTTAAATCTTTATTGTCGGCTAGCTTATGTATCCAACTATCTAAATATGCAATTTAAAGAAGAAATTTGATGAAAATCATGTTTAATGGCTGGAACATAACTCTTAGATTCTATAGAGCATATCTGAATGTTTTCACTGCTTATCCAGCCTTTAGATTAGGATTCTAGTGCCTTAGGTTCTCATTAGAAATTCTCTTTAAGGCCTAGAATATGCTATCTTTGTAAATAAATAAAAATGATTTAGAAAATCCAAAAAAATAAAATAAACCTATCTTGGTCAAGATTAAGTATATTTCTAAGTGCATACCAAATTTCATGGTATTCTGGACCCTCGATTTGGTAGAACATACCAACCGACGGATCAGTCTACCTTAAAACTTAATAAAAGGCCTCAACTATTAAAAACCCCAAAAACACTCTATTCTTGTCATCCATTTTTTTCTTTCTCACCTCCTACATATAAAATACATAAAACCCATGAAAAGAAGAAAAACCCCAAAAATACCCAAAAATATCATGTATACTAGGTATATACTTGTAAATATAAGCTATGTAGTAAGTTATACATTTATATATTGTAAAATAGATGTATAATAGGTGTAAATAACTTATATATATTATATATTGTAAATTAAATATTTAAGATTATTTAAACTGTACATAACCTAATTATATAATTATCTACTATTTATATTAACTTATAAGCATTATAACTTAAGTAAATATATAAAACCCTGAATATAAATGTAATTACTAATTATACTGTGTATAAATGTTTATATATATATTATGTACATTATGAACCCAGTAACATAGTTTAATTATGTATATATAATAAATAATTAATTTATTAAGTTACTAGCTAAGTTATTAGATTAAATTAAAATAAATTAATAATTTAAGTTATAACTGAATTAACTTATATTGAACATTTATATTATTGTCTTTTAAGTAAATTAAACTAATTTAACTATAGTTATAATATATTATGCTGTTTATAACTTAAATTATATTTATACACCCTAAATGCACCTATTTAACTGTAAATAAACCAAAATAAATCGTGTAAAATACAATAAAAATATGTATTAAATACTTTATTATATGTATTAACTGAGGGACTAGCAAAAACTAGGCATTCGGGTATGATGAGAACCTCATCATGAACCCTAACTAGCACATTTTGACCTAATAAGTTGAACAAAAGTTCTTACAAAACCTAAGGAAAGGCCTAAATCAAGGAATTGTTGAGCAGAAAATAAAACATTACACAAGGGGTAAATCTGCAATTTTACCATTGCAGAATATGAACGGGATTTCTAAGGGTCTAGACACAGGTCAAGTGGACTTAATAAGAGAAAAAGTGGGATGGTTTGGTCAGAAAGGGTTATGACCAAATCTGGGAATTAAATGACATTTTGTAACCCTAAAACAAATCCACTTTAATTAATGAAGCTCTAAACAAGAAAAAAATCAATTAAATCATCTAAAATTCATGAAAAATATCCCCTAGGGTTTAGAACCTTCAATTTGGCCGTTAGAACCTATCTTGACCTAGATTGAGAATCATACCCAATTTTTTACCTAATTTAGATTTTTGTATAAAATGTCTAGTCAAACATGGTCAAACCTAAAATCCAACTTCATCATTGGATTCCTTAGGTCCAAGTTAGGTTTATACCAAAACCTGGACCTAAGGGAAGGTCGTCTTGACCCACTTTACAAAATAGTCCTCAATAATTACTTTTTGACCCTTAGCTTTTTGAAATCTTGCGACAACCCCCCTATCTTTTCCATCGTCATCTTCATTTTGGTCCCTCTGCCACCTACATGCGCAGGCCATACCTCCGGCGACTTTGCGTGGAGGATGGCGCCGCGCATGCATGGGGAGCTGGCCCTATATTTGAAAGGGGAGCTCCCTGCGAAGCCCCCTACCGCATGGGCCAACTCCCATGCCCTGTCGGCTGCCATTCCTCTCGTGCGAACGCGCGAGATGTATGGGTCTCCATCTGCCCACGTCTCCGGCGGGGTTTTTCCCGCCTCTTTTGCACGTTTCGCGACTGGTCGACACTTATTTAATGAACGACATCCTCTGCTGCATCCTTCAAGCCTGATTTGGCCGAAGAAATCCCCCAAAATTCGTCTCCTCCTCCTCCCGCTATCCGCCTGCAGGCCCCGGCGACTCTCCTCCTTTCTCGCCCTCCGTTTCCCCCCTTCGCTCCAAGTCCCACAGATAAGCTCCTCTCTCCCTACCTTTCATTTTCCCCGCTTTATTTCTATTTTCGTGCCTCGACTGCTGCTGACCACCACCATCATTTCCACCTCTGACCAGATCACCGACGAGGTGTTCCTGCTGCTCCATGGCTCCATCCACCTCGCTAGACCCCTCAAAATCTTCGCCACCATCCACTGAGCAATTTCCCCATCTCCATTGCCCGCCACACACACTCCACACCTCCGCCGACCTAATCCACCTTCACGGCCACAGAGCGACCTAGGCACGCACTTCTAGGCTACCTCGCACCCAGCCAACCCCCGCCTCACCTTCGCCGTGATATGGCCAACGTTTTCCTATGGTCTGACAGGGTCGCGAGGCCGTATTCGTGCATTTCAGGTTCGCGCCTCCGCCGCCATTAGCGAAGGCGTGAAGGAGCACCCTCGCCAGCTTCAGGCTCTTCCAGCTCCAGGAGGCACACCCAGGTCTCGCGGAAGACTGCGGCGCACATCTCCAGGTCTTCAATTGGCAGCGAAGATCTCGACTGGAGTGGCGATTGAGCGCAGTTGCTGCTGCGGGCGCACAGGCAGCAGGGTGGGACGTTTAGTCCCACCTCGTGAGTTTGCAACAGTGAATAAATTGTAAAAGTGACTAAGGCTTATCGCCTCAGTCACACGGGGTGAGGTCCCTCTCACCCACTCACCTAGCCTCGTCTGCGACCAACCCCCGCGAACTTGGCCCGACCCGATTACCCAACCTGTGCACACCTCGCCCACCACCGCACGCTAGTGGGCCTGGTCCCGGGCGTGTCACCCGACCCTCATACCCGAATATTCTCTGGGAGAGCGAACCCTGGAGTGAAACAAAGAGAGAGAAAGACGTGGGGAGGGTAGGGGTTCCTGTATAGGGAACAAGAGAAGAAGCAAGGAAGGCGTGGTTGAGGACTAAGCCGCAAAAGCAGCTGTGGCCAGAGAGAAAAGAAGAAGAACTTGGAGGCACGGAGAAGAAAACAAAGGAGGAGGCGCAGCTGAGACTTAGCCGCACCAAGGAGCTGAAGCAGGAAGAGAAGGAAGAGAAAACAAAGGCGTATCAGAGAAGAAAGAAGAAGAAGAAGCCAGAAGAGAAGCTGACGCAGAGGAGAAGGCAGAGACAGAGCAAAAGGAAAAGAAGAGAAGAAGTTGCCGCAGAAAGGAAGGCCAAGTAGCTAAAAGAAGAGAAAAAGAAGAAGCCAAGAAGAAGAAGGAAAGCACCAGCACTGTAGCAAGTGGCTACTTAAGGCGTCTGATCCAAGGAGTGAGACGTCTGAAGACAGAGTGAAAGGAGGATAAAAGAAGAAAGAGAGAAGAAAAGAGAAGAGACATTTTTATTTCCTCTCTTTAATCTTTTTTGTAAAACAACATGTTGTAGATTGTGATTTTCTACACTTCTAGAATCAAGCTTGCTCCCTGAGTTCGACCTTGGAGAATTTTTGTATTCGAGTAATAAATAAATCAAACTCAGTGATGATCCTAAAAAGACCGACACCAGTTTTTGGCACCGTTGCCGGGGAGCAACGGGCATTTTAGAAGCTACAAAATCACAATTTCTAATTGTATCTGACATGATCTCTCTTCTGTTGTGCAGGAAAGGAAGGCAAGAAAGAACAAGAAGCCGCACAACAACCACACCAAGGGATAGGTAACCTTCTACTCTCTCTATTAAGCCCCTTAAATTCTAAAGAGGAAAAAAAAAAGAAAAATCAATCTAGGGTTACCTGTCTTCCGTACTTAGTAATTCACAAAGTTGCCTGTTTTTAAATTTCAACACATTTTATCTGCATATCCACTTAAGGTAACTAGGGCTAAAACCTTCTTGAGCCCTGGTTACCCATTTCTGAGGCAACTAATTGGACCAACTAGAGCCAACTTAGGATTCTAAGCTAGGGTTTTAGAGACATCTTCTAATCAAGAATTGAAAATCCCAAAAGAAGTGTGCCTAAACCATTGCTTGAAAAAATCTATTAAGAGAAACCCTAAGAAATCTGGCTCTTAACTCACTTGAACACTAAAAGAAAGGACCTAATAAGCTCTCGTAGGAACAAAAAGGTGAAGTTGATCCCTTGGATCAACCAACCTTCAAATTAGGTCACTTTTGCATAAGAAAAGGCTTAAAGTTTAAGTGAAACCCTAAGCACCTTGATCTTAATTAAAAGTGGTAGACTTAAGGGGTCAAGGTCCCCATTCTTGTCTACCTGGAATCTCAGTGACAAGAGAGATCGGGTAGGGGAAACCCTGTAACCCGTGAGGGCACTCTACCATGTAGGGGTCATCGCGGGACTCACCCTCTCTGGTTGCCCAGGTAATTCCCAGGTGGACGTCCTTCTGATCAAGGGGTATCATCCTCCTCGAACCTCTATAGTCACGCAACATATTTTGGGTGTCTTGATTGGGTCCAACACGTTCTAATCTCATCCAATCCATCAGTGCATGTTCGGTAGAAGGTCCTTGGAACCTCCTCTAGAGATCCACTCTCCCCGAGGCCAAGCCTCGGTACCCTTGTTTGTGCGACAACCTCTCCACATAGACCTCTCTTCTTCAACAGGCTGAGCCATGATGGAAGAAGAAGGGGAACTAGGTTCAGAGTCAGAATGGTGCTAGAGCACCACGATCATTTATTTTGATGATAACAAAACACGTATTATTTAACATTTGCACTTGGAGTCTTAGATTTCAGGTCAATTGCAAATGGAGACATGATTAGACGGAATTCGAGCTTGCATCCAGGATGGATTGGAGGAGCTTGATGGAGAATAGAGGGGATTCGCGAGGAGCGATAGATTGAAGATGGAAGGACAAGAAGAATAAGATAGAATTCCATTTTATTCCTTTCATGTACTTTTGTCATTATTTTCTTGCTCTTTATTTCCTTAGAACATTATGTTAAAGAGCCTCAAAGTACCCTAACAGTAGTCTTAGGAACACCGACACAACCTTAGGATACTTAGGTTTTCTGTAGAGAACTTAGAAAACCAATATAGGGTTAAAACAGCATTTCCAGATGTCTAATTCCAAAATCAGACGTCTAATAATTTGTTTTAAGACGTCTGACTATTGATTCAGACTTCTGATAACATTTAGGATGGACTTGGTAGTTCTGTCTGATGAAATCAGACGTCCAGACCTTAGTCTAGACGTCTTAGAAGACGTCTGATGATTTTGCCAGACGTCCAATTAGTGGACCGTTAGGCTGGCTTAGCAAACACTAAAGATCTGACCGTAAGAGCCTTATCAGACATCCTTAAGCCTTTCCGGACGTCTGATAAATGACCGTTTTACCTCGGCTGACCCAAAATCTCTTCTCAGAGATTTTCTAGCCGTTGCACACTCTTGGAAATCCATTCCCATGAAAAAATAGGTTTCCAGACGTCCAGACATAGTGCTAGACATCCTGTATGTCGTCTGATGGACTTGTGCTAGAACCCTGTTTAGATCTGATTCAAGTCAGGGAGAGACCCGCCCAAAATCAGACGTCTGACCTTATTTTCAGACGTCTTAAAATAGTCTTCCAGACGTCTGATGCCGGAATTAGACGTCTAATTACCCTGCCAATGCAATCATTGTCCCTGATTTCGACCTGATTCTCTTGGGCTTTGCACCCAACGGCTATGGAAGCTATCCTAAGACTTCCAAAGCCTTCCTAAGGCCTCTATAAATAAAGGGGATCCTTTGCACACTAAGAGACACCCAAGCAACATACTTTCCACTCTTCTGTGTCCAAAAAGAAGCCCCTGCTCTCCAAGCTCAAGATCTACATCTTGAGAGCATCAAGTTTTTGCGCACCCGCTCTCTCGCCGTAGTTCATGAGAGCGACGTTGCGCTGTCTCATGGCTTACGCACCCGCGTCATCGATCCGACGCACTCCTTGCAAACGGGAGTTTCCTAATTCTTATAGAAGCTAGGTTTAAAATTACTTTGTTGTCTCTATAGGATTATTTGTTATCTTTGTTATTTGGTTGGGTATTCGCTTTGCGAATTCCCGTCTCCTTCGTGGGACAAAATCCTTCTCGTGAAGAGAAGGGGTTGAGGAACGCTACCCTCGCACTTGTAGCGTGGTTGTAATTGAGGTTGAATCACCCTCGTTCAAAGTGATTCGTTTAGTGGATTTGATCAACTTGGTTGATCGGAAAATCCTAACTCGAGAGGGTTAGGTGGTGGTTTTCACCCGATTTGGGTTTCCACCTAAAAATATTTGTGTACTCGTGTAATTGATTTTTTTGTGAGATTGTTTATATTCTATTCCGCAATTTATTACGTCACCCCTCCTGGTAAGGAAGAATCCACAGAAACCTCCTCTAGAAATCCACTCTCCCCGAGGCCAAGCCTCGGTACTCTTGTTTGTGCGACAACCACTCCACATAGACCTCTCTTCTGACTCTGAACCTAGTTCCCCTTCTTCTTCCATCATGGCTCAGCCTGTTGAAGAAGAGAATAATCTTGAGCACCAGCTCTAGCGTCTTAATGATCTCTTCCAGAATTTCATGAACCCACCGCAGCGCCCCATAATGCAAGATCACTATAATCCCACTGCGCTGGAAATTGAGCCTCGAGTCAGAATCTCGACTGGAGGACCTGATTTCGAATTGAAGCCCAATATGATTCATGCCATACTTAAGTTCTATGGGCTTAACTCTGAAGATCCCTTCTAGCATATCAAACAGCTTAAACATCTGGCCCATAACTTTGGGTCAGATGCATAAAATCGGAATATCTTACTCATGAAGATGTTCTCTTTCTCCCTTATGGACAAGGCGGCTCATTGGTATCAGACACAGACTCGCCAGATCAACACCTGGGATGAACTTCAGTCTGAGTTTTTGAAGAAGTTCTCTCCCGTTGGTCGGATAAACGCCTTGCGCCATCAGATTACTCACTTCACCCAGTAGACGAGAGAACCTCTTCATGAGGCATGGGATCGATTCTAGGATCTCATGAGAAAGTGCCCCCATCACGAAGTTCCTAAATGGGAACAAGTCCAGTCTTTTTACCAGGGACTCCGTGAAGATATTAAATTATTCGTCAATGCTACTTGCAGAGGGAATATCATGGGTCAACATGAAGACACCATGTGGGAGATTCTCGAGAATATGCGTGAGAACTCCATCAACAATGACTCCATGGGATTATTCGACCGGACGAATACCCACGCAGCGACGAATCTTAGGTGAGCACATGAGACGCAAGGCCTATCTGCATCAGTCGACCTGGAACTAACGGCCAGTCGATTGGACAACGTCTCAATTATTGAGAAGAAGGTGGACGAGCTGACTCAGCACTTGCAACGAGCCACCTCTGCGCAGAACACCTTCGCACAGCCACCTCCCGCAAGGGAAACTGTGCAGAACATTTTCCACAGACCTTCTCCTGGGATGGACCTGTATCCAACCCCATCTGATTCCAAGATCGGAGGGACCTCCAATCCTTTCTATTCTTGCTGGGGGAACTTTACTGAGGCACCTCAATGCCCTCAGGAATCTTAGGGACCTCCGACTTTCCTGAGGCTCCTCAGACTTGCAAGGACCTCAATGCCATCCAAAATGACCCATTTTCTAACACCTACAACCCTGGATGGTGAAACCATCCCAATTTCCAGTGGGCGGGAAATTCTCAGAACTCGAGACCACCCTTTCAGCCCCGTCCACAAGCCCCTCGTCCTTATCAGCCGCCTCAACCTCGGCCCTGCCCCACTTATCCATACGGGCCCAACAAAGATCAAATGTCCCTCATTCTCCAAACTCTGGCTGACATTCAAAGAACGAATGCGGCTATCCAGAAACAACACAAGGAGGAATTCACAAAGGTCCGCAACCAACTTGCGTAGCTGGCGAATTGTCACCAACCTGGCACACTTCCTTCTCAACCTTTGCCTAACCCAAATAACGTGCCAACCCAGCGGCGCGTTATGAACCTGAACCCAGGCCAAGCACACTTGATCGAACCTTCGCTCGACTTAGCGCGTGTGGTCACCTCTCCTCCTAGATCTGATCTAGCGGCTAGGATTTGATTTAAGCATGCGCGCGCTCCTCTCCTCTCATCACCACCGCCCAAGCCCTTGGAGACTAATCACACCATCTCGATGCTCTGATCCACTGTCACTCTACTTAAGGAGCTCCGCAGCTGCGCACGTGAGGGATCGTACCCTTCTACACCTGTCGAGCCGATCATTCATCCACTCCAGCTCTCCTCCCCACATTTCCCTATTTTCACAACCACCGATTGTGAATTCCACTTCTTCCCCGACTCTCCTCACCGCTAAGGATTCCATAGCACCTGAAGGCGACCCAGAACTCCACTAGCGAGTTTTCACTCCACTGGAGCACTTCCTCCCTCCATTCTTCCTCTCCATCCATCGGGTGGAGATCCAAAGGTCCCATTCCTTTGATTAGATTAGGATTTACTATTTTCTAGAGTAACTGTAGTGTTAATTAGAGTAGTTTAGGAGTAGAAATTAGACGTAGATTCACTCTGATCTGATGTGTGAATGTAGTTAGCTTAGGAGTAGATTTAGTGTAGAAAATCACACATTCCACCTCCTTTCATCACTTTAGCTCAGAGGAGATGATTTCACCCATTCATTGATCACTATTCTCTCCCCCTTCATATTTCCATTGCACCTACTGATTTCCTCGAATTTTAATTCGCAATTCACCCATCCATTGGAATCAAACCATCATCTCATTGCTTTCAAGCTTTGAGATGAGGATTTGCGCTCAAATCACCCTGGGTTTTCCCATTCATGTCATTCTGTTCACACCCCTGATCTGATTTGAAAAGGGTCAGTTTGCTTGATCTGATTTCAGTTTGATTTTTAAAGCGAGATCGCAAGATTTTGATCGGATTGAGTTTTGAAGGGTTTTGATCAAGCAAATTGATATATTCTTGTGTAGATCAGTTCATGGCCATGAATCTGAGCTGCTCTTAATAAAGAATTTTCCCTCAGATGAGCCATGTTTGATTTGGATATGAATTGGGGATTTCATGATTTTAAAGAGAGTGGTAGAGCCAAGGAGAACCAATTTTGTTGATTTGAGGCTCTACCAAGTATTTCCGAGTTGTTTGGTCTGAGATTATGATTTTCAACCTAGGGAATTTTCAGTATTCCTTAAGTTTTTTTTTAGAATAGTTGGGATTCAATTTAGATTTAATGGACTGATCTAGGACCCTCCTTCATGCTGTCTATAGCATTAGGAAGGTGTTAGCTCAGTAGTTTTATCTCTGATTTGAAGAGAAACTATTGCCAAGGATTTTCTGATAGAGAGCTTAACATCCCAAGTGATTTCAATGAGGTTTTTTTTTAAAGTCTGATCAGATTCTACTATGATTTCTGTTTTTTGTTTTGAATCCCATCATATTAAATTGCTACATGAGCAGGTACAATCCGACTGAATTCCAGCAAATTATTCCCTGATCAAAATAATTTATATTCATGCTCAGACCTTTTCAAGTCTGATCTGAGATATAAATGACTGAATCAAGAAATAGGTTGCTGAATTGGAGGTCCAGACCTGCTGTAGATATTTTTTCTCCGATTTCTGGATTTACTGCAGCAGCCATTTGAAGACGTCTGATCTGAAGTGAGTGACACAACAGCAACTGCCAACCCTATAGCTGCTGTTTCAGCAACTATAGGAGCTGGTATAGCTGAAATTCAATAGCTGCAATAGCTGCTTTGGTATGATTTTGTAGTGGACAGTGAGCTTGGATTTTAGCTATTTAAAATAGCTGACACGTTGTAAATGTTGTATTTTAGGTATACAAGCTTCCATGTACTGTTATGTAATTTCAAATTTCATTTGGAATGCCTTTGATTCATGTAAATTCTTTATTTGTCAACTAAACTATGTATTCTAACTATCCAACTATTGAAAAGAAATGTAAAATAAAAGGAACCACATGTTTTATGATTGCAAATCCTTTAGAGCATACTTAGGACTTATTTGAGGCAGTCAACTCCCTATTTATCCTTTAGAATTACTTTCTAGGCCTTAGGTTCTCATTGAAAACCTTTTTTAGGCCTACAATGTGCTCAACTTGTAAATAAAAAAAAATATATAAAAATATAAAATAAAGGTGTAGTGAGCAGGATTAACTATTTTTCTACCCAAATGCCAAGTTTCGTGGCATTCTGAACCTTTAGCTTGGTAGAACATACCAGCCGACGGTTCAGTCTACCGTAAAACTCGATAAAAACCCCTTAACACAGAAACACCAAAAATAATATATTCATCTCATCTCTCTCTTTCTTTCTCGTTTCCTACCTCCATAAAATATATAAAACCCATAAAAATCAGAAAAACCCTAAAAATACTCAAAAATATTAGGTATAGTTTGCATATACTTGTATATATAACTTATACTAAGCTATATATTTGTATATAACGTAAGATATGTACATAATAGATATATATAACTTATATATTTATTATATAATGTAAATTGCATATTTAAGATTAGTTAAACTGTATATAACTTAATTATATAACCAGTTATTATTTATACTAACTTATAAGTACTATAACTTAAATAAATTTATAAAACTCTGTATATAAATGTAATCACTGTTTATACTATGTATATATATCTATATATTTATTATGTATATTATAAACCTCGTACCATAATTTAATTATGTATATATAATAAATACTGAATTTATTAAGTTATTACCTAAGTTATTAAGTTAAATAAAAATAAATTAGTAAATTAAGTTAAAATTGAAATAATTTATACTGTACATTTATATTAATGTATTTTATGTAAATTAAGCTAATTTAACTATATTTATAATGTATTATACTATTTAAACTTAATTTATATGTAAGATAGCCTGAAATAAGCTATTTAAATGTAAATAAAATCAAAATAAATCATGTAAAATATAATAAAATCTGTAATAAATACATTAATATTTATATTAACTCTGTACAGGGTCAATTAGACCATTGAATGACTAATTTATATGTTAATTAAGAAATAAGCTTAAAAATCAGTATGTATAAAGTGTAAAATTAGGTAATTTATTTATATAGTAAACATAATTAATTCTAAAAATAAATTATATAATTAAGTAGCCCTTTGTAAATACTTTGTAACCCTATAGTTTATTTTTAAATTATAATAAATTGTGACCCTCATATCGAGGGCCAAAATCATGAACTCAACACGGCTACGAAGGGATTCCAGCACTGAGAAGGTGCTGAATAATGCCACATCGTTCACTGACAAGCTTCCACACAGGCTTAAATTGTCTTTCTTCCCATGCTATTCAGTCGTCACGGGCGGCGGGTGCCCGAAACAACCTCTTCCCCTTACGAGCATAGGTATGATGATATAGCATTGAGATGTGATGTGTGAATGGTGTGCGGTGTGTGGTTGGAAGCCATGTACTGTGTGAGGGCTTGATTAAGGCTATTATTAAGCATAAAACACAATTAAGAGGCCTAATTAACGAATTAGGGTGGCTCTTAGTAGTGGTCTGGTCTCACCCGACAGAGTGTTGTGTATCCCTTATCAGTCCTCGATACAGAAGAAGCAGCCGTGCTCTGAGTCGGGTGGGAGGTAGCGGGCCGGTACCCTCCTCACGACTGCTGTCCTCCTCCTCGGGCCTGGTGATCGTGGCCGCCAGATCGGCCTCCAGTGCTCGGTACGGGGAGCGTCAGCTGTGCTCCGATCCTAGATGGACAATTCCTCCGTATGTGGCCCGGCTGGCTACACTGATAGCAGAGGGGTATGCGACCTCCTCCCTCTATCTGTTGTCCCTGCTGGTGACTGAGTGGGGGTCTGCTACAGTCGGCTAGTCCCTACCGGGGACCCCGAAAGGTCCCTGGTGGACCCACAGAACGGGACAGATCCCCTGCTGGTGCCTAGTGCCACCTTTCCAGATGGCCTTGTGAGTGCTCCTGCGGGTATGGCCTCTTTCGGCCTCCTCCGTCGGTGTCTCGCACGGACGGGTTGGTCTCCTCGTATGTCATGGCAGCCTTGATTACGAAGGAGAAGGTAGACAACTTCAGGGGCTTTACATACCCCCGAATGGTAGGTCGGAGGCCCTCGGTGAATTTCCACAGGCACTCCTCCTCGGTGGACGCGGTTGTCAGGGCGAAGCGTGACAGCTCCAGGAAACGTGTACAGTACGCGCTAACTGTCATTGCCCTATGGCGGAGAGTGTGGAACTCCCTCCTCTGCTGATCCTGCCAAGTCTATGGGAAGTACTGCTCATAGAAGAGCACCACAAACCGGTCCCACGTCAGCTCCCCCTCCTCCTGTCCTCTAACCGCCCTCCACCACCTGTGAGCTGCACTCTGCAGGAGGACAGAGGGTGTCAAAGATCTTCTCCATCTGTTTCAACCAATCCTCTGCCTCAGACGGGCTCTCCTCCACCTTGCAATCGGGGGGCTTCAGCTTCCTGAACTGGTTGAAGACCTCATGGTGCAGTCGCAATGGGGGAATGGGTGCACCTCCAGGCAATGACTCGTGCCCCAAAGCGTATGAAGGAGGTGGGCGCGGTGGAGGATCACCCCCTCCCTCTCCAGCTCATCCAGTGCCGTGGCGGCTCGCCTGCCCCACGGAAGACTCCCCCTCCACATCCCCAGGAAGAAGAGGCTGATGGAGCTCCTCCCGTATGAGATCCCGGATCTGTTGAGAGAGGTCCGGGGCCTTCATGCCTGGAAGGAGAGGTGGAGCGGCCCCGTCCTCGGCCATCACTTGCCCTCCCCTGCGACCACACCCTCAGCCACGACCACGTCTGCGGCCCACCTCAAGAGCTCCCTGGCGAGGCATCTCCTACACGGAGATCGAAAAGGAAATGGGATTTGTCGGTGATTGTTTGATCACAGAGGAGACGTAAGACTCGGAAATGACAATCAAGGTAAAACGTTGTGATGGTTATCCTAGATATATGTACAAGTGTGGTTATTTCCGAACTATTTGGTTTATTTCTTAGGACGACCTTGCTTTGATACCATCTTATCACGACCCGAACCCAGATCCCTACAGGACCCAAGACCGGCTCGCCTCGACTAATCCCAAGACCCAGTCGTCCAATGAGAAATAACCAAATAACATGCATCAATCCACAACCACACAAGTACAGTAGCTAAGCAAAAAGAAATTGGCAACAAAAGGAGAAATAGAACAGTAATACTAGAATATTACATTCCTTCAAGAACAGATATACTGCCATCACAACAAAACTAGTACAGATAGAGAACATAATGGAAAGTACTGAAAATATAACTACAAGAACTCACTACAACTAGCAGTAGAAACTACAGTTGGGCTCGACTAGGCCCAGCGTCCTCAACAGCCGGTAATTCGGGCTGCTCAAATCCCTGACTTGTACAAAGTTATAAAACTGGAGTCAGCTAACACTGAGTAGAGTGGTGGCTAAACATAAAATGCATTTAACAGGTGGTTTACATATTACTTTCCGATCCAAATTATCTTATAACGATTTTCTGTGTAGAGATCTCTGATCAGGGTCCATCTCATTACTTAATCCTCTTGTTCCCTAAGGGAATGATTTTTGCTTGTAATTTTCCAGTGATATAGGTTTCACACATGGCACTCTCCTGCCCAGGAGAGTCCCTCTGTGGTAGTCCTACATTCGATCTACCACCCCGACGTCACGGTCGTGACGTAGCAGTGACTACGGCACATGTGATAAGCGAGCGGGTAGCTACCCCGTATTGGCACGTGGTCAGTTGTTTCTGCTAGCGGGTACCCATCATCGTACAGTGCGGAACAGTATAGGGCCTTGCCCTCTCAGAGCAGAGCAGGGGTCTTACCCCTCCTCAGTTCACGTACCCTCGTCCGACTATCTCGGTTTGCTCAAAGGGCTAACAAGAGTCTTTGTAAGGTGGCCATGCCTAACCCTGGGCCCCCTGGGGCGATTAGCTCCCCCATACACTAAGTAGCTCACCTCGCTACCACGTACACGAGAGCCAGCAAGAGTCGACGTAGAGTGGCTAAACCCACCCCGGGTCTCAACCCAAGGGTGGCAAGCTCGCCTCTACACTACAAGGGATAGTTGTTCTCTTCAGTACCATGCACACGAAGGTCAGCTCCCTTCCCTTAATGACCGCCTGTGGGAGGCAAATTCCAGAATCATCTGGTTCTCGATACTACAGTGTTCTTATCTCGTTCCACTTTCCCCGTAGGGTTCGTACATGAACTTTTTCTTTATTCCATATCTGGTATGTTATATACAGAACAAGCATCTTAGTTTCCACAGTACGAGTTCATTTTTCCCATCCATAATGTAGTTCATTTCGGGTAGTATAGGTAGCTTGATTTATTTAATCATCCATCTCTCTACACATGCATCTTTTCTATCCCTACTGTTCATGTAATAACCTAGTGGTTGCCCAATTCGTCATTATGGTTATTTATAATTGTTGTGATATATGGCAAAACAGTTACCAGTTTAATACAATTTATTACTCGGAATGACAAGTTTCCCGAGGTCGAACTCAGGGAGCAACTATAATTCTGGAAACATAAAGGTTCACAATTATGTTAAAAATAATAAGAGAGAGAGAGAGAGGGAGCAAAAGTTCTCTTTTTTTTTGGCTTCTTCTTCTCTCTTCCTCTTCTGTTTTCTTCTTCTCTTTCCGCTGATTCTTCTCTTCTTGCTGCCTTCTCTCTTCTTTTCTTTGCTGCGGCTGTGGTGACCCTTTCTCTTTCTCCTTTCTTCCTCTCTGATTTTCTTCTCTTCTTCCTTGCGGCTGCAGAGGCTTCTGCCTTCTCTCTGATTTCTTTCAGCTACTAAGTCTTCCTTTCTTCTTCCTTCTTTTCGTCTTCTTCTTTACATCTTCTTTCTTTCTTCTTCAGCCTACCTTCTTCTGCTTTGGCTGCTGCCCCTCCGACGTCTGACTCAGTGCTCAGACGGCTTAACTGTGCGTTTGCTACAGTGCAGCTCCTTTTCTTCTCCTTTAGCTCCTCTCCTTCCTTTCTTCTTCAGCAATTGCTCAGTGCAGCTAAGTCTTCAGCCGCTCCTCCTACTCTCTTCTTCTTCCTTCACCTGCTTCTTCCTTCTATTTCCTTCTTCCCTACGCGCACATACAACTATCAGTCCAAAACCTACCCCTTCCCCGCGTCTCTCTTTCTCTCTAAATCTATCTCTAGGAAAGCTCTCCCAAAGCCGGGTAATTGGGTTCGGGTTGCATGCCCGGGACCAGGCACATTGACGTGCGGTGGTGGGCGAGGAGTGCTTGGTTAGGTAGTCAGATTCGACCCAGACCCGCGGGGCGTGAGCACGGGCGAGGGCAGGTGCGAGCGCGTGGTGTGCTGCGTGCGTGGACGAGGGACCTGACCCCTGTGTATCGAAGGTGAACAGCTTAATTCACAAAATCAATTTAAGTGTGTGCGCGGGGCCACACACTTATGAGGTGGGACTAAAGTCCCACCTCCAGTTTGCGCTCCGGCAGGCGAAAAGGCGCTGCCAGTTGGGGCAGCAGCGAAGGCTCGTGACCCCAATCGCAAACCTGGGCGCACTCGCCGAAGTGCCCCGCGCTGCCTGGGGCTCACGCCTGGGCTGGAGGGGTCTGGAGCTGCCTGCGAAGAAGCTTCAACAGCTCGTTAATGGCGACGAGGAGGCGGAGACCTGAAATCACAAAGACAGCCTCGCGGCCACATCAGACAATGCAAGGAGCCTCGCCGGAGTGTGGCGAAGGCAGTGCGAGGGTCGGCGAGGTGCAAGAGCGCCTGTGTCAGTGTGCCTAGGGCAGACTGTGTGTGCGAAAGTGGATGTGTTCGGGGGGTGGTTGGGCGGTGAAGGGCGGTGAATGGAGTGGGGGAAACGTTTGAGTGGAGTGAGGGGGAGCTTCTAGGCTTGTCGGCTAGGGGTGAAATGGTCTATGGAGGTGGAGCAACCTCACCGGAGATGGCGACTGAAGATGGAGCAGATGGGGGTGGAAGTGGCCATCGAGGGGTCTGAAATGCTAATTAAATAAGGGAAACGAGAGAGAAGGGTAAGGGGGAGGTTCCTACCAACTTAGTCAACGAAGAGGGAGAGGAAGGCGTCCAGCTCGTGCTTGCCGGAGCTGGGGACGAAGGTGCCCAAGAGGGGGTTATCGGTGAAGAAGAGGAGATCTGAGGATGCCAGCTGGTGAGGCCTGGCACAGGAAGAAGGGCCAGAGTGGGCTCTGCTGCAGGTATGGAAGCAAAGCGACGAGGAGGAGGGAGGATCACCGGGAGCTAGGGCACTCTGACCGGAGAGGGGAGATACCAAATCGAGGGTTTTTCTCCGCCAGAAATAGCTTGAAGGAGACGGTAGACCTTGCCTCTCCTTATAAAGGCACTGGCGAGGAGCGGGGATCGAGGGAGGCGACGTGCCGTGCTCGCCGAAGATGGCCGGAAATGGACACCCATGCCTTTCGTACGTTTGCACGAGAGGCATGGCCGTTTGCAGAGGTCAGGGGAGGGTCCCTGCGATAGAGGACGACGTAGGAAACCCCCCGCTCGTTCCTGAGGACGGGCGCCTTGCCCTGCGCGGCCCCATCCTCCGTGCAAGGTCGCCGGAGGTATGGCACTACGCAGAAACGGCAGGGAGGACCGTTCTGCAAAGAACAACGAGAAAGTTAGGGGGCCTTTTGCAAGGGTTTCAAAAGATAGGGTCAAAAAGTAATTTAAGAGGACCAATTTGTCAGGTCGGTCAAGATGGTCTTTTCTTAGGCCCAAATTTTTATACCAGCCTAATTTGAACCTATGGATTTTAATGGTGAAATTTGATTTTAGGTTCGACTATGTTTGACCGATCAATTTGCGTAAAAAACCCAAATTAAGTCATAAATTGGGCATGGTTCTCATTTTAGGTCAAAATAGGTTGCAAAGGCCAAATTAAAGGTTCTAAACCTTAGGAAATATTTTTCCATGAATTGTAGAGGTTTAGTTGATTTTTATCCTGCCTTGAACCTCGTGAATTGAAGTGGGTTTGTTTTAGGGTTACAGAATGTCATTTAATTCTTAGAAGTTGCTATAACCCTTTTTAGATCAGATCATCCCACTTCCCTCCTTATTGAGCTCATTTGACCTTCATTTAGACCATTAATTACCTTGTTTGTGCACTACATTGGTGAAATTGCAGTTTTACCCCTTATGATTTGTCTTATTCTTTAACTCAGAATTCTCTGAGTTAAGCCTCTCTTTAGGTTTTGTAGGAGCTTTTTCACACTCATTTGGATTAAATTGTGCTAGTTAGGGTTCATGATGAGGTTCTCATCACCTAGGGTTCAATTGAATAGCTGTATTTTAGAGCATACGTTTATTTCTTCCTAGGATTCATCTCACATCCTAAGTTTAAACTAGTTGCATGCATTTTATTTAACTTAGAGAATTAGTTAAAACCACTCTACCAGGATAACCGGGTGGAATGGGGGCTTGTACATTAGCTCTCGACGTCTCCGTAGGTCCCGTACGCTCGACGAACTGGAGACCTAAGACGTGGATGGACAGGTCAAAAGGATTCCAAAAGATACAGACAAGCTACCATTACGTGAAGAAATTTTTACAAAACTTAACGATGTTTCGTTTACGGAAAATCGACATCGTTTGGGCCTTGAACGGGCCTAAAACACGAGTGCTAACAGAAATTAGACGTCTCTCCCTCCTAGACATCTTAAATCAACTCGCAGGCATACCTCTCTCGGGACACCTCTATCGGACGTCGGGAACGCAGTGTCGACGTCCGAGAGTTCCGTCAGATGTTTGGAGATAATCCTGGACGTCTGAAACTGCCTCGATCCGCCTTCCAACTTCTGACACATGTACGTGCTTTGTCAGGACTTTGGCAGAGAGGAAAATAAGGAAAAATAGATCTCTACCAAACGTCTCATTCTACCTTCAGACGTCTAGATGTCGCTCCGGATGTCTGATTCCGCGGAAAAATGACTTATGCAAATCCGCTCTGGCTTTCCTCATTGCAGATGTTGCAACAGAGTAGCATAGCGTCCTCCGCTCTTGCACTCAGACGCGCGATCAACTCTCCACTCTCTGCTCTCCGCTCTCTCTCTCCCTCTCCAGCTCAGCGTGAGGGTGTGAGATGAAGTGGAGGAGGCAGAGGACATATAAAGGAAGAGAAGGTGAGGGGAAGGGCATGGGAGAGGGAGTGGCGCGGTGTGGGCATCGCAGGGAGGGGAAAGGTAGTGAGGGAAAGGTATGGCGTGCGTACGGTACGCACCGAGGAGAAAAGATATTTTTAGACGTCCGACGATCTCTCCAGATACTGGTGAGCATCCTAGACGTCTTAAAGGACCAAAAGGTGACGGGTAGTTTCAACGGCTTTCATCTTTTCCTTGTAAAGTCAACTGTTCTCAAATGCGTCCCAACTAATTTTCTCGAGTTCGGAGAGTTGGAGCATCCTCTGTGCACCGGCTAACTGAGAGTCCATGTTACACTGCTTAATTGCCCAGTAAGCCTGGTGTTCCAATTCGATCGGAAGTTGGCAAGCTTTGCCAAAGACCAAGCGATACGACGACATGCCTATCGGGGTCTTAAAAGCGATCCTATACGCCCACAGGGCATCATCCAGTCGTATGGACCAATCATTCTTGTCAAGTCTCACAGTCTTTTGAAGAATATTCTTAATCTACCTATTGGAGACCTCAGTCTACCCATTGGTTTGCGGATGATAAGGAGTGGCAATGTGGTGAGTAACCCAGTATTTTCTGAGTAGGGCACGGAATTGGGCGTGGATAAAGTGACTTCCACCATCACTGATCATGGCCTTCTGTATTCCAAACCAAGAAAAGATGTTTTGCTTAACAAAATCCATGACAGCCTTATGGTCACATCTGCGAGTGGCAACGGCTTCAATCCATTTTGAGACATAGTCTACTAAGACTAAGATGTACTCAAAGCCACTGGATGGTGGGAAGGGGCCCATGAAATCGATGCCGCAAACGTCGAAGATCTCGACAATCAAGATGGGCTGAAGGGGCATCATGTCTTTTCTGGTCATGGTCCCTAAAGTCTAGCAGCGAGAGAAAGTCTTCGCAAAGCTGTGTGAGTCCTTGAATAAGGAAGGCCAATAAAATCCGGACTGCAAAACCTTTGCAGCCATCTTATTCCCCGAAAAGTGGCCACCACAAGTGTTTGTTGTGTGAGATCGATGTTTTAAAATAAAGCATTGTAATATAGTCGAAATTGCTTTGAAAACAAATACAATTTTTATTACTCGAAAAAGTTTCGAGGTCAAACACAGCAAATAATATGGTATTTAGAAATCAAGATCACAATTCAAACTAAAAGAATTTACAATAATATCAGTATCAATGTGCAAAAAGATGGGAGTAAAATGGTGATTTAGATCACCAAATACTCCTACAATATCAACTAAGGAACTCAATGTATATGTATAAAATGAGAGCTAAGATCTGTCTTCTTCTTCCTTTCTTCTTCTCTTTCTCAGGCCTTCCTTTCTTCTTCTTCTTCTCTTTCTCTGCTTTCTCTAATTCTTCCTTTCTCTGCTTCAGCTATGACCTTCTCTTCCTCTCTTTTTCTTCTCTTCAAGCCTTTACCTCTCCTTCTTTTGCCTTTAGCTGCTTTCTCTTTAGCTCTGCAATCGTCCTCTTCTTCTTCAGCTTCTGCTCAAGCCTCCTCTTCTTCTCAGGAACTCAATGTATATGTATAAAATGAGAGCTAAGATCTGTCTTCTTCTTCCTTTCTTCTTCTCTTTCTCAGGCCTTCCTTTCTTTTTCTTCTTCTTCTCTTTCTATGCTTTCTCTAATTCTTCCTTTCTCTGCTTTAGCTATGACCTTCTCTTCCTCTCTTTTTCTTCTCTTCAAGCCTTTACCTCTCCTTCTTTTGCCTTTAGCTGCTTTCTCTTTAGCTCTGCAATCGTCCTCTTCTTCTTCAGCTTCTGCTCAAGCCTCCTCTTCTTCTCAGGCTTTCCTCTTCAGAATCCAGCTAAGTGTCAGCCGAAGGTCCTTGCAGCAAAACCCTCCCCCTACACGCGCGACTATCCTCTCTTTTTCTCTCTTAGGATCCACTCTCTCAAAGCCATAGGGTATCCGGGTTATCGAGTTAGGTGCGTACTCGGGTCCAGGCTCACCGGTTTGCGATGGTGAGCGAGGAGTGCAGGTTAGGCGAGTTATCGGGTCGACCAGGTCCGTGAGTAGGTGTCGCGGACGAGGCCGGGTGAGCGGGTGAGAGGGACCCCACCCCGTAAACTTGAGGCGAGCAGCTGCTATCACAAAATCAACTTATGCGGGTGTGCAACTTCAGAACTTCCCGATGTGGGACTATCCGCACCCCCCCCTCCTTCGCACGTCCGCAGCAGGGATTCTCCTTCAATTGCCTCAACTCGTGAGGCTTGCGTCTTCAATTAAGGGCCTGAACTTGTGCGTGAGGCACTCCCGCGCAACCTGGGACGTCAACCTAGGCGTAACAAGACCTGGAGCGACCTTCAAGCAAGCTTGAAGCTTGCTCGTCAATGGCGGACAGGGCGGACACCTGAAATCAGTAAAACAGTCTCTCGGCCACGTCAGAATGTTCAAGGAGTATCGCCGGAGCATGGCGAACGTGATGAGGGTGGTGGCGTGGAGCGGCGGTGGATGTGAGTGCGTGGCTAGGTCAGACTGTGTGCGTGTGAGTGGGTGTGTTCGGGGGTGCGTGTGAGTGGGTGGAGAAGTGAATGAAGGGAAGGGAAATGATCAGTTAGGTGTGGCGTTAGTTTTGAGGTAGTAGGCGAGAGTTTTGGTGGTCTGTGGAAGTGGGATGGTCTCGTCGGAGGGGGTGGCCGGAGATGGAGGTGATGGGGTTGCGAAGGGTTGTCGGTGGTCGGATTTGGAAAATAAAGAGCAGGGAAGAAAGTAGAAGGGATAGGGGACTTAGCTAGGAGGTTGATGGAAGAAGGGGGTAGCAATGGCGTCGGATGTGCTGTGGTGTTTGCACACCAAAAATACACCAGTAATTATGCCATCTTGTGTTATTCCCTAGCGCTGCCTTTGCACCTTATGTAGCTATAATTGCATTTGTAAATAGACGACTGCATGCATTTATTGAGAGGGGAGGAGAGTGTGAATAATTGGCCTTCCATTCCACTACCATTAATTAACATCATTAAGTGCGGCATTGCAATTTAACCATTTTTCATTTTTTTTATTTACTTTGAAATTTTCTTCTCACGCGGCTGCAGGGCATGGGGCATGCGTGCCTCTTCGCGCCTCCCCTCCTGCCAACAAGCATGGCAAGGTGTGCACTGCTAGCAGCATGGCTGTGGCTATCTTCTCTTTAAAATGCCTTGCCCTCTCCCTTATGCGAGGCCCTTTTAGACACTTGCATGCACTTTCATCCACCGCACAGTCAGGCCAACCTCCTCCCCTTTCCCTCTCCATAAACACCGTGGGCAGGAGAAAACCCACAGTGGTCTCACAGCACCACTGTGAGTTCCGCCACCTCCCAGCTCTTTCGTGAGCAGGTGGGCGTGGGGGATTCACCCCTCGGTTTTACTGTTGTCGACTTCTCTGCCATTATCAGAGCTTCGAGCTCTCAAAGCTCAGAAGCTCAAGAAGCCACGCGCCTGCCTGCAAGCAACCGTCAGCCACAGCGCACGCACCTGTAGGACGTGCGCAACTTCTTTTCGTGCGAGCAGGCGCTCAACAGCACGCTCGCGCACGCAAAACCGGCAGCTATCGGTCGCCACACCTCAAGCGCACTGTAGCGAACTGTAGCGCACAATCTGCGTGACACTATAGCCACCGATTCATTTCTCAATTAGCCGATGGCAGCGCGCTCTCTCTCCTTGCCCGTTACCAGCTCCAACCGGCCACCCGCACTCATCCGCACCAACCTATAGCGCTACGCGCTACGTTGCGCAGTGCGCTGCGCCACAACTCACCGCACCCGCCCACACACGAAGAGAGTGCTGCGCTCCCCCCAACGCACCGCACACGCTCTCCAACCTGTGCCCGCGCAGCTGCGCACATCAGACGAAGAGGCAGCGCAGTAGACGACTTATCTACTGTGCTCCCCCTCATCTGGCAGCGCACACACACACACTTGTACACACACTTGTACACTCACACAAACTGGTACACACTCACACACACACTGGTACACACTCACACACACACTGGTACACACTCACACACACCCTTATACGCTCACATATATACATAAATATATATATGATAACACTATATCTTGGGGTGATAATTCTGTTAAATAGGGTCCATCTTAAGAATAAAATGCACATCATAAATAGAATGCAAGCATTGCATGCATCATACGTCAAGATTACATATAAAATAGTATTAATGGACATTTGTATAAGCACCTGTCAAAGCAGGCCTCAGATGAGCAACCGGACCACACAGAAGGATTCAAAATGACGAACGGAGTCCAACGGACTCGAAATCAGCCAAATCCGACATCCGGAGCTCCTACAATGGGCCCAAGAAGTTCTCACCGTTGATCTGATGATCAACGACCCACGGCACTCCACGTGGCTCCCGCTCTCCGCGTCCAGACCGCCGCCTGCTTCCACCTTCACCCGAAGGACGAATCTCAGCCGTCGATCTTCGATCGAACGGCTGACAAACACTCGCGCGCCTACCCTAGCCGCGACAAAGCAGCGGGCGCAGCGCAGCGGTCGGAGCGCTCACCCGCGCCCACGTGACGCGAGTTCGAATCACGCGGAGCTGAAATGATGAGACGACGACGCGCACGGGTGAAATACGGCCGCCCGATCAGCAGCAAACGGACGCGATCGCGAGACGTGGCACCAGCAGATGCGCCCTAATCAGACGCACGCGATAATGCGGAGACATGCATGCCTCAGCACGATCCAGGCACGCACCCAGCGCGAGATCCCAGTTGTCCGATCTTTGATCTGACGGCTTACGATGCGTGCACACGGATCAAGCGCGAAGAAGCACAGTCTGGGTGAGCGATCGGTGGGCAGTGGTCTTCACCGACGTTTTGGGATGGTTTTAGCGACGTCCCGGAAGTCGCTAAAACCCCTTCTTCATTTGGAAAGCCCTTCTCCCTATTTAAACACCTTCCAACCACCCATTCAAGGCATTCACTCCACTTGCAACTACTCTACCCCCCTCCTAGCTACCTTTAAGCCCTTTTGTAATCGCCGGAGACGACGAGCCGCCGACGGAGCCCTCTCCACTACCGTGGCTGCCTCGCCGTCCCCCCTCTCTCTCCTTCTTCTTTTAAGCTTTACTTTACTTACATTCAAGCATTTATCTAGCGTTGTAATTATGAACTAAAGTGGCATTATTAATGAAGTTGTTTTCTATTCAATTGCTTGCTCTATTTGCTATTCAAGTTGCATGTTGCAAATGAAACAATTCTAACCCTAATCTCTCTCACTCTCGCTTTTCACCCGTGCCTTTTCTCAAGCAAAACCCCTGATTTTCGTGATAATAAGTGACAAGAAGAATCCGATTTTTACGCCTCCCTGAGACTGACACTCGGACTCACATCCGTTTCTTTACTTTAAAACCGATGTCGCAAGTGCAAACTATAACGACACCTCTAAACACACGCATACGCGCACGTCAATATATACATATATATACATATATACATATACATATCTATATACATATACAACTATATATATATATATACATATATATATATATATACATATATATATTTACATATCTATATATATACATATAGTTATAGATATATATCTATTTAAATATGTATATTTACATATACATCCACCTACCCATATACATATATACACTTCACCACCCATACTCTCGTGCAGTAGTCCCTCCACCGCGCATCATATCGCGGGAATATCTGCACCAGTTGCTGATATTCCCCGATATCCGGGCAAAGCAAGCACTTCCACACACACTCCCACACATCCACTCACACTTCACGTGACACTCAGTCTTGTTGGTTGCGTCTTGCTAGACGTGGACCAACTTGACACTGTGCTACATTCATTTTCACTTCCACCTCCACCCCTATATATAATATATATATATTGTATCTACTATATATCTATGCATATACTAAGAAAAGTATTTCTTCCTTTTCTAGCAACCTACCTTATTTTCATTTATCTTTTATTTCTTGTTATTAGAAATATAAAAAAAAAGAGTAAAAGAGAAAAGATAATTCTTGTCTTGCAGGGACTCGGTCTTGCGAATAACAAGACCAATTTTTGGAAACCCCAAGTTGGCTACAAGCCAAGAACCATTCGACTCAAGGCCAAGGACTTGATTTTGAGGGTGTACCTCAAGGACAACATTATCACCAACAAAAAAAAAATCTTAAAAATAGAAAAAATCAAAAACATAATAAAAGCAAGGAAGAGATACGTTTTAGGAAAGGCGTAGAAACTCCTTGACCTTCAAATTCCTGCCTCCTTGAGATCGACCTTGGGCTTAAAAGCAACCAAAATAAAATCAAGTAGGCCAGATTAAAAATTTTTGTGAAGCTGGTTAGACTCAATTTAGGTTAACTCACTATACTAATTTCAACGATAATATCATCATATTAATAAAACCTATTCGAGTCCTACCATGTGGCCGACGCTGGAGACGAAGGCGGCTCCAGTGAGGTAGGGATGGTGAGGACGAAGGAGGAAAGGGAATCTGATGGTACAGTAAAACGCGGACGGATGCGAAGAAGAGGAATCCACCACTGGTATTGTGGATGGACGAAGAGGAAAGGTAGAGGGGATCACCGGATGTCGAGGATTCTTTGGCTGTGAAAGAGAGAGGAATTTGAGAGGATTCACAGTTGATTTCAAGCGTGGAGAGATCAGTGAGCTCTGAGGGTCCTTATAATGGGCTCTAGGGGGCGGTTAGAGCTTGGGAAGCAAGCTTCCCAAGCTTGGAGGGTCGTCGGATTTGAGATTTTCAAGAGACCCAAATCTCTCATGTGTTCGCATGAGAGATTGGGAAATATTCAGAGCATCTTGATAGGTTCAAATTGGAGAGGATTCCTTAGAGAATCTTCTTTCCAATTTTGGAAGGGATTCTCCAAGCAATCAAGGAGAAATCTCCTGTCAAAGTTCTAGAGTAGGTTTTCTCCAAGATAATGGCGGAGGGACCTAACTGTGAAGATGACGAAGAAGTTAGGGGCCTGTATGCAAGGGTTTTTGAAAGTTGGGGGTATAAATGTAATCAGATAGGACCTTTTTGCAAACTTGGTCAAGATAAGTTCTCCTTAGGTCCAAATTTTGATAAAAACCTAATGTAGACCTAAGGAATATAATGGTGAAGTTGGATTTTAGTTTTGAGCTTGTTTGGGTAATTTATGCAAAAACCTAAATTAGGGCAAATATTTGTCTGAGACTCCATTTTAGGTCAAGATGGGTTCTGATAGCCAAACTGAAGGTACTAAACCCTAGAAAATATTTTTCTATGAATTTTAGAGGGTTTAAGTGAATTTCATCCTGTTTAACGGGCGAGATCAATGTTTAAAATAAATGCGTCGTAGTATAGTTGAAATAGCTCGAAAACAAATAAATTTTATTTCTCGAAGTTTTAAGTCCGAAGTCAAACACAAAGAGCAAATTGGGGTTTAAAAATCAAGCGCACAACTTTGAGAAATTGAATATGCAATGAGAATCAGACTTGCAATGCAAAAATGTAAATATAAAGACACCAGATTAATGTATATAAAGAGCACAAAAAATGGACATTTGATTTGTGAATCAGACGTCTTAAACTTATGATCGCTACAGTGCTATTTCTGATCTGTCTCTGGCTAGTGCTCTTCTTTCTTCTTTTTTTCTTCTTTGTTCTTTTCGTGCCTTAGCCTTCTTTCTACCTTTAGCTTCTCTGGCCTTTGGCTTCTTCTTCTTCTTTCTCTGCAGCTCCTCTTTCTTCTCGACTTCTTCTTCTCCTCCTTTTCTTTCCTTTTGGCGACTCCTCTTTCTTCTGCCTTCAGCTCCTTCACCTTCTCTTTCTCTTTCTTCAGCCCTTGTTCAGCTTCTTCCTCTTCAGTCCTTGCCTTCTTCCTTAGCGTTCGCTGGCTTCCGCCCTCTTCTTCCTTAGCTTTTTCTTCTTCTCCTTCCCTGCGAGAGAGCAAAACCTACCCCTACCCACCCCCGCGATCTCTCTTCCTCTTTCTCTTTCAGGCTCGCTCTCCCAGAGTCGGTTCTCAAGTAATCGGGTTGGGTACGCGTGCCCGGGACCAGGCCCACCGGCATGCGGTGGTGGGCGAGGAGTGCAGGTCGGGTATACGGGTGAAGCTAGTTCCGCAGGCAGCGGGTCACGGACGAGGCTGTGATAGGTGAGAGGGACCTCACCCCGTGGTCAGGAGGCGAAGAGGCTATTTCACTTTTTCAATTTATATCACTGCACCTGCTTGACAACTTCCAAGGTGGGACTATGTTGTCCCACGTTCCTTCACGAGCACCCGCAGCAGGAGTCTCCTTGATTACAGTAGCAACGTGGGTCTTCAGCACCAATTGCTTGGCTAGGGTTATGCGCGAGATGAGTCCACGCAACCTGGGGCAATTCACCTGGAGCGAAGAGACCTGGGGCTAGCTCCCAAGCAAGCTTCTTGCTTGCGTTAATGGCAGCAGGCCTCTAAACCCGTCAACCACGAAAATGGCGTTGCTGCCTCGTCAGAAAGCTCAGGGAGCTTCGCCGAGACACGGCTAAGGTAGTGCGGGGGTCGGCGTGGCGTGGGGTGGCCGAAGCATGCATGCCTAGGGAACCCTGTGTGCGCGAAAGTGGGTGTGTTCGGGGGAAGTTCTGAGGGTGTGGCGCGGAGTGTGGAGTGAGGGTTTGTGGTCAGTGGAGTGTGGCATTGCTTATGGGGTAGTTGGCGAGGTAGATGGAGGCGTGGAGCAGCGGGGACGCCTTGTCGGAGGTCTGGCCGAAGATGAGGAAGGTGAGGGTGATAGCGTGTGTCGAGGCGTGTTTTGAAGAAATAAAGAGAGAAAAATGATGAGAGAGGTGAGAGAACTTAGCTGAGAGTGGATAGACGAAGGGAGATGCAGAGAAAGCGGTCGGCTCGTATTGCCTTCGCCGGAGACAAAATACTTAGTGGAGGAGGACAACGACGATGAAAGGGCTGTAGGTGCGTCGACTGGTGCAGTGTGACGCGGACGAAGAGGAGGAATAGAACCCTGCCATTGCTTTTGTGGCAAAGCGACGAGAGAGAGAGGGGGGTCGCTGGAGCTTGCTAAGTCACTAGTTGGAGGAGGAAGAGACGAAATAGAGGGTTGCTCAGGCCAATTTCAAGCTTCAAGCATGCGAAGGTCTTTGGGTGTCCTTTTATAGGCTTTGGAGGAAGGTTTTGTGCTTGGAATCCAAACTTCCAAGCACGGAAACCTCGTCGGAGATGGAAGGTCGAATGAGACCCGAATCTCTCATGCATTTGCATGAGAGATTGGGTACTAAATCAAGCTTGGAATTGTGTTCAAACCGGAGGAGATTTCTCAGAGAATCTCCCTTTCAATTTTGAAGGGGATTCTCTGAGGAATCAGGGAGATCTTTCCCTGGAAACCTTGCCGGAGTAGGATTTCCTCTGCTATAATGGCAGAGGGACCTAATTGTAAATAACAAAGATAAAGATAGGGGGTTTTCGTAGAAGTTTTCAAAAGTTAGGGATAGAAATGTAATTCCCCTTAGGTCCAAATTTTGGTACAAACCTAATTTGGACCTAAGGAATCTAATGGTGAAGTTGGATTTTGTGTTTGACCACGTTTGACTGGGTAATTTATGCAAAACCTAATTTAGGGCAAACATTTGACTGAGACCCCAATTTAGGTCAAAATAGGTTCTAAGGGCCAAATTGAAGGTTCTAAGCACTAGAGGATATTTTTCCATGATTTTAGAGGATTTAGGTGAATTTTATCCTGACCAGAACCTTGTTAAATTAAGTAGGTCTGTTTTAGGGTTACAAGAAGTCGTTTAATTCCTAGAATTCACATGAACCCTTTTCTGTCTGAACCAACCCACTTTTTATCTTGTTAAGACCATTTGACTTGTGTTTAGCCCATGAGAAAATCCGTTGTTGTACTGCAATGGTAAAATTACAGATTTACCCCTTGTTTCTTATTTTTCTCTCAGAATGGTTATTCATTGAGTTAAGACCTCCAGTTGGTTATATAGGAGCTTTTGTTCTCTTTTCTAGGTCAAAATGAGCTAGTTAGGGCTCATGATGGTGTTCCCATCATATCATCAGAACCTTGGTTAAGTGGGTATGGTTTTAGGGTTTTAAATGTCAGTTAATTCTCAAAACACATGCAAACCCTTTTCTATCTGATCTAACCCACTTATTATCTTATTAAGACCATTTCACCTTTATTCAGCCCTTAAGAAAATCCGTGGTTGTACTACATTCATGATAAGCTAGTAAAATTACAGTTTGAACCCTAGTTTCTTATTTTCCCACAGAATGCTTATGCAATGAATCATGATCTTCAGTTGGTTATGTAGGAGCATTTACTAATTTAATTGGATCAAAAAGAGCTAGTTAGGACTCATGATGGTGTTCCCATCAACAAGCTTGGTCATGACAAAAGGATAGCACACTTTGAAATTCTTCCTCCGGAATACACCTCCTGATTATCTGGTCGGCATAGAGGCGAACCAGCATGGGATCATCCCAGAAATAATGCTTGGCTTCAGCCAAGAACTTATCCCGTTGCTATATGGACCAGCTGTGCAGGGTCTATCCTACTACCAGATAGTTGACAAAGTCGGCATACCAAGGTAGTTTCCTTTCATGCACAGCCAGAAGTTGCTCATCAGGAAAGATATCAGTCAAGGGAATGGAGGGCCCAATGTGGTCTGGGTAGAGTCTGGACAAGTGATCGGCCACAACATTCTTGGACCCAACTTTGTCGCGAATTTCCAGGTCAAATTGCTGCAAGAGCAGGATCCATCTGATGAACCTGGGTTTAGCGTCCTTTTTGGCGAACAAATGCCGAATGGTCGAGTGGTCTGTATAAATGGTCACATGGGATCCTAGGAGGTAAGATCGAATCTTTTCGAGTCCAAAAACTAAGGCGAGCAGCTCTTTCTCGGTGACTGTATAGTTCCGTTGGGCCTCATCCAACGTCTTGCTCGCATAGTAGATCACCACGGGTTTCTTTTCTTGTCTCTGTCCTAGGACTGCACCATGGCAAAGTCAGATGCATCACACATAATTTCAAAATCCTAGGACCAGTCTGGGGGCTACAACACAGGTGCAGTGGAGACTAATTCCCTGAGGGTGGTGTTGTTGGTGCTAGAGCACCACGATCATTTGTTTTGATGACAACAAAACACGTGTCATTTAACATTTGCATTTTGAGTCCTAGATTTCAGGTCAATCGCAAATGGATACGTGATTAGACGGAGTTCGAGCTCGCATCCAGGACGGATTGGAGGAGCATGATGGAAAACAGAGGAGATTCGCGAGGAGCGATAGATTGAAGAAGGAAGGAGATGAAGAATAGGATAGATTTCCTTCTCTTGTACTCCTTGTATTTTTTGTTTCTTCTGTTGCTCTTTACTTTTGTTACTTAGATTCATGTTAAAGAGCCTCAAAGTACCCTAAAAGTAGTCCTAGGAACACCTGCACAACCCTAGGATACTTAGGTTTTCTGTAAAACACTTAGAAAACCAATATAGGGTTCAAACAGAGTTTCCTGACGTCTAATTCCCAAATCAGACGTCTGATAAAGTATTTTAAGACGTCTGACTGTTGTTTCAGACGTCTGATAACTATTAGGCTGGACATAGTTAGTTCTGTCTGATGAAATCAGACGTCCAGGCCTTAGACCAGACGTCTTAGGAGACGTTTGATGGATTTGCCAGACTTCCAATTAGTGGACCGTTGGCTGGCTTAGCAAACACACAAGGATATGACCGTTAGAGCCTTATCAGACGTCCATAGGACTGTTCAGACGTCTGATAATTGACCGTTTTGCCTCGGCTGACCCAAAATCTCTTCTCAGAGATTTTCTAGCCGTTGCAATGTTTGGAAAATCCATTCCCACAGTAAAAGTAGGTTTCCAGACGTCCAGACATAGTGCCAGACGTCCTATATGTCGTCTGATCGACTTGCACAAGAACCCTGTTTGGATCTGATCCAAGTCAGGAAGAGACCCGCCCAAAATCAGACGTCTGACCTTGGAATCAGACGTCTTAAAGTGAACTTCCAGACGTCTGATGCCAGAATTAGACGTCTGATAAGCCTGTCAGAGCAATGATTGTTCCTGATTTCGGGCTGATTCACTTGGGCTTTGTACCCAACGGTTATGGAAGCTTTTCCAAGCCTTCCAAAGCCTTCCTAAGGCCTCTATAAATAGAGGGGAGCATTTGCAACACAAAAACACACCTAGAGAGACCAAGATACACAAGAAACACTTTGTAATACACTTTCCACTCTCTTGTGTCCTAGCTAGCTCTTGCTCTCCAAGCTCAAGCTCCATTCTCTTGAGAGCATCAAGCTGTTGCGCACCCACTCTCCCGCCGTAGTTCACGAGAGCGAAGTTGCGTCGTCGCGTGGCTCACGCACCGCGTCATCAACTCGACGCACTCCTTGCAAAGGGGAGTTTCCTAATTCCTATAGAAGCTAGGTTCAGAATTACTTTGTTGGCTCTATAGGATTACTTATTTATTTTATCTTTGTTATTTGGTTGGGTATTCGCTTTGCGAATTCCCGTCTCCTTCGCGAGACAAAATCCTTCTCGTCGAGAGAAGGGGTTGAGGTACGCTACCCTCGTCTAAGTAGCGTGGTTGTATTGAGGTTGAATCACCCTCGTTTAAAGTGATTCGGTTTAGTGGATTTTGATCAACTTGGTTGATCGGAAAATCCTAACTCGAGAGGGTTAGGTGGTGGTTTTCACCCGGTTTTGGTTTCCACCTAAAAATTCTTGTGTACTTGTGTGATTGCTTATTTTGTGAAGATTGTTTATTTTATTTCCGCAATTATTACGTCACCCTCTCCTGGTAGGGTCGGAAATTACAGGTGTAAGACTCGATGCAATCAAGTGTCATGTGAAATAGGGCGTCGTTGGCTAGAAGGTCGGTCAACGGTTTAAAGAGTTTGGAGAAGTCTTTAATGAACCTTCGATAGAAACCAACATGTCCTAGGAATGATCGGATTTGCCGGACCGAGCTAGGTGGCGGAAGTTTGGAAAGCAAATCAACCTTAGCTCGATCCACCTCAATGCCCCTATGCGGTACAATGTGCCTGAGGATAATCCCTTCTTGAACCATGACATGACTTTTTCCCCAGCTCAAAACCAAGTTAACCTTGATACATCACTTCAGGATTTTCTCCAAGTTGCTCAGACAATGGTCGAATGAGTTCCCAAATATTGAGAAATCATCCATAAAGACCTCCAGATATTCACCCACCATCTCTGAAAAGATGGCTAGCATGCAAAGCTAAAAGGTAGCGGGTGCGTTGCATAACCGGAATGGCATACGACGAAATGCGAATGTGCCATACGGGAAAGTGAATGTGGTCTTCTCTTGATCTTCGGGAGCAATCGCGACTTGGTTGTATCCTGAGTATCCATCCAGGAAGCATAAATATTTCTGCCTTGCCAATTGTTCAAGAATCTGGTAAATGAATGGCTAAGGGAAATGATCTGTCTTGGTCGCCTCATTGAGCTTCCTATAATCAATGCACACCCGCCATGCAATGGTGGTGCGGGTGGGCATGGATTCGACACTCTCATTGGTGACGACGGTGAGCCCGACTTTCTTGGGGACCACTTGAGTGGGGCTCACCCAGGGGCCATCGGATTGGGTAGATGATATCAGCGTCAAGCCACTTGATGACCTGAACAATTACGTGCTCGACAACCCCCTTCAGGGTCTTCACAGATCGATCAACCAATTAAATGGTGTTTGCAGTGCTTGATCGTGTTTTAAGTCAGTCGCGTTGTAGTATAGGTGACCAAGCGTTGATGATGAGAGCCTCATCATGAGCCATAACTAGCTCATTTTGACCCAATAAAGAAGATAAAAGCTCCTACATAACCTAGAAGAAGGCCTAACTGAAGAAACAAGTGCTCTAAGAAGAAAACATGAAATAAAGGTTAAAACTGCAATTTTACCATTGCAGTAGATAAACGGGATTTCTCAGAGGCAAAACATAGGTCAAATGGTCTAAATGAGATAAAAAGTGGGTTGAGTCAATCAGAAATGGGTTCATGTGCAATCTAAGAACTAAAAGACACTTGGTAACCCTAAAACAGACCCGCTTAAATTAACAAGGTTCCGGTTAGAACAAAAAGCAAGTAAACCCTCTACAAATCATGGAAAACCATACTCTAGGGTTTAGAACACTTAATTTGGCCTTTGGAACCTAGTTTGACCTAGATTAGGGTCCTAGCTCTTCAATTAACCTAATTTGGGTTTTTACGCAAAATATCCAGTCAAACGAGGTCAAACCTGAAATCTAACTTCTCCATTGGTTTCCTTAGGTCCAAATTAGGTTTATACCAAAATTTGGACCTAAGGAGAGGTCATCTTGACCTACTTTGCAAGTTAGTACACCCAAATCACAAAGAGGTCCCTATCTTTTGAATATCCTTGCAGAGAGCCCCCTAGGTTCCTCGCCTTCTTTGCAAACCGGTCCTGCCGCCATTGCTAGGGCAGAACCGAACTCCGGCGAGGTTCGGAGAGGGATTGCTCTCTAATCCCTCAGAGATTCCCTCCCAGAAATGGAAGGAGGATTCTCTGAGGAATTCCCTTCCTCATAAAGTCAATCACAATCGTTGGTGTGAACCCAATCTCTCGTGCGAACGCACGAGAGATTTGGGTATCCTAACTCCTTTCCATCTCCGGCGACCAACCTCAGGCAATTACGTGCCCTTCACGCCCTGCACACCAAGTCCAGCACCTATAAAACACCCCTCGGACCCGGCCACTCATCTTGAGCTTGATTTGGCCGAGTTTCCCCCTTCAATTCCTCTCCTCCTGCTCGGCCAAATACCCCAGCTAGCTCCGGTGAGCCCCCCTCCCCTCCCTCTTCGCTCTGCCACAAAACCAGTGGCAGAGTTAGCTTCCTGACCTCCCTCCGCGTCGCGCAGTACCAGCGCACGCCGCCTCAGCCCCGTCGTCGCCGCCGTTCTCCCCCACTAGGCGTCATCTTCTCCGACGACAGCAAGTACTGCTGCCCGCCTTCTGTCCCCTTTCGTCCTTACAATTAGGTTAGAACTCCTCTCCATCCTATCCTCTCTCTTTTCCCCCTGTTATCTCATCTGATTACCCCTCGACCGACGCTGACCACCCTCATCTTCCACATCACCGACCGAACTCCGGCGAGCCGCCCACACCACTCCGCCACTCCACACGGCTCGCCAACCACCTCGTGAGCTCCGCCTCACCACCAGGAACTCGCTCCACCCCACAACCGCCACTCCAGACCTCCATAACCACCCCCCGAACAACCCACCATCTCCGGCCACAGGTTAACCTAGGCGGGCACGCCTAGGCCGACCGGCAACCTGCAGCATCACCCACCGCCTTCGCCGTGCTACGGCGAAGGTTTCCAACTATTCTAATTGGGCCAATAGGCCGTTCTGTGGAAGTTCAGGTAAACGCTCCGGCCGCCATTAACAGTCGAAGCAGCAGGAAGCTTGGAGCAGCAGCAGGCGTCAGGCTTCCCAGGCGGCAGGTGCAGCAGACTCTCGCAAGAGTTGCGAGGTGACTGAGTTCAGCAAGGATCAGCAGCAGGGCCTTCAGCGTGGGCAATTGCACACGAGAGTCTGCGGGCGCACGCAAAGGAAGGGCGGAACGTTTAGTCCCACATCGTGGAATCTCAAGGCACAGGTATGGTATAAAGGTTTTTTGTGATATACGTTTACTGCCTCGAAAGCACAGGGGTGAGGTCCCTCACTGACCCCACCCGCCTCGTCCGCGGCCTGACCACGCGGACCTGGCGGATCCGACCCGACCTAGACCTACGCACTCCTCGCGCATCACACACCTGCAGGTGCGCCTGGTCCCGGGTACGATCCGACCCAATTGAGACTGGCTCTGGGAGAGCGGTTAGAGTGAGTTGCTTGAGAGAGAGACACGCGCGGGTAGAGGGAGAAGGGTTAGGTTTTGTTCCCCTGTGCAGGCAGGTTGATTGCAGGAGAAGGACGTGGCCGCTGCAGAAGAAGAAGAAAGCAAGACAAAGAACAAGAAGAAGGACAAGGGAAGATTGCAAAGAGATCTGAAAGGCAAAGCAGAAAAAGAAAAAGAGAAAGAAAGATCACATTTAAGACGTCTGATACATAAATCAGACGTCTAATTCTATATTTTTTTTATATCTTTCTTAAAAACTCTTTGAATCAATTATATTTGCATTTAACAGTTGTATTCTTGGGTTTTACAAAGTACTGAGTTTGCTCCCTGTGTTCGACCTCGGATACTCTAGTTGTTCGAGTAATAAAATTATTTGTTTAAACGTTTTGTCGGTTATACTACAACGTAATACGCCTTTAAATCCGCACAGAAACGTTGACAACATTTTGGCACCGTTGCCGGGGAGCAACGGGCACTTGTAAAGCTTTTGAGTACAACTGTTCTATTTAATATCTGACTTAACTTCTCTTTTGTTGTGTTCAAACAGGGAAAGCAAAACAGAAAGGAAAGAATAGCAACTGCACAACAGACTGGAGCAGGTAATCTCCATAAGCCCTCCCCCTTAACCCTCTCACAATCCAAAAAAAAAAAAGGGGAGAAGTCAACTTAGGGCTACCTGTCTTATATTTAGTAACTCATCAAGTTGCCTGATTTTCATTTCAACATATTTTTGTCTGTCATCCAACTAAGGCAACTAGGGCTAAAACTTTCTTGATTGAGCCCTAGGTGCTAAATTCTAAGGCAACTAAATTGGACCCATTAGAGCCAAGTTAGGATTGCAAAGCTAGGGTTTTTAGAGACACATCTTCTCTAAAATAAAGAAACAAACTTTCCAAAAAGAAGTGTGCCTAAACCGTGTTTGAAAATATTTATAAGAGGAACCCTAAGCAAATCAGGCTGATAATTCATTTGAATCATAAAAGGAAGGACCTAAAAGCTCTCAAAGGTGAAGTTGATCCCTCGGGTCAACCAACCTTAATATTAGGTCACTTTTTGCACTCAAAATACTTAAAAGTTCAAGTGGAACATTAAGCACCTTGATCTTAAAATAAAAAAGGTAGACTTAAGAGGTCAAGATCCCCATTCTGGTCTACCTGGAACCGCAGTGACAAGAGAGGTCGGGTGGGGGAAACCCTGTAACCCGTAGGGACGCTCTACCGTGTAGGGGTCTTTGCGGGACTCTCCCTCTCTGGCTGCCCAGGTATTTCTCAGGTGGACGATCTTCTGATCCAGGGGTCCATCTGCCCCGAACCTCTATAGTCACCCAACAATTCTTGGGTGTCTTGATTGGGTCCAGTACCTTCTAATCTCATCACATCTTCCGGTGCATGTTTGGTAGGAGGTCCTTGAGACCACCTTTAAGACCTCCTTTAGAAATTCATTCTCGCCGAGGCCAAGCCTCGACGCCCTTGTTTGTGCAGCAACCCCACCACATAAATCTTTCATCTGATTCAGACCCTGATTCTCCTCCTCCCATCATGGCACAACCCATTGAAGATGAGAATAACCTTGAACACCAACTTCAACGCTTGAACGATCTCTTTCAGAACTTTGTAAACCCACCACAGCGACCTATGATGCGAGATCACTATAATCCCGCTGCGGTGGCAATTGAACCCCGAGTACGAATCCCAATTGGAGGACCCGATTCTGATCTAAAGCCCAATATGATTCATGCCATACCAAAGTTCCATGGGCTTAACTCTGAGGATCCATTCCAACACATTAAACAACTCAAGCATCTGGCCCAGACTTTCGGGTCAGATGTACAAAATCGGGATATCCTACTCATGAAAATGTTTTCGTTCTCCCTCTTGGACAAGGCCGCGCACTGGTATCAGACTCAGACCCGCCCGATCAACACTTGGGAGGAATTACAGTCCGAATTTTTGAAAAAATTCTTCCCTGTTGGCCGGACGAATGCCTTGCGCCACCAGATCACTCATTTCACTCAACAACAGGGAGAACCTCTTCACGAAGCTTGGGATCGATTCCTAGATCTCATGCGAAAATGTCCCCATCACGGAGTTCCTAAGTGGGAACAAGTCCAGTCTTTTTACCAGGGACTCCGTGAGGATATTCGTCTAATCGTCAATGCAACATGTGGAGGAAACATCATGGGCCAACACGAGGACACGGTGTGGGAGATTCTCGAAAACATGTGCGAGAACTCCATAAACAATGACTCCTTGGGCTTATTCGACAGGACGAATGCCCGCGCATCGACGAATCTAAGAGGGACACATGAGACGCAGGACCTGTCCACTTCTGTTGACCTGGAATTGATGGCCAGTCGGTTGGACAAGGTCTCTATCATAGAAAAGAAGGTGGACGAGCTAACTCGACATTTGCAGCAAGCCACCTCTGCACAAAACTCTTTTGCACGACCTCCTCTGGCAAGGGAAACAGTGCAAAACATCTATCACCAACCTGCCAAGGGGATGGGCCCCTATCCACCCCCGTCTACCTCCCAGACCGGAGTGACCTCCGATCCCGTCTACTCGAGTTGGGGGAACTCTGAACCCTCGTATTCTGACTTTCCTGAGGTTTCTCAGAACTGCGAGGACCTCAACGCCATCCATAACGACCCATACTCCAATACCTACAACCCTGGATGGCGAAATCATCCTAACTTTCAGTGGGCGGGAAACTCTCAAAAACCACCATATCAACCCCGCCCACAAGCTCCTCGTCCATATCAGCCGCCTCAACCTCGGCCCAATCCCACCTACCAATCTGGGCAAAATCAGGATCAACTGACTCTTATCCTTCAAACGCTGGCTGACATTCAAAAAACGAATGCGGCAATGCAAAAACAGCACAAGGACGAGATCACAGAGGTTCGCAACCAACTGGCCCAGATGGCAAATTCTCGCCAACCTGGCACCCTTCCTTCGCAACCTCTGCCCAACCCAAATAATGTGCCGACCCAGAGGCGCATTATGAATCCAAATCCAAGCCACGCACATTTGATTTATCAGGCCCCTGCTACTCCATCACCAGACAGGATGGAGTCTTCTACATCTTATGCAGAATTTCAGCAGCAGCCACCTCTCCTACCTAACCCAAACCAAAGTCAGGCTGGATTAAACTCTGTAACAACACGTAGTGGTAAAACAACACAAGACCCACATTATCTGAACCACTCCAAGCCTGATAATCGCCAAGACCCTAGGGTAGTCATCCAAGATACTACTGTCCCAGATCAAGAACCTGGACCTATCCTAGAGGAACCAGCTAGGATCCCATTTCCTGAGGCCTTGACCAAAGGAAAAAGGACAACCAAACCTGTGGCTCCTGAGGAGGATCTGGTCAAGCTCTTTGAACAGGTCCAGATAAACATCCCGTTGATGGATGCAATCCGCCACATACCGGCTTACGCAAGATTCTTGAAAGACATATGTACACCTAAACGTAAGCCGCGAACCAAGGATGGGAATCCGATTGTACTATCAGAGCAAGCCAGCTCTGTCATCCTGAGCAAACTCCCACCCAAGGCTAAAGACCCAGGAACCCCCTTGATTTCTTGTAAAATTGGTGAAACCCAACTTGATAGAGCCCTACTAGACCTAGGTGCCTCCATAAATTTAATACCTACATCCCTCCTTGACCACCTTGAAGAATCTGAACTTAAACCCACTGAGGTGACATTGCAGTTAGCTGATCGATCCATCAAGTCACCCAAAGGTATACTCGAGGATGTCATTGTTAGGGTACGAGATTTTTATTTCCCAGTGGACTTCATAGTACTGGACATGGATGCACCTAAGAACCCAAGGGACACACCAATCATATTAGGGAGACCCTTTCTGGCCACTGCTAGGGCCAATATAAACTGCGAAGAGGGCCAGATAGAATTAAAATTTGGGAATCAAAATCTGAAGATTGACATTTTCAAAGCCCAACAAGGGATTAATTGCGGGGTTATAGAGGAAATTTGTGATGTCAAAGCCGTGGTTGATGAATTGCACATAGAGGACAACCTGATTATTCCTGATCAACCACTAGAAAGTCAAAAACCGCTAACAGAGGAGCGCGAACACAATCTAGACACACCTATGACTCCTACCATTGCTCCCGATACAAACCCTGAACTACCCGCTGCTGCTGACAATCCTGTCATGGAACTCAAGCCCCTTCCTGAACATCTAAAATATGTCTTTTTGGATTCAAATCAAACGTTTCCTGTGATTATCAATTCTCGACTCACACCTGACCAGGAACTCCGTTTGATTTCTGTTCTCCAGCAACATCGTAGAGCCATTGGATGGACTCTAGATGATTTGACTGGTATAAGCCCTTCATACTGCACGCATCGAATCTATACAGAAGAAGGCTCACGACCTTCAAGAGAAATGCAAAGGCGACTAAACCCTAACCTACAGGAGGTCGTGAAAAAGGAGATCATTAAGTGGTTAGATGCAGGGATCATCTACCCGATCTCCGACAGTCGTTGGGTGAGTCCAACACAAGTGGTACCTAAGAAGGCAGGACTCACCATCATCACGACAGAAACCGGGGAAGTCATTCCTACCCGAATAGCTAATTCGTGGAGAGTCTGCATTGATTACAGAAGACTAAATTCCTCCACGAAGAAGGATCATTTCCCACTACCTTTTATTGATCAGATCCTCGAGAAACTAGCGGGAAATAGATTCTTCTGCTTTCTTGACGGGTACTCCGGTTACAATCAGGTGGCAATCCATCCAGAGGACCAAGAAAAGACCACATTCACCTGCCCCTTCGGGACGTACGCGTTTCGAAGGATGCCATTCGGTCTCTGCAATGCACCTGCAACTTTTCAGCGGTGCATGCTTGCCATATTCTCAGATATGGTAGGTGACTATCTGGAAGTCTTCATGGATGACTTTTCAGTTTTTGGACAATCATTTGACGATTGCCTCCAACACTTGGTCCATATACTCAGGCGGTGCATCGAGGTGAATTTGGTTCTTTCCTGGGAAAAGAGCCATTTCATGGTGCCTGAGGGAATTGTCCTGGGACATTTAATCTCAGAGAAAGGCATCCAAGTGGATCGAGCTAAGGTTAACCTGATTTCCAAGCTCCCTATGCCTAGCTCGATTAAGGACATCCGATCTTTTTTGGGGCACGTCGGTTTCTACCGTCGATTCATCCCTGATTTCTCCAAAATCGCGCGCCCCCTGACCAATCTGCTTTCCAAGGATGTGCCTTTCGGAATTTCCAAGGAATGCACTCAAGCATTTGAGATCTTACGTGACCGAGTCACCCAAGCCCCAATCCTACAGTCCCCTGATTGGTCTCAACCCTTTGAGATCATGTGCGATGCATCTGACTTCGCTGTAGGAGCGGTTTTGGGGCAGAAAATTGATGGGAAACCTGTGGTCATTTACTACGCCAGCAAAACACTGGATGAGGCTCAGCGTAACTATACGGTTACTGAGAAAGAGCTGCTGGCCGTAGTATTTGCCCTGGAAAAATTCAGATCATACCTTCTGGGTTCCCGTGTTATCATATACTCGGATCACACAGCTGTGAGGCATCTCCTAGCCAAGAAGGACGCGAAACCTCGATTAATCCGCTGGATCTTGCTGTTGCAAGAATTTGACATCGAGATTCGCGACAAGGCGGGAAAGCACAATGTGGTAGCTGATCATTTATCCCGCCTTCCTCCTGAAATTATTGATCCGTCCGGACCTATTACAGAACATTTTCCTGATGAGCACCTCCTGACTATCAGTACAAGTCTTCCATGGTTCGCCGATATTGTTAATTACCTGGCATCACATCAGATTCCGCCCGATTGGTCGAAGGCCAAAAAGGACAAATTGCGTTCTGATGCCAAGTATTACCTATGGGAAGACCCGTATCTCTTCCGCATTGGTGCTGATCAGATAATCCGACGATGCGTCACGGAAGTGGAAATCAAAGACATACTCTCATTTTGCCATGACCAGGCATGCGGTGGACATTTTTCGGGACATAAAACCGCATCGAAAGTCCTCCAGTGTGGTTTCTACTGGCCCACAATTTTCAAAGATGCATACAATCACTGTAAGGCATGTTCCCGTTGCCAGACTCTAGGCAACATGAGCCATAGAGACATGATGCCTCTACAGCCGATCTTGGTATGCGAAATTTTTGATATTTGGGGGATTGATTTCATGGGACCCTTTCCTACCTCGGATGGCTTCGAATACATTTTACTCGCAGTTGATTATGTTTCCAAATGGATAGAAGCCATTCCGACTCGAACCAACAATCATAAAGTCGTTATAAAATTCCTTCATCAAAACATTTTCTCAAGGTTCGGGATTCCGCGTGCTATAATTTCCGACGGAGGGACCCATTTTACAAACGCTCAGTTCAGGTCACTAATGATCAAATACGGGGTGTCACACCGAATCTCTACTCCTTACCACCCTCAAACTAATGGTCTAGCTGAGCTATCTAACCGAGAGATCAAGAAGATCCTTCAGGTTACTGTTCGACCTGATAGAAAAGATTGGTCTTCTCGGCTTCCGGAAGCATTGTGGGCCTATAGGACCGCCCACAAGACCCAATTAGGAATGTCTCCCTTCAGACTAGTGTACGGGAAGGCATGTCACCTCCCCGTCGAATTGGAGCATAAAGCCTATTGGGCAGTACGGACCTGTAATCTCGACCTTTCTAAGGCTGGAACCCACAGAAGATTTCAAATGAGCGAGATCGATGAATTACGCCACGACGCATATGAGAACTCGCGAATTTACAAAGAACGGGTTAAAGCTTTTCACGACAAACACATTTCTAGAAAGGTCTTTCATCCTGGTCAAAAAGTTTTACTCTTTGATGCTCGACTCAAACTATTCCCAGGAAAGCTAAGATCCAAGTGGGTCGGACCCTACCTAGTCCGCCAAATCTTCGGAAATGGAGCTATTGAAATCAGCCCACTCAGCCACGATTCTGAACCATTTGTCGTGAATGGGCAGAGACTCAAGCCGTTCATTGACATGACCGATATAGATTTGACTGAGTCATCCTTTACCCTCCTTTCCTCTTGAGCTCATTACGCCCAGCCGATGGCGTAAAACTCAGCGCTTAACGGGAGGCAACCCGTCATTCTTTGAAAAACCTGAAACCGTTTCTGACATCGCTATGCGGAATTCATATTGCACTTTAGGGTTCACCCATTAGAACAGCCGACTTCACCTCAGGTATACCTACCCGAGATTAGAAATCGTTCGCAACAAGTCGCTTCGACCCATTCACTCACCACACACCTGTCCTAACACATGAACTAAGCTGAATTCGAACCCACCTAATTTACAATGGGGACATTGCAAATCTTAGGCATGGGGGGGTATGAAAGTACAAAATGTCAGAAAATTCATATCAAGAAAGGGTTTCATTCATAAAAAAAAAAAAAAAAAAAAAAAAAAAAAGGGGGACTTGATAGAGGGGAGGAACAATTCAGGGTCATACAAATGAGAGGAGGAAAAGAAAGAAAAATGAAAAAAAAAAAAAAAAGAGCAAAAATAAAGAAAGGAGCACAAAAGGAAAAGAAAAAGAAAAAGTCATTAGTAAAAGATTAAGGGGTTAACTGAAGTTCTAGACCGAGTTAAGAAAAAGAAAAGAAAAATGCTACAGAGATATAACAAGAGATTAGCGGGAACGCTGGTCTTAGGCCTCTTGGGCTAGATTTTTAGCTTAAAAATTCACGTATCCGTTAAAATCTGGACAATCCTCAAGAGGTTGAGGAAAATGCGAAGCTTAAGTATTAGGTCTAAGGCTTAGGAAGTATTCGGCCTCGTTAACTGACCTCCGGTTTGCGGGATTCGGTAACCTAAGCACCCAAATTCACACACAGTCTGGTTCAGTGCGCATAAATATTCAAAACACGCAAGAGCGTTTAATATTCTGAAAAAGTCACCTAGATTAGGAGCGGCCAATCAACACAAGTTGATTTGGACGAGTTCCCAGCGCGGAGAGGCGGGAAATTCCCCTCGAAGATGCGTAACAACATATCATCTCCTCGGTGCTTGTCTCTTAGGATATTTAAATATCCTACTGGAGGCATGTAAGCACTCTGTTGGTTCAGACACCATGGGTGGCATTATCACGAAATGTCAATCGCCAGGGTCTGAATTCAGCCACGGAACGCCATGGGCGGGATTATCTCGAAATCTCGAAAGCCAGGGTTCCGGGGGTTACCATGGGCGGGATTATCTCGAAATCTCGAAAGCCAGGGACCTTTGAGGATTGATGATGGGGACGAGGAATCCGATACAGACCGTGTTGAGAAGCTAATCCGAAGCTAGAAATAAAAAAGAAAAGAGAGAGAAAAGCTCTCCAAACAAATAAATCTTCTATCTCTCTCTTACAAAAAACGCACTGCAAACTGAACTTAGGCTAAAAATATCTCAAGCACGGGTGCTTTAACCGCGGAGTCCAACAAACCCTAGGTTAGGTTCTGTGGGCCGTAGAAACCTTTGCAGAAGACTGAGGCTAAAGCGGAACAGGTCCGGATTTTGGTTGGTACTTGAGTACCTCTAGGCCTATTGTCGGCATTCCCACCTAATCACAAAAGAAAAGGAGAAGCACTTATCATTGTTGACAACATTCAGGGTCTAGAACGGAAGTTAAAACTTTGAAATTTTGCTAAGGGACTAGCAAAAGCTAGGCATGGGGGTATGATGAGAGCCTCATCATGAGCCATAACTAGCTCATTTTGACCCAATAAAGAAGATAAAAGCTCCTACATAACCTAGAAGAAGGCCTAACTGAAGAAACAAGTGCTCTAAGAAGAAAACATGAAATAAAGGTTAAAACTGCAATTTTACCATTGCAGTAGATAAACGGGATTTCTCAGAGGCAAAACATAGGTCAAATGGTCTAAATGAGATAAAAAGTGGGTTGAGTCAATCAGAAATGGGTTCATGTGCAATCTAAGAACTAAAAGACACTTGGTAACCCTAAAACAGACCCGCTTAAATTAACAAGGTTCCGGTTAGAACAAAAAGCAAGTAAACCCTCTACAAATCATGGAAAACCATACTCTAGGGTTTAGAACACTTAATTTGGCCTTTGGAACCTAGTTTGACCTAGATTAGGGTCCTAGCTCTTCAATTAACCTAATTTGGGTTTTTACGCAAAATATCCAGTCAAACGAGGTCAAACCTGAAATCTAACTTCTCCATTGGTTTCCTTAGGTCCAAATTAGGTTTATACCAAAATTTGGACCTAAGGAGAGGTCATCTTGACCTACTTTGCAAGTTAGTACACCCAAATCACAAAGAGGTCCCTATCTTTTGAATATCCTTGCAGAGAGCCCCCTAGGTTCCTCGCCTTCTTTGCAAACCGGTCCTGCCGCCATTGCTAGGGCAGAACCGAACTCCGGCGAGGTTCGGAGAGGGATTGCTCTCTAATCCCTCAGAGATTCCCTCCCAGAAATGGAAGGAGGATTCTCTGAGGAATTCCCTTCCTCATAAAGTCAATCACAATCGTTGGTGTGAACCCAATCTCTCGTGCGAACGCACGAGAGATTTGGGTATCCTAACTCCTTTCCATCTCCGGCGACCAACCTCAGGCAATTACGTGCCCTTCACGCCCTGCACACCAAGTCCAGCACCTATAAAACACCCCTCGGACCCGGCCACTCATCTTGAGCTTGATTTGGCCGAGTTTCCCCCTTCAATTCCTCTCCTCCTGCTCGGCCAAATACCCCAGCTAGCTCCGGTGAGCCCCCCTCCCCTCCCTCTTCGCTCTGCCACAAAACCAGTGGCAGAGTTAGCTTCCTGACCTCCCTCCGCGTCGCGCAGTACCAGCGCACGCCGCCTCAGCCCCGTCGTCGCCGCCGTTCTCCCCCACTAGGCGTCATCTTCTCCGACGACAGCAAGTACTGCTGCCCGCCTTCTGTCCCCTTTCGTCCTTACAATTAGGTTAGAACTCCTCTCCATCCTATCCTCTCTCTTTTCCCCCTGTTATCTCATCTGATTACCCCTCGACCGACGCTGACCACCCTCATCTTCCACATCACCGACCGAACTCCGGCGAGCCGCCCACACCACTCCGCCACTCCACACGGCTCGCCAACCACCTCGTGAGCTCCGCCTCACCACCAGGAACTCGCTCCACCCCACAACCGCCACTCCAGACCTCCATAACCACCCCCCGAACAACCCACCATCTCCGGCCACAGGTTAACCTAGGCGGGCACGCCTAGGCCGACCGGCAACCTGCAGCATCACCCACCGCCTTCGCCGTGCTACGGCGAAGGTTTCCAACTATTCTAATTGGGCCAATAGGCCGTTCTGTGGAAGTTCAGGTAAACGCTCCGGCCGCCATTAACAGTCGAAGCAGCAGGAAGCTTGGAGCAGCAGCAGGCGTCAGGCTTCCCAGGCGGCAGGTGCAGCAGACTCTCGCAAGAGTTGCGAGGTGACTGAGTTCAGCAAGGATCAGCAGCAGGGCCTTCAGCGTGGGCAATTGCACACGAGAGTCTGCGGGCGCACGCAAAGGAAGGGCGGAACGTTTAGTCCCACATCGTGGAATCTCAAGGCACAGGTATGGTATAAAGGTTTTTTGTGATATACGTTTACTGCCTCGAAAGCACAGGGGTGAGGTCCCTCACTGACCCCACCCGCCTCGTCCGCGGCCTGACCACGCGGACCTGGCGGATCCGACCCGACCTAGACCTACGCACTCCTCGCGCATCACACACCTGCAGGTGCGCCTGGTCCCGGGTACGATCCGACCCAATTGAGACTGGCTCTGGGAGAGCGGTTAGAGTGAGTTGCTTGAGAGAGAGACACGCGCGGGTAGAGGGAGAAGGGTTAGGTTTTGTTCCCCTGTGCAGGCAGGTTGATTGCAGGAGAAGGACGTGGCCGCTGCAGAAGAAGAAGAAAGCAAGACAAAGAACAAGAAGAAGGACAAGGGAAGATTGCAAAGAGATCTGAAAGGCAAAGCAGAAAAAGAAAAAGAGAAAGAAAGATCACATTTAAGACGTCTGATACATAAATCAGACGTCTAATTCTATATTTTTTTTATATCTTTCTTAAAAACTCTTTGAATCAATTATATTTGCATTTAACAGTTGTATTCTTGGGTTTTACAAAGTACTGAGTTTGCTCCCTGTGTTCGACCTCGGATACTCTAGTTGTTCGAGTAATAAAATTATTTGTTTAAACGTTTTGTCGGTTCTACTACAACGTAATACGCCTTTAAATCCGCACAGAAACGTTGACAACAGTTGACAACAAATAAGAATTTATTACTCGAAAACCTAAGTATCCAAGGTCGAACACAGCAAGCAAATGGAATTTATTCACTAATCTCAATAATGTATTGAACACTTAGAATTACTCAAAACTTAATTCAGAATATAAATGCAAGAGTTTATGAATTAAATTTATAGCAAAAATAAAAGAGTTGGACGTCTGATTCTATGATCAGACGTCTTAAGTGATGGCCCTTTATTTTCTTCTCCTTGCAGCTTCTTCTTCCTTCTCTTTCTGTACAGTGTCTTTCTCCATCTTCTTCCTCTGCGGGTCTTCTTCTTATTTAGCTTCTTCCTTCTTCAGCCTTAGCTCTCCTTTGACTTCCTCTTCTCTTTGGCTTTGCCTCTCCTTCAGCCTTGTCTTTCCTTCCTCTCTTCTGACATATCTTATTTGCGGTTAAGTGTCAGCTTCACCTTTCCGTTCTCTTCTTCTTCCTTTAGCCTTCCTTCCTTCTTTCTTTCGCAGCTAAGTTTGCTTAGCACCGCTTCACCGTGCCTTAGCTTCTTCAGCTGCGCCTTCCTTCTCCTTCTTCTTCCCTGCACACATTGTAGAGCAAAACCTACCCCTACCCACCCCTGTGTCTCTCTCCCTCTCTGTGTATCTCTCTTTAGTACGCTCTCCCAGACCCGGTTTATCGGGTCAGTCGTGTGCCCGGGTCCAGGTGCACTAGCGTGGGTGTGGTGTGTGAGGAGTGCTCGGTAGGTTAGTCGGGTCGGGTGCCAGGTCCGTGGAGTAAACATCACGAACGAGGCGTGTTAAGGGCGAGGGACCTCACCCCATGTGTGTTTCGAGACCAACAACATAAAGCACAAAATCAATTTATCGCACGCGCCGCGCTCATACGTTCACGAGGTGGGACTAATGTCCCACCAGCTTTTGCACGCACCTGTAGGTGGATGTCTTCTTCCAATTGTTGCAGCTGGAGGCCTCGCAAAGCTAATTACCAGGATAGATGAATGCACGAGACCAACCCGCGCCTTCTGGACCTGGGACCCTGAAGTGCTTCAGCCTGGAGCTAGCTTACGACCTTCTCGATCCGTCACTAGTGGCGGTTGGTGCTCAGATCTGCCACACCTAAATACTGCCTGGTGGCCCCAGTAAAATACATGGGAAGCTTCGTTGTCTCACGGCGAAGGTGAGGCGGTAGGTGGTAGGCCGCGGGGCTACCTAGGCATGCGTGCCTAGGTCGCTCTGTGGCTAGGCTTATGGGTTAGGTAGAGGGGTGTTTAGGGTGGTGTAGGTGGTCGATGGATGGGTGGAAGATATTCAGTGGTCAATGGCGGAGGTGAAGAGGTTGGTGGCGAGATGTGTGGAGGTGTGGAGTGATGGGTGCGTCTCGCCAGAGGTTGGCCAGAAATGGAAAAGATGGCGGTGGATAGTGGCTGTCGAGGGGTAATTTGTGAAATAGATTGAGGGGAATTAAAGAGGGGATAGAGAGGAGTAAGTCTAACCTAATTAAGTGAACGAAGGGGGAGAGATGGAGATTGGAATTACCTGCTGTCGCCAGAGAAGACGGTGTCCAGTGGAGGGAGACAGCGGCGACGACGTGGCTAGAGATGCTCGCGCGGGTGTTGCGCGATGCGGAGGAAGATGGTGAGGGCGGCTCTACCACTGGTATTGTGGCAGAGTGACGAGAAAGAGGAGGGAGTCTCGCCGGAGCTCGTTGGACTACTTGACCGGAGGAGAAGAAGATGAAATTGGGGTGGATCTCTGGCTAAGTGGAGCTAAAGTGGTGCAGCCAGGGTTGAGGATCATTTTATAGGCATTGGCAGGGGCTCTTGTGCTTGGAAGACAAGCTTCCAAACGCAAGAGTCCTCGCCGGAGTTGGAATTCTATGGGATACCCAAATCTCTCGTGCGTTGGCACGAGAGATTGGGTGTGAATCAGGGATCAGGACCACGTTCAGATGGAAGGGAATTCCTCAGAGAATCTCCTTTCAAAATCTGGGAGATCTCTGAGGAATCAGGGAGTACTCCCCCTCCATTCCTCGCCGGAGTAGGATTTCTCCCCATTAATGGTGGAGGGACCTATTTGTAAGAGTGGTGAGGAAGTTAGGGGGGGTCTGTGCAATGATTTTCAAAAGATAGGGGCTAAAATGCAATTGGGTGTACTATTTTGTAAAGTAGGTTAAGATGACCTCCCCTTAGGTCCAAATTTTGGTACAAACCTAATTTGGACCTAAGGAATCCAATGGTGAAGTTGAATTTTAACTTTGATCACGTTTGGCTGGACATTTTGCATAAAAACTCAAATTAGGTCAATTAATGAGCTAAGACTCCAATCTAGGTCAACATGGGTTCCAGAGGCCAAATTGAAGGTTTTAGACCCTGGGGATATTTTGCCTTGAATTTTAGAGGTTTTACTTGATTTTTATCCTGACCAAAACCCTGTTGAATTAAGCGGGTTTGTTTTAAGGTTACAAGATGTCATTTAATTCCTAGATTGCCCATGAACCCAATTCTGATTGAACCAACTCACTTTTTAGATCATTTGACCTATGTTTTTCCTCTAAGAAATCTCATTTATGTTCTTCAATGGTAAAATTACAGTTTTAACCTTTATTTCATGTTTTCTTCTCAGAACACTTATTCCTTGAATTAAACCCTTCTCTAGGTTATCTAGGAGCTCTTATTCTCTTTCTTAGGTCAAAAGGAGCTAGTTAGGGCTCATGATAAGACTCTCATCAGATGGTCACAAGTGTGGGCATCAATTCTCTGAAATCGAATTGATAATACAGGGTTGTTGGGATCAGATTGATCGAAGCACCTAAGTCCAAGAGCACTCTATCAAATGTCATGTCCCCGATATTACAAGATATCAGGGGTGGTCCTGGGTCTGTTCGTTTGAGTGGAAGGTTGCTTGATATCACGAAACTCGCTTGTTTTGAGAGCACAACCTTCCTAGGTGCTTAAGGTTGTGATTTACGCTTCGGCGTACAAGCGTCCTTTAGGAACATAGCATAAGCCGGAATGTACTTGATTGCCTCAAGGAGCGGGATATTAATCTGAACCTGCTTGAAAATTTCCAAAAGCTTCTCATTTTCCACAACCACTTTCTTTCTCTTCATCTTATCCAAGGCCTCGGGGTACAGTGTCTGGATTTGAACTGGGTCAGTCTCCAGGTCCTTGGGTGTTTCCTGCTAGTCTTCAGAGTGGGGTAACTCAGGGAGTAAGGTCACGGGAGGAGTCGGCCACTTGCGATCCTGAGTTTTAGTCCTACTTCTCAAGGTCACCGCATTTGCAAAGGCATTGGGACCATGGGTTGATCCTTGAGAAGAAGAGGAAGGTGAAGCACCAAACCCAAGGGGTGTTTGTGAGGCAGGCTGGATCATGTGGGCCTGTTCGGGATTGCCTTGGAACCCTTGCAAATTGGGGCTTCTGTTAATCACGTTTCGCAGGTTTGGCTTTGGCTGAGAAGGAAGGGATCCCTATTGTTTACAATCCAACACCTGGCTCAACTGTCCCTTCAGTAATGCCATTTTCTCCTGGTGTTTCTAGTTCATGTCAGCCGTCATTTTCATCAAGGTGTCCATTTTGTTTTGTGGGGGAGGGGCCACCCTATTCGGATTATAGGGGGGTCTAACTAGTGGACCTTACTAATAGGAGGTCGAGTTTGGCTGATGGTTTGGCCTGGGTTGGTTCTAAAATTGATTTAGTTTCTAGTTCGTCCAAACAAAGTTTGGGTGATTACGCCATCCGATGTTGTAGGTGTTGGAGAAGGGGTCAGGTTTGGAATAACCTTGGATAGCTTCACATCTTGAAAGATAGAAGGTGCCGAGGGGGAGGGAAGAGAACAATCAGGGGTTGAGGGAGAAAGGTACCTTCCGGGAACATGGTCAGGGGTTGTTCCAGGTGCATCTGGCTTAGTGGCTGAGCTAGGTCGACATTGTGAGCTCCCTTTGCTGGGCCGAGAGTCTGTAACGGGTTTCTAGTCTGATTCAATAGTTCATCTATCTTCTTATCCACCAATTCCACTCGATCCAACTTCTTAGCAATAATATCCATGTCAACCATTCTAGAATTTGCTTGTACCTCATAGACCCCGCCACGGGGTTGACTGGATAGACTAAACTGGGTCATGGAGGCATTGTTGAGCGAATTTTCGCTCATAGACTCGAAAAGCTCAAATGTGCTTTCCTTGTCTTTATTCAAAAAGTTTCCTCTGCATGAGGCATTGACAAAGTTCCGAAGGTTGCTGTCCAGACCTTGGTAGAAGATCTGGGCCAATTGCCACCTTGGAACCTCATGGTGTGAGCATTTCCTCAACAATTCGTTAAACCTCTCCCACGCCTCATACAATTGTTCCTCACCCTGGAGTGTAAAGGTGGTAATGGCTCTTCTGAGGGCATTGGTCTTTCCTATGGGGAAGAATTTTTTTAAGAATGCATGCCTCAGTTCTTCCCAGTTGGAGATAGGTCTTCCCAAAGTTCTAAGCCAGTGAGATGCTTTGTCTCTCAGTGAGAAGGGGAACATCTTAATCAAAACAATGTCTAAGTTGATGTTCCTGGGCTTGACATTCCGAGCGATCCGGTCAAGGTCCTCTAGGTGTTGGAAGGGGTCCCCATTTGAGCTCCCATGGAAGTGGCTTTGAATCAGGCTCAGGATATTAGGTTTTAGCCCAAAATCATCTCCCCCTTCAGGGACCCTAAGATGTGGTTCAATCCAAATAGTAGACGAATCGTAAAAGTCACGGAGGGGCCTAGGTTGGTTCTGGGATTGTGGTGGATCGGGTGGTGGTTGCCCCTGCGGGTTCTACAACCGGTGTATGGCTTGCATGATAGTGTGGATCTGCTGCTGCTGAAGCTGGTGGTTTGCATTAATCTAGGTCTGGATGACGGTCATTGTATCTGGTGGAGGTTGGTCCTCAACCTAATCTACTCTAGGTTCGGCCATATCTCTAGCAGGATCAAGTCTCCCTCGGGTTTCCCATCCCAAAACAAACAGCTCAGGATGAAGTGATCGTCTCCCGTGCATACACTAGAGAAGAACAGGGAGGAATGCGGAGAGAAATAGATGCGAGAAGCGTGTGTGCTCAAATAAGCAGACAAGACTAGTCCTTATAGTGTATTCCTTAAGGGAAGAAGAAATCTCAAAAGGAACGATCAAGTTTGTAGGCACGTAACCGCCCTTCCCAAGGCTAATCTGGTCAGGTTGATTACGAGGGGATTATGAGGAAGGTTCTTCCTTTGGCTTGCACCGCCAGTTCCGTAGACCCCACAACCGCGATCGTTTGACACTTCCCTGCAGCCTAGTCACCAGATTTTACGAAGGGAATGAAGGCCAAGTGCCTAACAACCAAAATCATGTCTTTCGAGACTTAAACCAGTCATGCCTAGGGCACGTCTACTCTATTTTAATGAGGGCTTAGGTCAGTGCTTGTGCTCAAAACATGTGATAAGGCGTTGATTGGGGTGGTGCCTCTTAGTTATCTGATTCAAATGTGTGTGCGCCTAACAAGACATGGTTTTCAAGCAATGATTTAAGATGTAGTGTCTTTTAACATTTATCCTTACTTTAATGTCTTTTAGGGTTGAAGTGCCTTAGTGTTTTCAAACAAGTTTCAAGTGGTCACACCAAGTTTTACACACAATGGTTGAGAGTGAATTTCCTTTAGAGTGAGGAGGCCCTAGAAAACAACCTTAATGTTCTCACCCTACTGTTCATGCAATCTACCAGGTGAGTCAATTTTAAGGTGAGTGATGCAGCCCAAGTCAAGTCATGGTGGCTTCGCAACATCACTCAAAAGGAAAAAGAACACTCCAAAGAGATCATGTCTTTAAGAATGTTAGAGTGTTTTTTTGATGGGTGATGAGTTTAGGATGTGGATCAAGTAATCATTCACCACGCCGATTTTTTTCTCTGATTGTAATTTTTTTTTTAGATTTTTAAGGCAAGCAAACAACTACGGGTAGTGCGATACCCACAACCGGTCTGTGCTACGTTCACTCCATCTCCACCGTCACGAGTCGCGCTCCTTCGCCGCCAGGCATCGAGTTCCTGCAACCAATCGAGTAGAGGGAGAAAATGAGTTAGACGATGTGAGTATGGATGCAAAATGAAAGCGACGAAATAAATCCGTTGCCTCCCCGGCAATGGAGCCAAAAACTGACGTGAGCTAGACGTGTTTGTCTAAATAGGTTGTTGTAGCTCGCGTTCGCAACATCAATTTTAAATGTAGAAACTGATGTAAGTCCGAGTGTCGAACACAGGGAGGCGTGAAATCAGCTTTTTCTATCACTTAGTTGTCATGGAAATGGCAGGTTTTACTTGCACACGAGAAAACACAAGAGAGAAAAGAGAGAAAGAGAGAGAGAGGGTAGGGTTAGAGTCTTTTGATTACAGCATTCATGCAAATCAAGATAAGAAAAACCTGGTAAAAAGAGAGAGACAATAGCTATATAAGAAATAACATCATTTAACATGAAACTTGAGTTTTACAGATACAATAATAGCTAAATGCTTAAACAAAAGTAAAGTAAAGCTAGAGTAAAGAGAGAGAGAGAGAGAGGGGAGAAGGCAAGGCGGCCACGACGGTGGAGGAGGGCTCCGTCAGCGGCTCGTCAACTCTGGCGAGTACAAAGTGCGCTAAGGGAAGCTAGGAGTGGGGTAGAAGAATTGTAAGTGTATTTAATGCCTTTAAATGGGTAGTTGGAGGGAGTTTATATAGGAAGAAGGGGTTTCTAAATTAAGTAGGGGCTTTAGCGATGTCCAGGACGCTGCTAAAACTGCCCCAGAAATGTCAATGAAGGCCCCTACCTGCCGGTCTTCCGCGCGCGCCTATTCTTCCTCCCGCGTGATCCGTGTGCGTTCTGTGTGCACCGTTCGATCGAAGATCGGACGGTTGAGACTTCACATGAGCATGCGCTGAGGATCACGCTTGCGCAGCGTGTGCCTCGCGTGTCATCAGGCGCGTGAGCATATGTGCGCATCCACTACGCCGCATGGCGTCCATCCGCGCCGATCGTGCGTGGATCAACGACTGAATTTTGATCGCACGCACGGATGTGGCTGGTGCGATTCGAACGGGCATCGAATGAGCGCATTCGGGGGTGCTGACCGCTATGGTGTGCTTCAGACTTTGTCATGGTTTTGCGTGAACTCTCAGATGTCCGATGGATGATCGAACGACTGGGATCTCATCTGGGAGCGATGGAGAGATGCTGCAAGTGAGCTGGTGGCTTCTCAGATCGGATGGCTTAAAATGCTTCGCGCAGTGAGGCAGGGGCATACTACACAGGAAAGGGTGACATGGCTGCTTGTGGGCCGTTGATCTGATGATCAACGGCTAGAACTTCCTAGGCCAATCGACGGAGCTCCGGATGTCAAATTTGGTCGATTTTGAGTCCGTTGGACTCCGTTCATCATTCTTAATCCATCCGTGCGGTCCGATCGCTCATCTGAGGCATGTTTTGACACAAACTTGTACAAAATGGCCAATAACATTGATTTATAAACAATCTTAATGTGCAATGCATGTAATGCTCCCATGTCCATTTATAATGTGTTATTTGTGCATGTTATCCTTAAGATAAATCCCGATTGATAGAATTATCACCACAAAATGTAGAGTTATCATACCCCCATGCTCATTCCTTGCTAGTCCCTAGCAAGGTTCATCCTAACCATTATTCTCAGTCAGAATTCAGGAATTGATTACTTAGACATTTTGTTACTTGTCAACATGAGGAAATATGCTAAGAGCCTGATCTATAGAGATTAAACAGCGCCCGGGTGTTTGCCAAAATGAGAACCATCCAAATCCTCCCTTTAAAGCATATATACATACATATATATATATTCATCTTTTCTCATTTTTTGAATTTTTTTTTGGAGTTGAGAGTGTCAGTAACTTTTTACGGCTACCAACCCACCCATAACTGGAAAAAGACTCTTAGTGCTAAGCACCTTGGTGTGAGTATTGTGATAAACTCACTCAATGGTAATTAGAACAGACTTTGGGTTTCTACACCCCTAGGTGACCGGAAAAGGAAGTGTATGCCTGAAGGTGTATCTGTCCGATTAGTAGCTTTCTCCCTACTTTTATTTTATTTGGGGTCAACATAAGGGTGTTTCCAGTATATATCTCCCCGGATTGCTCTACTTCCCCGCTTCTTCCTTAGGTGTTTTGGACTTTTTGTGCATTTACTGAGCTGGGTGCTGGACAACCGGCCAATGGGCTGTTACCCACGACCACTTGCCAGCTACACTCGTGCAGTGAAGTATGGCTTTTTTTCTTTCTCTTTTTCTTCTTTTTCTATTTTTTTCTATTTCTCCCTTTTTTTTTTGTTATTTAGTAGGTGGCTTCCATGATCTCAGATTTACCTAGAGGCAATAAAAAAAAGTGGTCCTGCGGTTGGGCTCTGGCCAACCGGCCAATGGGCTGTTATCCACGACAACTTGCCAGCCATACCACCCTAGGAGGTTCATTAGCTACCCAATTTTTGTTAGAATCTCTGAGAAGTGAGTTAGTGTGAAAATGTGTGCAAATGCTTACATTAAAAGTCCCTCCAAGTCAGAGGGCGAGTTGATAAGTCGTATACTTATCACCCTATTTTATTGATGAATTAAAATAAATTAAAGTTGCGAGGATTCGATGCTAAATCCATATTTTAACAGACACCAGGGATGATTGAGCCAAAAGGCCTGAAAAGTCTAACTGTTCAAGTTCTTTTCGTATTATTTCCTACTATTGACAAGTTTCTAATGACTAAGTTTTGCTTCCTAAATTCATCAATTTTTTTTATTCTATTCAGACTGATAAAATGAACTCAGAACATGTAAATTACCACCCGCCTGTGCTTAAGTTGGATAATGTCCTCATTGACAAATAAATGGATGCAAAGCGGGTTCATAAAGAAGTCACCTGAGTGATGTTGTGTAACTGATCAGTCTGAATTGTATGGGTTGCCACCCAGGAAGCGCTGAGTTTAATGCCTCCAGCTAGGTGATGCTTCGTGTCAACCCTCGATGAGGGTGACAACCTCCTTTGGGGGAATCTGGCAAGGAAATACATTAATCTCTGGGTGACCATGAAGGTGTGCCTAGTGTTCGAATATGCAATTTCAACCGCCTCATTGGAAAAAGGTTTGATCACCCGATATGGTCCTGTCCACTTGGATCTGAGCTTCCCGGGAAAAAGTTTAAGTCGAGCATCAAAAAGCCAGACTTGCTGGTTAAGCTCGAAGGTCTCTCTTTGGATGAGTCGGTCGTGGACGGCTGTCACGACCCAAACCTAGATCCCTATAGGACCCGAGATCGACTCGCCTCAACTAATCCCAAAACTCAGTCGTCCAACGAGAAATAACCAAATAACATGCATCAATCCACAACCACACAAGTACAGTAACTAAGCAGAAAGAAATTGGCAACAAAAGGAGAAATAAAACAGTAATACTAGAATATAACATGCCTTCAAGAACAGAAATACTGCCATCACGACAAAATTAGTACAGATAGAGAACATAACGGAAAGTACTGAAAATATAACTGCAGGAACTCACTACAACTAGTAGTAGAAACTATAGCTGGGCTCGACTAGGCCCAGCGTGCTCAGCAGCTGGTAGCTCGGGCTGCTCAAATCCCTGACTCGTACAAAGTTATAAAACTGGAGTCAGCTAACGCTAAGTAGAGTGGTAGCTAAACATAAAATGCATTTAACAGGTAGTTTACATATTACTTTCTGATCCAAATTATCTTATAACAGTTTTCTGTGTAGAGATCTCTGATCAGGGTCCATCTCATTACTTAATCCTCTTGTTCCCTAAGGGAACGATTTTTGCTTGCAGTTTTCCCATGACGTAGGTCGCACATGTGGCAATCTCCTACCCGGGAAAGTCCCTCCGTGGTAGTCCTACATCCGGTCTACCACCCCGAGGTCACGATCGTGATGTAGCAGTGACTACGGCACACGTGATAAGCGCGTGGGTAGCTACCCCGCACTAGCATGCGATCATTTGTTTCTGCTAGCGGGTATGCCTTAACGTACAGCGCAGAACAGTATAGGGCCTTGCTCTCTCAGAACATAATAGGGGTCTCGCCCCTCCTCAGTCTGCGTATCCTCATTCGACCATCCCGATTTGCCAACAGGCTAACAAGAGTCAGTGTAGGTTGGCCATGCCTAACCCTGGGCCCCCTAGGGCGGCTAGCTCCCCCTACACTAAGTAGCTTACCTCGGCACCACGTACACGAGGGCCAGCAAGAGTCGACGTAGAATGGCCAAACCCACCCCGGGTCTCAACCCAAGGGCAGCAAGCTCCCCTCTACACTACAAGGGATAGTTGCACTCTTCGGTACCATGTACACGAAGGTTAGCTCGCTTCTATTAATGGCCGCCTGTGGGCGGCAAATTCCAAAACCATCTGGTTCTCGGTATTGCAATGTTCTTATCTCGTTCTACTTTCCCCATAGGGTTCATACATGAACTTTTTCTTTATTCCATATCTGGTTTGTTATATACGGAACAGGTATCTCAGTTTCCACAGTACGAGTTCATTTTTCCTATCCATAATGTAGTTCATTTCGGGTAGTACATGCAGCTTATGATTTATCTAATCATCCATCTCTCTACACATGCATCTTTTCTATCCCTAGTGTTAATGTAATAACTTAGGGTTCAATTGAATAGCTGTATTCTAGAGCATACGTTTATTTCCTCCTAGGATTCATCTCACATCCTAGGTTTTAACTAATTGTATGCATTTTATTTAACTTGGAGAATTAGTTAGAACCACTCTATCAGGATAACGGGGTGGAATGGGGGCTCGTACAGCAGCTCCCGACGTCTTCGTAGGTCCCGTACGCTCGACGGACTGGAGACCTAAGACATGGATGGATAGGTTAAAAGGATTCCAAAAGATACAGACAAACTACCATTACATGAGGAAATTTGTATGAAAAATAACGATGTTTCGTTTACGGAAAAAAGACATCGTTCGGGCCTTGAACGGGCCTAAAACACAAGTTCTGACAGAAATCAGACGTCAGGGAGAGATCCCAGACGTCTTAAAACAACTCGCAGGTACAGCTCTCTTGAGGCGCCTCTACCGGACGTCTGGAATGCAGTGCCGACGTCCAAGGGTTCCGTCAGACGTCTGGAGTGCTCCTAGACGTCTGAAACTGCCTCGGTATGCCTTCCAACTTCTGACACATGTACGTGCATTGTCAGGACTTTGGCAGAGAGGAAAATACGGAAAAATAAATCTCTACCAGATGTCTCATTCTACCTTCGAAACGTCCAGTAAGACGTCTAGATGTTGCTCCGGATGTCTCATTCTACCTTCGAACCCTCTGGCTTTCCTCGTTGTAGATGCTGGAGCAGAGCAGCACAGCGCCCTCCACGTGAGACAATAGCCATATAAGAAATAACATCATTTAACATGCAACTTGAGTTTTACATATACAATAATAGCTAAATGCTTAAACAAAAGTAAAGTAAAGCTAGAGTAAATGTAGAGAGAGAGAGGGGGGGAGAAGGTGAGGCAGCCACGGCGGTGAAGGAGGGCTTCGTTAGCGACTCGTCAACTCCGACGAGTACAAAGTATGCTAAGGGAAGCTAGGAGTGGGATAGAAGAATTGCAAGTGTATTCAATGCCTTTACATGGGTAGTTGGAGGGAGTTTATATAGGAAGAAGGGGTTTCTAAATTAAGTAGGGGCTTTAGTGATGTCCAGGACACCGCTAAAACCACCCCAGAAATGTCGGTGAAGGCCACTACTTGCCGGTCTTTCGCGTGCGACTATTCTTCCTCCCGCACGATCCGTGTGCGTTCGTTGTGCACGATCCGATCGAAGATCGGACGGTTGAGACTTCACATGAGTGTGCACTGAGGATCACGCTTGCACAGTGCACACTGATGAGAACCTCATCATGACCCATAACTAGCTCATTTTGACCTAATACAGAGAATAAAAGCTCCTACATAACCTTAGAAAGGCTTGGCTCAGAGAGATTCTGAGTTTGCAAAGAAAACATAAATTGAGGGGTAAAAATGCAATTTCACCAATTCGATCTGAAAATAGGGTAACTCAGGGTCCAAACATAGGTCAAAATAACCTAATAAAAAGAAAAGTGGGATGAGATGACTCAATAAGGGCTACAGCAACTCCAAAGAATTAAATGACAGCCTGTAACCTAAAAACAAACCCACTTCAATTCACGTGGTTCGAGGCAAAGTAAAAATCAACTAAATCCTCTAAAATTTATAGAAAATAATCTCTAGGGTTTAGGACTTTCAATTTGGCCTTAGGAACCCATTTTGACCTACATTAAGAACCATGCCCAATTAACAACTTAATTTGGGTTTTTGCGTAAATTACTGATCAAACAAGGTTTAATCTAGAAATGAAATTCACCATCAAAATCCTTAGGTCCTAATTAGTCATGTATAAAAACTTGGGCCTAAGAAGAAACCTTCTTGACCAACTTTACACTTTGGTCCTCATATATTTACTTTTTGGCCCTCAACTTTTGAACCCTCACATTTTGGCCCCTAACTCTCTTTCGTTCTTTGCATTTAGGTCCCTCCTGCAAAACCTGCGCAGCGCCATGCTCCGGCGACCTTGCGCGGAGCATGGCGCCGCGCAGGGTGAGGGAGGGGCCCTGGTAAGTCAATGGGGGGTACCCTGCGTCGTCAACCACCGCAGGGACACCCCCATGAGTACTGCGACCGCCCATACCGCCCGTGCGAACGCACGGACGATATGGGTCTCCTTCCTCCGGCATCCTCCGGCGAGGGAGACACATCGTCTCCCTCCGCCCTCCTCTCTGATTCGCCCCTATAAATACCCTCGTCACTCCGTCGTTCTTCCCAGCTCGGATCTGACGGAGACACCCCCCTAAATTCCTCCCTTCCCACTCCGACAGACGCCCCCTTGCTCCGGCGGCCTCTCCTCCTCTTCCTCTTCGCCCTGCCGCACTACCAACAGCTGGGTTACCTTCCCTCGATCTTTCCGCATCACGCCGCACCCAGCTGACGCCTCTCCGGCCCTCTCCTCGCCGCCGCCCCTTCCTCGGGGCAATTTCTTCTCCGGCGACAGTCGATACGACTGTCGCCTGCGCCAACCCCTCCTCGTCCAGCTTAGCAGGTAGAACTTCTCCTCTTCCTCCCCTCTTTCTTTTCTATACTGAAAACCCTTACTGTCGCCACCTATTTCCCACCGATCACCCTCACCTTCTCCACCTCCAGCCAAACTCCGGCGAACCACTCCCATTGCTCCAGCACCCCACACGGCTCGCCGACCTGTGCATAACCTCCGCCTCCTCACCTTGATCCTCCTCCGCCCTTCCACTGCCCAGCAAACGCCCTCTGCAGACCCACCGAACACACCCACTTCTTCGCTCGCAGTTTGACCTAGGGTGACCTATTTGCTCCACCACGCCCCCTGCAGACCCTCTGACCACCTTCGCCGTGCCACGGCGAAGGTCCCCCGCCTGTCTGATTTGGCCGAGAGGCCGTTCTTCTGTGACCAGGTGATTCGCCCGCCGTCGCCATTACTGAGCAGGCAGAGCTCCTTCACCTGCAGGTGCAGGCACACCTTCGCCCAGGTTCGACTCCCAGGTTGCGCGGGGCGTCTCCGCGAAGCGTCCCAGGCTCGCAGTTGGGGCGAAGGACTCGCGTGAAGCCACGATTGCCCGCTGCTGCCTCCGCTGCGGGCGCTCAACTGGGGTGGGACATTTAGTCCAACCTCGGAACTTTTCAGAGGCGCGCGGGAGCATAAAGGCAAAACGTGCCTTATGCCGTTTGCCTCCTGACCACGGGGTGAGGTCCCTCTCACCCGACCCAGCCTCGTCCGTGATCACGCTCCGCGGACCTGGCCCGACCCGATTAACCCGACCTGCACTCCTCGCCCACCACCGCACGCCGATGGGCCTGGACCCAGGCGCGACTCGTACCCGATTACCCGGTTGCTCTGGGAGAGCTGTCCTAAGAGCGAACTCAGAGAGAAAGAGACGTGCGAGGGAGGGGGGTAGAGTAGGTTTTTGCCCTCTGACTCTGAACTCTTGAGCGTGCAGGCACAGGTGAAGAAGAAGGAAGCTAAGGGAGACACTGTAGCAACAAGCGGTTTAAGTCGTCTGATTTTCAAATCAAACGACGTCCTGAAGACAGGAGAAGGCAAAGAAGAAGAAGGAAGGCGAGGCAGAGGAAAGAGAGGAACACAGAGCAGCCAAGTGAAGAAACAAGAGGAAGAAGAAGAAGACAAAGAAGAAGAAAAGAAGAAGAAGAGCACGGGAGGAAGATCTGAAGCAAGAACAGAAGAAACAAAGAAAATAAAAAGAAGAAAAAGGCAGGATCGTCCAACCAAGAAATAGAGGAAGAACACGAAGAACAAAAGCCAAAGAAAGAGGAGACAAAGAGGAAGAAAGAAGAGAAGAAGAAGCCAAACTTTCATCTCTCTCTCTCTCTCTTTATTTTTGTAATAGAACATGTATATCTCTAGAATACGACTTGCTCCCTGAGTTCGACCTCGGGAGAACTGTATTTTCCAAGTAATAAATATTAGCAAATGATGGCAATAACTATCTGTACTACAACGAATTAAGAAAAGCTAGTTGCTGCCACCGTTCTGCCACACACCTCGCACGTTATCGCACGCGTGAGCATCCGTGTGCATCCACTGCGGTGTGTGGCCTCCATTCGCGCCATTCGTGTGAGGATCAACGGCTGAATTTTGATCACGCGCGCGAATGCGGCTAGCACAATTTGAACGGGCGTCAGATGAGCGCGTGGGAGGGCGCTGACTGCTACGGTGCACTTCAGACTTTGTCACAGTTTTGCATGATCTCTCAGCCGTCCGATATATGATCGGACGGCCAGGATCTCATCTGGGCACGATGGAGAGATGCTACGGGTGGGCTGGTGGCTTCTCAACCATCCGATCGTCAAATCGAATGGCTTAAAATGCTTCGTGTGGTGAGCTAGGGGCACGCTGTGCAAGTGAGGGTGATGTGGCTGCTTGTGGGCCATTGATTTGATGACCAATCGAAGGAGCTTCGGATGTCGGCTTTGGTCGATTTTGAGTCCGTTGGACACCGTTCATCGTTCTGAATCCATCCGTGTGGTCGAATGCTCATCTGAGGCTTGTTTTGACATGAACTTGTACAAAATGGCCATTAACATTGATTTATAAGCAATATCAATGTGCAATGTATGTAATGCTCCCATATCCATTTATGATGTGTTATTTGTGCATGTTACCCTTAAGATAAACCCCGATTGATAGAATTATCGCCACAAAATGTAGAGTTATCAGCCGGTAAGCCACCTTTTAAGGTTGGTAGGAAATCGAGCCCCTGTGCCCACGCTTCCTGAATATTGCTGCCTCTTAAATCCAACGTACCACCTCTTAAGGCTGGTGGCAAAGCACCTTAAAATTTTTTGCCTCGTTACAAATGTTGCCCCTCACTTTAATATAGCTGGGACAACATTTGGGGGGTATTCTATACTGCAAAGTTCTAAGTGCATTTACTACTCTCTCGCTAGCTTTTGTCCGCTAGAGAGTAGGGGGCATATGATGAGAAGCAAAAAGTATCCTCAGAGTTAAAACTTCGCACATAGCCCATATAAGGATCCACACACCCAAGCTTGAAGTAAATAGGCGGGCACGGCCTGGCTTGGCTTGCCTCCACTTAAGCATATTCGAATCCGAGTAAAACTGGCCTCATTTGAGGCCCTGGTGACACCAAAGTCAACAAAGGATGGTAACAACATACCGGCAATAATCATGACATTGCCTCTACAATTAATGTTCTGGCAATGGATAGCTCTAGCAACGGGCTTACCAAGGAACGTGACAAGACTGCAGAGAAGATCTCATAATATTTTCCAGCTGTAACAAGACTCTCGGTGACTATAAATAGAGAAGAAGGCCCTTTCATGAGCCTCTTCGGACAAGTTGAGAGAAAGAGAAATTTTGTAATCTCACTGATAGCAGTGCAGCCATCATCCCCCCAGACATACACCCCTCGCGATGAAACTGAGTCTCCAACTTCTTCTTCCTTCTTGCGATTGCTTGTGGATCATCAAGTCGAATCACTTAGGAGGTCCGACCCCTTTTTCCTTGCGATGAATTGCTAGTGGCTAAGTTTTGTAACTTACATCAATAAATTCTTTAATGATCATCGAAAGCCCTAACGACGAATTGCTAGGAACTCAAGCAGACGCGCCTTGTGTTCCGTCACATTATCGCCTCTTAAGGCCGACAAGCCACCTCTTAAGGTCGGCAGGAACTCAGGTAGATGTATCTCGCATTCCCTCATATTGTCACCTCTTAAGGCCAGCAAGCCACCTCTTAAGGTGTACAGGAACTCAGGCAGACGCACCTCGCATCTCCTTACATTGTTACCTCTTAAGACTGGCAAGCCACCCCTTAATGTTGGAAGAAAATGGGGTCCATGTGCCCACATTTCCTAAATATCGCCGCCTCTTAAAGCTGGTGTACCACCTCTTAAGGCTGACAAGCCACCTCGTAAGATTAGTAGGAAATCAGGCCCATATACCCACGCTTCCTGAATATTGCTGCCTCTTAAAGCCGGCGTACCACCTCTTAAAGGTGGTGGCAAAGCACCCCAAATTTTTTTGCCTCATTATAAATGTTTCCCCTTGCTTTAATACAGCTGAGACAACATTTGGGGGGTATTCCATACTGCAAAGTTTTAAGTGCATTTACTACTCTCTTGTCAGCTTTCGTCTGCTAGAGTGTAGGGGGCATATGATGAGGGGCAAAAAGTGTTATAACCCGGGGCATCAAATGTCGTTTAAGACATCTGGGAAGTAGTCCAGACGTCTGGTCAGACGTCTGGAAGCCTTCCCAGACGTCTGGAATTAAATTTTTTCGACGTATGGGTTCGCGTCTGCGCACATGCACGCGCAGATTGAACCCGCCGCCCTCCTTCTTCTCTTTCCTCCCTCCCTGCAGACGCAGCTTTTCCTCTCTCTCTCCCCCCTCGGCAGCTTACAAATACACCTCTCTCTCCCTCACCCTGACTCCACCGCCTTCTTCTTCTTCCCCCTGTCAGCGTGAGAGCGAGCAGGTGAGAGCAGCAACAGCGGCTACTGCGATTGTGTGGGGAGAAGGGGCTGTTGCGAGAGGAAGAGGGAGCTCGACCACGAGGGTGCGAGCTCGCCGAGGCAGCCAGAGCCGACCGATGGGTGCGCAGCAAGCGTATGGTGCCGCAGAGGAGCTGCTGCAGCTCAGGCAGCAGGCGGGCGCGACACGGCACGGCCGTGCGCTGCTGGCGGAGGGCGAGGAGGTCCTGATTCTGGGAAAATTTCCCAGAATCAAACGTCTGGACTTACGTCCAGATGACGTAGGAAACGTCTGAAGGAAGGTCCAGACGTCTGAAAGGTACGTTATTTTTACCTTCTTCTTCTTTCGTGTGTATAGCCATGCGGCCGTTCCGCCGAAGTCTTCTACATCGTTTCGTGTTGAGAACAGGTGCGTCTGTGTGCAGGACTTGTTCGGGAAGGCGCACGGGCACGCCATCTCACACAGATCAGACGTCTGGGCACAGCACTAGACGACGGAGAGGGTCTCCAGACGTCCGGAGTGACAATTGGACGTCTGGAAACTAAGTCCAGAGGGTTCAGCAGGCTTCTAGACATCTAAAGGACCGCACAAATCAAGGTATGACCTGAGCAATCATTTAAGACGTCTGGAAGAAGTTCCAGATGTCTGATTTTGGGCAGACTTGTCATTTTTGACCCGTTTAGGGTCCGTTCGGAGTCTGTTTTCTGCGTTTCAAGTCTCGTTCTTCTCAGATTTAGTTCCTCTACCTGTTTACAGTAATTGTATGCTGTTCTGAGTAGCTCCTTGTATTTGATCCTTGTGTTAGGATCCCGTTCCATTGCGGTTCCAGGGGTTGCGAAGGCACGCGGGCTTGCCGATTACGCCCCCAATACACCCGATTTTGCGGGTAGAGTGGCCCTTTCAATTATTTATCAAAAATTATGCACTTGTGAAATAATTAATAGAGTCTAGGGTATTGCATGAACCCTAGGAATGAAAAACTAGATTGAATGATAGATCCTAGGGTAATGCATGAATCCTAGGACTGGAAAACTAGATTGAATGATAGATCCTAGGGTATGGCATGAATCCTAGGACTGGAAAACTAGATTGAATATATATACATTGCATTCTTGGAAATGTAGAAAGGAAACGATAACTGCCTGTAATTGGTTAACAGCTGCCTGATTATGAATGAATAATTACGGTTGGGAACATGAGCAATATAAATATAAAGTTGAAAAGATGAAACCTAAATTAGTTGAGTTGAAAGAGCACTAACTCTACGGGGAATTAGGAGTAGAACTCCTGGAAAGTGAATGGAATAGAATTGGGGAAGTGAGCTGGCCCTTGAGTACCGAGTATCAAGGAGAGCGACTGTCCCCCTGTTTAGTGCAAAGCGGAGCTAGTCGCCCCAGGGACCCTGGGTAGGTCTGGCCACTTTGTGCCGACTTTTGGCCCTCGTGTACACAGTACTGAGGAGAGCTACTAGTGTAGGGAGAGCACTAGCTACCCCACGAGCCCCAGGATTCTGCTACCTCATACACCGACTTGTTCGGCCCACTGGGAAAACTAGGGTAGTCAGGCGAGGGGACTGTGGAGGGGCAAGACCCCTGTTACTGAGAGGGCTCTGCCCTATACTGGTTCCGTGCTGTGCTTTGGGCGCACCCGTTAATGGAAATGATTGACCGCGTGCCAAAGCGGGGTAGCTACCCGTGCGTTTATCGCGCGTGCCATAGTCACCATTACGTCTGTCAGCGACCTTGGGATGGTTGACTGAGGGTAGGACCACCACATGGGACTCTCCCAACCAGGAGAGCACCACGTGCTACTTCTACTTTTCGGAAAACACTGCAATCAAGATCGTTCCCACGAGGAACATTCAAGATCAAGAGGAGGATCTGAGAAACAATTCAATAGTGAATAAATGGAAAAATTAAAGAAAGAAAAAAAATATATAACAGCTACTATCCACCTTACTATTTCTTAGCTTTTAGTTGCCACTCTACTCAGCGTTTCGCTGACGTGTCACCTTTGTTACCTTTTCAGGACCTGGTGTTGAGCAGTCAGAGTCGGCGGCTGCAGAGGGCGCAGGGCCTATTAGAGCCCAGTAGTGTTACTTGTGTAGTACCCACTGTACTTTTCTTTCTGTTGTAGTGAGTAGTTTCTGTTACACCTGTACTCTTTTCATTGTAAGTTTCATGTTTATGTACATGTTATTTCTTTACTGTTGTGGTGGTATATACTGTAGTATTTCTTTTCTTTACTGCTATATTTTGTTACTGCTAGTTATATACATGGTGAATGTGGTTTATTGTACTGCTCTTTTGGTTACTTTCTCGTTGGACGACTGGGTCTTGGGATCAGTCGAGTTGGTCCGATTCTCGTGTCTCGTAGGGATTCGGGAATCAGGTCATAACAAAAATTATCCTTAGAGTTAAAACTTCGCACGTAGCCCATATAAGGATCCACACACCCAAGCTTGATGTAAATAAGCAGGCACGGCCTGGCCCGACTTGCCTCCACCCAAGCAGATCCGAATACGGGTAAAATTGGCCTCATTCGAGGCCCTAGTGACACCAAAGTCAACAAAGGATGGTAACAACATACTGGCAATAATCATGACATTGCCTCTACAATTAATGCTCTAGCAATGGATAGCTCTAGCAACGGCCTTACCAAGGAACGTGACAAGACTGTGGAGAAGATCTCATAAGATTTTCAGACTATAACAACACTCTCGGTGACTATAAATAGAGAAGGCCCTTACATGGGCCTCTTTAGACAAGTTGAGTGAAATGACCCATTGCCTTTTTAGTCGGATAAGACGTCTGGAGTTTCAGTCAGGCGTCTGGACACGTGCCCGGACATCTGAAAGTGAGATTTTCGTACGTCCCTTTTTCGCTCTGCTCACGGGCGACGTGCAGAGGCCTCTCTCTCCTCTGCACCCTCACCCCCTTAAACCCTAAACCTATCCTATTTAAACCCTTCCTCCTCACCACCCTTACCCCCTCACTACCAGCCACCACCACCTTCAGCATTCCTCACTGTGCGGTAGTGGCGAAGGAGGGTGAGAGTGACGAGAGGGAGGGCAAGCGAGAGAGGATGGGAGGGAGAGAGGAAGAGAGAGGAAGGAAGAGAGCGTGAAGGTCAGAGGACCTTCGGGAGCTCGGAGGAGCTCGCACGATTGGCAGTGGACGCGCACGCGAGGAGGAAGGGCTCAGGGAGGCAGCCTCCTGGCCCTCTGCAACAGCTGAAGCTGCTGCGGTGCGGTGTGGGCAGTGTTGCAAGGAGAAGAGTTGTGCGGAATAGCTTCTAGTACTGAAAATTTTCCAATATCAGACGTCTGGAGTATCGTCCAGACGGCTAGTGAGGCACCAGGACGTCCGGAGCAGAAGCCGGACGTTTAAAAGCACCATATCACGAGGTACGTACCTTCCTGCGCTACTTTCCACCATGCAGAAGATCATAGTGCAGGAGGTGTTGGGTTAAAAGTGTGTTTGTGCTCTGTACGCAGGCGTAGAGCTTCGGGAAGGAGCGGGGTGCGCACTTCAAGATGTTTTTAGACGTCTGACCACGTCGCTAGACGTCCGATGGCCCTTCCAAAAGATTGGAAGGAGGATGAGACGTCTGGAGCTACCCCTAGACTATTGCGGAGAGATTCAGACGGCTGAGAATACTGCAGGAAACACAAGGTGAGATCTGACGTGATTTTGGTCAGTAACCACGTTTTTGACCTATTTGGGGCCCAAACGAAATCAAATTTCCACAAACTAAGTATTGCCGTTGTCCACTCGGGTTCCTCTACGTGTTCTTGTTTAGTATCTACTATTTTGACCTCGTCTAATGTAAATTTGTCGCTAGTACAGGTTACCAGTCGGTGGCATGTTCAGGGCTCACGGAGACGACGGGATCTACGGCGCAAGCCCCATTCCTCCCGTGATACCCGGTAGAGTGGTTTAATTCAGTTGTTAATACTTAAATAAGAATGTACTTGTTTGAAATAATCAGATCGAACTCTAGGATGTGGAATGAACCTTAGGGTAGAAATGTATGAGCTCGTTTTGAGCTGTACAGTTTACTTGATGCATGTTTAAAATAAATTGCTAGCAAATGCTATTAGTGTAATTATGAGATGCATGTTAGAATACGAGTTGCCTGTATGTGAATGAATTATGAGATGCATATTAGAATACCAGTTGCCTGTATGTGAATGAATTATGAGATGCATGTTAGAATACGAGTTGCCAGTATGTGAATCAGAAAGTGAATAGTGAAACCACAAGTTGCATTTAAATAATTGAGAATTAAATTGTGAAAACACGAGATACCTGTGTATGGATGAGGAACGAGTTTTGAAATATGAGATCTGAATGTGAATAAATGGGATGAATAATGAGCATGAACCCTACTGGGAATTAGGAGTAGAGCTCCTGTGTGTGAAAGGAATCTGGAATGCAGACAGGAAGTAAGTTGACCCTGGTGTACATAGTACCAAGGAGCACAGTGATTCTTTTAGTGTAGAGTGGAGCTAGCCTTCCTTGGGTTGAGACCCAAGGGTAGGATTAGCTACTCTACACCGACTCTTGTAGGTCCTCGAGTACGTGGTACTGAGGCGTGCTACTAGTGTAGGGAGGGAGCTAGCCACCCCACGGGACCCGACGTTAAGCTAGCCACCCTACACAGACTTTGTTAGGCCTGCTGGGCAAACCGAGGTAGTCAGACGATGGTACGTGGAGTGTGGAGGGGCGAGACCCCTGTTCTGAGAGGGCCAGGCCCTATACTGTTCCGTGCTATACTTTGAGCGTACCCGCTAGTGGAAATAAGTAACCGCGTGCCAGTGCAGGGTACCTACCCGTGCGCTTATCACGCGTGCCGTAGTCACCGCTACGTCTCGACATTGACCTCGGGGTGGTTGATTGGGTGTAGGACTACCGCGGGGGACTCTCCCGGCTAGAAGAGCACTACGTGTACCTTCTACTCCACGGAAAAGACTACAATCAAGATCGTTCCCACGAGGAACAAGTAAGATCAAGAAATACTTGGATACTTGTGAATTAGATGAACCAGAAATACATAAATGAGATAAATAGAAATAAGAATGAAACATGCTTGTTGTTTTTATTTTACTTACACATAAATAATGTAATCACCACTCTGTTCGCTGACTCCGTCTTTTCGTATCCTTGTTTAGGACCAAGAGTTGTGCAACTCGAGTTTCCGGTTGCAGAAGGAACTGGGCCAAGCCGAGCCTAGCCGTAGTAGTTTCTTTCCAGTTCTTTGTTTCTTCTATAGTTGTGAGTACTGGACTTTAAATTACCGTTCTCGTTATTTTCTGTTTCCTATTGTTGTGGTGGCATGTACTATATTTTGAGACAGTTGTTTTACTTTTCTTTGCTGCTTCGTTATTTCCTTCTACTTAGTTATATTACATGTGTGAATGTGGTTTATTTTCCTACTTTTGGTTATTTCTTGTTGGACAACTAGGTCTTGGGATTAGTCGATGCGAGCCGGTCTCAGGTCTTGTAGAGATCCGGGAACCGGGTTGTAACATTGAGAGAAATTTGGTAATCTCGCTAATGCTAGTGCAGTCATCATCCCCCTAGACGTACACCTCTCGCGATGGAACTGGGTCATCAACTTCTTCGTCCTTCTTGCGATTGCTTGTGGATCATCAAGTCGGATCACTTAGGAGCTCCAACCCCTTTTTCCTTGTGATGAATCACTAGTGGCTATACTTTGTACCCTACGTCAATAAATTCTTTGATGATCATCGAATGCCCTAACAATGGCCCTAAGACTCATCAATGCCAATTCAATATGGACTCAGGCACACTCTTGCCCTGTGCCCACCGAGCCCTGGCCCACGAATCCTTTCCTCCCCTCTTCCCCCTTGCGAAGTGCTGATGTATGTACAGTCATCCGTAGGTGTGGGAACTGTGAGGCGAAATGGTGAAATAGTCATATGCCTACCCAGTCAGCTGCTACCGTAATCAATGATTTCAGCAGTTATGTGGATTGATTTTTCTACTTTTGCATTCGTCTTAAGACTTTCGTACGTCCGTTTATACCTCTCCTCCCTTCTATATTGGCCCCTTTTAATAAATACATTATTCCCACTTTAAAAAAAAAAAAATCCACACTTTATGTCTTTCAGCGAAGTAATTTTGACGCCTTAAGAGCTCGACTAGCCCAGAAAAGCTAGCAGATTTCTTGTTGTTGAGGTGAAGGCGATCACGATTAGATGCATTTGCGTACATATTGTCCTCTTCCACTTGGATATCTAGGTCGTACCGTATTAACGAAACGTGGACCACAAAACTATTTATTTAATTATGGAAAGCCGACGCCTGACCAGCCAAATGATTAACTCACCACCTGCCGTCAAACTTTGACCCATGAACAACCATGCATGCACCTAAATCTGGCGGATCGCCGTTACGTGCTGTACATTCATTGCTTTCAGCTGGTGTCGACGCTAATTAAGGCGGCGAATATTTAAAAATGAATCTTATTTAATTTAGAGAAACACTAATTTAATAGTTTTTGAAGTTTTTTGAAGTTTTTTTGAAGTTTTTTTCTTGACAACTTACAAATTGAAAAAATTTTTACGTAAGGTCTTTCTCTTTAATTTAGGGGTGATGTTACGAGAACATCAATCTTTTCAAGGGATCTGATCACCAGGGAAAAGAAATAAAAAGGACTCAGGTAATTTTACTTTTAATGTTAGGCAATCTACGTTAGAAATCGTAGAAGTGGAGTTAATCCTTATTTTTATTTATTTCATTAAGTATTAATTTGTATTAACCCGTGTAGTGCTAAAGATTTAAAATGACCTTATTATCCTTATATTGATAAATTATATTAGATAATACAAAATTATCTTAAATTACGACAACATAAATTTGAATTAATTTGCCTATAATAAAAGAGGAAAAAATCGTTATGTCAGTTAAGTTTATTTTCTTTTTATACCGGAAAGATGGTGGTTGATTGAAATTAACGAAATGAAATGCAAGGAAAAGGTAATGATGTCAAACTATACAAATTCTACATTTTTCATCAAATCAGAGCAAAAGAGTAGTGTGAGCCAAGTGTTAGAAGGTTCAAAGTCTATTGAGATGTACAAATGATTGGAAGGCAAACTTAATCACTTCGAGCATTTTGCAAAGAGATGATGCCAAAACCTTACGAATGATGAGTCGATGATCCCTAAATCAAGGAATTGGCGTTGGGAGAGGGTAAATTTGACTAAATTTATATTCATATTTATTTACAAAATTTATACTTATATCTCCATTTGTCTAACAGGTTGAAAAGCTCAAATTTATATCCATCTATTCATCAAGAATCTATTAATCCATGGGATACCTATTTATAAATGAACATTACCATCAAATCGTGCTCACTATAAAGTGAAATAACAAAAAAAATTGATAATATAATTTATTATTAGTTTGTAAAGATATTCAAATGATATAATGATCATACCATTTATAACATATATTGAATATATAAGATTTTTTAACTAAAAACAAGTAACAATATGTCATACACAACATAAAAAGTTAAGAATATAGACATAATATAAATTAGGTATAGGGATAGAGTTATAGGATTGAGTTAATGGATATGGACCCAAATTCATACCTGTTTCTGAACTCTAATTGATGTTTTTGATAAAACCTAAACGCAAACTTGAATTCAGACTTGTTGGGTTAAATTCAATTTTTTCGAATCAAATTCGAATCGGGTTAATTAAAACTTACATCCCATGAGATGGAGGCCTTGTGTTGTGATGTAGAGTAAAAGTTGTTTGTGTTAGAAGGCTGAAGAGGAGGTTAACACCAAAACCTGTAACACCACTCCCAATCAGTGTTACCAAAACATAGGTTTGTGGGAAGGGGGGGGGGGGGGTGAAACTCAGGTTTTGATTGATGGAGGTTAAGTAGTGAGTTAAGCAAAGGTTAACCCTTCAAAATAGGATTCAACTGACAAGTAAATTAACCTTTAACAACCATCGTAACGAAATCAATTCTCCCTAATCACTTGGGAAATTAGCACCCAACGATTACATTAAGAATGCTCAAAAGGAGACCCCCATCATCATCCCGATTAATTGGAGGGTGCCGAGTTATACACATCTAAGAGTAGCGCACCAAATGTTTAGTCATACCTTTGCCTTTGTCTCCATCTCCATATAACCATGTCGTCTCCATGGATCTCTCCCCTGTACGACTATCTATTATAATGACGGCCCAAATTAAGTTAGGCCACCACGACCGCATGCCCCACATCACGTACGTACCATGAGCTCATCTCCCTCCTATCTTTCCAAAATATTCATCATTAGGTCTGGAATATGTTACAAATATCTCACCAGGAATCAATCAATAATAAATCTCAATTGGAAACAACTTCATCAGATGCATGCATATGATTCCTAAGATGGTGTGAAAATTAACGACTCCGATGAGACTGACACATAGTGATGATTTTAGTGATTAAGTAATTAACAGATCTGAATTCATGAAGAAGCTGAGCAAAGACAACAAAAGGGAAGAAGATCACTGATAGTGCTAATTACTTTGGATATTAATTATCTTAATCAAGGATCCTGACGTATATGTACTACTACTATCATCAAGCGGCGAAAAAATTACATGAAAAGCACTTTAAACGAAGAATATAATTACAGGTTTGAAAGCTTGGATGGTCCAGAAGATTGTTCAAACAATCAATAAATCTCAGACGATCGATCGAGTTGATGAAGCTCGAAAGGAAGGGTCAATCGAAACGGGCACATGCCCTCCATATGAATTCTAGGGAGAGGGGCGTGCGATTCGCTGATTAGCTCAACCGTACACTCAATCGTCGTCGTCGACGTCTTCGTCGTGGTTACATGGCTCCAAATTAAGGTCGGGGTTCTTGCACGATGCCCCGGAGTAGACATCTTCCGACTTGTCCTTCCCTTCTTCCTTTTGGTCCAGACGCGGGGGGTCGACGCCTCTGGTACAGCCGACGTGGTGGTGCCGCGCGGCGTCGACCCTGGTCCCGACCTCGATTGCCTTCCTGCGTATCGATGTGGATGTCGACTCGCAGTCGACGTCCTCGGGCCGCAGCTCCTCGGGGAAGTTGAGGCGAGCGGCGTGCCCACGGAGGCAGAACATGGCGGTGTCGTAGGCACGTGCGGCGGCGACGGGAGACGAGTAGGAGCCGAGCCACAAGCGGGACCTCTTGTTGGGCTCCCTAAGCTCGGCCACCCACTTGCCCCACTTCCTCATGCGCACCCCTCTATACTTCCTCGTGGGCTCTCCATCGCCACCGCTGCTGCTCTTCCTCTTGTTGGTCTCCCCATCATTGGAATTAATGGAGGGAGGGGAAGGAGGGAAGGAAGAGGAAGATGTGGTGGTGGCCGCCCCTTTTCCAGTTGATGAGTCTCCACTTGTTGAGTAGCACTCCTCCATGGTCTCTCTCTCTCTCTCTCTCTCTCTCTCTCTCTCTCTCTGACCTATTTCCCTCTTTCTATATATGTGTCTATTCACGCATCTCTCTCCTTGTGTCTACATGCACCTATTTAGCAATTTCCTTGTCTCTTGACTGAGGAATTACTTCACCTCCTTACACCGTCGGGGATGGATATCTTAAATTTTAGTGTGTGGGAACCTCTCACTTGTACACCTGCAATTTACCTGATTTTACATATACGTCCTTGTCGTAGTTGTATTCGTGCTGAGGCCTTAGTTTTTGTGTAAATTTTTGAACCGAACGAAAAGTCAGATTTTCTTCGCGAGAAAGGATCGGAGTCAAACTAATCTAACCGCTTCGGCTGTGATCAACATAATTAAAGCATCGATGTTGAATTTTTATGAGTGGGAACATATATACGTAGCCGGGAATGGTTACTATAGTGCATTAGTCCTGTTAATGGATCTCCATAGTCCAACATTACTCTGTGCTGATACAAATCAATGATTAATGTCATGTTGTGATATCTGCAATTGTCTCTGTGAAAGAAAATCGGTTCGATTCATTTTGATTTTTACGGGCAGCTAATTAGGCGATCGCTGGATCGGGAATTTGATTTTCGAGGAACAGCCTATCAGGAAACGTGCCAATTATCAATAGATCAATTTTTTCAGCTCAAATCAGTTGTGTTCTCGTTTATTTCTTCACAGCTTTAGTTGTCGCACATACCTCTCCGAAGCTATTCGTTTACAACCATAGGAAAAATAGTTTTTCACGCCGGCTGGAAAAGTTACGTCGCGACGATGTTTTAGGATTAATTACTTGAGGCATTAGGAAAATTACATTAAGAAATGTTAAATTAATATTAATTATATGTAATTAGTATTAACAACAGTTTATTTTTACTTAAGTTAGTGTTAAATTATAGTGTTAACTTTTGTGGGATTTGCTTGATAGTAAAGTTAAGAATATGAAACGTGAAGGTTATTAGAGATATAAGTGACGTACGATTTTAACACGAATTTTGTTAATATTAGTTGAAATTGATATTAGATAAATTCGTGTTAAAATATCTAAACCTAGGTTACCAAATAGAGAGTAAGTAGTGAGGTAAATAGAGATTAACTCTCTTTTCAAGAAATTAATCCTTCAAGTAAATTAAATCTTAACGACGATTACTTTTCGTGACCATTATGACCGCTAATTTGGATATCTTTGACAATTTTGCAACTATCGCAATAGAATCCTAGACATTTTCGACAATGATTGAAAATAACATCGTTCGGGAAATATAATAGCTAGCAACCATTCTTAAAAACGTAGCCAAATATTATCCACCGGAATCATTAAGATCCACTCTCAAGCACTTATAGATGATGAGTTAGTTTAGAACGATGGCAGAAAAAGTCTTCTAAGGACGATAACAATCGTCACAAATTGTGGCATTTTCTTTCTTATTCATACCCACATTAAGTAGTTTAGATGACGTCTTCTACCAACTTCACTTAGATGGTTCGGAAGTTCAATCATTACCCAATCTAGAGTCGCATACCAGCTTAATTAAAAGTAAATATCCGTACCGTGTACCTAAAATAAATACCTTTAGGTATGCAAGGGATATGTACGACGACAATGACACAAGGACCGTAATGTATGGATGCGAAATTCGTTTGCAAAGAGGGCATGCATGTAAATCCTCCACTGTACAATGCCAACGGCAAGGGGTCCAGAGTCTGACTGGTGTGCACCGGTTGATTGGTTGTTTGACTTAGACGTGTTTGGCGGTTGGAATTAGGCCGCTCATAATGGATATACATTAACCTAAAAACCACAGTTTACCCACGTGAGGTTAGACCTCAGGCCGAAATCTACGCCCTCCATCGGCGCCATCCCATCCATCGGGCAGAAGAGGAGAAAGTGGAGAGTGGGGCCCACCACCTGGTAGAGGTTTCGCTGTCTTCTCGTACGGGAGATGCGTAATATTAGGCGTGGATTTTAACTTAAGTCTTTCGTTTCTCTTGACGTGTCACGTTTGACAGGAGAAGTAAGTTTGGGCTGTAAATAAAGAAATGACAAAGTTGCGGAATAGATGATGGAATGGTTGGGTTAATTTATTTTGATATTTGAATGAATTAAAGTTAATTTATAGGATAATTTGATAATTTTCTATTAAATTAAATTTATTTAATTTAATGTAAATGAGTGATATGTTAGATATTTAATTTAATGTAAACTTACTTAATCAATCGTCGAAGCACCCTCTTGAGGTTTAAGATTAGATAAAATTTTAAAAATCTTAAGAAAAGATAAGTGAATGGATAAAAAATAGATTAGTGGATGTGTAAACAATAGTTAAATTTATGTGTTATTATTATTTTTTATTTTTATTTATATTGAAAGTAAATTAGTAGGATAAATATAATAGGTAGATGTAATGGATAAGGGTGATTTAATGAAGATAGGTAATTGATAAAAGTTAAATGTGATGGATGGTTATTGATATGATAGGTGGATAATAATATTTGTTTACTGCCTATTTACTATTTACTGTACCCTCGATGCGTAAAATAAATCTTACCTTAAATATCTGCCCAATGGAGATACGTGCAGAATTAAGGTTATCCATTGGGCCGTCACAACAGGAATCTCGTTACCAGAGAATCAAAGTCTAACAAGTTAACATCAAAAGGGCAACATCGGGAAAGACCCTCTCCACTAACCAATATAATCTTAGAAGACCCTCTCCACTACGTTTCTTTGTCCCAAGGTACGTGTTTTTGTTAATTATTAGATTGGGTGGGGGTATAAAGGCCGGGTAAGTGGGTACGCATCTATCCATATCTTCTCGAACCCACTTTATCTAATTATAGCCTACTACATATTTTAGAAGGTAGACAAAGGCAAGCTTTGTCCTCTGAATTCGGGTTCAATCAGGTGTCGGGTTTGGGTGAGATTAGAGATATCAAAATGGAACCTAAATCCAACTTGATAGCATTTCAAAGATCATAATTGGCTTGGTTTAGATCTTCGATCCTGGGTTCAAATTTTAAACTCATGTATCCAACGCATTTGGTAAATAGGAGTCGTTAGACTTGTATAAATATGACTGATTAAATTTTTATTTGACCTATATGAACCAAGTGAACATGATAAAGATCCAGTGAATCATATAAATTCTTATTAGGTCTCTCCATTTAACTCGCTACTCTTTTGGTTAAGTGAAATTGATTTGGGTTGGACTCAACTCGACCTGCTTAGTCCCTAGCTTTGGTAGATGCAAATAGGTGTTTATTCTTTTTTAAACAAATACAGCACTAGAAAAAAAATATCTACTATAATTAGCTTTTACAAATCCACTATAATTAGCTTTTTTCTTTCTTGCTTTCCTATCAACGAGGAGAAAAATATCGAGTGGGTCCAATGAAGACCTAATTGCTACTTAAGTTCACTAAACTCAAATAATCCAAGTACGGTGCAGTAGAAATGGGGTTGATCTCCGGTACCAGTGAAATCACAAATTCGATCTCACGCTCAGGCGGTAATCCTGGCAACTCCTCTGGGAACACGTCGGGGTACTCACAAACCACAGGAATGCTCTGAAAGTCAGCTACGGGATTAGGCTCTGCCACTACATAGGCTAAAAAGCCCTCACACCCATAGCTCAAAAGTCTCGCCGCCCGAAGCGCAGAGATACATCTAAAATCTCCTTCCACCAGCTGTCCGTGAAATTCAAAGGGAGGCAACTCCGGTATGAAAAAGACGATCTTCCTCCCGAAATAATCCACCAAGGCGTGGTAGGCGGACAGCCAGTTCATCCCTAGAATCACGTCAAAATCCTCCATCGGTATCACAATCAGGTCAGCGGGGAGGCTGTATCCTCCTATACTAACTTTACAGTCCATGTAGACCTCCTCAGCTACAAACAACTGGCAACCTAGGCCTCTGATCACAAATGGATCCTCTAACAACACACTGTCATGTTTCAAACTGACAGCAAAACTCGCAACAACAAAAGAGTGTGTGGCTTCGAAATAAAAAAGTACGTATACTAATCTACCGAAAACAGTAACCATACCTACCACCACTGAACCGAAAGCCCTGGCATCTTTGTGTGTCAGGGCGTTGATACACCATTCAGCCCTCGGTGCAGACGAAGCAGCTACACTCTGAGTTGGGAAAGCAGCCGCTGGTCGGTACCCTCCTCGTGACTGCTACCTTCCCCCACGTGCCTAAGTACCACGACCACCAGCTCAACCTCCAACGCTTGGTGCAGAGAGCATCTGCTGTGTCCCAGCCCTAAAAGGGTAGTCCCTCCTGATGTGGCCTAGCTGGCCAGACTGGTAGTAGAGGTGAACTCGACTCTCTCCCTCGGTAGGTGCCTGTTGATGGCTATGTGGGGGTCCAATGCTGGCAGTTGACCCCTGTCTGGGGCCCCCAAAGGCCACTGACGGCCCCGCAAAATGAGACGGCTCTCCTACGAGTGCCGCGTGCCTCCTTTCTCGACGGCCCTAAGAGTACTCTGGCTAGTAGGGCCTCTTCCGTCCGCTGTCGGTGTCTCGTGCGGCCGGGTTAGTCTCCTCACATGTCATGGCTGCCTCCACCACTCTCGAGAAGGTGGGCAGCTTCAGGGGTTTGTCATACCCCCGAATAACAGGTCGGAGCCCCTCAGTGAACCTCCACAGGTGCTCCTCCTCTGTAGCTACGACTGTCGAAGCAAAACATGACAGCTCCAGGAAACGCCTGCGATACGCGTTAACGGTCATCATCCCTAGCAGAGAGTGTGAAACTTCCGCCTCCTCTGGTCCTGCCAAGTCTGCGGGAAGTACTACTCGCAGAAGAGGGTCACGAACTGGTCCCACTTCGGCTCTCGCCTCTCCTGGCCGCTGACTGCCCTCCACCACCTGTGTGCCGCACTCTCTAGCTGGTACGTGGCAAAGGCCACGTGGCACTCCGTAGGGGGGCGAAGGGTGTCAAACACCTTCCCGATCTGCTCCAGCCAGCCCTCTACCTCAGACAGGTCCTCATCCCCCTTGAAGGAGGAGGCTTCAGCTTCTGGAACTGTCCAAAAAGCTCGTGGTGCAGCTGTAGTGGGGGAACGAGCACGTCTCTAGGCAGGGAGGGCTTGTGCTCGGAAGTGTCAAAGTGTGGTGGGGGTGGTGAAGGACCACCCCCTAGCCCTCCTGCTCGTCCAGTACTGCGGCGGTCTCTCTATCCCACCAAGGACTCCCCCTTTACGTCCTCAAGGAAAGGTGCACGTGGAGGCTAGTGGAGCTCCTCTCGCACTATGTCTCAGATCAGCTGGGCGAGGTCCTGGGCTTGAACGCCCGGGAGAAGAGGCAGGTCAACTGGCACCTCAGGCCCGGCACGTCCACCCCTCCGACCTTGTCCATGGCTGCGACCTCGGCCCGCCTCCAGAACTCCCCGACGAGGCATCTCCTACAATGAGATGTGGAAGATAAAACAAAAGGGTCAACGCTATCGAATTCCTTCGAAAGAGGACTCAGAATAGATATCAAAGCGATACGTTGTGGTCGCTACCCTAGTTACATGCACGTTAACGGTTATTCTTAAGCTAGTTGGTTCAATTCTCGGGGTGACCTTGCTCTGATACCATCTTGTTACGACCCGGTTCCCGAATCCCTACAGGACCTAAGACCGGCTCGCCTCGACTAATCCCAAGACCCAGTCATCCAACAAGAAATAACCAAAAAGTAGGAAAATAAATCATATTCACATATGCAATATAACTAAGCAATAAAAACGTACAAGCAGTAAAGAAAAGCAAAAACTACTATTCCAGTACATACCACCACAACACAGGAATAACGAAAACGAAAGCAATAGTAACAGGAACAATAGCTAAAAGTCTGAAACTCACTACAACAGAAAAGATGGTACAATAAAGAGTGCAGAAAACTATGGTTGGGCTCGACTGGGTCCAGCACCCTCCGCAACCAGAAGCTCGGGCTGCTCAACTCTTGAACCTGAATAGTGTTATGAAAAAGATGGAGTCAGGGAACGCTAAGTAGAGTGGTAACCATGCTATCTAAATCAGTAAAAGTAACAGGTATAATTATCTTTTCTAGTTATTTTATTTTACAGGTAATTCCTTTTCACCCATTTTTGTCAACTTTCATATTTTTCTTGATATTGCATGTTCCTTGTGGGAACGATCTTAATTGCAATCTTTTCCGAAGAGTAGAAGGTACACGTGGTGCTCTCCTGGCCGGGAGAGTCCCCCGTGGTAGTCCTACACCCAGTCAACCACCCCGAGGTCACTGTCAAGACGTAGCGGTGACTACGGCACACGTGATAAGCGTACGGGTAGTTACCCTGCACTGACACGCGGTCAGTTGTTTCCGCTAGCAGGTACACCCAAAGTACAACACAGAACAGTATAGGGCCTAGCCCTCTCAGAAATAGGGGTCTAGCCCCTCAGAACCAAATAAGGGTCTCGACCCTCCACAGTCCATGCACCCTCGTCTGACTACCCCGATTTGCCCAGAGAGCCTAACAAGTCGGTGTAGGGTGGCTAGCTGAACCCCGGGTCCTGTGGGGTGGCTAGCTCCCTCCCTACACTAGTAGCTCACCTCGGTGCCGTGTACAGGAGGGCCAACAGGAGTCAGTGTAGAGTGACTAATCTAATGGGGAGATATGTGAAGAGTAATTCTCACAATACACTAATGGTCAGTGATGATTGTGAATTGATGTTGTTGTAGTAACTGTAGGAAATACAAACCGTTATAACAACCATTTTATTTAATTACCTAATTTTTACTGGTTTATTCCAGGTCGTTCACTGGGAGGCAGTTATTGATATACATCACTCTCTAGGTCCAAAATTATTCTTTAATTTCAAAAACGATTAATTTTATATACAATCAATAATGAATGAATGAAGCTATAAAAAATGAATTAAGGATTCCATTATGTACAAAAAGAATTAATGAAAATGCTTACAAAAATTTACTTACAAACAAGCATCAAATAATACATAAGTATATTCTATACTATCTATTTATAAGTTATATTACTAATACTTACATAAATATGCACTACTAACTAATATTACATAGCATACTAACTTAACTTAATATACTGGCATGTACAGTAAGACATATAACAGCTACAGAAACAAATATAAATGTCACTGGACCCCAGAAAAACTATATACAAACTGTAAGGAGGAAACCAAGGTATATAGCGACAGTTATTTCACCTACAGTGACATTTTTTATTTGTTAGTAAAAGTATGAAGTTATATATATATAAATAGCTATACTACGTATATAAATATACTTTATTGGTCTTATACATATTTATCTCCAAATACTGTTTATACGGGTCTATGTTATACATTATACAAATAAATACTTCTCTTCTCTCTTTCATGTTGGTGCTAGAGTACCATGATCATTTGTTTTGATGATAACGAAACACGTGTTATTTAACATTTGCAATTGGAGTCTTAGATTTCATGTCAATTGCAAATGTAGGCGTGTTTAGACGGAATTCGAGCTTGCATCCAGGACGGATTGGACGAGCTTGATGGAAAACAGAAGAGATTCGCGAGGAGCGATAGATTAAAGATGGAAGGAAATGAAGAATAGGATAGATTTCCTTCTCTTGTACTTGTTGTATTTTTCATTTCTTTTGTTGCTCTTTATTTCCTTAGAAAATTATGTTAAAGAGCCTCAAAGTACCCTAACAGTAGTCCTACGAACACCTGCACAACCCTAGGATACTTAGGTTTTCTGTAAAACACTTAGAAAACCAATATAGGGTTCAAACAGAGTTTCCTGACGTCTAATTCCCAAATCAGACGTCTGATAAAGTATTTCAAGACGTCTGACTATTGTTTCAGACGTCTGATAACTATTAGGCTGGACATAGTTAGTTCTGTCTGATGAAATCAGACGGCCAGACCTCAGACCAGACGTCTTAGGAGACGTCTGATGGATTTGCCAGACGTCCAATTAGTGGACCGTTGGCTGGCTTAGCAAACACACAAGGATATGACCGTTAGATCCTTATCAGACGTCCATAGGACTGTACAGACGTTTGATAATTGACCGTTTTGCCTCGGCTGACCCAAAATCTCTTCTCAGAGATTTTCTAACCGTTGCAACGTTTGGAAAATCCATTCCAACAGTAAAAGTAGGTTTCCAGACGTCCAGACATAGTGTCAGACGTCCTATATGTTGTCTGATGGACTTGCACAAGAACCCTGTTTGGATCTGATCCAAGTCAGGAAGAGACCAGCCCAAAATCAGACGTCTGACCTTGGAATCAGACGTCTTAAAGTGAACTTCCAGACGTCTGATGCTAGAATTAGACGTCTGATAAGCCTGTCAGAGCAATGATTATTCCTGATTTCGGGCTGATTCTCTTGGGCTTTGTTCCCAACGGCTATAGAACCCTTCCTAAGCCTTCCAAAGCCTTCCTAAGGCCTCTATAAATAGAGGGGAACCTTTACAACATATATATACACTAAGAAACACCTAGAGACACCTAAGCAACATAGTTACACTCTCTTGTGTCCTAGATAGCTCTTGCTCTCCAAGCTCAAGCTCCATTCTCTTGAGAGCATCAAGCTGTTGCGCACCCGCTCTCCCGCCGTTGTTCACGAGAGCGACGTTGCTCCGTCGCGTGGTACACGCATCCGCGTCGTCGACGCACTCCTTTCAAAGGGAAGCATCCTATTTCCTATAGAAGCTAGGTTTAAAATTACTTTGTTAGCTCTATAGGACTTGTTGTTTCTTTTATCTTTGTTATTTGGTTGGGTATTCGCTTTGCGAATTCCCGTCTCCTTCGTGAGACAAAATCTTTCTCGTGGAGAGAAGGGGTTGAGGTACGCTACCCTCGTTTAAGTAGCGTGGTTGTATTGAGGTTGAATCACCCTCGTTTAAAGTGATTCGGTTTAGTGGATTTTGATCAACTTGGTTGATCGGAAAATCCTAACTCGAGAGGGTTAGGTGATGGTTTTCACCCGGTTTGGGTTTCCACCTATAAATTCTTGTGTACTTGTGTGATTGCTTATTGGTGAGATTATTTATATTTCATTTCCGCATTTTTTTTACGTCACACTGATCTCACCCCCTCCAAGTAGGAAATTACATTTCACTCTTCGTTTTAACACTTAGGCATCTTTAGCTTTCTTTCTTCTCAGTGCTTACAGTGTCATTAGGGCTTTAACTTAATCAAAATTTGTTTAATTTGCGGGTATGCTTTTCGAGGGATACACAGCACCCAGAGACTGGGTAGAACCAGACCTCTACTAAGTGCGCCCTAATTTCTTAATTAGGCTACTTAATTACGTTTTCATGCTCAGATTTAGGCTTAACCAAGCCCACACAGTCACAGGCCCCCGGCCCCGCACACAGATGCTCAATATATGCTCAGTATCATATGGGATGCTCAGTTGTTCGAGCGCCTAGCACCCGTGATGACTGAACATCCCATACGACAAAAATAACCTAAATCGCACTGTGTTACGAACGTGGCATCAGATGGATTTTAAGACGTTTGGGAAGTGGCCCAGACGTCTGGTAATAAATTTTTTCGGCGTACCGGGTTGCGTCTGCGCACGTACGCGCGAAGACTGCACCCGCAGCCTTCATCTTCTTTTTCCTCTCTCTTCCTGAAGATGCGTCGTTTCTCTTCTCTCTCTCTCCCCGCGCTGCCTTATATATAAACCCTCGCCCTCTCCCTCACCCTCATCTCCTCCGCCTTTCTCTTCCCCTTCCCCCTGCCAGCTAGAGCACGAGCGAGCGAGTGAGCGGCGACGGCAGCAACGGCCACGGCGAGCGTACGGAAAGGAGGGTTGCGAGAGGAAGGAAGAAGCTCGACCGCGAGGGTGCGAGCTTGCCGGGGCAGCTAGAGCCGACCGGCGGGGGAGCGACGGGCATGGGGTGTCGCGGAGGGGCTGCTGCAGCTCGGGCAGCAGGCGGACAGGGCGCGGCGCGGCAGTGCGTCGCGGGCGGAGAGCAACCAGGTTCTGATTCTGGGAAAATTTCCCAGAATCAAACGTCTGGACCTCCGTCCAGACAACTCCGAAGACGTCTGGAGGACGGTCCAAACGTCTGACAGGTACGATATTTCTTATCTTTTCCTTTTTACGCGTGTACGGCCATGCAGCCGTCCACCGCGTCCTTCTGCGCTTCGTCGTGCTGAGAGCAGGTGTGTGTGTGCGCGCAAGTTCTGCTCGAGATGGGGGCGCGAATGCTCCCCATCCCACGTGAATTAGACGTCTAGCCACAGTGCCAGACGACTAAGAGAACATCCAGACATCCGTGGTGACAATCAGACGTCTGCAAACCAAGGCTAGACGTCCCAGCGGGCTTTTGGACGTCTGAAGGACTGCGCAGACTGAGGTATGACCTGATCCACCTTTTAAGACGTCAGGAAGAGGTTCCAGACGTCTGATTTTGGACAAATTCGTCGTTTTCGACTCGTTTAGGGCCCATTCGGAGTCCGTTTTCCGCGTTTCGAGTTGCATTCTTTCCAGAATTAATTCCTCTATCCATTTACAGTAATTGTATACTGTTCTGAGAAGCTCCTTGTGATTGATCCTTGTGTTAGAACCCCGTTTCGTTGCAGTCTTGGGAGTTGCGGAGGCCACGGGATTGCCGACCATGTCCCCAGTACTCCCGGTTTCGCTGGTAGAGTGGCCCTTTAAATTTATTTAACAAAATTTGTACAATTATGAAACAATTAATAGAGTCTAGGGCATTGCATGAACCCTAGGACAAAGGAATTAGATTAAATGATAGACCCTAGGGTATTGCATGAATCCTAGGACTGGAAAACTAGATTGAATGATAGATCTTAGGGTACGACATGAACCCTAGGACTGGAAAACTAGTTGAATATATAAACATTGCAGTCTTGGAAAAGTGGAAAGGAAGTGATAACTGCCTGTAAATTGGTTAATAGCTGCCTATTATAAATGGATAATTACGGATGAGAACTTGAATTGTATGGGCATAAAGCTAGAACAGTAAGAACCTGAATTGACTAAGTTAAAAGAGCGTGAACCCTACGGAAAATTACGAGTAGAACTCTTGGAAAGAGAATATAATAGATTGGGGAAGTAAGCTGACCCTTGAGTATGGAGTACCAAGGAGAGCGACTGTCCCCCTGTTTAGTGCAAAGTAGAGTTAGCCGCCCTAGGGACCCGGGGTTTGGACTGGCCACTTTGTACTGACTTTTGGCCCTCGTGTACACAGTACCGAGGAGAGCTACTAGTGTAGGGAGAGCACTAGCTACCCCACGAGCCCCGGGTTCTGCTAGCTCTCCTACACCGACTTGTTAGGCTCACTGGGCAAACCAGGGTAGTCAAGCGAGGGTGCGTAGACTGTGGAGGGGCGAGACCCCTGTTTGGTTACTGTGGAGGGGCTGGACCCCTGTTATTGAGAGGGCTCTGCCCTATATTGGTTCCGTGTTTTGCTTTGGGTGCACCCGTTAACGGAAACGACTGACCGCGTGCCAGTGCGGGGTAGCTACCCGTGCGCTTATCGCGCGTGCCGTAGTCACCGTTATGTCTGTCAGCGACCTTGGGGTGGTTGACTGAGGGTAGGACCACCACGGGGGACTCTCCCGGCTAGGAGAGCATCACGTGTTACTTCTACTTTTCGGAAAAGACTGCAATCAAGATCGTTCCCACGAGGAACATTCAAGATCAAGAGAAGGATATGAGAAATAAATCAATAGTGAATAAATAGAAAGACATTAATAAAGAAAGTAAAATATAACAGCTAATGTACACTCTACTACTTCTTTAGCTTTTAGTTGCCACTCTACTCAGCGTTTCGCTGACATGTCACCCTTGTTACCTTTTCAGGACCAGGTGTTGAGCAGCCAGAGTCAGCGACTGCGGAGGGCGCTGGGCCTAGTAGGGTCCAGTAGGGTTACCTGTAATACTTTCTATACTTTTCTTCCACTGTAGTGAGTAAATTTCTTTTGATACTCCTTGTACTTTCTTTATTGAAAACTTTATGTTATGTACATGTATATTTCCCTTCTGTTGTGGTGGTGCTTACTGTAGTATTTCCTTTCTGTACTGCTGTATTTTGTTACTACTAGTTATATATATGGTAAATGTGGTTATTTTACTGTTCTTTTGGTTACTTCTCGTTAGACGACTGGGTCTTGAGATTAGTCGAGTCGATCCGATTCTCGTGTCTCGTAGGGATTCGGGAATCGGATTGTTACACTCTGCACGCTCACCCGCCCACGATGTGGGACTAATCGGGCACCTGCACGACGCTGAAAATTAGGCGTGGCTGTGCAAAATTTGCAATTTTAGCCCTCAATTTAAGGGCCATAATTCATTAAATATTAAAATTAAATTATGTGAAAATAAAGTATTTATATAGTATTATACAATTGTATAATTAATTTGGAATTTTAATTATATTTACTATATAAATAAATTAGCTACAGTATACAATTTATACATACTTAATTTAAGTTTTGTTCCTTAATTACATATAAATTAGTTAGTATATGGTCTAATTGACCTTATACAGAGTTAGTATACATGTCTAAATATTTTATAAACATTTTTATTGTATTTTACAGGTTTAATTTCTATTGTATTTACATTTAAATAGCAACTTTTTGGATTGTTTTATTTGTAAATTAAATTTAAATAGTGTATACATTATAAATATACTTAAATTAGGTTGACTTACTTAAAATATAGTAGTATACATATATAGTATAAATTAACTTAGTTTTAACTTAATCTACTAATTTATTTTAATTTAATCTAATAACTTAACTATTAACTTAATAAATTAATTATTTACTCTATATGTATAATTAAATTAAGGTACAGGGTTTAGTATGTTTATTATTTACATATAAATACTTATATATAGTATTATAACTTAATAAGGTTATTTATAGTACTTATTACTTTATATAACTTATTGTACATATACATTAGTTTAATTAATAATTAGTTGTATAATTAAGATATATATAGTATAATCCAACTTAAATACTTAATTGATATACTACAATATAAACCTAAGCTATTTATATTATAACTATGTATAATTTACATTATAGCTAGTAGGCTTATTAAATAGCTTAAATATATCTCTATCTACATATTATACAAAGGATTTTTAGTATTTTTAGACCTTTTTCTCTTTTTATAGTTTCAATATATGTGTTAAAGATAAGAGATGAGAGGGAAGAGGTAGATGAGGAGAAAGAATTATTTTTTGTTCTTTTCAACTTAAGTTCATTTTATTTAATTTCATGGTATACAGAACCTTCGACTACAAAACCGTTGACTAGCAAATTATACCAAGTCGAAGGTTTTGATTACCATGAAACTTGGTATAGGTGAAAAAAAATACTCATGCTACAACCAGACAGGTTTATTTTACTTTTTTTTAATTTTTTTCTAATTTTTATTGAATTCTAAATCTCACTCATCCTAAGCTTTTCAAAAGGTTTCTAATGAGTCTTAAAGGCTTAGGATAAGGTAAAAGGGGGTCTAAAAGGCAGTCAATTGCCTCAATGGTTTTAACACATCATATAGACAAGATACAAGCAGTTTAGCACGCAAATCAACATGGATTACAGTCAATTGAGTTTGTGGACAATTAGGTTTTAAATTTAGCTGATAAAAGAGTTAAAACTAACAGTACAAGCATTCAAAGAAGATCAGAAAATCATTTAGTTATACAGGAAAGCTTGTATACAAGTTAAACACAACAGTATACATCAGGCAGCTATTTAAAACCTAAGCTATTGTCCAAAGGGTTTTCTTTTTAGACATGGGACTTCTGCTGAAACAGCAGAATCAAGCCAACCACAACAGCAATACAAACATCAGTAGAAGCTGCTAAACCTAACCCCATCATCAAACCAAGTCCCTCTTCAGATGTCTCAATTGCTACTACAGTTGACTCATCTAAAGAGGAACATGTTTGCAGTAGGAAGAAGGGATTAATTTCAACATGTATCTCCTGATTTAACCCTTTATATCCCAGATCAGATTGTGAACAGCCTAGTCAGGGATTCAAAGGGGTTAATCCAGCGAGCACTTGGCTGGAATTAAGGAGGGGAATGTAGCTGCTTCTGCAGCAGTTTGCTATAAGTCTGGGATTTGTATACACAAAACACAAATTAGAAATTTCCTCAACACAATCTGACAAGGGTTTCAATTCATATAAAAATCACTCGGGAATACAAATCAAGACCAAGATCCCTTGTCAGTAGCATCTGATCAAATCAGAGTTAAAAGAGAAGCTGATCTAACTCCTTCTAATGCTATAGACAGCATGTAGAAAGAATTAAATTAGTCAAATTAAATCATACACTCCAATCCCAGAACTCTGTAACCTTAAGGAATATGGAGCATTCCTTAGGTTAGTAAATCAAATTTACTCCTCAAAATCAAGTAGAAGATGCAAGGTAAAGTTTCAAATCAACTAAGTGATTTTCATTGGCTCAACCATGCATTCAAGACATTTAAAACCTCACGAAAATCCAGATCAGATCATGGCTCTTCTGAGGTGAATTTTGACTTTAAAATCACCTCAGATTCCTTGCCAATCAGTGAATCACAATCAAAACCCTCAGTCTGCTAAATCAAATGTTCAAAGCTCAAATGATTAAAATTCATTACAATCCAAATTCAAAACCAATCTAGCAAACCAGTTCTCCTTTAAGCTCAAATCAAGGGCTTTTGTGAACAAGATGGAATGAGTGAGAAGCCCCTAATTTCATATCTGAGGTTAGAAACCAATCAAATCTAAAATTAGGTCTAATAAGTGGGTGAATTGCGAGAAATAAATCGCGGGAATTAGAAGCAAAATGGAAAACATGAAGAGGGAGAAAATTCATGATTAGTGACTGTGTGAAATTGTCCCCTCTGTTCTAGGATGATCAAAGGAGGTGAGGGGAGGGCAATTTACTCTAATTCTACTCCTACTGCTAAACTAATAGAACAGCAAATTAATCACTAATTCTAACTCTAATTGTACTACTAATCTACTTAACTACTGCTACAGCTAAACTACAAAGCAATAAAACTATTCTAACATGAAGAATGGGACCTATGGGTCCTTAGCCGGTGGCTAAGGAGGAAGAGGGGAGGGAGGTGAGCTCCAATGGAGGGAAAAGCCTTCTAGTGAAGCTTCAGGGTCATCCTCAGGCGCTATGAGGTCCTTAGCGATGAGGAGGGTCGGACAGAAGTTGAGGATTTCACAGCCGGTGGTTGTGAAATCAAGGATTTGGTGTGGAGGAGTAGCTGGAGTGGAAGAACGATCGCTAAGAAGGTAGGAGAGAGCGATCCTTTACGCGCGCGTCCACTGAGGTGCTTAAGTAGCAATCTTAGTGGCTCAGATCACCGTGGGGGTGAAGATAGTCATCGAGGGAACCAGCGGTAAGGATGAGAGGAGAGGAGCGCGCAGGCTGCCAAATTGAAATCTGACCGTAGAATGGGATCTGGGGAGTTGGGTGAGCACACGCGCCACTTCGTGCGAAGCTTCAAGTCAGATCGGGCCGCAGATCATAATAAAGGGAGATTGGTTGGCCGAGATTCTCCGTGTTCTTCGCGCGCTACATTGCATGCGTGGGGGCAGCAGGTGGCAGGATTTTTCGGGCAAATTGCAGGGAGAGGCCCCTTACGAAAGGGTAGAAAAATTACGGGTAGGTCCATAAGTGGTAAGAAATAATAATCGAACAGACCCTAAGGGCTTTCAAAGAGGTCCCTATGGGTTACAAATAGGTCCGGGACAATTTTCCAAAGAAGAAAATGTGATGCATAAAGGACCTAAATGTAAACTCCAAGTTTCAAGACTTTAATGATGCCCAAACGCCTTCGAGTTTTATATGTGCTCAATTGAACATTTGATAAATTAATTGTACTTTTGATTTGGACTTTTAAACTTATTTGTGTGTTCAATAAACACTTGAATCACCATTTGACCTTTATCTCAAGAATATCTCGTTTTATGACCTAATTATGCAATTTTAACACAGAATTAAGGTTTTAGGTCTTTTTCTTTGATTCTCACACTTAACCTTTTTTATTTGTTAATTTGATATTGTTTAACCTAATTTCTAGCCTAACTTTAGCCTTTTAGCTATGATGAGTAGCCACTCATCATAAACCTTGGGTTCCAACCCAAGAGCGACTAGCTCCGCTCTACACAAAAGGGGACAGTTGCTCTTCTTGGTACCACGTACTCAAGGGCCAGCACACTTCTCATCCACATTCCAGATTTTTCCATCTAACCGCAGGAGCTCTACTCCTAACTCCCTGTAAGGTTCATGCTCATGTTCACCACATTATTCCGATCCCGATTCCATCATTCACAATTCAGTTCTTGTTATATACAAGCAGCTCGTATTTCCATAATTTAATACATGCAACTAATGATTTTACAGGTAACTGTTCAATTATCTCAGGTAGCTCATACTCTAACAGACAGCTCATACTTTATTACAGGAAATGGCTAACAGTTTAGCTCATTCATGTATACAAATACAATCATGCAGAACAATTCGATTAATAAAGTCCCGGGCATGAAATCTAGGATGTGGCATGAACCCTACAGTTTAGCTCATCTCTGTCCTAGGGTTCATGCCACATCCTAGGTTTCCAGTTGGCTAATTTCATAGATACATTCTTATTTAATAAGATTAATAGGGGTGGACCACTCTACCAAACAATCCGGGAGTACTGGGGGCTTGAACCGCAGACCCAGGTATCTCTGCGAGCCCCAAACACGTAGCAGGTCGAAATCCTAAACCAAGGAACACATAACAAAGGAGGATTCAGAACAGTATACAAAGGCTTCTAGTACGTAGAGAAACTCACAAAGAAACTACAGATACTTCTTTTGCATAAAACGGATCTCGATCAAACCCCAAACGGGTCAAAAACGCGTCTACTAACCAAAATCAGACGTCTGGAAACAAGTCTAGACGTCTTAAAAGTTACAGAATCTCACCTCAAGTTCCTGCGGTACCCTCAAACGTCCAGGACTCCCCTACGACCATCTAAAAGCAATTCCAGACGTCTGACCAGTCCTTCGGTCGTCTGGAAGCTCCTCTGGTCGTCTAGTAAGCTGATCAGACGTCCGAAAGTGCGTGGAAGGGCGTTCTGCGCACCTTCCCATGGCTGCTCCTACGTACGACAGAGCAGCCACCTAAAATCAAATTGACAATCTTCACTGCGGTGTAGCCTGCATGGCCGTAACTGCGAAAGGAACGTACCTTCACGATGTAGGTGCTTTCAGTCATCTGATCTTGACTCCAGACGTCCAGACGCTCAGTCGGTCGTCCGGACTGCACTCCAGACGTCTGATACTGGAAATATTCCAGTATCAAACCTCACTCCCAGCGCTCCTCGCCGCGCTCCGCCGCATTTCCCCTCGCTCCACTACAGCTCCAGCTGCTGTAGGTGGTCGAGGACGATGCTTCGGACTCCCTCCTCTTCCCGCACGCGCCGCGGTGGCCATGGGAGCTGCAACAAGCTTCCACGAAGCTCCCGACCTCGGCCTCCTCCTTCTCATGCACTCTCCTCCTTGCTCTCATGCGCTCCCTCGCTCACCTCCTTTCGTCGCTCCGCCGCACTCTGAAGGTGGAGATGGTGGTGTGTGGAGTGGAGAGGAGAGGAGGGGAGGATGGCCTTTTATAAAGGTCGGGGGTTAGGTGATGAGAACCTCATCATGAGCCCTAAACTAGCACCATTTAACCCTGATTTGCAAGAAAAAGCTCCTACATAACCTTAGAAAGGCTTGGCTCAGAGAGATTCTGAGTTTGCAAAGAAAACAGAAACTGAGGGGTAAAAATGTAATTTTACCAATCCAATCTGAAAACAGGGTAACTCAGGATCCAAACATAGGTCAAAACAACCTAATAAGAAGGAAAGTGGGATGATCAGATCCAATAAGGGCTACAGCAATTCCAATGAACTAAATAATAATCTGTAACCCTAAAACAAACCCACTTTAATTCACGAGGTTCGAGAAAAGTAAAACTAGAATAAATCCTCTAAAATTAATAAAAAAATAATCTCTAGGGTTTAGAACCTTCAATCTGGCCTTAGGAACCTATTTTGACCTACATTGAGAACCATGCCCAATTAACAACTTAATTTGGGTTTTTACATAAATTGACCGGTCAAACAAGGTTTAATCTAGAAATAAAATTCACCATCAGATTCCTTAGGTCCTAATTTGTCATGTATAAAAACTTGAGCCTAAGAAGAAACCTTCTTGACCAACTTTACACTTTGGTCCTCATATATTTACTTTTTGGCCCTCAACTCTTGAACCCTCACATTTTGGCCCCTAACTCTCCTTCGTTCTTTGCGTTCAGGTCCCTCCTGCAAAACCTACCAGCGCTATGCTCCGGCGACCTTGCGCGGAGCATGGCGCCACGCAGGGTGAGGGAGGGAGCCTGCCAGGTCAAATGGGGGTACCCTGCGTCGTCAGCCACCGCAGGAACACCCCCCTGATGGCTACAACCACCCATACCGGTCGTGCGAACGCATGGACGGTATGGGTATCCTTCCTCCGGCGTCCTCCGGCGAGGGAGACACGTCGTCTCCCTCCGCCCTCCTCTCTGGTTCTGCCCCTATAAATACCCCCGTCGCTCCGCCATTCTTCCCAACTCGGATCTGACGGAGATACCCCCTCACTTCCTCTCTTCCCACTCCGACAGATGCCCCCGTTGCTCCGGCGGCTTCTCCTCCTCCTCGTCGCTCTGCCGCAATACCATCAGCAGAGACTTCTTCCTAATTCTCCTCCGCGTCACGCAATACCGGCGCGCGCTGCCTCTGCCCCGTCCTCGCCGTCGCCCCTTCCTCTGGGCAGTTTCTTCTCCGGCGACAGTCGATACGACTGTCACCCTGCTCCTCCCCCCTCGTCCCTGCAAGTTAGAACTACTTCCCTTCCTCTCCTCTTTCTTTTCCCTATTTCAATTTGTTCAATTCAGCCCTCGACCGACCCTGACCACCGTCACCCCCTTCGTCTCCGGCTACCCTCCGGCGAGACGCCCCCATCGCTCCACAGCCTCACACGCCTCGCCGACCCTCACCGAACCTCCGCCTCATCACACTAAACACCCCCCACCCCTCCACTGCCACTCCACACCTCCATAACGCTCCCCCGAACAAACCCATTCCCCCAGCCACAGTCCGACCTAGGGCAGCCCTTGCACGTCGCCCCATGCCTCGCCACCACCCGCACGAGCTTCACCGCACTCTGGCGAAGCTCCCGGCACCTTCTGATTAGGCCGAGAGGCCGTTTTGTTGTGAACAAGTCACCCGTCCTCCGCCGCCATTGCTGTGCAGAAGGAGCTGCTTCCGCCTGCAGCTGCAGCCTCACTTCGCCCAGGTCAAACTCCCCAGGACGCAAGGCAGCCCTCGCGCACCTGCCCAGGCTCGTAGCTGGGGAGAAAGCGCCGCAAAAGCCGCAACTGCCTACAGCTTTCTCAACTGCAGGCGCCAAATTGGGGTGGGACATTTAGTCCCACCTCGGAAGGCTCTGAAGCGGCGCGCCGATATAAATTGAAAAAGTGTTGTAGGCTTATCGCCTCAGCACACGGGGTGAGGTCCCTCTCACACCGCTTCACCCGGCCCGTCCGCGAGCTCATCCGCGGATCCGGCCGACCCGACCCGACTTGACTGGCACTCCTCGCCCACCACCGCACACCGGTGGGCCTGGACCAGGGCGCGACCCGCGTACTCGACTATCCGGCAACTCTAGGAGAGCTATCCTACGAGTGAATTCTAAGAGAGAGACGCGGGGGAGGGTAGAGTTAGGTTTTGCCCTGACCAAGTTGTGTAAGTGTACAGGCAGAGAAGAAGAAAGACGACCGCTGAACAGGAAGGAGAAGAAGAAGACTGAAGGAAGAAGGGGGAGCACCAAGGACGCACTGTAGCAGCGGGTTACTTAAGTCGTCTGATTGAACAATCAGGCGACGCTCTGAGGACGAAGAAGAAGGAGAAGAAAAGACGAGCAGGACCACAAGAAAGAAGAAAAGAAGAAGAAGAACAAAAAAAAAGAAAGAAGAAGAGAAAACAAGGAAGAACAGAAGACAGAAGAAGAAGAGCACGAGAGGAAGATCTGAAGAACAGAAGAGAGAAGACAAGAACAGGAAGAGAAGAAAGAAGAGACAAAGAGGAAGAAAAAAGAGAAGAAGAAGAAGCCACCAAATTTTCATCTCTCTCTCTCTCTCTTTATTTTTGTAATAAGAACTTTTGTACTTCTAGAATACGACTTGCTTCCTGAGTTCGACCTCGGGAACTCTTTTATTTTTCGAGTAAAAAAATATATGTAATGATGGCAATAACTAGCTGTACTACAACACAATTTCTACAACAAAATCTAGTCACAACGCACGAGCCATCATTAGGGTTCTGTAGGTGGGAGGGAGGAGGAAAGAGAGAGAGGAGGGTTCTAAGCGCCGCCCGCACGCAGAACGCAGAATACGTACAAATTTTAATTTCCAGACGTTCAGGAAATGGTCCAGACGTCTGAACAGACGTCTGACTGACACTCCAGACATCTTAAAAGGCTAAAAGTGGGACGGGTCTTTACAGGGAGACCAACTGATGAAGGACCTGTTTGAGCCCAATGGAGGTGTAGCCTAGCTAGCTTAGGCACCCGCTTGGGTAGTTAGCTCAATAGCCATGGCCGACCTGTCAAAGATTCAAAGGGATCACAAGAGTAGCTAACATCAACTGATCAAGCAAATGGAAGTGTTAGAGGTGGTCAGACAGTTGGGGTGATCCAGACAGATCGACTGAAGTGTCAAGTAGACCATCAAACATCGTGCTTGGGATAGAGAACATGGCATGTGCGAATTTGGAAGATGAAGTGACACTGCTAAGGGACCATCGGGGAATGGAACAACTTACAACTTCCTAGAGGCCAATCATGACCCCTATCATTATTATTGTAAAACACCCTCTAAAAGGAGAGAGATATACATCATTAAAGGGTAATAAATTCCCTCGTGCAAGCAAACATAAGTTGTACATACTTGAGAGTTATATTCCCTTTCCAGATGTACACCATAACAATAAAACTAGATCGTCAACTTTGTGTCACTGTGTGTAATTGTTCTTGACTCTTTTTGGTCAAGCTTATCAGGCTCGATCACCAAATAACTGCTTCAACCATCATTTCAACTCTACCATTGGTTTAGATGAAACATGATTTTGATTGGAATGACACAAGATCTCGATCCTTGATGGTTACCACCCAATCAGGATTCCAAGATTGTTGACGAAATTTGAAATGGTTTATTGCTTTGGAAAAAAAAGCAGTTATCCTCCACTCATTGTTGGACCATTACACTTGCATAGCAACACAAGTTTAGATTTTATGGATTTTCGACTAGCTAGAAATAAGGTCGTACTTCAATCCAATCATACTTTAGCACATTGGAAAAGGCAAGGAATCCAATTACCAATCCGATTAGATTGTGAACTTATCCAACTCATATGCATCCCTGTAAAAGGAAGAGTAACGATTCCTACACTCCCTACCAAACTTCTATTCACACTTGTTCAATTTACACCATGCATTTTTCAAAAGGCTACATAATAGAAAGTGAGGTTTGTAGATTTTTTTTTTCTTTCTTTTTCTTTCTTCTTCTTCTCTTTGTAAGAAAGCATGGTAAGGAAGGAAGGATGAGTCTCTCAAGAATTTTTCCAAGAAGAAAGAACCGATTTATTTGAACATGCAACCCACAGACATTGGAGCCTAAGTCAAGATCTTTGTCCCAGACTGGATTTCTAGTTCAAGATCCCCAATGGAAATCCAAGCACAGGTCAGTCAACCCCAAGCAACCATTTGGGCACAAGTGAGTTAATGAGACACCCGTGTCGCCATAGCCCACACAATGGTAACAACAACCTAACAAACTTAGCATTAGTCGTCTGTAATTGATGTGTCCTCGGTTGATCAAGCAGAAAACTCCATCCATATTACATGATTTAGATTCTCGATTAGCCCACCACCACCACCACGTTGGCCGTAGTTACATTGGCCCAACACAAGGACTGCCAAGAGGTGGGCCCCACGGAGGATCTAATCCATTCCACATCTGACGACGATGAGATGACGTGGCAGTCTCGAGAGGGGACACGCCAACGAAAGTGCCGTCCATTTATTTTTGTCTCTTCTGAATTCTCAACTCCTCATATTTCCGCGCCGACCTTTTCGCTCCTTTTTTTTTATTTATTTATTTATTTTTTTTATTGGATATGTCCCACTACATTGATTAAGATGCATGCAAAGCCACATGGGGCTTTCCTTTTGTCTCCGTTGATAAACTCATGTGACATGTATCCTTGCAAAGAAGTTTGGATAAAATTTAGGGAGTCTCGATAAAAGATAAAGAAACGGTTAAAAGAAAGATGAGTGGATGCACATACGATAATTAAATTGGTATGTAATTATTAATTTTTATTTTTTTTTATATTGAAGTTGATTTGATAGTATAAATATGATAAGAAGATGCGATGTATAAGAGTGAGTTAATAGAATTAGATAAATATAATTATTAACAGGTAAATATGATATATAAGAAATAAGAGTTCCTCCTTACTCACTTATCGTAAAGTTAATATACAGCACATATGATAAAATTTTCCTCTAAATCGTTACTGAATGAGGCCTTAGGTCATTTGATAAATAAAATTATTAAGAATAATAAAAATTAAAAATTGAAAGAAACGTAGGAATTAAGAGGTTTCGTTTGATTTATTGTCTTCTTAAAAGAATTAAGGAATTTTATTTTATTTGAGATGTTTATGTGGAAGAATAAAAAGAAATTAATTGAAAAGACAGGCTGAATAAAATTAATAAGAAAAATTAGATGATTCCATGAGGTGGTGAAACTCTTTAAGCTCGGAATTAGAAACTTAATCTCGACATCTGTGGTTTCTGAAGTTGGACATCTCAAATAAAAAATAAAAATTTAATTCCACGAAACAAACAACACATTAAGGAAATTTCTAAGCTCTATGCCGTTTGGAAGGGCATGAGACGCAGACAGGCTATGCCGCAATTTTTGGCTCGTGATGTCATTCAAGGAGAAGGAAAAAGGAAAACCGTGTGCCCAATCCCTCTGAGTCATGGATCGTTTAGAGGTTCTCGTGGGTTGAGCTTCTTCTTTTTTTTCGTTTTTTTTTAATTAGTTTTAATTATTTACTTGAAACCGTTGTGGGCAGGAAAGTCGGCTTTTCTGAACCCAATCACCCTTTTTGTTCCAACGCCTTCTGTAACCATAACTTGGGTGTTTGAGCCTTACAATGCTACGGGGAGGCTAAAGAGAGTAAGTATTTTGTTGAAGTCAAGGACAAGCCAAGGAAAGCAGATACCAATTGCCTGTTGGGGCATATCCAGATGGTGGTAGGTCACGCATTGACTTTAATGGTGTTTGGGAGTCACATTTGAATCTTAACTTGCCTCACTTGGGAGGGATTAGCCTACTCTTATCATGTTGTTATGGAATTGTACTCATAATTTTTTATCATAAAAAAATATATGAAAAGCAATTAAATTTTGCTCATCTGGGTTGTTCTTCTACGGTGGAAGGGAAGTTGGAGAAAACAACGTCTTCAAAGTCACCAATTTATGGAAGTGAATTTGGGAAGAGCATAAAGAAATTTGCTCTCTTTGTTTGCTTGCACCACCGGGAGGCAAGCAACTTTTCTTTCTGGCAGCCAAATGGAGTGTTGTAATATCCTAAATCCAAATCCAATTATTTACCTGTGCAGACTATTTGCACGGTGGAGACTCTTGATTTTGACAACTAAGATTGGGATTATACCTACACCAATCAAGGGTTGATAGATATGACGTCATTTTCACCCAGTTTACTTCATCTGTCACTAACCGATGGTAAGCTCGTGGATCGTGTGTTTGAAAGACGGAAAAATCGATTACAAATTTTTCTAACCAAGAGTCTGACCGGTCAATTTTTTGGATTTAGACACACTGTTTTTTGCGATGTTGTAAATTCTTTATCTAATTTCAAAGCACCGAACGTCCTTGCTTCCTGGGCCAAACATGTAATTAAGGCCATCTTGCAGACAACCCTATTCTCTTATCATAATATGTTTCACTTTGATTCCTTTGTATCGACGAGTTCTAAACTTACCCTAATTGACATCACCCAAATTCTTATCTATAATCTAACAATTGAAGTGGTTCTCATGTCTTACAACCATATATACGTGAATTGTCAGCATTCATGGATCCTATAAAAATAGCAATCACTTGCTACAAATTACGTTAGCATGGACAATAAGCGCATGGCAGATGCATCTCACAAATGTAGGACAAAGTCGAAAGTGAGTACTAACAACTAGGGTTGGGTGGCATGTCTACTTGTGTTAAACCAACTCGCAACTAAAAAAGCTTGATCCAAACCTAAACCCATGTGTATGTTATCTGCGCTTGGGTTGAGAATCATGCCCACTTAATGCACTAGTTGATACTATAGAGTCAAATTCAACCCAGACTTGTTAAGTGATAAGTGGCCCAATAAATTGAGCTTAACTTAAATCGATCTCCATGATAATCCTTACAGGAGAATGACAGAAGTAAGCTTAATTCGCAGGAGGATTTGACCTAATCCCCTTGTAAACTGGTCCTTCGAAATGCCCAATTTTCACCCACGGTCACCTTATTATTATTTTTTTAAAAAAGAATGGAATATTGCCATAAATAGCTCACTTCAGTGTATCCTTCCATTTATCTTCGTTCGTTTGATTGTCACATTTGAATCTCTACAGACCCTACCTTTCACGTGTCATCCTTTCGTCTCATATTCTGATATTTCCATTCATTCCTTAGTTGCATCACTGTAATCTGATATTTCACCAGGCTTTAGCTCCAATCCAACCATTCACTCTGTTCACCGGGCCAGCTGAAACAAGCTTGACTTCCCAGCTGAAAAGTGTTCTTCGTTAGATAGGGCCGCGATAGTCATATGTGATTCCCTTGCTACTTATGAATTCTAACCCGGATTGAACCGTAGGGGTAATTCCAACTCTACCAATAAACGTTCACTTCGCCTCATTTTTTCACTTCAAAGTTAAGGGTCCTAATTAATAAGTCGAGTAACTGTAGTCAGAATATATTAATAAGGTATTTCATAGTTTTGATTGTTCTTATTATAAGCTTATAATTCATAAGTCAGCATTGCTTTAGAAGGTTGCACCCGTTGAAAAGACGAAAAAAGGTTGCGTGGAAAAGTACTTGCCATTTATAGGTTGAGACGAAAGGGTTTCTTCCGTACGTAGAGAGAGAGGCTCCCGTTTGTATAAAGAGTGGGCATCTTTTGAGCTTTTAGATGAGCCAAGCTTGCTCAAGCCTGAACCCATTTTTTTAAGCTCGTATTGGGCTTGGGCTGGGAAAAGTCTGAATCTTCTAGCCTCGACGCAACCAACAAAACGGCCGGTTAAATGGGTCTTTGTTGGTGTAGTAAGGAAGATTTAGCACAGTACCTATGGCCTAGTTTACTTGTTGTTAACCCTTGCTATTTAATCTCTTATTTGTTAATTTGGATTTAGCAACTTTAACATAGGTTTATCTAACGTCCCATGTTAAAATTCTACACCATTTATATCTCTGACATCTCTCATATTTTATATACTTAACACCATTACTAAGTAAATACCATAAGGGTTAACACCGTAACTTAACACCAATTCAATTAAATACAAGCTGGTGTTAACACCATACCACAAGTAAACACAATTACGGATTAACACCAGTTTCACATTTCTTAACACTATTTTTCTAACTCCTCAAGTAAACTAGTCCTAATAGAATTCTCACCCCTGCCAATTACACCCTTTTATACACACACCCGCACACACAAAGAAAAAGTAAAGGAACGCATGCTTGCAAGGGGTTTTGTAACGTGTGAAGTGAGAAAAATTAATTTCAATCGGTGTGTTTTGATTTTCCATTGAAGAAAATCATTTTTAATAAGTAAAAAATTATTTTTCCATAAGTAGGTTCTTTATTTTCAACTTGTGTGTTTTGATTTTTAATCGGTAGGGAATCATTTTGAATAGATATCAATTGAGAGTCAAAACACACCGGCATATTTTGATTTTTAACCGGTGCATGTTGATGATTTTGACCTTCAACCGTTGCGTTTTGCTTTTCAATCGATTGATTCTTTAAACGAAAGTATGAGAGGGAGCCGTACATTCCAAAATATATTGCAATGCGTGTCTTCGTACTCGAACCTAGGGAGAGAAAAAAAACATTTTATGCTTTTCATTCAAACTAAAAGGGCATTAGCAACAGGATTCTTGATTCTAATTAAGATGTTCATCCTTCTATTTCATTAATCATATGCAGATAATGTTCTATCCAATATATGATGGAAGTATGATTCTTTCAAGAGGAATGGGAAAGGGGAACACTGCAAATGTGCTAAGTCTAATCTTGCATGCATTAAGTAATGTTTCCCCAAATGAGGAAAGCAGAGATCCCCAAATGCTACCCAGAAGTGGACTTCCTATGTTGTAGAGAAGCATCGAGCGAGCAGCAAGCATAAGCTTTTTCGTAGAAGCTGTAGGCAATCTCAATCCCACCTGCACATGCTTCCTTCTCCTTTCACACTCTCAGATCGAGGCTTCAAGATAAAATGAATATGATAAATATCATAGTGCATTTATTGATTTCTAAGTTACTCATAATAGGAGCCCTTACAACAAGTAATTTTCATTACAAACGATGGGAAAAGCATTGAGTACTTTTATTTAGTTGAGTGTGTACAATACTTCTCAATCTCAAGACATGTATTTGAACCAAACCATCTTTTGCGAATCATCCTTGGATAAGCTCATCAGGTACTTTATAAACTATTTTGCAGAAGCTATTAAATGCTTTGCAACATTTGCCTTAAATTCATACAAATTTAATAAATTTGTAAATCATTGACAAAGGTCTTTAATTTTAATTCTTTACAAATTACCTTCATGATATTTTTACATTAAGATATGTACCAAAATAAGCCTTCTATCTATATGATTGAATTTCCCGTGTAAAGCTCAAAATCGATTGAGTATTGCGTTGGATCGTGTTACAAATTTAAGCCTCGACTCACCAAAAGGTCTTGACTTCTATTCTATGTGCTTTGTTGTTTCATTGTACCACATCCCAGCTACCATTGTCCCTCAAAATTAAGCTTGGATATATATCTAGGTCCTTCCACAAGGGACCATTGGATAGACTCCCTTAATTAACCTCGTCCCAACCATGAAAGTCCGTACAAAAATTACTTGACTATGCTTGACAATGAGATACGCTATACAATCAGGACAAACTGGTGAATGGGATAAGCAGACAAAAGGTTTTTGATGGGATGTGTTAGTTGAATGAAAGGCTAGTACATCACCTGCGGTAAAAGTGAAAAGATGATGTCATCAAGCAGCAGAGTATTCTATTGATATCTAAGGGTTAATTTATTTTATGGAGTAGGAAAATAATATTAAAAAGTAGATGATGTTAACATCAGTTTCTACTTATTTAAATTAATGTTAAGTTGTAATGTTAACTCTTGTAATATTTATTTGAACTGATATTAACATCAATTTCAATATAGTTAAATTTAGGTATAAAGAAGTTACGAGGTTAACATCACTTTAGCTAACACTCTTTAGAACTAATGTTAACAAAACATATGTTAATCTATCAAAACAAATGTTAAAATTATACAGGTTAATTCATCAAGTAAATAAAGGTTAACACCTTAAAATAGATGTTAACCTCTTAAATAAACTAACCTTAAGTTCATACCTATCATATTTATCTTAAAAAAAAAAAAATCATGATTTGATCTGATAGATAAAAATAAAGTATTGAAGGATAGGTAAGTGATGGATATCGCATGTGGCAGTTGTGATTATAATTTATTAGGTATACATTAGAAGTTGGAAAAAGTTAAGTTCTGATGTGAGATTTTTTTTTTTTTTTTTCAAGGAAGCTTCATTTGTAAGGGATGAATATGATACAAGGAATGCAACAAAAATGATCGGAGAAGTTTAATGCCTTCACGAAGAGGAGAAGGTAACACCAATGTAAGAACAGGGGAAGGGTAAAACTCTGAAAATCAGATAAGAAATAAATGATAAAAGAAAAAGAAAATACGTCTCTAAATCGAGAACCAAACAACCTTACGAAGGAGACTAACTCTACGTTCGTACATATGACAAGATATCAACGAGTCGAAACTTAAAGAAATGCACCAACAGGAATAAAAAGAACGACCAAAAGGTCAAAATCGAACTCGACTGTAGAAGTACGATGTCACACGTGATCCCACAAAAAAAAAAAATTACACTAAAACGAGAAAAAAGAATGACCAAAACTTCCATACACCACCACCATCACCCGATCGCAACCCGCTCCCGAGAACCAGACGCCGCCCGAACCACGACGACCGTTCGTCCGAGACAGCCCATCCTTAGGTGAGATGTTGATACTGCATCCAACAGACCATCCTGGATATCTTATTCAATAGATCATGTCCAAATATTAACTGTGGTATAAATTACCAAAGCCCTCCTCTAAGGCTACACCACCTTTGTCTGGCCTTTCCTTCTTCGTTTAACAATTTGTCTCTTCTCATGGTCCCACTCTCTAACCTAAAGTCAGGCCTTCCAAATTGCAGACTGCAGACTGCAGACACCACATGCGGTTTCCCAACTAATACCATGGAAAGGCGCGGAACCATAATAAGTGCCTCAAAGCATTGGATAACGCGTGACTCAGCCCTTTGTGTCATTGTTACATATACATGATGCATTTGGTAACTGTAGTACCGTTACTTTTCTTTTTCAAAGCCGGTCGTCTGTTCTGTTCCCTCTGTATTGCTCAGAATTTATGACCATTGATTCCTCTGCCCGTCCCCTCCACCAGCAAGAATTTTTACTTGGTACACCTACCCTAGAGCAAGAGTGCGATACCATTTTAATTATTCCCATAATCAATATTGTTTCTTCCGTATAATTCCAAGAGCCAGTTTATTGGGAGGTTAATCCTATGTTTAACTTTTATTTATTTGAAGGATTAACTTTCATATAATCTTAACATTTATTTGGATGGATTAACACTTGTTTTGTTAAGATTAATTTTAAGAGGTGTTAGTAAAATAGGTGTTAACTTCGTAACTCCCTTACATCTAAATTCCAATCTATAGAAATTGATGTTAACATCAGTTCAAGTGAACATCACAGATGTTAACATTATAGCTTAACACTAGTTTAAGTAAACAGAAATTGGGTTAACACCATCCTGCAAGTGAATAAAAATAAAGGTTAACATCAGTTTCACATTTCTTAATACTAATTTTCTAACCTACAAAGTTACGTCGTGGGATATCCCATGCCCCGTTTACGAAAGGAAATAAGCGAACCCGTATTTTGCTTTAAACTTGAGTGTGTGTGAGGGATGAATTATCCCGTGTCCTAATCCCTTGTAACTCTCCCCCCGATCTCGCACTCTTTCAACATTTGCTCTCCCCTTCTCCCTTGACCTTAAAAAAAAGAAAAAATCCACTAACCAAAACATAACCATGAATCTAAGAGTATAGTTGTCTTTAGATAACTTATTCCTCCTTCCATCTTTCATTTCCAAGTAAATAACATAATTTTTCATCCCTAACTTATTCCCATCTTATCCTATATTCACGTAAATACCCCCACAAAATTACCTTGGATTACATGTAAACAACAACACAGGATATCCCATGTTTACAAGCTTTTATCCTGTAGAATACATCCTGCAACGTAAACTAACCCTAAGGGCTAGTTTATTTGGTAGGTTAACCTTAGTTTACCTGAGAGATTAACCTACACAATGAAAACTTGGGTTAATAATTCTAATATCAATTTTACTAACACTAATTCTGAGAGGTGTGAGTAAATTAAACATGTGTTAACTTCGCAACTCATCCACACCCAAATTCTACTCTTTAAAAGCTGATGTTAAAAATAAATACCATAATAATTAACATCACAACTTAGCATAAATTCAAAATAAATAAAAATTCACATTAACATTATTTTACAAGTAAACAAAATTGAGAACTTAACACCGATCTACTAAAACTAACCCTAAAGATTTAATTATCTATATTGTTAGATCCCTTTCCTGGTGAAAAGAATTGTTGGCCATGAGAATGGTTAACATGCCATGGGCAGGCACAACAGATCCGTACCACATCAGGGTTCGATGTATATATAAAGTGTCCACGTACAAAGTTGAATGGTTAGCAAAACGTTGTGGTTTGAATTGCACGTTAATGAAGCATTGGGGAGGGGAATTAGGGTGGGAGAATAAATAGAGGAATAAGAATTTATCTCCAGGCTTGGAATCTTTTGCTTTGTTTTTAAACGATACGATCGGATCAAGTAATACGCACGCTTAAACGGAGGGTTGGTTTAAGAGATAAAAAAATAAAAATGGTGTGGTAGAATATATTCTATACCGGCCATTTTATCGAGCAGGTTGAGTGCAACCAACGTACTCAGCCAAAATCTCCCACCTTAAATATTCTCCTCTACTTATGACTCAGATTTCACGTGTGAGATCAAAAATGTGTTAAACATTTTACTATCGTATTTTTACAAAACCAACTCCACGATTCGGATAGAGGGACAAACAGAAACTCATATTTATGCAAAACCAAACCACGGAGTTATGATCCGAAATTTTTCCTTCCCTTTTTTTTTTTTTTTGTGTGTGTGTGTGTGTTTTTCCCCCTTTAGAAAGTATTTCCAAAGTTAAATTACGAAAGAAGAGAGCTAACAACATCTAACATTAACAGTACTTCACCAGGACGGCGATGAGCACCAAGTGGGCGACCAGGACACCACCGTGGGGCCCACCACCGCCGGCGGCGGTGGCTGCAGTTTACTCATCTCCACCGCCGGCGGCGACCACCCCCCGCCCTCCTCCGGCGTCTCGTACACGGGGTTCGATATGTAGAGGAAGTTCTCGGCGGAGACGACCCCTATGTCGATGTGGCGGAGGCTGTTCGCTCGTCGGTGGCGCTTCGGGTGGTGGTCGTGGTGGTGGTCTTCTTTTTCTCCTTCTTCTCCTTCTTGTTCTTGCACCAGCTGATGTGTCGGCATTTGGAGGACGCCAACGTGGGAGTAGAAGGATGATGAGGTCTCCAGAGTGGAGGAGCAGTTTGGGCTCGTGGTGGTGGTGGTGGGGAGTTGGGGTGGTGGTGGGCGGCGTTTCTGGTGGAGGGAGAGGCAGAGCTCGGCGAGGAGGAGGGCGAAGACGAGGGCGAGGGCAAGGAGGAGGAGGAGGGTGCACGCCATTGCCAACGTGGTGACCCCTTCCATGGTGGTGTGTGCTCAGGTGATCATTGTTACTGCTACTAATTAAGTAGCTACAAGGAGGTGGTTGACAAGACAACAGGGATATCAACTGTTTCGGAGTGGTCTTTGGCGGGAATGGTTTTTAGGGTGATGGTTTGGGTCAGGTTGGGCTGACCCATTTAGGATACTTGTCGAACCCATCAATTCTAAAGCCCAAGTCCAGCTAAGCTCATCTGGGATAGATAACCTGCATGCATCACCAAGCTAACCCCTTGGTGGCCAAGGCGTGGGTAGAGTTAATGGGGGTGGTGGACCATGACAGGATTGTTTGGTAGGTGAGTTAAGGAAGGTTAAGTAGACTAAATTCTCAGTTTGATCCGATCTAACTTACTTATCATTTATGTCAAGTTAAGGAAGATTTAATTTGAAATAAAATTATTTTATCTCTTTTGTAAAATAACTTTAATCCATTAAATCTCTCCGATGAATAAATGAATCAATCAACTTATTCTATCATTTCATTCCATTTATTCCACATTTCTTTACATATTACACAAATTTACTCCTCCTACGGAACACCACCTCGGAATCTAACACGAAGAAAATGATTAAACTTAAGGTCTTAGTGTATACCCAACCACCACCACCCCCCGGAACAAAGAAAAGGCTCACAATCCTATTTATATATTTTCAAACTTACATGTCAACCCCATCCATTACTCACCTACTTCTGCGAATCATCAAGTAGCACCTTTTTCAAAGCTGATCACATTTCGTTGGCGAGAAATATAGTTTCTCCTCGTCCAAGTCAAACGCCATCTGCATAGTTAAGGTAGAGATGGTTCAGGAATGCAAACTAAGTAGGAAGTAAGAAAAAGTTTTTATGCATTTCCAATTTTCGAAATACATGTAAACATGCACAAGATATACCGACGTTAAAGTATCCCAATGCGCGCTGCTAATATATTGATGTACGGCTAAAAGTATTCGTGTTGGATGAGGTTATTTGTCATGACTTCTTGAAATGCAAGTGTAGCTATATCTAATAACAGAAACACGGATAAATCATGCAGACTAATTAAGTTAAGAAAAAAAATGTAATTTATGCATTAACCAGCATGTACGTAGTTTCTCCGGTGCAGGGTTTCTCGTAAGGATCTGACATCTTCGAGAGCCACAAACCCAAGTTTACAACTAAGAGGTCTGTTTATCCTGAGTAATCAAGTGGAGGGGGATGTGATTTAATTTGGCCATTATGGGATCCAATTGAGGTTATTGGGGCCACTGCGTCATAGGTGAAACTTTTGTGAGCTTACGCAAATGATTCTTTGAACCATTGAACGTGAAATCATTTAGGAAGTCTTCGGTAGGTGGGATTTAACAAATGAAATAAGTTTAGTGGTATGTGGGAAAAGTCAAAATAGTGTAATAGGATCACTTTTTTCTGCTTCAGGGTAAATTGTAGGGTAATCAATTCTAAAGAGGCAGTGAAATTATATAATCTTAAGATTTTCCATTCAATACTAGAATTGTACAATCCCAATATTACGGGTGGTGGCAAAATATGAGCTTATAGTAGTATTTCTACTAAACAAACAGTGCTTTAAGACCACACCAAATAAAGACCACCGTTGATGGATTTAGAACCTCCCAATGACATACATGGTGCGTTGAAATGAAAATAAAAAATATTATGATATTGATGAAGTGGGACGTAATCTTAAATATTGCAAAGTTACCCTTTTTAACAAGTAGAGAGAGGTGTTGGATTTCCCATTTCCAAATGGGTCAAATTAACCATGTATGGGCGTTGCATGGAAGATCCAAAGATTCCAAACTCCCCATTCAACCCACTGGCTAACTCACGGATAACTATTGCAGAAATTGCACATTACCCCTTTGTCTCATGTGTGATGGGGGCATCGATCTGGGGATTGATCAAATGCTCTAAACAAGAAGTTAGTTGTATTTGCGGATCTCCTAAGAAATCATGGGTTAAAAGAAAAAGGGGGAATATCTGTAGTCCTTAAATTATGGGTTGAAGGTCCCTCTCTAAGAACGAGAATAGGAGATGGGAAATGACACAAGGAACAAGCAATCATTCCAAATTATGCTACTTCTAATTTGGGCAATGGTTCACATAAAGGAACAAGTTTAAACAGAAATTTCTGTAAATCAATACATGCACCGGCTCCCATAGAGAAATTACGATCTATGGAACAAAAATAATCCTATATCGTGTTAGTACCGTATATGACGTTGGACCTAGGGTTTCAATTTTCATATAGCTTTTGAATCAAATCAAAAATTTAATTAGTTAGAAATTTCAAATTAGAATCAAATTTATTTTTCCTAAGTATCAAATTTTTTTAGTTCGGTTTGGAAATCGATTACAACCGATTCTGTTAAGGGGATCAATTTAAAGAAGGTTTAATTAAAATCACACGGAAAAGGACATGGTAGAAAGTGGGAACTCATGATTAGATTTAAAACTAACATGGATAAAGTGAGTAGGCCTAAGGAGGAGTAACGGATGAACATGGTAGATGTTTGCATACTTCTGTGAATTAGGAAGAGGTGGGACTTAGGGAGATAGAAGTTGATGGAAATAAATACCAAAAAGGGTGAGGAAACAAGTGTACTATATCTATTTATATACATTATATATGTATAATACATAATATAATGTATAAATATATATAAACCGGTTGGTTTTGTTCTATTTGAACTGGCCATTGAACTGTAGCATCGTAGCTAAAAAATCGATTCGGTCCTCTGATAACCAAATCAGGCCTTCTTGAAACTAAAATTTTTTTGGTTGGTTTGATTTTTTTTTTTTTTTGTTTTTTGCCAGCCCTACTCATGCTACTACCCTTGCCGGGATAAAAAAAACTCCCAATGTATAAACTTCCAAAATATTTTTTAATGCCTTAACAAGGAAAAAGATCGGCGCACCCGACTTTGCACCCCCATCTGCACACGTGCTTCTCCGAGCAGTGTATGAGGCACGTAAGATAAAAACGTCACAATGATTTTATCATGTTGTGTCTGGATGCATGGCTCGAATGAACTCAAGTGCACATCGGGGTGGAGGGTCAAAGTCAGGTTATGCCTGATTTTGTTATTTGGATTGGATTTTCGAATTGGATCTGGAAAAATCCACCAAAGGTCAGAAAATCTATTAGAATTTATTTTTATTTATTTTTAAATAAGACCTACTTTAGTCCACTAAAGTTAAGTTTTTATTTTTATCTAAGTAAGACCACGTCATACCCGTTAAAGTTTAATTTAAAGTTGAAATTAGATATGGTATAATCGTAATAATTTCGTAATATAGTAATACTTTTATGATAATCTTACAACTTCATAAATACTACTACGAATAAAAAATACTATTATGAATGAAATATAACTTAACTAACCAGGTTATCTTACACCTTTAGGTTATATTCATTTAATAAATAAAATTTTAGAAGAGAAAATTTATCCTATTTTTGTAACCTACAATACTTATTTCGCATTAAACAAACTCAATAAAAATTAGAAAAAATAAACATATCAAATTTTCAACTAAAATTATACTTTATGTAAATAGTCATCACATCCTAACTATTTGTAATCTCGGTTCAAACATCATGCTTTAAAACTTACACGTATAAAATTACATGTTACAAAATTATATGTAAATGGGCGCAATGGGTTTATTTGGGTTTTTTCAGGTTCGGACTAGGTTGGGCCTAAACCAAATTTTTTAAAAAAATTAAGGCCCAGGCTCGACCCATATTATCTTTAGGCTCGAGTCGGGTCGAGCTTTTTCGGGTCTGGTTCGAGTCGGGATCAAGCCGACTTAGCCCAATGCTCCACCCTATCTGCACCCAACAACAGTAGCTTCATCAAGTAGTGTGGTAAGCTCCCATGTACAACGAGATTGTAGAGCAACCATCTTATCCTCCATAGCCTGGCACCATTTTCGAATCGAGCATGGCCTGTTGATGACTATAGGGAATTTTCTGCAGCTGAAAGTGCATGACAGATTTCGAGTTCGGGCTGGGTTGGGCCTAAACCAAATTTTTTAAAAAGATTAAGGCTCGGGCCCAGTCCATATATCTTTAGGCTCGGGCCGGGTCAAGCTTTTTCGGATCTAGTTCGGGTCGGGATTAGGCCGACTTAGCCCAATGCTCCACCCTATCTGCACCCAACAACAGTAGCTCCATCAGGTAGTGCGGTAAGCTCCTAGGTACAACGAGATTGTAGAGCAGCCATCTTATCCTCCATGGCCTGGCGCCATTTTCGAATCGATCATGACCTGTTGATGACTATAAGGAATCTCTGTAGCTAAAAGTGCATGACAAAGCTTGCCAAATGCAATTCCCAGACCATCAGTAGAAACTACTCTTGTATAAGGATATCTGGGACAGTGGTGAGGTACCTTCCGTATAGCAATCGGAAGGTTAAGGTCAGCATGTAATGTCTCCAGCAAAGGCTTTGAGGTAGAAACTGGATCTGCAAAACCTGCAGAGTGACCACTAGGCACACAACCGTCAGTGTCAAAAGAACCTAAGCTCACCTGAGGCTGAGAGATTGGTGTTGGTGAAGAAGGGGGTAGCTAGTGTGAGGCTAATGATAAGTAACTATAGGTTCACTATATTTCTGTTTGTTAGGGGTAGTAACAGTAGCAGGCTTAGTGTCTGGTATAGCACCAAAAGGTATAGGAGAAATAGAGAGGCGACTAGCTTCTTCTTGAACTAATGCTAAGAGGAGCAAGTACACCCTGGTCAATAAGAATTGTGCCTCTCCAATATACCTTCCATCTGTGAGTAATATTGAGCCCAAGTCTAATCCTCCTATCGTAACTGAAATAGCTCGTGATAGATCTGGAACATGCGTGCTGAGTTCTTCTTCAGAGAATATGTCTCAGCAAGAGACTCCCACATCTGCTTAGAAGTAGGATAGTACATGATCTCTTCACCTATATTGGGAATAACTGACTTCATCATCTAGGTACAAACCATAGCATTATCTCTATCGCATGAGGCATTGGCACATGTCTTGTCAGTTGGCTCAAGCTGTTTCAGAATCTTTTCTTTGCTTTGACCACGAACAGTCATCATAAACATTTGGGACCATTGCGAATGGTTGGTTTCGTCAAGCTTAACCATCGGACCAAAGAAGGGGCCCCGATAACCCCCGGTATCCATAGGTGTCGCGACCCAAATATGGTTCCCTCTTAGAAACCCTGTCGGTTCGTGTTAAATAGCCCAAGATCTGATCGAGATGTGCAATCTGCGAGAAACCTCTGATAAATTGCCTGTAGTAGCCTGCTAGCCCTAAGAAACTACATATCTCTGTCACTGTGCGTGGCCTCTCCCACCTGAGCACGGGCTCAACCTTGGCCGGATCCACAGCTATCCCGTCTCCAGATATCACATGACTCAAAAAGGTGACCTACCTCAACCAAAACTCACACTTGCTATACTTGGCATACAGCCTGTGCCACCTCAAAGTATCCAGAATCATGCGTTGATACTGCTTGTGTTGGGGCTGATCACGGGAATATACTAACACATCATCAATAAAGACTACCGCAAGCTGGTCCAAGTAGGGCCTGAAAACATGGTTCATCAAATCTATAAAAGCAGCGGGGGCATTGGTCAGCCCAAATGGCATGACCAAAAACTCATAGTGTCCATACCGCATCCTGAAAGCTATCTTAGAGACGTCTGTCTCCCTGATCCTCAATTGGTGGCAACCTAATCTCAAGTCTATTTAGGAGAACACTATAACATCTCGCAGCTAGTCAAAGAGATCGCCAATGCGGGGTAATGGGTATTTGTTCTTGATGGTGACTGATAAGTTGTTGCTCATCATAGCTAAAATGCAAAGTTAAGCTAGAAACTATGTTAAACACTATCAAATTAACACATGAAAAGGGTTAAGTGTGGGAAATAGAGAAAAAGATCTAAAACACCAAATCTGTGTTAAAAATACATAATTAGGTCATTTATTGAGATATTCTATTAAATAATGTAAAATGGTGATCCAATTGCAAATTAAACACACAAATGAGTCCAAAAGTTCAAATCAAAAGTGTAATTAACTTTCTAAATATTCAATTAAGCTTCAATAAAAACTTGGTTGCATTTGAACATTATTAGGACCTTGCATTTATGGTTTCACATTTAGGTCCTTCATTCATAACATTTTATTCATTGAAAACCCTCTAAGGATTTAATTGTAAACTGCAGGGGACTCTTGGTAACACCCCAGGGACTGCTCTGAATGGATTTCTTATCACTTATGGGCTCCTCTGATATTTTCCTACCATTTCACCTAAGGGCTTTTGCTGCAAAAACACCTTTAAAGCTGAGAGAATGATGCATGTTCGTCACTTGAGATCGGGTTTTAAATCGTTGCGTTGCAGTACAGTCGAAATCTCGCGAAAAATAGATAAAATTTATACTCGTAAAGTCCAAGGTCGTTCGCTGAGAGCAAGTAGGAATTCAATTTTCAAGATTGTAATTTTAAACAATAGAGATAAGAAATTATAACCAGGAATTGACTCAGAATAATATAGCAATAATGTCAAGTGTTAGACTGCAAAAAGAATGGAGTAAAATTGTGATTTGAATCACCAATTACTCCCTACAATAATATCAAATGGAACTCAATAACTATGTATGAAAAAAACTCAAATCAGTCGCCTGATTGAATGATCAGACGTTTTAAACATCTGGATGAACAGTGCTCTGCTTCTTCTTTCTCTGATTTCTTCTTCTCTTCTTCTCTTGCTTTCCTTCTTCTTCTTCACAGACTCTTTTACTGTTGCGGCTCTTCTTCTTTTCTTCTTCTTAGACTCTTCCTCTTCTCTTCTTCTTTCTCTGCTCTTTCTTCTTCACGCAAAGGGGGAAGGGGTCTGCAAATTTGCCTAAGTGTTAGCCAAATTCTCCATGGAGCAAAACCCTCCCATGCCCCGTGCAAGCTCTCTCTCTCTCTCTCTCTCTCTCTGGGTCACACTCTCCCAGATCCTTCAACAGTACTGGGTATACAGTTAATCAGACCCAGAGCGCACCCGGGTCCAGGCTCACCGGTAGTGGGTGGTAAGAAAGAAGTGTATAGCATAGATGGGTAATCGGACCAGAGCAGATCCACAGGGGCAGTGTCGCGGACGAGGCCGAGTGAGGGGTGTGAGGGACCTCACCCCCTGTGTACAAGGCGATAAGCCCGTATCACAAATACAATTCATGTGATCGCACCTGCTCCAAAACTTATGATGTGGGACTATCCGTCCCCCTTTCCTCGCGCATGCTGCAGCTAATGAGATCTGTCAAATTGGTGAGTTGCAGCTGTGGAGATCCTCAATTGAGGACTTGGAGGCTTCCCTGGAGAGATTCCGCTGCACCTGAACGCTTCACTTGGAGCTGCACGCGAGGAACGAGCCTTGAAGCTTGCTTCAAAGGAGGCCTGCTAATGGCGCTGGGGCTGGCACCTAAAAAGATAAATACGGACTAATGGCCCAATCAGAACAGCTTAGAGGATTCGCTGGACTACGGCGAGCTTGATGAGGGGGTCGACGTGGTGCGAGCGTGGTCTGTGGGTGCTGGCGGAGGCAGACTGTGCGTGTGAAGGTGGTGGCGTTTGGGGGAGTGCGGGATTGATCAATAGCCCTAACTAAGTTAGGGCTTTTGATCTACGGTGAATGGCGAAGGTGTGGAGTGCAGGAGCGGCGATGTAGGTGGTTTGTGGTGGCCGCTAGTGCTCGTCGGAGGTTTGTCGGTGAGATGGAAGACAGAGTTGCGGAGGGTGTTGGCGGGGTCGAAATGAAGTGTTGAAGTTGTTGACGTGATGAGGGGAAGTTGAGGAATCGTTTGAGAGGTAGCGGACGACGAGGAGCGGAGATGGTTCCGATTGCGGTATGGCTAGCACCGGAGCAGAAGCTCCAGTAGGTAGGAAACGGTGAGGAAGACGGCGAAAGGGGCATCAGTAGGTACGGCTTGATGTGGAAGAAGATGAGGAAGATAGCTCCATCATCGGTATTGCAAACGGAGGAAGAATGGCGGCAGGGAGAGTGGTCGGACGTTGAGGAGCACTTCGACTGAGAAAGAGGAGAGGAATTGGAGGTGTTCCAGGCTGAATTCAAGCGTTTGAAGTTTGGTTTGATCTGGGGAGTATTTTAGAGGTCATCAGAGGGCGATTAGAGCTTGGGAAGCTTGCTTCAAAAGCTTAGAAGGTCTCCGGAGTTGAAAACCCAATTTTCAATTGATTCGCATTAGGATTTGGGCAAAACTTGGAGCCCAAGATGTGGCTCAAATGGAAGGCAACTTTATCAAGAATCTGAGGATCTATTTTGAGACTGATTGATTGAGAATCGAGCGAGAAATCCTCGCTTGATATCAACGATGAAGCTCAAATTTGCCTTTAATGGAACCAAGGACCTATTTGTGAAGATGAGAACAAAGTTAGGGGCCTTGTTGTAAGGATTTTGAAAGTTAAGGACATATGTGTGATCAAACAAGACCAAGTTGCAAACTACGTCAAGGCAATCTCAGATTGGGCCCAAATTTTGGTAAAAACTAATTTGTACCTAAGAAATCCACTGGTAAAGTTGGATTTTGGTTTTGACCACGTTTGACTGGGTAATTTATGTAAAAACCTAAATTAGGGCAAATGTCAATCTGAGACTGTTTTGGGTCAAGACGGGTTCTGATGGTCAAATTGAAGGTATCAAACCCTAAAGAATATTTTTCTATGAATTTTAAAGGGTTTAGGTGAATTTTATCCTGACCATAACCTCAGTTAATTAAGCGGGTCTATTTTTAGGATTTCAGAAGTCATTTAATTCTCAAAACACGCGAAAACCCTTTTCTGTCTGTTCTAACCCACTTTTTAGCTTTTTAGGACCATTTGACCTTTAATTATCCCCTGGAAAAACCCATGGTTATTCTGCATTCATGATATGACGGTAAAATTTCAGTTTTAACTCTGATTTCTTGTCTTTCTCTTAGAATGATTATGCAATGAATTACAGTCCTCTGACGGTTATGTAGGAGCATTTAATGACTTAATCAGATCAAATTGAGCTAGTTATGACTCATGTTGGTGTTCCCATCAATGCACCTCTTGGTGCACTGTTCATCGAAGAGCATGGTCGTGTTGGTGTTAAATCATCACGATCGTTTATTTTAATGATAACAAAATACGTGTCTTTTAACATTTGCTTTTGAGTCCTAGTTTTCAGGTCAAATTGCAAATGGAGACAGGTGTTTAGATGGAGTTTGAGCTCGCATCCATGGCGGATTGGAGGAGCTTGACAGAGGCGGAGGAGCTTCGCAAGGAGCGAAAGCTTAAAGAAGGAAGGAGAAGAAGAATAGGATAGATTTCATTTTATCCTATTCTATGTATTTTTGTTTCGTCGTTGTGCTCTTTATTTCTGTCTTAGATCTTATGTTAAAGAGCCTCAAAGGATCCTTAAAGTAGTCCTAGGAACACCTGCACTACCCTAGGATACTTAGGTTTTCTATAGAGAACTTAGAAAACGAAAATAGGGATCAGACAGCCTTTTCAGGTGTCTAATCTTAATTTCAGACGTCTGATAAAAACTTTTAAGATGTCTGACTGTTGACTCAGACGTCCGATTATTTAGGCTGGACTTAGTTAGTTCTGTCTGATGAAATCAGACGTCCTGACCTTAGTCCATACGTCTTAAGAGACGTCTGATGCCTTTTCCAGACGTCCAATTAGTGGACCATTGGCTTCCTTAGCAAGCATTGAAGAAATGACCGTTAGCCTCGTATTAGACATCCGTAAAGGACCCCAGACGTCTGATACATGACCGTTTTGCCTCGGCTGACCCAAAACCTCTTCTTAGGGATTTGCTAGCCATTGTACTCCCTTGGGAATCCATTTCTGCAGACAAATAGGTTTTCAGACGTCCTGTGTGTCATCTGATGGAATTTCACTAGAACCTTGTTTCAATCTGATTCAAGTCAGGAAGGAAACCCACCTAAAATCAGATGTCTGACTTAGTTCTTAGAAGTCTTAAACTGGTTTTCCAGATGTCTGATGCCAGGACCAGACGTCTGATGACCTTGTCAGAATCATGATTAATTATGACTACGGCCTGATTTGCCTTGGATTTGCACCTAACAGCTATGGAAGCCTTCCAAGGCCTTCCAAAGCCTTCCTAGGCCCTCTATAAATAGAGGAGAACCCTTGCCACCCAAGACACACCCTTACTAGAATATTTCCACTTACTCGTGTCAAAAAGAAGTAGAAGATCAAATAGAAGAAGCTTTAGCTCTACAAGCACTCCCTTCACCTAAGAGCTTCATCCTGCTGTGCACCCACTCTCTCGCCGACGTTACGAGAGCACTGTTGTGCCAAAGCGTGGTTCATGCATTCGTGTCATCACATCAACGTACTTCCACCAAAGGGAAGTTTCCTAACTCCTAGAGAAGCTAGGATTAAATATTTGAGGCTCTATAGGATTGTTGTATTTTATACTATCTTTGGTTGGGTATTCGCTTTGCGAATTCCCATCTCCTTCGCGAGACAAATTCCTTCTTGTGAAGAGAAGGGATGTTGAGGTACACTACCCTCGATCCAAGTAGTGTGGTTGTAATTGAGGTTCAGTCACCCTCATTTAAGTGACTAGGTTTAGTGGATTTGATCGACTAGGTCGATCGGGAAATCCTAACTCGAGAGGATTAGGTGGTGGTTTTCACCCGATTTTGGTTTCCACCTAAAAATACTTCTGCCCTTTGTGTGATTGGTTATTTTGTGAGATTCTCTATTTTAATTCCGTAATTTCTTTTTATTACATCACGTTGATCTCACCCCCTCCAAGTAGGTAAATAACAATTGGTATCAGAGCAGGTTCTTGCAAGATCGGAGTAACACCCAGCAAGAAGATCATGGAGGGAAGCAGCTCCACAAGCAGGATTTCCGAGGGGCAGTCTACGACCCGTCCGCCGTTCTTCGATGGGAGCAACTACCCCTATTGGAAGCTGCAGATGAAGACTTGGCTTAAAGCCAATGACTTCACAATTTGGGCCAGATGCGAGACGCCATTCGACATCTTGGAGAGACCCGCCGCAGGATACTCGCAGCAGCAGATCTAGGAGCTCTCTCTCAACGCAAAGACAATGAACGCGTTGTATTGCGCACTCAGCCCGGAGGAGTTCAACAGAATCCCGCAATGCGCCACCGCATACGAGATCTGGCATACACTTGAAGTAACTCACGAGGGTACCTCTAAGGTAAAGACTTGTAAAATCAATTTACTTTTACAAGAATTTGAATCTTTTTCTATGAAGTCTGTTGAAGCTACGAGTTGCTACACTAACGTAATTGGTTTTGAAACACCTGTCGTTGTAGTTTGAAAGCGAAGAACTCGTGTTCAACAAATAAAATTTATACCGGAATAGAAATCCCGGGTCGAACTCAGGGAGGCGAACGTTTGATTTAAAAATACGCGTTTGTTTTATTTATCACAAAACAGAATAATTGATTAGGAACTATCTATCTATTTACAATAAATAGAAGAGAGAGAGAGAATATTACAAACAAAAACCAAATTGAGATGTAGAATGAACATGGAATTCATCAACAATGAGATTGTTCATTATACTAAACATTACGACTAGAAAGCGGGAAAATGATTACACTAGAAAGCAGTAAATCTACTCTAGAAAGCAATAAAAAGAATGGGAGAGAGATATCCTCCTCGACGGTCGCTTAGAGGACGAGCCGGATGGGACGATGCCTGAAAGGAGGACGAAGCGGGAAGAAGGAGGTCGAGGCAAGAGGAACAAGAACGGGGCAGCACGTCATCATCGTCGCGGGATCCGCTTCCAAAATGAGCGAAAATTTGACTTTATCTCACCAGAAGCATCCCGGGTGAGGGACAAGCTTCTCTTGAGCTTTGGAGAGGGAAAGAAGAGAAGGAAGGGATGAGAATTTCGTATGGAAGGGGTCTCCTTTTATAGTTGCAAGGAGTGAGGGCAATTTGGTCATTTAAATCTCAAAACATTAAATAAGGGGTCTTTAGTGACGGATAAAACCGTCGCTAAAGCCCCATCCGCGTAGTGGGGCGCCACATGCTTAGCCGCTCGCCTCCTCGCTCGTAACGTGCGCTCCACGTTCAGCTGATCCTAGTCGTCCGATCGTGAGATCTAACGGCTTATCTCACGTCTCCGCCCACCTCCTCTATGCGCTCTTGCCGCGTCTAATCCCGCGTTACGCCAGGGTGTCTGATGCGACGTCAACGCTATTGCGCGCGCGCGACCGCTTGATCGTGATCCGATGCTCCTCGCACCCACTCGCTTGCGCTTGCTCGCCCGCTCGCCGCGATTCGAACCCACTCCAACGCCTCAGTTAAGCGCTCTCACCCACTGCGCTATGTGCGCGGATGCGTCCCAGTCGTTGGATCTTGATCCAACGGCGGGGAAACGTTGATGCGGATGCCTTCAGCGGGTGCGTGCGGATGATTGGGCGGCCGGGATGGCACTACGTGGAGCCATCTTGGCCGTCCATCTTCTGGATGATGTAGATGGTGCCACGGTTGTCGAATTGAGTCAGTTTTCGCGCCGTTAGGCTGCGATCGTCGATCCAAATCCATCCGTGCGGTCGGATTTGTCGTTTAATGTGCGGATTCATACCATCTTGGCCCTTGCTCTTCTAGGGTTCCCCTATCTCTATCTGATGCTACAGATGTTTGATTAAGGCGATCTTGAAGTCGTTGAACTCCAATCGTCGCCCTGATCACATCTGTACGGTTGGATCTTCGATCCGAGGTCCCGATAAAAAGTTTGCCCTGTCCCTTCACATAAAAGGAGATAATTAACCTCCATTTTATTCAAACTAATCTAAATACAAGATGATGCATGTTATGCAATATTTATAGTATGCAATGCAATTCTATGCTTAAGAACATGCATAAATAGACATCTTATGCAATGAAAACATGTTTACATCACACCCCCATGCCTATCTTTTGCTAGTCCCTAGCAAAAATTATATGCTATTTATAAAAGAATCAGGTTGGATTATTTGGGCATGAGTTATTTTCAATTATTAAGAAAATGTTTACTCAGGATCTGAACTTTCAAAGACACAACAGTGCCCGAGTATCTGCCAAAATGCAGACCGCCTCAAGCCCTCGTCTTATTCAAAGAAAATTTTCTTTTTCTCTTTTTCCTCTTTTCAAATTTTTTTTTTTTGGATTTTCAAGTTTTAGGGTTTAAAAGTAGCTTTCTACGCCCATTCAACTCACCCAAGATTTGATGAGAGCCCTAAGTTTTAAGCATCTTATTGTGAATGTGATAGACTCGTTGACCGGCAATAAAAACGGACTTCAGATTTCTACGCCTCTAGGTGACCTTAAAAAGAGAATTCTGCCTAAAGGTGTATCTTTACAACCGGTAGCTTTCTCCCTACTTTTATTTTTACGGGGTCAACAAAAGGGTGAATCCAGTGTATATCTCCCTGGTTTATTCTACTTCTTCGCTTCTTCTTAAGTGTTTTGAAAATTTTTTAGTGCATTTATTTAGCTGGGTTGTAGACAACCGGTCGATGAGCTATTACCACCAACAACTTGCCAGCCATACTCGTGCAGCGAAGTGTGGCTTATTTCTTCTTTTTCTTTCCTCCTTTTTCTTTTCTTTTCTTTTTGACTCTTTTTTTTTTTAAGTAGGTGGCTTCCTTGGTCTAAGATTTACCTAAAGGCAGCAAAAAGAGAAAGATCCAGTGACTGGGCTCTGGACAACCTACCTTTGGTTTGTTACCCACAATAACTTGCCAGCCATATCACCCTAGAAGGTTCATTAGCTACTCAATTTCCGTTAGAACCGTCGATTAATGAGTCAGTGACAAGATAGTGTGTAGATGCTTTAGGCTTAAAGTTCCCTCAAATCAGAGGACGGGTTGATAAGTCGTGTACTTATCACCCAAAATTATTTACTCCAATTACAATAGAATTAAGATGGCGAGGACTCGAAAAACAAATCCACATTTTAGTGGATACACGTGCTGATTAAGTCCAACAACACGGGTTGGTTCATTTCCTAAGATTGAAAATTTTCTTAAACCCAAGTTCTCTTTCCTAATTCAATTTTTTTTATATAAAAGAAAATAAAACAAATCTATGGAGCTGACGAATAAATTCAGAGATGAATATCCACCCCCCATGCCTATCTAATGCAATGTCCTCATTGTATTAAAAAGACATAAAGCAGAGTGGAATAAAGTGGAAAGCACCTGAATTGCGTGAATGTCAGATCCGCTCTGAGATAAAAACTAAAGAGAACTGTATACGTGTTGAATTTAGTGCCTTCAGCTAGGCACACTATACAAAGAAGAGAAATAAAGAATTCATAAGTGCAGGTCAGAATCAAAATAAAAAAATGAAACCTTGGACCTACCAACAAATGTCCACAGATGTGGACCAGATTGTGATGTAGACCCATACCCCATAATCGAGAATATTTCAGGTTCTGGATAAAAATTACCCAAAACCTAAAATCAGTATGCAAGTGGGATCGGGCCTGCAATTTATGAGGATGCAACCCGAGACCAAAAAGTCGGGTTACAGAGAATTCGATATCGAAAGGATAATCAATGAATGTATGCTTAGGTTGGACATCCTCAGAACAAATGTCGTAAGGGTCTTGGTTTGATGATTTCTGATAAAATGGAACCCTTCGACTCAGTCTTTTATTTCCTCCGGAATTTGCTTCCCAAATCAAAATTTCCCAGCTCCTATCCTCCTCATTCAGAATGTCAAATTCCGAGACCTCTTGCATATTAATCACCCCGTCTGAAATCTTCAAGTCTAAAAGATGTGGCTAAATCAGAATTGACTTTGGCCTAGTTATCTCAACAACAGAATCATCGATAAGCTTAATGGGGTGTAACTAACAATCAGGGCATTGGATTGAATCCTTTAGAAAATGCGATTCTGAATCCGTAATGTAAGCCCTAATAAGATCAGTTTCCTCAGTTATTGGGTTATCAAATGATCTATCAGATTCATCAGGCCCAATCGTCTCACAGAAATCGTGTTCTATAAACTCACGTGAGACTTCGCAACTTGAAACTTCACCATCAGAATCAAAGAAATCGAAATTCGTATTAATGTATGTCTCAAAATCATCTGTCATTTTCTATTCCAAGGAGACATACATTTCCTCGTACCCCGGCTCAAGGATTTCAGGGAAGAATTCAGATCATCCTTAATTGGTTGCTCTAATTCAATCTAGTCAGCCTTGTAACACGTGTCCCCCCTAGCAGGTGCCTGAGCGGGTTCTGACATTAGCTCTACTGAAGGGAGTTCATCCTGGGAATCATCCCACAATTGAACTAAAGCGACCACAAATCTCATCCTCATTTTCGCTAACTTCCCAAGTAGAAACTCACCCAGGTTCTTATCCTTAACATCCTGGAGCCAATCCAACAAATACTTGTTCAAATCATCAATCATTTCAGTTAGAGGCTCAAATCTCTCAATGCAAGGTATTGGCTGAACTTCTAAAGATTGTATGATATTCCTCAAGTTAGCCAGAACCTTATCTTGAACTTGGTTACCCTAAACCAAATGAGTTGGTTCAGGTTGGGCAGGTTTGGGATCAGCGCAGAGGAGTTAACGAATTGAAATTTGTTATACCCTTCCTAATAATAGGTCATTTCGGATTATTTAAAAGGTGGTGATGACCTAAAGCCAGTGTAATCAGAGGATGGGTAAGGATCAGTGTATCCTTCTTGATTGTAGATCGTATTAGGTTGTCCATGAAAGGTTAACAATCTATAATCGATGTGGCTCTGAGAAGGATAGAAATCACAATCATAGTGTTTAGTGTTAGACCCTAAACACGAAGGTCCAGAACTGTATCCCCAATCCGAGTTCTCCCAACTATCTGATAGTTGATTACAATACTAGTCGGGATAATCGTCATGTTGAGGATAATTCAAAACAGGAGAGAAAGAGTGGGAATGCGTATAATATGCGGAAGGATTCATGATAAACGGAAGGAAGAAAGGTGCCCTGCAATACAAGCAATCAAATCTGTCCTTAAGTGGGCTAGCCTAAAGACCTACAGACTCCCACAACCTGTCTTGAGATAAAGGAATGATTTGATCTACTTCTATCTGTTCAATCCAACCAGTTAGAAGGAGGGACTGGGGAGAAGGTTCTTCCTTCGCCTTACACCTCTAGTTCCTAATGTATCCCCCAGCCGCGATCGTTTGATTCTGCTCCCCCAGCTAGACATCAGATTGAACAGTAAAAACAAACTAACTGAAAATAATCTCGTTCTGGGCTCTGAAGAGAGAGTCAAATCTTTAAGGCCGATGTATACTCTATTTTATTTAGGGCTAGGATTGAATGTGCTTTTGGAATGTGATGGGCCCTTTATCTGGGTTGTGCCCTTAATGATTGATTGATGTGTGTGTACGTGCACAACCAGTGGCTTTCAAGAAAGATTATTTTTGATGCGGTGAAGTTTAGAGTTCAAATCTCACTTAGTAGCTTTTAAGATTCAACTTTAGGTGTTTTCAATCAAGTTTTGTTGTCACACCAGGTTTTGAAAGCACGGGTGAAGATGTTTTCCTTTAAAACTTAAAAGAATGTGGAGTGCCTGGTAAATCCCTAAGAGTTGAACCTAAGCGGCAGCTACTTAATGAGTTTATTTTAATTGAAATGGTGCGGCCCAATCAACTCAAACAATTGGTCTATTGCACCACTTAATTAGGCACACACGTGATTACCTAATCTGATTTCTACTCAATTATGTGTTTGGATGTGTGTACCTATTCCAAAGATCGGTTTACCGGTTGAGATTGAAAATCAGATGAGGTTGTGTACCTCTATAAGATTTTTTTTATTTTTTTCTTTTTAAATGTGGAGGTTGAGGCGGGTGTGGGTGTCAAACAAACAAACAAAACTAACCTTAGAGTTTATAAAAACACCTAGGTTGATTGATGTTTGTGTTATTATGTGGTGAAATGAAAACTAATGGGTGGGAGGTGGGGGATAACTCACAGAACCTCCAACAACACTTTACTCCCATCTACCGCTTTTGCTCGTCTCAAAAGAGTACCTGCAATCACAATAAGAAAGGAAAGAAGTGAGATAAATAATTTGTAAGTTGGAAAATGTGAAAAAAAATCAAATAGCGTCGCCTCCCCGGCAACGGCGCCAAAATGTTGAAGCTACAAGTTACTACACTAATGTAATCGGTTTTGAAACACCTGTCGTTGTAGTTTGAAAGCGAAGAACTCATGTTCAATGGTGCGCTGTGTTTCCTCTCTAAGGTTTCGTCGTAGTATAGTGCAAAGAAACAGTCACCAGTTTAATACAATTTGTTACTCGGAAATAAAAAGTTTCCCGAGGTCGAACTCAGGGAGCAAACTATAATTCCAGAAACATATAAATTCACAATACAATGTTTTACAAAAATTAAGAAAAAGAGAGAGAGCGAGAGTGAGAGTGAAAATTGCTCCTTTCTTTCTCCCTTTTCCTTTTTTTCTTTCTTCTTCTCTGCGGCAAGCTCTTCTTCTCTTTTCCTTTCCTTCCCTTTCTTCACTCTCTGCTTCTTCTTCCTTTTCCTTCTTTTCTTTTCTGATTTCTTGTGCGGTAGTCTCTCTCTTTCTCTTGGCTTCTTCTTCTTCTTTTCTTTCTTTGCTCTGGTCCTTCTTCTTCTTCTTTTCTTTTTACTGCGGCTGTCTTCTTCTTCTTTTCGCCGATGTCTGATTCAGAAATCAGACGCTTTAACTGATCAGCCACTCCTTTTCTTTTCTTCTTGGCTTCCTCTTCTCTTCTCCTTCCTTCCTTCTTCCTTCTTTTCTTCTTGGCTTCCTCTTCTCTTCTCCTTCCTTCCCTCTTCCCTGCACTGCTAAGTCTCGGCCACTGCTCCTCTTCTCCTTTCTTCCTTCCTGCGCACACACACAAACGTCAGCGCAAAACCTACCCCTACCCCTTCCCCGCGTCTCTCTCTCTAAATCTCTCTTTGGGAAGCTCTCCCAGAGTCGGGTAATCGGGTCGGGTCGCGTGCCCGGGTCCAGGCGCACCAGCGTGGGTGGTGCACGAGGAGTGCACAGGAGTGGGAAGTCAGGTCGGGTCAGATCCACGTGGGCGTGTCGCGGACGAGACCCTGTGAGTAGGTGATGGACCTCACCCCAGTGCTATCGGAGGCAACCAGCCGATAGCACTTTTTCAATTTATGTATGGGCTTGTGCCCATACACTTCCGAGGTGGGACTAAAGTCCCACCTCCGATCTCGGGTGCCTGTGGGAGAAGACTTTGAGCAATTGGGGCAGCAGTCGATGCTTGCGACCCCAATTGAAGTTCTGGGTGTGAGCGTGACTCCTTTCCGCGTCACTTGGAGCTCACGCCTGGAGCTGAGGAGACCTGGAGCTGCCCGCGAAGAAGCTCCTGCTGCTTGTTAATGGCGGCAAGGAGGTGATAACGGCGTTGTGACTAGGTTTTGTTGTTTTGTTATAGAAATTACGTTGTAGTACAGATAGTCATTGCCATTATTACAACTTTTACTCGGAAATGAAAGTTCTCCCGAGGTCGAACTCAGATAGCAAGTTGTATTCTAGAGGTACGAAGTTTCTATTACAAAAAAAATAAAGAGAGAGAGAGAGAGAGAGATTTGTCTTGTTGGCTTCTTCTTCTTCTCTTCTTTCTCGTCTGTCTTCTTTTCTCTTTTCTTTGAGTCTTCAGTTTTCTTCCTTCTTCTTATTCTTGCTCTGTTCTTCTCTTCTTGTTTTCAACTTGCCTTCTCTTCTGTTCTTCTTCTTCTTCTCTTTCTTTTTCTTCTCGTTCTTCTTTCTGTCCGTCTCTTTCTTTTTCTTCTCCCTTGCGGTCCTGTTCTTCTTTTCTTCTCCTTCTTCTTTGCCTTCAGAGCGTCGTCTGATTTTTCAATCAGACGACTTAAGTAGCTGCTGCTACAGTGCGTCTTTTCTTGTTCTTTCCTCCGTGGCTTTCTTCTTCTTCTTCTCGCAGTCCTTCTTCCGGCCTTCTCTTCTTCTTCACCTGTGCCTGCACACTTAAAGTTCGATCAGAGGGCAAAACCTACTCTACCCTCCCCCGCGTCTCTCTCTCTCAGAATCCACTCATAGGATAGCTCTCCCAAAGCTGCCGGGTAGTCGGGTACGCGGGTCGCGCCCAGTTCCAGGCCCACCGGCGTGTGGTGGTGGGCGAGGAGTGCAGGATGGGTAAACGGGTCGGGCCAGGTCCGTGGGGCGTGGTCGCGGATGAGGCCGACTCGAGCAGGTGAGAGGGACCTCACCCCGTGCTCAGGAGGCAAAGAGCCTAAGGCACTTTTTGCCTTTATGTGGGTGTGGACCTCTCAAAAGTTCCGAGGTGGGACTAAATGTCCCACCCCAATTGGGCACCCGCCGCTGAGGGAGCTGCAGGCAGATGCAGCAGCTGTGGGGCTTTCTCCCCAACTGTACAGGCCTGGGCGACTGCGTGGCTGCGAACCGCGCGTCCTGGCGAGTCGAACCTGGGCAAAGCGCGCCTGCAGCTGCAGGTGAGAAAGAGCTTCACCGGCTCAACAATGGCGACGGAGGGCGAGCAACCTGTCCACAGAAGAACGACCTCTCGGCCTAATCAGACAAGCGGAGAACCTTCGCCGTGGCACGGCGAAGGCGGTGTGGGGTCTGGCAAGCCGTGGGGCGGAGCGTAGGGGCTTCCCTAGGTCAAACTGTAGCGCGGGAAATGGGTTTGTTCGGGGGGTCTGCAGGTGGCGAGTGGCGGAAAATGGTAGGGCGGAAGTTGATCAGGGTGAGGAGGCGGAGGTTCTGTGAGGGTCGGTGAGTCGTGTGGGGTGGTGGAATGACGGGAGCGAGTCGCCGGAGTTTGGCTGGAGATTGGGTAGGTGAGGGCAATTAGGCGCGATCGAGGGGTGGTTATGCAAATTACAGTAAGGAAAAGAAAGAGGGGAGGAAGAGGAAAGATTATACCTACTCGGAGGGACGAGGGGGGGCCGGAGCAGGGCGACAGTCGTATCGACTGTCGCCGGAGAAGAAGGTGCCCAAAGAGAGAGGGCGGCGGCGAGGAGATAGCGGGAGAGCGCGCGCTGGGTACGGCGCGACGCGGGAAGAGGAGGTGAAGGCAGCCCTGCTGCTGGTAGTGCGGCAGAGCGACGAGGAGGAGGAGGAGGAACCGCCGGAGCAAGGGGGCCTCTGTCGGAGTGGGAAGAGAGGAAAGGGGGGGGATTTCTCCGTCAGAACCGAGCTGCCAAGAGCGACAGAGCATCGAGGGTTTTTATAGAGGCAGAAACAGAGAGGAGGGCGGAGGGAGACGACGTGCCTCCCTCGCCGGAGGACACCGGAGATGGAGACCCATACCGTCCGTGCGTTCGCACGGGCGGTATGGGCGATTGCAGCGATCAGGGGGTGTTCCTGCGACGGCTGACGTCGCAGGGAACCCCTGGTTGACTTGGCAGGGGGTCCCCCTCACCCTGCGCGGCGCCATGCCTCGCGCAAGGTCGCCGGAGCATGGCGCTGCTCAAGGTTTTGCAGGGAGGACCCAAATGCAAAGAACGAAGAAGAGTTAGGGGCCAAAATGCGAGGGTTTCAAAAGTTGAGGGTCAAAAAGTAATGAATGAGGACCAAAATGCAAAGTCAGTCAAGAAGGTCTCTTCCTAGGCTCAAGTTTTTATGCATGACTAAATGGGGCCTAAGGATTCTAATGGTGAATTTTATTTCTAGATCAGACCTTGTTTGACCGGTCAATTTACGTAAAAACCCAAATTAAGCCATTAATTGGGCATGGTTCTCAATGTAGGTCAAAATGGGTTCCTAAGGCCAAATTGAAGGTTCTAAACCCTAGAGATTATTTTTCTACAAATTGTAGAGGGTTTAGTCGATTTTTTTTCTTTGCCTCGAACCTCGTGAATTGAAGTGGGTTTGTTTTAGGGTTACAGATTGCCATTTAATTCCTTGTAGTTGCTGTAGCCCTTATCAGATCAGATCATCCCACTTCCCTTATTAGGTTTGTTTGACCTATGTTTGGATCCTGAATTACCCTGCTTGCAGATTGTGCTGGTAAAATTGCATTTTTACCCCTTAGTTTCTATTTTCTTCTTAAACTCAGAATTCTCTGAGTTAAGCCTTTCCTTGAGTAATGTAGGAGCTTTTATCCTTTGTATTAGGTCAAAATGAGCTAGTTATGGCTCATGATGAGGTTCTCATCATATCCCCATGCCTAGCTTTTGCTAGTCCCTTAGCAAAAAACTTAAGGTTTCAACCTTTGTTCTAGACCATGGAGTTCTTAATAGCTTTAAATAAGTGCTTTTTCCTTTGAACTCAGATTAGGTTAGAATGCTGACCATAGGCCTAAAAGGTACTCTAGTACCAATCAAGATCCAGATCTGTCTAGCCTCAGTCTCAGTCCTTAACAAAGGTTTTTAAGGCCTACAAGAACTAACTTAAGGTCTATTGGACTTTGTGGTTAAAGCACCCGTGCTTGGAATGATTTTAGCCCTGGCTCAGTTCGCAGTGCGTTTTGTAAGAGAGAGAGGTAGAAAATTTTTCTATTTTGGAGAGTTTTCTCTCTCTTTTTCTTTTTAATTCTAGCTTAGGATTGGCTTTTCAACACGGTCTGTATCAAATTCCTTGCCCCCATCATCAATCCTCAAGGGTTCCTGACAATCGATGCTTCGAGATAGCACCGCCCATGGCAACCCCCGAAACCCTGGCTATTGAGATTTCGAGATAATCCCATCCATGGTGTTCCGTGGCCGAGTCCAGACCCTGGCAATTGACACTTCGTGATAATGCCATTCATGGAATCTGAACTAGCAGAGTGCTTACATGCCCCCAGTAGGATATGTAAATATCCTAAGAGACAAGCACCGAGGAGATGATATTTTGTTACGCATCTTCGAGGGGATTTCCCGCCTCTCCGCGCTGGGACTCTTCTAAATCAACTTGTGTTGATCGGCCGCTCCTACTCTAAGTGTACTTTTCGGAATTTTTCGACGCTTCTGCGTGATTTTGATTTTTACGCTTATGAACCAGGTTGTGTGTGAGGTTAGGGTGCTTAGGTTACTGAGTCCCGTCAACCAAAAGTTAGCTAACGAGGCCAAATACTTCCTAAGCCTTAGACCTAATATTTCAGCTTTTTATTTTCCTCAACCTCTTGAGGAGTGTCTAGATCTTAATGGGTACTAAGAGTCTATCCAAGAATGCCTAAGGTTTGCGTTCTTGCTAATCCCTTTGTGCACTTTTCAGTTCTTTTCTTGAATGAGGTCTAGAATTTAGGTTAATTCCTTAGTTTCTTACTAATGACTACTTTTTTCTCATAATTTTGTGCTCCTTTTCCATTTTGTTTCTTTTTGTCCTCCCACAAAATTTCCTTCTCCTTTTATTCTCTTTCGAAAAAATTTTTTAATTTTTATGGTGTTTTTGGCATATGTAAATTTTTTGTTTGAAACCTTTTCTTACAAGTTTTGCACTATCATACCCCCCCATGCCTAAGATTTGCAATGTCCTCATTGTAACCTAGGGGGTTTTTATTCAACTTAGTTCATTCCTTAAGACAGAATGCGGATGATTTCTAATCCCAGATGCAAGCATCTGAGGTGGGGTCGGCTCTCTACAAGGGTGAACCTTAAGTGCAAAAAGGTGTTGATGAGAACCTCATCATGAGCCATAACTAGCTCATTTTGACCTAATACAAAGGATAAAAGCTCCTACATAACTCAAGGAAAGGCTTAACTCAGAGAATTCTGAGTTTAAGGAGAAAACAAGTCATAAGGGGTAAAAATGCAATTTTACCAGTATAATCTGCATACAGGGTAATTCAGGGTCCAAACATAGGTCAAAGCAACTTAATAAGAATAAAAGTGGGATGAGATGATCTAGAAAGGGCTACAGCAATTCCAAGGAACTAAATGATAATCTGTAACCCTAAAACAACCCACTTCAATTCACGAGGTTCAAGGCAAAGTAAAAATAGAATAAACCCTCTAAAATTCATAGAAAAATAATCTCTAGGGTTTAGAACCTTTAATTTGGCCTTCAGAACCCATTTTGACCTACATTGAGAACCATGCCCAATTAATAACTTAATTTGGGTTTTTGCATAAATTGACCGGTCAAACAAGGTTTAATATAGAAATGAAATTCACCATCAGATTCCTTAGGTCCTAATTAGTCATGTATAAAAACTTGAGCCTAAGAAGAAACCTCCTTGACCAACTTTACACTTTGGTCCTCATATATTTACTTTTTGGCCCTCAACTTTTGAACCCTCGCATTTTGGCCCCTAACTCTCCTTCGTTCTTTGCGTTCAGGTCCCTCCTGCAAAACCTGCCAGCACCATGCTCCGGCGACCTTGCGCGGAGCATGGCGCCGCGCAGGGTGAGGGGGAGAGCCTGGCAAGTAAACCGGGGGTGCCCTGCGTCGTCAGCCGTCGCAAGGACACCCCCCTGGTCGCTGTAACCCGCCATACCGGCCGTGCGAACGCACGGACGGTATGGGTTTCCATCTCCGGCGTCCTCCGGCGAGGGAGACACGTCGTCTCCCTCCGCCTTCCTCCCTGATTCGGTCCCTATAAATACCCCCGTCGCTCCACCGTTCTTCCCGGCTCGGATCTGACGGAGAAAACCCCCAACTTTCCTCTCCTCTCACTCCGGCAGACGCCCACCAGCTCCGGCGGTTCCTCCTCCTCCTCCTCTTCGCTCTGCCGCAATACCAGCAGCAGAGACTTCTTCCCCTGCTCTTCCCGCGCCACGCCGCACCCAGCTGGCGCCTCTCCGGCTCTCTGCTCGCCGCTGCCCCTTCCCCTGGGCATCTTCTTCTCCGGCGACAGTCGATACGACTGTCGCCCTGCTGCTCCCCCTTCGTCCCTGCAAGTAAGTTAGAACTACTTCCCTTCCTCTCCTCTTTCTTTCCCCGGTTTCAATTTGTTCAATTAAGCCCTCGACCGACCCTGACCATCGTCACCCCCTTCGTCTCCGGCCACCCTCCGGCGAGATGCTCCCATCGCTCCACAGCCTCACACGCCTCGCCGACCCTCACCGAACCTCCGCCTCATCACACTGAGCACCCCCCACCCCTCCACTGCCACTCCACACCTCCGTAACGCTCCCCCAAACAAACCCATTTCTCCGGTTGCAGTCCAACCTAGGGCTGCCGCCAGACACCACCTTGCGGCTTGCCGCACAGCTCCACACCTTCGCCGTGCCACGGCGAAGGTTCCCTAGTAGTTTGATCAGGCCGAGAGGCCATATTCGTGTCCGACAGGTTCTGAGGCTCGACCGCCATTAACGCCACATTGAAGCAGCTTCTCCCGCGCTCCAGGCTTGAGGACTCCAGGTCTCCAGCTGCTGCGGATTACGGGGATTCCTGCGAAGGCAGCCAGCCAGCAACCGACGCAAATCGAAGCTGCAGCTGCAGAAGCAAGGCCGCGGTCTTCCAGCAGGCGCACGCGAGGAGAGGCCTCCGTTTAGTCCCACATCGGCACAGGTGAAGAAGAAGGACCGCGGAAGAAGAAGGAAGCTGAGGGAGACACTGTAGCAACAAGCGGTTTAAGTCGTCTGATTGGAAAATCAGACGACGTCCTGAAGGGAAAAGAAGAAAGAAGGAGAGACGACGTCCTGACAGGAAAAAGAAAAGAAGAAAGAAGGAGATCTGAAGAACAACAAAAGAAGGCGAGGCAGAGGAGAACACAGGGAAGAACTCAAAGAAGAAGAGCAGGAACAGCTGAAGGAAGAAGAAGAACATCACCACTGCAGATAAAGAAGAAGAGGATAACAGAAGATCTGAGACGAGGAGAAGCAAAGAGAAAAGAAGAAAAGACAACAAATTCTTTCTCTCTCTTTCTTTATCTTTATTTTTTGTAAAAGAAACATGTATATCTCTAGAATACAACTTGCTCCCTGAGTTCGACCTCGGGAACTCTTTTATTTTCCGAGTAAAAAATTTTTATATATTTGAAATGTTGGCAATAACTGGCTATACTACAACGCTATAACAATAAAACCCGGTTGCCGTCAGCGCTTCATTTTGGCGCCGCTGCCGGGGAGCAACGGCTATTCTAGAGGTAAACATTCCTGTTTCTTTTTTTAATTTCTGATAATCTCCTCTCTTTTGTGTAGAAAGCTACAGGAAATCAAGAAGACAAGCAACCACACGACAACCACTCCGAGGACAGGTAAATTTTTCCTCTCGCTATTAACCCCTAAACTCTAAAGAGGAAGAAAAGAAAAGAACAAGCAATATAGGGCTAACCTGTCTTCCATACTTAGTAACCATAAAGAGTTGCATGTTTTCAACTCATCACTCCTGCACACTATTAAGGGTATTTAAGGGCTAACACATTCTTGCTTGAGCCCTAATTACCCAACAAAGAGTTAAATGGACCAAGTAGAGCCAACATAAGGTCAAACATTAGGATTTCAGTAGAGACACACCCCTTAATCAAGAATTGAGGAAATCCAAAAGAGGTGTGCCCAAGCCATTGATTGAAAAAGAAAAATCCTAAACTATTGGCTCTCTCTAAACACTTGAACCCTAAAACAAGGCCTAACTTCTCAAGGAAACCACTAGGTGAAGTTGACCCCTGGGGTCAACCAACCTTCAAACTAGGCCACTTTGTTCACAAAAACACCTAAAGTTCAAGTGAAAACCTAAGCACCTTGATCTTAACATAAAAAAAGGTAGACTTAAGAGGTCAAGATCCCTATTCTGGTCTACCTGGAACCGCAGTGACAAGAGAGGTCGGGTGGGGGAAACCCTGTAACCCGTGGGGACACTCTACCGTGTAGGGGTCTTTGCGGGACTCTCCCTCTCTGGCTGCCCAGGTAATTCTCAGGTGGACGATCTTTCTGATCAAGGGGTCCATCTGCCCCGCACCTCTATAGTCACCCAACAAATTTTTGGGTGTCTTGATTGGGTCCAGCACCTGCTTATCTCATCCAGTCCTTCAGTATTTTTCAGGAGGTCCTTGAAACCTCCTATAGAAATTCACTCTCCCCGAGGCTAAGCCTCGGCTCCTTTGTTTTTGCAAAAATCATTCACACAGCCCTTCTTTCCTCTGATTCTGAACAAAATCCCCTTCTTCCATCTTGATTCAAACTTTGATTCTATATCTTGATTCCACCACCTGATCCAATTATGCAGCCTAATTACCTAGCAAGACTACCATTCAAAAAACCTGAATATATGAGATCCATGAAAGATAAGATGATTGAGGATGCCCTTGAAATCTATGAAATCAAACCCTCAACACCAGTAGAAAACATTCAGGTTGATGTCCCAACAACCACAGCTTTCATCATGAACTGTGCCCAAATCCTATTGACTGAAATTTCAAAAGGATCAACCCGAGATATGCTCATGACAGGATACATTGAGATAGACAAATTACACAAATCTGAATACCTTCAATGCTTGACAAATCCTGTACTTTGGGAACAAAACCAAGATGCTCTTGAAAAACAGGTAGAGATGATGAGACTTTTAGAAAAAACTATCAACCAAAAATACCCGTATACACCAGAAATAGAGGATGAGTCATCTTGGAACAGTACTAAAAATCAATCCAGTTTCCCAGACCTCGGGACTGAGGCACAAGGTGGTTGTCGACTCCCAACCCAAATAGAGGATAGCATTAAAATAGGTTGGGAAGTTGCAGGAGAACACAATGCTGAGCCAACCCTAGGCCATAAATCACCAAGCTTAGAACTCCAAGACTCCTGCAATAACAAGATTAGAATTGAACCTCTGGAGGGTATAAATTCCGCCCCTTGTTTTGATAAGGTAACCCTCGAAGGTTATTCGGACTTAGGTTCTAATAATTCTACCCACATCCTAAGCCTAGAACCTAGATCTGAAACTTATTGGGAAGATTATGAGGCCCCTTATGGGAAAGATCAAATTTTTACAGAATATGATTCCGGGCCTCTATTTGATGAATATCCCTCTCCAACATCCTCAGGAAATCTGATCGATTTTTCAGAAAACATGCCAATTTATGATACAGAAACTGAGGAGTTGGATGAGCAAGGTTTTAATGGGGTCTATCCTACCAGCTTAGAGCTTGAACAGAACATCTTTTTGAGCCCAGAAGTGACATATAGGCTAGAACCCAGTCAGGCTGCTGATTCCACATCTGATGATTTTTGCTGTGGTGGAATTCATGGTCATTTTCGCCAACTCTCCGACAATTTCAGATCTGACTATAATTGCGGAGAGATTCCCCTTCCTGAACACGCCAGGCCTATCTACGACCTCAGTTCACATGACTCTGACTCTGACTCTGAGGTCCTGACTCCCGAGATCACTAATAACACAGAATCATTCCTTTTCGATCCTCAGGAACCAAAAATAGAGAATGCCAAGAGTGATTACAACCAAGAATCCAAATTTTTTCTGAAATCCGATTCCTTTCATCCTACAGACACTCTTCCGGCATTTGATAGTTACCCAGAGGACTCTCTACAGAAAACCACCTATCATCTGTTTCTGGAAGAGCCCTCGTACACAATGGCCACCTCGTCCGCACACACAGAACGGATCAAAACCTCTCCCAAACCCCGACCCGCAACCGGACTCAATTTCTATTCAGATTCACCTCTCACCGAGCCGATTGCATTTCCACATCGGGTTTCGAACATTGATCAGACTACATACCATGCTCTATCATTCTCTGATCACCCCTGTAGGGTTTCCGCGTCATTCATTGATTATTCTACTGGTCCCTACTCTGACCAGGCTGATTCGACTCAGCCAAACCCTGCGTTTACACTTCCACATCCATCTGAGCTTCATAGTTTATGGTGGGTTCCACACCTTTTTATCCACATCTATCAACCCACCAGATTGATTGGGTTTGGGCTGCATCATCAGCCTGTTGATCTGAACAAGCACCTGGTTGGACCAACCAGGCTCTTAATCAAGGTGCTTGTCTTACAAAACTCTGCTGATTTGACCATCCCCTCTCCATCGCATTTCCCGCTTGGCTGAAGGCATCAAATTTAGCGCTCAACGGGAGGCAACCCGTCATTCTCTTTGAAAACCTGAAACTTGTTCTGACACCTTTTTGCACTTGAGGTTCACCCGTGTAGACAGCCGACCCCACCTCAGATGCTTGCATATGGGATTAGAAATCGTCCGCAAAAATTCAACCCGACCCATCCACTCATCCAAATTTCTGTCTTAAGGAATGAACTAAGTTAAATAAAAACCCCCTAGGTTACAATGAAGACATTGCAAATCTTAGGCATGGGGGGGGTATGAAAGTGCAAAACTTGTAAGAAAAGGTTTCAAACAAAAAAAATTCACATATGCCAAAAACACCATAAAAATTAAAAATTTTTTGAAAAATAATAAGAGGAAAAGAGGAGAAGGAAATTTTGTGAAGAAGAAAAGAAACAAAATGAAAAAGGAGCACAAAATTATAAGAAAAGGTGATAGTCATTAGTAAGGAACTAAGGAATTAACCTATGTTCTAGACCTCATTCAAGAAAATAACTGAAAAGTGCATAATAAGATTAGTAAGAACGCAAACCTTAGGCATTCTTGAATAGACTCTTAGTACCCATTAAGATCTAGACACTCCTCAAGAGGTTGAGGAAAATGAAAAGCTGAAGTATTAGGTCTAAGGCTTAGGGAGTATTTGGCCTCGTTAACTAATTTTTGGTTTACGGGACTCAGTAACCTAAGCACCCTAACCTCACACATAGCCTGGTTCAGTAAGCGTAAAAATCAGAATCACGCAGAAGCGTCGCAAAATTCTGAAAAGAACACCTAGAATAGGAGCGGCCGATCAACACAAGTTGATTTGGACGAGTTCCCAACGCGGAGAGGTGGGAAATCCCCTCAAAGATGCGTAACAAAATATCATCTCCTCGGTGCTTGTCTCTTAGGATATTTACATATCCTACTGGGGGCATGTAAGCACTCTGCTGGTTCAGATTCCATGGATGGCATTATCTCGAAGTGTCAATTGCCAGGGTCTGGATTCGGCCACGGAACACCATGGATGGGATTATCTCGAAATCTCAATAGCCAGGGTTCCGGGGGTTGCCATGGGCGGTGCTATCTCGAAGCATCGATCGCCAGGAACCCTTGAGGATTGATGATGGGAGCAAGGAATCTGATACAGACCGTGTTGAAAAGCCAATCCTAGGCTAGAACTAAAAAGAAAAAGAGCGAGAAAACTCTCCAAACAGAAAAACTTTCTATCTCTCTCTTACAAAACGCACTGCGAACTGAGCCAGGGCTAAAATCATTTCAAGCACGGGTGCTTTAACCACAAAGTCCAATAAACCTTAGGTTAGTTCTTGTGGACCTTAAAAACCTTTGCTAAAGACTGAGGCTAAGGCTAAACAGATTTGGATCTTGATTGGTACTAGAGTACCTTTTAGGCCTATGGTCAGCATTCTAACCTAATCTATGCTCAAATAAAAAGCACTTATCTAAAACTACTAAAAACTTCATGGTCTAGAACAAGGGTTGAAACCTTAAGTTTTTGCTAAGGGACTAGCAAAAGCTAGGCATGGGGGTATGATGAGAACCACATCATGAGCCATAACTAGCTCATTTTGACCTAATACAAAGGATAAAAGCTCCTACATTACTCAAGGAAAGGCTTAACTCAGAGAATTCTGAGTTTAAGGAGAAAACAAGTCATAGGGGGTAAAAATGCAATTTTACCAGTATAATCTGCATACTGGGTAATTCAGGATCCAAACATAGGTCAAAGCAACTTAATAAGAATAAAAGTGGGATGAGATGATCTAGAAAGGGCTACAGCAATTCCAAGGAACTAAATGATAATCTGTAACCCTAAAACAACCCACTTCAATTCACGAGGTTCAAGGCAAAGTAAAAATAGAATAAACCCTCTAAAATTCATAGAAAAATAATCTCTAGGGTTTAGAACCTTTAATTTGGCCTTCAGAACCCATTTTGACCTACATTGAGAACCATGCCCAATTAATAACTTAATTTGGGTTTTCGCATAAACTGACCGGTCAAACAAGGTTTAATATAGAAATGAAATTCACCATCAGATTCCTTAGGTCCTAATTAGTCATGTATAAAAACTTGAGCCTAAGAAGAAACCTCCTTGACCAACTTTACACTTTGGTCCTCATATATTTACTTTTTGGCCCTCAACTTTTGAACCCTCGCATTTTGGCCCCTAACTCTCCTTCGTTCTTTGCGTTCAGGTCCCTCCTGCAAAACCTGCCAGCACCATGCTCCGGCGACCTTGCGCGGAGCATGGCGCCGCGTAGGGTGAGGGGGAGAGCCTGGCAAGTAAACCGGGGGTGCCCTGCGTCGTCAGCCGTCGCAGGGACACCCCCCTGGTCGCTGTAACCCGCCATACCGGCCGTGCGAACGCACGGACGGTATGGGTTTCCATCTCCGGCGTCCTCCGGCGAGGGATGAAGGTTCCCTTCTAGGAGGGGTGACGTAAAAAAATGCGGAATTGAAAATATATAAAGCAATCTCACAAAATAAGCAATCACAAAATGTGCACAAAGATTTTTAGGTGGAAACCCAAACCGGGTAAAAACCACCACCTAACCCTCTCGAGTTAGGATTTTCCGATCAACCAAGTTGATCAAATCCACTAACCGAATCACTTTGAACGAGGGTGATTCAACCTCAATACAACCACGCTACAAGTACGAGGGTAGCGTTCCTCAACCCCTTCTCTCCACGAGAAGGATTTTGTCCCACGAAGGAGACGGGAATTCGCAAAGCGAATACCCAACCAAAATACAAAGATAAAATAAACAACAGTCCTATAGAGCCAACAAAATTGAACCTAGCTTCTATAGGAAATAGGAAACTCCCCTTTGCAAGGAGTGCGTCGACGATGACGCGGTGCGTGTGCCACGCGATGGCGCTACGTCGCTCTCGTTATCTACGGCGGGAGAGCGGGCGCGCAAACTGTTTGATGCTCTCAAGATGTAGAGCTTGAGCTTGGAGAGCAAGTGCTTCTTGGACACAAGAGAGTGGAAATACTTGATCTTAGTGTATTGCAAAGTGTTTGTCTTAGTGTGTATATGTCTCTCTAGGTGTTTTTGTGTTACAAAGGTTCCCCTCTATTTATAGAGGCCTTAGGAAGGCTTTGGAAGGCTTGGAAAAGCTTCCATAGCCGTTGGGTGCAAAGCCCAAGAGAATCAGGCCGAAATCAGGACAATGATTACACTTCACAGGGTTATCAGACGTCTAACTCTGGCATCAGACGTCTGGAAGGCCACTTTAAGACATCTGATTCCAAGGTCAGACGTCTGATTCTATGCGGGTTTCTCCCTGACTTGAATCAGATCTAAACAGGGTTTTTGTACAAGTCCATCAGACGACATAGAGGACATCTGGCACTAAGTCTGGACGTCTGGAAACCTACTTTTACCGTGGGAATTGATTTCCAAACGTTGCAACGGCTAGAAAATCTCTGAGAAGAGATTTTGGGTCAGCCGAGGCAAAACGGTCATTTATCAGACGTCTGTGAAGTCCTATGGACGTCTGATAAGGCTCTAACAGTCATATTCTTGAGTGTCTTCTAAGCCAGCCAACGGTCCACTAACTGGACGTCTGGCAAAGTCATCAGACGTCTCCTAAGACGTCTGGTATAAGGTCTGGACGTCTGAATTCATCAGACAGAACTAACTATGTCCAGCCTAACAGTTATCAGACGTCTGAAACAACAGTCAGACGCCTTAAAATCCTTTATCAGACGTCTGATTCGTGAATTAGACGTCTGGAAAGTCAGTTTTAACCCTATATTGGTTTTCTAAGTGTTCTACAGAAAACCTACGTATCCTAGGGTTGTGCAGGTGTTCCTAGGACTACTGTTAGGGTTCTTTGAGGCTCTTTAACATAATGTCTAAGGAAAATAAAGAGCAAGAAAATAAATACAAGAGATACATGAAAGGATAAAAAAGAATCTATCCTATTCTTCTTGTCTTCCATCTCCAATCTTTCGCTCCACGCGAACCTCCTCTATTTTCCGTCAAGCTCCTCCAATCCGTCCTGGATGCGAGCTCGAGTTCCGTCTAAACACGTCTTCATTTGCAATTGACCTGAAATCTAGGACTCAAATTGCAAATGTTAAATAACACGTGTTTTGTTATCATCAAAACAAATGATCGTGGTGCTCTAGCACCAACAAGGGAGACACGTCGTCTCCCTCCGCCTTCCTCCCTGATTCGGTCCCTATAAATACCCCCGTCGCTCCACCGTTCTTCCCGGCTCGGATCTGACGGAGAAAACCCCCAACTTTCCTCTCCTCTCACTCCGGCAGACGCCCACCAGCTCCGGCGGTTCCTCCTCCTCCTCTTCGCTCTGCCGCAATACCAGCAGCAGAGACTTCTTCCCCTGCTCTTCCCGCGCCACGCCGCACCCAGCTGGCGCCTCTCCGGCTCTCTGCTCGCCGCCGCCCCTTCCCCTGGGCATCTTCTTCTCCGGCGACAGTCGATACGACTGTCGCCCTGCTGCTCCCCCTTCGTCCCTGCAAGTAAGTTAGAACTACTTCCCTTCCTCTCCTCTTTCTTTCCCCGGTTTCAATTTGTTCAATTAAGCCCTCGACCGACCCTGACCATCGTCACCCCCTTCGTCTCCGGCCACCCTCCGGCGAGATGCTCCCATCGCTCCACAGCCTCACACGCCTCGCCGACCCTCACCGAACCTCCGCCTCATCACACTGAGCACCCCCCACCCCTCCACTGCCACTCCACACCTCCGTAACGCTCCCCCAAACAAACCCATTTCTCCGGTTGCAGTCCAACCTAGGGCTGCCGCCAGACACCACCTTGCGGCTTGCCGCACAGCTCCACACCTTCGTCGTGCCACGGCGAAGGTTCCCCAGTAGTTTGATCAGGCCGAGAGGCCATATTCGTGTCCGACAGGTTCTGAGGCTCGACCGCCATTAACGCCACATTGAAGCAGCTTCTCCCGCGCTCCAGGCTTGAGGACTCCAGGTCTCCAGCTGCTGCGGATTACGGGGATTCCTGCGAAGGCAGCCAGCCAGCAACCGACGCAAATCGAAGCTGCAGCTGCAGAAGCAAGGCCGCGATCTTCCAGCAGGCGCACGCGAGGAGAGGCCTCCGTTTAGTCCCACATCGGCACAGGTGAAGAAGAAGGACCGCGGAAGAAGAAGGAAGCTGAGGGAGACACTGTAGCAACAAGCGGTTTAAGTCGTCTGATTGGAAAATCAGACGACGTCCTGAAGGGAAAAGAAGAAAGAAGGAGAGACGACGTCCTGACAGGAAAAAGAAAAGAAGAAAGAAGGAGATCTGAAGAACAACAAAAGAAGGCGAGGCAGAGGAGAACACAGGGAAGAACTCAAAGAAGAAGAGCAGGAACAGCTGAAGGAAGAAGAAGAACATCACCACTGCAGATAAAGAAGAAGAGGATAACAGAAGATCTGAGACGAGGAGAAGCAAAGAGAAAAGAAGAAAAGACAACAAATTCTTTCTCTCTCTTTCTTTATCTTTATTTTTTGTAAAAGAAACATGTATATCTCTAGAATACAACTTGCTCCCTGAGTTCGACCTCGGGAACTCTTTTATTTTCCGAGTAAAAAATTTTTATATATTTGAAATGTTGGCAATAACTGGCTATACTACAACGCTATAACAATAAAACCCGGTTGCCGTCACCGTTTCAGGTGTCAGAAAAAGGTTTTAGATTTTTAGGAAAAAGACGGGTTGCCTCCTGTTAAGCGCTGAGTTTTACGCCATCGGCTGGGCGCAATAAGCTCAAAGGGAATGGAGGATATAAGATGCTTCAGCCAAATCAATAGAAGTCACATCAATGAACGGCTTGAGTCTCTGACCGTTCACGATGAAAGGTTCGGAATCGTGGCTGAGCGGACTGATTTCGATAGCTCCATTTCTAAAAACTTATCGGACTAAATATGGTCCGACCCACTTGGATCGCAGCTTTCCCAGGAAAAGTTTGAGTCGGGCATCAAAGAGTAGGACCTTCTGACCAGGATGAAAGATTTTTCTCGAGATATGCTTGTCGTGGAAGGCTTTAACCTGCTCCTTGTAGATTCGCGAGCTCTCATACGCGTCTAGGCGTAATTCATCGATCTCGCTGATTTGAAGTTTTCTGTGGGTTCCAGCCTTTGAAAAATCTAGATTACAGTTCCGTACTGCCCAATAGGCTTTATGCTCCAATTCTACAGGAAGGTGACACGCCTTCCCGTACACCAGTCTAAAGGGAGACATGCCTAACTGGGTTTTGTGGGTGGTCCTATAAGCCCACAATGCTTCTGGAAGTCGGGATGACCAGTCCTTCCTGTCAGGCCGAACAGTGACTTGCAGGATTTTCTTGATCTCCCGATTAGACAGCTCAGCTAGACCATTGGTTTGGGGGTGGTAAGGAGTAGAGATTCGGTGAGACACCCCATATTTGGTCATCAGTGACCTAAACTGAGCGTTTGTGAAATGGGTCCCCCCATCAGAGATTATAGCACGAGGAATCCCGAACCTTGAGAAAATGTTTTGATGAATGAATTTGAGAACGATTTTGTGATCACAGGTTCGGGTCGGTATGGCTTCAATCCATTTGGACACGTAATCCACAGCCAGCAGAATGTATTCGAAACCATCCGAAGCAGGAAAGGGGCCCATAAAATCAATCCCCCAAACATCAAAGATTTCTCATACGAGAATCGGCTGCATAGGCATCATGTCGCGATGGCTCATGTTGCCCATAGTCTGGCAATGACTGCACGCCTTGCAGTGAATGTACGCGTCTTTGAACAGTGTGGGCCAGTAAAAGCCGCACTGGAGGACTTTTGATGCGGTTTTATGCCCAGAGAAATGGCCACCACATGCCTGGTCATGGCAGAAAGAGAGGATATTGTTGAATTCCTCTTCCGAGACACATCTTCAGATGATCTGATCAGCACCTATGCGGAAGAGGTACGGGTCTTCCCAAATGTAATAATTGGCATCAGAGCGCAATTTGTCTTTCTTGGCCTTCGGCCAATCAGACGGGATCTGATGAGATGCCAAGTAATTTACTATATTAGCAAACCATGGAAGGCTAGTACCAACAGTCAGCAGGTGCTCATCGGGAAAATGCTCTGTGATGGGTCTGGACGGGTCAATTATTCCAGAAGGAAGGCGGGACAAGTGATCAGCTACCACATTTTGCTTTCCCGCTTTGTCGCAAATCTCAAGGTCAAATTCTTGCAACAGCAAGATCCATCGGATTAATCGAGGTTTCGCGTCCTTCTTTGCAAGGAGATGCCTCACAGTTGTGTGATCCGAGTAAATGATGACATGGGAACCCAGAAGATACGATCAAAACTTTTCAAGGGAAAATACCACGGCTAGCAGCTCTTTCTCCGTAACTGTATAGTTACGCTGAGCCTCGTCAAGTGTCTTGCTAGCGTAGTAGATGACCACGGGTTTCCCGTCAGCTTTTTGCCCCAGGACCGCTCCTACAGCGAAATCAGACGCATCACACAAGATCTCAAAGGGTTGAGACCAATCAGGGGACTGTAGGATCGGGGCCTGGGTGACTCCGTCACGTAGGGCCTCAAATGCTTGAGTGCATTCCTTGGAAATTTCGAAAGGTACATCCTTGGAGAGAAGAGTGGTCAGGGGGCGCGCGATTTTTGAGAAATTAGGGATAAATCGACGGTAAAAACCAACATGCCCCAAAAAAGATCGGATGTCCTTGATAGAGCTAGGCATAGAAAGGTGAGAGATCGGATCAACCTTAGCTCGGTCAACTTGGATGCCTTTTTCCGAGATTGAGTGCCCCAGGACAATTCCCTCAGGCACCATGAAATGGCTCTTTTCCCAGGAAAGAACCAAATTCACCTTGATGCATCGCCTGAGTATTTGGACCAAGTGTTGGAGGCAATCATCAAAAGATTCTCCAAAAACTGAAAAGTCATCCATGAAGACTTCCAGAAAATCACCTACCATATCTGAGAATATGGCAAGCATGCACCGCTGAAAGGTAGCAGGTGCATTGCAAAGACCGAAAGGCATCCTTCGGAAAGCGTAAGTTCCGAAGGGGCAGGTGAATGTGGTCTTTTCTTGGTCCTCAGGATGGATTTCCACCTGGTTATAACCGGAGTACCCATCAAGAAAGCAGAAGAACCTATTTCCCGCTAGTTTCTCGAGAATTTGATCAATGAAAGGTAGTGGGAAATGATCCTTCTTCGTGGAGGCATTGAGTCGGCGGTAATCTATACAAACTCTCCACGCATTGGATAATCGAGTAGGAATGATTTCTCCGGTCTCAGTCGTTATGGTGGTGAGTCCTGCCTTCTTGGGCATGACCTGAATTGGGCTCACCCAACGACTATCGGAGATCGGGTAGATGATCCCGGCATCTAACCACTTGATGATCTCCTTTTTCACGACCTCCTGTAGATTGGGGTTCAAGCGTCTCTGCATTTCACGAGAAGGTCGTGCGCCCTCTTCTGAATAGATATGATGAGTACAATAAGAGGGACTTATTCCAGTCAAATCATCAAGAGTCCACCCGATGGCTCTGCGATGTTGCTGGAGGACAGCAATCAGACGGGATTCCTATTCAGGATTGAGGTTGGAATTGATAATCACAGGAAGGGTCTGATTAGAACCCAAAAAGATGTATTTCAAGTGAGCAGGAAGTGGCTTCAGTTCGAGGGTGGGGTTATCAGCAGCAGCGGGTGGTTCAGTATAGATGTGAGGTTCAAGGGTAGGAGTTACTGGGTTGTTTATATCTGGATTCGAGTCCTTAGTTTGCGGGTCAAGATCTTTCTGCGGTTGATGAGGTATAATCAGGCCATTCTGGAAGTGTGTTTCATCAACCAAAGCCCTAACGTCACAAACTTGTTCAATGACACCGCAATTGATTCCTTGTTGGGCCTTAAATATATCAATTTTCAGAGTTTGATTCCCAAATTTGAGCTCTATTTGGCCCTCCTCACAGCTAATGTTGGCTCTCGCAGTAGCCAAGAAAGGTCTCCCTAAAATGATTGGTGTATCCCTAGGGTTTTCAGGTGCATCCATGTCTAAGACTATAAAGTCTACAGGAAAATAAAAATCCCGCACTCTCACACTAACATCCTCGAGAATCCCTTTTGGTGACTTTATAGATCGATCTGCTAATTGTAATTTTACCTCGGTTGATTTTAACTCAGGTTCTTCTAGATGGTCAAGTAAGGATGTGGGTATCAGATTTATGGATGCGCCTAAGTCTAGCAAAGCTCTATCAAATTCGGTATCACCTATCTTGCAGGAAATCAGGGGAGTACCAGGGTCTTTAGCCTTGGGTGGGAGTCTGCATAAGATTACAGAGTTGGCTTGCTCTGACAGAACAATTGGACTCCCGCTCTTGGTTCGCGGCTTACGCTGGGGTGTACACACATTCTTTAAGAATCGTGCGCAAGCCGGTACGTGGTGGATTGCATCCATCAAGGGGATGTTTATGTGGACCTGCTCAAAGAGCTTGACCAGGTCCTCCTCAGGTGCCACGGGCTTGGTGGTCTTCTTTCCCTTGGTCAAGGCCTCGGGAAATGGGATCTTGGTTTCTTCTTCTAGGATAGGTCCAGGTTTTGGATCTGGGATAGGGGTGGGAATGTCCTGGATTACTGTCCTAGGCTCGGGATCACTACCAGGCTTGGAGTGGTTTGGATGAGGTGGGTCTTGTGTTTCCTTACCACTATGGGTTGTTACGGAATTAAGTCCTGCCTGGTTTTGGTTGGGATTGGGTAAGATGGGTTGCTGCTGGTAACCTGCAAAAGAGGTGGAGGCCTCTATCCCGTCTGGTGAAGGAACAGAGGGGGCCTGATAAATCATATGGGCATGGCCCGGGTTTGGGTTCATAACGTGCCGCTGGGTTGGCACGTTATTTGGATTAGGAAGAGGTTGGGAAGGAAGTGTGCCTGGCTGGCGAGAATTTGCCAACTAGGCCAATTGGTTCCGGACCTCTGTAATCTCGTCCTTGTGTTGCTTTTGAATAGCCACATTCGTTCTTTGAATGTCAGCCAGAGTCTGAAGGATTAGGGACATTGGATCCCGATTTGGCCCTGATGGATAAGTAGGGTTGGGCCGAGGCTGAGGCGGCTGGTAAGGACGAGGGGGTTGTGGGCGGGGTTGAAAGAGTGGTCTTTGGGTTTGGGAATTTCCCGCCCACTGAAAGTTGGGATGGTTTCGCCATCCAGGGTTATAGGTGTTGGAGAACGGGTTGTTTTGGATGGCGTTGAGGTCCTCGCAGGTCTGAGGAACCTCCAGAGAGTCAGAGAAAGAGGGAATGGAATTCCCCGGGTTGGTATAGAGAGGATCGGATGGACCTCTGGTTAGAGAATCAGATGGTGGATATGGATCCATCCTAGGAGAAGATTGATGGAGAATATTTTGCACAATTTCCCTTGTGGAAGGAGGCTGTGCAAAGGGGTTATGTGCAGAGGTGGCTCACTGCAGGTACTGAGTCAGTTCATCCACCTTCGTTTCAATAATCGAGACCTTGTCCAATCGACTGGCCATTAATTCCAGGTCGACTGATGCGGACAGGCCCTGTGTCTCATGTGCTCCCCTAAGATTCGTCGATGCGCAGGTATTCGACCTGTCGAATAATCCCATGGAGTCATTGTTGATGGAGTTCTCGCACATGTTTTCGAGAATCTCCCACACGGTGTCCTCATGTTGACCCATGATATTTCCTCCGCATGTTGCATTGACGAAAAGACGGATATCCTCACGGAGTCCCTGGTAAAAACATTGGACCTGTTCCCATTTAGGAACTCCGTGATGGGGGCACTTTCTCATGAGATCCTGAAAACGATCCCATGCCTCATGGAGAGGTTCCCCTGATTGCTGAGTGAAGTGAGTAATCTGATGGCGCAAGGCGTTGGTCCGACCAACGGGAAAGAACTTTTTCAAAAACTCGGATTGAAGTTCTTCCCAAGTGTTGATCGGCCGGGTCTGAGTCTGATACCAATGGGCGGCCTTGTCCATAAGAGAAAAGGAGAACATCTTCATGAGAAGAATATCCCGATTTTGCACATCTGACCCAAAAGTTTGGGCCAGATGTTTTAGTTGTTTGATATGCTGGAAGGGATCTTCGGAATTAAGCCCATGAAATTTAGGTATAGCATGAATCATGTTGGGCTTCAATTCGGAATCAGGTCCTCCAGTCGAGATTCTGACCCGAGGCTCAATGGCCACCGCAGCAGGATTATAGTGGTCTCGCATCATAGGACGCTGCGATGGGTGCACGAAGTTTTGGAAGAGGTCATTGAGTCGCTGGAGCTGATGCTCCAGATTGTTTTCCTCCTCAACTGGCTAAGCCATGATGGGGGAAGAAGAAGAACTTGGTTCTGAATCAGAAGAGAGAATAATGTGAGGGGGTTGCTGTACAAACACGGGCGTCGAGGCTTGGCCTTGACGAGAGTGAATTTCTAAAGGAGGTCTTATGGGTGGTCTTAAGGACCTCCTACCGTACATGCATTGCTGGAAGAGATGAGTTCAGAAGGTGCTGGACCCAATCAAGACACCCAAAAATGTGTTGGGTGACTATAGAGGTGCGGGGCAGATGGACCCCTTGATCAGAAAGATCGTCCACCTGAAAATTACCTGGGCAACCAGAGAGGGTGAGTCCCGCAAAGACCCCTACACAGTAGAGCGTCCCCACGGGTTACAGGGTTTCCCCCACCCAACCTCTCTTGTCACTGCGATTCCAGGTAGACCAGAATGGGGATCGTGACCTCTTAAGTCTACCAATTTTAGTTTAAGATCAAGGTGCTTAAGGTTTCATTTGAACTCTTAGGTGTTTTTGTGAACAAAGTGGCCCAATTCTAAGGTTGGTTTACCCAAGGGGTCGACTTCACCTCTTGTTCTTTTGAGAGCTTTTGGGTCCTTTCTTTTTAGGGTTCAAATGTTTAGAGAGCCATTTGCTTAGGGTTTCTCTTGTGTAGATTTTTTTCAAACAAGGTTTAGGTACACCTCTTTTTGGGAAGATCTTTTCTTTATTAATAGAAGGTGTGTCTCTAAAAATCCTAGCTTTTGACCTTATGTTGGCTCTACTTGGTCCATTTAACTCTTTGTTTGGGTAATTAGGGCTCAGGCAAGGATGTGTTAGCCCCTAATCACCATTAAAACTGTGTGCAGGAATAATAGTTTCTGAGAATACGCCGCTATTACTATGTATAAAGACAGTTATGCCTATTTCTTTTCTTTTTCTTTAAAATTTTAGGGTTTAATAGGAAGTTACTTGTCCTTGGAGTGGCTGTGGTGCGGCTGCGTCTTTTTGTTTCTTTCTATACCTGCACAAAAGAGAGGAGAGATTATTAGAAACTTACAAATAGAAATTTTATTACTTCTAGAATAGCCGTTGCTCCCCGGCAACGGCGCCAAGTGATAACGGCGTTGTGACTAGGTTTTGTTGTTTTGTTATAGAAATTACGTTGTAGTACAGATAGTCATTGCCATTATTACAACTTTTACTCGGAAATGAAAGTTCTCCCGAGGTCAAACTCAGAGAGCAAGTTGTATTCTAGAGGTACGAAGTTTCTATTACAAAAAAAATAAAGAGAGAGAGAGAGATTTGTCTTGTTGGCTTCTTCTTCTCTTCTTTCTCGTCTGTCTTCTTTTCTCTTTTCTTTGAGTCTTCAGTTTTCTTCCTTCTTCTTATTCTTGCTCTGTTCTTCTCTTCTTGTTTTCAACTTGCCTTCTCTTTTGTTCTTCTTCTTCTTCTCTTTCTTTTTCTTCTCGTTCTTCTTTCTGTCCGTCTCTTTCTTTTTCTTCTCCCTTGCGGTCTTATTCTTCTTTTCTTCTCCTTCTTCTTTGCCTTCAGAGCGTCGTCTGATTTTTCAATTAGACGACTTAAGTAGCTGCTGCTACAGTGCGTCTTTTCTTGTTCTTTCCTCCGTGGCTTTCTTCTTCTTCTTCCTCTAGCAATCCTTCTTCCGGCCTTCTCTTCTTCTTCACCTGTGCCTGCACACTCAAAGTTCGATCAGAGGGCAAAACCTACTCTACCCTCCCCCGCGTCTCTCTCTCTCAGAATCCACTCATAGGATAGCTCTCCCAGAGCTGCCGGGTAGTCGGGTACGCGGGTCGCGCCCGGGTCCAGGCCCACCGGCTTGTGGTGGTGGGCGAGGAGTGCAGGACGGGTAAACGGGTCGGGCCAGGTCCGTGGGGCGTGGTCGCGGACGAGGCCGGCTCGAGCAGGTGAGAGGGACCTCACCCCGTGCTCAGGCGGCAAAGAGCCTAAGGCACGTTTTGCCTTTATGTGGGTGTGGACCTCTCAAAAGTTCCGAGGTGGGACTAAATGTCCCACCCCAATTGGGCACCCGCCGCTGAGGGAGCTGCAGGCAGATGCAGCAGCTGTGGGGCTTTCTCCCCAACTGCACAGGCCTGGGCGACTGCGTGGCTGCGAACCGCGCGTCCTGGCGAGTCGAACCTGGGCGAAGCGCGCCTGCAGCTGCAGGTGAGAAAGAGCTTCACCGGCTCAACAATGGCGACGGAGGGCGAGCAACCTGTCCACAGAAGAACGACCTCTCGGCCTAATCAGACAAGCGGAGAACCTTTGCCGTGGCACGGCGAAGGCGGTGTGGGGTCTGGCAAGCCGTGGGGCGGAGCGTAGAGGCTGCCCTAGGTCAAACTGTAGCGCGGGAAATGGGTTTGTTCGGGGGGTCTGCAGGTGGCGAGTGGCGGGAAATGGTAGGGCGGAAGTTGATCAGGGTGAGGAGGCGGAGGTTCTGTGAGGGTCGGTGAGTCGTGTGGGGTGGTGGAACGACGGGAGCGAGTCGTCGGAGTTTGGCCGGAGATGGGGAAGGTGAGGGCGATTAGGCGCGGTCGAGGGGTGGTTATGCAAATTACAGTAAGGAAAAGAAAGAGGAAAGATTGTACCTACTCGGAGGGACGAGGGGGGGCCGGAGCAGGGCGACAGTCGTATCGACTGTCGCCGGAGAAGAAGGTGCCCAGAGAAAGAGGGCGGCGGCGAGGAGATAGCGGGAGAGCGCGCGCTGGGTACGGCGCGACGCGGGAAGAGGAGGTGAAGGCAGCCCTGCTGCTGGTAGTGCGGTAGAGCGACGAGGAGGAGGAGGAACCGCCGGAGCAAGGGGGCCTCTGTCGGAGTGGGAAGAGAGGAAAGGGGGGGGGGGATTTCTCCGTCAGAACCGAGCTGCCGAGAGCGGCAGAGCGTCGAGGGTTTTTATAGAGGCAGAAACAGAGAGCAGGGCGGAGGGAGACGACGTGCCTCCCTCGCCAGAGGACACCGGAGATGGAGACCCATACCGTCCGTGCGTTCGCAAGGGCGGTATGGGCGATTGTAGCGATCAGGGGGGTGTTCCTGCGACGGCATGGTTCTCAATGTAGGTCAAAATGGGTTCCTATGGCCAAATTGAAGGTTCTAAACCCTATAGATTATTTTTCTACGAATTGTAGAGGGTTTATTCGATTTTTTTTCTTTGCCTCAAACCTCGTGAATTGAAATGGGTTTGTTTTAGGGTTACAGATTGTCATTTAATTCCTTGGAGTTGCTGTAGCCCTTATCAGATCAGATCATCCCACTTCCCTTCTTATTAGGTTTGTTTGACCCGTGTTTGGACCCTGAATTACCCTGCTTGCAGATTGTGCTGGTAAAATTGAATTTTTTCCCCTTTGTTTCTGTTTTCTTCTTAAACTCAGAATTCTCTGAGTTAAGCCTTTCCTTGAGTTATGTAGGAGCTTTTATCCTTTGTATTAGGTCAAAATGAGCTAGTTATGGCTCATAATGAGGTTCTCATCAGGAGGGCGAAACCTGAAACACGCAAACGGCCCCGCAGCCACGTAAAAAAGGTCTAGGGAGGTTCGCCAGAGCGCGGCGAGTGCGGTGCGAGGGTCAGCGTGGTGCGAGAGTTCCTGTGGCCGTGCGCCTAGGGCACTCTGCATGCGTGAGAGTGGGTGTGTTCGGGGGGTGGTCTGGAGGTGCTAGGTGGTGAATGGAGGGCGGATTCGGTGTCAGTGATGTGGTGCGGAGCTTAAGGGGTAGCTGGCGAGGCGGATGGAGGCGTGGAGTGGCGAGTACGCCTCACCGGAGGGCAGTCGGAGATGGAGAAGGTGGTGATGGATAGTGGTGGTCGGTGGGTTGAAATAGTAAATTAGGAAGGGGGAAATAATAAGGAGAGAGAGGGGAGAGATTTTACCTACCTAATTGACAAAGAGGGAGGGAGGTGGCGCTAGACGCATACCTACCGGTGCCATAGACGAAGGAGCCCAGAGGTGAGTAACAGCGGCGAGGAAGAGGTCAGGAAAGCGCCAGCTGGTGCGGCCTGACTCGGGAAGACGAGGCGGAGTGGGCTCTGCTGCAGGTGTGGCCGCAGAGCGACGAAAGGAGGAAAGGGCCACCGGTGCCTGCAGGAATTTTGTCCACGGGTAGAGGAGACGAAATTGGGGAGGGAACCTTGGCCAAATCAGGCTTGGAGTGGACGGCAGCCCCTGCCGCTCCTTATAAAGGTGTTGGCGAGGGGAGAGTCTCGAGAGAGCAGCGTGGGGGAGCTGCCGGAGATGAACAGAGTTGGAGACCCATGCCTTTCGTGCATTCGCACGAGAGGCATGGGCAGCCGCAGGTCACAAGGGAGGGTCCCTGCGACAGAGGACGACGCAGGGAATCCCCCGCTCGTTCCTGAGAGCAGCTACCTTACCTTGCGCGGCACCATCCTCCGCGCAAGGTCGTCGGAGGTATGGTGCTTGCACAGGGTGGCAGGGAGGACCGTTCTACAAAGAACGAAGGGAAAGATAGGGGGCCAAATGCAAGGCTTTGAAAAGATAAGGGTCAAAAAGTAATTTAAGAGGACCAATTTGTAAAGTCGGTCAAAATGATCTTCACCTAGGCCCAAATTTTTGTACCAACCTAATTTGAACCTAAGGAATGCAATAGTGTAATTTGATTTAAGGTTTGACCACGTTTGATCAGTCAATTTGCGTAAAAACCCAAATTAGGTTAAAATTTGGGCATGGTTATCAAATCAGGTCAAAATAGGTTGCAAAGGTCAAATTGAAGGTTCTAAACCCTAGGGAGTATTTTTCCATGATTTTTAGAGGGTTTAGTTGATTTTTATTCTACCTAGAACCTCGTAAATTAAAGTGGGTTTATTTTTAGGGTTACAGAATGTCATTTAATTTCTAGAAGTTGTTATAACCCTTTTCAGATCAGATCATCCCACTTCCTTCCTTATTAAGCTTATTTGGCCTGTGTTTAGACCCTTAGATACCCTGTTTGTGTATTGTCTTGGTAAAATTACAGTTTTACCCCTCATGACTTATTTTATCCTTCAATTCAGACTTCTCTGAGTTAGGCTTTTCTTTAGGTTTTGTAAGAGTTTCTTCACACTTATTTAGATTAAATTGTGCTAGTTAGGGTTAATGATGAGGCTCTCATCGTTCAACAAATAAAATTTATATCGGAATAGAAATCCCGGGTTGAACTCAGGGAGGCGAACATTTGATTTAAAAATACGTGTTTGTTTTATTTGCCACAAAGCAGAATAATTGATTAGGAACTATCGATCTATTTACAATAAATAGAAGAGAGAGAAAGAAAATATTATAAACAAAAACCCAAATGAGATGTAGAATGAACATGGAATTGATTAACAACAAGATTATTCATTATACTAAACATTACGACTAAAAAGCGGGAAAATTATTACACTAGAAAGCAATAAATCTACTCTATAAAGCAGTAAAAAGAATGGGAGAGAGATATCCTCCTCGACGGTCCCTTGGAGGACGAGCCGGACGGGACAACGCCTGGAAGGAGGATGGAGTGGGAAGAAGGAGGCTAAGGCAGGAGGAAGGAGAACGGGGCAGCATGTCATCATTGTCGTGGGATCCGCTTCTGAAGTAAGAGCAAAAATTTGACTTTATCTCGCGAGAAGCATCCCGGGTGTGGGACAAGCTTCTCTTGAGCTCTGGAGAGGGAGAAAAGAGAAGGAAGGGATGAGAATTTCGTGTTGAGGGGTCTCCTTTTATAGTTGCAACGAGTGAGGGCAATTTGGTCATTTAAATCTCAAAACATTAAATAAAGGGTATTTAGTGACAGATAAAACTGTCGCTAAAGCCCCATCGTGGGCGTAGTGGGGCGCTGCCCACACGACTGCTCGCCTCCACGCGTGTAACGCGTGCTCCACGTTCAGCTGATCCTAGCCGCCCGATCGTGAGATCAGACGGCTTATCTCGCGTCTCCGCCCGCCTTCTCTACGTGCACTTGCCGCGTCTGATCCCGCGTTACGTGTGGGCGTCTAATGCTGCGTCAACGATATTGCGCGCGCGTGACTGCTTGATTGCGATCCGACGCTCCTCGCGCCTGCTCGCCCGCGCTTGCTTGCCCGCTCACCACGATTCGAACCTGCACCAGCGCCTCAGTTAAGCACTCTCGCCCACTGCGCTACGCGCGCGGATGGGAGAGCGCTTAACTTAAGCGTGGATGCATCCCAGCCGTTGGATCTTGATCCAACGGTGGGGAAACGTTGATGCGGATGCCTTCAACGGGTGAGTGCGGATGATTGGGCAGTCGGGATGGCGCCACGTGGTGCTGTTACGAACGCGGCCTCAAGACGATTTTTAAGACGTCTGGGAAGTGGCCCAGACGTCTGACCAGACGTCTGGAACCCTTTCCAGACGTCTGGTATTTAATTCTTGCAGCGTACGGGGTTGCATCTGCGCGCATGCGTGCGCAGACCTGCACCGTCGCTCTCTTCCCTCTTTTTCCCTCTCTTCTCCTGCAGAGCGCGGCGCCTCTCTCTCTCCCTGCGCGGCCTTAAAAGCCCCCTCTCCCTCTCCCTCACCCTCATCTCCTCCGTGTCCCTCTCCTTCGTCTCCCAGCCAGTGCAAGAGCGCGAGCGAGCGGCGGCAGCAGCGACCGCGGCAAGTGTGCGGGAGGAGGTGTTGCGCGAGGGAGGAGACGCTCGACCGTGAGGGCTCAAGCTTGCCGAGGCAGCTAAAGCCAACCGGCGGGGGAGCAGCGGGCGTGGAGTGTCGCAAAGGAGCTGCTGCAGCTCGAGCAGCAGGCGGACGGGGCGCGGCACGGCCGTGCGTCGCGGGAGGAGGGCGAGTTGAGCTCTGATTCTGGAAATTTTTCCAGGATCAGACGTCTGGGCTTACAACCAGACGACTGTGAAGACGTCTGGAGGACTGCCCTGACGTCTGTCAAGTAAGATATTTCTACCTTCTTCCTTTTTCGCGTGTACGGCCATGCGACCGTCCGCCGGGCCTTCGTCTGCGACTCGTCGTACTGAGAACAGGTGTGGGTGCGTGCAGGTTCTGCTCGGGAGGGTGCGAGGGCTCGCCATCCCACGTGAATCGGACGTCTGGCCGCAGTACCAGACGACGGGAAGGACTTCCAGACGTTCGGGGTGACCATCAGACGTCTGGGAACTAAGCCAGATGCCCCCGCAGGCTTCTGGATGTCTGAGGGACCACACAGAACGAAAGTACGCTCTGACCCACATTTTAAGACGTATGGAAGAGGTTCCAGACGTCTGATTTTGGGCAGTTTCGTCGTTTTCGACCCGTTTAGGGCCCGTTCGGAGTCCATTTTCCATGTTTCGAGTTACGTTCTTTCCAGAATAAAATCCTCTACCTGTTTACAGTAATTATATACCATTCTGAGAAACTCCTTGTGTTTGATCCTTGTGTTAGGACCACATTCCATTGTAGTCTTGGGGATTGCGGAGGCGCGCGGGATTTCCGACCATGCCCCCAGTACTCCTGTTGTAGCTGGTAGAGTGGCTTTTAATTTACTTAATCAAATTTGTTACAATTGTGGAATAATTAATAGAGTCTAGGGCACTGCATGAACCCTAGGACTGAGAAACTAAATTGAATGATAGATCCTAGGGTACGGCATGAATCCTAGGACTGGAAAACTAGTGATATGTATATAAATATTGCAGTCTTGGAAAGGTGGAAAGGAAATAATAGCTGCCTGTAAATTGATTTAACTGCTGCCTGTTATAAAGGAATAAATGTGATTGAGAATATGGGTTGTATGAACATAAAACTGGAACGGTGAAACCTAAATGTGCTGAGTTAAAAGAGTTGGAACCCTACGGGAAATTAGGAATAGAACTCCTGGAAAGAGAATGGATGGAACTGAGAAAGAAAGACGTGGAAGTGTGTTGTCTCTTGGGTACGTGGTACCAAAGAGAGCACACCTTACCTCTTAGTGTAGAGGGGAGCTTGCCGCCCTCAGGTTGAGACCGAGGTGGGTTTGGCCACTGTACACCGACTTGCTGGCCCTCGCGTACGCAATACCGAGGAGAGCTACTAGTGTAGGGAGAGCACTAGCTACCCCACGGGCCCCGGGGTTCTGCTAGCCTCCTACACCGACTTGTTAGGCCCACTGGGCAAACCAGGGTAGTCAGGCTAGGGTGCGCGGACTGTGGAGGGGTTGGACCCCTGTTACTGAGGGGGCTCTGCCCTATACTGGTTCCGTGTTGTGCTTTGGGTGCACCCGTTAACGGAAACGACTGACCGCATGCCAATGCGGGGTAGCTACCCGTGTGTTTATCGCGTGTGCCGTAGTCACTGTTACGTCTGTCAGCGACCCTGGGGTGGTTGACTGAGAGTAGGATCACCACGGGGGACTCTCCTGACCAGGAGAGCACCACGTGTTACTTCTACTTTTCGGAAAAGACTGCAATCAAGATCGTTCCCACGAGGAACATTCGAGATCAAGTGAAGGATCTGAGAAATAGATAAATTGTGAAATAATAAAAAGACGTAAATAAAGGAAGAAAGAAAATATAACAGCTACTGTACACTCTACTACTTCTTTAGTTTTAGTTGCCACTCTACTCAGCATTTCGCTGACGTGTTACACTCGTTACTTTTCAGGACCAGGTGTTGAGCAGCCAGGGTCAGCAGCTGCAGAGGACGTTGGGCCGAGTAGGGTCCAGTAGAGTTACCGCAGTTCTTTTGTACCCCTTTTGTTCCACTGTAGTGAGTAGTTCTTGTTACTCTCTGTACTTCTTTACTTGTAACTTCATGTTATGTTATAATTGTTGTTCTGCTGTTATGGTGGTATATACTGTACTAGTTCCTTTTCTTACTGCTATATTTTGTTACTACTAGTTATATTCATGCTGAATGTGGTTTATTTTACTGCTCTTTTGGTTACTTCCTCGTTGGACGACTAGGTCCTGGGATTAGTCGAGTCGGTCCGGTTCTCGTGTCTCGTAGGGACTCAGGAATCGGGTCGTTATAGGTGCCATCTTGGCCATCCATCTTCTAGATAATGTAGATGGTGCCACGGTTATCGGATTGAGTCAATTTTCGCGTCGTTAGGTTACGATTGTCGATCCGAATTCATCTGTGCGGTCAGATTTGTCGTTTGAAGTGCAGATTCACACCATATTGGCCCTTGCTCTTCTAGGGTTCCCCAGTCTCTATCTGATGTTACAAATGTTTGATTAGGGCGATCTCGGAGTCGTTGAACTCCAATCGTCGCCCTAATCACACCTGTACGATTGGATCTTTGATCCGAGGTGCTGATAAAAATTTTGCTCTGTCCCTACACATAAAAGGAGACAATTAGCCTCCATTTTATTCAAACTAATCTAAATGCAAGATGATGTATGTTATGCAATATTTATAGTATACAATGCAATTCTATGCTTAAGACCATGCATAAATAGACATCTTATGCAATGTAAACATGTTTACATCAAAGTCTAACGAATCTTTAAATGAGATGAACACTAGGTTCACTCTCATAGTAAATAGTTTAAAAGCTTTAGGTAAGACCTTCATCAAGGGAGAGCTTCAAGGAAAGCTACTCCGTTCCCTTGGACCGGAATGGGAGCAAAAGGCCACCGCCATCGAGGAGGCGAACGAGATGGAGGAGCTCAACATGGAAGATCTCCAAGGCAATCTAATGGCCTACGAGACAAAGCTGAAGCAAAAGAAGAAGGATACACCAGAGCCAAAATCGAAGAAAACCCTCGCATTCAGAGCCACATCAGATAGCGAGGTAAATTCCAATGACAAAGACTTTAAGTTTTTACTTAAAAAGTTTTCCAAGTTTTGTAGGGAATCAAAGAAAGAAAAGGAGAAGAAGGAAAGCCTAAGACATTACTACCACTGCAACGAGAAAGGGCATCTACGACCACAATGCCCACTTCTCAAGAAGGAGAAGAAGAAGGAAAAGGAGAAGTCTAAGAAGAAGGTGTTCCAAGCAACGTGGGACAACTCAAGCTCGGAGGAAGAAGAAGAGAATCCCCAGGAAGAAATCGCCTGCATGGGCTTCATGGCGATAGAGGGCGACAACGAAAGCGACTCCGACAATGAGGTACATTCCGATTTACAAGATGCTTTTAATGAGTTTTTTGAAGTTAGTAAATCACTTAAGGTAGAAAATAAAAATATTAAAAGGAATCTTAGTTTTCTTAAAAGTGAAAATGAAAGATTAGAAATAAAACTCAAGCATCTAAAAGCTAGTCCTAAGAATAATAACTTGTTATTAGAAAATAAAGATTTAATTGATGAAAATAATAAGTTGATTGAGGAAAACATTTGTTTAAAAATTGAAATTTCTAGCTTAAAAACCAAGATGCATGCTATTGCAGGTGAACTTGCATGTCTTAGGGAGAAATCAAATAATTTGATAAATAAGGTAGATAACTTATATAGCCCTAAGGTTGAGAAAGGATCTCCGTCAAGGAGACCCGCTAACAGATCCGGATCCAAGCTCACTTGGATATCAAAGAAAAAATTGGAATCTTGTTTTGTAGGTTTCAAAGGTGACTATAATACAAGAGATTGGACCTACAAGCTCAAGAACGGTCAACTCGAGTTGGGAGGACCAAAGAGTAGACCAAGAAGAAGGACAAGAAGACCGATGAGACGGTGAACAAATGAACAACCCGCCGCACGTCGACCGCTAGATTGGAGACTGGCGCCAATGCCCGGGCCTCCAAGCTACGGATGGGAGCCCCATCTGATATGGCACCACCACCTCCATTTGGGCCATTCTATTAGCCATGGTAGGTGAGGTAACCATTAACCCTATCTTTTTATCATTAGCACATAGATAGGGGAGTTAAAATTATTAGCTATTTGTCAATCATTAAGGGGGAGATCTTATAAAGTTAGCTATATTTCTTTTAGAAAGGGGGAGAAAAATAATAGCTATCTTGTTGTTACAAAAAGGGGGACGACATTACTCTTGTTAAAAGAATTTCAACCAAATTATAGAAGAGCATGTTTTAAGGGAGAGTTATAGGAAATTTAAAATTGATAAAAACCTTTTTGATAATGTCAAAAAGGGGGAGGATTTTATGCTTTATTATTTATGATTTTGTCATCATCAAAAAGGGGGAGATTGTTTGTGCTAGAGCACCACAATCGTTTATTTTAATGATAACAAAACATGTGTCTTTTAACATTTGCTTTTGAGTCTTAGTTTTCAGGTCAAATTGTAAATGGAGACAGGTGTTTAGACGGAGTTCGAGCTCACATCCATGGCGGATTGGAGGAGCTTGACAGAGGAGGAGGAGCTTCGCGAGGAGCGAAGGCTTGAAGAAGAAAGGAGATGAAGAATATGATAGATTTCATTTTATCTTGTTCTATATACTTTTGTTTCGTCGTTGTGCTCTTTATTTTTGTCTTAGATCTTATGTTAAAGAGCCTCAAAGGATCCTTAAAGTAGTCTTAGGAACACCTGCACTACCCTAGGATACTTAGGTTTTCTATACATAACTTAGAAAACCAAAATATGGATCAGACAACCTTTTCAGTCGTCTAATCTTAATTTCAGATGTTTGATAAAAACTTTTAAGACGTCTGACTGTTGACTCAGACATCCGATTATTTAGACTAGACTTAGTTAGTTCTGTCTGATGGAATCAGACGTTCTGACCTTAGTCCAGATGTCTGATGCCTTTGCCAGACCTCCAATTAGTGGACCGCTGGCTTCCTTAGCAAGCATTGAAGAAATGACCATTAGCCTCGTATCAGACGTCGGTAGAGGACCCCAGACGTCTAATACATGATCGTTTTGCCTCGGCTGACCCAAAATCTCTTCTTAGAGATTTTCTAGCCTTTGTACTCCCTTGGGAATCCATTTCCACAGACAAATAGGTTTTTAGACGTCCAGACCTTATGCCAGATGTCCTGTGTGTCGTCTGATGGACTTTCACTAGAACCCTGTTTCGATCTTATTCAAGTCAGGAAGGAAACCCGCCTAAAATCAGACGTTTGACTTAGATCCCAGACGTCTTAAATTAGTTTTCCAGACGTCTGATGCCAGGACCAGACGTCTGATGACCCTGTCAGAATCATGATTAATTATGACTACGGCCTGATTTGCCTTGGATTTGCACCCAACGACTATGAAAGCCTTCCAAGGCCTTCCAAAGACTTCTTAGGCCCTCTATAAATAGAGGAGAACCCTTGCCACCCAAGACACACCCTTGCTAGAATATTTCCACTTACTTATGTCAAAAAGAAGTAGAAGATCAAATAGACGAAGCTTTAGCTCTACAAGCACTCCCTTCACCTAAGAGCTTCATCCTGCTGTGCACCCACTCACCCGCCAACGTTACGAGAGCGCTGTTGTGCCAAAGCGTGGTTCATGCATTCGCGTCGTCATATTGTCGCACTTCCACCAAAGGGAAGTTTCCTAACTCCTATAGAAGCTAGGATTAAATATTTGAGGCTCTATAGGATTATTGTATTTTATACTGTCTTTGGTTTGGTATTCGCTTTGTGAATTCCCGTCTTCTTCGGGAGACAAATTCGTTCTTGTGAAGAGAAGGGGTGTTGAGGTACACTACCCTCGGTCCAAGTAGTGTGGTTGGAATTGAGGTTCAGTCACCCTCGTTTAAGTGACTGGGTTTAGTGGATTCGACCGACTAGGTCGATCGGGAAATCCTAACTCGAGGGGGTTAGGTGGTGGTTTTCACCCGGTTTGAGTTTCCACCTAAAAATACTTGTGCCCTTTGTGTGATTGGTTATTTTGTGGGATTGTCTATTTTAATTCCGCAATTTCCTTTTATTACGTCATGCTGATCTCACCCCCTCCAAGTAGGTAAATAACAGGTCGATCCTGACCGTCCAGCCCCTTCACCCTTAATCTGCGGCTGCTCTCCAATGGAAGCTTCGTAAGAATTGTCGTGTAGCCTCACCACCTTGCGCATATCCCATCTAGAAGCTAGGATTCAACTTGACAGCATCCCGCACCCTCTCCTCTCATCCTCACTGCCTAAGCCCTATTTAATTAAGCTCACTAGTGCGGTGAGTGTCCGCACTGCCTACTCTACTTAAGCACACCCTCTGCTCGCGTGCACGTGATCGCTCCCTCCTCCTTGAGTGATCCCTTCGTCTAGTCTCCAACTACTAGTGACAGAAGTGGCTTCCCTCCTCCAATTCGTCGCTGTAGTGACCAGCTGCAGGCCAGGGATCCCATTCCTCGCTGGAAATCTTCCTCATCCCCCTTCGTCGCTACAGTGATGAGCTGCAGCCCAAGCATCCCATTCCTCTACTTAGCTAGGATTTTCAATGCTTTCATAGATTAGATTTATTGCTTTATAGGATAGGATTAATTAGTGAACTGATTGATAGATTAGATTAGTCTAGGAGTAGATTAGAATAAATTTGACTTCGCTATCTTTGATCAATTCAGATTAGAGAGGTAATTTCCCGTATTCATATCGATTTCCCGATCTCCCCCCTCATCTCACTGTACACTTTCACCGACTTCCACTCGTTTTTTACCAATCACCCACCCATCAGAGCATCAAATCAGATCTGATGTCCTTGGGCATTCAGATCAGATTTGAGCGCTCACAATCCACTTCAGGGACTCTCCATCTGTCCCATCTTTTTCACAAGGTCCCTCCATTGGTTTTGAATGAAGATCTGATGATTTGGGTTTGTTTTTAGTGGTTTTTATCATGGGATTTAGATTCTTTCTTCGTGCCATCTATGGCACAAAAGAGAGGATAAATCGGATGTTTATATGGTTTTCAAGCTTTCCTCGAGAGGGAATGAATCCCAAATTTTTCAGAATATATTTGAGATACTCTTGATGTGGTTTTAACGCATTGAATTCTTAATTTGGACCCTTATCTTACATTGTCTATAATGTAAGATGAGGTGCACATTAGGATTTAAAGCAAGTTTTGGGGAAGACTGATCTGAATTTCTCATGGTTTTCTTGCTAATTAGAAGAGTTTTCATATTAGTATCATGAGTTTTTGAAGTGTTGATGATGGTTGCATCACGTGAATGTACTTTTGAAGGAATTTTCATTACTTGAACATATGATTTTTTTATCTCAAATCCCCATTTCAGTACATTAAACAACTGCTACAGCGGCGACATTTTATGGGATTAACTCCTATTTCAAGCATTGGAAAGTTTTAACATGATTTTTTATTGGAATTCATGATATGAGTTGATCTCTTCTACTCTACTGTTTATAGTAGTAGTAGGATGATTAGATCAGAGTTTTTACATTTTGGATCCCAAATCTCATTGTTTTTTGAGTTTAATTATTCTGAATGAGGTTTGCAATGCTTTTGATGTTTAGTTTTAATCTATTACCTTTACATTGTCTATAATGTAAGGTAATGATCATAACTAAAGTGATTCAGATTTTTGAGACTCCTCTGATGATGTTTATTCCCTAATTTTAAGATGAGTTTTAAGATGAGGATTGACCTGATTTGGACTTTAAACATCCCAGATCAGACTTCCCCAAGTCTGATCTTGGGTATTTTTATATTGGAATCCCCATATCAGATCTACTGGAATTGAGCAATGGCTACAACAGCAACCCCTTGAAAATGCACTTAAGATGTTTGGAGCAACTCTTGTAGCTGCTAATTTAGTGTTGTTGTGAGATTGATTCAGTAGCTACTACTGCTGTGGTTGCTTGATTTCAGTAGCTGTAGCTGTTGCTAGAAGCTGTTGTTAAGATGAATTTAAGTGGGTAGTGATCTGGATTTAGAGTCGTTAATTAGTTGACATGTTTTATATGTTGTAAAAATGTTATAAAAGCTTTCATGTACTGTAAATGGCCTTAACTTTAGTAGAATTGCTTGTAATTTGTTGTTAAACATTCTTTTGTCAGTTATAAATGCATCCAACTGTTCAAAATCAAAATTGATTGAAATCTGGGTAGGAATTTATGTTCAACTACTTGCACACCTTTTATATTATATGCTGAGCATAACTGAAGCATTCTACTGCATATCCAACCCCTTAAACAACTCTAGTGCCTTAGGCTCTAATAGAAAAACCCTTTTTAAGGCCTAGAATGAACTCACTTTGTAAATAAATAAACATACTATAAAAAATCCAAAAAAATAAAATAAATGTGTAGCGAGTAAGATTAGATATATTTTAAAGTGTATGTCATGTTTCAAGGTCATCTGAACCCCTGGCTTGGTAGAACATACTAGCCGACGGTTCAGTATACCTTGTAATTTAATAAAAGAACTCTACATTCAAAAATATCAAAAACACTTGTTATCTCTCATATCTCTCTTTCTCTCTCACCCCCTACCTCTATAAAACTCACAAAATGCATAAAAATCAAAAAAATTCGAAAAAGACCTAAAAATACTATGTAAACTCTGTATATACATGTGTATATAAGCTATATACTAAGCTATATATGTAAATAGTGTAAAATATGTACATAATATGTATAAATAACTTATGCACATATTCTATAATGTAAATTCAATATTTAAGATAACTTAAATTGTATACAACTTATTTGTGTACTTATTTATTAATTATACTACCTTATATATACTATAACCAAAATAAATTTATAAACCCCTATATATAACATTATTTATTAATGATATGTACATACATGTTTATGTATATATAATGTACACTAATATACCGGTAACATAATTTAATTATATATGTATAATAAATAATTAATTTATTAAGTTATTAAGTAGTTTACTAAATTAAATGAAAATAAATTAGTAAATTAAGTTATTTCTGAAGTAACTTATACTATGTATTTGTACTGTAGTATTTTAAATACATTAAACTAATTTAATTATATTTATAAAGTATTATACTATTTATACCTAATTTATATGTATAATAACCTGAAATTACATATTTAAATGTATATTAATTAAATTTAAACGTGAAAAATATAATAAAAATATGTACTAAATAATTTATTATGTATATTAACTCTGTAATAAGTCAATTTTGCAATTAATTAACTAATTTATACTATAATTAGGAAATAAACCCATTAATCATTATGTATAAATTGTAATCTTTAGCTAATTTATTTATATAGTAAATATAATTATTTTTGAAAATAAATTAAATAATTATGTAGCCCTATATAAGGGCTTTATGAACATATAATTTACTTGGAAAATGGAATTAATTTGGGCCCTCAAATCGAGGGCAAAATCTACCAAATCAAAACGCAATTGCACTTGATTCCAGCGCTGGAGTGGTGGCATTTAGTGTCACATTGTGAGTGAACAAGCATGCGCAGTGCCTTAAATGTAATTTGTTCCCTTTGCCCTTCAGTTGTCAAGCGTAGGGCACCCATATACCCATGCATTACCCATCTTTATCTGAGCATTGAATGAACGTTGGCTTTGGTTTGAAATGTGAGTGCGGTGCAGGTCAAGGTCGTGCATTGTGTGTAGGTCGAAATGGGTCCATTAATGAGCATAAAACAAAGTTAAAGCACCTAATTAAGAAATTAGGGTGGCCCTAGTAGAGGTCTAGTTACACCCGTGAGGGTGCTGTGTATCCCTCAAAAAAGTTGCTTGCCAATTAAACCATTTTTGGGGTTAACAGCCGGTCTGAACCAGTTGTGAGCCGGTCTGCATGAGAAGAGAGGCATCTGAATTTTCCTAAGTGTCTGAAGAGGCCTTGTGCCTTTGTGAGTTGTGTGTATGTATATATGTATAGAAGGATATATATATATAGTATATATGTAAATACACACACACACACACATATATATATATGTAAGTGTACGTAGTATTGTTTGAGCTTTATTTTGTATATAAATAACATCAGAGCTTTAGTGACATATCTATCCGTCACTGTAGATAGAATAAACATTAGTAGATCTTATTTTTACCTTAGCTTATGTATATATTCTTTTAAGGTTTAGCGACAATTATATTCGTTAATGTACATACATTATATGTTACTGTATATGTTACTATGTAAATTTAAGTTAGTATAGTATATATTATTACTTATTATTATACATATATCTAGGTATTATTATTATAAGTTGTAAATAAATAATATAAAGTATTTAATTATAGTTTTTTATGCTTATATGTATATAATTATTTTCAAGCATTTTAATTATTTGTAATTCATTCTTTTGTATATAATTGATTCATTCTTTGATTCTTTAATTTATTTGGTCATTATTGTACATAAAATCAATCTTTTTGGAATTAAAGAATATTATTGGGCTTAAAGAGTGATGTATATCAATAACGGCCTCCTAATGAATGACTTGGAATAAACCAATAAAAATTAAGTATATAAATAAAACTGACGTGATAATGGTTTGTATTTGTGACATATACTACAACAAAAATCCCTTTTTGTACGTGTTACGACCCAGTTCCCGAATCCCTACAGGATCCTAGACTAGCTCGCCTCGACTAATCCCATGACCTAGTCATCCAACCAGAAATAACCAAAAGTAAGAAAATAAACTACAATCACGCATGCAATATAACTAAGTAGAAGAAAAGTATAAAGCAGTAAACTAAGTAGAAGAAAAGTATAAAGCAGTAAAGAAGGTAGAACAACTGTCTCAGTACATGCCACCACAACAACAACAGAAAGTGGAAAGGAAACAGAAGTAGCAGGAACAGTAAACTAGGTATCCATTATTTACTACAGCAGTAGAGAAAAAGAAAGTGCTGAAAGAACGACTACGGCAGGGCTCAGTTGGACCCAACATCCTCTGCAACCGGCAACTTGGGCTGCTCAACTCCTGGTCCTAAACAGTGTTATGAAAAGGCAGAGTCAGCGAACGCTGAGTAGAGTGGTGTTTGTATTATTTAAGTACAAGTACAGTAAAAACAACCACAGGTTTATTTCTCATTTCTATTTATCTCATTTATGTGTTTCTATTTCATCTATTTCTTAAAGTATCCAGGTATTTCTTGATCTTGTATGTTCCTCGTGGGAACAATCTTGATTGCAGTCTTTTCCGTAGAGTAGAAAGTATACGTGGTGCTCTCCTGGCCGGGAGAGTCCCCCGTGGTAGTCCTACACCTAGTCAACCAACCCAAGGTCACTGTTGAGAGGAGTGGTGACTATGGCACGCGTGATAAGCGCACGGGTAGCTATCCCGCACTGGCACGCGGTCAATCGTTTCCGCTAGTGGGTACGCCCAAAGTACAACATGGAACATTATAAGGCCTTCCTTCTCAGAATAAGGGTCTCACCCCTCATAACCAAACAGGGGTCTCGCCCCTCCACAGTCTGCGCACCCTCGTCTAACTACCCCAATTTGCCCAGAGAGCCTAACAAAGTCGGTGTATGGTGGCTAGCTGAACCCCGGGCCCCATGGGGTGGCTAGCTCCTTCCCTACACTAGTAGCACACCTCGATATCGCGTACACGAGAGTCGACAGGAGTCGGTGTAAAGTGACCAATCCTAACCCCGGGTCTCAACCGAAGGGAGGCTAGCTCCACTCTACACTAAAAGGGGACAGTTGCTCTCCTTGGTACCACGTATACAAGGACCAGCACACTTTCCGTCTACATTCCAGATTTCCTTTCATACACAGGAGTTCTACTCCTAATTCCCCATAGGGTTCACGCTCATTATTCATCTCATTTGTCCATATTCAGATCTTAGGTTTCATAACTCGTTCCTCATCTATATACAGGCAGCTTGTGTTTTCACAATTTAATTCTCAATCATTTACATGCAACTCGGAGTTTCACCGTTCACTCTCTCATTCACATACAGGCAACTCGTATTTTAACATGCATCTTATAGTTACACTAATACCATTTGCTAGCAATTTATGTTAATAATGCACTCAAGTAAACAGTACAGCTCAAAACAGGCTCATACATTTCTACCCTAGGGTTCATTCCACATCCTAGGGCTCGATCTGATTAATCTAAACAAGGACATTCTTATTTAAACATTAACAACTGAATTAAAACACTCTACCAGGAAACACGGGAGTAATGGGGGCTCGAACCGCAGACCCAGACGTCTTTGCGAGCCCCAAACGCGCAGCAGGCTGAAACCCTATACCAGGGGATACATTACAAAAGGAGAGTTCAAAACAGTGTATAACATACTCTAGTACGTAGAGGAACTCGAGAAAAAAGTACAGGTATTTCGTTAATGTAAAATGAACCCCGATTGAACCCTAAATAGGTCAAAAACGTGCCTACTGTTCAAAATCAGACATCTGGGAATAATCCCAAACATCTTAAAAGACGTCAGATCTTACCTTGTGTCTCCTGCGGTATCCTCAGACGTCCGGAGCCCTCTGCGATCATCTGAGGTGAGTTCTAGACGTCGGATCCTCCTTCCGGTCGTCTAGAAGGACCTTCGGACGTCTGGCGACGTGATCAGACGTCCAAAAGTGCCTGGAAAAACGCACCACGTGCCTTTCCAACGACCCTTTACCTTCTTACGCAAGCTGCAGACCCAAATCAGGCCGGACAGATCTCTGCGGTGAGGCCTGCATGGCCGTAACAGCGCAAAAGCACGTACCTTAGCACTGCGCATGCTTTCAGACATTCGGCCCCAGACCCAGACGTCTTGCTGCCGCCACGGACATCTGGTCGATGCTCCAGATGTTTGATACTGGAAAAAATCCCAGTATCAGAACCTTTCCCGCGAGCTGTCTCCTTCGAGAGCTCGCCCGCAGGAGCTTCCGCAATCCCTCCCGTGGCTGCAGAGGGTCGAGAGGCCGCCTCCCCTAGCCCCTCCTCGCATGCATGCCCACCGTCGGCCGTGCGCGCTCCGTCAAGCTCCCTCCGAGCTTCTGCCGAAGCTCCTCCGACTCCACACGAGCTCTCCGAAGGTCCACCGACCTTGGTCCTCCTCTCACGCTCTTCCTCTCTCTCCCTCTCGCTCTCCCTCGCCGACCCTCGCTCCTAGCTGCGGTTGCAAGGAGGGGAGGGAGGAAAGATGGAGGTGGTGGCTGGTGGTGAGGGTGGTGAGAAGGGGTTTAAATAGAAGGGGGGTCAAGGTTTAAGGGTAAGGGGTGCGGAGGAGAGAGAAGCGCTGCGAGCCGCTCACGCACAGAGCGTAAAAGAACGTACGAAATTTCCCACTTTCAGACATTCGGGGCTATGTCCAGACGTCTAGATAAACGTCTAACTTAAATTCCAGATGTCTTATCCAACCAAAAAGGCAACGGGTCATTTCAGTACGAATCATTAGTCATCCCATCATATTTTTAGCGCCATTGCCGGGGACAAAAACCCGACAAGAGTGCGTTCTTATGATTGTTGACGCATTGCGCATCATTGACTCGGTTCAGTTGCCTGTAGTCAATACAAAGACAAAGAGTGTCATCCTTCTTCACAAATAAAATAAAGGCCCCCCAGGGGGGACGCACTAGGCCTCACAAAGCCCTTCTCTAACAAATCCGGCAGTTGAGACTTGAGTTCCTGCAGCTCAAGTTGTGTCATCCTGTATGGTGCTGTAGAGATGGGACTGATCCCCGGTATCAAGGTGATCTCAAACTCAATCTCATGCTTAGGTGGCAATTCCAATAGCTCCTCAGGAAAGGCGTCATGATACTCGTAGACTACCAGAATACTCTGCAGGTCAGACACTGGGTTAGGCTCTACCACAACATAAGCTAAAAAGTCCTCACACCCCTGGCTCAGTAGGTTCGCTGCTCGAAGTGTGGATATGCATCTAAACTTGCCATCCACTGGCTGACCATGGAACTCCAAGGGAGATAACTCAGGAATGGAGAAGACAACCTTCCTCCCAAAACAGTACACCATGGCATGATAGGAAGACAACCAATCCATCCCCAAGATCATGCTGAAATCCTCCATCTGGATACAATCAAATCGGCAGGGAGACTGTGTCCCTCTATCATGACTTTACAGTTTGTAAAGACCTCCTCTGTGACAAACAACCGTCCCCCTAGCTCTCTAATCAGAAACGGATCCTCTAGTAGTGTACTATTCAGCCCCAAACGGACGACAAAACTCATGGAGACAAACGAATGTGTGGCACCAAAGTTGAAAAGTACATAAACTAATCTGCCAGAAATTGTAACCATATCTGCCACAATCGAACTCGAAGCTCTGGCATCTCTGTGAGTCAAGGCATTGACATACCCCTCAGTTCTGGGTGCTAAAGAGGCAGCCACACTCTAGGTCTGGCAAGTTGCTGCCGGTCGGTACCCAACTTGTGACTGCTGTCCTCCTCCTCAAGCATGGTAGCCTCGGCCACTAGCTCGACCTCCTGTGCTCGATGAGGGGAGCATCTGGGATACTCCTACCCCAGACGGATAATCCCTTCTCATGTTGCCCAGTTGGCCACGCTGGTAGTAAAGAGGGACACGACCTCCTCCCTGGATCTAGCCCTGCTGGTAGCTAGGCAGGGGTTGGACGCTAGTAGCTGGCGGTCCCACACAACAAAAAACCTCTCCCACAGGTACAGTGTACTAGGGCGGGAAGTATCCTCTCTTAATGGCCTTGAGAGTAGTCAGGTGGGTAGGGCCTCTTCCGATCCCCTATGTCGGTGTCTCGTGCAGTCGGGTTGGTCTCCTCATACGTCATCACTACCTCGATCATGCGAGAAAAGGTGGGTAGCTTCAGGGGCTTCACATACCCCCATATAGTAGGCTGGAGACTCTCAATGAACCTTCACATATGCTCCTCCTCTATAGCCACAGTAACAGGGCAAAACGTGACAGCTCCAGGAAATGCATGCGATACCCGCTAACTGTCATCGCCCTTGTTAGAGAGTGTGGAGCTCTCGCCTCCTTTGGTCCAGCCACATCTATGGAAAGTACTGCTCATAAAAGAGAGCCACGAACCAGTCCCAAGATGGCTCTCTTCCCTCCTATCCTCGAATTTCCTGCCACCACCTTTGGGTGGCACTCTCTAGGTGGTATGTGGCAAAGGCCACGAGGCACTCTACAGGAGGGTGGAGCATGTCAAAAATTTTCTCCATCTACTCCAGCTAGTCCTCTGCCTTAGAAGGGCTCTCTTCCCCCTTTAAGGAGGGGGGCTTTAGCTTCCTAAACTGCGTGAATAACTCGTGGTGTAGCCGTAACAAAGGCACGGGTCCACCCCCAGGTAGGGAGGACTCCCGCTCGATGCTGTCTGAAGGTGGTGGGGGTGGTGGAGGGTCATCCCCTCTCCCTTCAGCTCATTTGGCACTATGGCGACTCCCCTGTCTCACGAAAGACTCCCCCTCCACACCCTTTGAAGGGACATGAGGGGGTGGCAGAGGAGGAGGGTGCTGAAACTCCTCCCGCACGATCAACCGGGCAAGGTCCTGGGCCGGAATGCTCGGAAGGAGGGGTGGAACTGCCCCTACCTCAGGTTCGACATTTCCGCCCCTACGACCACAACCATGGCCACGGCCACATCCTCGACCGACCCCGCAAGCTACACGACGAGGCATCTCTTGTAGGGAGACGATAGGAAACAAAGGTCATCATTAACGCAAACCCGATACATGACTCAAGAGAGAAAATAATATAGACTTGTGATGGCTACTCTAGCTATAATTTCACGACTGTTGCCTCTAGGTTGTTTTTGATTCGTTGCTCAAGATGACTTCTGATACCATCTTGTCGCGACCCGAATCCGCTTCCCTCTTGGAAACCCGATCGATTCGCGTTAAATACCCCAAGATCCGGTCGTCCAACGAGAAATAATAAAAAACACTAACATTTCAATTCATGCAATCATAGCAAGAGAGAAAGAAACTAACAGTAACAGGAAAGAAAACATGCACCACGCATTAGAGTCCATTCATAAGAAAATAACATAAAGTCTAGATGTAGCCATCACAACAAAAGCAACTAAGTGCAAAAGATAGAATCATCAATTCTGAATGATCTAAGTATTCACTACAGCTGAAAAGAGAAATGTCCAACAAAGGAAAAGAGACAGGAAAACTAGGGCTGAGCTCTGCTGGGCCTAGCTCCTTCTGCAGCTAGTGGGACTGGCTGCTTACTCCCCTGACCTAGGTATAAGTAGTAGGAGTTAGCGAAAGCTGAGTAGAGTGACACATGTACAATAAACAAATTAACATAAAAAAAGCAATAAATTTACATGCATCTCGTATGTTTTATCTCTTTATTAGCTACTAGTTATCTTGATTTCAAGTATTTTAGCAAAGGGTCCCACCGTCTCTGATTCACATGTTCCCTAGTGGAACGATCTTGCTGTCGTACTCTCGTGGTGTAAAACGTGCACATGGTGCTTTCATGGCCGAGAGACCACCCTGTGTTTGTCCTGCACCCGGTCTACCACCCCAGGATCACGATCGTGACGACAGCATACGCGATAAACGCACAAGGGCTACCTCGCATTGGCACGTGATCAGTCCTTTCCGCTAATGGGTACGCTCTAAACAGTACACACAGAACAGAACAAGGTCGTACCCTCACCAATCTGCGTATCCTCACCTGACTAACCCAGTTGGTCCCTTGGGCCTAATAGGAGTCAGTGTAGGAAGGCTATGCTTACCCTGGGCCCCAACCCGAGGGTGGTTAGCTCTCTCCCTACACATAAGTGACATTAGCTCTCCTTGACATGTACATACTCGAGGGCCAGCTTACTTTTTACACTAGGTGACGATTAGCTCTCCTTGGTACATGCGTACTCGAGGGCCAACTCACTCCCCCACCAACAATTGTGTCTGATAAACGTATAGATACTTCCATTATTCTCCGAGCTACACCATAGCAAACGATTCTACCATTTGATTTATGCTAAGGTTCAGGCACATTATACATCTAAAATAACTTTGTTTCAGGCATTAAGCAAGTAGCAAGCACTACCACAGGTATTTAAATCTTCATTAACAGGAGGATTATTTGAAATTACAACAGGCAACAGTTCTTCATTTTCAACTCTAAGTTTGTTTGGTTCTTAAAACAATTATCAAGTCACATCTCATTCATGGTTAGCATTATAAACTCGATAGCACATTTACCATTCAAATATATTACAAGCACCAATTTCTGGATTTAACAAAAGAATCAGAAAGGACCACTCTACCTAAACACACGAGAGATATGGGAGCACGAGGAATCGACCCAGATGTCCCCGCAGGTCCTGCTTATGCCCTGGGCTCAAGAGTCTATACCAAATCAAAGGCCAAAAAGGACTATTAAGTAACTTGACTGAACTTACAGTGTGCTAAAACAGGCTTAGAATAGTGTAAAAATGATCTAGAAAGGTGGGGAAAACCAAGAGCTTTCCGATGATACCTATCGCGTAGAAACAGACTCCGTTTGGGCCTCAAACTGGCCCAAAAACCTCCCCAGTTCACTTGAACCAGACCGTGGCAGTTCGATCTGTTTGAATCAATCATCCGCCCATCTAGAACCCGCCTGGTTCTCGTATCAGACGTCTAGCATACACTCCAGACATCTTATATCGTTAGCACCTCCCACTTTGACTTCAGGAGTTTGTCCTAGCCACCTGAGACTGGCTCTGGGGGTTGATGTGCATACATTTGATTAACCTAAAATGTCTATTAATGCGTGTTCTTAGTGTCACATTAGCATCATACATTGTAAATAGTTCATAACATGCATAATCATGCATTTAGATTAAGTTGTATAAATTATACAGTAATTGTCTCCTTTTTGTGGTCAGGGACAGGGCAACTTTTTGCCGGGGCCTCGAATCGAAGATCCAACTGTACGAATCTGATCAGGGCGACGATTAGAGTTCAACAACTCCAAGATCGCCCAAATCGGATATCCATAGCACCAAATAAAGACCAAGGAACCCTAAAGATCATGGGCCAAGATGGTGTAAATCCGCACCTTAGATGACAAATCCGACCGCACGGATGGATTTGGATTAATGATCGCAGCCTAACGGCGTGAAAATCGATCCAATCCGATACCCGTGGCACCATCTACATCACTCAGAAGATGGACGGCCAAGATGGCACCACGTGGTGCCATCTCAGCCACCCAAATTGGACCCGCCAATCTAGGAGACCTCCGCGCCCTCTCTCTCTCCTCACCGCGCGATGGATCTTGGCCGTTGGATCACCATCCAACGGCCACGAACACTCACGCCTTAAAGCATCCACGTGACAAACTAACCATTGTAGGGCAGCGGTTGAGGGCTTTAACGCGAAGAAGAGGCGTGGGTTCGAGCCCCTGTAAGCCTCAATCTAGCACATAAGCAAGGAACGGCTCAAATTGGGCCGTCGGATCAAGGATGAGCGACAACGAGAGCGGAGACGTGGAGCGCTCAGAGGCCGTGATGTGCGAACGTGCGATTGGACGCGCCAAGCACGTGATGAAGATGGCAGCTAAGCTGAGTGCGGGAGAGGAGTAGACGGCAGGCGCAGGTGCACATCGCCCACGATCTGGGCTTTAGTAACGCTTAATTCCGTTACTAAAGACCCCTCATTTAATATTTTGAATTTATAATACCCAAAATGCCCCCACTCCTTGCAACTATAAAAGGAGACCCCCTCCATACGAATTTCTCATCCCTTCCTTCTCTTCTCTCCCTCTCCAAAGCTCAAGAGAAGCTTGTCCTACACCCGGGATGCTCCTCAAGAGATAAAATTAATTTTCACCCCCATTCCGGAAGCGAATCCCGCAACGATGACGACATGCTGCCTCGTTCCCGTTCTTCCTGCCTCGACCTCCTTCTTCCCACTCCGTTCCTCGCCTTCCAGGTGTCGTCTTGTCCGGCTCGTCCTCCAAGTGATCGTTAGGAGGATAACTTCTCTCTCCCATTCCTTTTTCCTGCTTTCTAGTTAAAATAATTTTCCTACTTTCTAGTGTAATTTCTCGCTTTCTTAGTTGTACAAACATTTTGCAATATCAAGTGGATGTTCTCTCTCTCTCTCTTATTGTCTATAGTATTTCATTTCATTGTAATTACTCTGCTTTTTTAACAAAAACACAAAAAGAATATAATTGCGAATTTTGATCGATGTAGCCCCCCTAAGTTCGACCCGGGATTTCTATTCCGGTATAAATTTTATTTGTTGAACCCGAGTTCTTCACTATTCAAACTACAACGCCAGTTTTTCAAAATGAAATTCGATAGCGTAATCCTCCGACGTTTCAATATTTTGGCACCGTTGCTAGGGATGTAACGATTTTCCGATCTTCTTTTCGCATTTGACACACTTTACTGTCTTCTAACTTGCTTTCTCTCGTGTCTATTATTTTGCAGAGACCTCTATCAAAGAATTGTCAAGTGGTAGATCAAAGTAAAGTGCAATTGAAGACGACTGTAAGTGCTCCCCATTCTTTCCCCCTCCATAGATTTCATTTCATCACATTAAATTCAAATTCCAATTAATCTAGGTGTTTGCATAAATCCTAGGATTAGTTTGGTTATTTGAATTTCAACTTACACTCACATTTCACCCTCGTATATAAAAAAAATAAAAAGATAATTTTGTGGGGTAATTCAACATACACATAACATACACCCACATTCAAGGCACTTAACCTAATTGATTTTCTTCTACTCAATCGGATTCTGATCTGTGGAACCGGTACACACAAATCAACACATAAAAAGAGTAGAAATCATTCTAGGTTAACCATTTTTATGTGCCTAAACTAGTGATGCAACAGGCCGATTGTTTGAGTTGATTGGGTCGCACCACTTCAATTAAAATCAACTCATCAAGTAGTTGCCACATAGTTTCAACTCTTAGGGATTTACCAGGCACTCCACATTCTTTAAGCTTCCAAGGAAAACATCTTCACCTGTGCTTTCAAAACATGGTGTGCCAACAAAACTTATTTGAAAATACCTAAAGTTGAATCCTAAAAGCTACTAAGCAAGATTCGAACCCTAAAATTCACCGCATCAAAAATAATCTTACTTGAAAATGACTGGTTGTGCACGCACACACACATTAATCAATCATTAAGGGCACAACCCAGATAAAAGGCCCATCACATTCCAAAGCACATTCAAACCTAGCCCTAAATAAAACAGAGTAGACGTTGGCCTTAAGGATTCAACTCGCTCTTCAGAGCCCATAACGATATTATTTTCTATTAGTCTGTTTCTACTGTTCAATTTGATGTCTAGTTAGGGGAGCAGAATCAAACGATCGCGGCTGGGGGGTATACTAGGTGTTAACAGAGGGCGAGATCGGTGTTTAAAAAAAAGATAATGCTGCGTCGTAGTATAGTTGAAATTGACTTGAAAACAAATAAGAATTTTTATTACTCGAATTTTAAGTCTAAGGTCGAACACAGTGAGCAAATGGAATTCATACACTAATCTACTAATCTGAATAGATGTAATTTGAACACATAAAATTACTCAAAACCTAATTCAGAATATAAAGCATGAAGTTATGAATAATAAAATGTAGCAAAAGAGAAGATTTGGGAAGAATTGGATAAAAAGTGTTTGATTGTTTCTTCTCTTTGACTTGTTCTCCTCTTTTTCTTCTTTCTTCCTTGGCGGTAGCTTCTTTTTCCCTTGTCTTCTTCTTCTTTCTTCCTTCTTTGCTATTGTTTCTCTTTCTCTGACTTCAGCCTTCCTTCTTTAGCTTCTCTTCTTCTTCAGTCCTTCTTTCTTTCGTCGGCTTCTTTCCTTCTTCTTCTTTCTCTGATTTCTCCTTCCTTCTTCTTCTTTCTCTGATTTGGCTTCTCTTTCTTTTCTTCTCTGGCTTTGGCCTTCTTCTTCTTCTGACTTCTCCCTCAACTTCCTCTTTCTTTCTTCTTTCTTCTGCCTTTAACCTTGGTCTTGGCTTCTTTCTTTCTCTGGCTTCTCTGCAACAGTGACTTCTCCTTCCTTCCTTAGCGTCCTCTGCAGCTTCTTTTCTCTAGCTTCCTCAGCTTCTTCCTTCAGCCCTTTGCTTTTCCTTCTTCTCTGCGGCTGCACCCAAGGCTTCCTCCTTCTTTCCTTCTCTGGCTTCAGCTTCCTCTTCCTTCTTTCTTTCCCTGCACACGAGTGCAAAACCTACCCGTACCCACCCCCGCGAACTCTCTCTCTCTTCTCTCTCTTAGGCTCGCTCTCCCAGAGCCATTCTCAGGTATTCGGGTCGGGTAAGCGCACCCAGGTCCAGGAGCACCAGCGTGGGTGATGCGCGAGGAGTGCAGGGTAAACGGGTCAGGTCAGCCAAGTCCACGGAGGAGTGAACATGGACAAGGCGGGTATGTGGGCAAGGGGACCTCACCCCGTGTTCAGAGGCGAAGAGCCTCTGACATAGAAACAACTTATACCACACTCCACGCTCTAAACTTTCCAAGGTGGAACTAAAAGTCCCACCCGCTTTGCTTGCACCTGCAAGAGATGCTCTGCTCAATTGCCGCGGCTGTAGTGGCCTCTCAAAGCCAATAACTGGCTGATGTTAAGGATAAGAACCCGGGTGAGTTTCTACTTGGGAAATTAGCAAAATTGAGAATGAGATTTGTGGTTGATTTAGTTCAATCGTGGGATAATTCCCAGGGTAAACCCCCTTTAGGAGAGCCAATGTCAGAACCCACTCAGGCACCTGTTGGGGGGACACGTGTTATGAGGCTGACCAGATTGAATTAGAGCAACTAATTAAGGATGATTCGATTTCTTCACCTGAAATTCTTTAACCGGGGTATGAGGAAACGTATGTTTCCATGGATCAGAAAGTGACGGATGATTTTGGGACGTACATTAATATAGATTTTGATTTCTTTGATTCTAAGGGTGAAGATTCAATTTGCGAAGTCTCACGTGAGTTTACAGAACATGATTTCTATGAGACGATTGGGCCTATGGAATCGATAAAATCATTTGATAGCCCAATAACTGAGGAAACTGACTTTATTGGGGCTTACATTACTGATGAGAACCTCACCATGAGCCCTAACTAGCTTATTTTGACCTAAGAAAGTGAACAAAAGCTCTTGCATAACCTAAAGGAAGGCCTAACTCAAGAGACCACTGATATGGAAAGAAAACATGAAACAAAAGGTAAAATCGTAATTTTACCATTGCAGTACATCAATGGGATTTCTCAGGGTCTATACATAGGTCAATTGGACTTAATAAGAAAAAAGTGGGGTGGTTCAATCAGAAAAGGGTTATTATGAAATTTAAGAATTAAAGGACATTCTGTAACCTTAAAACAAACTCACTTAATTTCACAAGGTTCCAGTCAGGATAAAAATCAACTAAATCTTCTAAAATTCATAGAAAAATATCCCCTAGGGTTTAGAACCTTCAATTTGGCCTTTGAAACTTGTTTTGACCTAGATTGGGGTCCAAGCTCAGTATTTGACCTAATTTGGATTTTTGTGCAAAATATCCAGTCAAACATAGTCAAACCTAAAATTCAACTTCACCAATGGATTTCCTAGGTCAAAATTAGGTTTGTACCAGAATTTGGACCTAAGGGAAGGTCATCTTGACCTACTTTACAAAATAGTCTACTCAATTACATTATGGCCCCTAACTTTTGAAAACCTTGCGAAAACCCCCTCAATCTCTTCATCACTTTTTGCATTTCAGTCCCTCTGGCCATTGTAGCAAAAGACCCATACCTTCGACGAAGTTTCGAAGAGGATTTCTCCTCGCTTCTCCAGGGAGCTGCTCTCAGATTTGAAAGGGGGGTTCTCTGAGAAGTCCCCTACCGCCTGAGCAGCTCCCCATGCCTTGATTCGCACCATACCTCTCGTGCAAACTCTTGAGAGGTATGGGTATCATTTCTGAGCCATAACTTCGGCGAGAGTATGGTGCTTGGAAGCTCACCTTCCAAGCACAAGGCCCTCTGCCTGTGCCTTTAAAAGTAGCCTCAGGTCCGGCCGCATCGGGCAAGCTTGTTTTGGCCTGAGAATTCCCCTGAATTTCCTCCTTGCTCATCTCCGGTCAAACACCCTCAAGCCCCGGTGACCTCTCCTCCCCCCTCCAGTCACTCTGCCACCATACCAGTGGCAGAGTCATCTCCGCCTCATTCTTCCGCGTCGCGCCATTCCTGCGCTCGCATCTACCTCCCTCTCGTCGTCGCCGCCTCTCCATCTCAGGGCCTTCATCTCCGACGACGGTAGATACGCGCCATCCGCCCCTCTGCCTCCCCTTTCATCCAGACACTCTCAGATAAGACCCCCTGCTCTTCTCTTCATTTTCCCCCTCTTTATTTCCCAAAACAACCCCCGACAACCACAGACCACCACCATCTTCCTCATCTCCAGCAGACCACCGGCGAAGGAGAATTCATCATTCCACACACTCACATGCCTCACCAACTACCGCAGAAGGATCTCCACCTTCCACTGATCATCTTCCACCTCTCTATCGACCGCCACACATGCCCCACACTTCCACCGAACAAACCCACACACACGGTCACAGTCCAACCTAGGCATGCACGCCTAGGCTATTTCGCGGCCAACCAACCCCCGTCTCACCTTCGCCGTGACACAGCGAAGCTTCCCAAGGCATCTGACAGGGTTGCGAGGCTATATTCGTGCATTTCAGATTTCACCCCTATGCCGCCATTAGTGAAGGCGTGAAGCAGCTAGCTCACGAGCTCCAGGTCATTCCCTTCCAGGTTGAGATGCCCCAGGTGTGCGGAATCCTCTTGCGAACCTTCTGCACCTGGCAATTAGAAGCATCCGCGATACAGCTGCCTCAATTGGGTGGGCGTCTTCCCTGCGAGCGCGAAGAAGCGAGTGGGACACTTTAGTCCCACCTCAGAAACGCAGGTGAGCAGTAAGTCATTTATATTGTTTTTGTGTTTTCTCCTTAGCGCCTCAAGTCACGAGGTGAGGTCCCCTCGCCCTCGCTTGCCTCGTCCGCTGTCACCCCTACGCGGACCTGGCTGACCTGTTTACCCTGCACTCCTCGCACATCACCTACGCCGATGCTCCTGGACAAGGGCACGCATAACCTGACCCGTATACTCAATTGTCTAGCTCTGAGAAAGCGAAGAGAGAAATAGAGAGAGACGTGGGAAGGGTAGGGGATAGGTTTTGCTGCGTGGTGTTGTGCAGGAAAGAAGGAGCTAAGGAAGGAAGAGGCGCAAGAGAGAAGAAGGAAGGGGAAGGCACGGCTGAAGAAGGAGGCCAAAGTGAAGAAGGACGTAGCCACAGCAAGGAAGAAAGAAGAAGAAGAGGAGAAGCACTGTAGCAGAGGAGCGGTAGAGGTAGAGGCTGAAGAAGAAAGAGAAGATAGAGAGCAGAAGAAGAGAAAGAAAAAGAAGGAAGAAGAAGGTAGGAGGAATCAAGAACAGAAGAAGCATTACAGCCGCAGCCAAAGCTTAAGGCAAGGAAGCAAGAAGAAGAAGCCAAGGAGGAAGCCGTAGAGAAAGGAAGAAGAAGAGGAGCAGCTGAAGACAGAGGTAGAGGCTGAAGAAGAAAGACAAGGCAGAAGAAGGAAGAAGAAGAAGAAGAAGAAGAAAGAGTGAAATCACAGTAGCAACCGCAAGATAAGGCATCTGACTCACAGAATCAGACGTGTAGAAAAGGAAAGTCAGAGAAAGAAAGAAGGAGAAGGTGCGGCCAAGCAGAGGAAAGCAAAAGGAAAAGAAAGAGAGAAGAAAAAGAAGAAAGAAGAAGTCACAAAGAGAAAGAAGGAAGAAAAGAGAAGAAGAAAGACAATTCATTTTTTTTTGCATTTTCCCTCTCTAGCTTTCATATACATTGGATTGCTATCATCTTTTGAGTAATTAGATATTGTGATTTTAGTTTCTAAAATACCAATTTGCTTCCTGAGTTCGACCTCGGATACTTTAGTTTTCGAGTAATAAATTGTTATTTGTTCATAACGATTTTTCAACTATACTGCAACAAGACTGATTTAAAATACGAAAAAGCGTTACAACAATGACGGATACAGAATCGCATTTTCTGGAGGATTCAATCCAATGCCCCGATTGTCAGTTATATCTCATTGAGCTTACTGACGATTCTGTTTTTGAGATAATTAGACCCAAGTCAATTCTGATTCAGTCACATCTTTTACACTTGGAAATTTCAGATGGGGTAATTAATATTCAAGAGGTCTCGAAATTTGACATTCTGAATGAGGAGGATAGAAGCTGGGAAATTTTGATTTGGCAAGCAAACTTCGGAGGAAGTATAAGACCGAGTCTAAGGGTTCCAATTAATCTGAAACCATCAAACTAGGACCCTTACGACAATTGTTCTGAGGATAACCAACCCAAGCACACATTCATTGATTATCCTTTTGATCTCAAATTCTCTGTAACTCGACTTTTTGGTCTTGGGTTGCATCCTCATAAATCGCAGGCCCAACCCTGCTTGCATACTGATTTTAGGTTCTGGATAATTTTTATCCAAAACCTTAGATATTTTTGATCATGGGGTATGGGTCTGCACCATAATTTGGTCCATATTTGTGGACATCTGTTGGTAGGTTCTAAAGTGAATCTTTTTATTCTGATTCTGACTTGGACTTATGAATTCTTTATTTCTCTTCTTTGTATAGTATGCCTAGCAGAAGACACTAAATTCAGCATGTATACAGTTTTTGTTTATCTCGGAGAGGACCCGTCATTCACGCAATTTAGGTGCTTTCTACTCTATTTCACTCTGTTTTATGTCCTTTTAATACAATGAGGACATTGCATTAGATAGGCATGGGGGGGTGGATATTCATCTCTGAATTATTTCGTCAGCTATGTAGATTCGTTTTATTTTCGTTTATATAAAAAAAAATTTAGGAAGGAATACTTGAACATTAGGACCTTTCAATCTTAGGAAATATTACATTAGGATCTGAACACAAAGACCCTTCAGGTCTTTACGCTTAATCAGCCCGTGCATCCACTAAAATGTGGATTTGTTTTTCGAGTCCTCGCCATCTTAATTCTATTGTAATTTGATTGAATAAGTTTGGGTGAAAAGTACACGACTTATCAACCCACCCTCTGATTTGAGGGAATTTTAAGTTTAAAGCATCTACACACTATCTTTCCACTGAATTGTTGATCGGCAGTTTTAACGGAAATTGGGTAGCTAATTAACCTTTTAGGGTGATATGGCTGGCAAGTTATCGTGGGTAACATCCCATAGGTAGGTTGTCCAAAGCCCAGTCACTCGATCATTCTCTTCTTACTGCCTTTAGGTAAATCTTAGACAAGGAAAGCCACCTACTTAAAAAAAGAAAAAAGAAAGTTAAAAAGAAAAGAAAAAGAAAAGGAGAAAAGAAAAGAAAAAAGAAAACAAAAGAAATAAGCCACACTTCGCCGCACGAGTATGGATGGTAAGTTGTCAGTGGTAACAGCTCATCGATCGGTTGTCCAGAACCCAGCTCAAGAAATGCACTAAAAATTCCTAAAACACTTAAGAAGAAGCTGAGAAGTAGAATAAACCAGGGAGATATATACTGGATTCACCTTTGTGTTGATCCCATAAAAATAAAAGTAGGGAGAAAGCTACCGATCGTAAAGATACACCTTTAGGTAGAACTCTCTTCTTAAGGTCACCTAGAGGCGTAGAAACGCGAAGTCCGTTCTAATTGTCGATCAACGAGTCTATCACATTCACAATAAGATGCTTAGAACTTAGGATTCTTATCAAATCTTGGGTGGGTTAAATGGCCATAGAAAGCCACTCTTTAACCCTAAACTCAAAAATCCAAAAAAATTAGAAATGAAGAAAAAGAGAAAAAGAAAATTTTCTTTGAATAAGGTGAGGGCTTGAGGCAGTTTGCATTTTAGCAGATACCCGGGCGCTGTTATGTCTTTGAAAGTTCAGATCCTAAGTAAAAAATTTCTTAATGTTGAAAATAACTTATGCCCAAGTAATCCAACCTAATTCTTTTATAAATAGCATGTAGTTTTTGCTAGGAACTAGCAAAAGATAGGCATGGGGGTGTGATGTGTATACATCTGATTAACCTAAAATGTCTATTAATGCATGTTCTTAGCGTCGCATTAGCATCATACATTGTAAATAGTACATAACATGTATAATCATACATTTAGATTAAGTTGTATAAATTATACAGTAACTGTCTCCTTTTTATGGTCAGGGACAGGGTGACTTTTTATCGGGGCCTCGGATCAAAGATCCAACCGTACGGATATGATCAGGGAGACGATTAGAGTTCAATAACTCCAAGATCGTCCTAATTGGATATCCGTAGCACCAGATAGAGACCAAGGAACCCTAAAGATCATGGGTCAAGATGGTGTAAATCCGCACCTCAGACAACAAATCCGATAGCACGGATGGATTCAGATAGATGATCGCAGCCTAACGACATGAAAATCGGTCCAATCCGATACCCGTGGCACCATCTACATCACTCAGAAGATGGACTGCCATCTTAGCTACCCAAATCGACCCAAACAATCTAGGAGACCACCACGCCCTCTCTCTCTCCTCACCACGCGATGGATCTTGGCCATTGGATCACCATCCAACGGCCATGGATGCTCACACCTTAAAGCATCCACGCGACAAACTAACCGCTGTAGCGCAGTGGTCGAGGGCTTTAACGCGAAGAAGAGGCGTGGGTTCAAGCCCTCGCAAGCCTCAATCTAGCACATATTCAAGGAACGACTCAAATTGGGTCGTCGGATCAAGGATGAGCGGCGGCGAGAGCGGAGACACGGCATGCTCAGAGGCCGTGATGTGCGAACGCGCGATTGGACGCATCAGGCTCACGATGAAGTGTTGGCGGTTAGCGACTTTTAAGCTGTCCGATCTTACGATCGGACGGCCGAAGATCGACGAACGTGGGCAGCTGAGCGCAACTTGGGAGAGGAGTAGATGGTAGGCGCGGGTGCACATCGCCCACGATCTGGGCTTTAGTGACGCTTAATTCAGTCACTAAAGGCCCCTCATTTAATATTTTGAATTTGTAATGCCCAAAATGCCCCCACTCCTTGCAACTATAAAAGGAGACCCCCTCCATACGAATTTCTCATCCCTTCCTTCTCTTCTCTCCATCTCCAAAGCTCAAGAGAAGCTTGTCCCACACTCGGGATGCTCCTTAAGAGATAAAATCAATTTTTTGCCCCCATTCCAGAAGCGGATCCTGCGACGACGACAACGTACTGCCTCATTCCCGTTCTTCCTACCTCGACCTCTTTCTTCCCTCTCCATTCCTCTTCTTCCAGGCATTGTCTCGTCTGGCTCGTCCTCCAAGCGATCATCGAGGAGGATAACTCCTCTCTCCAATTCCTTTTTCCTGCTTTGTAGAGTAGAATTTTCCTGCTTTCTAGTTGTAATAGTTTTCCTACTTTCTAGTGTAATTTCTCACTTTCTTAGTTGTACAAACATTTTGCAATATCAAGTTGATGTTCTCTCTCTCTTATTTCATTTCATTGTAATTACTTCGCTTTTTTAACAAAAACACAAAAAGAATATAATTGCAAATTTTGATCGACGTAGCCTCCCTGAGTTCGACACGGGATTTCTTTTTCCGGTATAAATTTTATTTGTTGAACCCGAGTTCTTCGCTATTCAAACTACAATGATAGGTTTTCAAAACCAAATTTGATAGCATAGTCCTTCAACGTTTCAACAGGGGTCCAGTAGCGCTCTCGGACGTCCGCGCAACTCTCCGGATGTCTACCCAATCCTTTGGATGTCCGAGTGCCTTGAAACCCTCATGCCCGCACATCACCTAATGCGGCTTGCGAGTTTGACACCTGCACACTCCTTGTGCAGTGTGCCCACGCTGCTGTCACCTCAACTGACTGCATCTCAGGCCTTGCTCTCCCCTCAGACGTCTGGAGCTCGTCCCGGGCGGTTGAGGCATGCTTCGGATGTCCGATGCTACTTCCGGACATCCAATGCACCTTCTTCCTCACGTAGCAACTCTGAGCTCATCTCCGCCTGACTGCTCCTTCCCAATCACAGTCTTAGGAGCTCATGCATAGCACCAGTTCTCTTCCTTGTGCCCTCACGTGGCCGCAACTCCTCCTCGCTGCCTCGCACCGGCACAGTGTTGAAGCTCGGTGGCGAGCTCTCCTCCCATTCGCCCCCTTTCTCTCCTTCCCAAAGTTTGGACGAAGGTGGAAAAAGGTCATTTGTAGTGGGAAAATAGGGCTAAGAGGAGGGTGTTGGGGGGTTTTTTATAGGGGATCTTAAGGGCTCGTAGGGGCATAGTGGGTAGGGGTAAATTATGGGAAAAGCTCCTGAGTTTCTTGGTAATATCCGCATGGGTCTTACGAGTAGAAGTTAGGGGCATGAAAATATTGAGAAACCCCCGAAAGTTCGAGAAATTTCGCAAGGGCCCTTAAAAAGGGTCATTTCAATAGGAGCATCCAACGTAACCTTGGGCAAACTAGATGATGCCATGATGCTACACCCCAATCTCCAACACACAAGTACGACGCCTCAAATACTTTTTCCAAATCTGAATAATCATGAAAATAAAGATCTGACTAATATTTTCAGATCATTAGACAAAAGTTATGATCACCAGCACTAACGCCTGTACACTAACAAGACACCAGCAGACCGAGATCACCAATCACCACGAACACCTGCAGATGTGACCTACAGACCCACAGCCCACCAGCTCCTGCCCAAGGTGAACCGACGGCGATGGAGGTCAACCTGTAGACCACAAGCATTGCCTGCACCCAACAAGGCTGTCAGCTACGCGTCCTGGCGACGATAGTGGTGGTGCGTAGGGGGAAGACCCTGCCCTAAGGGAGTCAGTAGCGATGAAAAAACCTCCTCCTTCCTGCAACGCTGGCTAGGAGGGAGGTGGCAGTGAGAACTGTCGGCTCAAGGAGAGAAGCACCGGTAAGATCCGCTGTTAGTGGATATGGATTGAGGTAGAGAGGGTTGGAGGCTTTTTTAAGTGGTGGTACTAAGGCACCAATCTAGAATCGCTACTTTGATACCAAGTTAGGAAAAATAACGTGACTTATTTTCCTCTAAGAAATCCTACCTCTCTTTTATAGAGAGAGGCAATGAGAAAATACAACACAACTCCCTATGAAATAATCATATGAAAACACACTCTCACAACAAGTCTCTCAATATAAACAATTATAGTATTGTTTATATCTTCATAGATCGTTCGATTATGACATTGCATGTTTTCTGTACACAATACAGCACATTATCGAATGTATTACTAGTTCTTCAACAATAATAGAACATCATATCTTTAAAACAACAAATAATGAGAAGTTGCATATCAAAAAGCATAATTACCATGGCGAGGAAGTTGCATGAGAGAGATTTGGTGGTGATAAAAGAAGAATTAAATTTTCAATATATATATTTTTACATTACCCATAAAAGATATGAGTGTAGCGATTATTTGAGGGACTTGAGCCATGCTTTTGCATTATCACATGTCTAATTAATGTGGAAATCACTCATGTTTCATCAACAAAATTTTTTAATTCTACAAGTTAAAGGCAACTTTACTTGTGTGTTAGCCACATTTATACATAAACTATCTACGTATTATTTATTTTTTATTCTAGAACAAATCACCTTTTTGAGAAATATAAAATAATCATATAAGTAAAGAGGATCATTTATTGAATTATGAACATAGGTGATCGATTTGATGATGAAATAGAATCAAACAATGATTTGATTTACGATTAAGAAAAATATTTTTGGCTTACTCTAAAGAATTCTAGCTAATCAATCATCTCTTTTAAAGAAATAAAAAATATATTCTTTTACATTCACAAATAAGTACTTCTATACAAAACTTACTGAGCACATCTATACAAAATCTACTTTACAAATTGATACATTGGGTTAGTTTACTTAGAGGATAAGGCTTATTTATATGAAAAGTTAACCCTTGTGTTGAAAATTCTGTGTTTTGTCCATCTAAACCTATGTTATGCTTACACCAATTTGGATGGGTGTTAAGTAAAACATCAATTTCATAACTCTTACAAAATAAATATAAATACGAATTAACCCAATCTTCGCTTTGCAAAACTAATATTTATAAAGACGTTCGCACTCACCTATCAAGGTACAACTTAGTTGATGACCCACTGACTATGACAAAAGGGATCTAAGTTTAAACCCTAACCTTACATTATCTAGACGTTGATGTTAGAGGATCGCCAATTCTCCTAATTTACCTACAAAGAAATTTTCAAGATTCATCCCTTCCCCAAAGCATCCGACGGTCTACATGCCTACTTCCAACGGCATCTAAGAATCAACGGTTAGGATTCACAGCTAAAGCCCCTAACCCATCCAAGGATGCATGCGCACGTATGGGACCTAAACATACTCAGACTCCACTTCTTCCTTCCCTCGCGCTCTCATGGCCACAGCTGCCGGCATCCTCAGGCTCGCGCGCTGCCGCCGAGCCGCCGTAGCCCAAACCCTTCACAGATGCTCCACTTCCCTTCTCCCTCCCCTTTCCTCCCCTCCTCCTCCTCCTGCTCTCGACCATGCACCTCTCTCCTCCTCCCTCGCCCCCTCGCGCCTCCGCTCCCTCCCTTTCACCTCCGCCGCGCCCGAAGAGGGCGTCTCCAACGATCTCTATGGCCGGCCGGATCACCCGGAGATGAAGAAAGGGGACTGGATCTGCGACAGGTGAGCGGCTTAAACCCCCTCTCCTTGCTCGGGTTTCGCCGTTTTCGGTTTCTGGGTGTACCTCGGAGTGATAAAGATCCCGTCTTTCCGTTATTTTCCGTCTATTCTGTGAAAAATCGGATTTGGGTTTCTTTAATTTTGTTTTTTTTTGGTGATTTGTGGTGGTTGTGATTTTTTTGGAGGCCCATTTTTTAAATATTTGCTTGCTTGGAGTGGTGGTTGGAGGCAAGTCGTTCTTTGGTCTGTGAAAAATCTGATCTTTTTTGATATATAAATTGTTTCCGGGCAGCCTTTGGGTTTGTAAGGTGTGATTTCTTGTTTGTCTGTGGTTAGAAGCTCGTTTGGGTTGAGAGAAATGGTGAGGGTGGCACAAATTTAGGCAGTGAAATCTGGTGAAGTCAATCTGATGGCATTCAATAATGTCACTGGATTCAAAACTTCAGGAAAATTGACAGTCCAGACTGATTGTGTAGGCTTATCGATAAATTATTGATTTTACGGGCCAAAATGTGATGTGGGTACCGTTGATGAGATACATCGTAGCTTATCCAAGTGTGTTAAGAGTCTTGTCCTCAAATATGTTTTAACTCTTCTCCTAGGCACCTTGAGACAGTGGCAGATATAGGATTTTACAATAGGGAGGGCACCGATAACTTAAGTTCTTAAATATTTCGTATTTTCATTGCAATGAAAAATGCTTATAAAGGATAAAAATATCATAATGAAATAGACTTTTCATAATATCATATCAATATCATCATGATAGTTATCAAATAATACAAGAAAATTAGCTAATTGTAGTCAATGAGATATTTGCGTATTTACATCAGCTTATATACTGGTCACAGCTTTCACCCGTAGATAAATGTTCAATCCTTCACCTAGCAAGAAATAATATTCAAATAGCCAATGGTTGTTCAAGCACAAATTATTTGCTAAAAATCAAATAGTTAACATCATCTCGCTGAACCCAAAACTTATTGAAGACACAGAAACCAAAAAACCATCAACCAAAATCAAAATTAAATAAGAACCCAATTTAGTGATGAGATTTTAAATGTGCTCTTCAAGCCAAAGACAAGAATTGCCAACAAACATTGATGTGGGATTAAAAATAGTGTGCAAGGAGCAATGTCGAGGATGAGAGGTGGTAGGGATAGGGGAGTTGTGTTAAGCGAGTGCCACTCTATGGCCAGTGGTTAAGGGTGGGCATCTAGGTTGAGCTCGATGAGCTCAACTCAGTTCAACAAAGACTTGCGAGCTCGGGTCATTGAATTTTTGAGCTGAGCATGGGCATCGGATCTTGGCTCATTTACCTTGTTGAGCCAAAGCTCAAGCTGAGCTCGGCTCAGCTCAATATCTCAAGTTCTTGGCTCATTTAAGATTTCTGCTATGCATATAATATGATATGATCCATGGAGTTACAAGTAGAACCACAAAAACTTAAGTGTCTAAATGAATCCCATAAAAAGTTAAGAGTCAAATAAAGGTTATCTCCCCACACCCCCCCTCCGACAAAAAAATCTAATTGGTTTCGTTTAAATGATAAGCAAGCCCATTTGTTTCACGAGTCAATTTGAGAACAAGCCAAGCTCAAGTCTCATTTAAGTGATAGAAATATGTGAACTTGTTTGGCTCATGAGCTAGCTCAAGCTTGAATAAGCAAAGCTCAAGTTGGCTCATTTAAGCTTGATCGAGCTCAAGCTTGAGCCATGCTCAACTCATTTTCTTTATATCTAGGCCTATAGGTGGCGGTGGTATGGTAGAGGACTCAATGAAAATTGAGAAGCATGAGGGTAAGAAGGAAGAAGTTGGCTATGAGTTGTGCCTATCTTGGGATTATGTTGATGAGAAGGGGGAAATGGGGGAGTTGGAACTTGGAATTCGAATGATTGGGGGAGAGCATAACCATAGGGATTGGGATCACATGAAAAGCCACGCCCCCTGCTTGAACATAATTTAGGTATGTAATTTCTGGGTGCCTATCACATGGATAATCACCCTTGCTCTTTTAAAAAAAACATAATTCAGGTATGCCAGTGCCTTGAGATCGTCAAAGGCTGTAGTATAAATATGTTGTTCCTATACCATCATCATCAGCGTTTTATTGGCTAGATTGCTGTTTATGTTGAAGGAAATAACACGTAATTAGTAAAAATAAGGACCTTAAGCAGTGATCAAATTTTTAGCTTTTGTTTGAGATTCATTCCATTTGCAGTGGCTTGATTCAGTTAGTTGTAGTTGGATATGTCCATTTTAATACACTCTGATGGATACAGAAGGCAATTTGAGTTTGTCTTTCCGAGGAACCCTACATTGTCCCTTTTGTTGGCTGTTCGATTTTAACTGAATTTGAGAGAAGGGAGAAGTTAAAGTGTACCCCGGGTTCAAGACATTTATTGCAGTATTTTCTGGGTAGAATGGATTTCTTTCACAGTTATAGCCCACTTAAAAAGAAAGAGCAAACCATCAAGGTTCTATGCCTCATCTGACACCTGGTTGTGGTGGAGAGCTGTGGCATTGTGTGGGTTGGGTGAGTTGACTGCAGTGTAGAAGGGAGCATCTATGAACAGTTTTCCCTTTCCTAAATTCTCATTCATTTTGTCACCTTTCTTTTGATCATATCTGTACTAATAACTAAAGCTTGGAGCTTGGCTTACCCTTGCTAGAATTTGATCAAGGTTAGGAACATCAATCTGTGGATGTGTGATCAAAGATAAATGTGAGTATTCAACCCACTAATGGCTTGAAACTGTAGGAACGATATCTTACTAAGTTGCTTTCATATGATAAGTTTGAATCTTATCGGACAAAAGCTGCACTCTGAAATGCAAGGCTTATGCTGATAATTTTGATGCATTGGATCTAATTTTCTTTCTGCATCTCATTGTTGTCTTGGAGATGTAGGTTATAGAAAAAATTTTTATTAACTTAGTGTAAAAATCTTCCTAAAATACCCTTAAAGGGGAGGATTTTTACATATATGCCCTTATAAACATTTGTAAAGATGTATATGCCCCTACCTAATTCATATTTATGTATATACTATCTGTAGTGACATATATGTCCTCACAAACTATAACTTATTAAGTTGCACTCCTTTGAGAAAAGATTTGAATAAAAATTAAAGACCTTTTTTAAAACCCCCTAAGTTTCTTATCTTTTCTTAAAGCAACTTGCTAACGTGCTTCGATCGGGTTTTGAAATTGCGTGTCGTAGTATAGATGATCAAAGCGAATTAACATGTAAAATTTATAATTCTCGAATTAACAAAAAAATCCGAGTTCAAGTCGATTAAATTTAAATTTCAAGTGTTGAATAAATGATGTTCAATAGAATAGCATAATTAAGTGAGAATAAAATTGAGCACCAAATAGTTGATCAAGTAATATTTAGGCAAGATGTTGCAATAAAATTTATTCAGAACCAAATATTAAGCCTAATCAACAAGATTAGCAAATAGGTCCCTAAAAAGGTTGATTTCCTTGCATTGTGGTCCCTAAAGTCCTATGTTTAGGTCCCTATGAATTTTTTTTTCTTTTGGTGTTCAGGTCCCTATCATTCTTCTTCTTCAGTTGGCAAAGCTCGTCGGAGGAGCAGCGAAGGGACGTTGGAAATAGGCTTCGGCTGTGGAACTTCATCGACATGCGGCGGAGGAGCTTTGTCGATGCACTGCTGATGTGATGGCGGTGGTGATTTGACGATTGGCGATGAGGAAACGGTGGAGACGGCGAAGAAAGGGTGTGGATTAGGCCATGGTTGATGGAGCTCCTCAGTGGATGGAATTCCCTGCTCTGGATCTCAGAAGACCCTGCGTGTACTCGCAAAGCTTGGTTCTCGGGGAAGGTCTGTAGGTAGTCATCCCTGAGCGGTGAAGGAGGCGGTGATAGTGGAAGCCAGTTAGTTGAAAGTGGCGTTGAAGCTCTTGACCAAAGGGTTGAGAAGAATCGTCGCTCCTTGCTGAAGGTGATGGTGACGTCAATTCGTTGCGAGGTTAGAGGGGAATTGGCGGACGCGATGAAGGTGCAGACGACGGGAGAATTAGGGTGAGGTGTCCGATGATGCAATCCCTCAAATTGATTGAGCGGTTCTTCTCGTGGTGACGAGCAGAGGTCGTGAGGGCATTGGCGGCGCGAGAGGTGGTGTAGAGCGGGTGTGTTCACTGGAGTGGTGGTTGGTTGACAGTGAGGAAGATGAAGTAGAGGGAGGAGTGTGACAGGTTGAAACGGCAAAGTGGAAGGTCAAGAAAGTAGAGGAGAAGAGGGGGAGTAAAAACCCTACTTCTATTGGAGAGGAGGCGAGGAAGCTGGTGGCGGTGGCGAGCTTGCCGACGACGAACAGAGGTGGAATTGAGATTGATGAAGGGGTCAGAGGGCCGGCTTCTTGGCTGGGAAGCATGGTGGGAGGGAGGCGAAGGTGGCTGCACTCTCATTTGGTGGCGAAAGGCAACGGAGTGACGAGGCGGAGAGGACATTAAGGTCAAGTCATGGCGACGCATAGAGGAAGGTGAGGAGAGAGCTTTTGTGCTTGAATCCTAGATGACGGAACTCGGAAGGCACATGCGAAGCTTTATAGCAACGTCCTGGAGCGAGCGAAGGCTAGAGGTTATGAGATTTGCTCGCAACAACTTGCCCACTTTGATCGGAGATAGCGGGTGGTAGAGGTAATTTCTGGTGGGACGACTGTTGATGGACATGGAACGACGAGAGGATCAAATCCTCTTTAGTCATCAAAGGCAACTTTGATTTGAGACGGTGAGGATTTGAGCTCAAAGCTTGGTGTGGAGCTCGGTTAAAGAGGTTGGTTGACGGTTGGTGCGAGGAGGAAGATGGCTAATGTCAATGTGATGTCAGTCAGGGACCAATATGTAAGAGAAAGGACCTAAAAGTAATAATTTTGGACCATATTGAAAATATTTTGAAAGTTGAGGACTAAAATATAAAGTAGGTGCAAATGAGGTCTAAATTAGTCCAAATTTTTATGGTAGCTTAATTAGAACACAAGGAATCTAGTGGTAACCTCAATTTTGTATTTTGATGTTGTTTGTATGGTCAATTTACACTTTGACCCAAAATATATCAAATTCATGTCTACAATTCTGTTTTAAGTCGAAATGGGTTCCGATTATCGAATTGACTATTCTAAATCTTATGAAATATTTTTAATTGATTTTTAGAAGGTTTAGATTACATTTATTTCCATCGGAACTATTTTAATTGAAGGATTATCACTCAATTTGAATGAAAATCCTAAATTATTTAGTATCATCTCACTTTTAGGAAATTTAAGCTTGATTGACCTTTGATTAATCATAATTTTTTCTTATAGCTATTTTACATTTATAATTGTTCATGAAAATTACAGAATTAACCCATTTTCCTATTAATTTCTCTCTTCAGCCCTGATTGAGTTATACCCTTTTAATATATTAATTAGGTGAATTTAACCATAGAACTTAGCCAAATTAAGTTAGATATAATGGATGATGGCAATGCCATCACAACCCGTCCACCTCCAAAGTCTCACCTTCTCCATGGGGCAGTGGTAGTGAGGCTGGAATCACAGGAAATAGGAAAGGAGGAGGAAGGGGGGAGGAATCAAAGAGGAGTGGGAGAGCTGGGGAACCAGATTACAATTCTGTTGACTATGGTGGGATGGTGTACGCGGAAAGGGTGGGGTTAGATGTGGGGAGGTGATGGGGGCAATAGTGGGAGGGGGGAATGGGGGGTGGTGTCGAGGTCGTTGGAGTTGGAGGATACTGGAGAGGGACATGGGGGTGGGGTTCTATGTAAAGCACTTCATGAAGGACATAGGGATATGCCTGGAGGAGTGCAAGAGGATGGGGTTGGTACTAGCATAGCAACTATACGTGGTGCATGGGGAGGGGAACCTCGACACGTAGGCATTAATGCTCATGCTGGAGAGGCTCAACAATGTTGCATTGGAGGAGGCATGAAGAAGTGAGGTTTGGATCTTTTTTGCCTTGTCCTTTTTGCTTTAGATTGATTTGTGGAGGTCATTTTTGTGCCGAATTGATATTATTACGGTGAAGTTCTTCCACCTATTGTGGTTGGAGTATCATGCTTCCTTTCTGGAATCGTTACAATATGATTGACATTCTGAGATTAGAGATGAGTTATGGAGTTGAGTTATGGCATTGCAAGTCACCTTAGAGGTCTTCCGTGGTGTGTTCATTTAGATGAGTCCCTTTTGGATCAGAGGAAAAAAAAAAGAGAGAGGGGGACCGTAGTAGTAGGAGGCGAGGGGGGTGGGGGGGGGGGGGGGGGGGGATCGGAGGGTGGGGGGGAGGAACTAGAGGAGGAGTTGGTTGTGGTGGTGATTGGCTGTGGGCATCGTCTGTCGCTGCGAGGTGGTTTCGTTCGATCGGAGGAGCAGGAGAGGGGGTCAGAGGAGGATCGGAGGAGGAGATGGAAAGGAGAGGTAGGCGTGGAGGAGAGGAGGTGGAGGGTTTGTTTGTGTAAAATAAAAGGACTTATATATAAAAATATCATTATTATTTAGTCCTCAAAATTTATAAGGGCATTTAAACAAGTAATCGGACATTTATGGGGGTATATACATAAATAGGGATGCAAATAGGTTGGGTTCGGGTCGAATTTGGCTAAAATCCATACCTATATCCATTTACAAAATACATACCCATACCCTACCCATTTAACTATCAGGTACAAACATTCAAACTCATACCCATATCTATCTACCTATCGGGTATCCATTTACTCGTCGAGTACCCATTTATAAATTGATTTTACAATTAAATTGTGCCCAAATTAGAGTTAAAGAAAAAAAAATCTATAACATAATTCATCAATTGTTTATTTTTAACAGGCCTGAAACATAGGGGCTTAGGCTACTCTAATTCTAGTGATTCCCATTGAAATTATTACAAAATAGAACTTCAAGGGAAATATATCAAAAATTGAGGGAATCGTAAGGGATATTAAAGCTAAGGGAATGAGAGATTTAGGGTGGGACTTATATAACTTAGGTAAATGGGAATTTTATTTAGATACTCGGGTTGTGTAATCGAGTATAAATCTATACTTGTACCCATACCATGTCGGGTTTTTTTGGATAAAATCCATGCTCGAACCTTGTCGGGTTGGCGTCAGGTTTTACCCATTCTTTTTGAGTTGAGTTGAGTTGGGTTTACCAAAACTTACATCCCTATACATAAATATGAAATAGGTAGGAGTATATATGTCTTTATGAAAGCTTACAAGGGAATATATGTAAATCCCCTAAAAAAATCTTCCTAAAATGCTGAAAATAGGGAAGGATGTGGAACTTGATGATATTGATGGTATAGTTGTCAATGATTAGTGTTGGGATTCGGTGAAAGTACCACATGGCCCACGCCACATGGCAGCCATCAGGTCATGTGGCAGTGTCACGTGGCAGTTATATAGAAGGGCTCTTGAGCCATCAGTTGTTGATCCATAGGACTAAAAGGAGTTGGTTTCTTAGTTGGTAATTTGCCTTATTTAGTTTATTTATTTTAAGGAGATTTGCAAAGATTTGGTTGTTCCAAATCTAGAAGATTTGATTAGATTTTGTTAGTTAAGTCCATTTTTAGAAGTAGGAATATGTACTCTCTATTTAAAGAGAGCCTTTCCTATGATTTGAGATTTGAGTAATAACATTCATTCTTCCATAATCAAGAGCTCATTTCCTTTCCCAACTTCCCAACAACACAACTGGTTCACAGGGACGATCTCGGCAACCTGCACACTCACCTAGCACTTGAACCAGCCCTCATTCAGCCTTTGTAGGTGGTCTACACCACCAAACCGGCCTCTCCTCTCCTGTAGACCGTCCTGCACCCTGCAGCCTGAACCACAACACCCAGACTAGTCCATATATCAGGACTGACTGGTCTCTGCAGCAGCCATAAGGCACTTCTCTCCCTCTCTGAGCATTGACAGCCACCCTAATGGGCTGTTTTTCCTGCATACGGGAGTCTCCATGCTTCGCTTCCATGCCAATTCTTGACATGGTATCAGAGCAGTCGTTCTAGACTTCCCGTTCGTGTGGTCCGAGATTGTACGTTGGTGATTCTCGCATCCAAGAAGTCTTACTGAACAAATTCGGCACCTTATGCGGAGAAGGAAGACTAGAGACAATGGCGGAGTTAACCACGATGGTCAGAGACGCCATGTTATCAAAAGGAGAAAGCAAGGAGAAAAAGAAGAAAGAGGAGATTTATCAAGTTCTAGTGCTTGTGATCTTCATACTTGTGGCACCTTATATTCGATTTTTTACTCTCTTTCAAAAGAAAAGGTTTTTCCAGAGAAAAGACGTCAAGGAGAGGACACCACAGTCCACGCAATGACTTTCGAGGTTTTCAAAAGAGGCAACAACTTCCCAAGTTGCGAAATGACTAATGGTTGATATAAGTTCCTTTCCTAAAGATCTAAGCAAATTCGGGAGACCCCCACGTGGGGCTACTAGCACCTCACACGTGGACTCCCTAACTCATGAAGATCTTGAGAAGCCATGTGCTCTTTTGAGAGATGACAAGTCCTCGGTAGTCATTGCGATGACTACTCAGGTTGCCACAAAAGCAATGACTTTGGAGGTCGCATGAGGATTCGCCATCGACTTGTCCAAAGAGAAGATCCGTGCCATGTTCCTTGAAAAGAAGGAAAAGAAGACAACGATAGTCATTGCAACGACTATTGAGATCGCTAAAGAAGAAGCGATGACTTCCAAGGTTGCAAAAAAAGGCCTCGTAGTCATTCCTCCCAAGAAGAACTTGAAGCCCGAAGAAGAAAATGAATGATGGGGCATCTAACTTCATGATGGAAGGCCAAGCCGTCAGCCTCACGGCCTTCGACTTGAGGGGGGGTGTTGGGATTCGGTGAAAGTGACACATGGCAGTTATCTAGAAGGCTCTTGAGCCATTGGTTTTGGGTCCATAGGACCAAAAGTAGGAGTTGCTTTCTTAGTTGGCAATTTACGTTATTTAGTTTATTTGTTTTGAGATTTACAAAGATTTGGCCGTTCCAAATTTAGAAGATTTGATTAGATTTTATTAGTTAAGTCTATTTTTAGAAGTAGGAATATGTACACTCTATTTAAAGAGAGCCTTTCCTATGATTTGAGATTTAAGCAAGAACATTAATTATTCCATAATCAAGAGCTCCTCTCCTTTCCCAACTTCCCAACAACACAACCGGCCCATAGGGACGATCTCGGCAATCTGCACATGCACCTAGCAGGTCGGTTCAAGTTTAAACCAACCCTCTTTCAACCTCTGCAGGTGGTCTACACCACCAGACCGGCCTCTCTTCTCTCCTGCAAACTGGTCCACAGCACCCAGATCGGTCCATATCAGGACTGGTTGGTCTCTGCAACAGCCACAAGGCACTTCTCTTCCTCTCCGATTGTTGACAGCCACTCTGACGGGTTATTTTTCCTGCGTATGGGAGTCTCCACGCTCTGCTTGCACGTCAATTCTTGACAATTAGAATTTGTTGGGGGAGGAAGAGATTGCTTAGTTCACAAAATTATTTAATGCCATTTGGGTTTTTTCTTTTTTTAAATAAGAGAAGGAAAGTGACCTGAGAATGGATGAAGAATATTGTGATATCCTTGGACAGGAGTAGAGGAGATATAACAACTGTTCAAGCTGTAAAGGTATCAACTTGAGCAACACAGTGTCTGTAAGAAGGTTGTTGAGAGGGATGTGCAGACAAGTTTCTAATGTGGCAGAAATCAACTCGCTTCTTGTCCCTTTCAAAAAAAAAAAGGAGCTTGCTTAATGCCTGGTAAATATCCAATTTAAGTGATTTCTCTTAAGGCATATGATGTAAATTATTAAAGACAGGCATAAAAGCTATATATGGTTTTTATTAATTTACAAAAGTCTTATAATTATGTTCAGATGTACATATATTGTAGAAATTTTATTTTGTATATTGTCCTCATAAATGACATGTATGATAGAGTTCTAGAATGTGTAAGGATCAATGTTTTCAATGCGAAAGGTGACACTAAGATGACAAGCCCTTTAATTGCCTAATGTGAGAGGTGACAAAAAGTTGACAATCTGATTGCATTGAGGTGGCTGTTTTTTTTATTTTTTTATTTTTAAACATATATGCCTTAGTAACTTATAATAATAACATCAACTCTCAAAAAAAATGCCTAATAACAATATTTAAGTGGAAGGAAAAGATAAAAAATACATTCCAAAGAATCATTTTGCATAATTTTAAATAGTAAAGTAAGAAAATCCTCTAATAAATATAGTATGTTAACTTATGTTATTATTATATAACTTATATTGTTGTTTTATTTATTATATTATTAACATCTATATAACAGAACCTTATATTTATAATTTATACAGGAGTATATGTATTAATATAACTAGTGTATGCTAACATGTATATATAACTGCAGTAAGTTTTATTACTTATATCATATATCATTATTTTTTATTCATCAGTGTTGTAACACAAAAGGAACCAACCACTTCGGACATAACTTATAGGTTATACCATATATAACACTAACATAATTTGGGCATGACCCATTGGCAAAAAAAGAACCCTTTGAGTTTGAGCATAGTAACTTCGAAGATGACCCATAAAGAACCATCAACAATGATGGAGCCTTGCCAAAGAGATGAACTTAAAAAAGCTTCAAAATCCTTAGGGGGGATGAAAGGTTAGTGGCGATGAAGGATTGGCTTAGGCGATTGTGGAGTTGAAGCTCGATGCAGATGGGGAGAATAGGACTTGAATTGGTCAAAGATGAGGTTAGTTGGCGAGGAGATAGCAGTCCGCGAGGTCAGAGAGGAGATAGTGGTTAGAGAGGAGCCTAGTTAGTGATGCTCATTTGCAGCGAGGAGGACAATAACAACAAGCTAGAGAGTTGCATGCTTTTTACGAGGGGGTGGGGAGTTTCTAGTGCAATGTAAGCCAGGCGATGGGGCGATGAGGTGTGTTGCCTGATGGAATGGCTTCACTTGAGACCTACCTAAGGTGACATGTCCTAATCTTGCCTCATTTGGTCACTCAGTCTCTTGAGGCAATCACCTCAACAACAATAGTAAGGATTCAGAATGAGTTGATAGACCTCTATGAGATAACATGGGTGTACACCAAAGTTTGACTTTTGAGTCCTTAACTCATCATGTTTATAAGGGTTGAGTTGAAGAAGCATATCCAAGTTGAGATAGAATGGTGCATGCTTTGGCTTGTGGCATTGTGTTTGTGAGCAAGAGAAGTAAACAATGTAGTGATATGCCATTTTCTCCTTTTGTTTCTTCTGCTGTTATTTTCTTAATTTAGCTGGGTCTACTTGTAATTATTCCTAGCCACTCTCCCTATATATATGGGATATAGGGTTTCCTTATGAAATAGAACATTCCATTCTCTCCACATGGTATTAGAGTGGTGGTCTTAGGTCAGAACCTGATATCTCCTTGATCTTTCTCCCTTATTTTCCTTTCTCCACCAAATAATCTAGGGTTTCTTGGGATTTGTGCCTATCTTGAGAAGAAACAGGTTTCTTCTCAAGATCCTCTAAGGTCCCAAGCCCTGGGGCACAAGAACCAAGGGAAGGGATTTTGATCTTGTCGCTACAATTGAGGAGGTAATTAGCGGCCAACCACGTCACTGGTCGGGGTGACACCGGAGCATCGTTGTTGGATTGTAGTGACATCGTTGGTCATCAGAAATCACCTCCTTAAGCTTTTGCATCGGCTGAACATGAACCTTATCACTGTGGGAGCATGAGAGTTGTTGCCTCTTGGGGACCTCATCGGAGTGGTTGTTCAGAGCAGAAGTGTCACCGTCGATGATTGGTAAGCCTGTCGGTCACTGGAGAGCCTCGTCGAAGCATTGATTAAAGTTGTTAGTTACTCGCTTGGGATTGTTGGAGTTCATTGGGACCCTCTTGCCTCAATCAAGGTGGTTGGAACTCCTTTTAGGAGATTTTTTGCTCGATTGAAATCCGATATTTGAAGATGCCCTGCTGAGATAGCCTTAAGACGAGGATTTTATTCATGGATTGTGGTATTTTGATGACTCCTTGAGGTTTTGGTAGGTTGATTGTTGTTTAAGGCGATGTCTCATCTTACTAAGAAGAATGGCTTCCGAAATTGTTGATTCAACTGTACAAGGGGATGAAACCTTAAGGGAATTAAAAAACCTCCCTTTTAGGTTGATGGTGAAGTTTGACGATACTAATTATGTGTTGTGGTCACAATCCATTTTCAATGTGGTTGTGGATCATGACAAGGAGCATATATTGTTTGAGACAAAGTCGACTCAGAAGACAAGAAAACATGCCTCTTGGAAGAATGATAATGTCATGGTTTGGGCGTAGATCATGAATACTACTATCTAGCACATTGCTATTGAGATTATGTTACTACAAAATGACAAAGGAGATGTGGGCCAATCTTCACCAGACTTAATTCTTAAGATAATAATGCAACACATTCTTTAGTTGCATCATGAGATTGCTCATAGGAGACAAGATGGTAGTTTTCTTCACAATACTATTCAGTTATCAGGTTTGCTTTTGAGAGACTGAATGCTTACACCCCATTCTGTTCTTATGAGAGTCAGAAGACTTATAGAGCCCAAATGATGTTTGGTCACTTCCTCACTAGATTGGATGCTATGTATGAAGCAACTAGGGCACAAATGTTGACATTGCTCGAGATACCTACCCTAGAGGAGGCTTATAATGGGCTTACCAAACTTGCGGTTTCTTTCTTGATGCCACCTCGTATTGAACACATGACTACTATGGCTCTCTCACGGAAGAGGCAAAGCTTCTACTTCTACTAGAGGTTGTGGACGTGGTCGTGGAGCTCAGGGACATGCTAGACCCCAGTGCTCTCATTGTAGGAAGATTGGTCATATAGAGGAAATGCATTGGATGAAACATGGGAAGCCCATCACTGCACATCAGGTAGTTGTAGCACCTGACACAGTACCTGAGACTACTCCCATCACAATGGCTGAGTATGATGATTTAATACAAAGGCTTAGCCAACATGGATTCAGTGCCACCCCCAGTCAAGCAAACTCGAGCTCATCCCTAAGAGGTTTTGACACAGTAGCTTTCGTCGACCCATAAGGTACCTCCTTAGCTTGTGTTTCCTGTGAGTCCTTAGGAGAGACAGATTGGCTTGTCGACTCTAATGCATCTTGTCACTTATGTGGAGATTTGCTCCAATTTTCCAGGTTGAAGCTTGTTTCTTCATGTTGGACCCTTCTGGTTCCTAATGGTTGACATTCCCTTATTATTGATTAGGGGGAGGTCTAGATTGCATCCTATTTTCGACTGGAGAACGTCTTACGCTTGATTTTCCTTTGAGTTTGCTTTTTGTTAGCAAAATTATGATGGAATTGAATTGCAGAGCCATATTTAATGCCTTGTCTCTTACCTTTCAAGATTATTGATGGGGCAAGTGATTAGTTGTGGTCGTGAGGAAGAGGGTGTCTACCGTTTCCTGTAGTCGTCATATGTCGGACATGCTTCTATTACTTTAGGAGGCACTTCTAGCTATTTGCGGCATCTTCTCTTTGCCCATCTCCCTCTACCTAAATTGCGGTGCATGATCCCTCAAATACCTCCTATTGCCACCTTACAGTGTGAAGCTTGCCAATTGGAAAAATACCATCGAAGTTCCTTTCTCAAATGGCTGACTAGGAGTTCTTAGTCTATCTTTTAGTTAGTACATTTTGATATTTGGGGTTTGAGTTGTTTTACTTTGTTATTGTTGATGACTATTCTTGTGTGTCGTGGGTTTTTCTATTGAAGTTAATGTCTGAAGCTAGTGATGTTATCCAAAGTTTTCTAATTGAAATAAAAACACAGTTTGGTGTTGATGTGAAAATTATTCGATTTGATAATGCTTTAGAGTTTTGTACTCTCTCTTTAGTTATTTTTCAAAGAGTGTGGTATTCTTCACCAAACTAGTTGCCCATATACATCACAACAAAATGGTGTTGCTAAAAGAAACACTGTCGTATCCTTAATGTTACTTGGACTATCCTTGTTCAAAATAGTGCCCCTATCTCTTATTGGGTTGATGTAATTCTTACTACTTGTTATTTGATAAATAGGATGCCATCTTCCGTGTTGGATGGGGAAGTTCCCTATTCCATCTTGTTTCCTAATTAGGAGTTATTTGGCGTCCCTCTTAAGGTCTTCGATTGTGTTGCCTTTGTTCATCTTGTTGGCCCTAATTGACGCAAGCTTTCCCCATAAGCAATAAGGGATACAAGTGTTATGTCTCTAATAGTTAGCGACACTATGTGAGTGCAGACATTACTTTCCATGAGTTTGTATCTGTATTGTATTGCATCACTGATTATTATCCATCCTTTTAAGAATGAAGCTACTATTCCTATTCCTACTCTGACTATTACTCATGCTTCAGAGATGGTTTATATTCACTGCTAGACGAAACTATTCCTCCTGAGCCTAGTCAGTCGGCCCTACCTGAGGTAATTCCTATTCTTGAAGGTACTAATGCTACTTTTAGTTCTGATAAACTAGGTTATACTAGTGTTCCAAATGTTTAGGAAGATATTAATATACCATAGCATTCTGATATAACACCTACCCTTGATCCTAAGTTAGCTAAAGCAAAGAATCCTACTGGTGAAAGCTTTGATTTACTTATTGCCTTGTGGAAAGGCACCAGATCATACACGTTACATCCCATTTCTAGATACACCTCGTTGGCTAGTCTATCCCCTTGGTATAAACAATTTGTCACGAGTCTTTCTACTATACACATATTGTCTAGACATCAGGATGTGGTCCTTGATTCAAAATGGCAACAGGCTATGGAGGGTAAGATGTCAACACTATTGTCATAGGATACCTGGAGTCTTTTTGAGTCTTTGTGTGTTGCAACACTATCAGTTGTAAATGGGCCTTTATAGTGAAACCAAGGTTTAGAAAGTTAGTATGTGATATTCGATCTTTTAGGTTACGCTCTATGCAGGTGACTGTCCAGTTTTGTATTTTTTATTTATAAACACAATAATTTTCAACTTGCTAAACTTTGGATTATACGTATCAAGCACATGAAAAATCAAACCTATAAACATAAAACTACCTTAAGTAGTATAACACAAAAACACATTAATCCAAAATTACTATATATTATTGAGAATATGAACATAACATCTTGAAAATTTGGCCTATTTAAAAATTGGGTAGGTGTTGGAAGGTTGGAATAAAAGCCACATGGACTGTCCACGTGGTAGTTAGTAGCCTCTGGAAAGCCCAACAGGGTCGACGTTCATGGGTTCTAGAACCCAAGTTTGGAGCCTTTTGCTTAGGAGTCAAATTTTTTATTTTTAGTAAATGTGTTTTAGGAAAAATGTTTATGATTTGATTTAATTAGAGAGATAAGATCTTTCCTTATAGGATAAGATCTTTGATTTCCAAGAATAGGGATATGTACTCTCTATAAAAGAGTCTTCCCTCTTTGTAATCTCTGGAGTCATAACAATATTTCCTATTCTAAGAAACTCGTCTCCCTCTCTCTTCTTCCACCAACATAGCTGGCCACCGTCAACAAGGTAGTCGGCCAGTTGCACCAACTACTAAGAGGGTTGCCGATCACCAGGCTGCTCCTCCTGATCCGTGTGCACATAGCCCCCACGTGGGAGTATTTTCCCACACATAAGGAGCCTCCACACTCCAGACTACGTGATTCTTGACATGGTATCAGAGCTTTCGGTCTAGGCTCTGTTGTGCGTGTGGTTTCTAAGACCACTTGTTGGTGATTCTTATCTTTGGAGAAAGTCTTCTTCAAAAGATCCGGCGCTTTACGCGAAGAACTAGTGAAGATGACGGAAGCATTGGCAATGGTCAACGAAGGCACACTTGGACAAGGAGAGAGCAAGTTGGTTGTCTCTGGGACAACCATCAAGCTCTTTGGGGCGTCCAACTATATTTTGTGGGCTCACACCTTCAAAATATTCGTTGGAGGCCAAGAGAAACTTAGTGTTTTCTTGGAGGAGCCGCGGAGATGGACGATAAGAAGAAGAAATACGAGAAGGAGAACTATATGGTCATGAATTGGCTAATGAACTTGGACTCATTTATCGCCTCAAACATGCTCTACAAAAAGAGCATATATGAGATTTAGTAGACAGCCCTCTAGAAAATGTACGCTCGAACCTCAAGTAATGCGCATTTTACTGACCTCTATACTCGCATTTGGATAGCTAGTCAAGGCTATCTCACCTTGACAAAATATCATGAGAAGATGAAGGCACTATTCGAGGAGTTGGAGATCCAAGAGTCACAGTGTTGTGACAAGCAGGGAGAGACTCGGGCGATTTGGCAATTCGCCAAGTTTTTATCGGGGTTGTATCCCCGTTATCGAGCCACTAGAGATCAAATCTTAGCTTATGATGGGAGGATAGATCTTGAGACTATCTTCTGCCGTCTTATATAGATGGAGATTGTCGAGGATGAAGACTCGACAAAAAGCGAGAACTTCACATTTGCTATCCCTGAAGCAAGTGTGGGGCGTGGACAAGGATGATGACGTGGATCTTCCTGTGTCTATCTGAAGTGCAAGCATTGTGGACGCAACAACCATCCACAAGTCAAGTGTTGGGAGAAGTTCGGGAGACCATCATGTGGGGCTACTAGCATCTCATGCGTGGACTCCCTGACTCATGAAGACCTCGAGAAGTTACGAGCTCTACTTTGAGAAGACAATACGACGGCCGTCATAGCGACAACTACTCAAGTTGCCATAGAGGCAAAAATTTCGAAGGTCGCAAGAGGCTTCATCGTCGATGTGTCGAAGGAGAAGATCGTGAGCATGGCTCTTGAAGAAGAGTGGTAGGCTGTCTAATCTCACAAGTTGACCAAATTGTTGGCCTCTTGGCCTTCGACTTGAGGGGGAGTTTTGAAGCGTTGGAATAAAAGCCACGTGGACTATCCACGTGACAATCAACAGGTCATGTAGATAGTCCACGTGGTAGCCTCTAGAAAGCCCAACAGGGCTAACGGTTAGGGGTTCTAGAACCCAAGTTTGGAGTCTATTGCTTAAGAGTCAAGTTTCTATTTTTAGTAAATGTATTTTAGGAAAAATGTTTGTGATTTGATCTAATTAGAGAGATAAGATCTTTCCTTATTGGATAAGATCTTTGGTTTCCAAGAATAGGGAGTTCTAGAACCCAAGTTTGGAGTCTATTGCTTAAGAGTCAAGTTTCTATTTTTAGTAAATGTATTTTAGGAAAAATGTTTGTGATTTGATCTAATTAGAGAGATAAGATCTTTCCTTATTGGATAAGATCTTTGGTTTCCAAGAATAGGGATATGTATTCTCTGTAAAAGAGTCTTCCCTCTTTGTACTATTTGGAGTCATAATAATATTTCCTATTCTAAAAAACTCCTTTACCTCTCTCTTTTTCCACCAACATAGCTGGCCACCTGCGCCAACTACCAAGAGGGCTATCGACCACCAGGCTGCTCCTCCTGATCTGCATGCACATAGCCCCCACGTGGGACTATTTTCCTATGCACAAGGAGCCTCCACGCTCCGAACTATACCAATTATTGACATGGTATCAGAGCTTTCAGTCTAGGCTCCATGCGCGTGTGGTTTCTAAGATCACATGTTGGTGATTCTCGTCTCCAGAGAAAATCTTCTTCAAAAGATCCGATGCCTTATGTAGAGAACTAGTGAAGATGACGAAAGCATCGGCAACGGTCAACGAAGGCACTCTTGGAGTAAGAGAAAGCAAGGTGGTTGTCTCCGAGACAACCACCATGCTCTATGGGGCGCCCAATTATATTTTGTGGGCTTGCGCCTTCAAAATATTTGTTGGAGGCCAAGAGAAACTTAGTGTTCCCTTGGAAGAGCCACATGAGATGAAGGACGACAAAAAGAAGAAATATGAGAAGGAGAACTATATGGTCATGAATTAGCTCATGAACTCGATGGACTCGTTCATTGCTTCAAACATGCTTTACAAAAAGAGTGCATATGAGATTTGGACGACCATCAAGAAAATGTATGCCTGAACCTCAAGCAATGCGTGTATTACTGACCTATATGCTCCCATTTGGACAGCTAGTCAAGGTGATTTCTCCTTGACAAAATATTATGAAAAGATTGAGGCATTATTTGAGGAGTTGGAGATCTATAAGTGATAGGATTTTTCACGTGTTAAAAATATGTTTTTGTAAATAATACGTCGTTTTGTTGTTTGTAGTATAGTTGCGTAAAAATCCCGAGTCAAAGAAATTTGTTTTAACAAAACTCATGTTTATTTTTATTCTTTCATAACATGAGTCCTGATTGTTCGTCTTTGAGAGGTGTAAAATGCAAGTATTAGAATTTGGTCCCACTTTCCTAACCTAAATCTAACCTAACCTAATTTTTTTGGTCCTTTTGCTTTTGCGATTTTTTTTATGTTTTTGATTTTTAAAAAGTGAAACATAGATCTAAATATACTAGCAAAGCCAAAGTGATTACGTGCATCTAAATGAGGCCATGGTGGTCGTGCATATGTTAAACCTAAAGTTGACGTTCCTACTAGTCTAAAGAAAATGAAGCATGCAACTGAAGGAATGAATCAATTGATCTATGTTTTATGATTGACAAATGTAACTAACACATCTATCAAGAAATAAAAATCTAAATAGATGGCCGGCCAAGAGAGGCCATGAGGAAGCCTTCTTGGCTGTCCATACAAAGAAGAAGAAAGTAGGGTGGCCGTGCACCCTTTATAGACCTTCCCTTGCTAACTGACTATGGAGATTCTTGGAGGAGGAAGAGAAGCCCTTGGATGAGATGATGAGGAAGCTGGCCTTGATGTTGAGAGGAGAAGGTAGATGACCTCCTTCTTCTTGCTAGCAACCACCCATGAAGGAGCTTTGGAGGAGCACCATGGGTGGCCTTGAGAGGAGGAAGGTGGAGTGGACAGCCTTTGGAGGAAGAGAGGAGGATTTGCCGATCTCCTTGTGGAGTATAGTGGAGAGAAGAATTGAGAGGAGGGGAAGTACAGTGGAGGGAGAGATTGGATTGGGATTTGTTTTGGCATGGTAGGGAGTTGAGGGGATTCCGGTGGTAAAGGATATTCGGTGGGGTTTTCTTTTTTTCTTTTTTTAAATTGGAGAGATAAAGTTGGTGGAGGGGAGAAAAGTTTACGTGGGGTTTGTTGGAGGGAATTGGAAGTTGTTGGGATTGGGTGTTTGGTGCATGTGTTGACATGAAGGTATTGGGTTTGCATGGTTGGGGCATTGGTGAGTATATAGGAGGGTGCGTTGAGTATGGGATTTGTGGAATGAATGGGATTATGTGGACGTCTAGCTAAGATTCATGACGTGGTGGGGGAATTAATTGGTCACGTGAAGTTCATAGGGATTAAGGTTTGGGATATAATGTGGGAAATGTTGCATGGGATTTGGTGGAGGTCGAGGGAAAGGTTTCGGTTAAGGGCATATGGGATAATGGGTTTTACATGCATGTGATTTCCGGTGGGATGTATTGCATGCCGGTGGAATTGCATGGGTTGGTTGGGTGGTGGACGTGAGTTTGGGCTTACGTGGGTTTTTTGGGAATAATCGGTTGAGGTGTGTGGGTGTTTGAGTTTATTCCTCTTCCTCCTTTCTCCTTTTATTTCTTCTATTCTTTGGCTTCTTGGATCTTTTCTTCTCATTTCCTCCATCTTATTTCTTGGTCTTCTTGATTTATTATTCCCATATGGACTTGCAATTACAAGATAAAATATCATATCATAAATAGGTCCATAAAACACATTATTTATAAATAAGTAAACATGATGCAAATGCAAATTATCCATGGAATGAATGCAATATTTATAACAATGATAGAAATCTGCCATAATCTAGGTATTTTAGAACCTATGATTGCTACGCAATCAACGAGCCATTGTGTTGTGACAAGTAGGGGGAGACTTAGATGATTTGCTTGGTAATCCACCAAGTTTTTATGGGGGTTGCATCCCTGTTTATCGAGCTGCTCGAGATCAAATCCTAGCTTCTGATAAGAGGATACATCTTGAGACCATCTTTTGCCATCTTATAAAGATGGAGATCGTCGAGGATGAAGACTTGGTGAAAAGCGAGAACTCTGCACTTGCTTTCCCCGAAGCATGTGGGGCATGGATGAGGATGAGGACGTGGATCTTACCATGTCTATTTGAAGTGCTAGCACTGTGGATGCAACAACCATCTGCAAGATAAGTGTATGGAGAAGTTCGGGAGACCATTACGTGAGGCTACTAGCACCTGATGCGTGGACTTCCTAATTCATGAAGATCTCGAGAAACTACAAGCTCTACTTCGAGAAGACAAAACGACGGCTGCCATAGCAATGACTACTGAGGTTGCCACAGAGGCAACGACTTCGAATGTCGCAAGAGGCTTCATCGTCAGCATGTCGAAGGAGAAGATCGAGAGCGTGGCTCTTGAAGAAAAAAAGTGACCAAGTCATTAGTCTCGTAGCCTTCAATTTAAGGGGGAGTGTTGGAATAAAAGTCACGTGGCAGTCAGTAGGTCAGGTGTACAGTCTACGTGGCAGCCTCTTGAAAGCCCAACAGGATCAACGGTCGTGGGTTCTAGAACCTAAGTTTGGAGTCTTTTGCTTAGAAGTCAAGTTTTCTATTTTTAGTAAATGTGTTTTAGGAAAAATGTTTGTGATTTGATTTAATTAGAGAGATAAAATCTTTCTTTATGGGATAAGATCTTTGATTTCCAAGAATAGGGATATGTACTCTCTATAAAAGAGAGTCTTCCCTCTTTGTAATCTCTAAAGTTATAATAATATTTCCTATTTTAAGAAACTCCTCTCCTTTCTTCTTCCACCAACATAGCCGACCACCATCAACAAGGTAGCTAGCCACCTTCGCCAACTACCAAGAGGGCTGCTGACCACCAGATTGCTCCTCCTAATCCACGTGTTCATTTTGAGTCTATTTGAAAATTGGCCTTATACTTGATCGAGTATGTGTGTAGTCAAACCAAGTAGTCGGTCTGGACCAACTATTGGACCACCTCATGATATGTGGTTTGGGAAAGGGATTGACTATGCATATGCAGCTACATATGTGGCGTAGGTGGTTGATTTCTTGAGCAGTGTGTGTAGCATCGCCCAGATGGTTTTGTTGAGAGGTATAAGGCTCGTTTAATGGCAAAGGATACACACAAATCTATGAGATTGATTAATTAGACACGTTCTCCCTTGTGGCACGCCTTCTTACAATGGGTATTCTTATTTCTGCAGCTGTTCATTGAAACTAGCCACTATATCAGCTTGGTGTGAAAAATGTCTTCCCGTGTGGTGATCTTTAGGAGGAAGTTTACACGTAGCAATCCCCAAGGTTTAAGGTTTAGGAGTATACAAATGCCTGCAAATTATAGAAGGTAATATATGGCTTCAAGCAAAGTCCATGAGCATAGTTTCAAAAATTATCTAAGGTTATTGAGAAGGTGGGATTCAAAGATCTACAACAATCGCTCTCTCTTCATTCGGAAGACAAATGCTGGAGTTGTTGTCTACGTAGATGATATCATTTTTTACTGAGATACACAAGAAATTAAGATTACCAAGGAGTATTTAACTAAACACTTAGTTACAAAGTACTTAAGGTTACTCTATTACTATCTTGGGATTGTGGTAGCAAGAAACGCACATGGAGTTGTCCTTTCTCAATGGAAACATGTGATGGATTTTCTTCAAGAAACTGGGATGCTAGGTGCTAAACCGATTTATATTCCTATGGACCCTAGCATACATTTGTATGATGTTGACTCAAGTTTACCATGTCTTATAGGGAAGTTCCTATATGTTACAGTGACGAGGTCAAACATTCTCTTGCAATGAACAAATTGAGCCAATTTATGGATAAACCTAGGAGGATAAATTGAGAAGTTGCTATGATGATCCTCATGTATCTGAAGTCCTCACCATGAAAATGTCTATTCTTTGCACGTAGTACATTACTAGATGTGGCGACATACACTGATGCAAATTATGCAGGATGCCTTAAGGACAAGAAGTTTACCACTGGCTTTTGCACTTTTGTTGGGGGCAATTTTGTCCCATGGAAAAATAATAAGCAGATGGTAGTGGTCAGGTCAAGTGTTGAATCCTAATATATAGCCGTGGCTCAAGCTACAATTGAGTTGATGTGGATTCATTTTGTGTTGGAGGATCTTTACGTGCCCTTGACTGGTTCCATGGAGATAAAATGTGATAATATGGTAGCTCTTTTCATAGCTAATAATCTAGTGTTTTTCGAGATAAGTATGTTGAGGTGGGCTATCACTTTACTCAAGACATGATCCAAAGGGTTTAATCTCTGCCTCTCGTATATCTTCAGTAGATCAGGTGGTAGATATGTTCATCAAGGCACTTTTTCGAGCTAACTTTGACAGATGATGTGCCAAGCTGAGCATGAAAGATATCTATGTTCTAACTTGAGGGGGAGTGTAGAGAGATATGTAATTTTCTTCTGTTGTTATTTTCTTTCTTTAGTTGGGTCTACTTGTATTTGTTCCTGGCCCCTCTCACTATATATATATGGGGTCTAGGGTTTCCTCGTGAAATAAAACCTTCCATTCTCTCCACAAACAGAAAACTGGATCAGTGTTTTGAGGCCCTTGAATACGAAGGCTTCAAACTCAGTAGGACATGCAAGTTCAGTGTCAGAGAACACATAGATTAATCGAAGATAAAAACTAGGACACAATCTGATCAGGTCTTCAAACACCCAGTATCAACTTCTCAACAAAATGAGGTATCAAGGGTGACATCATACTTAGAATAGTTGCAAGTTGGTTAAAATGGAAAGAAGACTTTAGGTCTTTTACCAGACAAGAAGGATCTTTTGAAAAGTTAATAGCAAGTACTATAGGAGGAAATACTTTCCGATCAAAGAAGGAGAGAGCTATGGTGTTGGCAGTCTTGTGAGGTGTTTGGTTAGTGCGGAATGGTGTGGTGTTTAAGGGGGTGAGGTCCTATGTGGAGAATTTTGTCTCTTCTATTTTCTCCCAGGTGATATTTTGGGAGTCTACTTTGTAACTGATGATGTAACACCTTGATGGCGTGATGGAATGAATTCAGGTGGTTATCATTTGAATAACAGCCTTTTTGCTTTTCAAAAAAAAAAAACAGCAAGTACTATAGAGTGATAATAAGACCTGTTGAACAAGATGAACTTGAATGTTTGGGTTAGTGGTTGCACACATTTGTGGTAAAAATGAAGATTTTGAAGTGGATGTATGACAAATAAGAAAAAATCGGATCTAGAGCTGTTTATGGCACATCAATAGAAGCTAAAATGGGGGGAACTCATTTGAAATGGTTTGATCTAGAGAGGCCTTATGATTTGTCAGTCTAGAATTGTAAGAAATTAGATGTTCAGCTTAAAATTGAAAACCGAAGTAGGAGAAGAGCCAGACAAAGTGTTGAAAGGACACTATCAGGAATTATCTTGGGTTTTTGGATTTCAGTCCTAAGATCACTCAGAATAGATCTGAATAGAGGCAAAAAACCATGCAACCAAGCCCGCTTAATGTGGAGATGGACTTGGTTGCTGTTGTTATGAGATACTGCCATTTGCATTGTTACTCAAAATTCTAGGCAGTCTGTTTTTCCAGATAGATACTTTAAGTGGGTCCTCGGGTTCTTCTGTTGAGGATTTTCGCCATTCAATTGTATAAGATTACCAGTCAATTATTCTGCCACATAATGCTATTTTGGTTTATTGTCGGTCAGTTTCCACCATTCAATGCTATTTTGTGTTTCTAGCTCCTTCTCAAATAAAGTTTGATTCTCTGATCTATAAATTTTGATTCTTGTTTAAGCATACCAAAAATCTTTTTGCTGGTGATCTTCTCGTGTTCTAAAATAGCAAGCATTTGAGTATTATGTCTATTGCAAAATCATTTGTGACGTAATCTTCACATGCATATGTCATGTCATTGGAGGGAAGCCACAATATTAAATATTGCTGTCATGTGACTTGGAGTTAATGTGTTCAAGTCCTAGAAATAGCCTCTTGCAAAAAAGCAGGGTAAGGTTACATATGATACATCCAAAGTGGTCCAAACCTTCCTTGACCCCCACGCGTTGTGGGAATTTTGTGCATTTGGCTGCGCTTATATGTGATACATCATAGCTTAGCATGTGCAACTTGAGTTGCCAATATATGTGTTATCTACAAGACTTTCAGAACACTTTCTTGCAGGTGTAATTTCATGAATTTTGCAAGAAATTTCCAGTGTCTACGGTGCAGAGCTGAGGGCCCAAGGAGAGCCAGTTATGGCAATGTAGAAATGAGGAAGGGGGATTGGAATTGCCCTGGGTAATGTTGTCAACCTAACCACTCACAGAGAGAAACATATTGCATAATCACTGATTCTTGAATTTGTTGCAGTTGTGGTTTCATGAATTTTGCTCGGAATACAAGGTGTTTGAGATGTAGGGTAATTCGCCTGGGAAACAATGCTCCTGATAATGTTGCAATGAATGATGGCAATTGGAGTTACCCTGAGTAAATCCTTGGTTCTTCTTATGCGTACAAGCTTATCAAATTTATTTGAAAAATAAGATTTCTTTTAGGCACTATTTCTCAAATTTTGTTTATAAATTGCCATGCAGTGCTGACAGGGCAGTTACGCACAGCAATTCTCCATTTAGGCGATTGGATTGGAACTGCCCAAAGTAAGATCTATCCTTTATCTATTGCACAAAAGATTGTCTTCTCTGCAACTTCTGATGCTTTAATCCTTACCAACTTGATACTAACTTGATGGTTGAATTTCAGATGTCAGTTTTTGAACTTTGGACGTAATTCAGCATGTTTTCATTGTGAAGAGCCTCGACCTAGCTTGCAGCTGATGGGTGGAGAATGGGAGTGCCCCTCGTAATATCTCACACCCTCTTTCAAGGAAAATAATTTATTGTTAGTCTTCTCCTTTTATAGTAAATAAGATGCCTTATTGCTTATATAGAGGGGCATATAATATATGAAAAAAAGTAAAAATACATGTTAGTATGGTTTTACATCTTTATTCTTGTTGCATGGTTCCTGGCATTGTCTCGTATATAAGCAAAAAACCAACTAGATATGTACGTTTAGTAGGCTTTTAATCTGTGCCAACCACTTTGTTCCTTTTCTTCTCAATGTTATTAGCTTTCACGATTTTTTCTCCCTTGCAGATGCAAATTCCTGAACTTCAGAGGAAACACAACCTGCTTCAATTGCCATCAGTCTCAACCCAGTGATGTAACAATTAAACAAGGAGATGGCTTGTTGAATACCCCAAAACTGGCCACCGAAGACACCTGGAAGGAGGTTGATGGTGATTCTGGCAATAAAGATGAAGATATTGATCCAGTTATCGGGGATCTCAAAAAAGATGAAGACACTGAAAAGCCTTGATTATAGTTGCGCCAGGAATGTGCAGGGGTATCTGGGTGTTGTGAAATCAAGTGGATGCTCCATCTGGGGATGTGAATTTCTTATTACGTGCTTAAACTACTTAACTACTACCATGGATCTATTGTGGTCAGAAATCATGTTTGCAGTGATCTGCAAACGAGTAAATGCCCAAATTTCTTGGCGGGTTTAGGTGACGAAAGCCACTGACAAACATGATTCTGAAGTATTAGCTGAATGGTTGGTCTTACATCTTCATTAGCATTGGTAGATGCTCCTGCCAGCCCACTAGAAAGGTTCTCGTTGCCTCCACAAAGCTTTCTGCATGCTGGAGATCAGGTGGTGGTTCGAGGTAGTTGGTAATGGTGGATTAACTTAGGTTGTCATGAACAATGGTAAAGATGGCATTAGCCACTATGTTGCTGTTCCATTAATTGGTGAAGAACATGGAATGATTCCGCATTGAGGTAGAAGAGAACATTTGAGTTGGAAAAAAAACTGCATTGTGAGCATAGATAGTAAGGCTTAGCTTAGAACGAGGGATGGAGTTTTGTGAGATAGGAACTTTTCAAAGATTATCTTAGCATTTTTATTTGGAAGTTAAAAGGATCGTCATGTTCGGTTAAACCTATGACCGAAAGGGAATTCAATAGGGTTTGGAACAATTTTTGTTGCTGCAATGTAATTATCTTTATATGAACTCTGCATTCAGGCATCCACCTAACAATTTTATTTGACCAAGATTTTTAATGTTCCCAGTCTTTGTGAAAAATTTAGGTCGGAGATTTCTGAAATAATATAACAGCAGCGAAGAGAATGATCTCTTTAATAATCGAAATTACTGTCAGTATCAGCGGATGTATATTGTACTAAGCCTCCAAGTTTGAAATGAAAAATGACGTGATTCCCTTAAAAAAATTATAGTGATGGTTCATCTTACGACGGTTAATTTACAGGCGAAATGGGCTGATCGCACTAATCCGTAAACAAGTTGCATTAAAATTGGCATCTAGATCGATTGAGTCCGCACAATCTATAATCTTTAATAATAGTAACCGGCCGCTGTTACGTTACCCTAGATATTTCTCTGTTCACTGTTTATTTATTTTAATTTCCATTTTCCTTTCATTGCTACAGTGCACTGCCCTCGCCATCCTCTGCCGCTCTATTTTATATATTTATTTTATTTTATTTTTCTTTTGCCCAGATTAGCATATGTATTCATTTTAAATTTCATATTTGTGGTTGACTTTTTTGTTTTATATTATTTTATTAAAGATTAATAATGAATATTTTTATGAGAATATATAACAATATATATATAAAATAGGATAGTATAAATATAATTTAAGATATCGATTGAAAATTAAAATATATTGAATAATATATTTTGTAACAAGTGTATTTTAATTTTTGATTGATTTTTTTTATTCATCGATTAAAAATCAAATATATCAGGTAATGTATTTTTTATGGTATATTTTTTATTTAATATTATTTCAATTTTTGTACTCTTATGTCAAGATGGGCAATGCATTTTGTAATATGTGCAATGTTTAGATTTCAGATAAATATATTTTATCTTTTGTTGGTCAAAAACATACATCGGACAATGTGTTTTTTATATTGTACTTTTCATTTGATATGATTTTAACTTTTGCAGGGATAATGTATTTTTTCATATGTTGTGCATTTTTATCCATGTATTTGTTGAAATGTAATTTTAAATGAGTGATGCTTTTTTATTATAAATTGATGTATTTTTATTTTTTAAATTATGATTTGAGAAATTTTTTTTTGATAATGGATAATACATTTTGCAATGCACATTAGATTTTGATTTGCAATTGATTATTTGTAAAATAAAAATTCATCATCGCGTGTTTTTATTTTTAACTTTTGTATTTTAATTTTTAATTGATGAAAAATAAAAGCACACTAGGTTAAAAATTAATACTATAGTTGCCCTTGTTTATTTATTTTTACCTTTTTTTTTATTTTTTTTCCCCATGCATTTCGTTCACCTCCATCTTTCTTGTACCTTGTTTGTCATTTATGCTTGTTTAAAATTTTATTTTTACCATCAATTTTCACATCTTATGTTCTTTTATTTACATCAATATTGAATATATTTTTATAAAAATATAAAATAATACGTATGTAAAATTAAGTAGTATAAATTTAATTTTAGATACTAATTGAAAATTAAAATTAATCAATTAATGTATTTTGTAATGTGAAGTATATTTTAATTTTAGATTAATATTTTTTTTTACTTCGATTGAAAATTAAAATATATCAGATAATATATTTTACAATATACATTGTGTTAATTTTTTATTAAACAAAAATTAAGATGCATTGATAGTAAATTATATTAAATTTTTATATAATTAATTTTTATATTCCTGCTTACTTTTACGATCCTGTGTCATACGGATTAAAAATTAATTATATTTTAAAATATGTATTGTATTTAAAAGATAAGCTGAACTTATTTTCGTAGAAGATATCTGACACAATTGATTAGACATTTTTTAATAAAATCATTTGATGCATTTTTTTGGGATAAAATTTGTAATATTTATGATGATTATTTTCTATATGAATATGCTGGCAAAAGAATTAACAAGTTGCGGTTCAGACTCAACAGGAAAAATTGGTAAACTAGAATTCATCCCATTGGAAAGGTTCCTAAACCTAAACCTTAAACGTGCATGAAAAGGTTTGAACTCTGACGAAGATTTAACATTGAACGTGTGAGCCTCATCCAAATGTCCTGCATCGTGCGCTGCTAATGTCCTTTTTTTTTTTCTTTTTCTTTTGTATGATTTGATCAAACAAGTCTAACGGAAGCAACAAAAGGACTTACGGCCTACATCTAGAAGCAACAGAAGACAACCTTTTCTTTATCTGAAAACCATTATTGGTTGTAGGCTTTCGGGAAGAAAAACAAAATATTCGAAGACCCATGTAGCCTTGGGTTGGGACCTTGGGGAAAATAAACATATAACCGAATTTTTTTTTTTATTGAAATGGAGATGTCCCAGCAGTCATTTTAGACCGCCTCTGTAAGGAGGAAATATTTACGAGAGAGTCAAAGGGGTGATATCCCCATCATCGCCAAAATTTGATGAGGAATCTACGAAGTTAGCTTTGTAGAGATCTACAAGACAATCGCTTGGTTGCTTCCAGGAGTGAAAAATTTTCGGAGATTGCAGCTTTGATGTTCTTTTCAAGAGAACCACAAAGTAACTATGGTGAGATCGATGGTGGGGGTACTATTGTTGTGAGTAAATTTCTTTTGTCATCCATGTCTTAAGCTTTGGAAAAGTTAAGAAGGTTCCGGTTATCTGAGTAATTAAGTTTGAATAATTAAATTGCTTTTCTTACAAAATCGTAGTTAAAGGATAATCGTAGTATGGTCAAGAACAATTACTTGCTAGGGATTCCACTAGAAGGCAAGAGATCCCATTCCTTTCTACGATGGAACGACAATTTACTATAGTGGCCATCAACATATTCATACATATTATTCTATTAACTATAATGTATCTATTTTATTATTATATTATACAAAGTGTAAAAAAAGCTGCCTATTAATATACCTTATTATGCTTATGTAATATGTTTTCTGCAATTAACTTTTTATATTATTGATACTAAATGACAGGTATTAACTTAGATAATTATATTAATCATGTGTTTTATCATATATGAGAGATATATTTATATTCTCATCTTAACTATCACAAATTACAAGTTTACGAAAATATATGCACAGAGGTGTATACATGTCTTGAAGGGTAATTGTATAAATCCAATTCCACTTCATTTTCTTTTTGCATCTTTTTAGTGTCATTTTGAACAAAGAGTAAAGAGGGTCATTCTTACGATGTTTACTTCAATTCTTTAAAGGATCATTTGTTTCTTGGGAGTTACTCCATTCTCCTGAGATATACTCCCTTTATCCCTCCAAATAACCTTCACAACCACAAGTTAATCCCAAAACATTGCTAATCCCTTTAACCAAAACACTTCAAGTAATCTCTCAACTTAACTATCCCTCAAAATAATCCCATTTAAGAGGGTGGGATAAATTAGTCTCACATCACACAAATATCATCGTAAAGGTTTGATTTAATTCCATCCTTGATTCCATTCTAATGTACCAAACAAGATGTTCCACAGAAGTTATTTTTTACAAAATCCTTAGGAGCTAACAGTAGAAATTCAACGACAATGTGACGAGTAGTCATTTTCATACCCCACTTCCAGCTGCATGTTGTCACATGAAGGGATGGGTCAGACTTCAACCGCACGAGGAAGACTGCAATGGAGTTCCTTCCTTTATAACGAGAAATATGTTTTTAGGGCGAGAGTTAAGGTATGCAGATAGCTTTATGATGCACATTTACATCAAAAAGGTCAAAATATGGTAAAGTTAATTTGAATCATTTGAAAAGGCCTAAGCGGATCGAGACACTAAGGTTCTGTTTGGTAAGGGAAATAAGTTTGTGAAATAAGTTGAAGAAGTGAAATAAATGGTGTAATAAGTGAGTTAACCTATTTGAACATTTTGACGGATTAAAGTTATTCCACAGAGAGAGTGGAATAACTTTACACCATGTTAAGTCCATTTAACCCAACGTAAATAGGAGGCGGGTTAAGTGACGGGTTAAATGCTTAACTCGCCGACCAAACAAAACCTAAACCCACAAGTGAAGCTATGACACGACTCGTTTTGACGGGAATATCGGAGGGCTTTTACATATATGTTAGTATTTATGTATATACCCTTATAAATATCTATTAGCTTACTTGAATGTCTTTATAAACTATCAAGACTAAATAATAAATTGATTTTTATACTTAACCCCCTTTTGCCCTTTTCATTTACAACCTCCCCCACTTATGCACCTCCAACCTGAGACCACTACGTCCTCCACTACCAATGTCATCGCCACCACTAGCTCTTGCCTCCTTCTACTTCCCCCTCCTCTTGCTTCTCCTCTCTCTTGCATTCTCAAAAGCATCATCAAACAGTAGTGGTTGCAACCTTGCTATTTTCGTAACGGCCATCGTAGTAGCAACAACTCCTCTCGCCTCCAACGACTTCCGCTTTCCTTCTCTTTCCCCTATTGCCTCTACCGCCTCCTACTCCTTCCCTTTTGCCCTTTGCGCTTCGCCTCCAATTTCTCCTCCCTTCATGACCTCCTCCCAACTCTTCCCCTCACCTCCAGCCCTTCCTTTACCTCATGCTCCTTCCCCTCCACCCTTCGCTCCTTTGATCGATCCCCAATTCCTCTTTCTCCTGTAGCCCCTCCCTCATCGGTGCCTAGGGTCATCATCATGGAAAGGTAGAAGGTCTTCCTAAGGAAAGGGGAGAGATGAAAGGTGGAGGAGGAGGGGGGTTTTGAAGAAGAAAGAAAAGTTATTATGGCCTTCTTTGTGAAAATACTTTACTTTTTAGTCTCATAACGCATAAGGGGTATATATGTCACTATACTGATATTTTGGAGGGGGTATATATATATACTAAATATGTGGTGATATATATGTCTTATAAAAATTTAACAAAGATATATATATAAAAATCCCAATATCTTATTTATCTTATTTGACTTTGAGAAAGGGTGTATACCAAATGTCTCGCACCTGTCTACCTTCTGTACAGCGAAACCAGAGAGAGAGAGAGAGAGAGATTGCAGAGTTTAGACTTCCCTCTTCAAAAATCTCCACTGCCGAAAAAAACCAATCTGCTAATCTGCTCGCACAAATTGGTTCTTGGCACATTCCTCTGTCTCGTACTTGTTGGACGTTGTGGGGGACCTGTTGAGGTGAGCACGTCTGCTTCTTTGTTGATTGCACCTTTCTGCTCGGTTTTGGGTAAGCTCTGAGGAGATTGGAGGAAGAAGAAACCTTTACTCTTCTTATTATTCTTGTGGGCACTTGGGTTTTGTCTATTCTTTGATTTGGACTTAAAATCGTTATGGATCTTGCAATAGATTTAGTTGATCAGTAGCTTCCCGGAATGTTCCCTGTACTTAACCCCCCTTCTAACCAAATCAGCTAAGTTGAGCCTTCTCCCGAATATTTGGGTATGTCTAGCGATATTATAATGGAATCGTCACTATTTTGCATATGATCTTGTTTCATGTCTTCCTGACAGTTAAATTGACGCTGCCCTTACTTTAACTCAATTTGAGCAATCTGCAGAGATATGCACAATCTTAGTTTTGTCCTGTGATATGCTTGGGGTATTGCCGTTTTTCGTGAATATAGTTTCTTTTATTCGGTTTCTCGTATGAAGTCCTTTCTTCCGCGTTCGACCCAGTATTGGGAATAAAATCCTTTTTGATCAATTTGGGAAAGAAGTGGATTGTGGAGAAAAGATTGCCCTTTGAATAATCTGCATGTAGAAATTGCTGTTGTGCTTGCAGTTTAAAGTTTCACTCCCTTCTACCCAATGCGTGTATTCTGTTCCTTCTACTTGATGCGGGATTTGCGTACTGTGTTGTTGTTGTTCTTGCATATGATCAAGTGGTAGCTTCATGATATATAACTTTTTACCCTTTGTCTTCCCCATGTGTGTAATCTGATCCTTCTCTTGAATTCCAATATGTCTTGGAGATAGGTAAAAAGCTGCTTCCTATGGTGAGTGATTTGCTGACGGTTAGCTACTGTTCTTTGCACATTCTTCACCTAATATTTCTTTTCTTCATCAGCTCGACCTCGGAAAATCTGCATCTTCAACTCAATCCGATGACTACTGTATTTATCCTTCTCAAAAAAACTGCGTTGTCCACTCAATTGAGTTCAATTAAGGAGACTGCTGACATGTTTCTTCTTCTAGTGATTTGTGAACAACATAATTGTCAGTATACTGAGTCTTCTATCAGCTTCCCTATCTGTTAACGAAATCCTCTGTAGTCTTGCTTATGCTATTTACTGTTATTCCTGCTATCTAAGGCTTACTTGTCCTTTCCCTCAATTTGGCTATGTAAAATATCTTAAATCAATTGGGGTAACTTGAGGAGATTGGTAAAATCTTCTTCTAGTAATTTGATGATGTTCTTGTAGATGCTTTCTTTCTGTAGCTTCAAGGTTTCATTATCAGATATTGGTCGAAGAGAAATGAACTTGGTTGAGTACAAAGAAAGAATGCACTCTTCATTGGATGCCATCATCCTGATTCTTTATTATTGAAATGGTTACTTTTATGTTTATAAATAAACAATGTTTTGCATCTTTGCTTTGTTCTGATGTTTGTATCAAATTGTCTCTTTCTCAGTCGGTAGGGGCGGCTTGAACTTAGAAATGAGCAGCCTTTCAATGGGCAAGTCTAGACCAGGTACTACATTTTCTTTTTTGAATTATTTCATTCCATAGATTGAGGGAAAACCAAATACAATCGGGATGCAGCCCTCTAAGGGATGGGAGAGGGGAAGGAAACACCATGCTCCCAGATGGGGGGAAGAAAACAACTTGAAAACAGGGCAATTCAAAACCCTAATGAAGGAAAACAAAACAATACAAACTAAAAACAAGAAAACATAACACAAAATAAAAAAAAAACAACAGTGAAGTTTCTAATCTATTAGGCACTCAGCAAAAGCTCCATACTTTGTTGATGATTTACACCACTATGACGACGCTAGTAATCCATGCAAAATAGTAGCAGTAGGCGAGTCCAAATAATATCTTGGTAATATGGGGAAATAGATTCTAGTGTGGCCCTAAGAGAGATAAGGTGCTTGAGGTGGTGGAGGGTGGTTATTGAGCACGAAGGACTTATGCTTTTCAAACCGACCTTCTTGATCCATCTCCTTGCTTTAGATTGTAGCTTCCAACTCCATGTCCTCTCCAAAGACCATCTGGACCCCAACCTTGCAGCTTGAGGAGACATCAAGGATGACACATAGTTGCAACCAACGACGCTCAATCGACTCCTTGGCCTGTGGTTTGTGCAAGATAGAGTGGGAAGCTTAGCTCAATAGAGTTGGAGCTGTCAGGGGGTGAACTAGCCCTAGCCCTCCCATGCCAGTTCAACCATCTGAAGGATGGATTAGCTACATTTAGCCAAAAGAAGAGGAGATCCAAGCCAAGGAGGATGGGCCCAACATTTGTAGACCAAGGCTAACCAACAACAAATCCAATGCATCTTAGGTCAATTGAGATAGATAAGGGCAATACACATTTAAAAGGGTCGGATCTACAAATGTAGGAAGAAATGAATGGGGGGAGGTTAGCAAGGTGGTTGGACGAGGAAGATGATCAAGAGAGAAAGTGAAGGATGATGTGCAGAGGTATAATCTTGAGGCAAAGGTAGTATTCATGGCTAAGGACAAGTGGAATGGTGAAGATTCTTTGTATGGTAAACGATGGACAGTGGAGGAGGGGCAAAGGTGGAGGAGTTTCTAGCCGAGAGCTTGGCAGCCACACTTGTAAGGATGGCATACTAGGGCAATGTTTTGGATGTCCATGGCATGTTGTTGGCATGTTAGTGGAATGATCTTTCTCTAATGTGGGGCCATATCGACACACATATACTATTGGAATGCAGCAATATTGGCGATATCTTACCCAAGTTTCAATAGTGTGTTGACAATTTTTATGAAACATGTGGGTTAGGTCCGACTTTTGCATTCTTTCCATGTTGTATGATCAATTTGGGCTTCATGGTAGCCCATTTCCATTCATATCTTCCATTGCACATATGCTAAAGGGAGAAAAGCTCTTAGAACGACTCTCTCTCCCCCTTTGTTAAATTTTTAAGCTATTTTAGCTTTCATGAAGCCAAATATAAGTTATTGCTTGCCCTCTAAGCCGCATGTAGCCACGTGGCTGATGCCTGGGAGGAAGGCCCCAATGGAGGTGGTGGTTGGAGCATGTCCCTTGGAGATGCTTTATCAGATGAAAGATTTAGTAAGCTACTGGACCTCCTCACTATACTCTAATCTTGCTCCCCTACGTCGGGGGTGAGGGATGCTTTGCTTTGGATGCATGGGAAGTTGTAGTGGATGTTTAGGGAAGGTTTTGAGGTGGGCGATGCTTATCTTGGCTTGGACATTATGCTCATCTGGAAACTCAGGATTCTTCTCAAAGTCAGGATTTTCTTGTGGCTATTTCGAAGGAGTAGGTTACCTACAAGAAGCTAGCTACGGAGATGGATGCAGATAGATGATGAGTGTTGTGCCCTTTGTGGGTCAAAAGTGGAAGACTTAGAGCATATTTTGATGTACTGTAACATGGTGAAGGAGATTTTTTGAAGATTGGGCTTATACCGGTGATCCAAGTGATAGACGAGGCTAGCTTTTTTGGGAAGCTTTCAAGATTGGCGTTGTAGTGGATCCATAGGTTCAGGTGAAGGTGGTGGCTGCCCTTTGGGTTGTGTGGCAACTTCGGTGTGCGAGGATTTTCAGGGGAGAAAACATTTATGTTGAGAGAATTTGGTTGTTGGTTTAGTGTCACATTGGAAGATGTGGACTTTGTGTGAGTGGTGGCCTATAAATAGGCGTGTACTTCTCCCATATTCTTTTGAGAAAAAAAATAAAAATCAGAGCCCTATCGGGCTCCTCCTGTGGTTTTCTTCCCGCTATCGTAAGTAGGATTTCCATGTAAACCTAAGCATTTTTATTGTTTTATTGCTTTGATATCTTACTTCCGCTTTATTTCAAAATTCAACTTGGTATCAGAGCAAGTCGTTCTTAGGTTATTTTTCAATCTTCAAATTATTTGATTATCATATTATGCTCTCGGAGTGTCTTTGTTACCGTGCATCTAGGAGCATGCAAGGAGAATGGGGCAGCGGCGGCGGGCTGCTACAGGAGGCTGATGTGGCTAGGGTACATGCGGTGTTGGAGATGAGGCCGCGACGAATGCTGCGGTGGTGTGTTCTGACGAGAAAGAAGTTGCAACAGGTGGTGGCGTTGCAGAAGACATGCTGATATGGAATGAGAGTAGGCAACGACGCTCGAGCATGCGTTGCATTGAAGATGAGGCCGCGGCGGTAGAGGGTCGTCGCGATGGAGATGGAGGATGCCATTGATGGCGTGACGTCGAGGCTGAGTGCATTGGCATTAGCCCTTGTGGTTGCGCTCGATGACGATGGTGTCGCAGAGGCATATCTGGTGGCCGCAAGGAGTAGCGCCTGCTGCAGGCGTCGGCTGTAGCCATGGCAGTGCTCCACGTAGATGCGGCCCATTGCAAGTGGCAAAGGTGGAGATCTGTGTGGTGGAGAAGAGTGAAAAGTAGTACTGGCAACCCCATCGCTGGAGGACGATGAGGACAACGTTGGTAAAGATGCCCATTTGGAGGAGGGTGATCTGGGCGAAAGAGGACGCTGGCGACGAGGTCGCTGCGAATGCGAGGACGACAAAGAAGCAAGGCAGTGGGGATCCGTGAAGGAGGCGGTCGGAGCGGACGTGGCTAGAGGCACGGATGGCATCGAGGTGGCCGGTGCGGGAGTTGGCAGCGTTGAGCAACGGTCGTGTGCTGTGGTGTTGGGGTTCTCTCGAACCTTAAGGGGTGAGGGAGTTTAAAAAGGAAAAGAAGATGCAGAGAAAAAAAAAGAAAAATGACGTGAAGAGAGAGAAATAAAAAAAAGAGGGGAAAAGAAGAAAAAAGAAAGAAAAAGGAGAAAAAAAATGATGAGGTTCATGTTTAAGAAAAGAGGTGAAGTTTTTTCTAGTTTTTTATTATTTTATTTTTTCTCTTGTTATTTTTTCTCCCATACGAGTATGGGTGAAAGAGGGAGTGTGGAAACCTGTTGTAGTCATCCCCCATTTGGGAGTCCCTTTTGTTCTTGGACTATATATGAGAAACCATAACTCTGAGAGATCCAGAGTTTCGAGGTCCTTAGAGGAAGGACCCATTTTAGGTTTCTATCTGAGAGATCTAGTTTTGTGGGCTCTAGAGAGAGATCCATTTTCAAGATCTTCAGAGGAAGACCCATTTTAGGGATACTGAATGGGAAGCCACCGGCACCAGTTGAGGTCTCCAGAGGAGAGGCCCTTGTTAGAACCAGTTAGAACAATTTATTATCAAACTCCAACCGGTTTGATGTGTCGTCATCAGCATACCTGCCTACAAGCATGAACAAGAGTACAATTGTTGTCTGTAGAGGAGTCAGTTGTACTTATTGAGAGTGTTGTTTGTTTTGCTGTGTAGAGGGGTTTCTTTGTGTTATAAGCTGAGCATTCTATGCTCTAACTTGAGGGGGAGTGTTGAGAGAATTTGGTTGTTAGTTTAGTGTCACATTGGAAGATGTGGACTTTGTGTGTGAGTGGTGGCCTATAAATAGGCGTGTACTCCTTCCATATTCCTTTGAGAAGAAATATAGAAATCAGAGCCCTATTGGGCCCTTCTCCTGTGGTTTTCTCTCCACTTTTCGTGAGTGTGGTTTTCACGCAAACCCAAACGTTCTTATTATTTTATTACTTTTGATATCTTGTTTCCACTTTATTTCAAAATTCAACTATTTATGTGGATAATATTGAAAGGGGGGCATCTTCTTTTATCCATTTTTGGTTAAGTGCTTTGTAAGTTATTTTGCTTTGTAGTAGGCTCTTTTGAGGTAATGAAGTGGATGATTACTAACCTCCGGTAATTGTCATTTTTCTTCTCAAAAAAAAAAAAAACTTTCCCTTTAAGGTAGATTTAAGCTCTAATATCTAAATTGATTTTATTATTTGTTTTATGGATTATTTTTGTAAATACATGGGTTTTTGGTAGGTTAATCCTAAAGTCACTTTGTCTAAGGATTACTTGATCTATGATTGTTAGATCCATATGTTTTATAGAGTTAAACTTCTAGATTCTAGGATTAATTGTTTAAATATTTAGCAAGTTTTAGTATATGACTTTTTGAATTCAATACAATTACAGTCATTTGGCCAGAATTGTAGGATTTTATTGGCATGCCTCTAAAACACTTAGTTTTCAAGATGTCAAAGCCTTCAAAATTCCATGTCAAAATTCGAAGGCATGCCTCCCAAACAAACATTTCTAAAATCATCGTGGTACCTAAATCGACATTTAGAATCTTGCACTAGGGTTTTGGGATAGGGTGCTCTTGATTGCTTTGTATATTGAAGCACACTTGTCACTAGACCAAGTGCTACTTTTACTTCCAAGAATTTCTGTAGATTCCTGTGTTTGCAAAGGCTATTCTTTTTGTTTTAAGAGGATTTATATGTTAGTACTGTCGTGGTGGTGTGTGGCTTTCACGAAATATTTGAGTTGCATGACGTTATGAACCTTGCAAACATTTTGTGGTAGAAGCCTAAGGATAAGATGATCATAAATATTTTTGCTTAGCTATGTGCATTTAGTAAGTGGATCTTAAGGGGGGATCAATGTGCTTATATAGTATATTCAGAGTCCACATTTCTTTTAGTTGACATTTAAAATGAAGCGGAAGCATGAAATATCAAAGCAATAAGCAATGTATAACGCTTGGGTTTACGTGGAAATCCCACTCACGAAGAACGGGGAGAAAACTACAGGAGAAGGCCCCGATAGGGTGTGCTTCTCTATTATTCTTAAAGGAATAGGTGGTGGGTACACGCCTAGTAATAGGCTTCCATACACATAACAAAAGTCTCACTCTACTGTGTAGGATTAAACAACACTACACAGCTCTCTTAACACTCTCACTTAAGCTAGAGCACTGAATTCTCAGCTTGTAACATAAAGAAACCCACTTTACACAACAGAACACATCTCTTTGGATTGGTTCTTGCTTGTAGGCGGGAACACGGGCTGGAGCTGCTGAAGGAACTACTGTAGCTGACTCTGACAGTAGCCTTTCCTCTGGAGACCTCAATTGCTGCTGGTGGCTTACCATTAGTATCCCTGGCATGGGTTATCCTTTGAAGATCTTGAAACTATATCTCTCATATAGAAATTGACTGGACCCTTCCTTTGGGGATCTCGAAAATAGATCTCCCTTTCTCTAAAGACCTCGAAACTTTGGATCTCCTAGTGTTTGGTTTCTCATGTGATGATCAGCTACTCCAAAAGTCCGTAGCGGTATTTGATGTCACCCCAATTGCTGGAAGATGTTATCGTGCCTTAAGACGTAAGAAATAAAAGGGACTCCCAAACAAGGGTAACTATAATAGGCTTCCACACTCCCCCTCTCTCCCATACTCATATAAGAGAAGAAAATGACAATGAGAAGAAATACAATCAAAATAATGATCATAGAAACTAGAGAAGACTTCTTCACCTCTTTTTTTTAATTCAAACTCACCTTTTTTTTACCTCTCCCTTTTTTTCGCTTATTTTTTTTCTTTCTTTTTTTCTTCTTTCCTTTTTTTTCTTTTTTTTTCCCCCTCGATATCCTTCTACCCTCTTCTTTCTTTTCCTTTCTTTTTTTTAAACTTAAGCATAATAGAACTGAACACCAAAAACCAAAGAGGCACCTTTTCCCTTCTCCCCATGTTTTTTTTCTTTTTTTCTTTTTTAAATAAGGCTCTACCAGAACTGAACATATAAATGACTTAAACAGACCTAAAACGAAAAAGGTTGGGACCGAAACTTCGTGTCTTCTTCATGCGTCGATCTCTCCTCAGATCTTGCTGATCTCATGATCTCGTCTTGATAGCCATTATCCTTGTGAGACCTTCGTCGAGATGATCTTGATCTCCATTGTCACCTTCATCTTCCTTCACGATGTTCTCCACGCTACCGAGGTAGTGTTGGAGACGGTGCGATCGTGGGAGTTGGTGTAGGTTGCAGTGAGGACAGCGAAGGTAGCGACCGAGGAGGTCGAAGAGGTGGTGGAGGAGGAAAAGGGCTTGGAGTCCTTGGATTGGGGGGCAACGCCAGGTGGGTGGTGATCTCCTGCGCTCGTTGCTTTGCCAGTTGGATGTCGTTGGGCGGCGGCAGCACATTGTTGTAGGAAGGGGGAGGGGTTTTTGCATCGGGGGACGTTGAGGAGAACCCTGTGGACTGCTGCAAGGGAGGGTCCCTCTAGCTTCCTCTTGTGACCCCCTCTGCTCCTTGATTGGCTCTCGTTTGCCATCAGAAGAATGAAGCAAGAGGACTCGAGCTTTAAGCTCTCACCGCCGCCATGCCTCTAGTGAAGGAGGCAGCAGAACCCTAATTTGGACGTCTGTGTCTTCTCTTTGATCTGTAATGAACGTTGCGGTCGCCACGAGGAACCACTTAGCGTGGTCCTTCCCAATGCCCTTTCGCACGATTGCGCGAAGCCTAAGCTCTTGCCCGTGGCGGAGCTTCATGATGATGATGTTGCGGGGGTCGTCTTCGAAGTCAAAGTCGAGCCTCGTGGAGTGGCAGAACCTCTAGATCCTCACTCGTGCCTTGAGGGGAGAGGGATCCCTGCCAAGGATGAACACTGGGAACACTGAGAGCAACCCCACATCAAGTGGTGGATGGAGATTCCATGAACATGACAGATCCTCCCCAATGAACCCATAAGAATTGAGAATTATAAATAATAATAATATTTAAGGACAAATGAATCTAGGATCAACTTGTTCTGATATCAAGTTAGCATTTAAAATGAAGCGGAAGCATGAAATATCAAAGTAATAATCAATGCATAACGCTTGGGTTTACGTGAAACTCTACTTAAGAAGAGCAGGAAGAAAACCACGGGAGAAGGTCTCGATAGGGCATGTTTCTCTATTATTCTTCTCAGAAGAATAGGTGAGGGGTATATACCTATTTATAGGCCACCACACACATAACAAAAGTCCCACTCCACTATGTGGGACTAAACAAGACCACACATCTCTCTCAACACTTTTAATTAAGATTAAAATGTATGCTCCCACGGTTTTTTCCCTCGTTGAGGGTTTTCCATGCAAATATTCATCTTATGTGATTGTGTGGTTGATTTTACTATGTGATTATTTTCAAATGGTATCAAGGCTACTGTTTGGATAATGTTAGTTCCAAATCAAAGTAGAGAAAGGCACGAGAAGGTTTCCTCGCATGAGATCTTGCTCAGAGCTGTAGTTGGTGGAGATTAGGATTAAAGCCATAATTGTGGGGATCTTTTTTGTGGTTACAAGTGGAGATAGTGATCATGATCGTGTTTGTGGTAATCATGATTGCAAATCCTAGTTGTGGAACCTATAAATTGAGCGGTGTCAACAAGTTAGTACTATTATTAGTAAAACTGAGAGCACAGTTCAAAATCTGTAAGTTAATTGCCTTTGACCATTCGGACAGAACTTGTGCAATGGTCAGGCATGGTGCTGATTTTGCCCAACTAGTCAAGAAGATCCCTGATCAGCTAGCCAGTCCCTGCACTGAGAGTGCCAATCAGATTTGTCTAACCAGTCAGGAGGGATCTGACTAGTCGACAAGTCTCTATGTTTGTTCAACTGGTTGGAGTTTTGACTGACTAATAGAACTGTCTGGCACCTTTCTTGTTGCTTGGTCGATTGGCCTTCTACTTAACTGACTAGGCGTGCTTTGACATCATTTGACTTCCTTGGTTCTCTCAGAAATTATTTTAAGAGAATTTGGAGTATTTAGTTGGCTATAGTATTGTTGATACTCCTATTTATATTTCTTGTTTATGTTTAGTGGGGACTATTTAGTTATCTTTATATTTTGTCTGGTTCTTTTATGTATTTTTCCCAACATCTCTCTCTATATATAGAGGTGTAGGGTTTTCTCAATAATATAGATTAGTCATTTCTTCCCACTTGGTATCAGAGTGGCGGTTCTAGATCGGTGGTCTGGTATCCCACCTCTCATGAGCCTTCGTACCCCTCCACTAAAACCCTAGTTTCCCGTTTTACAATCGCGGGAGCCACTGTCAGCTAGCCACCAGCCGCCACCGGCCCTAGGAGGTTGCTGCAATGGTCGCAACGGCTGCTGGTGCCTGTCGCGACTCCAGCTGCTCTTCTCCTTTGAGTTGCGGGTTGCCTTCTCGAGTGCTAGCGCCGCCAATAGGCCTTAGCGGATCTCTTCTTGAGCCCTAAAAGGTGTCGTTGCCTCTTTAAGGGCTCTGTAATGCCACCTCGAGGCCCTGTGCCGTCTTTCCTCGCATTGAGGGCTGGTTTGGAGGTACGACGCTACCTTGAGGGTGTAGCACTGCCTGGCAATTGGTCCAGCACCTCGGAGCATTGCCCAGGCGCCTCCCCTGACCTCGGGACAACACCTCCCATCGTCGTTGTGCCACCTCCAACCACGGTAGCGCCGCCACCTCCACCGCCCATCACTTGTAGGTCACGGTGGTGGTTCTTGGGGTCGGTTGAGCCTGCCTAAGCACTGTTAGGACACGTCCTAACGTCCTAACATGTGCTAAAACCTGATCTATAGGATATTTGTGATTCTTGAGATGTTTTCTAGGGTTTCTTTGCCTTAGATCTCATGTTCAAGAGATCATTTTTTCTCTAGTTGTGAAGTCTTCAGATTTGAATATTGATTTTAGATCATAAGCTAGATGATAAATGCATTTAGAGTGATGCCTTGGTGATTTTACATCTCTGACGGCGAGTTCTACCTCTTGGTGATCCATCTCATCGCTACTATGGCAGGGGTGGTTGAATATGCAGGCTTGATGCCGCAGAAGCATGACAGGAGTCACCACGGTATAGGATGGTTAGGTGATTCAGGTGCTTCACAGCATCTCTGTGGAGATTAGAGCTATTTTCGGTCATTTAGTTCTGTTGCATCAGGGAGAACGGTACAGGTTGCTAATGGCAGACATGCACCCATTGTTGGCTAGGGGGAAGTATCTGTGACCACATTGCGGCTGTCGAGAGCACTACACGTACCGGAGTTTCCCATGATCTTGTTGTTTGTGAGCAGGATCATGAATAATCTTCATTGTAGGGTGATTTTTGATGAGGTCGGATGTATTGTCTAGGATAAGCTTACTGGGAAGACCATCGCCAGAGGTACATAGGAGAATGGTCTTTATCATCTTGGTCAGGAGTCATTTGCAGGTGTCAGTAGACATGATAGTGGGAGTGTCTTACAATAGTACGTTCGTCTAGGATATTTGCCTCTAGATCACCTCATGAGGGTGATTCCTCATATTTCACTTGCTGTTACTATTAGGTGTGATACTTGCCAATTGAGTAAGCATTATTGGTCTTCATTCCTTACCAGTACTTCTCTTAGAGCAGCTGCTCCCTTTGAGTTACTCCATATGGATGTTTGGGGACCGATTAGAGTTCTAGACAGGATTGGACACCATTATTATCTCGTTGTTGTTGACGATTTCACTAGAGTATTCTGGGTGTTTTTTATGAAGAACAAGGCAGAGGTTGGATGTATTATAGAGACTCTTCTCTTGGAGATTAAGACTCAGTATTCTGCTATAGTAAAGATTGCACGGACAGATAATGCCCTCGAGTTTTGCACTACTAGACTTGCAGAGTTTTACAAGACTCATGGGATTATCCATCAGACTTCTTGTCGCCATACCTCGTAGTAGAATAGAGTTGTTGAGCGGAAGCACAGACACCTGTTAGAGGTTGCCCGCACTCTTCTTATTCACCACAATGTTCCACAGAGATATTGGGGGGATTCTGCTTTGACGGCGACCTACCTCATTAACAGGATGCCGAGTTCAGTTCCTCACGAGCAGATACCGATTTTCCTGTTACACCCAAATGGTGAGCTTTTCCACGTGTCTTTTAGGAGTTTTAGATGTGTTGCTTTTGTTCATGTGCCACCATCAGGACATGACAAGCTTGCTTCTCGTGCAGTTAAGTACATCTTCTTAGGGTACTCCAGGAGTCAAAAGGGGTATTGATGCTATGATCCCATTCACCACAGGCATTATATTAGTGCTGATGTGACTTTTCATGAGACGACACCATATTTTTCTGTTGCTGGACAGACGAGTGTTCATGATGATGCAGTTCCCATGTCTATTCCTCCGATTTCACTTGAGGATATTCTGGTCTCCATACCTCAACCGACCTCTTTAGGCTCCACTACCCTCGTGGATGACTACCAGAGACTGCATGGTCCTCTACGCACATATAGTAGACCTCATGCGACATTACAGAGGCCACCGGTCACACTAGTGACTGATGTTTCACAGGCAGTTGAGATTGACTTTGATGGCAACGATGGTCTAGTTAGACTTGATACCCTTAACAGTGCAAATCACCATAGTAGTGAGGCTTCTTCTGCAGTGACTCAATCAGAGATACCAGATGATTCTGACCTTTCTATTGCTATTAGGAAGGCACCCCGTACATGTGAGTCCAGATATTGTGTTGCAGGCAGTTTGGCTACCGATGGTCTTGCTCCTCAGCTTAGCAGCTTCTGTCAGGCACTTGCAGCGTCACACATTCCGTCTATCTACCAACAGGCCATGCTTGATCCTAAATGGCGTCAAGCCATGGAGGATGAGATGGCCGCACTTCAGAGCAGACAAACTTGGGATCTCACCTCGCTTTCTACAGGTGCACGACTTGTTGGCTCCAGATGAGTCTTTGCCTTGAAATACGATCCTAATGGGTCTATTTCAAGGTATAAGGCCAGGTTTGTGGCAAAAGCATTCAGCCAGACTTATGGGGTGGACTTCTTTGATACTTTCTCTCCTGTTGCACGCCTTGCCACCGTTCGGGTACTCATCTCTGTTGCTGCCCACAGAGATTGGAGGTTATATCAGCTTGATGTAAAAAATGCTTTTATCTACAGTGATCTTCAGGTGGAGGTTTACATGCAGCAGCCCTCAGGTTTTGAGGTTTAGGGGGAGTGTGTGTGCAGACTTAGGAAGGTCATTTATGGCCTAAAGCAGAGCCTGAGAGCTTGGTTTCAGAAGCTATCAGATGTGTTACAGAGGATGGGGATGCGGAGGTCCTCTTCAGATCATTCTCTGTTTGTTAGGAAAACGGAGAATGTCATTGTAGCACTACTGGTTTATATAGATGATCTGATTGTCACCGGCAGTGATGAGGTTGGGATAAGACAGGTCAAGGAGTCTCTTTCACAGAAGTTTGTTATAAAGGATCTGGGTCAGCTTAGATACTTTCTGGGGATTGAGGTTGCTAGGAGTAAAGATGGGATTGTTCTTTCTCAACACAAGTATGTATTGAATGTCCTTCAGGAGATAGGCATGCGGGGTCCAAGCTAGCCAATATTCCTATGGATCCCAAGGCACATCTACATGATGAGGGGGCAGAGGTAGCTGATAGCAGAGCGTACAGACAGCTTGTAGGCAAACTGTTGTATCTGACCATTACCAGACTGGATATTGCCTTGGCAGTAGGCAAACTCAGCCAGTTTATGGAGAAGCCAACGAAGCTGCACTGGCAGGTAGCTATGCAGGTGCTTAGATACTTGAAGAAAGCACCAGGTTGCGGTATTCTCTTCTAGAGAGGCTCTCCTATGATAGTGGTAGGATATTTTGATGCAGATTATGCAAGATGTGTGCTTGACAGGAAATCTACCATTGGTTTCTGTACCTTTGTGGCTGGTAATCTGGTTACTTGGAGGAACAAGAAACATGGGATAGTTTCTCGCTCTAGTGCAGAGTCAGAGTATAGGGCGATAGCTCAAACTGCTGCAGAGATGGTTTGGATAGTCTCTACTGCATTATTTACACATCCAGATTGAGGAACCTATGGAGTTGCGATGCGACAATCGGGCTGCTACATATATAACCAACAACCCGATGTTCCATGAGCGCACCAAACATGTTGAGGTTGACTGCCACTATACTAGAGATCTCATACAGCGTGGTTTGATACGTACTACTTATGTTGCATCTGAGGACCAGACTGCTGATGTGTTCACAAAGCCTCTACCTTGATCAACATTTGATTATTGTTGTTCCAATCTAAGCATGATTGACATCTAGGCTCCAGCTTGAGAGGAAGTATTGATACTCCTATTTATATTTCTTGTTTATCTTTATATTTTGTCTGGTTCTTTTATGTATTTTTTCCAATATCTTTCTCTATATATAGAGGTGTATGATTTTCTCAATAATATAGATTGGTCAATTCTTTCCACTAGTATTAGTTAAACAATAATTTTAATAATAAGAGTAAATATGTGATAATATTGGCAAATGCTTTTGTAACCATTAGAATCAACAAGTCATGCATTTTGGAAAACATGCCCTGAGAGGTGGCCCTTGACATGGCATAAACTAACTATTAAGCTTGCTAAATTAAGTACACTTGGTTGGTTAAACTGTTTTACTGTTTGCTATCAAGTCTGGATACTTTTCGGTTATATCTGCTATTTCCCTGGTTACAGGCGGCTCAAAAAAGTTCAAAGGGCTAATACTCAAAAGCGACAACCGTATATGTGCTGATTGTGGTGCACCTAATCCACAATGGGCGTAAGTGCGAAACATTTGTTCTTTGCCTCTTATTTTTTTCAAAACTGATAGATTTTCTGTATATTCTTGCATGATATTTGAATGGTAAATGATGCTTCCATGGCCACCAAGGGATTGACTCAGTGGTAAAGCACCCTATTGACATCTAAAATGCCACATGATGAAATCCCATGTCCACTATGTTTACCTTCTCAATAAAAAATGATGGTTCCATGTTCTATTACATGGCCTTTCTTGATATTGAATGAATAAGTAAACATTTGTTACTTACCCTTGATCTTCTCATCCAAATTCTGCTGTACTTTTTCCTTTTATACACACATCTATTGTGGATTTGGGATATTAAAGGTACTGTTAATTTTATAGATTAGTACAGCCAATTTCTCAAAAAAAAAAAAAAAAAAGATTAGTATAGGCAAACATCTAATGCATGACAGGAAAAATGATAGTACAATGAAGATTGAAAGTTCAAATCTAAGTTACACCTAGGTGATCAATTGCTGAGTATTAGGCCTGTAGACCTAAGTCACATGGTGCTCTTAATTAAAATATCGTAGTTGACTTTCCTCCTAAAACAAGAGGAAACAATGTAATTTCTACAAGGTATGGAGTAATCATCCTCACTCAAACAGGAATGGTATAGACTATCCATTTTAGTCATAGACCTTTAAAACACATCTGGCACATCTAACAAGTAAATAGAATATTTTTTTGGCCAGAAGTAACCCCCTCAAATGTAGCACCTAATTTAAGGAAAAGTTACTTGATAAGTTGGATTTAAGCATTTCAAGGGTTGATTGGGTCCAATGGACACATATCCAACAGGTTTTCAAGATCAACTTTTCTTAATTAGGCATGAGTCATTCGAAATGGTATCAAAGACATAACGTAGCTAGGCATGTGGGAACCAAGTGCTGTGCAAGGTGGGTCACTCTATGAAAAGGTTATGGCGAGAGCCATCTACTGGAGCCTATATGTGCCAACTCCAAAGTCCTGATTGCATGCTAATCAACTAATTGATTAACTGAATGAATCCTAGTAAGGACATGAAGGTTCTTTTCAAAAAAAATAATAATGACATTAAGATTTCCAACAGGAGAGATTGTAACACCTGTACCACATCAGAAATATAAAAGTGTGGTTATAAGAGTTGAGAAATACTACTTGGTAATAGGCTTAAGCATATTGCAGGTTGAATTGGGTTCACTAGGCCCATAACCAACTAGTTACTTAGGTTCTCAGTCAACCTTGGGCCTTACAATTAGCCTTTGTGTATCTCTCTACCATTTACCTTCTTTAGCTTCACTTGCTCATCTGTTAAATTTTTATTCAGTTCAGTTACTAGTTATTACTCGAAAGATTTCATGATCATTATTTAATATCTAATCCCCTATAGCTCATGCTAGGAAAAGGGGCATAGTGTGAGCTGATGCAAAGTTTCAGGGTACCGAGGTTCCATGTATATTGTTGCCTTTAGCAAGGAAAAAGTTTCTACCAAATTGTTAGTTGCAATTTCTTCCAGCTTTTCCATCCAATTCCAATTCATCCACTTATTTTGATGCAACATGTTTGGTTCCAGATCATTATGCAAGTAAAATACACCTTGTGTACTTCATGTTTGTGGAGAACTGTCATCTCTTATTCCAGCCGTTACCTTCTCTCATTTTGCAATTCGTATTTCCTTTTGGGGAACTTTATTCATGATTGCCAAAGTATCTTAACTTTTTCTTTGTATTCTTAAATTGCTTGTTGAAATGGAAGCTTTTTATATTTCCCTTGTATCTCTTTGCAGAACTAAGAGAAGTTATGTTGCTATGAATGTTGAATGTAGTGAATTATGTTCCTATGAATGTTGAATATGGTGAATTATGTTACTACGGATGTTGAATAGGGTGAATTATGTTGTCTTCTTCAGGTCAGCAAATATTGGTGTGTTCATATGCATCCAATGTTCTGGAGTTCATAGAAGTCTTGGTACACATATATCAAAGGTACCTTTATGTTTTTCCTTTAATCTTATCCCAACAAAGAGACCAGATAAAGTTTCTAACGGTGCATTATATGTTTTTTGATTTTTCCATTGTGAAAACAGATAATAGCAATTCCATAGTCTCTGCGTGCCATGAACTCTATACACTAAAAAGTCTGGAATATATTTGTTGAGAGAATTATGTAGTGGTCATTTAGTCCTACATCGTGTAATGTGGAATGTTGTGTGTGGTGACCTATAAATAGGTATGTACTTCTCACTTATTTCTTTGAAAATATCAACATAGAAATCAACCCTATCAGGAGCCTTTTCCCATGGTTTTCTCTCCACTCTTTATGAATGGGGTTTCCACATAAACCTAAGCGTTCTTTATGTGATGCTTTTAATATCTTGTTATTATGCTTCCGCTTATTCATATTATTCAACCTGGTGTCAAAGCAATTCGATTCTTAGGTTCATCTTATTATCATATTCATCATTATTTTTTGGAGTTCTAGTTCCTTTTTTATCTGAGGGAGCCAAAGGTAGCAGCGACTGGATCGGAGAAGAGCTTATGGCAAAGGAGAAGACCTCGATGGCAATAGAGGTGCATGTAGAGGAGATACACACGAGGAGTTTGTGTGTTGAAAAGATCTCACGATAATGACACCGCACGCAAGAGGTGGTTGTTTGATCTGCAGAGCATCGCAGACCTACTGTGGTGATGCTGCAGCATTGCTGCTGGTGGAGCGGCATGAAGGAGGTGCTACTGAGTGCTGGTGATAGGGAGAAGCGCGAAGAGGAGCCCTATGGGGAGGTGGATCTTGTGGTAAAAGCACTAGATCAGATTAGGTGAACATGGATCCGTGTGAGGAAGGAGGCGAGGTCGATGCTGTGCTAGAGAAGAATTGACAAGATCTTCATTGATCTCGCACAAGACACGTGAGACCACCAATTAAGGTGCAACCGAAATCATAGCCGTTGTTGCCGGTACTCGGCAGTAGTAGGGATCGAGGTGGCGACGAGTTTCAAGGCCATGTGCCTCCACTGACACTGCGAGGAACAAGGATCACGACAATGGTCTTATGCGTGCGGGCAAGAAAGGATCGCGATTGGGTAGAGCAATCTTCGGTGAGGATTGTGGTGGGGATCTCGGTAGAGATCTCACATGAGATCGATGGAGGCTACTCCAGCAATGATGGTAGCAGCGAGGTTATGGTGTGAGACAAGTCCGTGACTTGGGTTCTAACCCTTAAGAGATAATTTAGGTTGCATTTATTTATTTTTCCCTTGTTTTCCTTTTTGGGCTCTCTTTATTCCCTTTATTCCCTTCTTAGTATTGTAAAGGAAAAGGGGGCAAAAAAAAAAAGGGAATACAAAAAATCGAAGAAAAAAATAAGAGGAAAAATATCAGAAAAAAAGGAGAGAAAAATAAAAAAGGCAAAAAAAGAAAAAGAAGGAAGAGTTTGAATTAAAGAAAAGATGGGGAGAAATTCTTTTTTTCGTGTTATTTTTTCCTTTTCATTGTTGTATTCACCTCCAATACAAGTATGGGAGAAATGGGGAGTGTGGATACTATTATAGTCACCCCCATTTGGAGTCCCTTTGATTGAAATCATCACATAAGAAACTAAATGCTGGGAGATCTAGAGTTTTGAGGTCTCCAGAGAAGGAGATCTAGTTTCGAGGTCTTCAAAGAAAGGGCTCATGTCAGGTTTCTATGTGGGAGATCCAGTTGCATGAACTCCAGAGAGAGAGATCCAGTTTCAAAGCCTTCAAAGGAAGACTTGTGTAAGGGATACTGAATGAGGAGCCACCAGCACTAGTTAAGGTCTTTAGAGGAGAGGCTCTTGTCAGAGCTAACTATAACAGTTCGTCTAGCAGCTTCAGCCTTGCCGATGTGTTGTCATCAGCATACCTGTCTGCAGGCATGAACAAAAGTGCAACTGTCGTTTGTAGAGGAGAGGCAACTGTATCAGCTGAGAGTTTTGTTTGTTCTACTGTGTAGAGGGGTTTCTTTGTATTTCAAGTTGAGCATTCTATGCTCCAGCTTGAGGGGGAGTGTTGAGAGAATTTGTGTGGTGGTCATTTAGTCCCACACCGTGTAATGTAGAGTGTTGCTGTGCGTGGTGGCTTATAAATAGGCATGTATTCCTCATTTATTTCTTTGAGAAGATCAATACAGAAATCAACCCTATCAGAGGTCTTCTTCCACGGTTTTCTCCTTACTCTTTATGAGTGGGACTTCTACGTAAACCTAAGTGTTCCTTAGGTGATGTTTTTAAAATTTTGTTATTATATTTTCACTTATTCATATTATTCAACTATATTTAGCATGAAAAAATTACTTGAACTTTATTTTACTAAAATAAGCATGTATCTTTGAGTGCTGTGTTGATGGTAGGGAAGAAACCTGAAATGTAGGGGGTACCTGGGTGGTGACTGGCAAGCATATAACCTTTGCGTATTTGGACACAAAAATGTTGGTTGACTTGTCATTATGTTGAACTTTGCAAATCTTGATTAACACTGCAAGTGTTCCATAGGTTGCAAACCTTCTTAGTAGAAGAGAAAAATCACAGTAACATGTAGACTTAGTGGTCAGCGATGGCTGAGGTTTTCTACATTAAGGCTCATAGAAAAGAGGCTTTCTCCATGAATGCTCTGATTGAAAGGGTGCCATATGCCTAAGCTCAAATATCCCTTTCCTTGATCATCGATCTTCGGTTGACGAATAGTTTGCAGTTCGAAGAATTGCTATAACCTCTAATAAACAAGCCAGCTTAGAGAGATAGGTCTCAGTTGAAGACAAGACAAGATCTTATTTACCAAGCCGTTCGTATATTTCTTTATATAGAGAGAGACAAGGAAAAATAACAAAATAAGTTCAACAAGGAAAAACAAGATAACAAATAGTCTCTCATAATAAAACATAACTCAACATTCCCCCTCAAGCTGGTCGTTGTGATGTGAGCCTTGTATATGTTGTGAATGATTAATACAATTAATAAGATTTTGGGTGGTATCTAAAGGATAATCACTCTTCTCCTTTTAAAAAAAAAAATCTCTTCAAACTGGAGTATATATATCCACCATACTAAGTTTATTTCTACACTTCTCAAAGTGGGGCCGAGGCAGTGGCTTGGTAGATACATCAGCAGTTTGGTCAGTGGAGGCAAGACAGGCAGTACGAAGTAGACCCTGCTGAATTAGGCTCCTGGTATAGTGACAATCTACTTATGTTTCGTCCTCTCATGAAACATGGGATTGTTAACAATATATGTTGTAGCCCGGTTATCACAATGTATCTCCATGGACTCCTGAATCTTAACATGAAGATGTCATAGCAGATATCTGATCCAAATCATCTCAGCTGCAGTATGAGCCATAGCCTTGTACTCGGACTCAGCACTAGAGCGTGAACACTCTGTTTCTTGCCCCTTTAGGTCACCAAATTTCTAGCCACAAATGTGCAAAAATCAGTAGTAGACTACCTGTCTCCAACATCTTCTGCATAATCTGCATCAGAGTAAGCCACTACAGACATAGGGCCCTTCTTTTGGAATAGAATGCCTCTGCCTGGACATCTTTTAATGTACCTCAACACTTGCATAACTGCCTGCCAGTGAACATCAGCGGGTTTGTCTAAGAACTGACTTAGCTTACCCACTGCAAGGTTGATGTTTGGCCTGGTGATGGTTAGATACAATAACTTCCTAACTAGTTGCCAATAGATCTTGTTCTTTAGCTTCACTGTATCCTTAAATAGGTGAACTTTAGGATCCATAGGAATGTTGGCTTCCTTGGATCCTAGCATGCCTGTCTCCTGAAGAATATCAAGTGCATATTTCCTCTAAGACATCACTATACCTTGTTTGCTCGTGGTGATCTCAATACTCAGAAAATATCTCAGCTTCTCAAGATCTTTCATGATAAACTGGTGAGCCAAATAATCCTTCACTTAAGTAATATCATCTGTATCATCACCTGTAAGGATAAAGTCATCAACATATACCAATAAAGCTACGGTACCACTACTGGTTTTCCTAACAAACAGGGAATGATCAGAAGATCTCTGCATCTCAAAAATAGAAAGTGCCTCAGATAAACATTGAAACTAGGCTCGAGGGTTCTGCTTAAGGCCATAAATAGCCTTAAGAAGTTTACACACATTCCCCTTGAACCTCAAAGCTAGGTGGCTGCTGCATGTAGATCTCCTCCTCCAAGACTCCATATAGAAATGCATTTTTAATATCCAGCTGGTGTAGATGCCATCCATAATGAGCTGCAACAGAGACAAAAATACGGACCGTGGAGAGTCGTGCTGCAGGAGAAAAAATGTCAAAGAAATTCACTCCATAGGTCTAGGTGAGTCCTTTGGCTACAGGATGAGCCTTATACCGAGAAAGACTCATCAGGTTTGTATTTCAGGGCAAAGACCCATCTGGCTCCAACCAAGTGTGCGCCAGAAGGTAGAGCAGACAACTCCCAGGTGCCTCTATCAGTAAGCGCAGACATCTCTTCCATAGCCGCCTTCCAATGTGGATGTAAGAGAGCTTGCTGGTAGGAAGTATCTTCATACTCGAGACTGTAGCTATGAAAGCATGAAACTTTGACCCAAGAGAACCTGCAGAAACAACACTGCTGGCAACATGATACTGTGCACAGGATCTCGGAGCCTTCTTGATAGGAATGAGAATATCCTCATCTGTGGGCAGAGAAAGGGACCCTAAAGACACATGGGCAGAAGAATCATCGGTATCTCCAACACATACCTGAGCGGAGGAGAACGATGGTGGCTTAGTAGGAACTGAAGAAGAGGGGGGTTGTGTCTTCTCTTTGTAAGTGACTGACAGCTGATATATAGTACCCTTAAATGTCTTCTCATCAGATGGTATAGGTTTTAAAGTGCCCATAGTATGATTTGTAGTAGATACACCACTACTATGAGAGAAATCCTCCAAGGTTATATGAGGTACAGGCATAGGAGTAGCCACCTCTATCTCTCTCAACTGATGACCTGAAGTAGAAAAATAAGGGATAGACTCATGAAAAGTCACATCCGCACTCACATAGTATTTTTGGTGTATGGGAGCAAAACACCGGTATCCTTTCTGCGTGCGTATCCTAGAAATACACACTTAACCGTCCTTGGTGCCAATTTTTCACGATTAGGCCCAAGTAGGTGTACAAATGCCACACACCCAAAAGTCTTTAGTGGCATAGGAAATAAGTCTGCATCATGATATAAGATACTCTTGTTGGTGCTAGAGCACCACGATCATTTGTTTTGATGATAACAAAACACGTGTTATTTAACATTTGCAATTTGAGTCCTAGATTTCAGGTCAATTGCAAATGTGGACGTGTTTAGACGGAGTTCGAGCTCGCATCCAGGACGGATTGGAGGAGCTTGACGGAAAACAGAGGAGGTTCGCGTGGAGCGAAAGATTGGAGATGGAAGACAAGAAGAATAGGATAGATTCTTTTTTATCCTTTCATGTATCTCTTGTATTTATTTTCTTGCTCTTTATTTTCCTTAGACATTATGTTAAAGAGCCTCAAAGAACCCTAACAGTAGTCCTAGGAACACCTGCACAACCCTAGGATACGTAGGTTTTCTGTAGAACACTTAGAAAATCAATATAGGGTTAAAACTGACTTTCCAGACGTCTAATTCACGAATCAGACGTCTGATAAAGGATTTTAAGACGTCTGACTGTTGTTTCAGACGTCTGATAACTGTTAGGCTGGACATAGTTAGTTCTGTCTGATGAATTCAGACGTCCAGACCTTATACCAGACGTCTTAGGAGACGTCTGATGACTTTGCCAGACGTCCAGTTAGTGGACCGTTGGCTGGCTTAGAAGACACTCTAGAATATGACCGTTAGAGCCTTATCAGACGTCCATAGGACTTCACAGACGTCTGATGAATGACCGTTTTGCCTCGGCTGACCCAAAATCTCTTCTCAGAGATTTTCTAGCCGTTGCAACGTTTGGAAATCAATTCCCACGGTAAAAGTAGGTTTCCAGACGTCCAGACTTTGTGCCAGACGTCCTCTATGTCGTCTGATGGACTTGTACAAAAACCCTGTTTAGATCTGATTCAAGTCAGGGAGAAACCCGCATAGAATCAGACGTCTGACCTTGTAATCAGACGTCTTAAAGTGGCCTTCCAGACGTCTGATGCCAGAGTTAGACGTCTGATAACCCTGTGAAGTGTAATCATTGTCCTGATTTCGGCCTGATTCTCTTGGGTTTTGCACCCAACGGCTATGGAAGCTTTTCCAAGCCTTCCAAAGCCTTCCTAAGTCCTCTATAAATAGAGGGGAACCTTTGAAAATAAAAATACACAAGATACACACTAAGAGAAACAAGAGACACACCTAAGCAACTTAGTTCCACTCTTTTGTGTCCAATTGAGGCCCTTGCTCTCCAAGCTCTAGTTTCATTCTCTTGAGAGCATCAAACCTTCGCGCGCCCGCTCTCCCGCTGTTGATAACGAGAGCGACGTAGCGCCGTCGCGTGGCACACGCACCGCGTCATCATCGACGCACTCCTTGCAAAGGGGAGTTTCCTATTTCCTATAGAAGCTAGGTTTAATTTTGTTGGCTCTATAGGACTGTTGTTTATTCTATCTTTGTATTTTGGTTGGGTATTCGCTTTGCGAATTCCCGTCTCCTTCGTGGGACAAAATCCTTCTCGTGGAGAGAAGGGGTTGAGGAACGCTACCCTCGTACTTGTAGCGTGGTTGTATTGAGGTTGAATCACCCTCGTTCAAAGTGATTCGGTTAGTGGATTTGATCAACTAGGTTGATCGGAAAATCCTAACTCGAGAGGGTTAGGTGGTGGTTTTCACCCGGTTTGGGTTTCCACCTAAAAATCTTTGTGTACATTTTGTGATTGCCTATTTTTGTGAGATTGCTTTTTATATTTTTATTTCCGCAATTTTATTACGTCACCCCTCCTGGTAGGGACGAACCTTCAATTGGTATCAGAGCAGGTCTCGCGAAATCGGCGTTACAAACCGGCGAGGATCTAGATCATGGAGGGAAGCTGTTCCACAAGTAGGATTTCGGAGGGACAGTCCACAACTCGTCCGCCCTACTTTGACGGGAACAACTACAGCTACTGGAAGCTGAGGATGAAGACGTGGCTCCAAGCCACTGAATTCGAGGTATGGGGATGTTGCGAAACCTCATACGAGATCCCGAAGCGACCCCAAGGAGGGTACTCACAAGTACAGATTCTAGAGCTCTCACTCAACGCAAAGGCAATGAATGCCCTGTATTGCGCGTTGAGTCCGGAAGAGTTCGAGAAAATCCAAGAGTGCACCACCGCCCACGAGATATGGAGGAGGTTGGAAGGCACTCATGACGATTCCAGCTCGGAGGAAGAAGAAGAAGAAAAGGAAGAAACCGCTTGCTTCGGCTTCATGGCCAGGGGAAGCGACAGCGAAAGCGAAAGCGACTCAGACAACGAGGTAAATCTCGATCTTCAAGAAGCTTTTAATGAACTTTTTGAGATTAGTAAATCACTTAGGATAGAAAATAAAAGTATTAAGAAGAACCTTAGTTTTCTTAAAAATGAAAATGATAGGTTAGAAAAACAACTTAAGGACATAGAAGCTAGTCCTAAGGATAATAACCTATTATTAGAAAATCAAGACCTCATCAATGAAAATAATAAATTGATTGAGGAAAATGATAGTCTAAAAATAGAAATTTCTAATTTAAAGACTAAGATGAATACTATAGAAAAAGAAATTGCATGTCTTAGGGAAAACTCTAACAAACTAATCAATAAAGTAGATGATTTATATAGCCCTAAGATTGAGAAAGGATCTCCATCAAGGAGACCTTCTAACAAATCCGGATCCAAGCCCACTTGGATACCGAAAAAGGAATTAGAATCGTGTTTTGTAGGGTTCAGGGATGACTACAACATAAAGGACTGGACCTACAAGCTCAAGGCTGGTCAACTCAAGTTGGGAGAACCAAGGAGTAGACCAAGGAGGAGAACAAGAAGACCGACGAGACGGCGAACAAACGACGGACCCGCCGCACGTCGACCACCAGATTGGAGACCGGCGCCGATGCCCGGGCCTCCAAGCTACGGATGGGAGCCCCATCCGATGTGGCATCCACCACCACCATTCGGGCCATTTTATTGGCCATGGTAGGTGAGGTAAAATTCTTAACCCTATCCTTTTTATAAGCATTTAGATAGGGGGAGTTAAAAATGATGAGCTTATTGTCAATTTTTAAGGGGGAGATACAAGTTAGCTAAAATTCCTTTAGTAAGGGGGAGAAAAATAATAGCTATCTTGTTGTTATAAAAAGGGGGAGGACATTACCTTTGTTAAAAATAAATAGAAGAGCATGTTTTAAGGGACAGTAATAGGAAATATAAAATCAATCAAACCTTTTTGATAATGTCAAAAAGGGGGAGGATTTTTATGCATTATTATTTACGGTTTTGTCATCATCAAAAAGGGGGAGATTGTTGGTGCTAGAGCACCACGATCATTTGTTTTGATGATAACAAAACACGTGTTATTTAACATTTGCAATTTGAGTCCTAGATTTCAGGTCAATTGCAAATGTGGACGTGTTTAGACGGAGTTCGAGCTCGCATCCAGGACGGATTGGAGGAGCTTGACGGAAAACAGAGGAGGTTCGCGTGGAGCGAAAGATTGGAGATGGAAGACAAGAAGAATAGGATAGATTCTTTTTTATCCTTTCATGTATCTCTTGTATTTATTTTCTTGCTCTTTATTTTCCTTAGACATTATGTTAAAGAGCCTCAAAGAACCCTAACAGTAGTCCTAGGAACACCTGCACAACCTTAGGATACGTAGGTTTTCTGTAGAACACTTAGAAAACCAATATAGGGTTAAAACTGACTTTCCAGACGTCTAATTCACGAATCAGACGTCTGATAAAGGATTTTAAGACGTCTGACTGTTGTTTCAGACGTCTGATAACTGTTAGGCTGGACATAGTTAGTTCTGTCTGATGAATTCAGACGTCCAGACCTTATACCAGACGTCTTAGGAGACGTCTGATGACTTTGCCAGACGTCCAGTTAGTGGACCGTTGGCTGGCTTAGAAGACACTCTAGAATATGACCGTTAGAGCCTTATCAGACGTCCATAGGACTTCACAGACGTCTGATGAATGACCGTTTTGCCTCGGCTGACCCAAAATCTCTTCTCAGAGATTTTCTAGCCGTTGCAACGTTTGGAAATCAATTCCCACGGTAAAAGTAGGTTTCCAGACGTCCAGACTTTGTGCCAGACGTCCTCTATGTCGTCTGATGGACTTGTACAAAAATCCTGTTTAGATCTGATTCAAGTCAGGGAGAAACCCGCATAGAATCAGACGTCTGACCTTGTAATCAGACGTCTTAAAGTGGCCTTCCAGACGTCTGATGCCAGAGTTAGACGTCTGATAACCCTGTGAAGTGTAATCATTGTCCTGATTTCGGCCTGATTCTCTTGGGTTTTGCACCCAACGGCTATGGAAGCTTTTCCAAGCCTTCCAAAGCCTTCCTAAGTCCTCTATAAATAGAGGGGAACCTTTGAAAACAAAAATACACAAGATACACACTAAGAGAAACAAGAGACACACCTAAGCAACTTAGTTCCACTCTTTTGTGTCCAATTGAGGCCCTTGCTCTCCAAGCTCTAGTTTCATTCTCTTGAGAGCATCAAACCTTCGCGCGCCCGCTCTCCCGCTGTTGATAACGAGAGCGACGTAGCGCCGTCGCGTGGCACACGCACCGCGTCATCATCGACGCACTCCTTGCAAAGGGGAGTTTCCTATTTCCTATAGAAGCTAGGTTTAATTTTGTTGGCTCTATAGGACTGTTGTTTATTCTATCTTTGTATTTTGGTTGGGTATTCGCTTTGCGAATTCCCGTCTCCTTCGTGGGACAAAATCCTTCTCGTGGAGAGAAGGGGTTGAGGAACGCTACCCTCGTACTTGTAGCGTGGTTGTATTGAGGTTGAATCACCCTCGTTCAAAGTGATTCGGTTAGTGGATTTGATCAACTAGGTTGATCGGAAAATCCTAACTCGAGAGGGTTAGGTGGTGGTTTTCACCCGGTTTGGGTTTCCACCTAAAAATCTTTGTGTACATTTTGTGATTGCCTATTTTTGTGAGATTGCTTTTTATATTTTTATTTCCGCAATTTTATTACGTCACCCCTCCTGGTAGGGACGAACCTTCAACTCTATGGGATCTACTCATGTAACACAGAGAAAGGAAGCCTGTTAATGAGATAATAGGTAGTGAGAGTAGCATCTCCCCAGTAATTATGTGGAACACTATTCTGGATAAGTAAAGCTTTAGTTGTATCCAGAATATGGCGGTATTTCCTTTCAACTATCCCATTCTACTGCAACGTGTGAGGACATGATGTCTGATGCACAATACCCAGTGATCCATACAAATCAGCCAGTTCTTTTGTGCAAAATTCTAATGCATTATCTGTTTTGATTTTCTTAATGCATACATTAAATTGATTTTTCACAAACATCACAAATTGTTGAATCAAAGAACCAACTTCTGATTTATTTCTCATAAAAAAGGTTCATGATAAGTATGAAAAATCATCCATAACTAACAGATAATATCTAAAATTCTGGCGGTCTGCCACACGACTAGGATCCCAGACATCACAATGCAACAAATCGAAACAAGTAGAACTGGTAGACTGGATAGATGCTGGAAAACTAGCTTGGTGATGCTTTCCTAGTTGACATGCATCACACTGAATCTTCATGGTAGGAGACAAGTGAGGGATGACACGACGTAGCTTGTTCAGTGAAGGATGACCTAGTATTTTATGCCACTGCAAGGCACTCTCTGCAGTAGTCGTCTGACAAGCTGCAACAATTGGACTATGAACTGGTCGATACACACCCCCTCCTCATGGCCACCACCAATTATCCTCCCCATCATGCGGTCTTGAAAAGTGCATTCGATGGCGTCAAAAATAGCATAACAATTCAACAATAGAATTAATAGATAGTAGTTGCATTGCCATGTTCGACATAGTATACATAGCAAGATGCATGGAGGGTGTAACAAATACCCCTCCCATACCACGGATGGGGGCATGTCTATCATCTGCCAGCTTTACTGAATGTTCCTGTAGTGTCTTCCGCAATTCCTTAAAGTACTGAGAATTTCTTGTCAAATGATCAAATGCACTTGAGTCAATCAACCATGACCCTTTCGTACCTGATGCAGATACATAGGCTGCAGTGCTGGAGGATTAAGGCTGCTCATGGGTCAACTGTGCTAGTTGCTGCATAACTACATCATAGTCTGCCTCTGTAAGGGATACTGCCTCGGTGCTCACACTTGGAGATGCTGTAACAAAAGTCTGGTTGGCAACAGTAGGACGACCAAGTTTATTCTAACACGTACCCTCAACATGGCCAAGCTTGCCACAATAAGAACATGTAGGCTTGTCACAACCACCATCAGTTCAGTCCTTGCCTTTGCTACGAAAGAAGTCTCCATGACCACCACGAGTGCTAACAGCTGCATGAGCCGAAAACGTATTGGTAACAATCGTATCATGAGTAGGTTAAATTTGCATCATACTCAGCCTCCTATAAATTTTCTTAATAGGAGGAAGCTCAGAGAGAGCCAGAATCTGTGAACGAGCTGCGGAATAATGATCACATAACCCTGTAAGGAACATGTGGGCTGCAAAGTATTTCCTGTGATCTTTGCATGTAGAAGTACACATCGGTCTACATGCATTATATTTCTCCAATAGCCCCTTCATAGTGTAGTACTGAGATAGACTCATCTCCTCCTGCTTGAGATGTCATAAATTATAGTGGATCTAAAATACCTGAGTTGAATTCAACTCATGTGAATAAGCAGTGTTCAAGTCATTCCACATCTCTTTGGCAGAACTGTAGTACATAATTTCATCGCCAATCCTTGGAATAATGCTATTCAAGATTTAGGCTCTCACCATAGCATCATCCCGATTCCAAGTTGCGTATTTTCCTGTTTGCTGTTTCGGTGGTGCTTTCATAAGCACATGCTTCTTTTCATGGCCTTCCACAGTGACAAGGAAGTTTTGGGACCAATGGGGGTAATTGGCCTCATCCAATTTTGTAATCGGAGCAAAGAAGGGGCTCTTATACACCTCGCTTTCGGTGCTTTGTCCTAAAGACACCTCAGAAGCATCTGATGCAAACATGGTAACTTTAGACACACAAGAATAAGCCCAAATGGCAGACCTGAAATCCTGGATCAAACACCAACGAATTTGAGGAATACACACACTGTAATCTACAGACAATATCTCTAACACTTCACTGGCAATACACACCTCAAGAATCAAGCAATTAGGGCATGGGAATACACACCACAAAAAATAATTCACAATGGGGAATACACACCTCAAATCAGATCAAAAGATCAAAGAAGTCATACGACCCATAAGAAGGTTTTTTATTCAAATCTTCATCCTTCAATATTCAAGAACCTTCCTATGAAGTTCTTGGAGACACCAATCCTCCTCTTTCACCGACCTGGGCGGCGGCAAAACGAGAGAATGATAGTGGCTGCAACTCGCACTACTGCAGCATGCGCATCAAGGTGTGGTGACGCGCTATAGCGGCTTCATGGTGAGGCGCAACAGCAGCAGGAGCTGGGAGTGGCACGCAGGCGGCGATCTGGCTGCAGCAGGGCGACGATGAGCGGCTGCAGTAGTGTGGCGATCACCTACTGCGGTGCGGTGGCGATCCAGCGTCGGCGCTGCCGCTAGTGGTGGTGGCGGTGGCTCCTAACGATAGGGCTTATGGTAAGGTTATGGTTCTTTTTGGTGGTGGTTTCAACCAAGGTTTGAAATATCACGATATATCGGCGATATGTCATCGATATATCGGTATTGACGGGGTTGGGTGGTATCGATATCACCGAAGGTATTTTTTTCCCGAATATCGGCGATATATCGCCGATATGGGGAGATATCGCCAATATATCGGGCGATATCGTCGAGATATCGGTGATATATTGGCAGGTTGGCTGTTGATGGTCGTAGTTTTCAACGGGAAGGCTTGAAAATGGTTGAGCGGGAGGTTTGAAGAGTTGAAAATGGCGGGATGGCACTGGTGCAAGGTCACACACACGCGTGCGCACATGCGATCATCGATATCGGTGATATATCCTTGATATAACACATATACACGTTTTTTAGGCATCCTTTCATGATATATTATTTATAAAAATGTTAACCTTTAAATTTTGTGATATTTTGTGATATTTTATGGCTTTCTGAGTAATTTTCCCAAAATTCACCGATATCAGTGATATATCCCTGATATATCATTTTTTTGACTTATTGGTACGATATCGATATCGATATTTAAAACATTGGTCTCAACCTGATGTTCTGATACCAAGTTGAAGAAAAGACAATCTTATTTACTAAACCGTCCGTATGTCTTTTTATATAGAGAGAGATAAGGAAAAATAATAAAATAAGTTCAACAAGAAAAAATAAGATAACAAATAGCCCTCGGCAATAAAACGTAACTCAACGGTATCCAACAACCTCTTTCAATATTATGATAGTTTGCAATGGAACAAATGAAGATATCTATTTGCCAAGGTACCAAAAGGTCCCCGTTCATCCATCCAAAAGTTAGAAGTCCTGCCATCACCCAACTCAGGCGAAGAACATATCTTTTACCAAAAGAATAACACACAATCCCCTTTCAAAGATGAGATGCTTCTTTTAACCGAGAGAATTCTGTCCACCCAATCCAATACCCTGTCGCCATAACCAAATTCCAATGTTGTAACCAAACTTTTCTCTTTCTCCAACAATTGGTAAAGTCAATTTACAAAGTAGAGCATCATTCATCGTGTGAAGATCCAACATACCTAGGCCTAGAACTTGCTTCCAAAGATATCTTGTGTGAAAATCTAGATACTTCCCCTGCCTAAATATACTTGCAAGGATAACAATATTTGGAGTCCTTTTTGCAAAATGAGAGATTGAATCTCAAGCATAGAGTTGGTAATTTAGGTCTTCACTTGACTTTCTTCCCGGTTGGCTTCTATCTAAGGCTATCTATTGAGCCCAACAAGTTGATCCCAATTGTCTTAAGCTTGGCTCATTAAGTTATCATGCTTGAATTGTGGGCTCAGGCACCTCATTAATCTATTGAGTCAGGCTTGCAAGTTTTCACCGAGATTGAGCCAAGCTTGAGCTCGATTGTTAAGTTAGGATTTTTTGACAGTTTTCTTAATATGTAGCTAGCATCATATATTAAGTACTTCTAGATTAGTAATTTAGTATATTTTAAAATTACATTTATCTACTCTTTATCAAGCACATTAATTAGGCTACTTGTTGTAGAGATTATATGTCATAAAGGAGATATAAACTCTTAGACTACTTGTACTATAATTTGCTATTCGAAGTCATATGCATGCATGCATACCTATTGGACAAGTACAAATTTGAAAATCAGTCCAAAATGATCTTCTATAATCAAAAAACTTAATGTGCCATGAATTGCACAATCATGGTCATAGTTTTGAATGTTGTAACGTATGTCAACAAGGCATGAACATGTTGTGAAATATGAGGGTTGACTTAGGAGGGCATATAGGTTGTAGAATGCCTTGTATAAGTGCTCTCTAGATTAGGAGAGACAACAAACACAAGGAAATACACATCCTAGGAGCCCTCACCAATCCCTAGTTCCATTCTTCCTTGCCCTTATCAAGCCTGAGCCTTTATTAAGCCAAGTCTGCCTAGATTGGCTTGCTAGGGCTCATCTCGTTAAGTTATCAAGCTTGACTTTTAGGCTCGGGCTTAGCTCATTAACCTATCTATAGTTCGGCTTGCAAACCCTTATTGAGTAAAGCCTAAGTTGAGCCTTATCGAGTTTGAGCTTTTTTGACGGGCCTCCTTTTTGATGTTGTTAGTATAACCAATCCTACCTCATCTAATAATAGCCATCTTTGCAACTATGGACCATATCATATAATTGGATCTCGATAATTATTTGCATAGTTGTTGGCGTTGAATAAAGAGAGCCATATGGAACCGTAGTCAGCCAAGGTGGCCTTAGGGTTTTTGGCTTGCATGCTAATGTAGTTTTGTGTCACATATGACAATTTTGTTAGAGATAATTAGGAATAAGGTGGTTTTCCTATTTTTAGTTAATTAGGACTTGATTTTGTGTTTTCCATATTTAGAAATAGGATTGCTTCTCTTTAAAAGGGGGACAATACCTAGTTGTTATTTGAGTTCCAATAATAAAGCTTTCTATTTCAAAGAACTCCTTTCCTCTCTCCTTCTTCTCTGCCAACTATTCTCTTTCTTACTTGCTGACTCCCTTTCTTCTCTCTTTTGTCCACATGCGTGAATTCAAGAAAGAAGGCCTCCACACACCTCCACCTTTAACATGGTATCAAAGCAGGCCTTCCTAGCCTAGTAGATCACACACATGTGGAAAGGAGGAGAAAACTTCTCCATGCATTGGATCTTTCTCCTGTGCGTGGACTACATGGAGGAAGGCTCAAGAGTTCAAGCAATGCGCCAACTCTACTATGAAAAGGGTGACCTTATGCACACCAAGAGACCCAAGCAACTCAGCGGGCTATTGAGGCGTAGGAGTAATGGCACCTAGGGATTGAGGGGGCATGTGGAACCCTCTAGCATCTCGAGGAATGTCAAGATCTAATGCTTGACTCTTGGGTGTAGAAGAGGTACAAAGACCTTCCTTAACCACTGTGTTGAAGATATGGCTGACGTAGAAACTCAAATCACTACGGAAACCAAGGTGCTCGTGCAAGGGACAACCATCAAGTTAATGGGTGCATCCAACTATGTCTTGTGGGTAAGAGCCTTCAAGATATTCGTTGGTGGACAAGACAAGCTTCATGTACTTCTTGAGGAGGCTTTGAAGATGAGATGCTACAAAAAAGTAGGAGAACTATGTGATAATGAATTGGTTAATGAATTGTATTGATCCTAATATTGTAGCCAATATGCTTTGTAAAGATGCAACCAAGGATATATGGGATGCTTTTGAGAAGAGGTTCTCCAAGAAACCAGATGCACCAAACTCATGATATTTATTGGTGCATCTAGAGTTCTAGTTAAGGGGATCTCTCACTTGACAATTACTACTCAAAGATGGAGGGTCTGTTTGAGGAGCTTAGCATCTATGAGCTTGCCTGTTGCGATAAACAGGGAAAATCACATGCACGTTGGCAAGCGTGCAAGTTCCTTAGAGATCTTCACCCTCGCTTTGAGTCGACGTGTGATCATATCCTTGCTATGGAGGAGGATCTTGACCTCGAGAAACTCGAGATCAATGGTCCAAGAAGTTTTGCCCTAGTTGTGCCCAACACAATTGCCTTAGCCACTACTACTGATGGCTCTGGACGAGGAAGAGGCCGTGACTCAGGTCGGGTTTTTCCACCTTGCCAACATTATGGTGGCACCAACCACGTGCATGAGAAGTGTTGGGCTAAATATGGGAGTCCTCCTCATAAAGAGTCTACCTTCACACCTGCGGAATTAAAGAAACTTTGGACTTACTCCAAGGAGAGAAGAAGACGACTGCTGCCATTGCAACGACATTTGTGGTTGTCAAAGAAGCAATGACTTAAGAAGTTGTAGAGGGACTTGCAGTTGCGTCAAAAGACTTCTTTGAAGATCATGGACCTTATATGAACACAGATGATGAAGACGATTGGTGGGGCATCTAGCCTCACAAGAAGCTTTGAAGGAAAGTCTTCACCCTCTTTGGCTTTGACTTGAGGGGGCTTGTTAGCGTGGAATAAAGAGGGCCACGTGGCAGTGCCATGTGGCACTGTGGGTCTAAGTAGTCAGCCAAGGCAGCCTTAGGGTTTGTGGCTTGCATGTCAAGGTAGTTTTGTGCCGCGTGTGGCAATTTTGTTAGAGATAATTAGGAATAAGTTGGTTTTCATATTTTTAGTTAATTAGTATTTGATTTCCTACTTTCCATATTTAGAAATAGGATTGCTTCTCTTTAAAAGGAGAGCGATACCTAGTTGTTATTTGAGTTCCAATAATAAAACTTTCTATTTGAAAAAACTCATCTCCTCCCTCTTTTCATGCCAACTATTCTCCTCTCTCTTACGTGTTGACTCCTTCCCTCCACTCTTCTCTCCACACGCGTGAATTCAAGGAAGATGAAGAAGGCCTCCATGCTCCTCCAACTTTAATAGTTTTATTTTAAGAATCCTTTGTATGTCTCCAACTCCATCTTTTCATCTTATTTTACACACCCAAGTATTACTAAAAGCATAGGATCGATGTTCTTGTGTACAATATGTGCGAGCAAGATTAGGGGCTTAAACCCTAGGTAGACCATTATTGTGTCCACTACCGAGAACACCAAATGAGTGAATCCATGCAAGGACCCACCTCCAAAACGATCAAAAAGGTATTAAAAGAACAAAAACTATAGACCATACACAAACTCTACTATAGTCAACCTTGATCCAAACCAAGGGTATAACGTCAAGTTGATCTGAAACCAATAATGGAATCTGATCAAACCAATTATAGTTTGACCGAGCAAACTTGGCTAATAAAATCCAACTTGAAGCCAAAATTGCCTTTCGCAGACGACAAACATGCTTCCCCTAAACACTATATTTTGGTGGCTGTCTCATATACACCTCCTTAGATAAATCTCCATATAGAAAGGCAATTTTGATATCAGGCTGATACAATGACCATCTTCTAACCACTGCAACTGAAATAATAATCTTGATAGAAGTAATATGGGTTACATGTGAAAAAGTCTTAAAGTATTCCACCCCATATGTCTGGGTAAACCGGTTGGCAACAAGCCTAGCGTTGTAGCTATCCACTATCCCGTCAGCTTTATACTTGATAGTGTACACCCATCTATAGTCAATCACAGTAGCATCTGACACGCACGGCACAAGGTCCCACGTCTTCTTGGATTGTAGAGCCTCCATCTCATCCATAGCTACATGCCACCTAGGGCCCTGAGAATCCTGGGTAAAATCTCTAGGAATGACTGTAGTAGTGATAGCTAAGGAAAACTATCTATCCTCCATATATGAAACCCCTGTATACTGTGACATAGGGTGAAGAGTGTACGCTCTAGTAAGCCTCCTTTAGACGTGCTGCTCATCACTATCTGATCCACTCTTATTTGATGAGGATGGGAGATGTGTAGGATCTCTCCCCTGTATAGTGTCATATGGTATCTGTGACCTCTTGTGGTAGACCTAAGTCTCTTCCAAGGTAGTCTTTATATATGTCCTTCTTCTGAGAAGTATGGGATCTTTTCAAATAATGTCACATTTGCTATGACAATGCATCGTTTGCGGATAGGATCATACCATTTATACCCTTCTACGTCCTGAGGTATCTAAGAAATATGCACTTCATAGCCCAGGGAGTGAACTTGACCTTGTTGACATATCCCTACTATGTTAGCCTCTACAGTCTTCCTTATTTGTTATTTCATTTCTTATTGTTTCCACGTATAATAGTTACCTTAGTTGTGGTTCCTTGTATGGCAATTGCCTTTATAGCAGTTACCTTAGTTGCGATCTCTTGTATGGCAATTGCCTTTATAGAAATTACCTTATCTGCCTTCCTTTACCTTGTGGAGCACTCTACTCTACCTCTATATATTGAGAGGTTGGACAACGGAATAAGACAACTTACTCATTTCTTCCTACTTACTATTAGAGCAGCAATCTTAGATTAACGCTAAGGTATTCCACCGAAATAGGCCTCTGATCTAATCCACCAAATCCCTAAATCCTCCTCTCCTCGCCTCTTCACGGCATCATCGCCTCGACTTGCCGTAGTAGCGTTGGTAGGAGCAGCGATGGTGGCAGTGATCTGCAGAAGCAGCAGCAGCAGGGGCGTCACCGGTAGGCCTGTGTTGCCCTTGTGCCAGCGAGGGGAGCAGTAGCGGTCCTTTTGAGGGTCGCTAGGGCTCCCTCCTAGCCTTAGCATGCTCCTCCTGACCCTCGGAGGGACTGCTATGTGATTCTAACTTGATTTTCAAGGAAGAGATTGTTTGAATTTTATGTTAGATAATTCTTTCTTGTGAGTTATGATAATTTTGGAGATCTGAAAATTTGATTTCAGATTTGAGTTTGGAGAGTTCTGTTTGATCGGTTGATCCCTTAGTCCCTACTAGGTATAATGTCAGTCTTAGGAGCAAAGATGGCATTGGATACCGCTATTGCGATAGGGATAGTGGAGTATGCAGGCTTGATGCATCAGGAGCATGACAGGAGTCACTATGGTGTAGGATGGCTGGTTAACTCTGGTGCTTCACAGCATCTTTGTGGCGATCAGAGTTATTTCCGGTCACTCAGTTCTGTTGCACCAGGGAGAACAATACAGGTTGCTGGCAGTAAGCACACTCCTATTGTTGGTCAGGGGGAGGTGTCTGTAACCCCAACTTTGCGGCTGCTAAGAGCATTACATGTGTCGAAGTTTTCAATGAGCCTATTATCGGTGAGTAGGATTATGAAGGGCCTTTATTGTAGGGTTATCTTCAATGATGTTGGATGTATCGTCCAAGATAAGTTTACTGGAAAGATTATTGCCAGAGGCACAGACAAGAATGGTGTTTATCATCTTTGGCAGGAATCATTTGTAGGAGTCAGTAGATATGATGGTGGGAGTGCCTTACAATGGCATGTTCGTCTAGGTCATTTGCCTTTGGATCGAGGGTGATTCCACATATCTCTCTTGTCACTACTATTCGGTGTGATGCTTACTAGTTAGGTAAGCATCATTAATCTTCTTTTCTTACTAGTACTTCTCCTGGATCAGTGACTATTTTTGAGCTATTTCATATGGATGTTTGGGGATCGAGTAGAGTTCTAGACAAGATGGGACAATGCTATTATCTTATAGTTGTTGACGATTTCTCTAGTGTCTTGGGTATTCCTTTTGAAGAATAAAGCAAATGTTGGAGGTGTTATAGAGACTCTCCTCTTGGAGATCAAGACACGGTACTCTACCACCGTGAAAATTGTATGGACAGATAATGCCTTCGAGTTTTGTATTGTGAAACTTACAGAGCTTTACAGGGCTCGAGGGATCATCCACTAAACTACTTGTCCCGATACATCGTAGTAGAATGGGGTTGTAGAGCGGAAGCACAAACATCTGTTAGAGATTGCCCGTACTCTTCTTATCTATCACAGCGCTCCACAGAGATACTGAGGGATGTAGTCTTGGCTGTGTGCATCTCATTAACAAAATGCTGAGCTCAATTCTTCACGAGCGGATATCGATTTTCCTGCTACATCCAAATGGTGAGCTTTTCCATGTGTCTCCCAGGACCTTTGGGTGTGTTGCTTTTGTTTATGTGACATCACCAGGTCGTGACAAACTTGCTCCTCACGTTGTCAAGTGCATGTTCTTAAGGTATTCCAGGAGTCAGAAGGGGCACCGATGTTACAATCCCATCCATAACATACACTATGCTAGCACTGATGCGACATTCCATGAGACCACACTGTTCTTTTCAACTGTTGGACAGATGAGTTCTCATGATGATGTGGCTCCCATGCCTATTCCTCTCGTTCCTTTGGAGGAAATTCTGGTCTCTACTTCTCATCCTGCTTCTTCAGGTTCCACAACCTCCTTGGATGATTTCTAGAGATTTTATGGTCCGATGCACACATACAATAGACCTCATACAACACTACAGAAGCCACCTTCCCCACCAGCAGATGATGCTCCACAGGTTGTTGAGATTGTATCTAGCAACAGTGACAATTTGGTCAGACTTGATCCTCCTAATAGTGCTGATATAGCATTAGTGACATTCCTTCTATAAATGCTCAGACAGAGGTATCAGACGATTTTGACCTTCGTATTGCCATTAGGAAGGTATCATGTTGCGGGCAGTTTGGCTATTGATTGCCTTGGTTTTGAGTTTGGTAGATTCTGCTAAGCACTTATAGTTTCATACATTCCGTATACATACCAGTAGGTCATACTTGATCCAAAGTGGTACCAAGCCATAGAGGAAGAGATGGTGGCACTCTAGAGTAGACAGACTTGGGAGCTTACCTCACTTTCTATTGGCGCATGAATGATTAGCTCCAAATGGATCTTTACCTTAAAATACAACTCTAATGGATCTATTTCAAGGTATAAGGCTAGGTTGGTGGCGAAGGGGTTCACCCAGACTTATGGGGTGGACTTCTTTGACACTTTCTCGCTTGTTGCACGACTTGCCACTATTCGTGTAATCACTTCTGTTACGTCTCACAAAGATTGGTGATTGCATCGGTTTGATGTGAAGAACGCCTTTGTCTATGGCGATCTTCAAGAGAAGGTTTACATGTAGAAGCTCTCGGGTTTTGAGGTTCAGGGGGAGTATGTGTGCAGACTCAGGAAGGCCATCTATGGCCTGAAGAAGAGCCCGAGAGCACGACTTTAAAAGCTCTCAGATGTGTTGCAGGAGGTGGGGATGCAAAGATTTTCCTTAGATGATTCTCGGCTTGTAAGAAAAATAGACAATGGTGTGGTGGCACTCCTAATTCATGAGGATGATCTGATTATCACCGGCGATGATGAGGCTGCGATAGGTCAAGTCAAGGAGTCTCTTGCACGATAGTTTGTTATGAAGGATCTGGGCTAACTTAGATACTTCCTAAGGATTGAGGTGGCTAGGAATAGAGATGAGATTGTTCTCTCTCAACGCAAGTAAGCGTTAGATGCTCTTCAGGAGATAGGTATGTTGGGGTCCAAGCTAGCCAACATTTCTATGAATCCCAAGGCACATCTTCATGATGAGGAGGCAGAGGCAGCTGATAGCAAATCATACAGACAGTTGATTAGCAAGCTACTCTATCTAATCATTACACGACTAAATATTGCACTTATTGTAGGTAAGCTTAGTCGGTTCATGGATAGGCTAGCCAAGCAGCATTGGTAGGCTGCTATGCAGATATTTAGGTACTTGAAGAAAGCACTTGGACATTGTATTCTCTTTCAGGCTAGGGCTCCTATGTTTGTGGTGGGATACTCAGATGTAGATTATGCATGTAGGGTGTGTTGTAGATAGGAAGTCTACTACAGGTTTTTGTACTTTTGTTGCAAGTAACTTGGTTATCTAGAGGAGTAAAAAGCAGGTTGTGGTCTCTCGTTCTAGTGTTGAGTCAAAATATAGGGCCATGGCCCAGACTGCTACTGAGATGGTTCGGATTAAATCCTTGTTGCAAGACATACATGTTCATATTAAGGAGCTGATGGAAAGGAGATGTGACAATAGAGTTACCGCATATATTGCTAACAATCCTATGTTTCATGAGCGCACCAAGCTTGTGGAAGTTGGCTGCCACTATACTAGAAATTTGATCTAGCATGGGGTGTTGTGCACAACATATGTTGCTTCAAAGGACCAGACGACTGACATCTTCACAATGCCCTTGCCACGTGGAGTGTTTGATACATGCTGTTAGCTCGAGGGAGAGTGTTGACATATCCCTACTATGTTAGCTCCTATGGTCTTGTTTGTTATTTCCTTTTTTATTGTTTCTCTGTATGATAGTTACTTTAGTTGTGGTTCCTTATATGGCAATTGCCTTTATAGCAATTGGCCTAGTTGTGGTCTCTTGTATGACAATTGCCCTTATAACAATTGCCTTCTATGCCTCACTTTACCTTGTGGAGCACTCTACTCCACCTCTATATATTGAGAGGTTGGATAATGGAATAAGACAACTTGCTCATTTCTTTCCACTGACTCGATTGCCGTAAGCTTGGACAAAACATGTGCACCCAAATATGCGCAAAGGTAGAGCGAACGACTTGAAGCAGTCTGGATAAATCACCTGGTAGGGGACATGTTCTCCAAGTATTGATGACGGCACCCAATTGATCAAGTATGTCGTAATGCGCATGGCATCTCCCCGGGACTGCCTTGAGACTTTCATGTGTAACATTAAGGTCCTGACAATATCAAGAAGATGTCACAACTAATGCTCAGCCATGTTTTCCTGAAATTTGTGAGCACATGATATCTGATGAATGATGCCTTTGGAATTCAAAACCTCTTGCAAGTCTCGTTGCATGAACTCCAGAGCGTTGTCGCCACAGAAAATTCTGACTATGGTGGTGTGCTGGGTCTGAACCTCTGAGAGAAACTATTACACAAAAAGGCCCAATTGAGGCAGCTGTGGTTATTTACAAAAACTACATAATATTGATGTCCTCCTGGAGTAGCGACTCTGGAAGGCCCCCATACATCGCAGTGTACTAGAGAAAAGGGGACTACACTTACTCCATCATCTCTCTGTGGGTAATAGTGATTTAAATGCCAACGGCATGCTGTCGGCAAGGGCATTTTTTGAAGTGGGCCGTGCCGACACAAAAAGAATGTCGATTCACAGGCGTGCTGTCGGCATGTCGACGATTTCGCCGGCATGCCGATTGGCACTGGGAGTGAGATTTGAATTTCGAAATGGGGGTGCAGGCGGGATATCTGAAACTAGTACATTTGAGTATTTATTTATACACAAAAAATGAGTATTTTAACATCATTTTGAGTATTTATGTGATTTTTTGTCGGCATGTTGTCGGCATGCCCTCGGCATTCCCACGGTGTGCCCTCGGCATGCCCATCGGCATGGCCATCGAAAAACAGGCATTTCCACAACATGCACACTTGGAATTTCATCGGCACGGCGTCGAAATCGGCATTTCGAACCTTGGTGGGTGATTACTCCTATGATGCTTTCCAAGCTGGCAGCCTTTACACTCTAGAGTCAAGGAATCTGGCAACTCTAGATACATCTATTGCATCTTCCTGATTGATGGGTGTTCAAGTCTTATGTGCCATAGCCAGGGATCAATAGCAATGAACATGACTTTGACAAACATAGTAGGCGTGTCTAAACAGTAGAGATCGTCTCTCCATACCTCCACCAACAATCTTGCCAGTCTATTGACCTTGTAAGCAACAGTGTTTTCATTATAGATCACTCGACATGTGAGGTCCTTGTAAATGCAACTCATTGATAGTAGGTTCATCGGGAACTTTGGAGCACAATCAACCTTCTCGATCACCATTTTGGGAGATGCACGTACACTTCGGATTGCGGTGGGTTGCACATGCAAGCTCTGAAATATTTGAAATGGACCCTCCTTTTGGGCCAAACACACCTTCCTTGCATGAAAGAAGACTCATCGTGCTAAGAAAAAGAAACTTCTTTATTAAAGGCGAGAGAAGGCTCATCACCAACCATACTAGGCGAGATAAAAGACTCAGCCAAGACATCAGCCCCAAGAGATCTAGGACGACCACCAGCCTTGAAGGTCACTAGCAGTCTTATAGCATCCCTTGTGGTGGCGCTGGGGTGGCCAGGCAGGCTGCTAGCAACGTCGCCAACGATACCTGTTGGTCCAGCGGTGATTGCAACACCATGGGTAACCTCTACAACACTGTTGCTATTGTCAACAATGGTGGCAGTACTGTGGTCTTTGCTAGCATTGCTGTTACTACTATGCTTTAATTTCTCCATTGAATCACCTCTATGTTGGTGATTCAATCATTTTTTAGGTGAATTTTTGGTGGGATATCGGAATACCAGCCTAAGACTATTGCTTTGATATCATGTGAAGAGAAAAATGATGCATTCACTTCAAAACAAAAATCCTAGCTTCTCTTTTATAACAGAGAGAATTTGGTTAATTACAAGAGTATCCCATAGAAGAAAATAAATAACAAATACACCCTTAGAACTCAAGCTTATAACTCAACGGAAGTATATAAATTAACTAACCTAGAATTACTTAACATACTATTCTAATTAGACTTGCATCTTAAGCAAATTATCCCTAGGACCCTCAAGTGAAGGCTTGTCAATGTTGCTTGATAGTTTGATGGGCTACGCCTAAGACAGGCTAGACTTTACTCACTGGTTTCAATAGACCACCTTGTATGGAAGCTCCCTTCTATTAAAACAACAAAGTAAATAGTGAAGCAACCAAGTACTCCTTTTGCGGTTTCATTGGAATCATCTTTCCTATTAATTGAAAATCTAACTAATCCTAACAACAATAACAAAACTTTTTTCCACACTAAGTGGGACTAGCTAGATTGATTCTTTGCTTCCACTCAAATCTATCTTGAGTCCTATTTAGGCTTAAATTATAGTAATTGAGCATATAGCTTAAGTTACGAGGAATGAGTAAATCAATATATTCATCTAACCCTACCTTTCTTTATCTAGAGAGAGAAGTGTAAATTTTATACAACCCCATAAAGAAGACAAAATAGAATAACACACCACACATAATCACATAACTGCGTAAACTCCGTAACACTTTCCGTCAAGCTGGAGTATAGATATCAATCATGCTTAGCTTGGATACACATGTATCAAATGCAGATCTAGCTAGTGGTTTGGTGAAGATATCAGTCGTCTGAGCCTTTGAGGTAACCTGAGAGATAAAGATAAATCCCTTCTAAATTAAATCTCGTGTAATGATAATCCACCTTCACATATTTGGTGCGTTCATGAAATATGGGGTTGGTAATATAAGTGGCAACTCTGTTGTCACATTTTAGTTCCATAAGCCCATCAATCTGTATATGTAGATCACTTAACAAGGATCTCACTTACATCAATTCTGTTGAGGTCTGAGCCGTAGACGATACTCAGACTTAGCACTGGATCTAGATACTGCAGTTTGTTTCTTGCTCTTCTAGGTGACCAAATTCCCTGCAACATACGTACAACCTGTGGATCATGGTTGCCTGCATAATCTGTGTTAGAGTATCCAACCACAGTCATAGATGTCCCTCTAGTGAAGAGAAGACCTTATCTTGGTGCTCTCTTCAAGCACCTGAGCACCATCATGATTGCATCCCAATGTTGTCTAGTAGGCCTTTCCATAAGCTAACTCAACTTTCCTACGACAAAGAAAATATCCAGCTTAATAATCGTCAAGTAAAGCAACTTCTTCACCAACTGGCGATACTGCCTACTATCAATTGTTTCTACATCACGATCATATAGTCGCACCTTAGGGTCCATGGGAATATTTGCTGGCTTAGCTCCCAGCATACCTATCTGTTTCAACACATCTAGGGCATATTTTCGTTGAGATAGAATAATACCACGCCTACTTCAGGCTACTTCTATTTCAAGGAAATATCGCAAGGGCCCTAAATCCTTCATCACAAACTGAGCTGCCAAAATCTGTTTGATCTCAGCCACACTTGCTGTATTATCACCAGTAACAATCAAGTTATCAACATAGACCAAAAGAGCTACAATACCTTTCCTGGTCTTCCTGACAAATAAAGAATGATTTGCAGACGATTTGATGAACCCCACAGACTCTACCACTTAGGAGAGCTTCTGAAACCAAGCTCTCGGGCTCTACTTGAGGCCATAGATGACTTTCTGCAACTTGCATACACACTCCCCTTGAACCTCGTAACCAGGGGGCTGCTGCATGTAGATCTCCTATAAATATCTATAGAGAAAGGCATTCTTCACATCAAGCAATTGTAGATGCCAATCTCGTTGAACTGCCACTTCACTGTAGATAGCCGAGCCATCGGTGATAAAGTGCCAAAGAAGTCCACCCCATATGTTTGGGTGAACCCTTTGGCAACAAGTCAGGCCTTGTAGCGTGCAATTGACCCATCTAGATTGTACTTGACTACAAATACCCATTTACAGCCAACTATTGTAGCACCCTCTGGTAAAAGTGTAAGCTCCCAAGTATCACGTGAAGTAAGAGCAGCCATCTCATCCTCCATGGCCTGGTGCCACTTTGGATCAAGCATGGCCTGCTGGTAGGTGGCAAGGATAGATATGGCAGAAAGAGCACGACAAAAGCTCTTAAAAGCTGACTCAAGGCCATCAGTAGCTAGATTACCTGCAACACGGTACTTGGACTCATAGGTGCAGGGTGCCCTCCTAATGGCAATAGGCAGGTCAAGATCAATTATCTGATCCTCCTGTCCTGGCTGTGAAGTAGAAATATCCTCATCTAGACATCTATTGTCAGGGGGTGTCGTATCATCACTCTACAACCTGTCTGTGGTTTCCTGAGGTGAAGGTGGAGTCTCTATGGCATCTGTAGGAGCTGGCATCTGAAAAGTACTGTGAGGTCGCTGATATGTAACAATAGACTCAGAGAACTTCACATGACCGATTGTAGTAGGTGGGGGAGCAGAAATAGGTCTCTCCTTCAAGGGAACATAAGATATAGGCATGGGAGCCTCTGCAACCTCATGGGATAAACTCCATACAACAGTAGAAAAAAATGGAATAGACTCATGAAAGGTAACATCCGTGCTTACATAGTGCCTACCGGTGAGATAATCAAGCATTTATATCCTTTTTGAGTTAGTGAATATCCCAAGAACACATATTTGACTGCTTGTGGTGTCAACTTGTCTCGTCCTGGAGAAAAAAGGTGAACAAATGTAGCATAATCAAACATTCGTGGTGGTACGTGAAAAAGCTCCTACTCAGGATGTACTATATGCCAAGGTGTCTGCTTATGAAGTACTGAACTGGGCACCCTGTTGATCGAATAGCAAGCCGTAAGAACTGCATCCCTCCAATATAACAAAGGTACAATAATGATCGTCGACTTTCGATTTACACTAAAAACAGTGTTTAAGGTGTCGTATTTGTGTCAAATATAAATCGATGTCACGTCAATTTTATTTATTTACAATTTTTACTGGTTTGTTCTTAGGTCGTTCATTGGGAGGCCGTTGATATACATCTCTCTAAGTCTAAAAATGTTCTTCTATTCAAAAAATGTTGATTTTATTTATAAAATGAATAAATCAATCAAATAATGAATGAATGATTAATTATTTACAAAAGAATCAATTAAAATGCCTGAAACATATGTACAATAAACATGCATAAAAAATTATCTATTCTATACTATGTTAATTATATACAATTACCATAAGGAATACCTAAGTATAGGTACAAAAATATCTAATAATATCTACCATACTAAATCGTAATAACATACTAATATCTATAGTAACATGTATTATATATACAGTAACATAAATAAGCGTCGCTAAAGTCTTACATCACTCTTTAAGTCTAAAAATGTTGATTTTATTTATAAAATGAGTGAATGAATCAAATAATGAATGAATGGATTAATTATTTACAAAAGAATCAATTAAAATGCCTAAAATATATGTAATAAACAGACAAAAATTGTCTATTACTACACTATGTTAATTATATACAATTACTATAAAGAATACCTAAGTATAAGTACAAAAATATCTAATAATAGCTACTATACTAAATCATAATAACATACTAATATCTATAATAACATATATTATATATACAATAACATAAATATCGCTAAAGTCTTAGTAAAATATACATAAATCTAAGGCAAAAATAATAATCTATATTGACATATATTCATATATACAGTGACGGATACAAATGTCACTAAAGCTCTTAGTTATTTATATACATATATAAGAGCTCTAACATACTATTCTATTCTATTATACTTATATTTTGTATTAATTATATACGTATACATATTTATATTTATTTATTTACATATTTATATACATATATTATTATACTATATACCTATACTATATATGTATATATATACACATACATATGCACACACACAAGCAAACACACAAAAGTTCAACACTTAAGCTGCTCAGCGGCCAACTCTTCTCTCTTCCTCTCAACACTTAGGCTTTCCTCTCTTTCGAACCGGTTCAACTACTCCTTAAACTAAATTTTGGGTTTTTCTAATTGGCAAACTCTCCTTTCGTGGGATACACAGTACCGATATGGGTGGGACCAGACCACTACTAAACCCTGTTCTTGTTCATTTATTGTGCATTTTATCCGATTTCAGGTCAAATATTGGGCCCACACAGGCCCAGCACAGTGCGTGGCCCCCGACCTACTACCGTATCAAATATCTTTAGTATATGCTCATACGGATCATGTATGGGTATGTGTATACGTGTGTGCACTCGATGTATGTGACGACTAGTGAGGCTAAGAGAATTAATTTATACCTGTCGTGCGCTTGTGCATAACTGATATGGCACTATCTTTGGTGCCCAATTGGCGCTGCTGTTGCGTGTTGCTGCATACAAATTTGATGATTTTGGCCCTTGATTTGAGGGCCATAATTTATTTTAAATTAAAAATAAATTATAAGTTTATAAAGCCCTTACATAAGGCTACCTAATTGTATAATTATTTTACATAAATAAGTTACTTAATTATATAATAAAATTAGCTAAAGTTAACTTTTTATACATGTTAAGTTATATGTTAATCTATTAATTAAAATACAAATTGGTTAATTAATAGTACAATTGACTTTATACAATGTTAATATACACAATAGATTATTTATTATATATTTTTATAATATTTTAGAAACTTTATTTTAATTTATATATATTTACATATATGTTTAAATTAGTTTTACATGTAAATAATCTATAAATACTATAATACACCATAAATAGGTTAAAAATAGTTAATATAATATTATGCAAGTATACATTATAAATTATCTCAGTATTAACTTAAATTACTAATTTATTTTATTTTAAGTTAATAATTTACTTAGTTAACTTAATAACTTAAGTATTTACTGCAAATATATAATTAAATTAAATTACAGGTACTATACGATATATAATATATAGATAAATACATATGTACAGTATTAAGTATAATTATGTACATATAAATATGTTTATATAATTAGTTAATTATATAAATTAGATTATATACACAATAAATATGTTTAGTATACATTTAAGTTAATATATAATTACTTAAATATGTTTAGTATACATTTAAGTTAATATAAATTAATATATAATAATACAATTAGGTTATATACACAATAAATTATTTTACATACTTAATTTAATATATAGAATACATATATAAGTTAATTATATACATTATGTATATATTATACAATATATATACGTAGCTTAATTTATATATACAAGTATATGCATAATATATGGTATTTTTGGGTATTTTTGAGATTTTTCTGATTTTTATAGATTTAGGAGAAGGGATGAGAGAGAATGAGATAAGAGAGTTTTTTTTTGTGATTTTTAAGCTTTTGTTTTTTATCAAGTTCTAAGGCGTTACAATTCGATCCCGGCTTCCTACGGAACCCGAGAATGGTTCGCCTCGATTAAATCCCAAGACCCAGTTATCCAACGAGAAATAATCAAATGGATAAATCATTCCACTACCACACATACAATATAACTAAGCAGAAATAGATAATAGACAACAATGGAAAATAGAATAGAAAATCTTAAAGATACTACATGCCACAAGCAGAATAGAAATGTTCACTGACATAGCCATCACACAAAAGCAGAGAGATATAACAGAAACAAGTACTACATGCTAAAGGTACTTGCTACTAACAAAAATGGGCCTTTGGAATAGAAAGCAGAGAAAATATAACTATGGTTGGGCTCAACTGGGCCTAACACCCTCTGCAGCAGGTGGTGCTGGCTGTTCAACTCCCTGACCTGAACATGGTTATATATATTTGTGGTTAGCTAACGTTGAGTAGAGTGGTGTATATGTCATTTACATGCAATTAAAACATAAAGGAACAAGCAACTAACTATACGATTTCCAGTTATGTATTATTATTTATTTTCGTTTAAAACATTTATGTGTTTCTGATTTGGTTTCTAGTAGGGTCAATATTTCTTAATCCACTTGTTCCCTAAGGGAACGATCTTGACGCAGTTTTCTCGTAATGCAGAATGTACATGTGGCGCTCTCCTGGCCGGGAGAGCACCCCGTGGTAGTCCTACACCCGGTCTACCACCCCGGGGTCATGGTCGTGACGTAGTGGTGACTATGGCACATACGATAAACGTACGGGTAACTACCCCACACTGGCATGCGGTTAGTCGTTTCCACTAACGGGTACGCCCAAACGTATAGCATAAAGCAAAACAGATGCCACACCCTTTAACAGTCTATGTACTCTCGCCCAGCTATCCTGGTTTGTTCAGCGGGCCTAATAAGAGTCGGTGTAGGGTGGCCAATCTTAACCCCGGGTCCTAACTCAAGGGGCGGCTAGCTCCCCCTACACTAAAGTGATAGTAACTCTCCTCTGTACTGTGTACACAAGAGCCAGCTCATTTTCCGTAACCAAATCCATACACCCAACCAGCCTGTAGGTAACATGTTTCAACACACATCGGATTTCCATATCACAATATTTTGATTCCTTTTCTAGTTTCTTGTAGGGTTCGTGCATTAGCGTTCGTCTTATTTCATGATACGGCATATATCTCCATTCATATTCCAGTTCTTAATCGTATAACAGGTAGCTCTTAGTTCAACAAATTAAGCAATCATTACATCAATTAATTATTCAGTTGCTAGCATGCATTTTAGAGTATAGCCAGTGTGGTTCAAGTAATATACATTCATTCTCCTCAGCCATAGGATTCATTTCATATCTTAGGGTTCAATCAGATACTTCTAATATAGCATGCACTTTAATCATTTAAATCACAAGATTAGAGAGGACCACTCTACCAGGGTATACGGGTGGAATGGGGGCTCGAACGGTAGATCCCGATGTCTCCGTGGGTCCCGTGTACACTACAGACTGGAGACTTATATCATTAACCAACATGTCAAACGAGCTCAAAATAGTGTAGATTTGGCACTAACACATAGATAATTCCGAAAGGAAACCAACGATACTTTGCATAAAATCGACTCCGTTTGGGGCTTGAACTGACCCAAAAACACGTACTCTGACCAAAATCAGACATCTGGGACGAGTCCCAGACGTCTTAAACGAACGCAGTAGCTCACCTTGCTTTCCTGCGTCTTTTTCAGACGTCTGAGGGAGCTTTCAGACGTCTGACACTGCTCTCGGTTATTTGGAAGAGTAGTCAGACGTCTGACACGGCCTCTAGACGTCTTAAAGTGCCTCGAATGTCGTGCCATGCGTCTTTCCAATACCCTTATTCCTACGCATGCACACGTAGCTTAAAATAGGACACCTAAATATGATTGTACATGCATGCAGGCTCGTGCATGGTACGTACCTTAGCATCCTATGTGCTGTCAGATGTCCTGAGCCCTCTTTGGACGTCCGACGACCCCTCCAGACGTCTGATAATGCGGAAATGTCCGTGCACAGAGCTTCCTCGTTAAGTTCCTCTTCTTGCGAACACCTTCTCTTCGCCCGTGGAGTTGTAGTAGCTGATCTTCCTGCTGCTCTCTCCCCCTCACGTTCTCTCCTGCTGCCCTCTTTCTCTCGCTCTCCGCGTGCTCCTCTGGCTCCCCTATTCTCCTCCATGCACGGCTGCAAGGGGAAGGGAAGGAGGTGGACGGGGGTGGTGGATCAAACGGAGGGGTACCCTCCGTGGTCCTGCTTCCTCTCCTCTCGGTCGCAAGGTGGAAGAGGAGATGGGGGGGGCGACGGCTGCAAGTGGTTGAGGGGAAGTGGAGGTGGTGGCATTGGAGGTGTGGAGAGGGTGGAGAGGTGAGGGGGCCCTTTTAAAGAGGAGGGTTTAGGGTTTGATTGTGTGTATGCGTGGGTTGAGGGTGGAGGGTGTAGTTTTCCTACTTGGAGGGGGTGAGATTAGCGTGACGTAAAAATAATGCGAAATTATAAATAGCAATCCCACAGCAATAACAATCGCACAATGTACACAATGGTTTTTATGTGGAAACCCAAACCAGGTGAAAACCACCACCTAGCCCTCTCGAGTTAAGATTTTTCGATCAACCAAGTTGATCAAATCTACTAAATGAATCACTTAAACGAGGGTGATTCAACCTCAATTACAACCACGTTATTTTATATGAGGGTAGCGTACCTCAAACCCCTTTTCTTCACGAGAAAGATTTTGTCTCACGAAGGAGACGGGAATTTGCAAAGCGAATACCCAACCAAGGAACAAAGATAAATAACAACAATCCTATAGAGCCAACAAAGATGATCTTAACCTAAGCTTCTATAGGAATTAGAAAACTTCTCTTTGATGGAAGTGTGTTGGCTTGACGCGGATGCGTGAACCACGCGGTAGCACTTCGTCGCTCTCGTAATCGTCGGCGGAAGAGCAGGTGTGCAACATGATGAAGCTCTTAGGTGTGAAGAGTGCTTGTAGAGCTAGAGCTTCAACTAGATGATCTTTTACTTCTTTTTGACACAAGAGATGTGAAAAATGCTACCCAAGGTGTGTCTAGGTGTTTGTTTGAGTGGCAAAGGTTCCCCTCTATTTATAGAGGCCTTAGGAAGGCTTTGGAAGGCTTTGGAAAGCTTCCATAGCCGTTGGGTGCAAGGCCCAAGAGAATCAGGCTGAAATTAGGGTTAATCATGACTCTGACAGGGTTATCAGACGTTTGATCTTAGCATCGGACGTCTGGAAAATCAGTTTACGATGTCTGGGAACAAAGTCAGACGTCTGATTTTAGGTGAGTTTTCTTCCTAACTTGAATCAGATCTAAACAGGGTTCTAGTGCATTGTCGTCAGACGACATACAGGACATCTGGAAACCTACTTTTCTGCGGGAATGGATTTCCAAGAGAGTGCAACGGCTAGAAAATCTCTGAGAAGAGATTTTGGGTCAGCCGAGGCAAAACGGTCATGTATCAGACGTCCGGGAACACTTACAGACGTCTGATAGGGCTCTAACGGTCATTTCCTTCAGTGCTTTGTAAGGTAGCCAACGGTCCACTAATTGGACGTCTGGCAAAATCATCAGACGTCTTCTAAGACGTCTGGACTAAGGTCTGGACGTCTGATTTCATCAGACAGAACTAACTAGATCCAGCCTAAACATAATCGGACGTCTGAGTCAACATTCAGACGTGTTAAAAGTATTTATCAGACGTCTGATTTTCAGATTAGACATTTGAAATGGCTGTTTGAACCCTATTTTGATTTTCTAAGTTCTCTACAGAAAATCTAAGTATCCTAGGGTTGTGCAAGTGTTCCTAGGACTACTCTTAGGGTTCTTTGAGGCTCTTTAACATGAATTTAAGAAACAAAAATAAAGAGCAACAAAAGAAACAAAAGTACAACAATTACAAGGAAAGGAAATCTATCCTATTCTTCATCTCCTTCTTCAAGCCATCGTTCCTTGCGAAGCTCCTCTGATCTCCGTTAAGCTCCTCCAATTCGCCATGGATGCGAGCTTGAACTTCATTTAAACACGTCTCCATTTGCAATTAACCTGAAATCTAAGACTTCAAGTGCAAATGTTAAATACACGTGTTTTGTTATCATCAAAATAAACGATCGTGGTGTTTTAGCACCAACAATCTCCCCCCTTTTTGATGATGACAACTATAAATAATGATGCATAAAAACCTTCCCCTTTTTCACATTATCAAAAAGGTTTAATCGATTTTTAATTTCCTATAACTCCCCCTTAAAACATGCTATTCTATAATTGGGTTGAGTTTCTGTTAACGAAAGTAATGTCCTCCTCCTTTTTGTAACAACAAGATAGCTATTATTTTTCTCCCCATTACTAAAGGAAATATAGCTAACTTACATCTACCCTTTAATAATTGACACTTAGCTCATTGTTTTTAACTCCCCCTATCTATATGCTAATGATAAAGGGAAATGGTAAAGGGTTTTACCTCACCTACCATGGCCAATAAAATGGCCCAAATGGAGGTGGTGGATGCCACATTGGATGGGGCTCCCATCCGTAGCTTGGAGGCCCTGGCATCAGCACCGGTCTCCAATCTGACGGTTGACGTGCGGTGGGTTCATCATTTGTTTGCCGTCTTGTCGGTCTTCTCGTTCTCCTCCTTGGTCTACTCCTTGGTTCTCCCAACTCGAGTTGACCAACCTTGAGCTTGTAGGTCTAGTCCTTTGTGTTGTAGTCATCCCTGAAACCTACAAAATAAGATTCCAAGTCTTTCTTCGGTATCCAAGTGAGCTTGGATCCGGATCTGTTAGTGGGTCTTCTTGACGGAGATCCTTTCTCAATCTTAGGGCTATATAAGTTATCTACCTTATCTATCAATTTATTTGATTTCTCCCTAAGACATGCAAGTTCATTTTCTATAATATTAATCTTAGTCCTTAAATCAGAAATTTCTAATTTTAGACTAACATTTTCCTCAATCAATTTATTATTTTCATTGATGAGGTTATGATTTTCTAATAATAGGTTATCATTTGTAGGATTAGATTCTAGATCATTGAGTTTTATTTCTAATTTTTCATTTTCACTTCTAAGAAAACTAAGATTCTTTTTCATGCTATTGTTTTCTATTTTTAGTGATTTACTAAGTTCATACAACTTATTAAAAGCATCTTGTAAATTAGGATTTACCTCATTGTCGCTTCCGCTTTCGCTGTCGCTTTCTTCTATAGCCATGAAACCAAGGCAAGAGGTTTCCTTTACCTCGGGATCTTCCTCTGCTTCCGAGCTCGTCTCTTCATGAGTGTCTTCTAACCTCCATATCTCGTGGGCGGTGGTGCACTCTTAGATTCGTTCGAACTCTTTCAGACTCAACGCACAATACAGGGCATTCATTGCCTTTGCGTTGAGTGAAAGCTCTCGAATTTGCAGCTGCGAGTAGCCTCCTTGGGGTCGCTTCGGGATCTCGTATGGGATTTCGCAACATCCCCATATCTTGAACTCAGTGGCTTGGAGCCATGTCTTCATCCACAGCTTCCAGTAGGGGTAGTTGCTCCCGTCGAAGAACGGTGGACAGGTCATGGACTGCCCCTCGAAGATCCCGATTGTGGAGCTGCTCCCCTCCATGATCTTCCTACTGGTTACGCCGAATTTGCAGGAACCTGCTCTGATACCAATTGTAGTTTCCCTACTTGGAGGGGGTGAGATCAGCATGACGTAAAAATAATGCGGAATTATAAATAGCAATCTCACAGCAATAGCAATCGCACAATGTAGACAATGGTTTTTAGGTGGAAACCCAAACCGGGTGAAAACCACCACCTAACCCTCTGGAGTTAGGATTTTCCGATCAACCAAGTTGATCAAATCCACTAAACGAATCACTTAAACGAGGATGATTCAACCTCAATTACAACCATGCTACTTTATACGAGGGTAGCGTATCTCAAACCCCTTCTCTTCACGAGAAGGATTTTGTCTCACGAAGGAGACGGGAATTCGCAAAGCGAATACCCAACCAAGGAACAAAGATAAATAACAATCCTATAGAGCCAACAAAGATGATCTTAACCTAAGCTTCTATAGGAATTAAGAAACTTCCCTTTGATGGAAGTGCGTCGACTTGATGCAACCGCGCGGTAGCGCTTCGTCGCTCTCGTAATCGTCGGTGGGAGAGCGGGTGTGCAACAGGATGAAGCTCTTAGGTGTGAAGAGTGCTTGTAGAGCTAGAGCTTCAACTAGATGATCTTCTACTTCTTTTTGACACAAGAGATGTGGAAAATGCTACCTAAGGTGTGTCTTGGTGTTTGTTTGAATGGCAAAGGTTCCCCTTTATTTCTAGAGACCTTAAGAAGGCTTTGGAAGGCTTTGGAAAGCTTCCATAGCCGTTAGGTGCAAGGCCCAAGAGAATTAGGCCGAAATTAGTGTTAATCATAACTCTGACAGGGTTATCAGACGTCTGATCCTGGCATCGGACGTCTGGAAAACCAGTTTAAGATGTTTGGGAACAAAGTTAGACGTCTGATTTTAGGCGGGTTTCCTTCCTGACTTGAATAAGATCTAAACAGGGTTCTAGTGCATTGTCATCAGACGACATATAGGACGTCTGGAACTAAGTCTGGACATCTGGAAACCTACTTTTCTGCGGGAATGGATTTCCAAGAGAGTGTAACGGCTAGAAAATCTTTTAGAAGAGATTTTGGGTCAGCCGAGGCAAAACGGTCATATATCAGACGTTTGGGAACACTTACGGACATCTGATAGTGCTCTAACGGTCATTTCCTTCAGTGCTTTGTAAGGCAGCCAACGGTCCACTAATTGGACGTCTGGCAGAATCATCAGACATCTTCTAAGACGTCTGGACTAAGGTTCGGACGTCTGATGTCATCAGACAGAACTAACTATGTCCAGCCTAAACATAATCGGATGTCTGAGTCAACATTCAGACGTCTGATTTTCAGATTAGACGTTTGAAAAGGCTGTTTGAACCCTATTTTGATTTTCTAAGTTCTCTACAGAAAACCTAAGTATCCTAGGGTTGTGCAAGTGTTCCTAGGACTACTGTTAGGGTTCTTTGAGGCTCTTTAACATGAATCTAAGAAACAAAAATAAAGAGCAACAAAAGAAACAAAAGTACAACGATTACAAGGAAAGAAAATCTATTTTATTCTTCAACTCCTTCCTTCTTCAAGCCATCGCTCCTCGCGAAGCTCCTTTGATCTCCGTCAAGCTCCTCCAATCTGCCATGGATGCGAGCTCAAACTCCGTCTAAACACATCTCAATTTACAATTAACCTGAAATCTAAGACTTCAAGTGCAAATGTTAAATAACACGTATTTTGTTATCATCAAAATAAACGATCGTGGTGTTCTAGCACCAACAGAGGGGTGGGGGTATTTTGCAAGATTGACCCCCTCAAAAGCCTCATTTTTCTCTCAAAGCCCACAAACTTAAACACTGGGGGTTTAAAGTTGCATTCACACCCTTACTATTCTGGGAAATTTCCGAACGACCCTTGGGAAGGGTCATTTCATAAGGTATACTGAACCGTCGATTGATATGTTCTACCAAGTCGGGGGTTTAGATTACTTGAAACTTGACACACACCTAGAAATATTTCTAATCATACTCAAGATACCTTTATTTTATTTTTTTGGATTTTTTTATAATTTTTATTTATTTACAAGTCAGCCAAACTTAGGCCTTGAAAGGATGCTTCACTAAAGAACCTAAGGCCTCTAGATGTGTTTGAGTGGCTAGGATAGGGATATAAGCACTTCAAAACATGATTATAGCTGATAATGCAATTTAACAAAAGATTATAAGTAATTCTAGTTGAATTAAAACTAAATGTACATGAGACTCAAACATTACAAATCAAGTTAGCTTATTTACATCCTCAAAATCCAGCTTAATTCCCAGCTCAGACCCTTTGATTCAAGCTTGCAGTAGCTATGCAGCAACTAAACCAGCTGCCTTCGCTGCTCAAATGCAACAAATCAGTGCTGCTGCAACTGCTGCTCAATCTGCAGCCAGAAGCTCATATGTTGCTATTTCAGCAGCAACCCAGCAGCTAATGTCAGCTGAATCAGTCCTGATTTTGGTCTGATCAATCAGGTTGAGTGTGCCATTAAATTTTGACATCTTTTCATTCCAACATCAGGATCTATATCCAAATCAGATCACACAAAAATCATAGACTGAGAACTTGCTCAGATAAAAAACCAATAGAGAAATTTCTGTTGAACTCCATCCCATCACACAGAAATTTTTATTGAAATATATTGCAAACACTCATCAGAAATTCTGAAATCAATAGAGATCAAATCACAAATCCATTGAACTCTAAAGCCTTATATCAATCCTTGTCTCTTTGAGAAAATTAGATTGATCTAGTCTCTAAGTCCACTTATACATCTTGTTAAAATCTCATTTTACTTTTGACTCAGACTGAAATCAATTTGAATTAAGAAGCCATGTTGCCTATGATTTGGGCTTTTTTTGAGTTTTGATTCCTGAATAAATCATATGATCTGCTTAAACACCATTGATTGGTGTTCAAGGTGATCTAGTGACTAATTCAGAATCGTTTGTATCCTCGTTTAACTTCAAATCAGTATCATTGATTCTACTTGGTCAAACTATCGAAAACAAGGCTTAAATTAAGTGCACGTTCATCCACAAATTAAAAACCAAATTCAAAACCTTAGATTCATTGCATTACACCTAATTTAGCGATTAAAACCTTGAATCGCTCGATTAAACTCGAATAAACCCGAATTAACTCCAAATCATGAGATTGGATGTGAAATACAAATTTGAAAAAATCGAGCGAGTCAGTCCAACTAAAATCAGATCGGGGGGGTCTTTGTGAGTTTTTGGAATGAATGGGAGACCCCCCATGTGAAATTTTGGTGCAAATTCAGATCTAGAAGCTGACTTCAGATATGAATGACCTTAATAGAGGGGTGAACAATGAATAAAATGCGAGGGAAAAATTAGAAATGAATTGCGAGGTGTAGGAAAAGCTGTATGAGTCGAAATTGAGGTGAAAAAAATCTCTCTAATCTGAATTGGTCATAGAGGGAAAAATCGAATCTAGGCTACTTTATTCCTACCCTACACTAAATTATTCATTAATCCATGAATTCAACTATCTAATCCACTCTTAACTAATCTACTATATTATAATTACTAATCTAAACTACTATAGAAAGCAAGGAAATCCTATCTAACAAGAGGAATGGGGTTGCTTGGATTCGAAGCTGGCGGCTAAGGAGGAAGAAGGGTGGGAGGTCTCCAGCGAGTGAAGAGCCCACAAGAGGAGCTCCAAGGTCGTCTCCTGGTGTTACAAGATCTAGCTTGACGAGGAGGAATTGAAGGTGAAGAACCATGCTCCTGTAACAGGCGTGGCGATTGAAGGGATTAGAAGTTGCTGGAGAGGATGAAGGAAGGTGACCAACTCGAGAGGTGTAGGAGGGAGTTGATGGCGTGCATGCAAGCTAGGGAGCATCTTAAGTAAGCAAATCAGTGAATCACATCACCGTGAGGGTGTGATTAAGTACATAGGGTTTGGGAGGTGGTGATGGGAAGGATGGTGCGTGCGAAGCAAATGGATGAAATCTAGCCGTAGGATTAGATTTGGGATGGGAGGTGGACACACACGCAAAGTCGCGCGAAGCTTCGATTAGGAACAGCTGTTGATCAAGGGAAACAAGGGAACAACGACTGAGATCGGCCGTGTTCTTGCGTCGCTACAGTGGTCTGTGGGTGCAGATCTAAAGGGAATTTTGCACGGAAGTCCAAATGGGCTAAGGGGTAGAGAATTTAGGAAGAAGCTCATAAGTGATGAAAAACACTTGTAGCGTGGTCCGTAAGGTTTTCAAAGAGGTCCTTGAGAAGTTTAATGTGAATAAAATGTTTTAACCTGAGGACCTAGATGTAAAACTTTAAATGTAAGGTCCTAATGAAGTCCAAATGCAACCAAGTTTTTATTGAAGATTAATTGAACATTTAGGAATATGATTTCACTCTTAATTTGACCTTTTGAACTCAAAAATGTGTTCAATTTGTAATTGGATCATCAATTTGTATTAATGAATAGAATCTCATTTTATGACATAATTTTACATTTTTAGCACAAATTTATTGTTTTAGGTCATTTATGTTATTTCCCATATTAACCCATTTCATGTGTTAATTCTGTAGTGTTTAACCTAGTTTATAGCTTAACTTGGACATTTTATGATGAGCCACACCTCATCACACATTATGATGGATTAATAAGGTACGGGCCACATCCAAAAGATGTCTATGCTTCATCTCAGCCACCTCATTCTGCTGAGAAGTGTAAACACATGTAGTCTGATGCACTATCCCATGGGACCTGTAGTATGTAGACAACCTAGTGATGCATAGCTCAAGTGCATTATCAAATTTTACTACTTTAACTGTAGCTGAATACTAATTCTTGATCTCTAATATGAGATTCTGAATATTAGATCCAATATTTGATTTGTTCTTCAACAAGAATATCCAAGATAGGCGTGAAAAATCATCAACAACTGCTAATTAGTAACGGTGACCCATGCTATCTAGTATCCTGCTCAGCCCCCATACATCCACGTGCAACAACTCAAATAAGGCTCTGGATCCAGAATGAGTGCTCACAGGATAAGAGGAACGATAATGCTTGTCCATCTGATAAGCATCACAGCATATCCTGGCTGCGGGAGATAGGTGCGGAATGACTCTATGAAGACTCTCCAGAGGAAGATGTCCAAGCCTGAGATGTCACTGAAATACACTTACTGGAGCAGAAGATACCTCTCCTCGACATGCAGATGTAAGTAGAGTCTGAGTAAGGCGATAGACTAAACCCTCTACATTTTCACTGCCAATCGTCCCTGTTAATTTATCTTGAATGACACAACCTACATCATCAAAGATAGCACGACAATTAAGTTCCTTGGTAATTGTACTCACTGAGAGTAGGCTCATAGGAAAGCCTGGCACATCAGAAGTATTGGGCAATCTCAAAGTAGGAGTCACATGTACCTCCCCCTGACCTTCTATACTGGAATGCTTACCATTTGCAACTTGTACTGTCCTGCCTGTGGGTACAGATCTGAGATGGGTAAAACGATCCCGATCAACATTGAGATGTCGTGAAGCTCCTGAGTCAACCAACCACTTTGTACTACCTTGATTCCTATCGTGTGCAATGGAGCCCAACTCGTTAGCCCCTTGGAGCTAATCATGATGGCTACAAACCACGAAGTAGTCTCTCATACTTACTCCTGGTAACGGTCACCATAGCCTCTACTAACCTTTGTGTGGTAGAGATGCTTGGACCAACATTAACATCATAGCGAGTCATACCAGGCAATCGGGGTAGATCAATCAAGTAAAAAAAAAATTAGATCACCATTACCAATGTAGTTTGCAACCAACTGTTTTGGTGCAACCTACAGTTGGGCATATCAAAGGACTGTAGCAGCAGATGGTCTTAATCATTAGATCTGAAAATCCATGTAGCAGCAGATGGTCCTAATCATCACATCTGAAAATGAATCTGAAAATCCGCTTTTCATATCAGGACACCAAATTTCACAAAAACGGATCCTAACACAAGATTTGGACAAAAGGAGTTCCAGAAATCATGTTAGGGGCATGATCCCTCATTGTAAGGATCAACCGGGGACACACATGAGAGCAAAGAAGCCCTCAAGCCTGCCGCCCAATCAGTCTGGGTTGTCCCTGCTGCAGCCGCTGCTGATGGGAGGAGGCAGCGGCCATCGGCAGGGACTGCCGCTGCTGATCAGGACCCCTCCGTGTGAGAGAAAGGGAAAGGAAAGGGGATGCGTGGTGCCCTCTCAAGCGCCGATTAAGGAGGCACGTGCAAATCAGGGGGTTTGGTGGAGGTGATTGGAGGGTAGTTATTTGGTGGGATATCCAAATGTCGATCTAAGATTGCCGCTTTGATACCAAGTTAGGAGGAATAAGCAAATCAATCTATTCATCTAACGCTACCTCTCTTTATATAGAGAGAGAAGTGGGTGTAAATTTCATACAACCTCATAAAGAAGACAAAATATAATAACACATCACACATAATCACATAACTACCTAGACTCCGTAACAGTTTATATAGAGTAGTAGATGATGGTATTAATATATTCTGTTTCTACCTAAAAATTTGTTTTATGTTAGTGAAACAACTCTGAAGAGTTCCCTGTCATTCTAGATCAAGGCACCATATGCGTAATGCTTGTGCACATCTGTGTCGATTTCTGTAACTTTTGTGAGCTAAATGTTGAAGAAAGTACCTTTTGTGCTATGCTAGGAGGCTATTCAGGACCACGCTTATCTGCAGACATTTATTCATATGGTGTTACTCCAATGTCTCACTTGTACAGAGTTAAATATGATATGCTTTCTTGCAGGTACTGTCATTAACGTTAGATGAATGGTCTGAAGAAGAAATGGAAGCCATGATTGAGGTTGGTGGAAACTCGTATGCTAATACAATATATGAGGCCTTTCTGCCTAGGGGATATAAAAAACCGAGGCCAGATGCAAGCGTTGAAGAACGTACACGATTCATAAGGTGATAAAAAATTCCAAGTCGAAGCTCTCCAATGATTATTTTGTCTTTATTGCTAATGCCTTTTTGTTATATCTCCCTTAGGTCTAAATATGAACTGCAAGAATTTCTGAAACCAAGTTTACGTATTGTCTCAATGAGTTCTTTTCATCATAGCGAATCTATGGTTGATGGTAACAGCAGACTGACATCAAGTGCTTCGAGGAATGATGTATGCATGTGATGATCATGCCTTTCTTTGCTTTGCTATTTTTCGTTCTTTTTCTTCATTATTGCAACCAATGGCAGGCTGGCATGGTGGAATACATCGGGATACTGAATATAAAAGTTCTGAGGGGCACAAATTTAGCTGTTCGAGATATGATGTCAAGTGACCCTTACGTTGTTTTGTCTCTTGGACAGCAGGTGAGCATATTAATTGCATAGGATCATAACATGAATGCTAAGAAATGTTAGCATTTTGTTATTCTTGTTATAAAGATAATAACTATGTCATTCTTTCTGTCCTTAGAGGGTTCAAACAAGTGTGGTGAAAAGCAATCTGAATCCAGTTTGGAATGAGGAGGTGAAACTTTCTGTTCCTCAGGATCATGGTGCTTTAAAACTGGTAGGCTAACATAAGCATTTTCATTGGAGGTGCATTACTATCATAATCATCTTACTGATCTTTCTTTAATGGTTACTTTTTTTTTTCTGATCATAGTAAAACCGGTTCATGCATGAGTATGGCACTGGTGGAGGCATTTGACTTGTCTTTGCAGAAAGTGACGTGTTCTTAAATTGTAATGCCTTGTGTTAGGATGCCAAAATTCAGTGCATCAGGCACTTTGTGAGGAAGCATATGTCGAATTTGCTGAGTTATCCTGCAATGCCACACTAATCACAATTCTTCTTTTTTGCAAACTATAATGATAAATACAAAAGCGACCAATATGTTTCCAGTTGGAAGAGTGCAAGAGAGTATAATTTTGGTTTGCATTCTTTTTCATGGGAAGTTTAAGGTGCAGATGCCATGTGGATTGCTAAAGTTCATCTCTCAAAACATGAGAATCCCAAGTCCTCCCCCCACCACCCCGCCCCTGATTAACAACATTATGATTTTGTCATTTTTTTAATGGAAAACTGTTAGGTTAAAATGTAATTTTGCCTTACGAGGCAAAGGATATTTTGTATCTAGCCATTTAAGGAAATTTCCTATTTCAGCTTCTTACGAGGACACGTGGGGTCCTCTGTGTCTATGTATTTGATTGTGTGTGTCTTTGATACTGAAGTAAATATTTATTAGCTACAAAACCCAAAAGTTGTGACAAAGCAAACATCCTAATACCCAAACTTGAATTGATCAGACATGCTCAACGCACTGCCATTCGTAATATCAATCTTAATGCTCAAAGCAGTGTCATTTTCTGATAGTTTCTTTTGTGGGGGAAGCGAAGCTTGAAAAGGGCTGATAGTCCCTTCTTATATGCGCAAGGACTGATGGCATACAGGATGGCTTTGAGATATGGTGGTACTTTGTTACAAAATAACAAAACTTGATGTTTATCTGGTCACCAACATCCTTTTGGTATTTTGTATTCATGATATTAATAGTCTATATCTTGCCTTGCTACTATGAGCAGCAAGTGTTTGATCACGACATCCTTTCTGCGGATGATATCATGGGAGAGGCGGAGATTGATATACAGCCTCTGGTTACTGCAGCCATGGCTTTTGGAGATGCGAGTTCTCTTGAGGACATGCAGATAGGGAGGTGGTTCAAAACAAACGACAACGCCCTCATCCATGACAGCACCATCAATATTGTAGGAGGAAAGATTAAACAGGAGCTTTTCCTGAAGCTTCAGAACGTGGAATCTGGAGAGGTGGAGCTGAAACTGGAGTGGATTCCTCTACACCAGTGAATCGAGCAATTGCTTAGAGTGTGCATTTCTTCTGCTTGCATATGTTTCCCAGTTACTTTTTTAGTGAAAAATTTGCGAGTGTGAGATTAGTGCCTATCAGAAAAGTTCTCTCATTTGTCGATTTAAAGAATGGAAGAATGATTTTTTCTTTATAGCATCAACTGAAGTACCAACTTCTGCTCCTCAAAGGCATATATGTAATCATGAACGTTGGAATTTTACTTATGAGAACTTACCATAATTTTGACCTGCTGTGAAGCATCCAACGATGAAATGGTTTCATGCACATTGAAACCTAATCCATGTTATAAGGACGACCCAACTATATCGATGAATTGCTGGGTCATTTGCGTTGATGCTTGTTTTGGGAAGCATATGGCTCGGACATGTGTAGCGCATTCATCTTTGAGGTCAAAACCCATAAAAGTCTAGGTCTGGAATAGCAATGGACTCTATTTTCCCTAGTTAGTTAGGATGGAAAAGTTAGTGAGCTTAGGCTAATATGACTTGTTGGAATGCTTCAAGATAAGTTAATGACTCAAATGCAGACCCCAAAAGTCAGGCTCAATAGCCTTATAAAGTTAGATCAGGGTTCGGTGAGTGCACATGCATGTGTGTGTTTGTTTTAGAAATAAATAATGGTTGTTTAGCATCAAAAAGTTGCAACAATTGGTAGACTTTTAGATTGTATCATGGTACTGGATACAAGTCTGAGTCTTACCAACAGCATATGATGCTTAAACAAAGGTGGTTTCACTAACAAACGCAATCAATGAGGCCTGCGCCATCCCTGTCGATTTTAATCTATGTTGAACCCGGTCGAACTTGTCAATCAAAAGTTGATTCCTGTTTGGTGGTTTGATTGTTGGGCTCCGTAAATTCACATAGCACAACCTATCCTTGGAGTCGAATCATAATTGTCCTACAACCGAGTACTCGTTGGGATGGCTTTCTGAGGCTTGTAATGATTGGAAAGCCTAAAATGTCAGGGTCCAAAGGTGTGATGCAACTCTTACGTAAGGTGGGTGGTAACTTATTTCCTTTTACTTTTTTGAAAAAATGGAGATTTCATATATGTACCACTGCGAACATTGCCACAATACCCTTGAGTTTGTCACAAGGGCATATACATCGCTGTAAAGTTGCTCAAATTCATGTTTGCATGCCTCCATCTGTACGGGCCAAGAAATTAAGCATTTGTAAGCTCATTTGTAACGAAGCTACAGTTGGTTGAGGTCACAGCGTCTATCAGATCAGAGTAAACTATTTTAAACTAGTAAAAAGGTCCGTTCATTTTACATCCTTGAAACCCTAGCTGGTAGATTCTCGGTTGAGGTGCTAATTTTTGATCTACATCTGTCGTAAATAGCCAATTTCATTTTGGAGCTAAATTCGGAAGGTTAGTTTACTTGCAGAGTTAGAAAAATAATACTAAGAAATATGAAATTACTGTTAATTTTAAATTGTACTTACTAGTAGAGTGTTATCAATATCAATTTATGTTTATTTGAATTAATGTTAAATTATGATATTAACTCTTTTAATGTTTACTTGGTAGTGACATTTAAAGAGAGAGGGAGGCGATCGATGTTGAACAAATAAGACTGTGTGCGACTGTAACATGGATTTAGACAGTACCAATAACAACCGCTGTTAAGAGTAAAAAATCGATATTAAATAAAGAGAGTTAAGTAGTGAGGTAATAAATTAGACTTGAGGATATATATATATATATATAAAGGTCGAAGAAGATATCCATATTTTACTACGTGATTATGAGGTTGATCTCAGAGGCAGAGGGTGTGTTTAGAGCAGTCTATGTGTCATTAATTAATTAAACGGGGAGTCCAAGTTGCTGCTCTCTGTAGCTACGCGCTACGCCTTTTCAGCTGCGTTCCCTTTTCTTTGAGCCTACCGATGCACCGTTACCCCCTGCTGCGGCACGTGAGCACGTGATCGTCTCCGGTGCCCGAGAACCACCACCCTCGTCGTTGTCTCTCCTTCCATCCTTTTTTCTACTCGTTATCTCCATTCCAACATTGTATACCGTATATATATAACCTTACATATTCATGAATAAATAAATAAAATAGTGAATGGCACACCAAAGTTTGTTGTCGGCAAGAAGACAAAAGGGTTTCGCTGTGGTCCTCAACGGTGTTTTGTCTTCTTCAACGACGGCAAGATTTTGAAGCTTGTGGTATATCTATCGTGAGCGGATGGGTAACTACTTGGAGCCACTTGGTTGTGTAACCCACGCAATCAAAATCTACTGGGTTTTGAACCTGTAATTAACTTTTATGTTTGACGTGAAAAGCTACGTAACCTGTCAATTCTAGGTTTTATTTTAAAATTAATATATATAAATTAAATTTAATAATTTTAAAATTATACATCACTTATGTCTTCAACATCTCTTATATTTATATACTGAATACTATTATCAAGTAAATATTATAAGTATTAACATCACAATATAATATTTATTTAAATAAATATAAATTGATATTTATATCACTTTATAAATAAATATAATTATAGATTAACGTTATTTTTATATTTTTTAATATCTTTTTTCCAACTCCTCGAGTAAATTAACCTTAAATATTTTACAACGATCGATTACTCTCCTTTACGGGAGGTGCCTCTACCCCCTGTCAGAGGGCGCGGTGATTTCTTTGCCTTTCTTCATCCTCTTGTAGGCTGCACATCTAGAGATAATCCGCCTCTTTCTCTTTATACGGAGGTTTAGTTGGCAAATGAAAAGAAAAAAATTGTTTTACCTTGGTGATGAATTATCTTATTCCAAAAGATTTAAAATTAGCTTCATCAACGCGTCTCGATAGCAATCTCACTCGATTTAATGCTGTAAGAGCACCTCGCAACAGCGTTGGACTTCAATTCCTGGTTTACCTAATAAATGATTCCTGGTCGTAGAACAAAAGGAATATAAGACTTATAGGCCTATGTATGTTTGGCAATGATCGATACATCTTGTCTCAATATAAAGAGCTTTCACGGACTACACCGGCAACTAAAATGTTGGCACTGATTTGGCATTCATATCTTTGTACTCTGCAACAGGATCCTTTGGATGCATAAAATGCGTCACCCTTTTTGGTTTCTTGTGACTCTAACGGCATGTATTTATATCTTTTGGTCTCCGCATGTGGTTTTGATTGCTGATGTGCTCTAACAATTTAGGGATGTGAGTGAAATAACGAGTGCATAAATTACGACAGCGAAGAATATCGGGAAGAATGGCAACGAGGGATCTTAACCTATGGCAATAATTAATACACTTGACATATATACTCTTTTAAGACATGCTCGTAGCAAAATCATATAGCCCAGTGGAGTTTGCTTAGCAATATTTAGTGGAGTTGCTTAGGTAGTTGTTATGATTTATAAAAAAGGAATGATATCTCTTTATGTGAAAAAGATAAATAACTTATAAACTTATCCTCTTATATTAGTAGAAATTCGAACTATAGCTTGCTATTGTTTCCATTTGGTGGGTAGTTGTTATGATTACCTTGCTTAAAATGCTTGACCTATAGCCTGGGGCTTTTTTACCTCTCCTGGATCGAAAAAGTCAAAGCTTTCAAGTGCAACTTACACACCTAATTGAGCTGTCCCAGGCGGATTTAGTGGCTGAAGCATGTGCTGATTGGTCAAGCATATGCGCGCTCAAACTTTGCCTAGATTGATTTATGTGGCTCGACATGGGGACCAGATGGAAGAAGATACCCTTTGGATTGGAAATTTTGGTGGTACAGATATGGGAAGAATCCAAGATCTTGGGTTGCTTGGGAAAACCTACCGACCACTTTCCGGGGAAACCCAAATATCAAGGGACCACTTCATATGACATTTGAAAGAATCCAAAGTAAATAATATTTGGTGGATGTCGTATCCAAAGATCATTCCGGAAGTTATCCTCTTCTTCAATCCACATCAGGAAGGGAGGCCGGTAGCTAATAGCATGCATGATCTTCCAAGAGAATTTTATTATTTTCCTGTCGATTGCAAGCTCACCCTTGACTTTATCGAAAATGATACATACGTGTGTTACTTATCGTGAATTAAGCTTGGATGTTTTTTTTTTTTTGAAATAAAAAAGGGTCCTCAAATTTTTCATTTGTCACGAAATATCTCCATGATCACAGTCATAGCCACTCTCCGACGTCAAGTCAGGGATGATTGGACATAAACTGTTATCACACGCCACCACAAGTCTATTCGCATATGGATATGTTCGAGAGATTTGAATTTGACACCCCGCACAAGAAGAACTTTATAAGGACAGACGACACCGACTATATTACCCTCTTAACCTCGAATTAAGCTTTGATTTTCAAAATCATATCACAGGTATCGTGTCCTCAAGTCTAACTTGGTAAACGCCAAAAAGCTCGCTGCTTTCCAGTAATAATCCAGGTCGGGTGATAGTGGGTACCATCCCAAAGCCAACAACCATTAATCAACAGCCATCAACTTAAGCTGCGAAGAACAATGGTGTCATCAGCGGAAGACAATATTGAAAGAGGAGGAGCCGATCTAATTAACCAGCTTTACACCTTTAAATTCTCGCATGACAACGCTTTTTTTAAGTATCAACCTATTTAGGAATTCGTACCCAAGATGAATAGGAAGGAGGATAGAGGGCACCCTGCCTCAGTCCAGCATTAGGCTCAACGCATGCATCCCTTAGGGGAGCCATTGATGAGAATAGAATATGTGACATGGGAAATACGACATGTAATGAACCTAATGATAGTTGATGGAACTTGGATTTGCTTAAGAAGTTCAATGGTAAAATCTTATTCCATTCTATCAAAGATCTTTTCCATGTCAAATTTGGTAAGCATCAGATGTTTTTTTTTTTGCTTGGCTTCCTCGTATAATGCAACGCTTCCCTTGCAATAATGATATTATCTACGCCTTATCTCCCTTTGAGGTTTGCAACTTGTGTAGGGGGAGATAATACAGTTGAGGTGGGACTTCAATATGTTGGCAATGATCTTAGCCACAATCTTGTACATACTATTTGACAAGCTTATTGGTCTAGGCTCTTCTACGATATGCTTCTTGGACATCAAAGTTAAAAAGGTGCTATTAATCTCCCTACGAAGGTATCCGTTCTAAGAGACTGATCGCACAAGATAGACAAGATCTGTTTTGGCGACACCCAAATATTTTGATCCTCACTGGATCAAGCATCCTCATCCTCATCCTCGGAAACGATAGGTGTGTCCTTTAAAAATATGTGGTGCACAAAGATTTTTTTTTTTCTTTTTTAAACATAAATTTTTGATTGAAGGGAAGAATCCAATACAAGAGATGTGCCTCATAGAGGGGAAGGGGGAGATGTAGAAACCTCACCTACAAAGGAAAAAATATGTCCTATACAATGGGGAAATTCAAAAATAAAAAATAAGATAAGAAACAAAGGAGAAAGAAAGAGAATATGTCCCTAAATTAGAAACTAAATGACCTTACAAAGAAGGACGACCCTATCCTCATAAGTACATCAAGACCTCAGTGAGATAAATCTCAAAAAAAAACACACCAATAAAATCCAATAAGATAACAAAAAGTTAAAATTAAAGTCAACAGTAAATAACCTTAAATAACACGTGATCCGACAAAATTAAACATCACACAAGATAAAAAAAAAGAAAGTACCAATTCACTCCAACAAACACAAAACAAAGATACTCTCAAAATGGTTCACGAAGCATTCGATAAGTTTCTCTTTTTTTTTTCCCAGTTTCGCTCCCATCTAGTTTTCATATCCACATTAATTGTTTTATTTTTCCTGCCACGTTGGGTTGCAATGATATGAAAATAGGAAGTATTTTTGTCCCCTTCTTAATTTAACCCACCGACATTATTTGGCACGTTGAGCTCAGAAAATTGTTTCATCTCGAAGGTGCAGATCATGATTAGAACACAGTAAGGAATCCTTCTTAATATTTGCCTCAATATCGATCAGGTGCCCCATAAATTTTTGATAACTCCTTTTCTATATTTCTTAATTCTCTGTGCCTTCTTCGAAATACCTCACTATTCCATATTCTTGAAGGTGGGACCTTAGCGATCGACATTTTTGACCCAGATCTCAATTAGTAGTTTGCCTGTGCCTTAGGGATTAACTTTCTTTTTTGCAATCCTGATTGCCTCAAACCTCCAAACATGGACCATCATTTTTATCTTTTGAACCTTCGAATCTCACAAGAATTGGGTTATGATTGCTCTTGGTAGCCGGTAAGCGTAGCACATTTGCTTGATAGGGTTGAGCATTGGATCAGTTTCTTGTATGTTAGGTTCAGTTCGATGCAAATTTATTTAATATATGAACTAAAAGGATAGTTTAAATTTTGATCAAAAAAAAATTTTCTTAACTCAAGTTCGACCTGACCTAAAAAATAATGAGTATAGATCAGACCAAGCCAGTCATTTTTTCATATTCTAATTATTTATTTCACTTATACAGGTAAAATAATATATAAATTGAGTTTCAAATCAATTAATTATTTTAAAAGTAAAAAATTAATATGATTTTATATAAGTAAGAAAAAATAACTTATAAAAGATAATTATCTTTTTCAATTATATAAATGATGAGGTTATTATATTTACCTTTTATGTATATTAAAAGATCTTTAAGTCCTTGGAGGTACACGTCCAATCAAAATAATCCAACTACTTGCATTGTAAATATTTGACTTAAATATTCAATATATATAGCCTATGACAAGTCAACTAAATGTAATTAAGTAAGAGAAAATTACAATAAAAAAATAAAAGTACTCACCTTATGTATTCATATTTAATTTGGATTTTGATGTTTACGATTTCTCTATGGTAAGAAGTCAACGGTTCATTTCTAGTTCGAACGAGATTGTAGGATTACATTATACAACGTACAGTTGTAGGGAGTACGGAGGTTAAGATTTTGTTGGTTAAAAAATAGCAAGAGCAGTCAATGTTCATTTAGTATTTAATGTATGATGCATATCTAATATATATTTTGATGGACAATATGAATATATATACAGATATGATATATATTATTGTAATTGATCTAACAGGCTAGGTCCTAAGGTGACCCCATGAATGGATCAATGGATTAAGTTGAATTTGGGCCACCTCGACCCAAGGCCCAACCCATTTAATAAATATATCATATTTATAACCCAAGCTAGGTCCACGTTAATTCCAAACTCGGACTTAGGTCAGCCTAATCAGGCTAGGTCGGATCAACTCGACCCAATGCTCATCCTTGGTGCATGAGGGTTGAATCCTATGGACCTATACCAGCTACAAATTGTCAGAGCCTGGTCTAACCGCCCCATAACTAACGTAGAGGAATAGATATGGATGAACCAAGTATAAGTAGGGTCAGGATAACCCATGTCAATTAGCTCTCCCCAACAAGATTGTCTCTTTGATTTATCTGGAGAGCCATAAATGTAGGGTAAGGTCTAAGTAAGTACCAGCTTTGGTGTGGACTTAAAGCAAGAATACGATTACTTCCATAGTTGAGGATGTCGCAATGCACATCCTAATTCCAAAGGAGAATAAGACCACCAGATTTGTCGGTGGTAGGTAGGAACCCAATGCTACGCATACTACCTGATGTGAGTACTTACCTTCTGTGATCACAAGGAGGTTTTGTTAGTGTCAAACTGCCCAGGATCCTCACAACTCATTTTTTACCCTGTAGTTATTGAGGGCTAAGCCGTGGGAACCCTTCAGTAGTCTCCACTTCCTGGATGGTGTTCACCAAATCCCTTCCATTCCACTGGATTTGGTTTACATTTTGCATTTTTTTTTGACTTCAAGGTGTCCAAGAATAGTCTCAACTAGCCGTTTTGTCTGGGAGACCTGCGCAGCAATACACTCGTTTGGAAGAATACTTTAAAAATTGAACCAAATTGGTTGGTTGAATAGAAAATCAATATCTTACCGATCGGATCTCGATAAGGGTGATAAAAATTAAAATTAGTATAGATCGATCAAAATTAGGTTGGATCTCCGATTTGGTTACACCCGATTTGACAATTCTCTTGAGAGGTTAAATTTTCCTTTTTTTTTAAAAACAAAGAAAAATACTTGTTGCTTTAAAATTTGAAATGAAAATTCAAATATCCATACAATCTTCGATGTTAAACTCTTAATTTTGATTATATCTATAATTTTTCTTTAATATTGATAAAAATATATCAATTTTAACATATTTAGAGTTACACATTAAATAATTTTTCCTAGTACATATCTTAAATGATTTTTTTTATTAAATATGAATTCAAATCGATTAAACTTAGTTAAATTTAAGATTTGATGTTTTCTGATTTTTTCACGTATCAACATCGTATTAATGTCGTCAGCAGTAGAAATTATCGATTAAATCGTTAAAAAATCAAATCGACACCTACTGCCGGTTTAATTTTTTAAAATATTGATTTGAGGAGTCTTGTGTAGCCTTCTACAGGAGCAGGCCAATGGTTTCTTTCTCCTCTTGCCACTGCTTTGTTGGGCAATAGTAGCCCCATCCACATTTACGTGTCCCACATTGCATTATTTTACCCAGCATGACATTTTGAGAAGGCACAATTTCATGAATAGGGCCTTGCTGCATTAAACTAATTAATATTCATCGGGCGGGTCTCATTTGTATCAGCCGTACTTCCATCAATTCTATCTTTAGTTGGGCCTTACTGAGGTGTTCTTTCTTTAAATGGGTCCAATTTGTTTTCTGCCTCTCTCTCTCTCTCTCTCTCTCTCTCTCTCTCATTCACACATGGGGGAGGGAATGTTCTCACTCCATCTCGTGGGGGAAACAATGGATGAGGCTTCATTTGCATGTGAGGTAAATTTTACCTGTGGATAGGATAACTTATAGGATAGGGAAGATTTATCTCACATGCATAGATTCCCATGTAGTTTGATTTGATTTCTCGTGTTGATAATGTTCACTACACCTATCTCTATGCAACCGTCACTTGTACTATCTTTGTATACACCGTAAACTACTAGAAGTATGATCTTATCACTATTCATTATACTATTCATCTTACACATGACACACCAGCTATCTTACCTGCTTACCTTACATCCAAACGAAGCCGTTTACTTGTACAAGCGAGATGTCCTGCATCTCTTTGAGTGACAGCTTCATACATGAGCCATGAGTAGAGAATCCTTCCATGCATTCTTGAGCGTGGCTTCCATCATGCTTCATACCACTTGAACCCTCTTTGAACTCCATCACCAAAGCCCTCCTCACTGGTTGGTGCCTTGCCAAAGTTGCTCGTTGCAGCTTGCTAGCCACCATACAAACCTTCATTTCATGACCCATGACCCCATAGAAGAAGAACTAATGAGATAGCTTCTCATATTTAAGATTAAGATGTATGGAGGGCCTTCTAGGGACATCATATTGGACACATGGTATAAAAGGCTTCTCACAATGAATTTGAATTCGCCCTGTATTCCTCATGTAGAGTTATCAACTCTGACAACATTTATTTTAAGATCATCCATAATGTCTCTAATAACTCCACTGGCATATTCGTAAGCCTAATCCACATCTCCATTTGATTAAATGTGTACTTCGACAACTGAGTGGATGACTCCACTTTCTTTAGCAAAACAAGATCATTAGAAAATAACCAAGGAGCTTCATTCCATGCCTGTTGTAGGCCCTACTCAATCTCAAACTTTGTCAGAGATTTTGATCCAATTCAAACTCCTTGATCGTTACTTTTACCTTCCAAGAGACTTTAACTGCTCCATTTCTCACCTTGACGTTTGTTAAGATTTTGTGACATACACGTGCTTCCTCCAAGAGCCCCAGAGCAACTTACGCTCCACCTCTAACTTTAATGACAGGGGTTTTATCCTTGAGAGATAGGCCATCACATACCCTTTGAATGATATCCTTATCAAACAAGGAAAAACAATTAAACCATAAGAGATGAGAAATTGATAACCCAATTCTAGAGGCTTCGTGCCTTTCTACGTTTGAGCCTAGGGTTACAGCTCTCAGTGACTTGAGAGGAGGTCCTAGAAAACTTATTTATAATACATGGGGTTGCTTACAGCCCATGAAAAGTACAAATATCATAAGTGGCTCGTACACTAATAAATATTTACAAGAGACCCTTTGGAATATAATTCTATCATCTCCCTGCAAATTGAGCACAAGGCTGAGAAGTGCGCAATTTGTCTTTCAGAACATGAAGAACTTTAACTGAAACTACCTTAGTGAGAATATCAACAATCTACTTGTTCGTGGATATGTGAAGGAAAACAACTTTACCACTTTTTGAAATGATGACCATCTCCCTGCACACATGCACTTTGATTATCACAGGCATATGTCAATTTCAAATTCCTAAATTGGTGAGGATGGAACAAATCCAAATAATCTTGCTAATGGTGGTGGCAAGAGTATAATATTCTACTTCAGCACTAGACCTCGCAACACTTTGTTGCCCTGAGAAAAATATAATAACCAGTATCAGAGCAACGATTATTTGGATTACTTGCCCAATGCAAGATAAGAATAAGCAAAAAGATTTCCATAACCATGTATCAAATCTAGATTTTTAGTAAAAAAAAGTGGTCATTTCTGCTCGTCCCTTTGAGGTATTAGAAAATACACCTCGAGATGATTAGTAGTTAGAGAGTGAAAATATTGAGAAATTTGATTGACTGCAAAGGTGATATTTGGATGGGTACGGGTCAAGTATTGAAGAGCACCCACCATACTGCGATATTCTGCAAGGTTAGATATTTGTTCATCGTCAGCCTTGAACAGTTTACGTTGGGATGGCACCATTGTGGAGATAGGCTTGCAATCTAAGAAATTATATTGCTACAGCAAATCAAGGGTGCACTTATGTTGTGTCAAGGTCATGTGGGTGTTAGACCCACCTGTCAATTTCAGTTCCAAGAAAATGATGGAGGAAACTAAGGTCTTTCACACAGAAGTGATGATGGAGTTCTCTTTTAACCTTGTCAATGAGAGAATCTGAATTCCTAATGAGAACAACGTCGTCAACATAAAGTAAAAAAATAACCATGACTATGTGGGATCGATACATAAAAGGAGAAAATTTTTATCCCCAAAACAAGATTGTCATATTGAATTAGAGAAAATTTCAATTCCTCAAATGAAGGGAAGATCTCGTTGTAATGGTAGTAATGAATATTTTATATTCTTCTTAGAGACCAGTAAGATAATACATTACTTTGTTTGTATTACTAATCAAATGGCCAACCAAGGCTAGTTCATTGTAGATAGTCTGCAATCTGTTGGAGTACTCAATGACCTTAAATTTTCCTTGCTTGCTTTGTGCGAATTTTGATTCTAATTGCATGATCCTTGCTTCTGCTATTTGGCAACACCCACTACGGAGGGCATCTCACAATTCCTTTGCAATTTGAACATGTACAACTTCAGTAGCCACTTCCTTAGAAAGTGTGGATTTTATCTACTTGATAAGTTGTTGAATAAGGGCAAACCACTCATCATATGCAGGATTGGAGACAAGATGAGCCCCCTGTGATGAGCCACCATCATCCTTATCCTCTTTGCTAGTTTCATCAAACAAGTATTTGGGTGGTGCTAGACAACTTCCATCAATATGTCTAATCAAATGTTGTTTGTGAATGAAAGGATAAATAAGGCTCTTTCACAATAAATAGTTTTCACTATTCAACTTGACAGAGACAATTTGATTCAACATGTTGGGAAACAAGAGGAAATCCTGATTGCCTTTATCAAAGGCCATGATCAATCACTAACAAGGGAAAATAAGGAAAACGATGGAAGGATGCCTTATGAAATAAACCTTAAAAGGGCATGGGCAAAACAAACTACACAGCAACTGAAGGAGTGGTTACACAAGGGATTAGCAGGTTGATTCGATGAGGATAGGAGGGGTCACTTGGGCTAGTGATGTCTCAACAAAGGTCCAATGGTGGTGGGAACAATCAATTGGCAAGGGCAGGCAGAGCTGGAGGAGCACTGACGAGGGGATTCGACCATAGCTAGCCTATAGTGATTGGATCTAGTCTTGTAGCCCACAGGGGTTAGAAAAGTTGAATCTAGTAGGAGACGATGACTTTTTCTGATTAGATTTGATCGAAAACACCGTATCTGTCGGAATAGAGCCCAGTAATGGCTCTTCTTTCACGTGAACAGACGTGACAACGGTTGGATCTAATCACCAATGGTCGAAGGAGGTCCAACGTCGGTCGAGGATCACTGAAGGTGATCGGATCTACATGATCTGGATGGATGTAATGAGGGCATGGTCCCCGATTTGGAAAACAACACATGTGACTTCAATGGAGAACGATCAAGACCAACTAGCGAACAAGAAAAAAATCTATTTATATGAGGGATTATCGCTATGATACAATATCAAATAAGGAGAAACAATCCGTAAGAGATAAGAAATTGATAATCTAGTTTTAGAGGCGTCACGCCTCTCTACCTTTGGTCTTAAGATTAGAACTCTTAGTGATTTGAGAGGAGGTCATTAGAAACTTATTTATAATACATGGGATTGCTTATAGCCTAAGAAAAGTACAAATATCACAAGTGACCTAGACACTAATATTGTATTTGGCAAGGGGATATTGATTATACCGGGAGAAAGTATTGTAGTAATAAGTGAAGAAAAGTGTTTGATTTGGATATAAGAATAAGTGGTTAGATAAAATGATTAGTATTATGATATAATATTAGTCGATAATTTTTTAATATCATAATATATATGTGAGTTGATTGGTGTAATATAGTGAATGTATTTTAATGGATATATATGTTGAACTAAATATATTTTAATACATATCAATATTAATGTGATGCATTGAAATAACTTAACGTTGATATTGATTAATAAAGTGAAATAAATTATATCATCCTCACTTAACTAAACGGAACGTAATAAATATTTACAAGACCCTTTCGGAGTATAATTATATCACTCCTCACCTTTGTCCTCCATGACCGTGGGCTACAATGACGGGAATAGGTAACGGCTGAATTGGATGCAATGTTGTGTCAGGTGAGAGGGTGGCAAGGTGGAGCTATAGGATGAGTGAAACTAATAACGTGGATGCTATATGGTGACTACAAGGATGGATTAGTATATGTGGTGCGGAGGGATGGAGATGTGTAAAAAGGAAAAAAAAAAAAAGAAGACTATGGAAGAATATTGAGTAGGATGAAGATAGGAGGAAGCGAGGGGTGAAAGGCGTTGGATCCAATTACCTGAAGCCAAAACTCGTCGGAGAGAGCCCCCTTCCAATGCTTATCCCCAACCACTGGGAGGTGGGATAACTGATGTCCACAGGGGAAATCTCCACACCAACATCAATCAATAGCATCCATTCTTCCTGATCCAGTCCCCGCTTGTCACATAACTCAAACAGTTGAAGAATCCTCTTACCACCTCGGATCAACTCCTTTTACCCCCCACCACCCCTTTTCCCTCCCTTTGGTACTATTTGGAACGCAGGATTGGTGGATCAATCTTTAGTTTTGGCAGCAGGAATCTCGGTATTGAAACAACTTGAATTTTAACTCATAAATCCAGATTGATTTATTTCCGTTGGCAGAGGTGGAATAAAGTAATTTTTTGATTTCATTTTGCATGGGAGTAAGTTACCTCTACACTATCCTACTAATAAATATTTTAATTAATCAAATAAAAAATTAACAAACATAAAATAAATATAATGCTAAAATTACCTCGTGATCGCAGTTATACAATTTACCGTCTCTTAAGATCAATCTCTACCAACAAACAGTGCCTTTGATGGAAAATTTTTACAGGCACCCCCACAGCAGCAAGAAAGGGAAGTTGTCACATCCACCACCCGACACGCCCACACTTGCACGGAGAGAGAGACGGGTGGGACGGAAGTATCCACTCTTTGGTAGTTTTGTATGGATACCACTTCAATCTTGGAGATGGCACATGCGTCCCTGACTTTTGATTATTTACGTAGATACCCTTAAACACTCGTCCAGTTTCACCATATGCACCTCCTTTCAGATATTACTTAAAAGTTGAAGCGAAATTGCTCCAAGAGTACCAAGGAAATTTTCTCATTCAGGCTATCGTCATCTTCGACTGACGTTAGAAGCTGTTTAGGCTCTCAGAAACGTCAGCCTGCTGACAGACAGAAAGCGGAAACGGAGGAAGAGGATGAGGGAGAAAATTAACTTGACTTCCTCAGACTTTGAATGCAAACATATAATCATAAGTATACATATTTTTATACACTGTTGAGAAAGATGTGATCACATGACATGTCACGAATTATGATGCTTCTCTTTGATGGGAGGAGATTATATAAAAATATACGTATTTTTATGTGCATCAAATATTTTTCCAAATGGTGAGTGATGCACACTTAAGTGTACACTAATCTATACACTTAGAATGTCATGGGACATATCATGCCACTTCTCTCTAATGGAAGGAGTGTACACAACGTGTACACCGAATATTTCCCTTATATTTTTATCCGTGGCAGGTGAGACATCCGTGTGTGAATTCCCCATCTTGCCAACCGTCACAAACCCAAACGCACACACACACTGGCCGAGGGGGCTCTCCTCCACTGTACCACTGTTGCTGGATAAAAAGCTTCACCCCGCAGAAGCATAGAGGAGAGCACAACACACCCACCCACATCCACCCCCGGAGATAAAATCCACCACCGCCCAAAAAAAGAAAACTGGGAGAGAGAGAGAGAGGAGAGAAAGCAGAAGAAGACTCCACACAAGTAGAGAGAGACAGAGACATATATATATATACAGAGAGAGAGAGAGAGGGGGAGTGGGGGGAGGGGTGGGGGGGAGGGAGAGATCAATGGTGGGCTCGGGAGCAGGAGTAGGGGACAACAGGAGCAAAGAGGCCGTGGGGATGATGGCTCTCCACGAGGCCCTCAGGAACGTGTGCCTCAACTCAGACTGGACTTACTCTGTCTTCTGGACCATTCGCCCTCGCCCGTCAGTACCCCTTTCCTCCATTTCCCATTCCCCCCATTTGGGTTCTCTCCTAAATTCTCACCCGATCTCCTCCCCTTAATAATTAATTTGCAGGAGGTGCAGAGGAGGCAATGGCTGCAAAGTTGGCGACGACAATGGTAGCTTGTGAGTGTCTGTGCACACTCTTTGTTCTGCTAACCTCCCAGCTCCTTATCCTATCCATTTCCGCTTGAATTAATTGCATTGAGGTCCTTACGCAATTCCGTAATTAACGTAGGATGCTCATGTGGGAAGACGGCTTCTGCCGCACTCGCGTCGGCGACTGCCCGGACGACTTCGAACCCGCCGTGGGGGAGGACCCCGTCCGCAAGGCCTTCAGCAAGATGACCATCCAGCTCTACAACTACGGAGAAGGGTGGGTGCTGGGTAGGTGTTGTCTTTTTTTTTTTTTTTATTATAACTTTTACTTAATTATGACTCGGTGAAACGGTGAAAACTTGTAATTTTGGCAGGAGATATCTAAGTTTGAGTCTGTGTCTGTGTATTATCGAGAGGATTGATAATCGATTTTGAAAAATGGAAAGAAAAAAAAAAAAAAAAAAGTTAGTTTCAGATTTATTGGGTTTGTGATGATGAGGTTAATGATAAGCAGACGGACTGACCCACAACAATAATAATGGTTACAGGCTGATGGGAAAGGTCGCATCCGATAAGTGCCACAAATGGGTCTTCAAGGAACCTTCCGAGTGTGAGCCCAACAACATCTCCAACTACTGGCAAAGCTCCTTTGATGCCGTATGTGTCAAATGCCCCGACGATACCAACAACTTCCTATCGAGCTTTTTTCTTTTTTTCTGACTTTTCAGAAATGTCTCAGTTTTATGATACCACCACCATGAACTCTTTTTCTTTATTTCTCTCTCTCTCTTCTCCAATCAATCGAGCAACAAGAAAGCAATAAAGGGTAAAAGAGTTAAAGACCAAAAGAGTAAAGAGGAGGAGGAGACCTCTGCCTGCTTGCTTTCTCTCTTTTGGATGCTATGCCAATCTTGGCTATGTGTATGTATATGTGAAGCTTAGCTTGATTAGTGATGGTCTTTGATAGGTGTTTTCTCTTTTGTTGCTTAGATTCCACCAGAATGGACCGAGCAGTTCGCATCAGGGATCGAGGTAAGTCTTCTCCAGAACGCCACCACCCTCTTGACTTTGTTGACCACTTTGTTTAGCTCTTTACGCCAACACACACCATTAATTAATTAATTAATCCTTTTTCTTTTTGTATGCAACCAGACCATAGCCGTCATCCAGGCCGGTCATGGGCTCCTCCAATTGGGCTCCTGCAAAATCGTACCTTCTCTTCCCTGTTCCCTTCTGCATCTAAAAGCATGGAAATTGATATGAGTGTATATATGTACGTACATATGTATAAGAGTGTTTTTGACTAGTCTAAACCATTATTTAGAGTCTCTAAGGAACCCTTTGTGGCTTGTCGAGAAATTTGTCATCCGACTTGATAGAAATCTCTACATTGCTGAACGTGAAGGGTTTCTTTTTTTATCATATTCGTGCAGTTCCGTACCATCACAACTAGAACTAATGAAATTTGCTTTTTACTCGCTTTAATTCAAAATATTCACTTGCTACTTATCTGCTTCCACTTTACTTAAGTGCTCTCCAGCTTTCTCGAGTTTTTCAATGCCGCCTCTATGTAAATTTTCTCAACTTCTCAAACTTCGAATAGTTTTTTTTTTTTTTTTTTCCTTTCTGGAAAAACAACTTCAAACGGTACTTCAGATCCTCTACTTTTGATTATCTAATTACCGGTACTTCTGACATTTTCACAGGCTATATTGTATTATAACATACATCAGCATCCGTAAGCCAATTGATTTTGAGTTAGATGCTCTTATGTCTCTCGTGCAATGTTACGTAAATAAAATTTTACGACGATATGAATTTGTCGTAGCACTCGACGAGGTAGATGGATCGAAAACACCGTTACCTTTTCGCGTTTACGACACGAATTTGCCATAGAGGTTGACGATGCAGACGGATCGAAAACACCATCACCTCTTCACGACGTTTTTGGCATCGTTAACATTTGAATTTTTCGTCGTTCTAGATACCGGAGGACCTGCACTTCGTGCTGAGGATGAGGCACATGTTCGAGTCGCTGGGCTACCAATCGGGCTTCTACCTCTCCCAACTCTTCTCCTCGACCCGAACCGGCCCGCCACCTCCCATGCCAAAGCAGAACCCGGTCCGCCCGCTCCCCAACTGGGCCCCACAACGGCCCATGGCGCCAACCTTCGTCCCGAGCCCAACGGCCATCCCAACCAACACGGACGAGCCCACCCACATGTTCCTCCCTCTGATGGCAGCGACCCACCCGTCGCCTCCCCCGCCCTCGGCCCATCTCGACAGCGGCATCGACCCGGACCTCAAGTGGCCCAATGGACTCTCCTTCTTCACGGCCCTCACGGGCCGAGCCGACGAGTCGAAGCTCCTCTTCGCCGACGAGCCGCAGCACCACCCACTCACGCTCGGTGGCCCGTCGAACAAGGGGAAGATCGAGCATGGCCACGGCAAGTGCGGCGGTGGGAAGATGGACCAGGGCTTTAAATTTAAGAGGAGTTTCACGTTGCCCGCCGCGAGAGGGTCGTCGTCGTCGTCGTCGCCATCTGTCACCTCCTCTCCCCTCGATGCATCTTCATATGTTCCGACGGCGCACTCGGGCGGCGGCGGCGGCGGCGGCGGCGGCGGCGGCGGTGATGGCATCTATTCTGACATCATGGAGACCTTCTTGGAGTGAGTTTGGATTAAGGGTGCAATGTTAGTGGTAGGATGATCATCAGGATGGATAAGGTTAATGTTAACAACTTGTGGTCCGGTCTTTGGTTAATTAGTAGGTGATTAGGTGATGCTACTATCCCCATAATCTGATGTATGAAAAATTTTCCCTGGTTAGTAGAGTTGTTGACGTAACTCGATCAACATTGGACTTTTAGTGAGTGGTTCCTTCTTGGATTTTGCCGAGAGCAAAATTTGTTGATTCGTTTTAAAGTAATCTGTCTTGATGCCTATGATTTGGATTTCCATGGATTTTGGATGGATGCTCGACGAATGGAAATGTTGGAATAAGCGGAGAATCGCAATGCAACCGGAGATAAATGCTTTCATTGCAATCATTAACCTAATTAAGCATGATTCGATTAGCAAGGATTAGGATAATAAGATATGTCTAATGAGAAAATTACCCACCAGGGTATAGTCAAATAATGATGACTTTTGATTTTGATAGAAGAATTCCAGCTTCCAGATTTTGGCCCTATATTATCCAAAGGATGGGTATACAGAGGATAGCCTTACCCAAATGAGAATATGGATTATAAAAAAGAAGAGGTTTTGTTAATATATGTAAATATGTATATATATTTATTAAATTTGTAATTATGTATATAGTTCTGTAGAATGTTATTAGTATATTTTCATATTCTTTAAATTAAATAATAAGTGTGATTTTATATCAAACCATCCTTTTTTTGCAACCTACACCCTCCCTTCCTCAGTCTCCTCTTCCACTGCTCACCTCATCCTCTTCCGCCCCTCCTTGACCTACCATCTCCACTATCTCTTCTGTCAGCTATGACGAGATGGTTGCCACGTCCTCTGCCTCCATCCATCCCCTTGCTGGCGACCCTCCATCTCCCCCCTTCTTGGAGGCAATGCTGCTACTACCAATAACTCTTGGTGAAGTGAGCCACTTGCAAGCCAAACGAACCATCATGATCTATAATCTAGGCCTTCTCCTATCTTCTTCCTCTTCCTTGTGTTGTTGCAAGGCGGAGATCAAGCCTTGTCTCTTCTCCAAGAGGAAGGGCTTGAAGATCCTCGACCTCTGTGACGGCAAGCTCAACATCCTCTGGGACTCTCCTCCTCCTGGTTCGACCCTAGGCCCGAGCCCCTTGGGTTCTTCTTCGTTGCCATCACCTTCGACCTCGAGATTGTCCTCCTCCTTGGGGACCTCATCAAAGAGGCCTACCGCAAAGTCAACTCCAACACTAACGCCAACTCCAATGACAATGGCAACCCCCCCATCGATCCTCATCGCTAAGAGGGAGCACATCTTCGGGAAGAGGGCCTACTCCACCAGGGCACAGCTCTGCGACAGCGAACAGTTCCACGACATCGTGATTAAGTGTGAGATGGTAGCACAAGTGGGGCTCAAGGATCCCTCCCTCGAGATCCGCATCAATAGGAAGAGGGTCATTAGGTGAAGCGTCTCTCTTGGAAGTTCCAGGGCAACCAAACCATCCTGGTGGACAACCTCCCACTAGGAGATTGACGAAGATGGAGGGTCGCTGGTAAAGAGATGGAGGGAGGTGAGGGTAGCAAGGAGATGAGGGAGGCGGGGGAGGTAGTAGCCATGTCGTGGTGGTCGTCGAAGGAGATAGTGGAGGTGGTAGGTTGAGGAGGGGCGAAGGAGGAGGTGAGCGGTGGAAGAGGAGATTGGGGGAGGTTGCAAAAAAGAGAGAAAAAAAAGGAGGTTCAATATAAAATTATACATATTATTTAATTTAAAAGGTATGAAAACATGCTAATAATATTTTATGAGGGTATATATATAATTATGAATTTAGTGGAAGATATATACATATCTATATATATTAATAAGGATATATATATATATGTCAAAATCCCAAAAAAGAATCAACGAGAATTTGAGACAAGATAAGGGTGCAAGGTGAACGAAGATGATGGGACTCACTCTCCGGTTCAACATCGGATGGCTGTAACTCTAAGGGAATCTTTTCCTTTTTCTTAATTGGTGCAAGTATGACAATGCATTTTCAACCTGATCAGAATCAATCGATTAAAAATAAAAATTAATTGAATAAAATTTAAGTAAATTAAAATATATCGGTTGAAAATTAAAATATATCAATATATCTTATACTTTTATCGGTGGTAAATATTTTTTAATTTAAAATATAATTTTTTATTTATAAAAAATAATTTATCACTTCAAAAGTAATTTTTATCCATGTAAATTGATTTTTACCAACGGAAAACTAAAATGCATCTGTTGCAATTAACACTCTCACATTATACCTTATAACATGGAGAGGAGATACGATCCTTTGATTAACATCCAAGAGTTGAGTTGTAGTAAAGCAATGCTGCAGTGCGGTACAGGGGATCCATTTGCATCATTCGCAATACTTCCTTCTCCCTCGTATCTGCAGACTCTCAAGAATGCCCCATGATGAAACGATGCATGCAAAAAAGGGGGATACTTTGGTCGATTATCTGTTGATCAAAAGTTAGGAGACAATTCTTTATTGTGGCCAAAAATAGGTATGGGTTTCCCACATGCATGGATTCACTTGAGCTAAAGTTACAAACTGCATCATTTCTTTCCTAAGTTCCAACAGTAAGCATTTGTACGTTTGTCTCCAAGAACTCCTTTACCATTTCGTCCAACTTCAGGTTATCGTTCGGCAACGGGATTAAGTTAGGTTAATAGTTATCACAGATTTTTTTCATCATGTAAATATAAATTCTTATATAATAATTTTCTATCATTCTCACTTATTTTTATTATTAAAAAATATCTACTATATCCTCTACTCTCATATTTAATATTAAATAAATATCAACTAATATTTTTATTTTTACTTATACTATTAAATAAATATCCACCGACATCACATCATTAGATCAATCATTTTAATTCTATAATTAACTTTCTCCTTATTTTACCACTCAAATAAATATTATTTCAATTTATTCCATTTTAATTCCTTTTTACCTCCATTACCAAATACAATCTAATAATTATTCTTAAATCTTTACGAAATATTCTTCTCTTGATACCATTTCAACGTAACGAGTCCTTATTGACCGATATATATTTTGATCTAGCCTAATAAATTGCAAACTAGCACCAGAGTCAGATAATTAATGTCAACTGCATGGGACTCACTAGCAACCTCAAATGTCTTATAAATATGGTGACCTCTTTGGCTAATAGATCAACTAAGGATTAGTTTACTTGATGAATTAGGAAAGTAGTGTTAAGAAATATAAAATTGATGTTAATATATAATTATATTTACTTATTGTGTGATATTGATATAAGTTTATGTTTAATTAAATTGGTATTAACTCTTATTTTATTTATTTAGTAGTTTTATTAAGTATATAAAATATGAGGGATATCAAAAATATGAGTGGTGTAAAATTTTAATACGAATTTAACTAATAACAATTGAAATTGATGTTAGAAAAGTTAGCAAATGAAAAATTAAGTAATTAAATAAATTAAAAAGAAAGTCAATACTCAAAATAAATTTGACCTAAAGACTCCACCCATATGGTAAAGACTAACAATCCTAAATAGGACCAAGTGAGATGCATGCAAAACGAATCAAAGGTAATATATATCACCACCGTCATCATGTAGGGGCATTGTTAAGAAATCGCGAGAATGAACAATCACGGGAGCACAGCCACAGGGCTGCAAGATTTACGTGAAACCCCTTCGCACTGTGGAGCACAGATCAAAAGATGCGAGCAGAGGGAGAAAGATTCCAAATGTCTCTCATAAAGAGAATGTCACAGTAGATCTTTCCTGAAAGTTTGGGTTTCTTTTGGATGTGGATTAGTACGTGGATAGCCGACGTGTTATAGATAAAATAAATAGTATGATAAATAGTAGCAAAATTATATTTATAATAGATTATGATGTATATAAGGATAGTGTGATAATTATATGGAGATGAATATAATAAATATTGTTGACATAAGTGATTAAATCAAATTGTACGAGGGTATGTATATGTAAAATAAATTTTCTTTCTCTTACAAGTTATCATATTTATGTGGATAAAATTTATCACACATTTAAATGAAGTCTTAAAAAATAAAGGTCTACAAAAATCTTTTTTCTTGCGGTAAAGGATGATAACACAGAAGCTTGTGCCATGTATATTTTGTACATATATTATTTTCTAATTTTAACCAACAATGTACAAAATATGATTTTCATGAATTTGTTGGAGGTTGTACATGCGATGTTTACCTTATATTCAATGGCCTAAACACCTAACAGTCAAAACAACTTTCATCGAGATGAAGAGGAGTTGGAGCATCATTCCTCTTTCCCTATGTTAACTTTAACATTTGGTGGACTTCATTCTCTTCACTCTAATACTTAGAATATCAACTTCAAGATTTGGTGGACTTTGTGTCAACTTCAAGATTTGGTGGACTTCATTCTCTTCACTTTAATATATAGAATATCAAAGCTATTTCTCTTCCAACTCAATAAATTATCAAACACTCTACCAAGCTAATCCCAATCCAATGAGAAGTCAAGGAGATTTGCCTTAATCTAGATCAACCAAGTTTGATATTATTGGAAAGGTTATTAATTGGGTTGTTGGATCCTGAGGTGATCCGTAATCCCAAATAATGGTGTGTGATAATCTATATAACAACTCTTGTAACCTCGTTTGTTCTTAGAGAGTACAGAATCTTCCCTCATAAGGGTTATGATATCATATTGAAATAATTAATTAAAATAAAATAAACATGAATATAAAACATCACAGTGGAACCCCTCGTAAGGAGTGTAGAGAAAATCATATGGGAACCCTAACAAGCAAATATTCTGTATCTTCTCTTTAAGAAACAACATATTACATAGACACACATACATATAAATCCTTCTTGCCCCTTGACACAGCCAAATAGGTAAGCTAGGATTAAGCACATGACCAACATAAAACAATAAATCAGACCAACACAAGGACCAATATCTTCAACATACATACATCTTCGAACAGATATAAGTCGAAATATGCGATTATGCATGAAGCCGATCTTTTAGACAAATGGATGGTAACTAGCTAGCCAAGAAGTACGTCCTAGAAACCACGTGCAAATTCCTGTGCACAAGAAGCACAAGTGGCAAAAGATAAGAAGATATCTGAGCAACTTCTAGGCATGTGTTTGGCAAGTAATAAGTTGCAACCGGAATAAATTGATGAGTGGGATAGGTAGTGCTAAGATATGTAGTTGTTTGGTGAGATAAGAAGTGGGGTTGCACTGGAAATGATCATGTCACTTTGTAATCCCTAACAATACTGTACTACAGACAGCAAACCTATACAAGCTTCGATCAATCAATCTCCCAGAAAACCCATTGTTCTTGCAGGAGGAGATACCTGTCTCAACGGGACTGGTACTACGAAAATTTAGAAGTATGCAGGAGTCAACATGCAAAAAAAGCATGGACACCTCTCGTGCGGTCACACTGTCACCTGTCAGTTTTTCAAAAATCGAAGGTGAGAATCGAATCCTGCACAATAATTTAAGGAATTAATTAAACGGCCCGTGCAGGTTACTGCTCCATTGTTTCCTTTTTCAATCACTTTCTTGTGCTTAACGATGCGTGCCCGGTCAGCTCCTGCAAAGTCGCGTGATCGTCGCATGCACCCGAGGCCATTTATGTTATCTTATTCCTCCCCTTTCTTCTTTTCGTACCTACTCTTCATATATTATCCGTCACTTTAAATCGAAATTCACGTCGCTTTGGTGTTACCCGATTAAATTACGAGGACGGTGACATGGATGAAGCCGTAAATTTTTCCTACATCTAACGTGCAGTTATTATTATAAACTTTATCCCCGGGGGAGGCTCCTTGGATTTGCATCCATGGAATATATTGACCATCATTCTCCTCTTCTTTTATTATTATTTTTTTTTAATTTTTTAAGATAAATATAATGAATTCGAAATTTAATCTCATGGCTTCTTGAAAGCCAGCAGGATGCTTCACCACCGAACCAACCAACCTCTTGCTGGCATATTGACAATCAATCCACTTGTAAGATCATTGGATGTTGACTATTTAATCACCGCTTAATAGTCATCACAAGTGAATTTTGTTAGGGAGACAAATGTAATAATTTTTGTTAGCAAAAGGTATATTGATCAACAAGTATCCTTTTGTATGGAGGTAAAAAAACACGAAGGAAGAAAAGAATTAAAAAAGGAACAACGGATTTACTTGAGGTGTTACAACATTTTGAGTTTTCAAATGTGCTAGTGTTTGGCTCTTATTCTTGTTTCCCTTACATCATAAGTGTTAACCCACAAGTTAATATTTATTTCTATTTGCTTGAAATAGGTGTTAACCTGTGATGTTTTTTTTTTTTTGAAAAAAAAAAAAAAAAAAAGGTGAAAAACGAAGGGTTGACACCATAGTCAATTTAATACCACTAGAAAATTAGGTTTTATAGAATCTTTGTATTCTATCTAGAACGCAGGTTTCAAAAGCAGGTATCGACCGTTGAAGTAGAGAGAGGATGGTGCGTTAAGTTGAGCGTCTACCTCTATCATTGAGTGCTAGGGTTAATTTTGTTGTAGATATACTAATTTTGAAATAACGCATGTGAGGATAGGATAACCCTGTTCCCTGTTTGATTTGGCGTTGGGTGAAATCTAGAGTAATCAACTAGTTAGATGGGATGGAGTTTTTCTTTCACAAGGAAGAGGATGGGCATATCACGTGAGGAGATGATAAAAAATTGCTAGAGAGATATCGCTCATTACTTATTTCCACTGGATGTTGGAAAGAAAGATTTCCTCTCCTAAATTAAATTAGTGTACCAACCAAATCAGAATATCCCATATTTTGATTACTGTTGTGGCGACCGAATTAGGCCCTAGAATCTAGACACGATTTAGTGATAAACTCACAACACCATAAGATGGTGAGTTGACTTGAAAACGACATGTTGCATAGTTTGGTCGCGGCAACTATATACACATGATTCAGACTACCAAAGGGATGGGATGAATTCCATGCCACAACATCATCCACCTTTTTGCAAGATAGCTTTTTCTCAGATCATGTGAAATAACCATTCGAACGCATTCATTCTAGAGCAAGACGCCGGCGATGGTAACATGAGTGACAATTTCAGGATGCATGCGTCATATAATTTCCCTGACATTGAATTCTAGCAACTATGCATTAGTTAATTCAACTTGTTGAATAATTAGCTTATTCTCAACAATAACTTAACTAACTTTTAACACCGCACTGTTAGTAGTAATCTGTGGAGAAAATAGATGAGGCGTACCTATTTAAACAGGGTATGTATAGCCATGATAACCTAAAGAAAGTATACATGCAGAATTATGTTTCAAGTGGGGGCCTGCATGCAAATCCTCCATTTTTTAAAAAATTGTACGGCCCAAAATAGAGCATGTATACGGAGAGTACTCCGCGTAGTAGGTGTTTCTCTGGCTGTCACGATTTTCCGGAAAAACAATCGTTTTCGAAGAACCACTGATCGATGGGAAGTTTAATCACATGGATATAGGAAATCAAGAAGTCATCTTTGAAGCTGCCAAGCACTGCAAAGATGAAATTTACCGAAGGGGTAGTGACAAATGGAGGCACACATCCAATTGTGGTTCAATCAGATTGTTCTCGGCAACTCTGAAATAGGCTAACAAGTGGATTCGTCCGTGAGAAAAGAGCTTATATAAGCTCCACTGAAGAGGTGGCAGAGTGAGTGATGACCCTTGCTTGGATTCGAATTCATTCGAATATGAGTGAAGCGAATATTAGGTGAAGTCGAATTCGAATAACTAGCGAACACTCGCAATTAACTCATGAAATGGAATGAAGCGAGTTTTCCCTTAGTTAGGGGAAACGAGTGGAATGATCAATTCCCTCACCAGGAGTGACACAGCACCTGGAGTCCTATTGGTCATGAGATCAATTCCCAATGTCGATGTGTTTTCCACAAAAGTAGAGAATCTATACCATTATGACAATGTTAAGGCCCATCATTGGTTTACCAGTGATTACACACGAGTGACTCCATGCATTTCCTCTTTAGATTACTTCTCGGAGGTTGAGTTGCAAAAAATTGCTTATAGGCAAAAAATATATTTACCTCAAAAAGAACATGAACCTTTATTTAGAGGAGATTAATTACCTGTCATTGTTAATTGCCTACCTGGAATATTGGATTGGATCAAGAGACTATGGCCTTAGCACTCAACGTTGTAGCTAAGCTGCTTGGAAGCTCCATGTCAACCAACCAACCTATTTGCACAGGAGTGAGGCTTAACAAGAAGAGTGAGCACAAAATGTAGTAAGGATAATTTCTTTTTAACTCAAGATAGAAATTTTTTCTACAACTCGATTGGAGACATATGACATGCCTCTCGTAAAAGTTCCCAAGAGGGATTCAGAGACACAATATCATAAAGGAATGATAAAAATTTGAGTAGCTTGCAAGGGCAGTTCCGTCACCACTGGGGTTTCGCGGTACCATAGGGCAGTAAAAGTGATTCAGTGAGAAACGGATCCAATGACAGTTATTATTTCACAACCCAAACAGGATGGTGCTGTCATGCAGTTTCTTAATGTTTAAAGTGCCAAGATTATGGTTACTCCTCCTGCTTATACACAGGTGTCAAGAGCAAGTATAATTATGTGTCGTTTAAGGTTCAAAGAATGAGAAAGAGTGCACTAATGGTGCTCATCAGAAATCATTAGCAATCGAGCCACAGTAAACATAAGTCGGAAGCAGCATGACCTGGTCACCAATCTATGCCGAGTTCTCGAGAGAGATACAGATCTTCAACATAGCGAATTACTCGAACAGAGGCCTCAGCATACCTTTGCATATGAAACCTGGCCGATGCCTCTGGCACAAGAAAACTTTGAGGAATATATGGCCCCAGATGAAACCAAATATGTATATATACATATATAAAGCAATGTGACACTAACCGTCTTCATTCAGTCTCTGTAGGAGCTGTGATTTTGATGGCAGGGCGTACATGCCCACAGCAACTGCTTTCCTGATTGCCCATCCATGATGTTGAGCGAAGACTTGCTCATAAGCAACTGATGCAGATTGTTTTAGAGAATTCCCTCTGCAACCAAGGGCATACTTTTGTGAATAAGAAAGACTCAAGACTGTCAACCAGAATCTATAATATAAAAGTCAAGGAAAAATCTTGCACAATACTTATCCTAAAATCCATTTCTTTTGAGAATTCATTGAGAAAGAAAAACAGGCAAGTAAGTTGTTTCATTTTTCTTCCTCTTCTTCTCAAAAGGTTTCTGGACAATACCAATGCCTCTGGGAAGCGACTTGCAATTCTTTTGCTTTAGCTAAAGGAGCACATGGACCCATCTAATTGAAGATGCAAGACGGTCCAAAATATGTCAAAGAAGACGATGATATGGTGAAACATTTCTGCGAATGCATCTAGTTGTTCGTATTGGGATCTTAAACTCTAATCACAATCATACTTCTCCCTTTTCAATATACGATCATACTTCTCAAAGGTGCAGGCCCTACCAAGCTCATCAAATGTGCTTTCCTCCTCCGAGTGAGGTGGAAACATTGTGGGCTATCCAAAGTAATACAAAAGCATCCATTAAAAAAGATGATTACATCCTTGAGAAGTTCGAGTACTTCAGTCAACAACCACTGAATTTTTAGAACCTGATTGGGGCAATCCTGCTTCATATAGCCACAATTAAACTCCAAAGGTAAGGGACTGACAACCATGACTATCACAAAGAGGCAAAAACAACACCACAACAATGACCATCTGAACTAAGAAGATTGATAGAACTTCAGGAGATAGGGAGTTCTCTCCAATTACAAAATTTGCTATACCTGTGCCATTTGTGAAAATAAAATGACCACAAAAATGAGACAGATTTACATGGTCTAACCATTGAACATGCACCATAATAAGGGGAAAACCCCAAGAATTCTCAGAAAACATGGTGCTCTCTCATCTCAACAGTTTCAAAGACAAGCACATTATGTACGCATCAAACATTCTCAAAGATCAGGGGTTTAAAACAGAAACCTTAGTGCAATTATAGGATTCCAACCTAGTTATTTTTACGAGTACATGAAACAGGTGAAGTCACAGAATGATAAATATATGAAACAAAAAGCATTTCACATCATTCTACATGTCAACGGGTTATTGACTTCAGAATCCACAATCTTTAACTTCTCAAGAACTTACAGACCCCAAGCTTCCCAGGTCCTTAGGCTGTCATAAAGGTTTTTTTTTTTGGAAAGTTATCATAAAAGAAAGTTATGCACACATATCTTCATGCAATCAACAGGTTTTGGACTACAGACTCGAACTTTACAAATTGAAATATGCTTGGGCTATAAAAGACTATGCTCAACCAGCTTAGGGTCATGACTGCAAACCATCTACTTCAAATTCAAGCTACATTCAATGTATAAGAAATTGGTTCCAAGACTACAGACAGGCCGCATATGGACCGTCGTTAGAGAACAGCAGAGAATGCTGCTAATATTGGTAGCTGTGGAGATTTAAGAAATTATAAAACTTTTATTATGAACTCTCAAAGAGGAATACATGGAGTTTGGTCCCTTTTTATAGAGGACCAACCCTATTGTTACGCATAAAGAAACAAATTACATCCCATGATTCCCATCAAATCTAACTATCTAAAATATATCTCTATAATTTAGAAAGAAACAAAATAGGAAAAAAATAAATACGAAATAGATAATTCTGATTTCTAATTCTAATTTTCTCTAACACTCTCCCCCGAGTTGGAGTGTGCACGCACAACTTGAAGGAGTAGAACACTAGTAGACCCTCCCCCTTATCTAATGTAGTCGAGGCTGAGTGCACATGCAAATTTGATCATGCACATATTTTGGCATCCAAAGGAGAGTTGACCCCAAGCAATAATACAAAGTACTTCAACTGATTCAACTGAACTTATAGACCGGCCAACTAACACTGGTATTAAACTGAAACATAAATTGAATCGATCTGGATACTTTTACTTATACGGGGTACATTCCCAAGCACTAATAGTCACTAGTCACCATAGAAAACTTTTCACACCAAGAGAAAAGGAAAACTGGCTCCAAGCATTTACAGATGTGGTTGAGCCTATGGCACAATTCTCCCACCACTCATCGGGATCTTTGGCATCCATCACATGGCCAAGGCTTCATAACTTTCTTTTTAGCTAGGTACAAGCTAGGCAGATAGTACCGAGACTCAACCAGCATCTCCTTGAACAAGTACCGACTTGGCCTCAAAAGTCACTGTCGAAGAATCTCCATCTGTCATGGCACCAACAACGTACTCGCTTCACATACACAAAGCAAAAATTGGTGACTAGATTGTGAAGCATGCTAAAAAAAGCGATTCAGCAGCTTGTTGCGTGGCGTTGCCCAACCTTGCAGCATGGATGCTACTCGATGGAAGGGGGCCCACGCAAACAATAGGGACCAACTTGGTTTGCCTCTGATCAGCGATGGAGAGGAGATAGGCCAAGCAACATGCCTTGGCAATCTTCAGGCAATACTTGGCAATGCACGGTGTTGCCAACATTGGCCAAGGGATCACACACGCTTTCCAAGGCATAGAGGGTGTTGGATGGAGCCCTTAAGGAATGATGGAGGACATGGGGTTCCTTGGATGAACCCACTCTGATGTCATGCAGAGATTTAAGAAAGAGAACTTTTATTATGAAATATCAAAGAAGAATAAATGGAGTTTGGTCCCTTTTTATAGAGACAGCCAATCCTACTTCTACTCATAAAGGAAATAAATCATATCCCATCAAACCTCTAACTACTAAAAACATATCTTTGTGATTTAGAAAGAAACAAAATAGGAAAGATATGAATAGGAAATAGATAATTTTAATTCCTAATTCTAATTTTTTCTAACAGTAGCAATGTCAAGAAGCCTGAGAGTAAAGTGCACATGGCTTTCAACCACCTCTACAACCCTGCAGTCCTGACATCCGCTAAGAATTTTCTTGTAGAAGAAATCAAAATTTCTGGAGTCTATTGGATTCGATCTATATCATTATCGCATACCTGAAGTAATTGTGTCCTGATAAAATACCATTACAAACAATACTTCTACAACCCTGCAGTCCTGATATCTGCTAAGAATTTTCTTGTAGAAGAAATCAAAATTTCTGGAGTCTATTGGATTCGATCTATATCATTATCGCATACCTGAAGTAATTGTGTCCTGATAAAATACCATTACAAACAATACTTCCCAATCACTGGAGGGAGCGGGGATGCATATAATGATGGGACACCTAATAGTGAGAAACCTATAAAACCTAGTGACAAGGAGGAAGATCATGGTTCCAAGTATATTAGAGGATAGAGGTGCGGCTCAACAACCAGGAGGGTGATTTGGCTCATCTCTGTTGCCAAGCTTGATATCATAATTCTAGCCTCTAGAAATCACCTTGCCACCTTCAAAGTAAATAATCTATTTTAGTGAGGTTGCAGATCAACTAGGATGGAACGCCACTCTTTCCAATACCCTCTGAAAGAGAACTACTTGAAAAACCTAATTCATCATATGAGAGCCACTTCCCAAGCAACTTCTTAAACCTTTAAAACATAATTTATAACAGATCACTATTTTATGACAAATATCATCTATCTTGAGGGAGTGTTGACTTTAATAATTATGGAGCTTCTTGGAATTGCTTATCATGCTTGGATTTGTTGCCATTTCTCCATTCCATATATCACATACATGAACGAGAATAATGTGGTAAATTACCTCATCTATTCTCGTTCTTTCTTTTTTTGACAAAGCCCTCCTTCGATTCACATAACTTGATATAACAAAATATGGATCATGCCGTGAGTACCAATTGCAATCTAGTAAGTTTGGGAAAGGATGTAAGGGGTAACGAACATCCAGGGATTGGTGATGATTAAAAGTCACCAGAACTTTCACAGAGGATCAATTCGCGGTACTTCCCTGCAAAGAACATATGGAAGGCTTCTAATTGAATCATGCTAATCAATTTGACTTCAATTCAATAATAATCTTGATTTGATCCAAACAAAATGAATTGAATATGGACCCTACATCTGACTTCGATAGTTTAGCAAATCAAGTACTATTTCTGTTGAATTCCATTCAAAAAATTCGATTTCATAAGATGATAATGTATATATACAATATAGATGCACATAAATACTATTTTCCATTTGAACCCCCAGCCCAATTACCTCCTCGCTGATTTGGCTGACAACATTCAGAAAAGGAACAAAAATCCTAAATCTAAACATAAATCCAATTAGAGTTTTTTTCCCTCTTTTTTCTTCTTATTCCCTCCTTACCTTCTTTCTCCTCAAGTTCTTGTTACACCTCCTCGTCGAAGGCCTTCTCCCCCAAACCCTTCTCCTTACTGGCCTCCTTCTCCCTCCTGCTCACCGACCTCCACCCATAGACCACCTCCCCCTCCTCCTACTCCTCCCTCAACCCCTCGTCCGCCAACCCTTGCTCCTCCCCCCGACCTCTTCTCCTCCTCCCTCTTGCTCATCAACCTCCTCCCCCCCTCCCCACCCCATCCATAGACCTCCTCCTCACTAGCCTCCTCCCCCCTTCTACTCCTCTCTTGACCCACCCTCTACCTCACTCTCGCTGATCGGCCTCCCCCCCCCAATAGACCTCCTCCCCTCTCCTCCTACTGCTCTACCAACCCTTTCTCCTCCCTTTTGCCCATTAGAATCCTCCCCTACCCTCCACCCACAAACCTTCTCTCTTTCTCTCCTTTTTTCTTTTTTTAAAGGTATAGATGTAATTAGGAAAGATTTCAAGAACATGGATGTAAATATCCTTTTAAGTATGGCTTATAGTTACATCTCAACCATGGTTGGTGCATTATCGTTAAATACTAACAAAAAGGTATATGTTATAAACGGCATAAGTTTGTAGGGGTATAGAAGTAAATGTGAAATTTATGAGGATATAGATGTAATTAAGAATGACTTCAGGGGCATAGATAAAAATATCCAAAAAATAATTGATAAATTGAGAAATTTGTGTTCGATGAATTAATTTTTAGCCAAGTAACCAATATAATGGATCAAAATGGCACCTTCAAATATAAAATTGAAGGATCAATCAATTTGTTAAGGCTATCACCTTAGGCTACCAAGGCAGCCAAGAAAGGTAGTGATCGTCTTAGAGCTTTTCCAGGCAAAGGGCTTCATCCATGCCATCACCTAGTCACCTTCGTCACTTAAGTTGCCTTCTGTCCCATTGCCTTACTTTCAATTCACTATAGGAATGAGACCTTTCTTTAGTCTATATATATATATATATATATATATATATATATATATATATAGTTGTACATACATACATTAAACTATCCTATGAGGACTAACAAAATAATGGACCAAATGTGATAAAAAAATGATTCATTGGATGAAGATCACACGAACATAATTAATACTAGGTGGTTTTGTAAATGACTAACAAAAATGCCGATTACCAAAAAAAAAATCCAATGCACGTCATTTAAATGAGTAAACTTCCATAAAAAGAGACCAAAATCAAAGCTATTCAAAACACTACATTTTATAAAAAGTTGCGACGTTCATGGTAACAAAATAATGGAGAAAAATTGTAACAACAAAAAACAACAGATGCAAAATATAATACAATTGTAATGGATAAACATAAGGGTTGTCAAAAATGTCAACATATTTTGTAATGAAACATGAGTCAAGTTCTAACTAGTAAAATAGATCAAACACTTCTATTAAAGAAACAAAAGGGTTGTGTTACAAAAACAATGAATATTAAAAATTTAATAATTTAAATTGTCATACAATCATATATAAATTGTAATACAAGAAAAAGTCAACATGTATAAATATTACAGAATGTATTACAATTATATTTCACACAAGAAACTGAAGAGTTGGTAATATCATCATTCATTCTTGTAATATTAACAAATTGTAATACAAAAAGTTAAGGGTGGGTTGTAATGGAGAGATATTGTAATACAAAATGATCGCATATTACAATGGAGAGATATTGTAATATAAAATCGAAGGAGTGCTCAATTGAATGGTGAGGAATATTCCATAAACGTAATAACCATAAATAACACAATTTATTTGATTGAAGCATTACCAAATATAATAGGTGGTTTCAAATATAATAGGTGGTTTTGAGCACAAAGCTCAAAACCACTACATATAATGGCAGTGGTCTCATCAATCGAAAATAGGATCCGACAACCAAGAAGATGGACTTTTTTGGGTACTTATGAGCACAGTATTCAATAGATACTTCTCAGTGTTTTGAATGCCCATGGCATGTCATCAAAACGACCTTTTTCAAATGTGAGGCCATATCAGCATACAAGTAATGTCGAAATGCAAGAGTGTTATCGATATTTTGCCAAATATCAAAATAATATGTTGATAATATCGGCGAAATGGATGATACTAGGGATGATTCTTAGGCTATTATCATATTTTAAGGTTGACATAGACAACTCAATAATCCATTTCTATCCATTACTATTGTTGCATGCTCATTGGAATGATAAGAACTCTTGCAAGTGTTTTATCAATCTATTGTTAGATCTTTAAAATAATTTAATTTCTCCAGAGTTAAATAGTATTTGTTTCTTCTTCTCTCAGCTAGATTTAAGCTATAATCATTAGATTTAGATCCCGTTGTAGTGTTTTAACGATTACATTTGCAAATCCATGAATTTATGGTAGATTAACTACTTCTAAGATTGTTTGATCTATATATTTTATCAAGTTAGATTTTTAGATCATAGGATTCGATGTTTAAATATTTTTTTTGATAGGGTTAATGTTTAAGTATATCAAAATTTTCCAGCATAATTATATGAATTCAATACAATAATAATCATTCCAATAACAGTAATCAAGATATCGCTGACATGCCAGCAAAATGAGGATTTTGGGTAGAGGACCATATCGACACAGAAGGGGTATCAAAATACAGGGATGTCAACGGCATGTTGACAATTTCGACTATATTGACTATTTTGATGATATATCGGTCGGCATGACTATTTCAAGGCATGCTACTGCCTACTGGCTGCTACTCTGCTCCTGCATGTAGGTGTAGCTACTACTTGCTGCTGTGGTGGTAGGAGCAGCAAGTTCGATTACTTCGATGGTGGTGGCACTATGGTTCACATCTCTCAGGGAAGAGGGAAAAGTGGTCAGTCTCTATTGGGTTACACAAAAGAGAAGGAAGAAGGTTCAAGGTAGAGAGTCTGTTGGTGGAGTAAGGGGGTGGGTTACAGTGGGGAAAGAGGTGAGGCGAGGAGAGGGAAAAAGATGAAGAGATGGCATTTTTGTAAACATGCATGGGCATGCCTTCAACATGCCCTCGACATACCTTCAAAATGGACTATTTTCAGGGCATCGAAATAGTCGAAATTAATCATCAAAATTCAGGTGTTTCCACAGCATACTCTCGACATGCCTCCAAAATGCACACTTCACAAAACTTTGGAGACTGAAATCAATTAATATAAGAGATGTGTTTAAATTTTCATTTGAATCAGAGATCCTCAACCCCTTTATCAACCAGGGCCAATGTTTCGCACTATTTTGACCGTCGAAAATTATACGTTGTTAATGGAGTGAATAGAATTATCCGGTTGAGCTTAAACTTCATACGATTCTTAGTTATATTAAATTTCATGACGAAATATGATCCATAGATGAAGTTAAAAGCATCAGGGGTAGCCAATTGGCTCTCCCTCAAGGTAGCCACATTTTACCCATATTTGAAAGAGGTTTTAACATATATGCCCCTACTAAATTTGGCCAAAATGTATATACCCCCACCATTTTCATATATACATATATATCCTTTGCAATGATGTATATGTAGTCGTAAAATTCATGCCCTTAAGAAAAATTTAGAGTAAAAAGTAGAGAATTTTCTCTTAACCCACTACTTTTCGTTTATTATTTGCTACCTAGGGCTTTGGGGGGGTGGCGTGGTGGTGGTGGGTAGATGAGGAGATATGGAGGGTGGTGGTGGTGGGTTGAGGAGAATGAGGGTGGTGGTGGTGGTGGGTCAGAGAAGGAGGTGGGTGGAGGAGGAGAATGAGGATGGTGGAGGAGGAGAACCAGGGTAGTGATGGTGGGTGGAGGATGAGGAGGGTGGTGGTGGTGATGGGTGTAGGAGAAGGAGGTAGGCAGAGGAGGAAAACGAGGGTGATGATGGTGGGCGGAGGAGAAAGTGGTGGTGCATCAGGGCAAAGGAGAGTAGGAGGAAGGTGCAGGGGGTATGGTGGCGGTGGGTTGTGGATCGCAAGAGGAGGTAGGCAAAGGTGGAGGAGGGCGGTGGCGATGATGGTGGTACACTGGAGAAGCAGGTGGTGGTGCATCAGGGTAGAGGAGAGGAAGGAGGTGCAGAGGTTTGAGGTGGTGGGTTGCAAGAGGAGAGGTACATGAAGGAGAGGAGGGAGAGGGGTCGTTGGTATAAAGAAATAAAATATATGATGTAGATATAAAAATTACTTTATTTTTTTGTCTTCAAAGTTCATAAGGGCTTTCGAACAAGTGAATATTTCTTGGGGTACATATGTATATATGAAAATAATTGCTAAATTTAACAAAGGCATATATATATATGTATATATATATATATGTTATTAATAACTTTAAAATACTCTTTAAGTTTGCTTTCTACTTGATATGTATCACTAACTTAGACTAGTTATGACACATAAGCTATACATATACATTATTGTAGTAATAATTATGATATATATTGTTAGTTTAACAATATATGTTATATATATTTATTATTATTTGTAAGCATACAATGATATATAACAATATATGTATAAGTTATCACATTAAATCTATTTTGTACTGCACATATAGTATATATTATATATATGGTCATTGTCTTGTTATGGTAGATCATATAATATATATTTTGGTTATTTATTTTGTTCTCTAATTATACACATAATATATGTGTGCACACATTGTAGGATAATTTATATATAGTGTAAAATGTGGCAACCCTCGACGCTTTTAACTTCGTCTACAGATCAAATATCACCATGAAACTTTGGAGATTGAAATCAACTAATTCAAGAAAGATGTGTTTCAAATTTCATTTGAAACAAAGATCCTTAATCCCTTCATCTAACGATGTCAATTTTTAGCACTATTTTAGTAGTTGAAAATTTGACATTATTGATGGAGGAGATGGGATTTTCTGATGTAGTTGAAACTCTATACATTTCTTAGTTATATTAGAATAGCGATATCCGCAAAATTTCATAGAAATATGTGATCCATACATAAAATTAAAAGCATCAAGAGTATTTACATTTTACGCATATATTTATAAGGGAACGTGTCTTATATATATATATATATATATATATATATATATATATATATATATATATATATATATATATATATATATAGAGAGAGAGAGAGAGAGAGAGAGAGAGAGAGAGAGAGAGAGAGAGAAGGGAGTGTGAAGCTTACCTACACATAATTTAGGTGAAGCTTATCTAATATCATCTGCTAAAAGTATTATTTTGAAGTGAAAACTTGGGGATTGAGATTACTCTATATAAATATATTATGTACAAAATTTCAAGTCAATCCAACACTCGTATACCTTACATAGAAGGGGATTCAATTTCAATGACCTAAGTACTACAAAATTTGACCATACTTGATAGAGGTGCTAGGGTCATCCAATTTTAATGAAATTTTGTCTACTTTATGTTTTTACTAAATGATTTCAATCCCTAAATTTTCATTTTAAAACATTGATTTTCTATAGAAATATACCTAAACTTATGTGCAGATGAGTTGCATGCTCCTTGCCCTTATATATATATATATATTACTCAAATATGATAGAATCATTATTTTTTCTCAATAAAATAGTGTCCTAGTATGTTTCTTCTGAAAGTCAACACTATCATATGAGTTAATTAGCCATATTCAATATTTAAAACAATAAAAAGACTTGTCGCCTCACTTCAATCAGGCGATTGCCTTTTTGTCACGTCTCACCATAGGTGATTAAGAAGCTTGTCACCTTGCAATCGCGTAACACCTTGACAACTTTGGGAACAATTCATTACCAAATGATTAATAAACTGAATTCAGATATTTGAATCCTTAATGAATTGAATATGAATTCAGACTTTTAAATTCAAAATGAACTCAATTTGATTCAGATTTGAATTTTCTTGTCAAATCAAATACAAATTGAGCTAGGTTTGGTGAGAATAGAGATTCAAATCAATTAGTGCCTCCAACTCCAAGAAACATTGTTCCAGTCTCCAGATTGAACATCCACCCACTCTTGTTGAGTGTCAAGTTGCAAATCCAAGGTTAAGGATTAATGTTCGGAGAGAGAGATTCCATCACCAACATTAATGAAGACCGTTGGCCAGAATCCAGATAAATCTAAAGACATAAAAAAGGAGTTTCAGACAGTCCCTATTGAAGCAGGAAACTCCCCACGCAAGATTACACAAGCATGCTTTCCTGCCATGGCACCCAAACCCATCAATATAACCAGACCTAAATCCATATCCCAATCCTTAAGCCTCAGGTCCAAATTGATGTCCATTAAGACACAAGCCACAAGCCCAATGGTGAAGCCCATCTCCACCGTAACACCAAACCCAACAACCAACATTCCCCAAGCTAACATCAAATGTAACTCATCCTGTGATACACCTGAACTCTGTGTCAAGAATCCATGAACTCTTACACAACCTTATTCTCTGTCACACTATGGTCCATGCCTCACCCCTGCAGCAAAATCCCTTTAACATACCTTACAAACTTAACTATCTCCACCAAATGTAACCAAACATCTAGAAACCCAACTGACAGCTCTAAGCCACTAAACAACCCTCCCATACATTAAAAGAAGGGAATTTTGGAAGAATATAACATACTCGGTTGTGGGATTGGATAACTTATTGGCAATAGGGGATTTCAATGGCATACTCAAACAAAGTGGGTTGCGGAGATCCTGGAGAGTAGAAATTTTGTTATTTAAGAATATTTACAGTGACATGTATCTTGGGTAGGCTGAACCAACTTTCATCTGGTATAACCAACGGAGCACAGAGGACTAATTAGGGAAACATTGGACAAAGGACCACAACTTGAGCTTGGCACAAAGCCTTCCTCAAGGTGATAATGCTTTGCTTACCTACCTAAGTAGTGATCACTCACCAATCCTGGTCAGGTTGGATAGCCAAAGTGTAAACAAAAAGGAGGACATGGCTATTTGAAGCTTGGTGGCTCGAAGGAGAAAATAAGATTTAGAAAACCTGCAAGGAGAAAATCAAAGAACTTTGGGAAGAGACAAACAAATTCAGATTTAGAAAGCAAATTCACTGGAAGGAGAGGAAAAATCACGGTAGAAGAGAAACTAGCAGAGATACAAAGGCACAATCACTGAACAGAATTTGAAGAGGGAGAATTAAGGATGGAGTGCACCAAGCTACTAAAAGAGGAAGAAACATGTTGGCAACAACAGTCAAGGAACAACTGCCTCCATGGGGGGTGGCATGGTTTTACCACTCGTATCCCATGAATTGGAAGAATAAAAACAGTATCTCTTAACTGCATGTGGAAATGAAGAATAGTCAGGGGATATTGGTAAAATCTGCCAATGCTTTATTACCTTCTTTGAAAATCTTTATAATCGCTCAACCTAGATCATACACCCATTGCATTTGATGATTACTGTTAAAGGGGCAGAAATGGAGTTGTAATACATACAAGATGAGAAACCCTCTTTAGAATTGGACCAAACAAAAGTCCGCATCCAGATTGATTCCCATCCATTTTTTACCAAAGCAACTGAGAGGTTCTCAAGAATGGCATCATCTCTTTAGTTCATGCTGCTCTCCGAGAAACTGCCCCAAGGTGTTAACTGTTAACCATACTCTTGTTGCCCTAACCCCAAAGAAAGTAGATGCAGTGGAACACAAAGAATATACATTGATCAGTCTGAATAATACAAACTACCACTTGATTGCCAAACTGATTCAAGCAAGGCTGAAGCCCATTCTTAGCAGAGTGAACTGATAACCCAAAGTCAAGTGGCTTCTTGAGAGGGAGACTGATATCTAACTATTGCCCAGGAGTGTATTCACTCAATGTGCACAATGAGAAAAAATACAAACTTTACGGTCTTAGAGCTGGATTAGAGAAAGCCTCTGACAGGATAGAATGGTGATTCATCTTTAATCTTTTAAGTCATCTTCATATCCCCTTCACCTTCATTTCTGTAATTAATTCATCAGCCAGTGCTTTCAACGTGTCCGTCCTGATCAATGGAGTGCTCTTCAAAACAATTGCACCAAAAATGAGGAATCAGACAAGGATATCCCCTTCCCCCTTTCTCTTTCACCTTTGCTCTGAATTTCTAGCTGGGTTGTTGCCAAAATCACCAAATGCTGGAGATATTCATGGGTATGAGTTGCACCAGCCATTCCCTGTCTCATGTTTGCTGAGGTTTTTGAGGAATCTTGAGGCCTGCAAGATCATCAGACTGCTCATCACTACTGCTCTCTCAAGGCAAATACTCAATCTTCACGCATGCAGAGCCGTTTTAGGCAAGACAAGAGATTCTAAAATCAAGAGAGCAATAGAGCTTATATGGATCAATCAAGAGTTCAAGGATGAAATCCACCACCCAATTGCAGACGGTAGGATTCAGAGCTTGGTGCAGGTCCCTCTCTCAAACAGGAAGAACAATACTAATGTCTTCATCCTTGGTCTCCATTCCTACTCACCTCATGTCAACAACCCTCCTTCTCAACCATACTTGTACTATGATAGATAAAATCCTTCACAATACATCTGCGCACGCACGCACACAGACACACATACACACGTAAATACAGCTTTGTTGCTAGAATAAATGTGGAGATTGATCTTGAACCCAGATGACATGATGCCTGACCTCATTAAAGCCAAATACTATAAAGGCAAAGACCTTCGGGATATCAACAGAAGAGACAACGCCACTGTGTTGTAGAGAAACTTCCTATAATTGCAACAAGTAGTCAAAGAAAAATACAATGGTGATTTGGAACAGAAATCACACCAAAAGCTACGAGGGCAGGTGGTTTAAGGGGAACTCTGCATCTTCAATTCCCATATTGAGCTGCTGATCTAACTCAAAAGAATAAGGTTTGGAAAGAGCAGCTGGTCTCAAAATCCTTTACAAAGTCTGGGAAGGAGGAAACCAAGGAGACCTGTATGCACAAATGGACCTTTCACCCTCAAATCCACTTGCAAGCATCTCACAAAGAAGGCTGCAAATTCCAGTGCTACTCTGGCCATCCATAACAAGCATATTTGGAAGATAAAGCAACTTCTGCCCAGGGTAGACATCACGAGGTTATGATGGGCTATGCTCTTTGCAAGCACTATGGTGTGGTATTGACATCAAAATCAACTCCATTAGAGGACCTATATTGTAATCCTTCTCTGTACTCATGAACACCTCCAGGTTGCGCCAACATCCCCCCCCTGAACTTATGGTATGAAAGCTTGGTGGACCAATTATGATCACAAGCTTTAGGGATAATCTTTTAGATGCAACTTGGGATCTATCTTCAATCACTTCTTCCATTATAGTGATCTGGATATAAACTAATCACTGAAGGATGAGGAGGAGAATAACAGACATGTTAACAATACAATGCCCCTGATATGGAAGGAAATAGTCCAGGTGGATTGTTCCTTCCTCCCCTCTTATGTTTGTTGGGCAAATGTGGGACTCCTACTAGATGGTACAATTTTTTAATTCTCTGCTTTTCTCCTCAATCCTCATTCTCCTGAAGAAACTGGGTGCCATGCAATCTGGTGGGCTTAAGAATTGCAAGGATTCTTGACTGGAGGATCAGTGATTATAGGAGTTAACTGGAGGATCAGGAGTCTTGTTGAATATTGCCAAGAGCACCTGGCAAAGTCAGATAAAGGCTCTGCTAAATGCTACGCAAAAAATGTTCACTTCGCTCATTTATTTATTCTACTAAATAAAAAGTTGAGATTAGGTGGATTCTACCTGATGTTCCACCCCCAACAATATAACCCCATCTTTAAAGAGTTTGCTTCTTTTTTTTTTTGAGGAATTTGCATGTGTTCTGTTCTTGTGATACTAAATTATCAATATCATTTTTTGAAAAATGTCTTCACAATAATAGGATCACATTTTCATTTTTTATGTTAAAATCATACTTCATTCAGGTAGGTCCCTGTAGGAGTCATTTATTACGGCAGAAGGGATGATGGCAGCCTAGCATAGAAGAGCAACTAAGAGCTTCTTGTGGAACGTTGATTTTTCCAAAGCGTATAATTCCATTTCATGGTCCTATCTCTAACATGCACTTAGGAGGAGATTCCTTAATGAGTGGCTGGCTTGGATAGAAAGGTGCATCGCCACAGCATCCTACTCAATATTGTCCAATGGCAAACCAGTAGTGGGTGGATGCAACCACAAAGGGAGTTCATCAAGGTTGCCCCTTGGCTACAGTTCTCTTTATCATCATTGCAGATAATCTAGCCTCGATGGCTTTTAAGGCTTGTGCCAATGGGCTCATCTAGGATACTCCATGGTGGGTGATGGCACCTTGGTGACTCCAATCTTGCAATAATACTTCGTTCTTCATGCAGGGAGGGGGGCTCCAAGGAAGCAGAAAACCTAGGGTCAGCGATCTGCATTTTCAAGGAGATCTCGGGTTTGTATGTTAATAATAATAAATCTTTCTTTATGCCTTTCAATATGACTGATGCTGAGATTGCTCTCTATTCCTCTTTCCTTCATACACAACCTGACAGTCACCAATTAGTTTAGTTTGGGTTGTTACCGAAGGGGAAGCAATCAACTATTGGTGACAGACTCCCTCTTGTTGACAGACTTGAGAAGAGGTTAGCATGGTGCAAGGGAAGTGTTCTTTCTAGCAGGGTCACCTGGTGCTCCTCAATTCCTCATCAAGCCACTAAAGAAGATTATCTTGAAGATTGATGCCACTAGGCAAAGATTTTTCTGCAAGAGCACAAGCCATAAAGGAAATTCATGCAGTTGATGAAATGGGAGGACATTTGTAGACCTGTGGAATAAGGTGGCATGGGAGTCCTACATCTCACCAACTTTGGCGACATTTTGTTGGCTAAGTAGGTGGTAAAAATGATGTTGCATGAGGATACGATGTGGCATCAGGTACTACAAGATTCATATGGCCCCTCCCTGAACTTGGAGGAACGGAGGACGATTCCATGCAGGGCATCTACAATCTAGAGGAGTCTTTGCACTGTTATGGGCCGCATTACGCACTTTTTTGAGCCAGTGCTAGGTGATGGGAGGACTTTCAAGTTTTAGAAGGACAACTAAACGGGGTTGGGAAGTCTGGAATTCTAACTCCCTCGGCTATATTCTCTGGCCATGGACAAAAATTAGCTATTGTTGAAGACCTAGGATGGTCCCATGAAGAGGGGTGTCGATTCTTGGCTGCCACACTTCGAGGGTTCACTCTCTGATGCAAGGCTTGCTGATCTTCAAGACTCATTGGCTTCATTGGAAGCATTTTGGCCAATAGAAGGGAGACAAGACCAAATGGCTTGGGCAAATGGAAATTTTTCCACCAAGAGAGCTTATAGGTTGTTGAGGGGTATGGTGAATGGGAGTGGCCCATCCTTGAGTGTTGATTACACAGTCATCAGGATAATGACGGTGCCATTGAAGGTAAAAGTTTTTCCCATGGCTAGCTAGGAGAAGGAGGTTAACTACTAACTACTAAGGCAATGATGTGGCTATGGCTCCCAATGAAAATGCATTCTGCCCCCTATATGGGGAGGATGAGGAGGATGCACCATATCTTCTGTTGCAGTGTGGTTTCACAAAGACCTCTTGCAGAATAGCAGCTTGCTGGTGTTGGAGAGCAACAATGTTCTTGATTTCTAAGATTCCCCCTGCAGTGGGCCCATAGCGGATACAATGGTTTGGTTAAGGTTGCAGGCTTGCAGCAGCCTTGTGGTCATTGTAGCTACAAAGGAATAAAAAAGTTTTCAAGTGGGAAAGAGTATGGTTGGAAAACGCTGCAAGGTAAGCATCTTCTTTTTCAATTTTTTAGACCCAACGCTTGTAATTCTCTTCCGCTCTTGCAGATTTCAATAATATAGAGGATGGCCATCCACCTCCAATAGCCATCCTTCCTCCTTTAAAAAAAAATTACTGAGAACACATCGAGGTACAGGAGTATGCGGCTGCACATGACTATAAGGACTCAACTCACCGCATGTGGCCACAGATGCCTTTAATTAATGAGTACTACTGACCAAGAAGACAGCTTACTCAAATAAGTAGTCTGCGAAGTACCAAGTGAATTGACTGGATTCCATAATAGGATCCAGTAAATATTGATGAAAATGCTAGTAGGATTGCATGGTTGGATATTTAACAATTATATATTTCTGAAAACGTTTAACATTCATAACATTAACATTTTGAAAAATAAAAGGGTGGTTGTCTGGATGATAACCATCAAAATTCATTGATAAAAATAAAGAGTTACACCATTCGAAACTATAAAGTAGACTCCCAAAACACCACCTGGGAAGACATTGAGGCCACAATATTCTCTACATAAAGTGTTTCTCCCCTAAAAACGACCCCATTCCTTCCCAACCGCACTCCCCACAGAATTGCCAACACCTTTGCCTTCTTTTTTGTCCTGAAGGTGCCACCACTTCCCTGGTTGTTACCTCTTATAAGCGATGACCAGAACATCTCCAAGTTGCCATGCTCAATCCAGCCAATCCCTATCCTCCTCCAAACCTGCTCCACAAAAGTACATCCAAAGAATAGGTGTTGCATATCATCATCAACGTCCAAACAGAACGGGCACCTAATGTTGTCTAACGTCACCCACCTTACCCTCCACACCATAATGAGCACTCTTCCCCTTCTTAATAGCCACGCAAAGATCTTGATCGTCAACGGGTAAACCACCGGCCAAAGCAATCTACAATCCCGCTGGAGATCCACATCTATTACCTGAGAGATTCCAAGCAACCTGTAGAATGCCTTTTTCACCGTAAGGGCCCTATCATCCCAGTAGCAAGCATCTCTCCCTCCTTCAAGCTCCCACCCTTCCAACTCCTACAAAAGATGCAAAAAGTCCGTGAACCTCTACTCCAATAACGCCACTCAGAAGGTGAAGCACTAGGTCCCGATAGTTGCCTCCTTATTTGTGGCCCTAGTAAAAAGATGGAGGTATCTACCGCAAAGCGCCCCTTCCCCCTGCCAATCATCTAGCCATAATCTCAAGGTGTCCCCCTCGCCTACAAACGGTGAGAAGAATCCTCACACCTTCTGTGCCACTAACGCCAGGCCTTTAACACCCATGGATAAGTTTATGCTATGCATATCTTTTGTGTGTGCACATGCATGCATGTGCGCAAATGTGTGCATGTACATAGGCACACATGCATGCATACTATTGGAGAAAAATGAAGAGTCTTATTGAAAACAGAAACCTGACCTCTCTTATATAGAGAGTAGAGGTAGAAAAATTACATAAGAAATCCCACTAAAAATATAAACTTAAATAGTACTCTTAAACCTAAGACAAATAGACTCTAACATAATTTAAATGGGCTCAAGGACTCTAATAACACTTTAATACTCTAACACTCTCCCTCAAGTTGGCGCATAGATGATAATTGAGGCCAACTTGTTACAAAGAACAAAAAAAAACTCCCCCTCGTGTAAAACATCTTCTGGCTAGAGGATTAAGCAGGCAGTAGGAGATGATGCTAAGCAAAAACAATAGTAGTGCAGGAGACAATCCCAAACAGCAATAGAAAGTAGGTAAAGATAAGAGACAATCCCACGCAGTAGCAATAGTAGTGGGCAAAAGTGAGACGATTTCAAGTAGTTCAAGAGGCAATCCCAAGCAAGACTAGTAGTAGTAGACAACAAGCGGTAGTAGGGATGACAGCCTTGTTTAAATCCCCCACCAATCACCAAGGTTGTCGAAATTTTCAGCAAGAGGAACAGATGCTCTAGAAGAACTCGTGCAAGTAGAGGCAAAATTAGCCACAAAGCTAATGGCAACAACAACAGTGGAGGAAGATAGCTCACTCCTTAATAGAGTCTGCAAACAATCTAACTCCTCAACAGTTAACTACATAGGAGACTGCTTTGTCGTAGTTTCAAGAATAGGAGTCTCATCAATAATCATCTAATTAACCCAGGTAGGCTTCCTAAACTTCTCCTAACACTTCTCAGAAGGGTGGTTCATCCTTTTTGCAGTGAGTGTAGGGAGTAGATACAACAGCCTCGTCCACGACTGCCAACCTCTCCCTTCAAAGGCAACAAAGGTAGCGAAGTCAAGAATAGCAAGTGGTGCATCAGCATCAATCTTCTGGAGTCGGCTGTAGACAATCTCTAGATCGAGCACCAACTTTGAAGATAGGATCTAGTCTCTAGCCGATTAGTACCACAGTACAAGACCATCTAGGAAGCGATAAGTCTGCCAATCTGCTCATTCTATAACCTGCTTCTCACAAAAAATAGGCTATAAGATGGCAACTTCCTCAAACAAGCCTTCTAAGGTCTAGAAATACTCAACCAAGGACATATCACCTTGGTTAGTATTCCAGATGTGTCTATAGATATCAACACAGTAAGAATTACGTCTGAAGGAGTATCTCTTCTCCAGAGTCTCCTAGATCTTCTCGGTTGTTTTCTTGTACAACATATTCATAGCAATCTTCAAATCAATGTTGTTCATCGGCCAATTTATGACAAAGTAGTTGTCCTTCTCCCACTTGTATTTCATGGCATCATTCGAAGCTAGAGCTTTGTCAATCAGCATGTGCAATTAATCTTGTCACCCAACGAATATGTGAAACACCTGTGACCATACCACGTAGTTTGGGAATCCAATCAACTTGATCGTCGTCCCTTGAACCAGAGCGAAAGCCAAGATCTTGGCCTCAGAAATCACAGTAGTGGGACTTGAATCTGCCACAGCAAAGCAGGGAGGACAATCTCGGGCACAAGAACATACACAAAGCATGTAGAGGATAGAAAACCAAACTTAGATTATATGTAGCGCACTACATGAGCGCTACATGCAAAACAAAGTCTATAGAGGGGCTAAATGCAAACTACAAACCTCAATGTTAGCCTATGCCTATCTTAGCATTGCTCACTAGGCGGCAATAGGGTAGGTCAGTGTGCTCTCCCAAGACAAAATCTCGCTAGCTAAAGGCCTTAAGCAGTGGCGTTGGGTTGCAATAGCGGCAAAAGAAGATAAGAGGCAGCAACAGCCTCAAGGAGGGTTGTTAAACCACTATAGTGGCATCATCAAACTCAGGAGGGTCGCTAGACCCTTGTAATAGTGTTGAAGGGACCTCTAGCAATGATGGGAAGCATTGCCTATGATCCACAGTAGCAACTGTGGTTCGCTAACATCGCCAGATACGTCGACGGTGAAGAACCAACCCTAAGGGATTGTGCGACGATGATAGGGAGTGCCTCCTTGGGCAACAACTACTATTCTTCCCCTTTAAACCCTAGATTTAGGGGTTTTTTTTTGGTTTTGACTTCTTGTTGAAGAAAGAAAGGAGGTCAAGGGGGTACATAATACCGACCTAAGACCGTTGCTCTGATACCACATTATAGAAATAAAGAGTCTTATTGAAAATAGAACCTGACCTCTCTTATATAGAGAGCAAGGGTAGAAATATTACATAAGGAAACCCACTAGAAATATATTTGAATAAGACTCTCAAATCTAATATAAATAGACTCTAACAAAATTTAAATGGACTCAAGGATTCTAATAACCCTTTAATACTCTAACACACGCATATTTTGAATTTGTTATATATGTTAACTCTATAAGGTTAAGCTGATGTCAAGTTAATATTATCTTTCAAAAGAATATCAAGCTTTTTTTTTAACATAAAAGAATATCAAGCTAGTATGGATGTTTAGGTATGCATGTTATGTTTTTCCTTTAATGGGAGCTTTTCCTTAAATCAACTATGAAAATAACTCTTTACTATAATTTTCATTGCTATACTCCCAAATGTGATGTCTATTGTTAATAAATATTAGAATAAGAGTAATTTACTGATAGGCTCCCAAACTATTAGGTTTCATTTGGTAGAGGTTTAAAGCTTAAAACTGGATAAAGTTTAGTAAGTCTTAAGGTTTGGGAATGGTAGGATAAGTGATGGGTTAGTAGGGTGTAGATGTGATGGTTGAGTTGATAAGTTAATATTGAACTTTGTTTTTATTTGTATTGGGAGTGGATTAGTAGGATAAATGTGATAGGTGAGAGGGTGTTAATGGAGGTAGATGTGATGAGTGGGAGTGGATTAATAGAGGTAAATGTGATGGGTGGAAGTAGGTTAATAGAGGTGGATGTGTTACATGGTGGTAGATGTGATGGTTGAGGAATAATACCTCTTTACTATGCATGTACTGTAGCATTTAAGAAGTTTGCATGAGTTAAAACCCCACTTTATGCTGCCACCAAATGGGGCCTTAGGTTCTAATCAAATAATATCCTTAAGAATTCTTTGTAACATGTCAATACACAACCTTAAACAAGTGTAACAACTAAGACTCGACACTAACAAAAATGGTAAATTTCTACGTTAAATAACCAAGCTACCCTCATCTATCTAATGTAGATCCTTTTTACTTTGTCTATCACTTGATCCGATCCTTGGCATGAAGCATATAAAGTGTAGGCAGTGAAGTTGGGTTTTGTGATTTGTGTGGTGCTAGGGAAGGAAGAAATACGGAGTGGACCCACTTGTCCCTAAGCAAGAGGACTTGCAACCAACCTTGTGAAGGACCAGCTGCAGAATCTTTTCTACTGCATCACCAGTCCAGCTCCCTGGCATAAGTTCTCAAGTTAATTCACTTTGCCTTCCTGCAAGTCCTTTCTTTTCTACTATTGTGTTACCGGTTTTACAATATTTAGGAGCCATATACAATAAGTGGTAATTTTGTTTAATTTTGGTGTCAACGTGGGCTTTTTGACAGTTACTTTATACAGATAATGATAATTTATTCCTGCCCTCTTTGTTCTTTTGCATGTGACAAGGTTATAAAAATTTTGTTGCTCTAATGTCTGACTCATCACCTAGGCAATAGAGACGTTGAGGAGAAGTATGATCTCCCTTTTTGAGGAAATTGCATATTAAACAATGCTTTGTTCCAATTAAGTATTTTGATTTAGAGAGTATAAACCAAAGTGTATTTTAACATTTTGTGGATGTTTGATTGCATGAAGTTCATCTATTTTTTAATGATATGAACAAATATAGGATCTTAATTTGTGTACCACTACACTCTTCGCTAAGCATGACTATTTTAAAGAAGTTTACACATTCACCGACTATGCTTTGCATGGTTCATGCCAAGGATGGGACTTGGTGATATATGTGGCAAAACCAAAAGGATCTAAATTAGATAGATAAGGTAGCTTGGACATTTAACATAAAAATTGATCGCTTTTATTAAGGGTGAGTCTAATTTGTTACACTTGTTTAAGTACCAATCTGTTACAAAAAATTTTTAAAGATCATATTTGGCCAAAACCTAATAGTTTGGGACCATGAGTAAATTACCCTTAGAATAATCTACAAGTAGGGCACCAACGTATAGTCCATTGCTCAAAACAGATCCTGATCTTTAAAAATGCATATAACTCAACTTTTGGCAATTGTAAGAAGCAACCTCTTTGTATTAGTGCCATAAATGAAAACCCTTATGTGGTCCTTAAGTTTTGACCATTATGCCACAGCTACCCTTGATTATCCCTTCTCTTCAATCTCATATCTTAGCATCCAACCTCCAACTGATTGCAAAACCCACTGCAGCTGGCACTGATTGATGAAAACTGACAGATGGTTTGATTGAAGTAGTGCGAAGCAACATGGAGTGAAACAAAGCACAGAATGACATCAAGTCGCACGGTTCTAACCATAAAGAAAATCCACCCACATCTCACAAAATCTTTATTTAAAGCTTGGGGAGATAGAGTTAGCCTTTCACAAGGGAAAATTTGTCAAAAAAACAAAAAGAAGACGTGTTGTTAGCTGGAACCCCTGACGCCAGATGATCAAGACCAAAATGTGGAAACGAAAACTTATGGGACTCTCTTTAAGAATAGGTCTACAGCTTTGGGCCCATTTTGTGCACTACTATATACACTATTATAGGAAACTTACATGCCAACTTTATGAACCTTGATTTCTTAGTTACTGCGATACACATAAGAAATAGTTCAAGTCAACCAAAACATGTCTTTTCCCTCCAATATATACATGTACAAGAAAAGTATTTCATCAAAAATTATATAAATGAGAGATGGATTTGAGTCATACTCTTCAATTATAATGTTCTCAAAGAGTAGCCTGATCATATCAAGTCCACGCTTGACCCTCAGAAGATTCCTTGTATGGCTTCCAGGTTTTTTCACAGAATTTTGTTGAATATCTTGCTCAAGCATAGAATTCAATGAGGTAATATGCTTTGATGCTTGAATCAGATCCTCAACCTGTAATAAAATAGTAAAGGGATGATGATTACTCTAACACAGAAAAATGGGAAAATACACAAACAAGTGAGCATAGACAAGCATGTTAGATATTAATCCAACGTATGGACTAATATATGCATTATGTATATATATAATCAATCAACATATAAAGATTATGGATTGCCATTTTAATGTCCATTATTTAAAGTGATCAAATTAAGCTTTATTGAGAGTACAGACATAAAATGCAAAAAGATAATGTCATTTGGATTACACATTTACAGATACTATTATGTATATTATGTAATTTGTTCATTCTTCAATGGGCAGGATGACAAATCACTACAATAATTAAGAGGTTTTATTTTCTCTTTCTTCCCCATCGTGATTGAGAGTTTGGGCACTAGAGAGAACAGTGAAAGGAGAGAAGGCGACAAGGTGCTCTTCTTCTCCTGCAGGCTTTTCATCTCAACTAAAGGGGAGGATCATTTAGAAGACCCTATTACAGCCCTTGTTCGTTTGAGAATAAGATGAATACAAGTATCTCTTGATTTTATTCCATTTGTTATATTTGCAATCAGATTTTTATATATGTTATAGCTTCATGTTTTCTTTAAATAGATTCCTTGGAATCATGTTTAGGTTTTGCAAGAAACTAGGATAAATGTTTCATCTTCTCAGAAAATACAAAACACATCTCATAACTGCAGGTAGTACCAGTATCTCTTGATGGGTACCTGTACTCATCGTTACAAATTGTGAAATGTAATTTACATGCACTGGTACTCATTACTAGTGAACTACAAGTAAGGTACCAATACTCATTAGTCACAGATCAGATTTTAGGTTTTCTTGACTCATAATCTGTGACTCATGTATACCAGCACTCACCATGAGTATCCGTGCACATGAGATACAGGTCCTAGATTAGATGAGGCCAAGATCTGTAACCTACTAGTACCGGTACTTGGCTTTAGTACCGGTACTTGTTGCCTACAGACAAAGTAACCTGTACTCAACAAGTATCGATACTCATCATGAGTACCGATACTTGTTGAGATCAATTTGATCCTGGAGTGATACCTGTACTCGATGAGTACCGGTACTTATTACTAGTACTGGTACACAATGAGTATTGGACAAGTACTCATCTGAACTTAAGTTCTAAACTGGAACTTACGAATACCGATACTTGGCATTAATACTGGTACTTGATTGGATACAGAACTCATATCTGTAAGTCAAGGATACCGGTACTGGCCCATCAGTATCGGTACCCATTTAGTATTAAGTTCAGATGAGACAAGTTATTGTTTAGGTCCATCCTAAGTTAGAGGTAGGTTATTTATATTATGGAATTAAATCTGAACAAATGGTATCAGAGCTAACCTAATCTTTGCTTAGTTTAATTAAGTTTAGTCTGATTAATAAAGTATACCATTCTAAGGTAACTCAGCTGAAGCAGTATCTCGCCAAAGCGAGCTCTCCTGTGAATATGAATTTATCTATGAATAGTAAAAGGCTGAATGGGTATTAGTAGGTGAGTGTTCACTGACCCAAAGGAAAGTGCACACTCATTGTACTTTCACTCATTTGTATGGGAGTAGTGATGTATTGGTTGTTAGGTTTTCTGGGTAGTCCTTAAATCGGCCCAAAGGAAGGTTCATAACTGACTTAAATTTAAACTAACAACTGTTACTCACCATACTATGTCTTTAATTACAAGTCAACCCCTTGTCCAAAGATGAGACCCTTGATAGGGTGAGTTAAGATATGTGATGGGGTTTTATTTTAATTAATCAGACACCTTTATGCTTTATAAAAGCTAATTCTATGTTTATCTACATTCATTTTTCGAAAATATCTTCTGCCAACATAACTTCCATCTTAAACTCCATTCCTATGTTGAGTGGTTCCAACTTTAAATCCTGGAAGGAAAACTTACCGATAGTTTTAGGGGTAATGGACCTAGATCTAGCGATTAAGGAAGCCTCTCTTATCATTACAGACATTAGTACTCCCAATCAAAAGAGAGAAAAGGAAAGGTTGGAGAGATTTAATTGAATCTCTATGATGATCATGAAGAGGGTCATTCCTGAGGCTTTTAGGGGCACTATGTCCAGTGATATAGCCACTGCTAAAGAGTTTATAGTTGATATTGGAAAGAGATTCGCTAAGAATGAAAAGGCTAAAATTAGTGCACTCTTAATGAATCTCATTTCAATGAAGTATAAGGGGAATGGCAACATTAGATAGTGTATTATGGAGATGTCCCATATTACTTCTAAATTGAAAGCACTAAAGTTACATCTTTATGAAGATCTATTAGTGCATCTGGTCTTAATATCTCTCCCTCCTACCTTTAACTAGTTCAAGGTGAGCTATAAGTGTCAAAAAGAAACTTGGTCTCTGAATAAGCTCATCTCACACTGCATCCAAGAGGAGAAGAAAATGAAGCAAGATAGGGCAGAAAGTGCTAATGTTGTATCTTCCTCTAAAGAAAAATGCAAGGCTAAAAAGAGAAAACAGGAAGTTGTAGATACAACTCCAAGCAAGAAACAACAGGGGAAGACTGAAGAGTTCCAAATTGGGGTGTTTCTTTTGTGGAGCTGAAGGGCACCAAAAGAAGCACTGTACCAACTACCACACCTGGCATGCTAAGAAAGGTACGACTCATAGTTTGGTTTGTATAGAAATAAATTTGACTTCGGTTCCTATACACACTTAGTGGATGGATTCAAGTGCTACCACTCGTATAAGTGTGTCTATGTCAGGTTGCCTGAACTGCTGAAGGCCAAATGAAGTTGAGAAGTTCATTTACGTTGGTAATGGGAAACTGGTGGAGGTTCAAGCAATAGGGCAATTTAGCTTATTAATGAAAATTGGAATGTATTTGGAACTCGATAAGACTTTTATTATACCATCTTTTAGATGTAATTTAATATCTGTTTACGTGTTGAACAAGTGTGGTTTCACTTGTAGTTTTGGTAATGGAAAAGTAAGTTTGTCTCGTGATTCCAAATTTATTGCTACTAATTTTCTTTCAAGTTTAGATAATGTATATTGCCTAGACACTATTACTAATTTTAATGAATCTTCATTTCTGGATAGACGGGGAGTGAAAAGAAAGATAATGAATTCTCAGCTACACTATGGCACAAGAGATTATGTCACATCTTCAGAAGAAGAATAGAGAGACTTGTGTCAAATGAGATTTTGGACCCCTTAGGCTTTTCTGATTTTGATCAGTGTATAGAATGTATTAAAAGGGAAACAAACCAACAATAGGAAGTTTGAAGCTAATATGTCAAATGGTATCTTAGATGTGATTCATACGAACATCTGTGGACCATTTCTTACGCCTACATGGAATGATCAACAGTATTTTATCATATTCATAGATGATCACTCTAGATATGACTTCATCTACCCAATTCATGAAAAGGCGTAGTCACTAAATACGTTCAAAAACTATAAAGTCAAGGTTGAGAATCAACTCGACAGAAGGATTAAATCTATCAGATCTGAACGTGATGGTGAATACCACGGCAGGTATGGCAGATTAGGTGAATAACGTCCAGGATCGTTTGCTAGATTCCTAGAGGAATGCGGTATCGTTTTTTAGTACATCATGCCGAGTTCGCCCATTATGAATGGTGTTGCTGAGAGACGAAACAAGATGCTTAAGGACATGGTAAAGAGCATGATTGCTCATTCTACCTTACCAAATTCACTCTGGGGAGAGGCCTTAAAGACTGTAGCTTACATTCTGAATTGTCCCAACTAAGGCAACTAATAAGATCCCATATGAGCTATGGATTGAGCGGAAACCCAGTCTTAAGCATTTTCATGTGTAGGGATGTCCAGCTGAGGCAAGACCTTATAGGCCTAATGAAAAGAAACTGGATACAAGGATAGTTAGTTACTATTTTGTTGGGTATTCTGAAAGGTCAAGAATATATAAATTTTATGATTCCACAACTAAGGCCATATTTGAGTCTAGAAATGCCAAGTTCTTTGAGAGTGTTGAGTCTGCCCAAGATGACAGGGCTATGGACTTTGTCTTTGAAGAGGAAAACATAGTCATTTCTCCTAAAGTTACTTAGGTTGATGAGGAACATGCCTTTGACATATTGGTTGTTCAATTCTCAACACAGTTAATTAAGGTTATTAGGCTTAATTAATCTCATAAAGAAGAGACTTAAGTTAACTCGATTTATTAAATTATTGTCTTTACTTGTAATATAGGGTCAAGCTAACCTAATATTTTAGTTTTAATTCATTTAACTAGTTAAGTCCAGGTCGTTCACTAAGAGGTAATTAAGTTAAATCAATTCACCATTTTTATTCTAAGTTAGCAAATTACTAATTACTATGTTAATTAAGTCTATAATTACGATATATGTTAAGCTCATGAATAATAGCATTTAAATTGAACTTGAAAGCATGGCAATTATTCTATTATAAAGGAAATGTACATGAATGATTTACATTGAATGGCAAAAGAAGAATTACAAGTGTTTACAAAATAAGGCATAAAAGAATGATTAGCACTAATTACAACCATGATTTTAAAAAAACGAGCCTCGAGGCGGTTGAGGCGTATGCCTTGAGGCGAGGCAGCCCAAAATAGCATCAAGGTGGTAGCCTCGGTCTGCAAGCATGAGACATGCGCCTCACTTAATCGAGGCGCATCGAGGCAATGCAACGCGGTAAGGTGCCTCAAGCTATTTAAGTTGTCATGTGCTTCTCACATGACAACTTTTAGGGTTTAAAAACATCTAATTGTTTGATCATTATGATTACTATGTTTTCTGAATTTGCTTGTTTCTGTCCCTTTTTCTTTTATAGCTGGCTCAATAGACAATAATTCAACGATGTTAGGAAATTTCACAGAAGGCTTAAAGGTGGCAACAAAATTGAAGAATTGACACTTGAAATGCAAATGTTTATATAAGATTGAGGTATCAGAGTTGTTGGTGTCAGTTCATGGACCCTATATATTACATTTTGTCCATGTTTAGTTTGTTAAGAGTAGCTTTGTCAGAATTTAGAAACACATCAAGTCATTTTATGTTTTAGGCAACATGATAGTACAAGAAGGTAGGCGATGATTTTTTACTTGAGATGGAAATTAATGTCTATTTTTTAGGAGCCCTATTACTAAGGATCTTCTTCATCTCCAAAACTTTTTTGTTGCAAAAGTCTCTTTTGAGGTAGGACTTTTATGTCAGGATACTAATATTCACAAGTTATGTTTTCCTTGGAGAGAATTTAACAAGGTAGTAAGTAGTAAGCATTAAGACCATCTCTCAATTAAATACAAAATCCAAGTTTATTCGTATATAACTATGGCCAATACTTCATTTGAGCTACCATGAGTGGAATCATAAATGAATGATTTGGATTTTTCTACCATGCAGATTTTTCTAAAAGTTCATATGAAAATACTTTTTTTAATAATATACATTAACAACCAATAACCAATGCTTCACTAGGTGACTAAAGTTGCACATACGTGGTGGACTACCATTTCATACAATACTTTGGATGGCTACTTTCAACTAGCCGTTCTCTTCTCCTTCAAAAAAGGGAAAATAATCGTACGAAACACAATCTTTGAAAGGAAGATTACTACACAACACACACATATTTCATTTGGACTTCGACCTTCTTTAATGCTTCTTGGAACATGCTGTCAAATACCATGTGACAAGTAGGCTTGATTCTAGCTTGAGAGAGGGGTTGGGGGGGTTATATGCTATAGGGTGCTTACATCAACCAATTTCTAATTTATTTTGGGGGGGCTATAACTTGTGATAGAGAAAAAAATGCTATGAAAGTATGTTATTTACATTATTATTCCCTTATTAGTGGTTAACAAGTATATATAATATCATTTTTTTATGTTTTTTATGCAAATCCTGAGGCTTACGCCTCGACCACCTCCAAGATCACACCTCGCCTCGATGAAGGTAAATCGCCTTGGTACTGCCTTGCATTTTTAAAACCTTGATTACAACACATGCCTTTTATATCATTAAACTCCAAAAACACTTAGTTAACTTCTAAGCCTTCTTTTATCATTAAGCTCTTAGATGTCTCTTTATGCTTTAAATCCTCTCTCTGACAGATAGTCAATTTTGGCTTCGAATCCTCATTTCTTCTCTTTACTTCACCAAAAAATTGTGTTTGATGGGCAGGCCCACCCTTCAAGGATCAACGACCCATAGGGGCCGGATTGGTACTCTACTATGTGGACCCTAGTTCATTTAATTGTGGATTTTTGTATATTTTGGGCCTACTCAACCCACACATATGCTCACCGGGCTTTCAGCCCACACACACACACGTGAACAATGTACCTATATGTTCTTTGTTTACTCATTTCAACGTAACCAATTGGTTATGCAAAACCTTTTGTTCGGCTGCGGCACTCAACTCTCGATGTGGCTCTATATAGCCCTTCCTCCATTGCAATGCTCCCCAGCTGTGAACTTCAAATGAGGATTCCAACCGGCATAGACCACCGTTCGCTGTGATTCAAGGCTCATTAGAAAGCCCTAGAGCTACTCTATTCAATTGCATTGTCAATTTGGAGATTGGATCAAAAGTGATCCACGAAATCAAAGAGTGAATATGATGTGTTCATCATGTGCAAAATACTCTATAGAAGATGAAATTCAGGTCAAAGGACCTGTGAATTATGTAGTACCCTCAATTTAGGGTCCTAGAATGCTTAGAATAGCATTCCACAGAGTTTGGAAACAAATTTGAAGGTAGAATAATGCTTGAAAACCTTCTAAATATCAGAGTCATTACTGAAGACACAGATAATGATTTTCATATGTGAATGGCTCAATAGATAGATTACATCATTTAGCAATGATTTGAATGAGTTCAACTGACGAAACACGACTAATCTGGATGTATTTTGACTTTGAAATTCGTCAGAAAACATATGAACAACATAGGGTTCCAATTAAAATCCAAAATGGTCAGTTATTGAAATCTACAACAAATCTCAATTAAACTTAATCAAAACTGTTCCAATTGATTCGCAAACATTACAGGAACTCGAATCAACCTTTAATTCACAGGTTTAAGCTCTCAAACCTCAAGAACATATCAGAGATGACCTAATCAAGTTAATAATTGACTTTAAGAATCAAAGCATATCCAATCCAATTAAAGACCCAGATAGACTAATTTCCATCTACGAAATCGATTGCACATCTCAAAATTGTGTTTTGAACACTCTGTAAGTAACTTCAAGCTTGTCACTGGAAGAACTATTATGGGTTTGTTCAGTGGATTGTTCCTGGAATAGTTAGACTCATAAAGCATTGAATGTATTCTATAAACCCTATTCTTGCTTCTGAACCTAAAATCAGAGTCTCATCCTCAAAAAATTCATCGCTCCAACTCCGCCGGAGTTGGAGAAGATGAATTTCGATCTAGAGTTATCAACATCAAAACACAGCTTTAACCATCGGAATTTGATCATAACAAGAAAAATAGAATATCTGGAGCTTCTCATGAACTTCTGAATGCTAAGGTTCTCATTTTGAGTTTGTTGAAGCTCACTGGAGCTCCGGTGAACACCGATTTCAATTGTTGGACACAAATTTGGAGTTGGAGAAGATGAATTTCAGTCTAGAGTTATCAACATCAAAACACAGCTTTAACCATTGGAATTTGATCCTAACAAGAAACATAGAAAATCTGGAGCTTCTCATGAATTTCTGAAAGTTGAGGTTCTCATTTGAGTTCGCCGGAGCTCACCGGAGCTCCGGTGAACACCGATTTCAGTTGTTGGAGACAAATTCTCTAAGAAGCACTTAAAAAAATATGTCAAGAGGTTCTACAAACACCACAATTAGGTCAATTGATGATTAGAAATAAGAATTAAGCAATTACGCCCAAGAATCAAATCTGAGCTCGTGTGAACACAGGGTTAAAAATCTCACTTGATTGAGTGAGGGAAAAGTCGTAGGAGAGCATTACGATGATGAATAAGTGTGTAATTAGGTGATATAACTCCTCTTGAGCCGCCATTGATAGCGAGCTCAAGAGGTTGATGTGAAATTAGGTGTTTTGTGTGTGGAGAGTTATTTATCTAATTGAGAAGTGGAACGTGACCCTTGTATGATGAGGATGTGATGTAGGGCCCCAATTAAATGTGCCTTAGGTCGGAGACCTCTGCCGTAGATAGCGGAGGTGATCCGGTGAATGTGTTATGAAATTAGGTGAATAGATGATTAATTGATGAGGAAAGGTGGAATGGATTCATGGTGAGTTAAAGAAGGTGAACATGCGCTTGGATTGATGATAGAAAGTCCAGCGAGCCAGGATTGGCTTGTTGAAGATGAGGAAGACAAACTTGAATCTAAGCATTATACTACTCTAACTATCTATCAAACTAGCTAAAACTAAACTACACTAAATTCTAAGCTATCTACAAGTTACCTGGATGAATTGGGGCAAGAAGACTCCGTCGAACCTCAAACGGAGGAGGAAATCAGAGGATTGGAGAAGAAGGCTCTTCGACAAGAAATTGAAGCGAGGAGGAAGATAGATGGGGTGCTCAAGCCCTGTCACAGCTTCTGGAGAGGAAGTGGAGGTGAGAGAGACAAGCTCCGCCGCTGGAGAAGCTTCAATGGAAAGGTGAGAGGTCGCCAGAGGCTACGATGAATAGCCTATCATCGGTTCCGTGTGAGGAAGAGGGTTGGGGAACCGGCTGCGCAAATCAGAGGTAGTGTGGGGTATTTATAGGTAAAATTGGAGGTTAAGGGGGTTGTATTTGGATGGGAAAGAGGCTAGGTTCGACATAACCACCGACGTCTTCGATGCTGGTGAGGTTAATCACCTAGGTTAATTAGGATTTGAAAGGCATTCGGACCGGTAGATGAGAAGAGAAAGGTGAGCAGAGCTTGGATGCAAGCTTTGGAGGCAGTACGACGCTGGATGGGTAGTGATCAGATGATGTGGTTACCGAAGCTCGTGGGCTATCCAAGGTTGAAGAAGAAGAGGTGTACATAGGGATTGATTCATAAATAACGACGGACTGGAATGAAAGGAAAATGATTCAATCAATATAAAATGTAAGGGCATAAATGGAAACAATGGATTTAAAGGCTTACTTTAATTTAATTCTTTTTCAACTTTTTATATATGATTATAAATAATGAAAATAATATATTTATACCTTGAAATTACACTTTTCCCCTTTTTAGCTATATTTATTTAATTGATTAAGTTAATTAGTTAATTAAATACTTAAGTCCTTAATTCATTTAAGTTAAATTAAATACTTCGTATATACCTACTTGGTATTATTTTGAGTTCAAATTATTAATTAAATTTATATTAAGATTAATTGAACCTTATTTATGTTAATTTAGCTTACTTTACAAGTCCTTACTATTATGCCTTTATGTTATAATTAACCTTGTATTTATGATATTCTTAGGTAATTAGCTAATTAATAGTTAATTATGAGCCATGATGAGTCTCTACTCACATACCTCAAGACAACTCCAATGAAGATAATGATACAGATTTAGCCCATGTAAAGCAGCCTTAGACACATACAAAGCTCGTGTCATTAAGGAGATCCACTAGAGAAAAAAGGAGTGCCATATCACATGTTTATGTGGTATTCCTTCAAGAACATGAAATGGACATTGGGGTAATGGAAAATGATCCTATCAGCTTCTGTTAGGCAATGGAAAGTCCGCATCATGAAAAGTGAATTGAGGTAATGAAAGATAATGACGTTTGGGATATTATTCCACTACCAGAAGGTGCGAAACCCATTGGTTGCAAATGGATTTTTAAAATCAAACGGGATTCGAAAGGAAAGGTGGAATGATATAAAACGTGTCTTGTCACTAAGGGTTTTACCCAAAAAGAAGGCATTGACTATAAGGAGGCATTTTCTTATGTTTCTTCTAAGGACTCATTGAGGGTTATAATGGCACTTATGGCCCACTTTGATCTTGAGTTGCATTAGATGGATGTTAAGATTGCATTTCTTAATGGTGACATTAAGGAAACCATTTATATGGCTCAGCCTGAATATTTTGTTATAAGTGATTCAAAAGGTATGGTATACAAATTAAAGAAATCCATCTATGGGCTCAAGCAGGCATCCAGACAGTGGTATTTTAAGTTTCATCAGGCGATTCTCTCGTTTGATTTTGAGGCGAATCTGGCTAATGAATGTATATACCATAAGTTCTATGGGTGCAGGTATATCTTCTTAGTCCTATATGTTGTTGATATTTTGCTTGCCACTAATGATATGAGTATCCTATTAGACACCAAGAAATTTATTGCCAAATATTTTGACATGAAAGATCTTGAAGATGCTTCTTTTGTTTAAGGGATTGAAATATGCTAAGATCGTTCTCACCATATTTAGGTTTATCCCAAAGAAGCTATATAGATAAGGCACTCAAAAGGTATGGCATGCAAGATTGCAAACCATTGGATACTCTTGTGCCTAAGGCAGACAAGTTAGTCTCAACCAGTGCCCCATAAGTGATTTTGACAAACAGGAGATGCAAACAGTTCTTTTTGCATCTGCCATTGGCAGTATAATATATGCTCAGGTCTGTACTAGACCAGACTTACATTACAGGCATGTTGGGCAGATATCTAGCAAATCCAGGAAAAGACCATTGGAGAACAGCCAAGAGAGTACTGAGATATTTGTAGAAGACACGGGATTTTATGCTCAGCTTTAGGAGGTCGGAAAAGCTTCAGGTCTTCGGCTATAGTAACTCTGATTTTGCTAGGTGCCAAGATAGCAGAAAGTCTACTTCAGGATATGTATTTCTACTTGCCAATGGTACCATCTCTTGGAAGAGTGCAAACAATCTCTTATTGCATTTTTCACTATGGCAACATAATTCATTGCATACTACAAGGCATCCAATCATGGAGTATGACTGCAGAATTTTATATCGAGGTTGTGCATAATAAATGGTATTGACAGGCCATTACAATTGTTTTGTGATAATCAGTCTATAGTCCTCTACTCCAATAACAATAGGAGCTCCTTCAAATTAAAGCACATTTAAATCAAGTTTCTGATTGTTAAAGAATAGATACAAAATGAACAATTGTCTATTGAGCACATCGATACGGACTCCATGGTTACGGATCCGCTTACTAAAGGAATAATACCCAAGATGTTCCATGAACACGCAGCTTCTATAGGTCCTATGTCCTTACAGAAATTTCAACTTTAGTGGGAATTTGTAAATTTTATAGTGCACATTTGTAATAGATAAACTTTGGTGATTCAGTTTTCAATTTTTCAATTCTTTGATTATGTATAAAGTTTTGTAAATCTTTATTTCTGTTGAAATAAACAAAACTTAGTTTTCTGTTAATTGTTCATTTTGAGAAGTAATTTGGTTTCATTTTTTGGTTGTGATCTCTATTCGGAGGACCAATTGAAAATAGGCATGTGTTGATCACATTTGCATGTAATTTCCATGCTGTACATCCACACGTTTCTGGTTACCTTTTGCATTAGTGTACGTGGTCATTGTTGGTTTAGTTACTGTGATGTAGCGAAGGCTGCTTTGGCTCTATTACTAGTGTGATTGGTAGATCAGATTGTTTATAGATATGCATTTCTAGTTACGACAGCAACGTTGAGCTTAAATTTTGGTTTTATGTGTTGAATGATTAGCCGGTTTCATATATAATCCAAGTGGGAGATTGTTGGATTTTAATCCAACGTATAGATTAATATATGCATTATGTATATATATAATCAATCAATATATAAAGATTATGGACTATCATGTTAATGCCTATTATTTGGATTACAAATGTGTAGAAACTATTATGTAATTTGTTCATTCTTCAATGGGCAGAATGACAAATCACCACAACAATTAAGAGGTTTCATTTGATAATAGCTGGGTTAATGGCAGTTGTGGTTCCTAAATGACCTCCCAATTGGTCTCTCTTTCTTCCCCATCGTGATTGAGAGTTTGAGAGCTAGAGAGAACAATGAAAGGAGAGAAGGCGACAAGGTGCTCTTCTCTTGCATGCTTTTCATCTCAGCTGAAGGGGAGGATCATTTAGAAGACCCTATTGCAGCCGTTATTCGTTTGAGAATAAGATGAATACGAGTATCTCTTGATTTATTCCATTTGTTATATTTGCAATCAGATCTTTATATATGTTATAGCTTCATGTTTTCTTTAAATAGATTCCTTAGAATCATGTTTAGGTTTTGCAAGAACTAGAATAGATGTTTCATCTTCTCAGAAAACACAAATACATCGCGTAACTGCAGGTTGTACCGATACCTCTTGATAGATACCGGTACTCATGCGTTACAAATTGTGAACTGTAGTTTACATGTATCGGTACTCATGATAAGTACCAGTACTAGTGAACTACAGGTAAGGTATAAGGCTCCAGGTGTATGGACTGTGACATACTAATATCGGTACTCACCATGAGTACCCACCAAGAGTACCAGTACTCGTTAGTCACAGACCAGATTCTGGATTCTCTTGACTCATAATCTGTGACTCATGTGCACCGGTACTCATGGTCATGTATACCGGTACTCACCATGAGTACCGGTGCACATGAGATACAGATCAGGTCTTGAGTCAAATGAGGCCAAGATCTGTAGCCTACTAGTACCGGTACTTGTTGAGATCAATTTGATCTTGGAGTGATACCCATACTCAATGAGTACCGCTACACAATGAGTACCAGTACACAATGAGTACCAGTACACAATGAGTACTGGACAAGTACTCATCTGAATTTGAGTTTTAAACTAGAACCTATGAGTACCGGTACCTGGCATTAGTATCGGTACTTGATTGGATACAGAACTAATATCTGTAAGTCAGGGATACCGATACTGGTTCACCAGTAGTAATACTCAATATATGAGATACCGATCCTGGTCGATCAGTACAGGTACCCATTTAGTATTAAGTCTAGATGAGATAAGTTATTGTTCAGGTCCATCATAAGTTAGAGGTGTGTTATTTATATTATAGAATTAAACCCGAACAAAGCATTTACTTGACATCAAATAATACAAAATGCCAATAGTTGATTAAATGTTTCTTGTGAAAGTAAAAACGTAAACTAGTGTCTTTTCTTCGCTTACAAAGATGCTGTAGTGCATTAGAGTAGTAAAGGTGAAGTCAACGTATAATACCCTATATGGCATATGAATACTGCACAACACATGGACCTAGTTAATGAGCATGAAGCCCCATCAATTGGTGCAGAATTCCTTTAAATCTCCTAGCGTTCTCATTCACCATACACACCTTAGAGTGCATTTAGTAAAATAGGAACTATTAGTGGCATGTTGAAGCCATGACCACCTTATTCATTTATTTTAGTAACATACTTTTGGTATTAAAATCAATTTACATGGCCAATGTGCCTGAATTTATCAACCATATGGTCATAGGTACTTCTTGTCATTGATAGTTGGACATGCACTTGGCAACTTGGCATACAACAAAATATGTCCAAGCAGCTATTAAAAAGTTTATGAAAAATGAATCTTTTCTTGAACAATGTTAACTAGAATAAAACAAACCTATTCCGCATGCTCAGAAATCCAGCACACAACAATCTAGTAAGTAAGATCATTTAGCCAAGTCACTTCTTTTCCAAATTGTTTGGTGCAATTACTAGCCATGGGATCAGAGTATAGATGCCAACATTCTCTACATGGACAGACTTTTTTTTTTTCCAAAAGAAATATGGACAGACATATTAGTCAGCTTTCTTCGCAGAAACTGAAGAATTATCTACCTACATTTTCTTCATTACATCAAGAGAAGCTCACCAACAGTGTGCATGTTCAGATGTAAGTCCAGAACTGAAAATTACCCAATCTGATTTTGCAAAAAGGCAGTTAACAGGACAGGTGGAGTCTCTACTACCTTCCTGTCCTAGAACTTGCATGATATAAACTCAAAATCTTTTTAGGAGGTGGTCTCTCAATCAGAATTGATATACTCCCACACAATGTATGTTTTCTGACTCGCACTCAAATACAGCTCAAAGCATTGAAAATATTAAGAACACAGCAATCAAAATGACTGCACCTACACATATCAAAAAAATTAGTTCCCACTACTTGTCTATCACATGGGTATAGAAAGTCTTGCAAGTAGTTGCATGGGTGCTTCAAAGAAACTGCCAAAGAAATCCCGAATAATATGGATGAGCCAAATTGTTGAACTAGTTCCCACTCAAATCAAACAACTAACCTATACCATTTCCAATAAAGACAAAGGAAGATCTCGTCAAGTTGGTGAAGTAAAACAGCCACCAGATCGATCCATACGTGCATTGCTTGGCATGGGCATACAAAATCTTACAAGTAGTTGCATGCATCTGTCCAGGGCACTGCCCAAAGCAATCTGATAGACTGATAAGAGCTAAATCATTCTATTAGGTTTCTCTCCAGCTAAAGCCTAGCTAACATGTCCATTTCCAGTAAATGCGAAGGAAATCACCTCCATTTGGTGAAGCAAGAGGGCTACCAAATTGACCAATACACAACCTGTTTCCCCTACATATAGTCAATATTCCAACTTTCCAACTGCAGACTGTACAAAAGATGCAGCAAAGATATCTAAGTGATACAAATAGTTACTCCACTCTGTCCAAGACAATGGCTCAAGAAATCCAGTAATATTGATAACCCGAATTGGACCACATTCCATCTATAAAATAACAGGTCCATTTCTAGGAAAGAAAAGGGAAATTTCCATAATTCCGAAAAGTAAAAACGGTCCTCAAATCGACCAAGACACGCACTAGTTCCCCCAACGATGGTCAAAATCCCAACTTTCCATCCACAAACAACACGAAAATTGCAGCAGGGAGTACCAAACGTACAATTAGATGCTCGGGTCCATCCAATGCACAGTCCGAAACAATTTGGTACATCAATAAAAAGCCAACTCATTGAATTACTTCCCACCCCAGCTACAAAATAAATGTCCATTTTCAGTATTCAAAAAAGGAAAAAAAAAAGGAACTTTCATCAATTTGGAGAAGTTCAAGTGCTCCCCCAGATCAATGAAACACGCATTAGTCCCTCAACAGATAGTCAAGCTACCAACTTTCCACCATCAAACGATGCAAAGAGATGCAACAAAGTAAAAGGGCTACAAAGAAGCCCGAAACACAAACTGTTTCCTCCTCCACAGATGGTCAAAGATCGCAACTTTGCACCTGCAAATGATGCATAATATACAGCAACGGAGCTCTAAACGAGTGAAGGAGAAAGAAGAGGGAGGCAAAGGAGGGACCTTACCTTGGCGACGTAATCCATCTCTGCGAACTTGAAAGCTATGCCGAGTGTGCCGAAGAGCGGGGAGATGAGGGAGCACGCTCGGGAGAACGCCGCCGCCTCGAAGGGGTCGGAGTTGGAGGAAGAGGAGGAGACCGCCGCCGCCGCCGCCGCCGCCGCGAGGCTCTCAAAAGCCTCCGAGATCCTCGGCAGGATCCGATCGCCCTCCCCCATCGCCAAACCTCCACTTCGGGTTTTGCCCTATTGATCCATCCGTCGAATAGAAGAAGCATAAGCACAGTAGGCACTACGAGATGACGACGTTGACGACGATGGTGAAGGTAGATAATTAGTTATCAGGAATTACCATTGAGATGCAGGTTCAAAACGTAAAAATTAATACGTTGGATAATGTGTTCAGTGAAAAATCATCGATAATTATGTTATATTGATATAAAATTATCATGAATTATTTTATATCAATGTGAAATTATTTAAAATTATTTTACATTGATGTAAAATTATTTTATGATTATTTTTTTATTGGTATAAAATTATTAAAAATTATTTTACATTGGTACAAATCATCTAAAATCACTTTACATTAATACAAAATCACTCAATGATCAATATTCATCAATGTAAAATATATTCAAAATCACTTTACACTATGTGTTACATCGGTACATTTTAAAATGTATCACATGATCCATTTTTTCACAGTTTGGCTTACCATTATTGATAAAAAAAATTGTCACTTCTTAAGTGACCATGGTAAATCTTTCTCTGAGGGAAGTTTCTAGAAAACCCACAACGTAATTTGGCAATTAACAAGGAATTATTCATCTTTCACACTCTAATCTTCTAAATAATATAGGGATGGAAACTTGAGATAATTTGATAAGCAAGATGAGTACAGAACAAGGTGTTGAGTTACATGATAGAGATAAACAATAAATTGAATGTGATAATTCACTTAAGGAATTGTTTATTTTGCAGGATACTCTCCATTATCACGAAATTAACTCCATTTGTCCCTCCAAACTACCCCTCCAACTCCATGTTAATTCCTCACTCCTAATCTCAAGGCTTTTATTATCCCACTTTTCAAACTTCACAACATGTCAAATCATTGGATAATGGCACTCCATCTAAGGAAGTGGGATAAGTTATCTACTTCTCTCTACATCAAATCAAGATAAACCTAAGGGGAGTGAGGCAACTTTATCTTTTGTCCACCTAAGTAGGGTAAATCCCATGTCATCCAAACACTACCTCAAGGTAGAATTTGGTTTCCCATTCACCATATCTTTTGGCAACAACAAAACCTGATCGCTTCGATCGACATTTGTTTTAACGTCCACGAGCGTCTTGTGAATACGTCGTAGCTCGGTATCGCTTGAAATATCTCAATTCTTGTGGTAAGTTTGAATATGCGATGAAAATGACAACCTCGACCCTAAATGGGTGAGTTGATAATAATAAGAGATACACGAAACGAAGAACAAAATAAGTTCCACACATAAAAAGCATGCTACCGTCATGTTTATGGTGTTACAGTTGTCGTAGATTTAAGTTAGCAAGCCTTTCGAGGGGAAGTAGGAGGAAGAAGAAGTTAGGGGATGGTGGGTAAAAACGAGTGCTTTTTTGTCCAATGGTATAATTTTATTTCTATTTTTGATGACTTGTGTTTGACACTTCACATGAAAAAGTTCTTTATCATTAATATAAAAAATGTTTAGCACATCCCCAAGAATGAGAATCTCTCCCATGAATGACTAAGATTTCATGAGTTAGATCTTGGATGAGATCCATAAATATGGATAACACTACCTTTTAACATATTTCAAGCAACTTAACCTTTCTAGCATTTATCATGCATTGTCAATAGGTTCTATTAGTTCTCATCCATAAATATTCTTAAAGCAATAAAAAATAAAATGCAAAACAAGCATTTAAAAAACAAAATGCTCGAAAGCATACGCAAAGGACACGAAACAAGCATGTTTATTGGCACTTGTTTTTAGAGAGTAATAAAAAATGTCTTTATATGAGGGCTACTTTACAATTGGGGGATAGTTAATATATGTTAAATTTTTTATAATAAGATATAATTTTTATTTATGTTTACTAAATAGAGATTAAAAAAGAGAGATATCCTGTGATGTAAGAAGAGGTATGGATAAATTAAATTGGAGTGATAAAATGAGGATTAACTTATCCTCAAATAAACATAGATTACAATATCCAAGGATAAAAAATTCATGAGAGATCAAATTATCCTATAAAATAAATAAGGGTTATGGATTCAACGTGAGAGAACAATCAGTGATGCACTGCTCATCCACTATTCCTTTATTTTTTTTCAAATTTTTCTCTTTTTATGGTGCTCTCACCCTCTCTCTCCTCATATGTCCCTCTCTCTCTCTTAGCTTTTATTTTATTTTATTTTATTTTTTTTACACACCGGTTAGCATGTGCATCCATTTAAAATTACGTCTTTGCCATCCTCCTCAACTTATACTCTTTCATAAAAATAATATTGAAAATCAAGATATATCGATCGAAAATCAAGATATATCGATCGAAAATCAAGATATATTAGATATTCATTTTTGCAACTCATAGTGTGTTGGTTTTCCATTGATCGTAAATTAAGATGCACCAATTGAAAATCATGTTAGCATTTCATATGATTAACATTTGTATGTTTCAAAAAAAATGATTAACATTTGTATTCCTACAACGTGCACTGTGTTTTGATTTCCAATCGGCATTTCTTTTTTTCCACCGGTTGAAAATCAAGATACATCAGGCAATATATTTTGCAAAATTAAGATACATTAGGCAATGCATTGTGCAACGCGCGGTGTATTGATTTTCCATTGATCGAAAACTAAGATGCACTGATTGAAAATCATGTATATGATTAAATTTTGTACTCCTGTAGCATATGATGTGTTTTAATTAATTTTCGATTGGCATTTCTTTTTTGCCAACGGTAGAAAATCAAGATACATCAGGCAATGCATTTTACAACATGCGGTGTGTTGATTTTTCATTGATAAAAAACCAAGATGCACTACAATGATTGACTTTGACACTCGCAGCAATGCATGAGTTAAAAACTACTTATCCTTGAGTAGCATGGCTCATTTCATAGATGATATGATGTTCGATGGTTATCCATTATGTAATGGTGACTGAATCTCATTTTCCTCCACCGCCTACGACTATCACCTGTAGAAATTTATGATGCCCCCATTTTTATCTACAGTGCATTGTGTTTTACTATGAAACAAAGGGGAGAAGGTTGTTCTCCTACTCCACGGATGGGAGCTAGCACTCCAATGATTTTTCTTTGTGAAAAATAAATAAATGTATGTTGTAACATGTTTCACAATGCATAGAGTGAGAATGGTGGTTTCAATTAATGCATTTTAATTTTCCACCGATGAAAATGACTTTTCATAGAAGAAAAATCACTTTGTAAGTGAAAAACTACTTCACAAATGTGAAAAATCACATTGTAAGTAAAGAATCATTTACTACTAATAGAAAGGTAAAATACATCAGTGTATTTTTTATTTCAATTGTGTATTTTGATTTTCAACTGAAGGATTTCCAACCGATGTGTTTGGGTTTGCTTGGTTTTCAACCGATAGATTTTCATTTTTAACCGATTGATTTTCATTTTTAATTGGTTAATTTTGAATTTTAATCGATTGGTTTTAGCCATGTATCGTAAAACTTGTTGCAACATGCATTTTCATACATATATCCTTTTCGTTTATATATTCTATTGTTCCTTATTTCATCGGATATAATATGTAGTTGGTCACTTTTATTTTTTCAAAACCTTATTTGGATATGATTTGTATGTTTTTTTTTTTGTCCATTTTAATAATTTTTTATTTGGAGAGAGAGACTATTTTACTAAATGATTTACAGATTTCTAACATATTCATATCTAAGGATTTTCCATAAAGTGCTGACGGAATGTATAACTTGTACAAATCTTTCTATTTTCCAATTCGATTTAATCCATTCGTTAGAGCTATTTACTCAATTGCAGACATTTCTAAAACACCTCTCACAGAAGAACAAATGGCTTATTCTAGATGCATGCCAACCGCATTAGGAATTATACTCATGATCTCATTGCCGTCGCAAATGAACAATCCATTTTCATGGTTAAATTGATAAGAACATACTACTAATAAATAATTACAAGTATTTTTTAGTTAAAGAAAAAAAATAATTTTTCACAAAATGATTTGTCATGTAACAATGAAAATGATTTGTGATGTAACAATGAAGAATAGCACAAGTTTTCCTCTTATGTCTTCCACGCCTTTCTCAAAGTTGCTCCTAATATCGACAGATTTTTTATTTTACATCAATCGTTTATGTGGACGACGTATGCTCTTATAAGATCTTACTTGTTGGCTTGTGGGTGTTATATTTTATTATATAGATATAGATTATCAATCCATCATGACTTCCCAAACACAAGAGAAAATTATTTGGATCATACAAACTACTACTGTGCTTAGATCATTGTATGTGGAACAAGTTTGAAATGGAAATAATTTCGGATTAAGTCCAGCACAACTTGCATGGGACAAAATTGGTAAAAAAATTGTTAAGAGAATAGTATATGCTTCTTAGTCAAAGACAATTTTAGAAACAAATGGGATGGAATGTCGTAAGGAGTACGATGAATGGATCACATTGAAGAAATTTCTAACTGGAATGGGATGGAATAAAGAAAGGAATACAATAGATGTAAGTGATGATTGGTGAAAAGATTACTTAAAGGTAAACAGATTTCAAATTTCTATAGTTAATTATTGGATGAAGTAATGATTTTTCAAATTTGATTTTGTATGGTAGACAATTAAATCAAAAGCAAGCATGTTTAAACGCCATGGTTTAGAACATGAAGAGGACTAGAATATATTATGTTATTCAACTAGTGGCACAGGAGAAAATGTGGTTAATCTATTTTCCCAATCAAATAACATTCCTACGATACAATCTGATCCAATTTTAGAAGGCTATTTTAGATGGGCAAACTTTATTATAGGAAAGGATGTAACCTAATGCTCAATTTCATTTTAAAGATAGTCAAATCAATTCTCCTATCAAATCACAGGTTCTAAATACACAACCGAACCCTCTGATCCATCAAATGTTACTCAAGAATCATATGACACTTTAAAGTTACAATGGGTACCATATAGTTAGTTGAATGGATACCCAACACCCGGCAAAGATAATAAGGATGGCATCACATGTACTTGGCCACCTATGTCGAGTTCATAAGAGAAGAAACCTTATACACATATTTATTGCACATAAACATATGCATCCATTATACACATAAGTTTATTACATATTTACATAATGGATATGCATATGCATACGTAAGTACATACAATGTGTGTGGGTGCATATATATATATATATATGCAAGTAATACTTATATGTATAACAATGCAAATACATATGTACATAAGTAATTGGTAGTATAAGTCGGGTTGTATATGCTAATTCTTTTACTCTCAATTGTTATACCATAATTATTACCGGGGTTCAAGCAAGACCATATTCCCATTATAAAATTATACCACAAATACCGAGTAATGCAACTGGAACAAGATTGCCAAAACTGCAGGAATTACTTTATAGCTTAACCACGTATTTGGAATATAATGTAACAAATGCAGAAACCCTCGGCCATTAAACCAACACAAAAGTTGTGATGGTAAAATAATGCCAGATATTCTCCCTGATTTTTTTTGGGATCCGCTGTACAGTGGAATCCTACTCACCCCAGGGATTCCCATATCGTTACCATCCCAAGGATTCCGATTCCCATTTATAGTCTAAGCGCTTTGACAGATCGACAAATCATCTTTGTTTATTTATACGTACCCTAATTTCACCGGCTAGTCATCCGTTCTCTGCAACACACCACCCCCCTCCCCCGGCCTTCCAGCCGCCGCCACCCCCCCGCTGATCTTTCTCTAGCCGACCACCACCACCGTCCCCGTCTCCTGTTCTCTTTCTCCTGCACGTGAGATCCTCTCCCTCTCTCCCTTTGTTCGATCTCTTACTACCAGAATCGGGATTTAGGGTTAGGGTTTACGTGTACGATGCGTGTCCGGTGGTTTGTGTGAATGCAAAGGTTGTGTTTGTGTTGCAGAGCCGAGGAAATAACTTTTTTCTCGAGAACAAACGAAACCATGCATTCTACGAAATCATTGTAACATCAACTAAGGTTGCTTTTAGCTGAGGGTTTACATTTTAGAATTAGAGTGGATTAATTTAGGTAAGGTATTTATTTGGTAGGTTTGTAATAATTGGTATAATGGTGTGATATTAGTGATAATTTTTTAATATTATATTATAAATATAAGCGGCTGGTGAATAATTTTTTGATATTATAATATGGATGTAAATGAGTTGATGTGTATTATAAATTTATTTTAGTGGATACATCATGTTATATGTAGTGTATGTATTTTAATATATATTGATTTGATATGATACAATGGATAGGAATAATTTGTACTAAAAGAGAGAAAGTTAACTCTTTTGACCTCATCTCCAAATGGACCCTAATCCATCTCCAAATTCTTTGTCAAATACCACCTAAAGTGCCAACGTGCAACTATTATGTCGAATAACCCGGCTGAGCCAACGTTGAAAGTGGGCTAAAATATAAAAGTGAAGTGTCCTGTATTAACATTCTTGTTAATTATCCATGTGCAAACATAAAAGTAAGTAATGTTTATCCATGCATTGCTATTAGCTAGAGAAAAAGAGAAAATAGGCTACAACGTTCTTGAGGAAGGAGACTATGCATTTATAACAATTTACAAAATTAAATAACTTACCAATAAAATCTTAAAGTGTTTGCTTGCTAATTTACGTGAAATATTTTGAGTTTTTTCAAATACAACCATGAAGATCGGCCATTCATATGGTAACAACTTGGCATAAGACTTTAACAACATCGGTATACTGAGACATTAGTAGTAACAATTCTGCTCACATAGCCCATAATATATAAATAAATGGGGGCAATTCCTGAATCTTCATTCAGCAGCATTTAAACTAATGAGAGTGTCGACACGCAGGGCTTGAGATATATAGTTAGATTTGTAAAAAATCTCACAACAACAGTCTGCACCTACACCAACGATCAATGACCGTCGATATAGGTCAAAATTACCGTCACTGTAGGTCCAAAGAGCTATTCCAACGATCATTTGAGTTGTTCTCTTAGGAGGCATCACTGTAGGGTATACTGACGGTTAAAACCATCGGTGTTGTACCTGAAGCTACAGCGATAGTTGTGTTTCCAAGAGCCTTTGATTATGCCAACAGTGACGCCTATAACTGTCGGTATAGACCCATAGTGCTAACGAAAGCCTTTGCAAATTTAATGCATAAGTCTTTACCAATGAAAAAATCGTTAGTAAAATCATCACTATAGATAAACAAGTTATCCCCCGTACTACATACACTAATGCTTATATCTATTAATGCTACCGTCAATGTAAGTCTTTAATAAATATAAAAAAATATATATCACTCGTGCATCATCACTGAAATGTCCCTAAATTTAATATTTAATTTTTTATTATATATCATGCATAATTGGAACTTCCTCCTCTTATGAGATCGACTAAGCATGCAAACAAACAATTAAAGTTACAAATCATTCAATCCAAATAAGATATGTTTTAGAAACATCAAGCACTACTAATAAAGAAAAAGGATTTTAATCATCAACAAATATTTCCTTTAACTTAAAGTGCATAAGTTTCATGAGTACTATCTATATAAAATTTTTTTAAACACAAACTATTGTCTAAAATGATACATACAACAAAACATGAAGAAATAATTCTTTACTTGAAGCAATCCTCAAATCCTCAGCTTCCATGAATGTCACTAATCCTCGCATTTCCCAAGAAAAAAATCAAAATTATCACTATTAAAAGTACTCAGAAAAAGATAAAGAAAAAGATAATTACCAAGTAAAATAGAATTTAATTAAGAAACAAACATTGGTGTCTACATAGACCAAAATCATAGACCATCTAGATTTATATTCATAAACCAAATTTATGAAAATCATTGCAACTTCATATCATTGAAAAAGATAATTTACATTGGCAGAAAGAAAATAACTTCATATCATTGCAATGAAAGTTAATGCTAACTTCATGGAAAAAATTCATACTAGAAAATCACATGGCCAACTACTTGCTATAGTTCATTAAAAGAAAGTATAACCAACAAGATGATTTGAAGAACCTTTACTAAAAAGGAAGCAACTAATGTATCTACACTCTTGTTGAAATCTAATATAAAAGCACTTGATCCTAAAAGCCACAATCGAAATTAGGTATGACTCAACATTATGAACATAATACTCCATTGGAAGTGTCACGCCTCGCTAACCCTCCGACGTTTTAGGAGTAGATTAGCGGGTGCGATGTCGTAAGGGTCCTAGTTTCTAGGTTAGTTAGGGTTATAATAATCCATTATAAAGGTACAAGTAGAAACTACTTAGTTAATTAGGGGGTTAAAATCAGCTAAAAATTTGGTAGAGTTTCCTTTGTTTTACTATGTTTTTCCTGAAGCTCTGTACCTAAAAGGGGACCTATGCATGCATACCAAGAAGTAATATTGTGGGTACACCCCATAATCAACTACAAATGGCACAAGATGATAAGTAATCATTATTATTTTGGCTTGATTGTTGGTTCTCAATTAAACACTATCTAGACAAGTAGCTTGAAAAGCCAACTTTATGTGAGAGCACCTGCAAAGCATTATAAAGAAAATTACTTTATGATTATCTTCTGGAACTGCATCATTTGTGTCAGAAATATCACTAAAGTTTATAAAAAAAATTACTTTATATCATCTTTCAGAACTGCCTACTTTACATTAGAATTTTCACCTACATACCCTAAGGTAAACATTATCATATTTCTTGATCTTTACATGTACCAAGAATCCATCTTCTTAGTAATTAATATATGAAATGGTTGAGCATTTGCAAGTTTCTGAACTTAGGCCACTTAACCATAAAAATAACTATAATCTAAAAAGTAGCACTATAACAAATACACCCCAAAAGCCTATAATCCATATACATAGGGAAAAAAAGTCAACTCCAAAGAACAAGAATATGAAAACAAAAGCAGCACCTTATGAAGCTAACCTATATCTTCGACTTCAATTATGATACTCACAAAGACTATATATGCAAAAGGCAATCCATGTATGGAGGTATAGAACGTCTCAATGGATTGCTTGAGAAATCTTTGCATGTTCCATTTGGATATATGCACATTATAACCATAAGGAAAGAATGAACATTCAAATCATTTCTGCATCATATGATCAATAAGAAAGAAGCACTTAGAGGATGATGAGTTGAGTTAAATGCCCACTAAGCAACATATTGAAATAACTAGCACTAACAATAAGAGGGTTAGCTTACATCGATAAAGTTATATTGCAATGAGAGGCAATAAAAAAAGGCCAGTGTGGAAAACTAGAGCAAAATGTCTAAAATGGTTAGATTTGAGCATGTGGAGAGACCGCTAAATGGAGCATTCAACAAAGATCTGAGGCAATAGATCGCATAAGCGAGATTTTTTGAAGGACATGGCATAGGGTCAAGTCCCATTTTGCCCTTATGAAATAAGGCATACAAGAAACAAAGAATCAAAATTCCTAACACAAATCTAATTATAATTTTAGAAGAAATACAATATCTGAAATGTGTTGGTATTCCAAATGGATTTGACGTATGACCCAAGCTTCCAAATTGATTTTGATATTTTGAGGACCCTAAATAAGTAAATTAATGAATAATGTGAAGTTTACTCTTCTAAAACCAATCTTAAAGGAAAGGCACTGAATTTACTTGTGAAAGAGGATGAGTGATAGGCGTACCACATTGTATTCCACCTCCTTGATTGTGCTAACCAACTTGCAAGTAGAAATTATATTATACCTCATATGTGTGTTGAAAGCATGGCTTACATGCAACTAAGAAATAAATATTTGGTTATAAAAAAATAAAGCTTACATAAAAATTAATAAAAGCAAACTTGTGGTGGGAGAAAATATGTTTTAAGTGAATGGACTATGCCACTAGTAGGAAGAAAAATCTATTAAGCATTAGATTTTTTATATATACTCGATTGTTATTCATTTCAGATCACAATAGGGTAACCAAGTTGAAACGTCCCAAGTTCAAAAGGAGTGAAGCATTTAGAGACACTGTTCAAGGAAAGATAATGTATATAGATAATAGACTATGTCAAGACAAAAGGCATGATTTTTTAAATTCAAGAGAATTTCCATGCCATAATACTATTGGTCAACTGGCATGATTCATGTCTAGTAGATCAATTGGACACCAACTCAATTCATGATGACTAGTACAAGTTTGAGGATAAAACACCAACCCAAGGGGAAACCCAACTCAGTTTTATCTAATTGGTTAGGTGGAAACCTTTTTCTTTTTAATAATCAAATACATAAATTACAAATTCATTCAAATTAAGAATATCCGTTTGGAACACCACATAAGAATAGATGTCCCTCAATAAAACAAAAAAGAGAAAGCTCACATTGGTAGAAGGATGACTAGATTTCGCAAACTCCGAGCTATGGAACAAGAGCCTATTGATACACACTTTCCCACCAAATGTTCTTCATCTTTAAAAACTAGAACAAAATAGCAAGCAACGCAAATAGGAGAAATGAAGCAAAAATCGGGCCATTATAATGCAAGCTCAAAGCATATGAATATGATCCAAGATGATGTACCTGCTGCTTCCGCTTATCTTTAAGTTGACCACAGTAAAGAGCGTTATCAGGAATAGGTAGCTCAGTTTTGTCAGATTTATCTTCAGGATTGACTAATCTAATATAGACTGCTTGCTTGATGGACCATCTATCAAGGTTTTCCACCCACGAATTCCATATGCCAACATTGTCATGATAGACCAGGATGGTAGTCCATGCCCCAGTATACTACATCCTGAAACACCATCCCGCTTGTTACCCCTGTTGTCCTCTATCCACTCCCCACAATCCATCCAAACAACAAATAAAGAGTGATTCATTAACAAATTTAGCACTTGTCACAATATAGTAACTGGTGCTGCATTTTGATCCATAGTAACCAAGAAAGAGTAAGACTGCTCGACATGAATATCAAGATTAGTATAATTCTTAGACCACACATGCCTACTCGCCATCAACATCACTTACACAACACCTTCACAACACCTCCATCTTCACATACTCACCATCACCACTATTCTCACTTGCACGCCACCCTCACCATCACTTGTGCACACACTCATCCCATAAGAACTGCCATTCGGAAAGTTAATAGATAAATAAAATAAGAAATAGAATTTATGTTCGCAATGAAGTTGAAGATGATTTTTGTCAAAAGTAAAGGTGAAATTGGCATACACGATTCAATGGGACTAGAAAACTGCATTAAAAAATTTACAAGCTGTTAACATGTAACTATCCAAAGCAAGTTCCTTAATTGAAATCCAAGAAACATACATGTACAATCACCAGAAGGTACAATAATGCAATTATGTATAGAATACATGTCTCCAAATTTTTGAGCTAATTTTCAGATTTTTAATGAAAGAAACAAGGTGAAGAAGTAAAAGGTTTGAAATGTCATATCTGACACATTTTATCATGTGGTGAACTAGATGAAAGTTGGAGCAGAGTTCATTGGATTATGGGGCAGTTAGCATTTGATGTGGTTGCTAGAGTTTCATCATAGGTTGATAAATTGGCATGAAGATTCCATAGTTATATACGTAATTAACTCATTCCCTTACATTCCTCTCGTTTCCCTTAACTAAGGGGAAACTCGCTTCATTACATTCCACGAGTTAATTACGGGTTCGTACGTTATTCGAATCCAAACTTAACTTTTATTCATTTCACTCATATTCGAATGGATTCGAATAACTACTCACTGGAAAGATGAATGCAGCAACGGTGTACGGGGCTTGAGGACAAGCCCCTTTCGGGCTGGGTCTGAGTGCCATATTTTTGATAAGTATGTGAGTTGGACTAGTAAAGAGAGTTGGAACTTGGATATAAACATACAAGTTGCCTTTGTAAATAAATGGGCATATACCATCTAAAATACAAATGAAAAGGAGAAAAATTGTGTTCTAATTATTATATTTTGAGCCTAGGCATTACAACAAAATAACATCCAATGAGATCCAAAAATTACTTGTCATTTATCACATCATCAACTCTTCCAATTAGCCAATGTAGCTATCTTTGTCCCTATTGAAGAAAAAGCAAATCTACATCAAGTTTCAAATGCTAAAAGATACACAATTTTCTATGGATTTTGAAAATGCATACTTCATGTGACTATAACCCTATGGTGAGAGTTAGGACTGTTGGTGCTAGAGTACCACGATCATTTGTTTTGATGATAACAAAACACATGTTATTTAACGTTTGCACTTGGAGTCTTAGATTTCAGGTCAATTGCAAATGTAGACGTGATTAGATGGAATTCGAGCTCGCATCCAGGACGGATTGGAGGAGCTTGATGGAGAATAGAGGAGATTCGCGAGGAGCGATAAATTGAAAATGGAAGGACAAGAAGAATATGATAGAATTCTATTTATTCCTTTCATGTACATTTGTCATTATTTTCTTGCTCTTTATTTTTTACTTAGATTCATGTTAAAGAGCCTCAAAGTACCCTAACAGTAGTCCTAGGAACACCGGCACAACCCTAGGATACTTAGATTTTCTATAGAGAACTTAGAAAACCAATATAGGGTTCAAACAGGGTTTTCAGACATCTAATTCCCAAATCAGACGTCTGATAAAGTGTTTTAAGACGTCTGACTGTTGATTCAGACGTCTGATAACAGTTAGGCTGGATAAGTTAGTTCTGTCTGATGAAATCAGACGTCCAGGCCTTAGACCAGACGTCTTAGGAGACGTCTGATGACTTTGCCAGACATCCAATTAGTGGACCGTTGGCTCTCCTAGCATACACTCAAGGATATGACCGTTAGAGCCTTATCAGACGTCCTTAAGCCCTTCCAGACATCTGATAATTGACCGTTTTGCCTCGACTGACCCGAAAATCTCTTCTCAGAGATTTTCTAGCCGTTGCAAATCCATTCCCACAAAAAAGTAGGTTTCCAGACGTCCAGACATAGTGCCAGACGTCCTGTCTGTCGTCTGATGGACTTGCGCTAGAACCCTGTTTAGATCTGATTCAAGTTAGGAAGAGACCCGCCCAAAATCAGACGTCTGACCTTATTTTCATCTGGTAAGCCTGTCAGAGCAATGATTGTTCCTGATTTCGGGCTGATTCACTTGGGCTTTGTACCCAACGGCTATGGAAGCTTTTCTAAGCCTTCCAAAGCCTTCCTAAGGCCTCTATAAATAGAGGGGAGCCTTTACACACCAATACACACTAAGAGACACCAAGAGACACCTAGCTACACACTATTTTGTGTCCAAAAAGACTCTCTTGCTCTCTAAGCTCAAGTTCCATCATCTTGAGAGCATCAAGCTTTGCGCACCTGCTCTCTCGCTGTAGTTCACGAGAGCGAAGTTGCGCCGTCGCGTGGCTCACGCACTACGTCATCAACTCAACGCACTCCTTGCAAAGGGGAGTTTCCTAATTCCTATAGAAGCTAAGTTTAAAATTACTTTGTTGGCTCTATAGGACTTGTTGTTTCTTTTATCTTTGTTATTTGGTTGGGTGTTCGCTTTGCGAATTCCCGTCTCCTTCGTGAGACAAAATCCTTCTCGTGGAGAGAAGGGGTTGAGGTACGTTACCCTCGTTTAAGTAGCGTGGTTGTAATTGAGGTTGAATCACCCTCGTTTAAAGTGATTCGTTTAGTGGATTTTGATCAACTTGGTTGATCGGAAAATCTTAACTCGAGAGGGTTAGGTGGTGGTTTTCACTCGGTTTGGGTTTCCACCTAAAAATCTTTGTGCCTTTTGTGCGATTGTATTTTGTGAGATTGTTTATATTTATTTCTGCAATTATTACGTCACCCCCTCCTGGTAGGAAAACTTCAAGGACATCAAGAAGATTGGATCTGAACAACTAATAATATCATGATGTGTGTTCAAACTGATGAGTATAAGCATCCAATTGGTCAAGCTTGGGACCTACATTGTGTTTATGCTTGAAGATTATCGACCTACAAGGATTGAACAGAATGTGCATTGCATAATCAAAGGAATTAGTCCAGAATGTTAAAGCATGTTGTCTTCCAAGTGTCAGTGAACAAAAATTGAGGTTGTCCTCTTAACAGTTGATTAGAAAACATCACAATTATCATTTTGCATATTGACAAGCAAAGCCAATAGAAGCTAAATATAGTAGACAATTCACATGTTTTTCATGTTTTTCTGTTATTCACATGTTTTCCTATTAACAGATTAATCAGAACATTAGAAGAATAGTGAAATTGCAAATGAATGCAAGATATCTAGCTTGCATGTTTACCAATTAAATTCAAAGGATATATATCCCTAAAACGTCGATGGCCAAACCCTAGCACTAACTTGGGCATTTCGTCAAACATGTGGTAGGCATTAGTTTTTACAAATACAAGCAAAACAGCAGCCTCGGCATCAATGGAAATAGAGTCACTTGGTGATGTTCTAAACAAATAAAAGAAAAAGGATGGAGCGTTACAAGGGAAGGAGTGGAAGACTCACCAATTCCTCCTGCTAAGCACTTCTGAAGCCGAGTGAAACCATTGTTGTGGTTGTGAATACACAAAAAGAAGAGACGATCAGACCAGATCAGATAACTACAATAGAAGGAGACACACGAAGCTTGCCACAAAACCTATCCATAATTAATCCGAACTTTTGCTAGCAATCGAGAGAGATTGACACAAATAGCATCAAGATCGGTAGAGGTGCTGATGTGGTGGAGAACGAGAGATCGTCGTCGAGTAAGTGTCTACCCGGGGAAGAAGCGTCAAGTGAGTCTATGGAGAGGCTTAAGGCATCTGGCTTGGGCAGCATTTGTGTCTAGCTAAGAAGGCAAGTGTTGTGTCGTAGTCGACCATCGGAGGCACCATGTGGGTGTGTAGGTCACTCGTGGGAATGGGGGTTGTGTAGGTTTACCGTTTCAAATGTAAAAGGAAAACAAAGAGATAGAGGAGGGGGAAAAAAAAAGGAGAAAGGAAAAAAAGCTCTTTAAAAAATTAGCGACAATTTAGGAACACCTATTGTAACATTTTTAGAATATTATTATAGTCTACCCGTCGGTGTAGATTAAAGTAGAATAAATAATTGATTTTGGAAAAATCATTATAATTTTACAGCTATTTACATTTTGCTTTGTGTAGTTAAAACTTCAGTCTATTTAAAATGGTGGAGCGAAATTCTATATTTGGAATATTAATTTTAAAAATTAAATTTTAAGAAGTGTGCATTCCCTAAAGGAAAGAAGGGCAGAATTGAGATGTTACAGATTTTGCTACATTGCTGGTTGCACTCAAAGTTTCATCCTATTTAAAAAGGTGGAATGAACAATCCATATTTGGAATGATAATTCTAAAAATTTAAAATTTCATAATCGTGACATCATCTAAAATATTGAAGGTCAGAATTGGAATTTTACAAATTTTGGGTGGAATGAACGATTCAAATAATAATTTAAAAAATATGAAACTTAAGAATCGTGGCATCATCTAGAAGATAGAAGGGCGGAATCGAAATTTCACAAATTTTGCTTGGGTGTTGGTTTCAGAAAACAATATTATACATGGTATGTAGTAGGATTTTTAGGAAATTTGACATTCCGAAAGGGCAGGATTGGAATGTTTCAAACTTTACTACTATATATATATATATATAATGAAAAGAACCGCAAAGGCTTCGTTCACCCTCGCCTTCCCTACTCCCCCTTTCCGCCCAAACCGACCCATCTCTATCTCTCTCTCCCCGGCGACCACTGCCAACACTGCGGCGTCCCCCATCGATCTCTCGCACGCAGCCACCCCCTCCATTCTCTCGCCAAGACAGGTAAGATCCTCACTCTCCCCCGTCACAAAGCTCCCTAGCTATCTTTCAGTTCGATCCCTCTGCACGCACGTAGGCGTTGATGGTGGTGCTAGAATGTGTTTCGCGTACGTAGTGCTTTAACGATGGTTGTGTATGAATACATACGTCATGATGCGGTGAAGAAGATGGATGGGGTGTTGGGATTGTCACGAGTCCAAGGTTTTCGATCTAGGCTTTACGTGTGCGTGCATACGCCGTAGGTTGTGCGAATGTGAATGGGCTAATTCGAGAATCAGGATTTAGGGTGGGGGTTTACGTGTACGTACGTTGCAAAGGTGAGAGAGAGAACGTAAGTTGGTGCGTCGGTGAGTTTAACTTGTGTGTGTAGATATTTCCCTGTGAGTAATATTTTGACGTAAAATTTTAAAATTAATATCATTTTATATAAATATATTACCTACAAAATTTTAATTTTATCTAATGCACCTTCCCTTACATAGAAGGAGCTCAATGTTATTGACTTAAATATTAAGAAATTTGACTCTATTTGATGAATTTGGTAGGATCGTTTCATTTTAATAAAATTTTATATACTTTATGATCTTGCTAATTGATTTTAATTCATAAGTTTTTATTGTAAAATATTACTTGAGATGTGTCTAAACGGTAAATGACTTGGATGTAGGTGAATTGTATGTTCCTTACCATGGATATATAAATGTACATGCATGTATGTACATATATAAATTTTTATGTATGCATATATTATATTATTTTGATCTGAACGTTATTTCTCTTTATTGCTTGGTTGTTTTCGTCATATGTTTATTGTTGGACTAAAGGATTTCACGACTAGGTTTTCGCTGCGGTTCGTGATCCACAATCATAGGGTGTTGGGTCGTTATAGATTGCCCACCGTTTTACTCCAATGCCGAACGAAACCCGGTCTTGTGGCCAACGCCTTGGTCCGTGCCTTGGTTTTAGAGGGGACGTGGAGGGATGGGAGAATCTGAACGAGGGAATATATTTTGTTTTCTTTGAATAATTCACTGGATTTTTGTGAAAAAAAAAAAAAGCGAATTCTTCGAATCGTAGATTCTCATTGTATGTCTATGAAAGAAATCAGAGTATATGTTACGACCATAATCATCTGTAAATAATAGGAACTCTTTTATGCTCAAGATTAACAAAAACTAGTAATAGGAAAAAAGTAATACCTTGAAAACTAACTGACAATACTCATCTACACTCCTCCCAGACGACCAAAAAAATTTGCATACCACGTGCCAAGAAATTGTATTCACTGATTTCAAATTCGCCATATGCGCTTTTCTCACATAAAAAGGCAGGGATTTATATGTAACCGAAACATTTATTTAACTTGACATGGTGTTCTTAAATTCCCATGCATGCAGGTTTAACGAGAGTAGCCACCAATGGCCAGTTCAGCCGGGACGGTAAAGAGGAGGGGTTGCAGCTGCACCCGAGAGGACTTCTTCCCGGAGGAGTCCTTCACGAGCTGGGGGTCCTACGTCGATGCCCTCAAGAGCATCGGGTCTCGGTTCACCGACCGCCTACTCGCGCGGTCGGTCGACGAGCAAGAGATCAACGAGATCAAGGCGAGGAGCGGCCACAGCATGAAGAAGGAGCTCGGCTGGTGGGATCTCATGTGCTTCGGCATCGGCGCCGTGATAGGCGCCGGCATTTTCGTACTCACCGGTCTCGAGGCTAAGGCGGTGGCCGGCCCTGCTGTCATCATCTCGTACGTCATCTCCGGCGTCGCCGCGATGTTGTCAGTTCTCTGCTACACCGAATTCGGCGTGGAGATACCCGTCGCAGGTACACAAACTTGGATTCTCCACTTGAATTCGAGAGCCTGAAATTTACAGCGTGTTTCTTTTTTGTTCGAATGGTAAAATTATAGCATGTTGCATCAAAATACTTAACTACATGGCCGCGGTCAAAAAATTACATCAACAACAACCTGCATTTGAAACTTATTTAGGCCCCTTAGAATGTATTTGTAAAATTTGTTGCGGAAAATGAAAGGAGTAAAATGGATGGTAGCTACTAGTAAATCAGCTCGGGCCATTAAGAATGCCCTCACTTCTCTTGCTTTCATCTTTGGTCTAAAGCTTAACAGGGTCAAAAGTTGGGTTTACATCTCTAGACATTGCCACCAAAGGATGGCCATTTGTCTGCTTCTAGGCATATTGGAGGGAAGGTTGTCCCGTCGATATTTAGGTATTTTCTTAGCATCTAGAAGAGATGCCTGCCCATCTTCAGCCCTTGGAGATCATGTTCGTAACCTCGTATTGGGTTGGAGGGGAAAATGCCTCTTTAAAATGGGCAGGGTGCGTGGGGTCAAATGGGGTGTGGTGGGCCTTGTGGGATTTAGGCTTCCCTGCACCGTCATAAAAAATGGCTCCTTGGCTAGAATTAAAAGCTAGATTGTAGACTTCATATGGGATGGCAAAACCCATGTTGTTCACTGGGAAGAAATTTGCAAGCCATTTAAGGAGGGAGGGCTCAATATATGCAACATGGATGAACTACAAATTTGTGCCTTTCCAAAGCTTGTTCATCGCCTTGTTTATGTAGATGAATCTATCTGGAGCTCTTGGATGTGCCTAAGGTATGGAAATTGGGTCTTCGCTTTCCCTAGGCAATCGGACTCTACCTGGTGGCGATGTCTACTTTCCTTTCAAGATACTCTCCTTAGCTCCTTCTACGAAACAGAGGGTTGGAATTGGCTGGTAAAACCAGGTGGCTCCTCCCTTTGTGCAAAGAAGGTCAGAGACACGCTACGGGCCTAGGGAGTAACTAACGACCTATGGAAGTCCATATGGAATAGTAGGGCTACCCCCAAATGGTGTTGCTGTGCATGATTGGCTGCTAAAGGAAGGCTTCCTACCTTGGACAAACTTGCACGTTGGGGGCTTCCCATTGACACTACTTGCTACCTCCGTGGCACCCTAGAGGAATCCCATGAGCATCTCTTTTTCTCTTGCAGCTTCTCTGATACAGTTTGGACTCAAGTCTACTCTTGCCTTGGGCTCACTGAACAGCATACCACATACCCTTTTCTCCCCTCTTCCCCTCGAAATGCTGACTTTTGGAAAGCCACCACTACTACGACTTAGAGTCTATGGAAGGAGAGGAATGGTAGATGCCATGGTGAGGGAAACTCACTAGCTCAAGTGGTGGCCTCTGCCATTATATGTGCTACAATGGCTATGTAGTTTAATCCCTATCTTTTCTAAACACACCCCCTCTTCCCCCCCCATGGGCTCTTGTAATTTTGGTTTAGATTATTTTTCCCATACTTTGGTTGATTGACCTTTTGAGTAAATAGGTTACCTTCACTCAAAAAAATGGATAGAATAAGCGAATGAACATGTTTAGTTGTTTTAGCATGTTAAAATTTATTTTTACGGAGAAAGTAACACAAGTAGGATCTAATCTAATGCAAATGTCGTGGTAAAATTAAGTGACCAGTTAAATTCTTAATCCAACAACCAACCAGAGTCTTAACTAGTTGGGGGATTATGTGATGTGCAGTGAAAGCATTTATTTTAACAATTGGAACTTGTGAATTTCCATGCAGGTGGGTCCTTTGCCTACTTGAGGGTGGAGCTTGGCGACTTCGTCGCCTTCGTCGCCGCTGGCAACATCCTCCTCGAGTACGTGGTGAGCGGCGCGGCCGTGGCCCGGTCTTGGTCCTCCTACCTTGCCACGCTGTGCAATAAGCCTCCTGACTTCTTCCGCATCGTCGCCCCACACCTCGCCACCGACTTCCGCAACCTCGACCCCATGGCAGTCCTCATCATCGCCATCGTTGCCGTCCTTGCCTGCCTCTCCACCAAGAAGTCCTCCCGCTTCAACGCCTTCGCCACCGCGGTCCACGTGGTCATCATTGTCTTCATCATCGTGGCCGGCCTGACCAAAGCCAACTGGGCCAACTACTCCCCCTTCGTCCCCTTCGGTGCTCACGGCATCTTAAAGGCCTCCGCTGTCCTCTTCTTCGCCTACGTCGGCTTCGATGCAGTCTCCACGATGGCGGAGGAGACCAAGAACCCCGGACGCGACATCCCCATCGGTCTCCTTGGCTCCATGACCTTCATCACCGTCGCATACTGCTTCCTCACCTTCACCCTCTGCCTCATGCAGAGTTACACGGAGATCGATAAGGACGCTCCCTTCACCGTGGCCTTCGAGGCGACGGGCATGAAGTGGGCCAAGACAATAGTAGCACTGGGTGCTCTGAAGGGGATGACCACCGTGCTGCTGGTGTCCGCAGTGGGCCAAGCGAGGTACCTGACCCACATAGCGCGGACACACATGGTCCCACCTTGGTTAGCCAATGTCAGCGAGACGTTCGGAACCCCGGTCAACGCAACCATCATCATGTCAACCGCCAACGCATGCTTCGCTCTCTTCACGAACCTGGACGTCTTGGCAAACCTGCTATCCATCTCCACGCTCTTCATCTTCACCCTGGTTGCACTCGGGGTCCTTGTGCGCCGATACTACGTGTCTCGCGTCACCACGGACTCCGACCGCAACAAGCTCGTGCGGATGCTGGTGCTCATCGTGTCCTCTTCCGTCGTGACCGCCGTGTACTGGGCGACGAGTCGGAGCGGGTGGATCGTCTACGCAATCACCGTGCCGGTGTGGTTCCTCGCTACGCTGGGGCTGAGCGTGATGCTGAAGCCTGCGCGGGAACCAAAGGTGTGGGGCGTGCCGTTCGTGCCGTGGCTGCCGTCGGCATCGGTGGCAGTCAATGTCTTCCTTCTTGGCTCCATCGACTACATGTCGTACGTGCGGTTCGCGATCTGGACGGTGATACTGCTGGTGTACTACCTCCTCTTCGGGCTACATGCGTCGTACGACACTGCGAAGGCAACGAAGGGTGCTGCGGGGAGGCTCGAGGAGGGTCTAGCCACGGTGCCCGCGGCCTTGCCAGCATCGGGTGAGCCGATGCAGGGCGAGATCACGGAGGTGGGACACGGTACCGCTGCTGGCAACTAGTGATGTTAACTTTTTTTTTTTTTTTTCCCTACTTATTTGCTGTTTCATTGTTAGGTTTGTTAATATGTCTGGTGTTTCTACTTTGTAACTTGATGTGCTTAATTTAGCTCTGTGTATGTCACTATTATGGTAGAGACTACTAACGTGGTGCAGAAGATATTGGCTATTTTTTAATTATGGTCCTATTTAGCAGCAAAATGTCTGTGTAACCATTAGATTGAATGGAGTTGGATTTCTCTGTCTATTTAGATGCGTTATTGTTTTGATTGCACTTGTTGGGAAGGGTTCTTGATAAACTTTTTTTTTTTTTTTTATTCGTTTTGGATGGAAGAATGTAATCCTAAAATTTTGTAATTGTTATGTAGTTCTGCTCCCCCTGCAACTCCTCGCTTGCGTATATTTTTAATCTTTAAGAGGCATGCAAATGCTATGTTTTTGGAGAAATGTTAGACGTAGATCCCCCACCACACCCCAACAGCATATCCCAAAAGCTTGATGATCCAGAAAACAAGTTCTGTCCAAACCAGGTTGATGCACAAACGAAGGTATTTTCACCACTTGATTGTCGAACAGAGATATTGGCCCTCTAGTACGACTTGTCCATGTTCATGTGCAAGGAGGATCACCTAGTCAGAGGCTTTGCCCACAATTGTTGGCTCCTTATTTTCCGGTATGAGCGACTGAAGCATTTACCCAAGAAGATACCACGCAAACGTAAACTAACGCAAAAATTCATGCATGGTCTTTCTTCACCCATCTCCAACGCCCGCTTAGACAACCGACCACAGGTGAATAAGTTTGAATCAAACATTTCCGGTAACATTTCTTGTACCAAAAGCTCACCAGGGCCATGAAAAGTTTGACCGTTCGGTTCCTTTCAAGGGCAGTCAAAATTTGTCAAGAAACGGAACATTGGTGCATCAGAATCTGCCAGATGATTTGAGGAGAAACGATAGGAAGACGAAAAATACGTATCCTCTTATCCCTACGTACCCCTGTACCAAATGATGTAAAACAGGAAGACAAGATCGACTTGGAGTCTTAGATTATTTTGGACTGCAGGCCCTCAAATTAAAGACATCCTTAGTTGCAGAGATAAAGTTCAGAATGGCGTACGTACATGGCTCCATCTCTACAGTAACGGGCTCATGATGAATCCTAAGTACTTAAGCTCCTCCAAATCTGCCATCACCATGCTTACATCTTGTCCTTAGAAATCAAGGCTAAGTAAGCAACACAACAACATTTGTTTAATTTTGATAATCCGTCTCTTTGGGATTTCAATGCTTTCCCTATGGCAAATACAAAGAAATTACCTAAAAATTTGAAGCCGTTCGTTGATGATTTTGCAATTCAAAATCTTTACAAGGAGGGGCAGTTTGTTTGAGACTGCTCTTCTGAGCTCTTCCAGTAGTAACTCGTCGCAGTATGTGGATTCACATCTTACTGATTGAGAGAGTGATTCCCAAATTGGAAATGCACAAATTTGGCCGACGAGCAGAGACAATTGAAATAATATAAGCTCCTTAGCAGTGCTGCCAACTGAAACACTCGAAAGGAAGGGATTATACTTAGCCAACAACTCTAAGTTGGCTGCGAAGCGACCTCCAGCAATAAATCAGCACCCACTCGTTTACGCTTATATCCAATAATATTCGAAAAAGGAAACTATATGTGCTGGCATTAGGAAACGGTCAATCAAGGCCACATTTTTGGGCGGTGATATATATTCGGAAAAAAAAAAAAATATTCAAATTCAATTACTCCCAATTCAAACTCTGAGGTCAATTTTAGAGATGGAAACTATGGCGTCCGAAATGGGCAACGACAATTAAATGCGGCTTTCCTAGCGTAGGTGGTGACGCTCGAGAGAGTGCGTATTCGTTTACCATCCGAACCCCTTCGACGCTGGAGGCGGGCACCAGTGCTGAAGATAAATCAAATGCCGTTTGGACGGTGGCTACACGCGTGCCTCGTTAACGGACGGTGTTTTTTTTTCTTTTCTATTTACTTGAGGCTACGACGATCTATCCTTGAGAGGAGTGTACTTCAACCATGGGCATTGTTGAAAACCACCTCGTAGAACAACAGTTGAGAAGGAAAGGCTTAGAATGGTGGATGGTGGTCGCGGAGAATTGACTGGAAGAGAAAAGTGCTCATGCGGAAACCTTTGCTGGACTTAAATAATCCACACAATATTAATGGAAATCGGTGAGTCGTCAGCGGTTAAAACTAAACGGCTAAAACAGTTAAATTAAACTCAAAAATCTCAAATTAATTCCAACATGAGCCCATGCCTGAGTCGAGTGGTACACGTAATAATAGTCTTCGGGCCTCAAGTTGCGCACCATTGTACCATGCTTCTTTTATAATAACAATCGGTCAACCATTGTTCCTCTCTTTTTTTTTTTTTTTTGTTGAAAGCCAAACATTTCCTTTCATCCTTAACGAGGGAGAGGTTACTCGTAGAAATAGGGGAAAGCAAAATCTCATAAAGAAGATAAGAAAAAAAAGAGAAAGAAAAAGAAAGATGCGTCCTGATATTAGAAACTAGTCAATCTCTCAAAGGAAGCCAACCCCATGCTCATAGGTACGGTAAAATGTTAACGAGACGAATCTCGAAGAAACACGCCAACGAAGAATAGATTAGGGACCAAAAGGTCGAAATCGATTCCTGACATAAGTTAGAGGACTCAATCGTATGAGGCTGATGTCTCACCTGGTCCCCACCCCACAAAATAGCACAAAGGAAAGAAAAAAAGAGCCATACATCTCCTGCAATTGAAAACAAACCACACAAATGCACAATAATTCCACAACCGCCAACTTCAGCACCAACAGCCACAACCACGGCAGCCACTATTGCCGACCGTCAACCGGGAGTGGTAGATGCGAGCGACTGGCAAAGAGCTTCAATCGCGTCTGCCACCAACCACGATCAACCACAAGACGATGGACATCGAGTGACACAACGAAGAGCAAGCAGGGCGATGAGCAACGAGCGAGCGACGGCAACGTACGATGACCACAAGAGCTACGACGTACGTCGACCATAGCCAACGATCAATGGAGTGCGATCTTGCATGTCAGCAGGAGCCTCCAATCTTCAAAGCTGAAGACTCAAGGAATGGAGGTTCCGGCGATGGAGGGGGGGCGATCAACCACCGATGGCCAACACTTTTATAAATATATAAAAAAAAATATATAATATTTATTAAAAAATAACTTCATATAAAATATAAATTTAACATGAAAAATATTATTAAATAAAAATAACTTGAAATTTTAAAAATAAAATAAAAAAAATATAGAAACTTCAAGCATGTAACAATGTCTTCAAGATCATTGGTGTTAGGGTCAGAGGGAAGGCACATGAATATCGGGTTATGTGCACACTAACGGTAATGGGGAACAGCGCATGAGTTCGCACGTTGTCAGGAAGGCGTGTGCGATCAAGGATGGCGAGGAGGGGGTTTGTCGCGTTGAAGGATCAAGGGAGGGAAAGAAGCATTGAAGCCATCGCGACGAGACCCTCTCCAGCGACTACATCATCTTCCACATCTTTGCCTACTCCTGGTTCGAGCTCCGCGACCTCAAGCGTTGCCTTGCCTTCGAGCTCGACCACATTCGTGGCCTCGTAAGCTAAATCAAGTCCAGATTCGCCAGCATGGGGAGCCCCGACATCGCCCCTGTCGACATCGACTGCGACACGATCTCCACCGCCTCCTGACCCTTGCCAGCAACCCCCTCCCGCCGATCCGCCTGAAGGGATAAGGGTTGTAATGGCCAATTGGTTGGGATTGAGCGACAAGCACAGTGAGTACTTGAAAAAGGAGGGTCGCAAGTTGGCTTAGTTGGGTCACAGGATTGCAATGTGGATGGATCATGGATGGGTCATATAATGGGTTAGTTAATGAGTACCTGTGAATATATTGATAGGTACCCAAATGATGACCTGAGAAGAAACAAGTCATATTTAATGAGTACTCGACCCAATACAGTAAAAAATGATGGGTCGGGTGGAGTACCCGAGATTAGCAGGTTGTTTGAACACCCCTGCTTAAGAGAAGAAACCTTATACATATATATATATGGAAATGCAAGGGAAAAATTTTATTCATCCCCCACTTCCTGGAGACTTAAAAAAGAGAAACAGAGGGATTAAACCAAAACCTACCTATACAAAAGAAAGACGTGCCACGACTCATGGCATATTACATCAAAGCACAACAAAAAGATAGCGAAAACCTATCTATATCAAAAAGGTGAGTAGCATCTGAATTTTGTCCAACTTGATTAAAGCCCAACAGCTGCCTGGGAAGATTTGCTTGGGTTCTAAAGATGGTCCAACCTTGATTAGCAAGTCCAGCAATCTTTGAAGCGAGGCAATTGACTACCAGAAGAATATAGCTGACCTCCTTAATTTTGTTAGCATAAACGGATAGTTTCCGAAAGTGGTGCCTCATATACCATGGAGTTTGCAATTTACCTTTCCACCAAAAATATAGAAGGGTGGAATCAGTTTCCACCTTCAACAAAGAACCTATCCTAGTCGTCGACAGACCATGGATGATGCCTAGAATACTGGCCGATTCCATGGAAATATGGGAAAACTTAGTAGTAGCAGTCGGGAGGAAGTCACCATGAACATCTCGGATCACCCATCCAACTGATATATCTCCCACATTGGACGAACCAATTGGACCCAAAATTAGACGAACCCATCCAATTAGAGTAGTAATATTAAGCTTAAGACCCAAAATTGGACGAACCCAATTGATAATGAGCTCAATAAGGCATTGACTTTTCAACCACTTAGCCATCTCAAAATTCCGCCAATTATAGGAAATGAAATCTTTAATACAATGCAATTGGAAGGAGTCATGGCAAAGTTTGTTACGAATTCACCAAGTAATAAACCAAACAAAATAGGTAAAACCTTTAATCCTTTTAGTGTTAGGAACATTGATGGTATTACTCATGATAGAGAAGAAAGAGGAAGGATCCAACATATTTAAGTGGTTTAAATGGAAAACCTAGTTCGAGATAGTAGTAATCAGCTCGCTTGTAGAGAATAAGTGCCTCACAGTTTCAACTGAAGGGGAGGTCTCACGACAGGAACATTTGGAGGCGAGGTTGATTTTTAACTTCATGATGTTATCATCAATGGGAAGCCTAGCTAAATTGAAGAATTTGCCAAACACAAATGGTGATGCGAAGAGGCAACTGAAGGTGCCATAAGCCACAGAAGGTAGGGTTTCACTGATTAGAAGGGAAGTTAAGATGGTAAGTCAAATTAACAGCGAAATCCCCAAAGCAGGAGGGAGACCATATAGGTTTATCAGGAAGATCATCAAGGGGAGAATCATTAATAATAGTGTGAATCGTCAGAGGAATATTGGATAGGTCAGGGGGATTATTAAGAGCATCTCTAACAGTAATATGAGGGGGCACAAAGTTTGCAGGCATGAATTGATAAAGGGGGCAATCTCCTACCCAGATATCCTCCCAAAAATCAATGTTGCCCTCATGAATTTCCCACTTGATGTGAAGCTTCAAATCAGCATAAGCTTCAAGAAGAATCTTGAGCCGGGAGGGAATATGACTTGTCCTAAGGCAGGACCAAAAAGACTACGAATAAGCTTGTGGTAAAAAGAATCCCCAAACATAACATTCCAAGCCCTCTTCATACGCAAAGCTTCAACAAACAGATATAAATTATGAATACCTAAGCCACCATGATCCTGCGACTTAGTGATATTATCCCAAGATATCCAATGAGAGCGATGTTCAGCATCTCTACTTGATAAACGCCAGTTTATCATCATTCTTATGCCCTAAAACAGATCTAGCTCTTAGGATTTTTTACTCTACAAATGGGTTTTCAGGCTACATTTTGGAATTCACCTAGGTTAGGCATGCATTGCATTTTATTTGTATTTTTGATGTGTTTATCTCAGTGTCAAAGATAGGCAAAAAGTCAGATCCCACATACCTTAGCACTCAGGAAGGCAAAAGACGAAGGAGAAGCACCTATTAGCTGGATCTTAGCTGGATCCAGCTCATCCCAACTGGATCCCAACTTATTCTAGCTGAATCAACTCATCCTTAGCTCCATTCAGCTCATCTCAGCTGAATGGTAGCTCAAGCTAGTTCACCTCAACTCCATTCAACTCACCTTAGTTGGATGGCAACTCAAACTAGCTCATAACAGTTGATCCCACCTTCATTCTAGCTCCTCCAGCTCAGAACAGTTCACTGTTGTAATGACCCGTCACACTTTTAGCCTTTTAAGACGTCTGGAGTCTCAGTCAGACGTCTGTCCAGATGTCTAGACCCGTTCCCGGACGTCTGAAAATTAAATGTTTGCACTGCACTCTGCACACGAGTGTCGCGCAGAACCGTTCTCTTCTCTCTCCCTTCCTCATTCTTCCCCAAACCCTAAACCCCACATCTCCTATTTAAACCCCCACACCTCCTATCTCCTCTCCACTTCACACACCAGCCACCACCACCTTCGGTGCTGTGCGGGAGTGGCGAGAAGGGGTGAGCGAGAGGGAGGAAGGAGGAGAGCGCGAGAGGAGGAGGCTAAGGTCGGAGGAGCTTCAGTGGAAGCTTGGTGGAGCTCGAACGGCCACCGGCGGGCGCGTGCGGAAGGAGGAGAGGGCTCGGGGAGGCGGCCTCTCGACCCTCTCCAGCGGCTGGAGCTGCTGTGGTGCGAGGTAGAGCGAGCGGAGAGAGTTGCAAGGAGTTCCTAGTACTAGAAGTTTTCCAGTATCAGACGTCTGGAGTGGAGTCTAAACGACTGGCGGGGTACCTGGATGTCTGGAGCTAAGGCTAGATGTCTGAAAGCATATTTATCGCAAGGTACGTATCTTCCTGCGCCATGCATATCGCAGCACAGGGGTATTTCCTAGCTGACCGCGCCTACGATGTCGTACGTAGGTGCAGCTTTGGGAAGGAGCGTGGAACACTTTCCCACGCACTTTTGGACATCTGAACACATCAGCAGACGTCCGGAGGTGCGTCCAAACGATCGGAGGCATTGTCCAACGTCTGGAACTGCCTTCAAACGATCGCAGAGAAGGTCTGGACATCTAAGGATACCACAGGGACTAAAGGTAAGATCTGACGCCTTTTAAGACAGATGGGATTATTCCCAGAAGCCTGATTTTGAACAGTAGGCACGTTTTTGACCCGTTTGGGGTCAGATCGGGGTTCGTTTTATGCAAACGAAATACCTGTACTTTCCTCACGAGTTCCTCTACATACTAAAGTCTTTTATATACTGTTCTGAACCCTCCTTTTGTGATGTATTCCCTGGTATAGAGTTTTAGCCTACTGCACGTTTGGGGCTCGCAGAGATGTCTGAGTCTGCGGTTCAAGCTCGTATTACTCCTGAGTTTCCTGGTAGAGTGGTTTAATTCTGTTAATAATATTTGAATAAGAATGTGCTTGTGGAAGTAGCTGAATGGAACCCTAGGATCTGGCATGAACCCTAGGGTAGGGAAATAAATGAACCTGTTTGTACTATATGGTTTACATGCATGCGTGATTAAGATAAATCGCTAATAAATGCCTGTATTATAATTATGAGTTGCCTGCTAGAATATGAGCTTTATGTATTTAATGAACAATTACCTGTGAAATCACCAGTTACATGTATTGAGAATTGAATTATGAAAACACGAGCTGCTTGTATACGAATGAGAAATTAATTATGAAAGATGAGATCTGGATTGGGATAAATGAGATGAACATGAGCATGAACCCTACGGGGAATTAAGAGTAGAACTCCTTTGGATAGACGGAAATCTGGAATGAAGACGGGAAGTGTGCTGGCTCTTGAGTACATGGTACCAAGGAGAGCAACTGTCCCCTTTTGTGTAGAGTGGAGCTAGCCTCCCTTGGGTTGAGACCCGGGGTTAGGATTGGCCACTCTACACCGACTCTTGTTGGCCCTCACGTATGTGGTACCGAGGCGAGCTACTAGGGTAGGGAGGGAGCTAGCTACCCCACAGGGCCCGGGGTTCAACTAGCCACCCAACACCGACTTGTTAGGCCCCCTAGGCAAACCAGGGCAGTCAGACGAGGGTGCGCAGACTTTAGAGGAGCGAGACCCCTGTTTGGTTCTGAGGGGCGAGACCCCTGTTCTGAGAGGGCAAGACCCTATACTGTTTCGTGCTGTACTTTAGGCGTACACGCTAGTGGAAATGACTGACTGCGTGTTAGTGTAGGGTAGCTACCTGTGCGCTTATCACACGTGCCGTAGTTACCGCTACGTCTTGACAGTGACCTTAGGGTGGTTGACTAGGTGTAGGACTACCACGGGGGACTCTCCCGACCAGGAGAGCACCACGTGTACCTTCTACTCTATGGAAAATACTGCAATCAAGATCGTTCCCACGAGGAGCATGTAAGATCAAGAAATATCTAGATATTTTGAGAAATGGGTAACACTGGAACGTATAAAACAGATAAATGGAAATGAGAATTAAACCTGTTATTTTTACTGTTCTGTACTTAGATAATATGGATACCATTCTACTTAGCATTCAGTGACTTTGTCTTTTCATAACATTATTCAGGACCAAGAATTGAGCAGCCCGAGTTTCCGACTGCAGAGGGTGCTGGGCCCAGTCAAGTCCAGCCATAGTTTTCTTTAGCACTTCCTTGTCTTTTATCTACTATTGTAGTAAGTAATAGACTCTTAGTTACTGTTCTGTTACTACTGTTTACTTTCCGCTTTCCGTGGTTGTTGTTGTTGTGGTGGTATGTACTGAAACAGTAGATTTATTTTCCTTTACTACTTTGTACGTTTCTTCTACTTAGTTATATTGCATATGTGAATGTGGTTTACTTTCCTGCTTTTGGTTATTTCTTGTTGGATGACTAGGTCTTGGGATTAGTCGAGGCAAGCCGGTCTTGGGACCTGTAGGGATTTGAGAATCTGGTCGTAACAACTGTAAGATCAACCTGACTAGGACTAGCTACTACCATCAACTAGGTAGACTTAGTCAGCTACAGAAGTCATCAACCAGCTCAGGCCAACTCAAGTCTAGCTCTCGGAGGCTCAATTCAGCTCAACTTAGTTGAGCTGAGCTACTTAACCTAAACTAGCTACTTCAGCTAGCTAGGTAATCTCCTAGAAGACCAGACCCAACTCACCTCAGCTCAGAATAGAAGAAAGCCAACACAGATTAGCTTGGCTTAGCTTCTAGCAAAGAACTAGCAAGTGAAGCTAGCTACTGAACACCACTTCAGCTCCCTTCAACAGACATCAGCTATAGTGCAGTTCTTTGCAACTCCCTCCAGCTCCTCTCCTCTAAAACCCTAATTCTACCTCCCTCTCTCCCATTCATCTACTAGCTAAGCTAGCTTAGCTAGTCCACCTCCATGGCATCCCAACCTAACCCTAAAACCCACCTAATTAGCTCCACCAAATAAGCCTACCCATAGCCCCCTTACTCCTACTCCTTCTGGCGCTAACCCTAACACCACCCTTCAACCCACCACCACCACCAAGGGGCACCACAAAAGTGGCACCAAAACTCTCCATAACCAGCCCCAAGTTGTCCCCACTTTTCCCTCTAAAACCTCACCACATCACCACCATCCAATCACCTCCTAAGGCCATCTACACCATCCAATTTTGGTGCCAAAGGGAACCCTTCTAGAAACACAATTTTGGTGCCAAAATTGATGTGGTAACCACCACCTTGGATGGCCCCCTTTCACCCATTAACTATCCTTTGCACTCATTAAGTTGGCACCATCAATTCTCCACCTTAGGATCCACCAACCACCTCCATCAAATCATCCTAACCCTCCATCTCATTCACACCAACCACCACCTATCCACTCCTACAAATACCCCCCATAACCACTGACATACAACCATCTTCTCCATTAGTTGTAGTTCCACCCATACCACCTACATTCCACGCCAAGGAAGAAAGAAGAAGAGAAGAAGAACCCGATCATGCAACCTACCTGCCCCCTTGGTGCCTTCTTTTTCTATCTTCCTCTCACTTGTGACACGCCAAGGAGGAGGTCTTCACACTTAATGGGACGTCCTAGCGAGAGGAGGAACGAGGTGGTTAACGCCCACCTTGGAGGATAGCTTGGAGGAGGACTACTTAAAGAAGAAGTTGAGGAGAAACCTTTTTAAGTGCAGGAGGAACCACACTTGGGGCAAGGCTATCCAAGACTTCAACCAGAGGACCCCTTCTTCTTCTTTATCTTTCCATGTTCTCGTATTAGCTAGCGTTTTCTCTTTTTCTTGTAAGAAGCATTTAGCTATCAATCATCAACTCTGTTAGTAATACAAGCTTTCAATTGCCTTCCATTTATTGTTTTCTAGTTAGTGTGCTTTTCTTGTTCTAAGTAGTCTTAGTGCACACGCCCATTCTCTTCTAATTACTCTAGGCACACTTGCCTAGGGTGAGCTTAGAAGAGAGGGTTTCATTTGTGTCATGTAGGCTTAGTTGATAAGCATAGTTTTTAGCATAGTTATCTTCACTTTCAAGTACCTGATTATTTCCAAACAATAAAAAAAAACCAAAATCACAAAAATGCGTGTTGATTTAAGAGGCGAGAGAGAGAACCATCTTTGTGACTAACAATTTGACCTCCTTGGATGACCCTAGATACTCACCATATGTAAGTTTATAAATTGTAAAAGTTGATTGCAAATTTATGCGTTACACTACACTATTTCGCATAATTAACAAAACGCATACTTTTGATATCGATACTCCCCCAGAAAAAGTTAGCAAAAATGGATTAAAGCTTCCTAATGATCGCTAAAGGGACTTCAATCACAGAGAGAATATGGATCGGTATTGAAGAGAAGACATGCTTAATCAAAAGCAATCTAGAAGTAAATGAGAGGAGATTTGCCTTCCAAACCGCCAGCTTAGATTGAATTTTCTCAACAATTGCAGAGAAGTAAGCATTTTTTGTTCTCCCAACATAAATTAGACATCCAAGATATATAAAAGGAAAAGAACCCAATTGGAATCCAGTGATTGCAAGGAGAGGAGAAGCTCTACCAAGAGGGAAGTTTTGACCCACGAAGCAAAAGCTTTTAGGGAGATTGATCTTTTGAGAGAAAGCTTCCTCAAAAGACAAGATGATATCATAAACAAGATGGATATCATCAACATAGAGGAGACAAATTGGAGGAGTAACATTACACTTGATGGAGTAGGGTTTGATTTGCCCACCAGAGGCAAGCTCCTTGAGCCCCCTGACAAAAGGTTCCATAAAAACATCAAAAAGGAATAGCGAAAGTGGATCTCCCTATCTATGACCACGGGAAACTCTGAAAAAAGGGGTGGTGCTGCCATCCATAAGACTAGAGGTGCCTTCATGCTCAATAAAGGCTTTAATAAGGTCAACCACATCATAAGAGAAGCCAAAGGTGTGAAGAATTTTATATAAAGCTCCCTATTCAACTCTATCATAAGCCTTTTCAAGATCACACTGCATAATGAGATTGGACCCAAGGGTTTGCTGTCCAAATGCTGGGTCAACTCAAAGGTGGTCGCTATATGGTCAAAAATAGAGCGGCCCTTAATAAAACCTGCTTGTTCGGGAGAGATGATTTTAGAAAGGGTGGAGCTTAATCACTTAGCAAAGATGCCTAAAGCAATCTTAAAGACAATATTACACAAACTAATAGGTCTATAGTCAAAAAACCTAAGAACTTCAGACTTCTTAAGAACCAAAGAAATAAACGTGGAGTTAAGGGATCTGGGACCATTTTTAGAAGTGTAGAAATATATGATAGCCTAAGAAAGATCAGATTTAATAAGATCCTAAAAGTGTTAAAAAAAATCCACATTGTAGACATCAAGACCTGGAGTTTTGTTAGAAGGCATTTCAGACATGACAACAAAAATCTCTTGTTCAGAAGGAGGGAAGGTTAAAGTTAATCTATCAATGTCAATGACCACGGGAGGAACAACATGAAGAAAGCTTTTGATATTGGATCTACCAGACAAAGTCAACAATGATTTATAGAAGTTAGAAGCTTCGTTAGACACCTTATCCCAAGACCGACCACCAATGGAAGAGGAAAGCCAAGTTCTGACCCATTTGGCAAAACAATGCTTAATCATGGCAAAATAGTATTTATTACAGGCTTCCCCATTACTTAACCAAGTGATTTCAGCTTTCGGTTTTAAAAAATCATTTAGTTTAACCAGAGCATCATCAAGATAAATAGCAGTATCATTGAGCTCAACGGAAATATTATCGTCCCTTTTTGCAGACAATCTTCAGTCCAAATCATCATACCGAATCTCAAGATCCCTAACCAATTTTTGAATTTCACCAAAAGCAGTTCTATTCCAAGATTTGAGCACACATTTTAGGATAGACATTTTAGAGTAATGGAAATAGGATCAGGTGATGGCAACACTATCATTCAACATAACTAACTTGAAATATTTGAAATCAAGAGATAAATGCTCTTGAATGATCGCCTGAGGACTGTAATTTCACACTAATCTGTTCTGAGAAGAAGACAACAAAATAGGGTTAACTCTGCGCTTTTAACACCACATCAAGAATGCAGATTAATCACGGGGTTACTTAGGGGCTAATTAAAGGGCAATTGAGCATTAAAGACTAAGAGGTGGGCCCACACTGAAAGAAACAGGGTTTCACACATTTCAAAAACCAAAATAGTATACAAAATCGTAATTATCACCCCACTTAAATTGAAGAGGTTTTGGTTAGTATAAAATTAATTTAAACCTCCTAAAATTCATAAAAAAATATTCTGAGAGGTGTGGTATCTTCGGTTTGACCATCTGAACCTATTTTGATCTAAAATAGAGTTTTAGACGGGAATTTCCCTTAATTTAGGGTTTTGTGCAATTGTCCCAGTCAAATGTGGTCAAAACTCAAATCCAAGTTCACCATTAGATTCCTTAGGTCCAAATTAGGTTAACGCCAAAATTTTGGCCCAATTAGAATCCATCTTAACCTAATTTGTAATTTAATTCCTAAAATCTCTTTCTTACATTCAACCCCCTAACTTTCAAGATTCTTACAATCCTATCCCTAACCTTATCATCATTCTTGCATTTTGGTCCCTGCCACCATTGGCAGTGGGAATGCACCTGCAGAATGATTCGAGGGAAGATTCCTCCCTCAAATCAGATCCAAACCCCTCAAAATTTGGAGGGATGAATCTAAATAAGTTTCCCAATCACTTAAACTGCCTCAGAGACTCCAAATCAGCCCTTAAAGCTCATGTGAGCTCGAGAAAATTAGAGGATCTTTTTCCCTAGAAACTCAAAGAAATCAAGCATATTCCTTGCTTTAGAGCTCGCATTCAAGCTCTATAAATAGTCCTCTAGGTCCCAGCATTTGAGTTAGTCCTGTTAGGCCACAAAAACACCTCTTCTGTCCTTCCTCCGACCGACTCCGCCGCTACTTTGATGGCCCTCTTGCCTCTCCTCTTCCGTATGTTCAACAATCAAATTGGACGAACCATCTTCTTCCTCGTCTTCTTCCGACAGCAGCCGGCCAAAGCACCATCCTCTTCGACCCCTTCTTCATCACTGTTCTTCTCGCCAGAGACTTCTTCGTCCTTAGCACCAGCCATCATGATAACGGCGTTGTGACTAGGTTTGTTGTAGAAATAGCGTTGTAGTACGGCTAGTTATTGCCATCATTACAGATATTTTTTACTCGGAAAATAAAAGAGTTCCCGAGGTCGAACTCAGGGAGCAAGTTGTATTCTAGAAGTACAGTATTTCTTATTACAAAAATAAAGAGAGAGAGAGAGAGATATGGAAATTTGGCTTCTTCTTCTCTTCGTTCTTCCTCTTTGTCTTCTCTTCTCTTTGGTGCTCTTGAATCTTCTTTCTTTTGTTCTTCCTGTGTTCTTCTTGTCTTCTCTCTTCTTTGCTGCGGTCCTGTTTCTTCTTCTTCTTCTTTGCCTTCAGGACGTAGTCTGATTTTCCAATCAGAAGACTTAAACTACTGCTGCTACAGTGTCTTTTCTTCTTTCCTCTGTGGCTTTCTTCTTCTTCTTCCTGCCTTCTCTTCTTCTTCTTCTTCACCTGTGCCAGCACACTCAAAGTTCGATCAGAGGGCAAAACCTACTCTACCCTCCCCCGCGTCTCTCTCTCTCAGAATTCACTCATAGGATAGCTCTCCCAGAGCTGCTGGATAGTCAGGTACGCGGGTAGTGCCCGGGTCCACGCCCATCGGCGTGCGGTGGCGGACGAGGAGTGCAGGTCGGGCTAATCGGGTCGGGCCAGGTCCGCGGGGCGTGAGCGCGGATGAGGCCGTGTAATCAGGCGGGTGAAGGGGACCTCACCCCGTGATCTGAGGCAAACAGCTTAAGGCACGTTTTGCCTTTAAGTGCCCGTTCGCCTCAGTGGGTTTCCGAGGTGGGACTAAGTGTCCCACCCCAATTTGGGCGCCCGCGCGGAGGAAGCAGCGGCAGTCGAGGCTTCGTAAGAGGGCTTCGCCTCAACTGCAGCCTGGCACTTCGCGAAGACACCCCACGCAGCCTGGGAGCCTGATCTAGGCGTGGCGTGCCTAGAGCAGCAGGTCGAAGGAGCTTCTTCACCTCAGCAATGGCGGCGGCGAGCGAAGTTCCTGTTTACAGAGAAAGGGCCTCTCGGCCTAATTAGATACGCGGAGGACCTTCGTCGTGGCACGGCGAAGGTGGTCGGAGGGTCTGCAGGTGGCGGGGCGGAGCCTAAGGGTCGCCCTAGGTCAAACTGCAGGTTGGGAAATGGGTGTGTTCGGTGGAGTTGCAGAGGGTGATTTAGGGGAAGTGGAAGGGCGGAGGATGATCAGGGTGGGGAGGCGAAGGTTCTGCGGTGGTCGGCGAGCCGTGTGGGTTGCTGGAGTGATGGGAGCGGGTCGCCGGAGTGTGGCCGGAGGTGGAGAAGGTGAGGGTGATTAGGCACGGTCGAGGGGTAATTAGATAAAAATAGTAGGGGGAAAAGAGAGAGAGGAGGCAGGGAAGTAGTTCTAACCTAACTAAAGGGACGAAGGGGGCGAGGAGGCGGACGGTTGTACCTGCTGTCGCCGGAGAAGAAGGTGCCCAGTGGGGGAGGACAGCGGTGACGACAGGGCAGAGGCAGCGCGCGCTGGTATTGCGCGACGCGGAGGAAGATCAGGGAGGTGGCTCTACTACTGGCATTGCAGCAGAGCGAGGAGGAGGAGGAGGAGAAACCGCCGGAGCAAGGGGGCGTCTGTCGGAGTGGGAAGAGAGGAAGTGAGGGGGTATCTCCGTTAGATCCGAGCTCGGAAGAACGGCGGAGCGACGGGGGTATTTATAGAGGTAGAGACGGGGAGGAGGGCGGAGGGAGGCGACGTGCCTCCCTCGCAGGAGGACGTCGGAGGAAGGAGACCCATACCGTCCGTGCATTTGTACGGCCGGTATGGGTGGTTGCAGCACTCAGGGTGGTGCTCCTGCAACGGCTGACGACGCAGGGCACCCCCATTTGACTTGGCAGGCCCCCCCTCACCCTGCGCGGCGCCATGCTCCGCGCAAGGTCGCCGGAGCATGGTGCTGCTCAGGTTTTGCAGGAGGGACCTAAACGCAAGGAGCGAAGGAGAGTTAGGGGCCAAAATGTGAGGGTTCAAAAGTTGAGGGCCAAAAAGTAAATATATGAGGACCAAAGTGTAAAGTTGGTCAAGAAGGTTTCTTCCTAGGCTCAAGTTTTTATACATGACTAATTAGAACCTAAGGATTCGGATGGTGAATTTTATTTCTAGATTAAACCTTGTTTGACCGGTCAAATTACGTAAAAACCCAAATTAAATTGTTAATTGGGCATGGTTCTCAATGTAGGTCAAAATGGATTCCCAAGGCCAAATTGAAGGTTCTAAGCCCTAGAGATTATTTTATATGAATTTTAGAGGGTTTATTCCATTTTTAATTTTCCTCGAACCTCGTGAATTGAAGTGGGTTTGTTTTAGGGTTACAGAATGTCATTTAATTCTTAAATTGCTCATGAACCCATTTCTGATTGATTCAACCCACTTTTTATATTATTTAGATCATTTGACCTATGTTCGGTCTCTGAGAAATTCCGTTTATGTACTGCAATGGTGAAATTACAGTTTTTAACCTTTATTTCATGTTTTCTTCTCAGAACACTTATTCCTCAATTAAGCCCTTTGCTAAGTTATGTAGGAGCTTTTATCCTTTGTATTAGGTCAAAATGAGCTAGTTATGGCTCATGATGAGGTTCTCATCACATCACACTAGCAAGGACTCTCCCATCCTTTTGTCCCTAGTTTTGGTTCAAGCTCTTCCTCTCTCTCCTTAGACTCTATCTATCCCTTTTCCCCCTCGATTTGATCGCTTATCCACTCTCTCCCCCTCCATCTTCTCCATAGCTGACGAAGCTCCGGTGAGCTTCTCCCGGCCGCCACACACACTCACGACACACACCGCCACTCCCAAAAGCATTGCCACACCCTCACCTTCAAAAGCCCTGACCGTATTGAGCGAAGCAACCACCCGAAGCCCTAGCCAGACAAACCCATCAGCAACCTTTATCTTCGACATCATCCGACCGCCCTAATCCACCAAAACCATGCCAACACCGCCATCTCCTTCCTTGCCTCACGGCGAAGCCTCTAAACCATCTGATTGGTGCGAATAGCCCATATTTTGTCTTTTCCGGGGTTCGCTGGATGCTTCTTCTCCACCGCTCATCATCGCCTTCGGCCACCGCACTACATCCACGTGTTGTAGAATCCCTCCACGACATTATCCAGGCTTCCAATTGGAGAGGGGTGCCTCATCAGCAGCTGCAATTGACGCAAGTCCTCCACTACAGCGCTTGAAGAAAGAAGAACGATGATAGTCCCACATCGTGTGGGTAAAAGCCAGACTCATGCATAAAAGGAAAGGTGTGCATATGCTTCTCGCCTCTACACGGAGGGGTAAGGTCCCTCGCCTCACGTGTCCGCACTCCTTGCTCATCACCCACTGCCGGTGAGCCTGGATACTGTACATGACCCGATAACCCATTACTGTTCACTCGTTTACTTGGTTAAGGAAAGTAAAAGAGAATCTGAGGAGGGTAAGGGGTTGTTTTGCAATGGGATGGGTGCATTTACTCCTCGGGATGCATGCCCATACGCCTAACAATTAGTCCTTCTGAGATGGCTTTGTGTTGAAGCTTTCCTTGAAACTCTGTGTTGGTTCTGTGCATTGTGTTGAGACTTGGCGACTTAAGTCGTCTGATGCCCTTAGGCTGACATCTGATTGTGGGTACTATTGGCTTATTGATCTGACATAGATATTTCAATAAGTGGTTGAGAAACCACTGTAGCAATATTTGAATTGGATTGAAAATTTAGATATTTGGTATATATGCTTGATTGAGGGACTAATTGGTGATTTAAATCATCATTTTCTGGGTTTTACTGCTCTTTTTATCCCAGTGATTCTTTAGATGCAATTTTTCCTATTACTAAATAAATTTTTTATTGTTATTCATTGCATATCTTTTGTGAATTATTGTGCTTATTGTTTCTAATTGCGATTAGTGTGAATTTCACATTTGCTCCCTGCGAATAACATCGGACTCATTTTTGTTTTCGAACACTTATAAATTTTAAATGTTGTTGTGATTTTTGTCACTATACTACGGTACAATGATTTACTGAACCAATGACGGAAATTCGGCCACAACATCAAAAGCTAGTTGTCTCAAAGGTTGCAGCCAGACCGAAGAAACAAGATCATGGAAAGAGGAATCACAAAGCCACATGTTTTGGAATCTGAAGGTTTTAAGACGGACAGGAGGCCACCCCTTAGACGATAAAATCATGGGAGCATGGTCAGAGTTACACCTAAATAGATATTTACTAGAATGAAGCAAATCAAGGGTCTCCGAATTAATGAGAATCCGGTCCAATTTCTCATGGATCCTAGCACTACCATGACGACCATTGCACCACGAGAATTGAGGGCCCCTTAAAGGAAGATTAATCAAAGAAAGGAAATGAATCAGATTAAGGAAAGGAGCTGCTTGACCATCTCTAAAATGGGTCCACCAATTTTCTCCGAGGCCTTCAGAATGCATTTAAAATCCCCTCCAATTACCCAAGGATGCGCGAGGTGTTACGAGGTAAAGACGTCAAATAAGACCAAAGGTGACCTCCAAGATTAGCTTCATAGGAGGCATAGACCACCGTAACATATAAAACCTTTCCCTATCTAGAGCAGGACAAAGAAGCAGCTTGGGACATAACACTAAAAGGAATAACACTCACTGAAGGATTCCAAAAAGACCAAATATTAGAAGCAGAGCTATCCACAAAGTAATGTTCCATATGAATGATATCACAAACATGCATTAAGGGTGGGAGCATTAAGAACTCCACGACAATTCCAAAAGATGCACTTTATTTATAATAGGAATGAGCCCAAGCCTTAGATCAACTTCTGGTGACCCTACTCAAGACCCTCCCAAAATGACCTCCACGGGCTCCTTCTCCCCTAAGGGGATAGTGTGCCACGTGCCGATTCAAGAGGAGAAAGAGTTTCGGGAACACAAAAATTAGAGGAACCAAGAGACTTGTTATCTGATCTGACAACTTCACATTTCCCATCATCGTTCACATGTGTGGCCCTTTCCTCTTCCTGAATCTCCTCCACCAAAGGAGGGTCAAGATCAGGGAGAGAGGAAGGGAGCAGGAGAATCCCTTAGCGTTAATACCATTATCCAACTCCCTTAGCTCAGGGTAGGAACATTGCATATTCGGGGATGACGATTACTTTCATTTTTAGAGTATTGAAATTGAGAAGAATTTAGTATACGAAACCAATCCGAAGAAATCCCTTCAAAAACGTCAAAAACCTTTTTGAAAATTTCCTCATCGGAGTAAGAACTTTCATTCGAGGAAATCATTTGAGTAATTTGTCCAAACAAAAAGGGTCGAGAGTAATCTTGCAGTAAAACGCAATTAGAAGCAAGTTTTGATCGAAAAGCAAAAGATTCATGCACCACTAAGTCCTCAATCGGAGCAGCATCAAGAAAACCATCCAACACAATATTAGGTTGAGAAGATACCTGAGCGGAGTTGGAAGGACCTAGTATGGAGTCCACCAGGATCTCCTTCCCTTTATCCCTAGAAAGATGGAGCTTAGACCTTTGTCGGAGATGTAAACAAACTTTCTTCCTCCACCTCCCCTCTGATGTGCCCTCCATCAGGCCAGAAACCCCCAGAGAAGAAGAAGGAGAAATATTACAAACCATATTACAGAAAGAGGGAGAATCCACGCCCATAGTATTCCCTTTAGAAGTCGCTGCATCAGCTGAGGAAAGAGGCATCTTAGCAAGTCCTACACCCATTTCCTCCCCCATCCCTGGAACAATCAAAGGGATTAGAGAAGATCGAAGGTCAGGAATGGTAGATTCCCGAGCAAAATCATTCACCTGCACATGAGAGGAAGCAGATACAGTAGGAACCAAGGGAGTACCAAAGCTAGGCATGGACGAACATCAAAGCAAAGAATGGCCAAGCTTCAAACATTTGGAACAAAACAAAGGCATACGTTTGAAGACCACCCTTTGTTTAATCCTTTCATTACCATTGAAGATCCACGCAAAATCATTTAAAGAATCCATAAAATCCATCTCTATGCAAACCCTCGGATATCTCGGTCAATGCCCTTGCACCATAAGAGGATCCACAAATATGGGATCACCAAGTTGATAAGCAATGGACAACAACACATTAGGATGGTTCAAATGTAAATTTAATCCCGTAAATCACACCCACGTAAGGGCAGTGGAAACAGGAGAGTCTGTCCTAAAACTTGAAGTCCATTTAATAAATTGTTGGCGAACTCCTTTGACCATAAGACAACCTAAGGAGTAAACCTTGCGAAATCGAAATAAGAGTCACATCGAAGAAGCTGGTGTCTAGAGTCTAAGGAGATCATCGCAAAAGAGGCACTCATAACCACTTCCTTCAAAATAAGCTCACGTACAGTTTGGAAAGGAGGTTTCGAGCCCCAAGAATGAACAATCAAAGAAGCAGAAAAGCCATGACCCAAATCTAAGAGCTCCGCAAAGAACGCTATCCCAAGAACACCATCTCGGGACCTCAGACGCCTCATTGGGGGCAAGAGCTCCGCAAAGCCCAAAGGGGGAGAATGAGAGGATCCGAAAATGACCGAGGCGAACGAAGGCTTTCAAAAAGAAGACTTCCCCAGGATGGGCGAGATTCGCGAGGAGGGGGGATCCTCACTCATAGCGACACAGAGCCACTGAGCTCACCTAGCACCCACCAAGCAGCAGAACACTAGAAAGAAGGAAACAACAAAGGCACAAGCACAGAGTCAAGGAAGCTCAATCAAGGTAAGGATCGCCTCAGAAAAAGCTTGAAGGAGCACAATCAAACTCGATAGGCAACATGCAAAGCCACAAAAACACAAAACACCAAAGAAAGAACAAAAAGAGGAAAATCGGCAGCATATGCAGTTACAATGCATATGCTTGTTACAAACCTTTACCTTATAGTTACAACGCATATATAGTTACATTATAATATTTTCACGATTATAACAAACATGCAACACTATTTTTAATCTCAAATCAGCGTATTTCGTTTACCTCATCTATTTATAGTAAACACAATTGAGTTTAATTTGAAAGATTATTTTATTATTTAAAATTATATATTTTTTTATATAGTAAAATTCGTCATATTCGTTAAATTAGAAACCACCGTCATGCAAATAAATGATATTTATGGATATTGTGGAATCATGATCCAATGATTACGATTATAAATTTATTTATTAATTTATAAATATTGTACTCAGTCAAATATATATATATATACTTTCAATTGTTATTCAATTGTTATACTATAATTATTACCGGGGTTCAAGCAAGATCATATTCCCATTATAATATTATACCACAAATACCGAGTAATGCAACTGGAATAAGATTGCCAAAACTGCAGGAATTACTTTGTAACTTAACCACGTCTTTGGGAATATAGTGTAACAAATGCAGAACCCCTCGGCCATTAAACCAACTCAAAAGTTGTGATGGTATAAAATAATGCCAGATATTTTCCCTGATTTTTTTTGGGATCTGGTGTATAGTGGAATCCTACTAACCCCGGGGATTCCCATATCGTTACTATCCCAAGGATTCCGATTCCCATTTATAGCCTAAGCGCTTTGACAGATCGACAAATCATCTTTGTTTATTTATACGTACCCTAACTTTACCGGCTCGGCCTCCGTTCTCTGCAACACACATCCCCCCACGCCGATCTCTCTCAGGCCGGCCACCACGTCCCCGTCTCCTGTTCTCTTCCTCCTGCACGTAGGCTCCTCTCTCTCTCTCTCTCTCTGTTCGATCTCTTACTACGTAGGTGTTGATGGTGGCAGGGTTCAGGGCTAGGGTTTACGTGTTCCTGCGTATGTTGTGGGTTGTGGGTGAGTGAATGTGCTAATACCAGAATCGGGATTTAGGGGTTAGGGTTTACGTGTACGGTGCGTATCCGGTGGTTTGTGAGAATGCAAAGGTTGTGTTTGTGTTGCAGAAAGGAAGAACTAGCTTTTTTGTCGAGAACAAATGAAACCATGCATTCTACGATATCAAAGTAACATCAACAACTAAGGCTGCTTTTCCCTGAGGGTTTACATTTTAGAACTAGAGTGGATTAATTTAGGTACGGTGTTTATTCGATGTATTTATAATAATTGGTACAATTATATGACATTAGTGATAATTTTTACTGTTATAATATAAGTGTAATCAAATGATGAATAATTTTTTAATACTATAATATAGGTGTAGATGGATTGATATATAATGTATACGTTATATTGCACATGGTAAATATATTTTAATATATATTAACATTAATGCAATGTAAAAAATAATAATAATTTATATAAAAAGAGAGAAGGTTAACTGTTTGACCTCATCTTCAAATCGACTACTAATCCATCTCCAAACCGTTTGCCAAGTGCCACCTCAAGTGCCAACGTACAACTGTTACGTCGGGTAACTTCGCTAACCCAACGTTGATAGTGGGCTAACAAGAAGTATTGTCGAATATAAAAGTGAAGTGGACATTTGTTGATTAACAAGAAGTATTGCCTTGTATTAACATTCTTGTTAATTATCCATGTGCAAACATAAAAGTAAGTGATGCTTATCCCCTTGTCTCCTCCTTTCCAACTTTCACGTGTTGCTTCCTTCATTGGCGGCTGCTGCTGTTATTATACAGGATGGACTCACAGGTCAAGCTTGCAACGGTTGTGAAGGTGATGGGGCGCACGGGGTCAAGGGGGCAGGTGACTCAGGTCAGAGTCAAGTTTCTGGATGACCCGAACCGTCTCATCATGAGGAATGTGAAGGGACCGGTGCGCGAGGGTGACATCCTAACCCTCCTGGAATCTGAAAGAGAAACGAGGAGACTTCGTTGATGTGGGTTTGCAGCATTTTCACAAGGTTTTATGGTTTTGCTTCTGGTTTCTCCTTTTCACTTATGATGAGTTCAGCAAACTCGGGTTGAGTTCTTTTTGGGTTATCCTTCATTTAATCTGTGATTTGCAACCGAAACTATGTGGTATCTGAACAATATTATTAATTTATGAACTTGTGATATTGCACTTCAAAATCTATGCCTGAAGAGAACGTAATCAACTGTGGAATGGTGTTTATATCCAATCGTTTATTATTTTGCTTATGATGGTTTGTATCCAACCAGTGATGGTTGGATACTCAGCTTTCTACTTTAAAACAAATAATAATAATAATAATGCTTATCCATGCGTAGCTCTCAACTAAAGATAAAAAGAAAATAGATTGCAACGTTAACCCGAGCAAGAAGGCTATGCATTTATAACAATTTACAAAATTAAATATTTGTAACAATTTACAAAATCAAATAACTTCCAATAAAATTTTAATGTGTTTGCTTGCTAATTTACGTGAAATATTTGGAGATTTTCTAAATACAACTATGAAGATCGGCCATTCATACGGCAACAACTTGACATAAGACTTTAACAACATCGGTATACCGAGACATTGGCAGTAGTAATTCTTCTCGCACAGCCCAAAATGTATAGATAAAAGGGGGGCAATTTTATCATATGGGATGAAAATTGTCTTTACTGAATAAAGCACAATTGATTTATGGATTCAACTTTGGCAGAAATGCGAAGAGGTGTGAATTTTTTTAGACAATTACCAGCGAATGTAATGATTATCATTATTTCTCATTATCTCTATTATGTGAGTGGTTATATTTTTTTATTTAGTAACCATCAGCATTATGTGTATTCTATAAATAATTCCTCACCTACACATGATAGGGGGAAACAAACGTAGATGACCCATGGGGGCAAGATAAAAAGCCTACCACTGATCATTTCTTGTATTATTCCCTCCAATAATGGATATTGAGGGTTAGATTTCATCCTCAGGCATATATCCCTTGAGGTGGAATTAGATCAACAATCCCCCGTATTCGTGTGATTGATTGTATATTTCTATATTTTTATGCCTCTTTTTTGTTTTTTACACCTACAAATTCTTTGATGACTATCAGTGACTTCGACGACGACGTGGGAGGCACATCATTCCTGAAGCTTGAATCCATGAAGCCCATATAATCGACGCCATTAAGTGACACCACTATTAGCATCACTGTTTCGTTTTCATGTCAGTTAAAAAGCACATCCGACGTCAAAATATTGTTCGACTACCATGTCATTTTAAAACCAACAGAAATTGTAATTGTCGTCGCTTATAAACTAATCGACATCATTTATATGTCACTTTTTCCTACCTTTATGCATCCTTTCTTATGTTTCGTCGTCCTTTGAATAAACATACAGTCCCTTATACAAACGATGGCAAAAATATTGTTGCCGTCTCCTGTCCTTATAAGCGACGGCATATAAGGCTCTAAAGAAGCCTTCCTCCTCTTTTTTGTTGTCACTTATTTGATTAAACGATGATAAAAAAAATTTTGTCGTCACTTCTTATAAGCAACGGCATAGAAGCAACAGTAAAAATATTTTTGTCGTCACTTATCTTAATAAGCGATGGCATAAAAGAGGAGGTATGGTTCCCTAGAACCTTATATACCTTCGCTTATTATGAGAAGTGATGGCAAAAATATTTTTACCATCTTATCTATACCGTTGCTTATTCAAATAAGCGACGGTAAATCTATGATTTTCTTTTTAAAAATAAAATTTCAAAACGATGGGAACTACCTACTAACTCTACGTAAAAGACTTGCTCTTTTACAAAAATAACTAATGAAAATGAAGGAAAATTAATTCTTGCATAAATATAAAGTCTTGTAAATAAAAAGCTTGAAAATAAAATATTTACATAAAAAGGGTAACATGAAAAACATAACAAAAGAAAATGGATAAAAATCAAAATGTGGCTGCCCTGATGCCATCAGCTCCACCTGCACCGCCCATGTCATCATCATCGTCTCGTCTGTAGATCCTGGGATCTGATGAAGACGCATGCTCTGACTGTTCATTCTTGAGAAGAATGAATAAAAGCGTCTGAAGTTTCTCATCCAAGGCATTCATCTTTTTATCCCTCTCTGCCTCTCTCTTCCTCCTCTCCTCCTCTTGTCTCTGTAGTGTGTCGATCTTTTGATGCAGCTGATTGACGACACTAGATGAGATGACAACTTTCCTCCCACACCAGCTGGACAACATGCATGCCCTCCCTGCACTACGAACGAAACTACCGTGGTCTAGTGGCATCACTTTCCTAAATACCTCATCTGGATCCAAAGGCTGCTAGACGCCGTCGGAGATCTCGTCAGTGAGGGGATGTATTAAGTGTTCCAGTTGCTCCTAAATGTATGAAAAAATATTATTATAATATATATACACAAAGTTATAAAGTTTTTGAGTTTAGAAAACTTACATGTTTCTTCTGGTATGACTCATGGATGCACTTACGAGCACCCTTAGCTGCAGCCTTACTGTGGGTGACCTCGTAGGTATCCATCCTACTCATTCCCATCTCATCATGTGTAGGCAACTGTAAATATAAAGCGATATAATTATATTAAGATAACTTAAAAATTAAGTAATATTCAACTACGAACTAGTTCCAATTTTTACGCAACGACTTGTGATCGTCTCGATGCTACTTCGACCCAAACAATCAGTCTGTGGTGGAGCTTTGACCCTATTGGCCTTATTTTTTCTTGCTTGCTCCTGTAGATATACATAATAATATTTTTTATAAATTTAAGATATATGAAATTAATAGAATCATTTTAATCATTTACTAACCTTCGTCTTGGGACCCAGCCAATTCTCACATGTCTTCTTCCAATCATCAGGTATGACATCCAAAGGGCAATTCTCCATTGCCTCCTCGAGTGAACTGCAGTTTGAGAAAAGCTAAATAACAAATATAAATTGTTAGAAATAATATATGAAATTATATACATAATAAAAAAGTAAATGTTTAAAAATTACTACATTTCTCTTGGTCTCCATCCTTTAATCTTTGTGGATTTTGGCGGCGTGCTTACAGATATTTCAGGAGGCATTAGGGTCGTCACCCCAATCATAATTTGCTTACATTTATTTTTTAAAAAAATATGTTAATCTTACTCAATAATTTTAAGATAAAATTATAAAAGAAATAACTTTGTTAAATGAAATTATCTCCAACTGTCGGAGGAGTTGCCTTTTCAGCTCTGCGAGCACTTTTCTCCAATTGAAATAGCAAATGGGCACAATGGACTTAACCATTGTGCCAACTCAACTGATGAAATCTGAGTAATTCTCCACCTCCCCTATGGTTCTAAGCCAGATTGTTATTCCCAGGTGCTCAGGGACACGCTGGAGGTTTAGATTCTTTATCTTAACCCATCCTCATCTTAGTTTACCTGCGTAAACATTAATCATATTCATTATATATTTCTGAAGTTATAATAAACTTTAAAATATATGAGTAATTATCTTCTTAAAGGTATAGGAGTTCTTGCCAAAACATGTGCCCGCAGCTAAGGGGTCCACAAGAACTGGTCACATACTCCCCACCATCCCATCCTCTACCTCCTCCCCTTCCTCCTCTCCCTCCTCCTCCCCTTCCTCTTCATCTAATACTCCATAATTTGAATCATCCTCTACTCACTTTGGCAAGGTATGAGTAATCTCCTTCCCCGTTCCCTTCCCCCTTGCACGTAGTAAACGTGCCGCTTCCTCGAGTCATACAAAACATGATGAGGGGGGAGCCTAGTGCTGGAGGAGACGAATCGGGTTAGGTGGATGGCTGTGTCTCGGTGGGATCCTTACTTTTGGATTTTTTTCTTAAACAACTTCATTTATAACAAGGAAAAAATGCAATAATTAATACAGTTGAAAATCATTAATATATAATCATTAATGAAAAAAGTTTAGCAAATATTAAAAAAATATTTAAAAATTTCAGCAGAGTTTCCCCTTAAATTTGGAGGTTTTTCCATAAGCCTGTATATTAAAATGAAAGTGGGCACACCCTACATTAAAAAAATTACAACTCCAAGCAAAAGGACTTGCATATTTACAACTCAAATGCAAGTTATTCAAAGATAATTCTAAATCTAAGTTCTAAGTTAACAATTTAACCATTGTTTAGCAAACGTAAGATAATTTCTATCTGATTTTTAGCAAATCTAAGTTCTATGTTAACAATTTAACTCATTGTTCAGCAAACATAAATTATTTTAAGATGATTCTACAATCGATCGATTGGGAAGTGTTGCAATTCTTCTTTTACTGTACGGTTTGTTTCAATTGGTTGTTCGTGGCCTCATAGAGTTTTGGACCTAGAGGATCACAGTTTAGTACCTCCTCTTTTCCTAGTGTTTTTGAACTACCTCAAACCGTTCGACATGTTATCCCTTATAAACTTACTTTTACTAATAAGTTGACTTCTTCCTTCTTATGTTAGTCTCCCTTTCTACCTTCTTCTTCGCCACCTTCATCTTTGGTTGGGTTCCTAAATGGATAGCCTAGAATGGTGGTTTCCTAGAGTGGGTGTGTCTAGGATTGTGAGAGTGAGGTGATTATGTACATGGATAGGTGATGTGGCAAGGTCATTTAAAAAATTTTGGCAGAGTTTCTCCTCAAAATATGAAGTTTTTGTATAAACCGACATAACACATAAGTGGGTACACTCTATGTCCATTCAAATTAACGAAATATAAAGCAAACAAGTGGGTACATGTTATGACCCGGTTCCCGAATCCCTACAGGACACGAGAATTGGACCGACTCGACTGATCTCAAGACCCAGTCGTCCAACGAGAAAGTAACCAAAAGGCAGTAAAATAAACCATATTCACCATGCAAGTAACTAACAGTAACAAAAGTACAGCAGTAAGAAAAGAACTACTACAGTACATACCACCACAACAGTAGAGAACTACGAACAGGTACAGAATATGAAGATTACAATAAAAGAGTACAAGTGAAACAGTAATACTCACTACTAAAGAACAGAAAATGGTACAAAAGTACAACTACTGGGCTCTACTAGGCCCAGAACCCTCCGCAGTCGCAAGCTCTAGCTGTTCAACACCTGGTCCTGAAAAAGGTGACAAACGTGATACGTCAGTGAAACGCTGAGTAGAGTGGCTTCACTTAGTTAATTACAAACATTAATGCTTATCATGAATTAAATGATAGATCCTAGGGTATGACATGAATCTTAGGACCTGAAAACTAGATTGAATGTTAGACTCTAGGGCATGGCATGAATCCTAGGACAGAAAATTAGATTGAATGATAGATCCTAGGGTGTGGCATGAATGATGAGGGTACGTCTTTTCGGACCGGCTTCGGTCCTCTTCGAGTTTGTTATGCGTACATTATTCTTTTTTTGCACCTTGGTTAGTGCAAGTTTCGCGGACGAAACTTCCTTTGAGTTTATTATGTTGTTAAGATCCAAGACATTAAACGCTTTTTGAGACGTCTGAGAGTTGGTCCAGACATCTGGTCAGACGTCTGGACGCCTTCCCAGACGTCTAGAATTAAATTTTTGCGGCGTACGATTGCGAGTCTGCGCGCATGCGCATGTAGACTGTGCCCGCCGACCTGCAGGCATCCCTCCTTCCTTTTTTTCTCTCTCCCTGACGCCTTCAAATACTCTCTTCCTCCCTTCCCTCTCCCTCACCACCACTTCACCATCTCCTCCTTCTTCTCCAGTGTTGGTGTGAGAGCGAGAGAGCGAGGGCAGCAACTACTGCCAGGCGTGTGCGGGGAGGAGGAGGTGCAACGAGAGGGAGAAGAGGTAGAGCGCGTGAGGAAGAGAGAGCTAGCTCGTCGGAGCAGCCAAGAGCCGGCTGACGAGCGCGCAGCGGGAGCGTAGTGCTGGGGGATGTTACCCCGGTGCTGCTGCAGCTCAGGCAGCAGGCGGACAAGCGCGGCGCGGTCGTGCGCAGTGGGAAGAAGGCAAGAAGGTTCTGATTCTGGGAAATTTTCCCAGAATCAGATGTCTGGACCTACGTCCAGACGACGCAGGAGACGTCTGGAGGAAGATCCAGACGTCTGAAAGGTACTATATTCCTCATCTTCCTCCTTTTTGCTGATGCGGCCATGCAGGCTGTTCCGCCGAAGACCCTGAGACGTGCCGTGTTGTGATCGTTTACGTACGCATGCAGGTTTCATTTGGGAAGGCGCAAGGACACGCCCTTCCACACAAATCAGACGTCTGGGCACAGCACCAGACGACGGAGAGGGTCTCCAGACATCCGGAGTGATAGACGGACGTCTGGAATTAGGTCCAGATGGATCAGCGGGATCCTGGACGTCTGAAGAACAGCTCGGAGTGAGGTATGATCTGGACCACCTTTTAAGATGTCTGGAAGGTGTTCCAGAGATCTGATTGGGGTTAGAGTTGTCGTTTTTGACCCGTCTAGGGTCCGTTCGAAGTCCAATTTCCGCATTTAAAATTTTATTCTTCTCAGAATTAGTTCTTCTACTTGTTTAAAGTACTTGTATCCGATTCTGAGTGGTTCCTTGTGACTTGTCCTTGTTTTAGGACCTCGTTCTATTGCGACTTTGGGGGTTGCGGAGGCACATGGACCTGCCGGTCACGCCCGCATCACTCCTAGTTTTGCGGGTAAAGTGGCTTCCCTTAGTTAATTACAAACATTAATGCTTATCATGAATTAAATGATAGATCATAGGGTATGGCATGAATCCTAGGACCTGAAAACTAGATTGAATGTTAGATCTTAGGGCATAGCATGAATCGTAGGACTGAAAACTAGATTGAATGATAGATCCTAGGATATGGCATGAATCCTAGGAATAGAAACATTGAAATGAATGTCTTAAATGCCTGGATTGCAGTCTTGGATAAGTAGATAGAATAATGATAATTGCCTGTAATTGGATAACAGCTGCCTGTGAAATGTAGAGTGTTGTTGCTAGTAACTGTCACATGTAATTACTGCTGTTTGGAATCTAAATACGAGCTGCTTGTATATAAATTGGAAAGGAAAAGAAGTTTGAATGTTGGAAATACGTACTATATGCGAATAAACCTGAATGATGAAACCTAGTATAGCTTGGTCTGAGGAAATATGAGCACTAACCCTACGGGAAATTAGGAGTAGAACTCCTGAAAATAAATGGAATGGAACTGGAGAGGTAAAACGGGAAAGTGTGTTGTCTCTTGGATACGTGGTACCAAAGAGAGCACATATTACCTCTTAGTGTAGAGGGGAGCTTGCCGCCCTTAGGTCGAGGCTGGGGTGAGTTTGGCCACTTTGCACCGACTTTCTGGCCCTCGCGTACACCGTACCGGGGAGAGCTGCTAGTGTAGGGAGAGAGCTAGCCACCCCACGGGACTCGGGGTTCAGCTAGCCATCATCCTACACCAACTTGTTAGGCCCACTGGGCAAACCAGGGTAGTCAGGCGAGGGTGCACGGACTGTGGAGGGGCAAGACCCCTATTTGGTTACGGTGGAGGGGCCCTGACCCCTGTTACTGAGAGGGCCCTACCCTATACTGGTTCCGTGCTGTACTTTGGGCACACCCGTTAACAGAAACGACTGACCGCGTGCTAGTGCAAGGTAGCTACCCGTACGTTTATCGCGCGTGCCGTAGTCACCGTTATGTCTGTTAGTGAACTTGGGGTGGTTGACTGAGGGTAGGACCACCACGGAGGACTCTCCCGGTCAGGAGAGCACCACGTGCTACTTCCACTTTTCGGAAAAGACTGCAATAAAGATCGTTCCCACGAGTAACATTCGAGATCAAGAAAAAGATCTGAGAAATAATACAAGAATGAGTAAATAGAGAAATAAAGAAAGAAAATAAAAACAACAGCTACTTGTTCCACCTTTTCTGTTTTTCTTAGCTAGCTGGTTGCCACTCTACTCAGCGTTTCGCTGACGTGTCACATTTGTCACCTTTTTCTGGACCAGGTGTTGAGCAGCCAGAGTATGCGGCTGCGGAGGGTGCTGGGCCTAGTAGAGGCCAGTAGTTGTACTTTTGTACCGTTCTCTGTTCTGTAGTAGTGAGTATTTCTGTTTCACTTGTACTCTTTTATTGTAATCTTCATATTCTGTACCTGTTCGTAGTTCTCTACTGTTGTGGTGGTATGTACTGTAGTAGTTCTTTCTTTACTGCTGTACTTTTGTTACTGTTAGTTACTTGCATGGTGAATGTAGTTTATTTTACTGCCTTTTGGTTACTTTCTCGTTGGACGATTGGGTCTTGCGATCAGTCGAGTCGGTCCGATTCTCGTATCCTGTACGGATTCGGGAACCGGGTCGTAACAGTACACCCCACATACATCCAAATAAAATAGCTAATCATGCAAAACAAGTGGGTACACCCCACATTTATTCAATGAAATAAAAAATAATATCTGGGTACACCTCACATCTAGCAAAAATCTATAATTTCATCCAATTAAATTGAAAACATTGAAATTATACCTCTAAGTACAACATCCTCCGAGTATACCCGTCACCGATAACCTGTAATTTGGAAAACAAAAGTAATTAAATAAAACATTATAAATACCAACGTATAGAAAATAAATAAATAAAAAGTGTAGTGAGTAAGAATAAAATATTTCGAACATGTGTGCGTGATTAGGTTTAAGTTTTGGTATTTCTAGTGTATAGAAAATGCCAGAAGAAGTTTAGGTTTCTTCAATTTAAATATGAATTTGATTTAAAAAGAAATGAAGCAAGGCAAAAAAATTGTTACTAACCTTAGATATCCACATCTACTACATTGGAATCTATATGACCTTCTTCCGTTAATTCTTGTTATGGTTTTGACTATGCGTAAAAATTATTGCGCAGTACTACTCTTATTGGTATAACCCATCTCCTTTGGCAATTATCGGGGGCATAGAAAATTTGTGCCACTTAACATGCAAATGTAAATGGTTCATCATACTAAAAAAATTGATGGTTACGATTTATATTTAAAAAATTGTGTTTCTTGTCAATTTTGAAACTAGTGCCCTCTTTAAAAACATCAAACCAATGACATTTAAATAGGACAACTCTACGATCATATCTAAAGTTGATCTTCATAATTTCTTCGATTTCACCATAGTATTCATCTGGATCGGTGGGAAGATTTGAATTAACAACTCCGGCCTATTGTGTAACATTTCTATCATCAATTTCTTTTATTCTAAATCTGAACTCATTTATTATATACCCAAAGTGGTAATATGCATAACGCAATGGTGTATCGGTGTTATGACCCGATTCCCGAATCCCTACGAGACACAAGAATCGGACAAACTCGACTGATCCCAAGACCAGTCGTCCAACGAGAAAGTAACCAAAAAGCGGTAAAATAAATCACAATCTCCATGCAAGTAACTAACAGTAACAAAAGTACAACAGTAAAGAAAAGAACTACTACAGTACATACCACCACAACAGTAGAGAATTAAAAACAGGTACAGAAATATGAAGTTTATAATAAAAGAGTAGAAAGGTGTAACAGAATATTCACTACTATAGGAAAACGGGTCAACAAAAGTACAACTACTGGGCTCTACTAGGTCCAGCACCCTCTGCAGCTGTAGGCTCTGGCTGCTCAACACCTGGACCTGAAAAAGGTGGTAACTACGACACATCAGCGAAACGCTGAGTGGAGTGGCAACTAGCTAGCTAAGAAAAACAGTAAAGGTGAACAGATAACTATTGTTTCTAATTTCCTTCTTTATTTATCTATTTACTCTTTCTTGGTTTATTTCTCAGGTCTTTCTCTTGATCTCGAATGTTCCTCGTGGGAACGATCTTGATTGCAGTCTTTTCTGAAAAGTAGAAGTAGCACGTGGTGCTCTCCTGGCCGGGAGAGTCCCCCGCGGTGGTCTTACCCTCAGTCAACCACCTCAAGCAGACGTAACGGTGACTATGGCATGCGTGATAAACGCACGGGTAGCTACCCCATACTGGCACACAGTTAGTCATTTCCGTTAACGGGTGCGCCCAAAGCACAGCACGGAACCAGTATAGGGCAAAGCCCGCTCAGTAACAGGGGTCTTGCCCCTCCACAGTCCGCGCACCCTCGCCTGACTACCCTGGTTTTCCTAGTGGGCCTAACAAGTCGGTGTAGGACGGCTAGCTGAACCCCGAGGCCCGTGGGGTGGCTAGCTCCCTCCCTACACTAATAGCTCTCCCCGGTACGGTGTACGTGAGGGCCAAAAGTCGGTACAAAGTGGCCAGACCTAACCCCGGGTCCCCAAGGTGGCTGACTCCCCTCTGCACTAAGAGGTAACATGTGTTTCCCTTGATACTACGTACCCAAGAGACAACACACTTTCCCATTCACTTTTCCAGTTCCATTCCATTTATTTCCAGGAGTTCTACTCCTAATTCCCCGTAGGGTTCATGCTCATGTTTCTCAAGCCAAGCCATACTAGGTTTCATCGTTTCAGGTTTATTTGCATATAGTACGGGTTTCCAACATTCAAACTTCTTTTTCTTTCCACTTTATATACAAGCAGCTCGTATTTAATTTCAACCAATAGAAATTACATGTAATAGTTACTAATAACGGTACTCTACATTTCACAGGCGGCTGTTATCCAATTACAGGCAATTATCGTTATTTTATCTACTTATCCAAGACTGCAATTCGGGCATTCAAGACATTCGTTTCAGTGTTTCTGTTCCTAGGATTCATGCCACACCCTAGGATCTATCATTCAATCTAATTTTCATGTCCTAGGATTCATGCCATACCCTAGGAACTATTATTTATCTTAGATATGCATTAATGTTTGTAATTAACTAAGGGAAGCTACTCTACCCGCAAAATCTGGAGTAATGGGGGTGTGATCGACAGGTCCACGTGCCCATGCAACCCCCAAGTTCGCAACCGAACGAGGTCCTAACATAAGGATCAACCACAAGGAACCACTCAGAACAGGGTAAAAGTATTTCAAACAAGTAAAGGAACATGTACGAAGACAAACGAAATCTTAAACGCGGAAAACGGACCTCGAACGGACCCTAAACGGGTCAAAAACGACAACTCTGACTCAAATTAGACGTCTGAAACATCTTCCAGACGTCTTAAAAGGAACCCAAAACCATACCTCACTCAGCGTTGCTCCTTAGACATCCAGGGATCCTGCTGGACCGTCTGAACCTAGTTCCAGACATCCGACCACCTCTCCGGACGTCTAGAAATGCTCTCCGCCGTCTGGTGCCTTGCCTAGACGTCTGACCCACGTGCGAGGGCGTGTCCCACGCCTTCCCGAAGCGAATCCTACACGCATACGCAAAAATCCCTCAGCAAGGCACGCGATAGAGCTTTAGCGGAATGGCCAGCATGGCCGTATCCGCAAAAAGAAAGATATAGGCACATTACGTACCTATTAGTCGTCTGGAGCTTCCTTCAGATGTCGCCCGCGTCGTCTGGATGTAGGTCCAGACGTCTGATTCTGGGAAAAATTCCTAGAATCAGAACCTCCTCCTTCTTCCCGCTACGTGCGGCCGCGCCGTGCTCATCCGCTCGCTGCCCGAGTTGCAGCAGCACCGAGGAACCCTCCTCAGCACAACGCTTCACCTTGCGCACGCCAGTAGGGCTCGAGCTGCTCCGGCGAGCGCTCTCTCCCTCACGGCACGCGCACTCTCTTCTCTTCCCTCTCGCTGCACTTCTCCTCTCTGCCACTGCACTCGCCGTAGCTGCTGCTTACTCTCACCCTCGCTGAAGGACGACGGGGGATGGAGGGATGTGGGGTGGCGAACGAGGGAGAGGGAAGGGGGTATTTGTAGGCATGGGGGAAAAGTGTCTGCAGGTCCGCAAGGGAAGAAGGAAGAGAAGATGGCGGTGGGGGCTCAGTCTGTGTGCGGCACGTGCGCAAACTCGCGGTCGTACGCACGCAAAAAATTTATTTCCAGACATCTGAGAATTTGTCCAGACGTCTGACCAGACGTCTGGACCAACTCCCAGACGTCTTAAGGTGTATTGATGTCACGGGTCTTAACAATCGGCAATTACACCAAAATCTGGTATCCATCGTGAGTCCTTATCCTCTTTCAATTGATTAACTCAATCGTTAAATTAATCTACGAAGCCACATTTAGATGTCCTTGAATGAGGTAATCGTTCAAATTCCTCATAAAATAGATCAATTTCAGGAATTTATTTTAAAATATATAGATGTGCCAAATGTCTGTCATTTTCTAAAATTACCTTGTACTCTGTGTGAAGAATCAACATTCCTCTAATATCAAAAATTGATAAAGATTCCTCATCATTGTCATTCTATTCTCCTTCATAATTCCTTTGAAGTTTATTAAAGCTGTTGTCTGTTTCATTCACGACTAATTGAATCTATTACTTACAAGACCCAACCACATGTTCCTTGCTCCTAAGGCAAACGAATTATTTCTTTCGTCAAATCTCTTCCACTCCTCTGAATTAGTAGGATGACGTATTCTATCTTTTTGACATTTACAATCCTGGTGTCATGTCATCCACCGTGCAATTTTAGTTGATATAAAAAGGCGTTGAAGCTTAGATGTCTGTGGAAAGTAATGAAAAACCTTTTGAAGTTGTTTCCCCTTACATTCATTTTCAAGTTCCTTATATCTCTCATGACCACATTTGGGACAGGTACACAAGTTTGCGAATTCATTTCTGAAAAGAACGCAGTCATTCGGACATGCATCGATCTTCTGACAGTCCAAACCAGGCTTCCGAATCGGTTTCCTTGCCTTGTACCATGAAGTCGGAAAACCATTAAGGTTATTCAACAACTCAACAATAAGCTAAAGTATTTCTGATATGAATTTAGCACTAGCTTTGTTCATAACCTTCAGTTGAAACAACTTCAATAAAAATGAAAACTTTGATGTTTTTGCAACACCGGAAGCAATAGGATCCTCAACCGCCTAAACGGCATCATAGAACATATCACAACTAAACGGATCTTCCTCATCTGTATTTATATCATCTCCTACTCTCATCTCATTCAACATTTCTTGTATTTCTTCACCTCCACTATTAGCAATTTTCTCGTCAATCTTATCGTCAAGTGTGTTCACATTGTTTATGACTTTCTCAATCAACTCCTCTCAATGTGCTGCCCAAGTAGTGTAATGCTACCACCACCCATTACAAATCAAGTGCTCCAGCGCAGTATTATGATCATGCAAGGAAGCATTCAAACATCTTCTGCATGAGCAGAAGATATTGTCAAGTTGATCTCCTTGCCTAAATATCTTCCTATCGTCATAAAGGCCCAATCCAAAACTAAAATTACTCCATCCTTATATTCGATGTAATTTGAACACCGCAATCCATTCCAAGATTTATCCATTATAACCTAAAATTTAAGGTAAGCAAATCACTTATTAGGAAAGGAAATGACTGAATGATGTGTATCTTGATTAAGATTTTCACTTTATAGCTTATCCTCAAAATTTTTATGACAACTTAGGTTTGCTCGCTACATGTAACCTTAGTGCGATGAAATTTTGGTAGCATCTCCTCGTACTTCTCCAGTATACTGCCCAACACTAACCTAAGCTAGATTTCCTTTAACGCCCAATTAAGGGTACCACAAGAAACTCAATAAGATTAGTTGGTATACCGGAGAAGAGCAAGAAGAAGCAACCAAAATTTCACCACACATGAATACATGTAACAAGCAAAACTAAGTTGTGATCAAATCTTTAAGGTCGTTCTTTAGTTCGATACTTCACCGAACAAAAGTCAATCGAGTCTTATGGCACGCTCCAAAAATAACACATCATGCATGTAAGTGAGGTATACATACACTTCCTGTATTGTTCGCATAACATGATCATAAGTCTCGACGGGCGAGTAATTCGGACATAATTTGACTTGGAGGACTTCTACCAAGGGGTTAGAATACCTAATGTTTGGTCTCACGTGCATATATCTTCTTTAGCAAGTGTGTGTATCTAAAATAATACTCATAATTGCAAGAAAATTGACATTAAACATAAGCAATCATCTGATAAAAAATAAAATTATTTTCATTGAATACTAAAAGGAAATGTACAAAAATGTTATTTTATCATAACATGATTCAAATAAGCTTTGTAGAGCTTCGAATTTTGACCTGAGCTCAAAGAAGCTCAACTGCAAGGCATATGAACCCAAATATCGGTAACTTTAGAACTTTATAGAATCTATTCTAAGAAATTCCTTTCATCCTAAAGATCATTTCACGTCCATGAGAAGTGAGATAAGAAGCTCTAAGCTTGATTGTAGCTTCGTGTTGATCATCAATACACTAAAAATTGACTTTTAGATTCTCAGTAGTTAGAATCAAATTAATGACCTAGATAGACCTTCTACAATCTTAAGAACTCATTAAACTCAAAAAGAAGGGAGATTGATCACTAGAAGCAATGTTCCAGGTCCACCGCCATACCCTAAACCCTGAAACTTCAAACCCTACTAAACATTAAAATAATTTGAAAAAAATTTGATAGAGTTTCCCCTTATATTTTGAAGTTTTCTATAAACCTACATAGCAAAATAAATACTCGCCATCAGAGTGGGCACAACCCACATTAAATTTCATTTCAACTAAACAAGTGACACAACAATCTAAATAAAACATACAAGTTGGCACACCCCACATTCATTCAATGAAATTAACACTATGTGAGTACACCCCACATCTAATAAAAATCTATACTATCATGTAAATAAATTAAAAACATTAAAATTCTACCTCTGAGTAGTACAGCCTCCAAGAATGCCTGTTAGTGATAGCCTGTAATTTAAAAAATAGAATCAATTCAATCAGACTATCAAGCATGACAAAAATTAAATAGAATCAATTGACTAAATTAAGTTCGTTCAAATGTTTATTTGATTAGTGATTCTAATATGAGCACAAGAAGGTAAATGCCTTCTAAATGCTTATTCTAATATCTGGGGATTACCTTATTGGGTGGCAATGGATGTGTTGGGGAGTAGAAGGGGTTCTGAAATTTTAACTCTCTTGCATGGCCAATTCTAAAAGTGCCCTTGAGTCCATGTGGACCTTTGCTTGAAGGATTTCATGGACATCCAATTGCACACTTCCATCTCATGGATTTGGAGGTTTCTTAACTCCAATTCCATGTGGAGTTCTTAGATGCACTCCGGACATGGAAATTTTCATTCCTAGTCTAGAAGGCCCAATGATGATCAGATATATTGGTTTGGATGATAAAGATCAGGCCATTGCTAATTATCTATTTCTTTGGAATGGACAATGGCCATGGCCATTGGGTTTGCAGGGGTCTATTTGTGAAAAGCAAATTTGCGAATGCATCAAGTTTAAGAAGTTGAGGTCTCTATCCTGCGATGCCCTATCATCTAAACGATACATTCCTAGGTGTGGATGTTGTGTTTATCTTGCGACAAGCGAGAGACTTCTAACTCGTGATCGGCTCAGAGGTTGGGGCATAGAGGTTGACTCTTTATGTTTGCTTTCTAGGCAGGATTCAAAAACAATTCCCCATTTATTTTTCTCATGTCCCTTCTCCCAACTTATTGGGCAAGAGGTTTGTCTACTTTCATGCCCCACCTTCAATGGTTTGTTTCACCTCTTCTAGCATGGCAAGAGACTATTCAGTAACAATCCCACATTTGGTCAGGAGGGGGGAGGGGGCCAGGAGGATGAGGAGGAGGAGGGGGGAATCGGTAGAGGAGGAGAGGGGTGGTCAAGAGGAGGAGGAGGAGCGGGGGTGGTCGGGAGGTGGAGAAGGAGGGGGGGAGCTGTGGAGGAGGAAGGGATGGTCAGGAGAAGGGGGAGGAGCCAGGGAGAGGGGCGGGGAGGTGGAGGAGGGTGGGGAGCCGAAACAGAGGAGGGGGACGAGGCAGATCGCAGGAGGGGGGAGGAAGCTGAGCACAAGGAGGGGGATTCACCTGAGGAGGAGAGGGGTCACGCGAGGAGGACCACGACAACAAGCAGCGAGGAGGATCAGCACGTGACAAGGGTGAGTGTTTGGGTGGTTTTGCGGCGAAGAGGAAGATGAACAGTACTGATGGAGGGTGTTACACATTAATAGATTTAGGCACATTTGCTATCGATTTAATTAGCAAGCAATAACACATCTCAAAGAAAACTTCAACTGCACGCCCAAACGATTTTTCAAAATTTAAAACTCTTATTCACCATCGTTTATTTTAAGAACAGACGGTAAATATATATTTGACATCACTCTTACAATCGATAGTACAGATCACAACTATCCTCACGTATACATTAATACTTTTTACCAGCGATGGCGGAGGCTAAATTTGAAACTTCCATTCATCGTCATTTTCTAAAAGAAATTGATACCAGATATATTTTTCCCATCTTTGGATAACAATCAATAATGCATGGACAATTGATTTCATTTTTTTAGTAGTACAAACTAATAACAGTACCGACACGCACGGCTTGATATATATATATAGTTAGATTCGTAAAAAAATCTACATAGATATGATGAATGATAAAGTAAAACAAATAATTGATTTCGGAAAACTCATTATACTTTTACAGTTATTTACATTTTTCTCTGTGTACTTGAAACTTGATTCTATTTAAAACGATGGAACGAAATTCTATATTTAAAATGTTGAATTTTAAGATGCGTGCATTCCCTAAAAGAAAGAAGGGTGGAATTGAAGTTTACAAATTTTGCTACAGTGCTGGTTCCACTCAAAGTTTCATGCTATTTAAAACGGTGGAATCTACGATTCATATTTGGAATGATAATTCTAAAAATTTGAAATTTAATAATCGTAACATCATCTGAAAAATTGAAGGTCACAAGGTCACAATTGGAATTTTACAAATTTTGTGTGAAATGAACAATTCAAATTTGGAATTATAATTTAAAAAAATTTGCATGGGTGTTTTTTTCAGCAAACAATATTATATATGGTATAGATCAGGATTTTAAAGAAATTTCGGAATCTAGAGGGGCAGGATTCAAATATTTTGAACTCTACTATCTTATATATATGGAGCTTAAGTTCGTGCAGCGCAGTTACATGCAGTTACGTGCAAGTATACGTTCCCAGCTGTAGGATCATCTACAATGATTTCAACCGTATGATAATATTTCATTCTCCACTTCACCCCTTGAATTCGAAATTTCATCCGTGTGTCACTCGTTTGATTCCTCCCCCTCCTCCTCCAGCAGAGAGCTCCTCCGCCTCCTCCTCATGCGTGTGTCACCCGTTGGCGCTCACCTCCGGACTCAGTCGGCCTCAAAAGCTGACGCTCCTCCTCGACGCACCCTTCCCTCTTCCTCTTCCTCCCCTTCCTTCCCTACCAACACCCCTTACCTCCCCTCGTCGTTCTCATCCTGTCAACCTGCCCAGCCTTTGGCCTTCCTGCTCCTCCTTGACCAACAATGACCAACACATCCACCCAGCACCTCTCCCACAGTGACGCCCCTCCCCTCCCCTAGCTCCTCGTGGGGGCCAACACCACTGCCCAACTCCTCCCCACGCCAACGCCTCCACGGTGCCACCGTCCCCTCCCCCAACCCCTCGTGGGGGCCAACACCACCTCCCAACCCCTCCCCCACGCCAACGGCTCCACGGTGCCGCCCCTCCCCTCCCCCAGCCCCTCGTGAGGGCCACCGTTGCGTTGCCCCTCCCCTCCCCCAAGCCAAAACCCCACCACGTCGCCCCTCCCCTCCACGCACTGCCCCTCCCATTCCCCAGACCAACACCCCTGCCCAACAACTCCCCTAGACCCTCGACCCTCCCAGCTCCTCCCCCAAGAGAACACCATTGCACCGGCCCTCCCCTCGCATAGCCCCTCCCCCTGCCCAACACCTCCCACATCCCCACGACCTACCAAGCACCTTCCACAGCCCCTCCCCTTCCCCCTCCTCCAGCAATGACAGCCACCATCCTTACCCAATCCCTTCCCTTCCTTCACCACTAACTTGCCCATTTAATTTATGTTTTTTTTTTAAATTCGTCATTGTGTAATGTTAGCTTAAGTAAATGCTCAAAAATTTATGTAGTAATTTTAATTTAATTACAGTTTGTCAACAAATTAAGAAAATGAGCACGAAATCATCGTCCCAAGGATGTGTGCTACAAAAATGCCATTGTGGATTAAACGCAGCATTGTACACATCTCACAAGGAATCCAATGAAGGACTAAAATTTTATCGATGTCCAAGATGGTAGGTAAAGCATATTAAAATGCCATTTATAAAGTGTTAAATATATTGTTGTATTTTGTTCATATTTGTAAATTTATAATATTTGTTATTTTCTTTTATAGAAAATGAAGTCATGTAATTTTTTCGAATGGGTTGATAATCATTATGTTCGCAGCTCTGAAAGTCAGCATCAAATTGATACAATGCAGGAACATCAAGAGAAGCTAATGAAGAAGATCACTTTATTGGAAAAAGAATTACAAGAGCTGCGACGACAAGTGGAAAGAGTTGAAGCTATGGAAGCTATGTTAGGTGACAAAATTGAAGCCATTAAGAGCTATGTGATAGGTTTTGGACTTGTATTTGTCATAGTTGCAATTATTGTCATGGTTGTAGTTACGGAAGTCTCACTTAATGTATGAGTCGATGTTTACTCAGTGGACATTTACTGGTAATTTAGGCAAAGTCTTGATTAATGAATCCCACCTCTGCTTGGATCAGATTTACTATATTAGATGTTGAGATACTTCATTGAAGCACACTATATTCACTAAATAAGTGTTCAGAGGTTTTGTTTGTGCCTATGAGTTTCTTAGGTAATTACTTTTTACTTACTTTGACGTTGAAGATATTGTTAATAGCATACAAGCAATTTGCATGGGATTTCTTTGAAAGGCAGCCGGTGAGGTAGCAAAAGGTTAGAAGGGTGCAAAATATGGACGTCACCATGCTCTGCATTGAATGAATATTTATCTTTTGTGTGCATGCACATTTCCCTTTTCTCAGGTCAAAATCCTAATCTCAAATAGCCATCTCCTCAAAATTGAAAGAACCCTGAAATTTGCCAAATGCCACAGCACAATTTTTGACAACAAAACATAACTTGCATATTTGATGTGTTCAAATTCAAAATAGAACAAGCGAAAGGACTTAACTCCCATGGGCATACTGTAACGACCCGATTCCCGAGTCCCTACGAGACACGAGAACCAGACCGACTCGACTAATCCCAAGACCTGGTCGTCCAACGAGGAAGTAACCAAAAGAGCAGTAAAATAAACCACATTCAGCATGAATACAACTAACAATAAGAAAATACAGCAGTAAGGAAAGAAACCACTACAGTACATACCACCACAACAGTAGAACAACATTCATAACATAATATGGAACTGCAGGTAAAGAAAAGTACAGCGGTAACAAGAACTACTCACTACAGTGGAACCAAAAAGAAAGTGGTACAAGAGAACAGTGGTAACTCTACTGGACCCAACTCGGCCCAGCGTCCTCTGCAGCCGCTGACCTTGGCTGCTCAACACCTGATCCTGAAAGGTAACGAGTGTAACACGTCAGCAAAACGCTGAGTAGAGTGGCAACTAAAACAAAAGAAACAGTAGAGTGTACAGTAGCTGTTATGTTCTATTACTTTCTCTAATTACGTCTTTCTATTGTCTCACAATTTATCTATTTCTCAGATCCTTCACTTGATCTCGAATGTTCCTCGTGGGAACGATCTTGATTGCAGCCTTTTCCGAACAGTAGAAGTAACACGTGGTGCTCTCCTGGCCGGGAGAGTCCCCCGTGGTGATCCTACTCTCAGTTAACCACCCCAAGGTCACGGACAAGTGTAACGGTGACTACGGCATGCACGATAAATGCACAGGTAGCTAACCCGCACTGGCACGCGGTCAGTTGTTTCCGTTAACGGGTGCGCCCAAAGCATAGCACGGAACCAGTGCAGGGCAGAACCCTCTCAGTAACAGGGGTCCAACCCCTCCACAGTAACCAAACAGGGGCCTTGCCCCTCCACAGTCCGCGCACCCTCACCTGCCTACCCTGGTTTGCCCAGTGGGCCTAACAAGTCGGTGTAGGAGGCTAGCAGAACCCCGGGACCCGTAGGGTAGCTAGTACCTCTCTACACTAGTAGCTCTCCTCGGTACTACGTACACGAGGGCCAGCAAGTCGGTACAAAGTGGCCAGTCCTAACCCCGGGTCCCTGGGGCGGCTGGCTCCGCTCTGCACTAAACAGGGGGACAGTCGCTCTCCTTGGTACTCCGTAGTCAAGGGCCAGCTCACTTCCCCAATTCTATTCCATTCACTTTCCAGGAGTTCTACTCCTAATTCCCCGTAGGGTTCCAGCTCTTTAACTCAGCGCATTCCGGTTTCACCTTTCCAGTTTCACGTTCATACATCCCATATTCTTAATCATGTTCATTTATTCATAACAGGCAGCTATTTAAACAAATTTACAGGTAGCTATTATTTCTTTTCCACATTTTTCAAGACTACAGTGTTCACATATTCCACTAGTTTTCCCAGACGTCTGGCCTAGTTCCCAGACGTCCGATGGTCACCCCGGACGTCTGGAAGTCGTTCCCGTCGTCTGGCACTGCAGCCAGACGTCTGATTCGCGTTGGATGAGAATCTCAGAACCTACGCGTACCCATTTCCTCTCTCTCTTAGTACGGTCAGTCGAAGAAGAGGAAGAAAAACGGAATAACTCACCTTTCAGACGTCTGGACAGTCCTCCAGACGTCGTCCCCATCATCTGGATAGACTCCAAGACGTCTGATTCTGGAAAAGTTTCCAGAACCAGGGTGCCACTCGCCCTCCGCTCGCGACGCTCGGCCGCGCTGCATCCCGTCCGCCTGCTGCTCGAGCTGCAGCAGTCCTCCCGCGTCGCTCCGCGCCCACTGCGCCCCCCGCCAGTCGGCCCTAGTAGCCCCGGCGAGCTCGCCCTCACGGCCAAGCGCCTCTATCCTCGCGCAGCACCTCCTCCCACGCTCACCGCGGCTGTCGCTGCCGCCGCTCACTCACGCTCGCTCTCGCGCACCGGCTGGAAGGAGAAGAGGAAGGGAATGGAGATGACGGGAGTGAGGGAGAGGGCGTGGCCTTTTAAGGCCGCGCGAGGAGGAGAGAGAGCGGACAGGGTGGGTCTGCAGCTGCAGGAGAGAGGGAAAAAGAGAGGGAGAGAGAGCGTACGCAAGTCTGCGCGCTCAGGCGGGCATACGAAACACGCGTGCCAAAAATAACCAAATCCCAGACGTCTGGGACACCTCCCAGACGTCTTAAAACGTCTAAAGCCACGCGTTCTTAACACATACCCTTTTGGATATGCGCACTTCCAATTAATGATTTCCTCACAAGATCCTTCCATCCATAAATTCATGAGAACCAAATCCCTCGAAGAGCATATTAAGTTCATGTTGTTTAAAAATTAAACAAACTACTATCAACCATTTTCGAGAATCTCAAAATCAAAGCAAAAGTAAAAGATGGTAGTATTTAGACTTAACTTTTGTGTACACATCTCAAAATTAGATGACTGCACTTCCTGAAAGTGAAGCAAACTTTATTTCATCCTCAAATAAGGTAATCCAGCCAGCTCCATCCCATACTTGCCAATAATACTTTTTGGATTAGATTATGCAACTCACAGTCAATGTATGAGTCCATGTTTTGGACTTGTACTTATCATAGTTCCAATAATTGTCATGGTTGTAGTTATGCAACTCTCACTTAATGTATGAGCCCATGTTTACTTAGTGGACATTTATTGTTAATTTAGACAGTCTTGATTAGTGAATCCCACCTTTGCTTGGATCAGATTTACTAACATAGATGTTAAGGTACTTCATTGAATCACACTATGTTACTTCATTAAATCAAACATGGGGCATTGCTAAACCTTAGGAAAAATCATATATATAAACTATGGTAAAAATAGGGGTCTATAGTAACGTTTATTCTATCTACAGTGACAAACTTATCCGTCACTAAAGCTCTATATACTTATTCTCTTCTTTCTTTGTACTTAGTTTCATAAGGCTCTCAACCCTTCAACACTTAGCCGGATTTTGAGCTCTCCTTCCCTCTGTATTTATCCATGATTAGGCCTTAGTTAATGAAAAAATTAATTTATAATTGGCAGGCGATCTTTTCGAGGGATATACAGCACCCTAATGGGTGGGATCTAACCTCTACTATGACCGCCTTGATGTTAGTTAGATCCATTAATTTCGTTTTATGGTTCTACCAAAGGGCAGAGACGACAACCTATAGTGCATGGCCCCCAGCCACATAACGCACCGCAATGCTCAAATCAATTCAAGCTCATGGTCATAGTAATGAGAAAGGCATATGGCATTCCGGGCGCCTTGCATCGTGACAACTGAGAGGGCTCTAGCAAGAATAAATTAAATGAGCACGCAAGCGCTCCGCCACAAATGATCTGGCACTATATTGGGTGCCTCACAGGCGCTGCTGCCTCAGTGCCAATGTCCTGATTTCATGAATTTTAGCCCTCGATTTAAAACCCTATAATTTAATTTTAAATTATAATAATTTATGGCCCTCAAATTGAGGGCCAAAATTCATGAAATCAGGACATTGGCACTGAGGCAGCAGCGCCTGTGAGGTGCCCAATATAGTGCCACATCGTGTGTTACGAATGCGCGGCTTCAGATGTCTTTTAAGACGTCTGGGAGGTGGCCCAGACGTCGGACCAGACGTCTGGAACCCCTTCCAGACGTCTGGAAATCGGTTATTTTCGGCACGCGTGTTTCGTCTGCGTGCCTGAGCGTGCAGACCTGCGAACGCCCTCTCTCTCTCTTTTTCCCTCTCTCCTGCGGCCGCAGGCTACGCCCTGTCCGCTCTCTCTCTCCTTCTCGTGCGGCCTTAAAAGGCCACGCCCTCTCCCTCACTCCCGTCATCTCCGTTCCCTTCCTCTTCTCCTTCCAGCCGGTGCGCGAGAGCAAGCGCGAGTGAGCGGCGGCAGCGACAGCCGCGGTGAGTGTGGGAGGAGGTGCTGCGCGTGGATAGAGGCGCTCGGCCGTGAGGGCGAACTCACCGGGGCTACTAGGGCCGGCCGGCGGGGGCGCAGCGGGAGCGGAGCGATGCGGGAGGACTGCTGCAGCTCGAGCAGCAGGCGAACGAGATGCGGCGCGGCCGAGCGTCGCGAGCGGAGGGCGAGTCGTGCCCTGATTCTGGAATTTTCTCCAGAATCAGACGTCTGGGCTAACAACCAGACGGCAGGGAGGACGTCTGGAGGACTGTCCAAACGTCTGAAAGGTGAATTATTCCGTCTTCCTCTTCTTCGACTGACCGTACTAAGAGAGAGAGGAAATGGGTACGCGCAGGTTCTGAGATTCGCATCCAACGCGAATCAGACGTCTGGCTGCAGTGCCAGACGACGGGAACAACTTCCAGACGTCCGAGGTGACCATCGGACGTCTGGGAACTAGGCCAGATGCCCCCGCAGGCTTTTGGACGTCTGAGAGACCACGCAGAGCAAAGGTAACCTCTGATCCACTTTTTAAGACGTCTGGAATAAGTTCCAGACGTCTGATTTTGCATTGTTTCGTCGTTTTCGACCCGTTTAGGGCCCGTTCGGGTTCCGTTTTCCGCGTTTCGAGTTGCGTTCTTTTCGGAATTAAATCCTCTACCTGTCTACAGTAGCTATATACTGTTTTAAGAAACTCCTTGTATTTGATCCTTGTGATAGGACCCCGTTACGTTGCAATCTCGGGGGTTGCGGAGGCACGCGGGATTCCCGACCACGCCCCCAGTTCGCCTGTTGTAACCGGTAGAGTGGCTTTCATGTTTACTAGTATAATTTGTTAATTATGGAACCATAAATAGAACCTAGGACATTGCATGAATCCTAAGAATGAGAAACTAGAATGAATGGTAGATCCTAGGGTGTTGCATGAATCCTAGGGCTGGGAAACTAGATTGTATGATAGATCCTAGGGTATGGCATGAATCCTAGGATGGGAAGAATTAGTGGAATATATGAATACTGCAGTCTTGGAAAATGTGGAAAGGAAATAATAGCTACCTGTAAATTGGTTTAACAGCTGCCTGCTATGAATAAATGAGCATGTCTGGGAATATGGGATGTATGAATGTGAAACTGGGAAGGTGAAACCTGAATGTGCTGAGTTAAAAGAACTGGAACCCTACGGGGAATTAGGAGTGGAACTCCTGGAAAGAGAAAGGAGTGGAACTGAGAAAGAAAGACGTGGTAGTGTGCTGTCTCTTGGGTACGTAGTACTAAGGGAAGTACCTGTACCTGTTTAGTGCAGAGCGGAGCCAGCCGCCCCAGGGACCCGGGGTTAGGACTGGCCACTTTGTACCGACTTGCTGGCCCTCGTGTACGTAGTGCCGAGGAGAGCTACTAGTGTCGGGAGGTACTAGCTACCCCACGGGCCCCGGGGTTCTGCTAGCCTCCTACACCGACTTGTTAGGCCTACTGGGCAAACCAGGGTAGTCAGGCGAGGGTGCACGGATTGTGGAGGGGCAAGGCCCCTGTTTGGTTACTGTGGAGGGGTTGGACCCCTGTTACTGAGAGGGCTCTGCCCTGTACTGGTTCCGTGCTGTGCTTTGGGTGCACCCGTTAACGGAAACGACTGACCGCGTGTCAGTGCGGGTTAGCTACCTGTGCGCTTATCACGTGTGCCGTAGTCACCGTTACGCCTGTCCGTGACCTTGGGGTGGTTGACTGAGAGTAGGATCACCACGGGGGACTCTCCCGGCCAGGAGAGCACCACGTGCTACTTCTACTGTTCGGAAAAGACTGCAATCAAGATCGTTCCCACGAGGAACATTCGAGATCAAGTGAAGGATCTGAGAAATAGATAAATTGTGAGAAAATAGAAAGACGTAATTAAAGAAAGTAACAGAACATAACAGCTACTGTACTCTCTACTGTTTCTTTTGTTTTAGTTGCCACTCTACTCACCATTTTGCTGACGTGTTACACTCGTTACCTTTCAGGACCAGGTGTTGAGCAGCCAGGGTCAGCGGCTGTAGAAGACGTTGGGCCGAGTAGGGTCCAGTAGAGTTACCACTGTTCTCTTGTACCTCTTTTTGGTTCCACTGTAGTGAGTAGTTCTTGTTACCGCTGTACTTTTCTTTACCTGCAGTTTCATATTATGTTATGAATGTTGTTCTACTATTGTGGTGGTATATACTGTAGTGGTTTCTTTCCTTACTGCTGTATTTTCTTATTGTTAGTTATATTCATTCTGAATGTGGTTTATTTTACTGCTCTTTTGATTACTTCCTCGTTGGACGACTAGGTCTTGGGATTAGTCGAGTCGGTCCGGTTCTCGTGTCTCGTAGGGACTCGGGAATCGGGTCGTTACATTGTGTGTGTCGGAGCACCTACGTGCGCATTTAAGTTATTCTTGCTAGAGTCCTCTCAGTCGTCACGGTGCAGGGCACCCGAAATGCCATATGCCTTTCCCATTACTATGATCATGAGCTTGAATTGATTTGAGCATTGCGGAGCGCTATGTTGCCGATGGCCATGCACTGTAGGTGGTTGTCTCTGCCCTTTGGTAGAACCATAAAATGAAATTAATGGGTCTAACTAACAATTAAGGCAGTCTTAGTAGAGGTCTGATCCCACCCATTAGGGTGTTGTGTATCTCTCGAAAAGATCGCCTGCCAATTATAAATTAATTTTTTCGTTAACTAAGGCCTAATCATGGATTAATACAGTGGGAAGGAGAGCTCAAAATCCGACTAAGTGTTGAAGGGTTGAGAGCCTTGAGAAACTAAGTACAAAGAAAGAAGAGAATAAGTATATTGACAGAACAAAGAAGAACAGAAGAAGACAAAAAGTGGTTAACTATACGTAGTATGTTTGAGCTCATATATGTATGCAAATAACATAAGAGCTTTAGTGACGAATAAGTATGTCACTGTAGATAATATAAACGTCACTATAGATCCCTATTTTTACCTTAGTCTATGTATATGATTTTTCCTAAGGTTTAGCGATGCTTATTTATGTCGCTGTAAATACATTATATGTTACTGTATATGTCACTAGTATATTTTTGTATGGTCTTCACTGACGCTTACATTTGTCATTGTTTATATTATATACGTTGGCTTGTATGTTCTACCAAACCAGAGGTTCAGATGACGTCAAAACTTTATGTGCACTTAAAAATATACCTATTCTCACTCACTATATATTTATTTTATTTTTTTCAAATTTTTATAAGATTTTTATTTATTTACAAATCTAGCACATTTAAGGCCTAAAAGGGGTGCTTCAATGAGAACCTAAGGCCTTAGAATGAAGGGAGTGTACTAAATTGGCATTATGAGCACTCAGTTATCTTTAACAAGTCAAATATAGGGTGTTCAATTAGATAAACATGGTTTTCAACTTAATATCATCTCATTTCCTAAGTTTGGGCAGATTACACATATTTGTGCTCACCATAGCAGTACAGTTGCAGCACATATGAAAGTTTGATACACATAAAATGCAATCTTAAAAGTTGCAGTACACCCAATTGGTTTCAGGCCATAACAGTACAACTGCAGCACATATGAAAATTTGATACACACAAAATGCAATCTTAAAAGTTGCAGCACACCCAATTTGTTTTAGACCATAACAACATAGCTGCAACACAGATGAAAGTTCGATACATACAAAATGCAATATTAAAAGTTGCATCACACCCAATTGGTTTTAGACCATAACAGTACAGCTGCAGCACATATGAAAGTTTGATACACATAAAATGCAATCTTAAAAGTTACAGCACACCCAATTGGTTTCAGACCATAACAGTACACCTGCAGCACTTATGGAAGTTTGATACACACAAAATGCAATCTTAAAACAGAGTTTCAATGGAGAGGTGATAGAGCTTGTCTTCAATCTTATTTGCTGAAATGAATTTTCCTTTTAATCCACATGAGTCTCTAGCCCTTGACCTTAAAAAGCTGACCTTTCCCTTCTTGCGTCTCCAGCCCATCTCCTGAAAATGTCACTTAACACTGTCAGCTAAGGCTTTTCAGTTAGTGTAAATAAGATACTTGAGTATGCATTAAATCAAATGATTTGCTTAGTAGAAACAACACAGTCAGTACTAACACTAAGAGATGGAATTTATAATTCACTTTAGAGCTCAATTATATTGACCTAGAGGGAGAAAATGCCAATTGAACGAGCCATTTTCTAAGTTAAAAAAAGAAACACATCTCAAAAGCAATATATATCATTAATGACCATTTGAATTCAGTATAAACTAATGTCGAGTATAAGGACCTAAACCCCATTACTCCAGGAATGAATGAATGCCAATGAACTACAACTTACCTTGTCCTCCAAGAGATTATCCCAAGCCTTTCCACTAAGGATGTAGCAAATGGCAAATTTTATCCAATCCAGAGGATTGTAGAAGACAAAGCTGTAAGGACCAACCGTTTTAGCTTGGAAATAGGGAAGCGTGCATATCCTTTTAGGATATGCACACAAAATGTAACTTTCCTATCTCTCCCATTAGTTTATTCTTGATTCCATTTTAATTGTGGAGATGTTTTCTTCTTCTTGGCTCCAGCTTGAGATTTGATTTAAGGTGACTTACTGGAAGTTTTTTGCAATCATATTCTTTGGAAGTGGGCTAGGGCTGTAGCCATAATTTTCAGAATGAGGCTGCTCTTTCTTTGTATTGTACGAGGTGGTTCAAGTGATTGCTTGGCCCTTGCAGAAACAGAGGAGGAGCAAGGGCATTTAAGGGGATTTCGATAGGCAATTTGGACTGATGGAAGGGGAATTACGAATTGGATTTTTCTTTTTTCTTCTCTTTTTCATTTGCGTTCCCATTTGTGGGAGATTTTTTTTTACTTCTTTGTTGGGAGTTCAATAAAAGGGGTAGCCCAAGTCCCTATGTGTTTTGGGTTCGTTAAAAAAAAAAGTATGGTTTGTTTGTACAATACGTGAGCAAATTATACATATTTGTCTGACTTAAACCCCACTACTCCATAAAGATGGGGGCAGCCTCATCCACAATATGTCTATGACACAAACAGAAGGTAAATGATAATGATATGCTTATACATTCATGCTTGCAGAAAAGAAGAAATTATGCGGAAATGTCAACTAAGATGCTCAAGGTACCTGAACTTTATAGTGAAATCAACACTGAAATTCTTGCTAAATGGGTGAATTACCTGAAATACGTAAAGGAAAATTAGCGAAGCAAAATTATACATATAAATTTCAAAAAAATAACATTTGAAAACTTCTTAATTACCTCTTGAGGCATGTGGTCAGATAATGACCCTTCTCTCCACATTTATGGCAAGTTCTTTTCTTGGCATCATCTTTTGACGATGAAGCTTTAATAGCAGACTTCATACGCTCCAATTTTCTTGGGCGTCCCTTGGGCTTCACACATACAGGATCCCGAATATCCAGAAAACTTCCATGTGACTCCAAATTGGGACAAATGTTAGAGTTAGATGCTTTAGTTGCTAATGATCGCATGGTGGAGGGTGGTGGAAGTACACAAGATTTGGAATGCTCCTTCATTATGCTCTTAAATTCGGCAACCATCCTCATAGCTAATTCAAGATTTTCTCTACTTGCTCTTCCCCAATCATATATATCAGATAATATGGAACTTAAACCCCATAGCATATGTGGCGTTGGTTGGTTATCACCATCACGACAATGAGATTGACCACTACTAATGAATCTGCTATCAATTCCCCATGGACTCAATAAATAACAATTGGGCAACTCCATCAATCACTTCTTCCTAAGAATAAACATGGCATGACAACAAAGGATTCCATCTTGTTCAAATTTCTTACATGAACACCAACATCTTTTTTCGTCAACGACATAATCAACGGTGAAGACTTTGTTGCTATTGCCATACATATATATCTCATATGTAATCTTCTAACTGTCACATAAAATTTTTCTACAATCACAATCAAACAACTTCTTGAACTCTTCTTGGAATATCATGAAATTAGGAGTATAAAAACTAGCAGCTTGCAATTCAAATGGATGATTTGAGATTAACGATGACTTGGTTCCTAAGCCTTCGAAATCTTCTGATTCTTCACTATTCTGATGAGAATCCAATGCCCGATCATATTGTTGAACAAACTCAGATAAAGGTGTTTGAGCATGCATGTAGCCATCAAAATAAGAATTCATACTTTTGGCTCTCTGACTTGTTGACATTCCATCCGAAAACATATCTCTAAGGTATATAGGCACCCAATGTTGGCGAACTTCATACATCTTACACAACCAACTTCCAGTCGCTATATCATATTTTCCCTTCAATTCTATCCACTACCTCTTAAACTCTTCTAAACTCTCACATTTATTAATCCATCAATAATAATCATGTTGGAACTGTTGGTGCTAGAGCACCACGATCATTTGTTTTGATGATAACAAAACACGTGTTATTTAACATTTGCAATTTGAGTCCTTGATTTCAGGTCAATTGCAAATGTGGACGTGTTTAGACGGAGTTCGAGCTCGCATCCAGGACGGATTGGAGGAGCTTGACGGAAAACAGAGGAGGTTCGCGTGGAGCGACAGATTGAAGATAGAAGACAGGAAGAATAGGATAGATTCTTTTTAATCCTTTCTTGTATCTCTTGTCTTTATTTTCTTGCTCTTTTTATTTTCCTTAGAATATTATGTTAAAGAGCCTCAAAGAACCCTAACAGTAGTCCTAGGAACACCGGCACAACCCTAGGATACTTAGGTTTTCTGTAGAACACTAAGAAAACCAATATAGGGTTCAAACAGCACTTATAGACGTCTAATTGCCAAATCAGACGTCTGATAAAGTATTTTAAGACGTCTGACTGTTGTTTCAGACATCTGATAACTGTTAGGCTGGACATAATTAGTTCTATCTGATGAAATTAGACGTCCAGACCCTTATGCCAGACGTCTTAGGAGACGTCTGATGGACTTGCCAGACGTCCAGATAGTGGACCGTTGGCTAGCTTAGCAGGCACTCAAGATTATGACCGTTAGAGCCTTATCGGACGTCCTTAGACCTTTCCAGACGTCTGATAAATGACCGTTTGGCCTCGGCTGACCCAAAATCTCTTCTCAGAGATTTTCTAGCCGTTGCAACCTTTGGAAATCAATTCCCACAGTAGAAGTAGGTTTCCAGACGTCCAGACATAGTTCCAGACGTCCTGTATGTCGTCTGATGGACTTGCGCAAAAACCCTGTTTAGATCTAATCCAAGTCAGGGAGAGACCCGCCCAGAATCAGACGTCTGACCTTGGAATCAGACGTCTTAAAGTGGCCTTCCAGACGTCTGATGAAAGAGTTAGACGTCTGATAACCCTGTCAAATGTAATCATTGTCCTGATTTCGGCCTGATTCTCTTAGACTTTGTTCCCAACGGCTATAGAACCTTTCCTAAGCCTTCCAAAGCCTTCCTAAGGCCTCTATAAATAGAGGGGAGCCTTTACACAACTAGATACACCAAGAGAAACACAAGACACACTTAAGCAACATAGTTCCACTCTCTTGTGTCCTTGCTAGCTCTTGCTCTCCAAGCTCAAGCTCCATTCTCTTGAGAGCATCAAGCTTCGCGCACCCGCTCTCCCGCCGTTGTCTACGAGAGGGACATTGCGCCATCGCGTGGCACACGCACCGCGTCATCAACTCGACGCACTCCTTGCAAAGGGGAGTTTCCTAATTCCTATAGAAGCTTAGGTTTATTACTTTGTTGGCTCTATAGGTTTGTTGTTTATTTTATCTTTGTCTTTTGGTTGGGTATTCGCTTTGCGAATTCCCGTCTCCTTCGTGGGACAAAATCCTTCTCGTGGAGAGAAGGGGTTGAGGAACGCTACCCTCGTACTTGTAGCGTGGTTGTACTGAGGTTGAATCACCCTCGTTTTAAAGTGATTCGGTTAGTGGATTTGATCAACTAGGTTGATCGGAAAATCCTAACTCGAGAGGGTTAGGTGGTGGTTTTCACCCGGTTTGGGTTTCCACCTAAAAATTACTTGTGTACTTGTGCGATTGTTTGTTTATTCTGTGATATTATTTTATTTCCGCATTTTATTACGTCACCCCTCCTTCGAAGGGAACCTACAGGAACTACTCGACACATCACAATTTCTACATGTGTATTAATGCATTTTTCCTTATATGCCACATACGAAATCTATGCAATGTCGAAGGGAAAATTTCTACAAATGCTTCTCGCATGGCCGAATCTTGATCAGTTATAATTGATGTCGGCATTTTTCCATACATGAAATGTAGCCATGTCTAAAACAACCATTTAAAGGTTTCTGTAGACTCATCGGAAAGCAATACACAACCAAAGAGTGTTGATTGCCTATGATGGTTGATACCCATAAATGGTGCAAAGGGCATGGAAAATATATTTGTTTTGTATGTTGTGTCAAATATTAACACATCACCAAATTTTAGATAAGAAGATCCGTATCTACCATAAACTTAGAAAATACTTCTCACAAAACCAGTTTCATCAAGTTCAATTTTAAAAAAAAAGGTAGGATCAACAGCCATCTTATCTAAAAAACATTTAACAACTGCTCTACACTTCTGCCCAATATTGTTCTTCCTTTTTTTTCTATTAAATCCCTACAAAACTGACTTGTGACATTTTCTTCTCCCATTTCAGTAACTACTGCAAAAATTTGGCATGGGCGCAAGCCATAGTTATGCAATGTGGATATCATCTCTGGAGTACAAGAAGATGAATGTTCGCCCTACCAGGAGGGATGACATAATAATTGCGGAAATAAATAATAAACAATCTCACAAAATGCAATCACACAAAGTACACAAAGTATTTTTAGGTGGAAACCTAAACCGGGTGAAAACCATCACCTAACCCTTTCGAGTTAGGATTTTCCAATCAACCAAGTTGATCAAAATCCACTAAACCGAATCACTTTAAAACGAGGGTGATTCAACCTCAATTACAACCACGCTACTTAGACGAGGGTAGCGTACCTCAACCCCTTCTCTTCACGAGAAGGATTTTGTCTCGCGAAGGAGACGAGAATTCGCAAAGCGAATACCCAACCAAATAACAATGATAAAACAAGTAATCCTATAGAGCCAACAAAGTAATATTTAACCTAAGTTTCTATAGGAAATAGGATGATTCCCTTTGAAAGGAGTGCGTTGACTACGCGGATGCGTATACCACGCGACGGCGCAACGTCGCTCTCGTGAACAACGGCAGGAGAGCGGGTGCGCAACAGCTTGATGCTCTCAAGAGAATGGAGCTTGAGCTTGGAGAGCAAGAGCTAGCTAGGACACAAGAGAGTGGAAAGTGTATTACAAAGTGTTTCTTGTGTATCTTGGTGTCTCTAGGTATTGCTTTGTGTTGCAAAGGTTCCCCTCTATTTATAGAGGCCATAGGAAGGCTTTGGAAGGCTTAGGAAAGGTTCCATAGTCGTTGGGTGCAAAAGCCCAAGAGAATCAGCCCGAAATCAGGAACAATCATTGTTCTGACAGGCTTATCAGACGTCTAATTCTGGCATCAGACGTCTGGAAGTTCACTTTAAGACGTCTCATTTCAAGGTCAAATGTCTGATTTTGGGCGGGTCTCCTCCTGACTTGAATCAGATCTAAACAGGGTTCTTGTGTAAGTCCATCAGACGACATATAGGACGTCTGGCACTATGTCTGGACGTCTAGAAACCTACTTTTTCTGTGGGAATGGATTTCCAAACGTTGCAACGGCTAGAAAATCTCTGAGAAGAGATTTTGGGTCAGCCGAGGCAAAACGGTCATTTATCAGACGTCTGGAAAGGCCTAAGGACGTCTGATAAGGCTCTAACGGTCATATCCTTGGTTGTTTGAGGCTCTTTAACATAATGTTCCAAGGAAATAAAAAGAGCAAGCAAAATAAAGATAAAAGTACATGAAAGGAATAAATGGAATTCTATCCTATTCTTCTTGTCCTTCCATCTTCAATCTATCGCTCCTCGTAAATCTTCTCTGTTCTCCGCAAGCTCCTCCAATCCGTCCTGGATGCGAGCTCAAATTCCGTCTAAACACGTCTACATTTGCAATTGACCTGAAATCTAAGACTCCAAGTGCAAATGTTAAATAACACGTGTTTTGTTATCATCAAAACAAATGATCGTGGTGCTCTAGCACCAACAATCTCCCCCTTTTTGATGATGACAAAATCGTAAATAATAATGCAAAAAAAATCCTCCCCCTTTTTGACATTATCAAAAAGATTTAATAGATTTCCTATAACTCCCCCTTAAAACATGCTCTTCTATAAATTTCTTTTAACAAAGGTGATGTCCTCACCCTTTTTTCTTTTTATAACGACAAGATAGCTATTATTTTTCTCCCCCTTTCTAAAGGAAAATTTAGCTATCTTATATCTCCCCCTTAAAAATTTACAATTAGCTCATAAAATTTTTTAACTCTCCCTATCTAAATGCTAATGATAAAAAGATAGGGTGAAGAATTTTTACCTCACCTACGATGGCCAATAAAATGGCCCGAATGGTGGTGGATGCCACATCGGATGGGGCTCCCATCCGTAGCTTGGAGGCTTGGGCATCGGCGCCGGTCTCCAGTCTGGTGGTCGACGTGCGGCGGGTCCTTCGTTTGTTCGTCGTCTCGTCGATCTTCTTGTTCTCCTCCTTGGTCTACCCATTGGTTCTCCCAACTTGAGTTGACCAGCCTTTAGTTTATAGGTCCAGTCCTTTGTGTTGTAGTTATCCCTGAAACCTACAAAACAAGATTCCAAAATTTTCTTCGGTATCCAAGTGAGCTTGGATCCGGATCTGTTAGTGGGTCTCCTTGATGGAGATCCTTTCTCAACCTTAGGGCTATAAAAATTATCTACTTTATTATTAATTTGTTGGAGTTTTCCCAAAGACATGCAATTTCTTTTTCTATAGTATGCATCTTAGTCTGTAAGTCAGAAATTTCTAATTTTAAACTATCATTTTCTTCAATCAATTTATTATTTTCATTGATGAGTTTATGATTTTCTAATAATAGGTTATCGTTTTTAGGACTAGCTTCTATGTCCTTAAGTTATTTTTCTAACCTATCATTTTCATTTTTAAGAAAACTAAGGTTCTTTTTAATGCTATTATTTTCTCTTTTTAGTGATTTACTAACTTCAAAAAGTTCATTAAAAGCTTCTTGTAGATCGAGATTTACCTCGTTGTCGGAGTCGCTTCCGCTTTCGCTGTCGCTATTGCTTTCTCTGGCCATGAAACCAAAGCAAGCGGTTTCCTCCTTCTCGAGATCTTCTTCCGAGCTCGTCTCCTCATGAGTGCCTTCCAACCTCGTCCATATCTCGTGGGCGGTGGTGCACTCTTGGATTCGTTCGAATTCCTTCGGACTCAACGCGCAATACAAGGCATTCATTGCCTTTGCGTTGAGGTTGAGATTCCGAACCTGATTTTCTGAGTAACCTCTTGCGGGTTTCTTGGGAATCGCAAATGCGGATTCGCATTTTTCCCACACCCGGAAGTCGTAGGCCTGCAACCACATAGTCATACGATTTTTCCAATAAACGAAATCTATACCTGCAAAGTATGGTGGTCGCGAGGTATCGTGTCCTTCGGTGCACACGAATGCTTTTCCCTCCATATCTAGATCCTCGCCGGTTTGTAACGCCGATAACGCGAGACCTGCTCTGATACCAACTGAAGGTTCGCCCTACCAGGAGGGATGACGTAATAATTGCGGAAATAAATAATAAACAATCTCACAAAATGCAATCACACAAAGTACACAAAGTATTTTTAGGTGGAAACCCAAACCGGGTGAAAACCACCACCTAGCCCTCTCGAGTTAGGATTTTCCGATCAACCAAGTTGATCAAAATCCACTAAACCGAATCACTTTAAAACGAGGGTGATTCAACCTCAATTACAACCACACTACTTAGACGAGGGTAGCGTACCTCAACCCCTTCTCTTCACGAGAAGGATTTTGTCTCGCGAAGGAGGCGGGAATTCGCAAAGCGAATACCCAACCAAATAACAAAGATAAAACAAGTAATCCTATAGAGCCAACAAAGTAATATTTAACCTAAGCTTCTATAGGAAATAGGATGATTCCCTTTGAAAGGAGTGCGTTGACTACGCGGATGCGTATACCACGCGACGGCGCAACGTCACTCTCGTGAACAACGGCAGGAGAGCGGGTGCGCAACAGCTTGATGCTCTCAAGAGAATGGAGCTTGAGCTTGGAGAGAAAGAGCTAGCTAGGACACAAGAGAGTGGAAAGTGTATTACAAAGTGTTTCTTGTGTATCTTGGTGTCTCTAGGTATTGCTTTGTGTTATAAAGGTTCCCCTCTATTTATAGAGGCCTTAGGAAGGCTTTGGAAGGCTTAGGAAAGGTTCCATAGCCGTTGGGTGCAAAAGCCCAAGAGAATCAGCCCGAAATCAGGAACAATCACTGTTCTGACAGGCTTATCAGACGTCTAATTCTGGCATCAGATGTCTGGAAGTTCACTTTAAGACGTTTGATTTCAAGGTCATACGTCTGATTTTGGGCGGGTCTCTTCCTGACTTGAATCAGATCTAAACAGGGTTCTTGTGCAAGTCCATCAGACGACATATAGGACGTCTGGCACTATGTCTGGACGTCTGGAAACATACTTTTTCCGTGGGAATGGATTTCCAAACGTTGCAACGGCTAGAAAATCTCTGAGAAGAGATTTTGGGTCAACCAAGGCAAAACGGTCATTTATCAGACGTCTGGAAAGGCCTAGGGACGTCTGATAAGGCTCTAACGGTCATATCCTTGGTTGTTTGTTAAGCCAGCCAACGGTCCACTAATTGGACGTCTGGCAAAGTCATCAGACATCTCCTAAGACGTCTGGTCTAAGGTCTGGACGTCTGATTTCATCAGACAGAACTAACTATGTCCAACCTAATAGTTATCAGACGTCTGAATCAACAGTCAGACGTCTTAAAACACTTTATAAGACGTCTAATTTGGGAATTAGACGTCTGCAAACTCTGTTTGAACCCTATATTGGTTTTCTAAGTATTTACAGAAAACCTAAGTATCCTAGGGTTGTGCAGGTGTTCCTAGGACTACTGTTAGGGTACTTTGAGGCTCTTTAACATAATGTTCTAAGGAAATAAAAAGAGCAAGCAAAATAAAGATAAAAGTACATGAAAGGAATAAAATGGAATTCTATCCTATTCTTCTTGTCCTTCCATCTTCAATCTATCGCTCCTCGCAAATCTTCTCTGTTCTCCGTCAAGCTCCTCCAATCCGTCCTGGATGCGAGCTCGAATTCCGTCTAAACACGTCTACATTTGCAATTGACCTGAAATCTAAGACTCCAAGTGCAAATGTTAAATAACACGTGTTTTGTTATCATCAAAACAAATGATCGTGGTGCTCTAGCACCAACAATCTTCCCCTTTTTGATGATGACAAAATCGTAAATAATAATGCAAAAAAAATCCTCCCCCTTTTTGACATTATCAAAAAGATTTAATAGATTTCCTATAACTCCCCCTTAAAACAAGCTCTTCTATAAATTTCTTTTAACAAAGGTGATGTCCTCACCCTTTTTTCTTTTTGTAACAACAAGATAGCTATTATTTTTCTCCCCCTTTCTAAAGGAAATTTAGCTATCTTATATCTCCCCCTTAAAAATTTACAATTAGCTCATAAAATTTTTTAACTCCCCCTATCTAAATGCTAATGATAAAAAGATAGGGTGAAGAATTTTTACCTCACCTACCATGGCCAATAAAATGGCCCGAATGGTGGTGGATGCCACATCGGATGGGGCTCCCATCCGCAGCTTGGAGGCCTGGGCATCGGCGCCGGTCTCCAGTCTGGTGGTCGACGTGTGGCGGGTCCGTCGTTTGTTCGTCGTCTCGTCGATCTTCTTGTTCTCCTCCTTGGTCTACTCATTGGTTCTCCCAACTTGAGTTGACCAGCCTTTAGTTTGTAGGTCCAGTCCTTTGTGTTGTAGTTATCCCTGAAACCTACAAAACAAGATTCCAAAATTTTCTTCGGTATCCAAGTGAGCTTGGATCCGGATCTGTTAGTGGGTCTCCTTGATGGAGATCCTTTCTCAACCTTAGGGCTATAAAAATTATCTACTTTATTGATTAATTTGTTGGAGTTTTCCCAAAGACATGCAATTTCTTTTTCTATAGTATGCATCTTAGTCTGTAAGTCAGAAATTTCTAATTTTAAACTATCATTTTCTTCAATCAATTTATTATTTTCATTGATGAGTTTATGATTTTCTAATAATAGGTTATCATTTTTAGGACTAGCTTCTATGTCCTTAAGTTATTTTTCTAGCCTATCATTTTCATTTTTAAGAAAACTAAGGTTCTTTTTAATGCTATTATTTTCTCTTTTTAGTGATTTACTAACTTCAAAAAGTTCATTAAAAGCTTCTTGTAGATCGAGATTTACCTCGTTGTCGGAGTCGCTTCCGCTTTCGCTGTCGCTATTGCTTTCTCTGGCCATGAAACCAAAGCAAGCGGTTTCCTCCTTCTCGAGATCTTCTTCCGAGCTCGTCTCCTCATGAGTGCCTTCCAACCTCGTCCATATCTCGTGGGCGGTGGTGCACTCTTGGATTCGTTCGAATTCCTTCGGACTCAACGCGCAATACAAGGCATTAATTGCCTTTGCGTTGAGGTTGAGATTCCGAACCTGATCTTCTGAGTAACCTCTTGCGGGTTTCTTGGGAATCGCAAATGCGGATTCGCATTTTTTCCACACCGGGAAGTCGTAGGCCTGCAACCACATAGTCATACGATTTTTCCAATAAACGAAATCTATACCTGCAAAGTATGGTGGTCGCGAGGTATCGTGTCCTTCGGTGCACACGAATGCTTTTCCCTCCATATCTAGATCCTCACCGGTTTGTAACGCCGATAACGCGAGACCTGCTCTGATACCAACTGAAGGTTCGCCCTACCAGGAGGGATGACGTAATAATTGCGGAAATAAATAATAAACAATCTCACAAAATGCAATCACACAAAGTACACAAAGTATTTTTAGGTGGAAAACCAAATCGGGTGAAAACCACCTCCTAACCCTCTCGAGTTAGGATTTTCCGATCAACCAAGTTGATCAAAATCCACTAAACCGAATCACTTTAAAACGAGGGTGATTCAACCTCAATTACAACCACACTACTTAGACGAGGGTAGCGTACCTCAACCCCTTCTCTTCACGAGAAGGATTTTGTCTCGCGAAGGAGACGGGAATTCGCAAAGCGAATACCCAACCAAATAACAAAGATAAAACAAGTAATCCTATAGAGCCAACAAAGTAATATTTAACCTAAGCTTCTATAGGAAATAGGATGATTCCCTTTGAAAGGAGTGCGTTGACTACGCGGATGCGTATACCACGCGACGGCGCAACGTCGCTCTCGTGAACAACGGCGGTAGAGCGGGTGTACAACAGCTTGATGCTCTCAAGAGAATGAAGCTTGAGCTTGGAGAGCAAGAGCTAGCTAGGACACAAGAGAGTGGAAAGTGTATTACAAAGTGTTTCTTGTGTATCTTGGTGTCTCTAGGTATTGCTTTGTGTTATAAAGGTTCCCCTCTATTTATAGAGGCCTTAGGAAGGCTTTGGAAGGCTTAGGAAAGGTTCCATAGCCGTTGGGTGCAAAAGCCCAAGAGAATCAGCCCGAAATCAGGAACAATCATTGTTCTGACAGGCTTATCAAACGTCTAATTCTGGCATCAGATGTCTGGAAGTTCACTTTAAGACGTCTGATTTCAAGGTCAGACGTCTGATTTTGGGCGGGTCTCTTCCTGACTTGAATCAGATCTAAACAGGGTTCTTGTGCAAGTCCATCAGACGACATATAGGACGTCTGGCACTATGTCTGGACGTCTGGAAACCTACTTTTTCCGTGGGAATGGATTTCCAAACGTTGCAACGGCTAAAAAATCTCTGAGAAGAGATTTTGGGTCAGCCAAGGCAAAACGGTCATTTATCAGACGTCTGGAAAGTCCTAAGGACGTCTGATAAAGCTCTAACGGTCATATCCTTGGTTGTTTGTTAAGCCAGCCAACGGTCCACTAATTGGACGTCTGGCAAAGTCATCAGACATCTCCTAAGACGTCTGGTCTAAGGTCTGGACGTCTGATTTCATCAGACAGAACTAACTATGTCCAACCTAATAGTTATCAGACGTCTGAATCAACAGTCGGACGTCTTAAAACACTTTATAAGACGTCTGATTTGGGAATTAGACGTCTGCAAACTCTATTTGAACCCTATATTGGTTTTCTAAGTATTCTACAGAAAACCTAAGTATCCTAGGGTTGTGCAGGTGTTCCTAGGACTACTGTTAGGGTACTTTGAGGCTCTTTAACATAATGTTCTAAGGAAATAAAAAGAGCAAGCAAAGTAAAGATAAAAGTACATGAAAGGAATAAAATGGAATTCTATCCTATTCTTCTTGTCCTTCCATCTTCAATCTATCGCTCCTCGCAAATCTTCTCTCTTCTCCGTCAAGCTCCTCCAATCCATCCTGGATGCGAGCTCGAATTCCGTCTAAACACGTCTACATTTGCAATTGACCTGAAATCTAAGACTCCAAGTGCAAATGTTAAATAACACGTGTTTTGTTATCATCAAAACAAATGATCTTGGTGCTCTAGCACCAACAATCTCCCCCTTTTTGATGATGACAAAATCGTAAATAATAATGCAAAAAAAGTCCTCCCCCTTTTTGACATTATCAAAAAGATTTAATAGATTTCCTATAACTCCCCCTTAAAACAAGCTCTTCTATAAATTTCTTTTAACAAAGGTGATGTCCTCACCCTTTTTTCTTTTTGTAACAACAAGATAGCTATTATTTTTCTCCCCCTTTCTAAAGGAAATTTAGCTATCTTATATCTCCCCCTTAAAAATTTACAATTAGCTCATAAAATTTTTTAACTCCCCCTATCTAAATGCTAATGATAAAAAGATAGGGTGAAGAATTTTTACCTCACCTACCATGGCCAATAAAATGGCCCGAATGATGGTGGATGCCACATCGGATGGGGCTCCCATCCGTAGCTTAGAGGCCTGGGCATCGGCGCCGGTCTCCAGTCTGGTGGTCGACGTGCGGCGGGTCCGTCGTTTGTTCGTCGCCTCGTCGATCTTCTTGTTCTCCTCCTTGGTCTACCCATTGGTTCTCCCAACTTGAGTTGACCAGCCTTTAGTTTGTAGGTCCAGTCCTTTGTGTTATAGTTATCCCTGAAACCTACAAAACAAGATTCCAAAATTTTCTTCGGTATCCAAGTGAGCTTGGATCCGGATCTGTTAGTGGGTCTCCTTGATGGAGATCCTTTCTCAACCTTAGGGCTATAAAAATTATCTACTTTATTATTAATTTGTTGGAGTTTTCCCAAAGACATGCAATTTCTTTTTCTATAGTATGCATCTTAGTCTGTAAGTCAGAAATTTCTAATTTTAAACTATCATTTTCTTCAATCAATTTATTATTTTCATTGATGAGTTTATGATTTTCTAATAATAGGTTATCGTTTTTAGGACTAGCTTCTATGTCCTTAAGTTATTTTTCTAACCTATCATTTTCATTTTTAAGAAAACTAAGGTTCTCTTTAATGCTATTATTTTCTCTTTTTAGTGATTTACTAACTTCAACAAGTTCATTAAAAGCTTCTTGTAGATCGAGATTTACCTCGTTGTCGGAGTCGCTTACGCTTTCGCTGTCGCTATTGCTTTCTCTGGCCATGAAACCAAAGCAAGCGGTTTCCTCCTTCTCGAGATCTTCTTCCGAGTTCGTCTCCTCATGAGTGCCTTCCAACCTCGTCCATATCTCGTGGGCGGTGGTGCACTCTTGGATTCGTTCGAATTCCTTCGGACTCAACGCGCAATACAAGGCATTCATTGCCTTTGCGTTGAGGTTGAGATTCCGAACTTGATCTTCTGAGTAACCTCTTGCGGGTTTCTTGGGAATCACAAATGCGGATTCGCATTTTTCCCACACCTGGAAGTCGTAGGCCTGCAACCACATAGTCATACGATTTTTCCAATAAACGAAATCTATACCTGCAAAGTATGGTGGTCGCGAGGTATCGTGTCCTTCGGTGCACACGAATGCTTTTCCCTCCATATCTAGATCCTCGCCGGTTTGTAATGCCGATAACGCGAGACCTGCTCTGATACCAACTGAAGGTTCGCCCTACCACTAGGGATGACGTAATAATTGCGGAAATAAATAATAAACAATCTCACAAAATGCAATCACACAAAGTACACAAAGTATTTTTAGGTGGAAACCCAAACCGGGTGAAAACCACCACCTAACCCTCTCGAGTTAGGCTTTTCCGATCAACCAAGTTGATCAAAATCCACTAAACTGAATCACTTTAAAATGAGGGTGATTCAACCTCAATTACAACCACGCTACTTAGACGAGGGTAGCGTACCTTAACCCCTTCTCGCGAAGGAGACGGGAATTCGCAAAGCGAATACCCAACCAAATAACAAAGATAAAACAAGTAATCCTATAGAGCCAACAAAGTAATATTTAACCTAAGCTTATATAGGAAATAGGATGATTCCCTTTGAAAGGAGTGCGTTGACTACGCGGATGCGTATACCACGCGACGGCGCAACGTCGCTCTCGTGAACAACGGCGGGAGAGCGGGTGCGCAACAGCTTGATGCTCTCAAGAGAATGGAGCTTGAGCTTGGAGAGCAAGAGCTAGCTAGGACACAAGAGAGTGGAATGTCTATTACAAAGTGTTTCTTGTGTATCTTGGTGTCTCTAGGTATTGCTTTGTGTTATAAAGGTTCCCCTCTATTTATAGAGGCCTTAGGAAGGCTTTGGAAGGCTTAGGAAAGGTTCCATAGCCGTTGGGTGCAAAAGCCCAAGAGAATCAACCCGAAATCAGGAACAATCATTGTTCTGACAGGCTTATCAGATGTCTAATTCTGGCATCAGATGTCTGGAAGTTCACTTTAAGACGTCTGATTTCAAGGTCAGACGTTTGATTTTGGGCGGGTCTCTTCCTGACTTGAATCAGATCTAAACAGGGTTCTTGTGCAAGTCCATCAGACGACATATAGGACGTCTGGCACTATGTCTGGACGTCTGGAAACCTACTTTTTCCGTGGGAATGGATTTCCAAACGTTGCAACGGCTAGAAAATCTCTGAGAAGAGATTTTGGGTCAGCCAAGGCAAAACGGTCATTTATCAGACGTCTGGAAAGGCCTAAGGACGTCTGATAAGGCTCTAACGGTCATATCCTTGGTTGTTTGTTAAGCCAGCCAACGGTCCACTAATTGGACGTTTGGCAAAGTCATCAGACGTCTCCTAAGACGTCTGGTCTAAGGTCTGGACGTCTGATTTCATCAGACAGAACTAACTATGTCCAGCCTAATAGTTATCAGACGTCTGAATCAACAGTCAGACGTCTTAAAACACTTTATAAGACGTCTGATTTGGGAATTAGACGTCTGCAAACTCTGTTTGAATCCTATATTGGTTTTCTAAGTATTCTACAGAAAACCTAAGTATCCTAGGGTTGTGCAGGTGTTCCTAGGACTACTGTTAGGGTACTTTGAGGCTCTTTAACATAATGTTCTAAGGAAATAAAAAGAGCAAGCAAAATAAAGATAAAAGTACATGAAAGGAATAAAATGGAATTCTATCCTATTCTTCTTGTCCTTCCATCTTCAATCTATCGCTCCTCGCAAATCTTCTCTGTTCTCCGTCAAGCTCCTCCAATCCGTCCTGGATGCGAGCTCGAATTCCGTCTAAACACGTCTACATTTGCAATTAACCTAAAATCTAAGACTCCAAGTGCAAATGTTAAATAACACGTATTTTGTTATCATCAAAACAAATGATCGTAGTGCTCTAGCACCAACAGAAGATACTTGCTTATGTAATCTTAACTTTGTCACTTTAGATGGACTTGCCATTACATGACTATGTCAATCATTAACACGTTTCACAACCCAATTTCCCTCCACATTTTCACAAACATACATATGTGCTTCACAACCTTGCCGACTTTCCCTTTGCTATTTCACTGCTCTTCCTTCATCCTTCTTCCTTCTAAAATCTTTATATCCTTCACTCGAGCATACAATAGTACGAGCCACAATATGTTTTGATTTTCTAGATCGTTGCACCCAATGCTTCCTAATGGAATAGCCCTTCACTTTTGCATATGCATTGTAAAAATGATATGCATCATCTTCAGATTTAAACTTCATGCCTACAACAGGCTTCTCTCCTTCCACATTTATCAATTCAGCATTTCCTCCATTATATTGGCTAGTATTTGCATCCAATTCATTTCTCTCTTCCACTTCAATTTCATCTTCCAATGTGCGATTATGAAATTCTTTTTCATCTTCATTTGTATGATTTTCAACCTCAACTTCATTAACCAATGTATAGTTATTAACTTCAGTTTCATCATCCAAGTAGTACATTCTTTCCTAGAGGAAATAAATTTATCAAAAGTAAACTTAATAATGAGGTTGCCTAACTTAAAGTATATGATGCTGTCCAATTAATGATATTTAAATTTCATCAATTACAAGAAGAATAGAAAAAATAAGAATTTACATATTTATGACCTACACTTACCACAAAATAAACTAAACATAAATTTCTGGCTGGAGGAGGAGGAAGGGCAGGGGATTGGCCGTTCGTGGAGGTGGAGGAGGAGGGGGAGGAAGGGGAGGGGTTGGGTCATTCATGAACAAGGAGGATGAAGGGGATGACCTACGCCATTGGTGGAGGAAGAGGAGGAAGAGGGAGGGGCGGGTTTGGGGGCTGGCGAAGGCGGTGGTGGCTAATCATGGAGGAAGAGGATGCGCAAGGTAGAGTATGAGGAAGAGGAGGGGCAAGACAGGGTGGTGGTGGCTTCTTTTGGTGGAGGAAGGAGAGGGTTGTTGGTGGAGGAGGAGGAGAAAGAGAAGGAGGGATGGACGTGCTTCATATCTATTCCACGAGGAGGAGGAAGGGTAGGGGTTGGACAGGGTGGTGGAGGACGAGTAAGGGGACTGCTTGGCCTGTTTGTCGGGAAGGTAGAGTACAAGGAAGAAGGAGGGGCGGAGGTGTTGTCTGTTGGTAGATGAGGAAGGGGACAAGTTGAGGGGTGGGTCTAGGAGGAGCTCACCTTGGCGGCCTAGCAAATCCAAAGGAGCGCGATCGATGAGGCAGGAACGCGAGGGGGCAGGAGGAGAATGATTGATAAGGCAAGAGGATGATCGATGAGGCACGACGAGCATGGGGGAGGTAGGAACACGAAATGTAGCTTCATTTGGCTGCGAAGGGGTGGCGAGAAGACGAATTGCAGCTTCGTTTGGCTACGAGGGGAAGACGAAATCCAACGGTGCTGCAGCATCTAATCCAACGGTGTGGAGCCTTAGCTGCACATAGTTATGTGCAGCTCAGCTCCTGTTAAGACCCAAGGCATCAAAAACACTTTAAGACGTCTGGGAGTTGGTCCAGACGTCAGGTTAGACGTCTGGCCGCCTTCCCAGATGTCTGGAAATAAACTTTTGCGTGCGTACGATCGTGAGTATGTGTGCGTGCCACGCGCAGACTGAAACCCGCCGACCTGTAGACGTCTTTTCTCCCCCCCCCCCCCCCACGCCTTCAAATACCCCTCTCCCTCGTTCACCAGCCCACCATCTTCTCCTTCCTCCAGTGCGAGCTCGAGAGCGACAGTGAGAGCGAGCCGCCGCTGCTGCCGGGTGCGGTGGCGAAGAGGAGAGGTGCAGCGAGAGGGAAGAGGAGAGAGCTCGCCGGAGCAGCTCGGGGCCGACCGGCGAGCGCGTAGAGGAGCGTGGTGCTGGGGAGGTTCCCTCGATGCTGCTGCAGCTCAGGTAGCAAGCGGGCAAGCGTGGCGCGGCCACGCGCAGCGAGAAGGAGCGAAGGAGGTTCTGATTCTGGGAATTTTTCCCAGAATCAGATGTCTGGACCTACATCCAGATGACGTAGGCGATTTCTGAAGGGGACTCCAGATGACTGAGAGGTACGTATTTTCTCCTACACCTCCTTTTGCGGATACGTCCATGCAGGCCGTTCCGCCGAGGTTCTGAGACGTGTCGTGTTGAGAAGGTTTTCGTCGCGCGTGTAGGATTCATTTCGAGAAGGCGCGGGGACACGCCCTCCCACGCAGTTTAGACATCTGGGCAAGACACCAGACGGTGGAGAGCGTCTCCAGACGTCCAGAGTGGTGGTTGGATGTCTGGAACTAGGTCTAGACGGTTCAGCAGGATCCCTAGACGTCTGAGGAGCAGCGCAGAGTGAGGTATGACCTGGACCACTTTTTAAGACGTCTGGAAGGTGTTCCAGACGTCTGATTTGAGTCAGAGTTGTCGTTTTTGACCCGTTTAGGGTCCGTTCGATGTCCGATTTTCGCATTTAAGATTCCATTCTTCTCAGAATTAGTTCCTCTCCTTGTTTGAAATACTTTTATCCTGTTCTGATTGGTTCCTTATGATGGATCCTTGTGTTAGGACCTCGTTCTATTGCAGCTTTGGAGGTTGCGGAGGCACGTGGACCTGCCGATCACGCCCCCATTACTCCCGATTTTGCGAGTTGAGTGGCTTCCCTTAGTTAATTACAAACATTAATGCATCTCTGAAATAAATGATAGATCCTAGGGTATGGCATGAATCCTAGGACCTGAAAACTAGATTGAATGATAGATCCTAGGGTATGGCATGAATCCTAGGACCTAAAAACTAGATTGAATGATAGATCCTAGGGTGTGGCATGAATCCTAGGAACAGAAACACTGAAACGAATATCTTGAATACCTGAATTGCAGTCTTGGATAAGTAGATAGAATAATGATAATTGCCTGTAATTGGATAACAGCTGCCTGTGAAATGTAGAGTACTGTTGCTAGTAACTGCTACATGTAATTCCTGTTGTTTGGAAATTAAATTCAAGCTGCTTGTATATAAATTGGAAAAGAAAGATTAAATGTCGGAACACGTGCTATATGCGAATAAAACTGAAATGATGAAACCTAGTATGGCTTGGCCTGAGAAATATGAGCAGGAACCCTACGAGGAATTAAAAGTAGAGCTCCTGGAAAATAAATAGAATGGAACTGGGAAAGTGGATGGGGAAGTGAGCTGGCTCTTGAGTACGGAGTACCAAGGAGAGCGACTGTCCCCCTGTTTAGTGCAGAGTGGAGCTAGCTACCCCAAGGACCCGGGTTAGGTCTGGCCACTTTGTACCAACTTTTGGCCCTCACGTACACAATACCGGGGAGAGCTACTAGTGTAGGGAGAGAGCTGGCCACCCCACGGGGCCCGGGGTTCAGCTAGCCGTCCTACACCGACTTGTTAGGCCCACTGGGCAAACCAGGGTAGTCAGGCAAGGGTGCGCAGACTGTGGAGGGGAAAGACCCCTGTTATTGAGAGGGCTCTGCCCTATACTGGTTCCGTGCTGTGCTTTGGGTGCACCCGTTAACGGAAACGACTGACCGCGTGGCAGTGTGGGGTAGCTACCCGCGCCTTTATCGTGCATGCCGTAGTCACCGTTACGTTTGTCAACGACCTTGGGGTGGTTGACTGAGGGTAGGACCATCACGGGGGACTCTCCCGACCAAGAGAGCACCACGTGCTACTTCTACTTTTCGGAAAAGACTACAATCAAGATTGTTCCCACGAGGAACATTCGAGATCAAGAGAAAGACCTGAGAAATAAACCAAGAAAGGGTAAAATAAAGAAAGAAATTAAAACAACAGCTACTTGTTTACCTTTACTGTTTTTCTTAGCTAGCTGGTTGCCACTCTACTCAGCATTTTGCTGACGTGTCATATTTGTCACCTTTTTCAGGACCAGGTGTTGAGCAGCTAGAGCCTATGGCTACAGAGGGTGTTGGGCCTAGTAGAGCCCAGTAGTTATACTTTTATTGTACCCATTTTTTGTAGTAGTGAGTATTTCTGTTACACCTTGTACGCTTTTATTGTAAACTTCATATTTCTGTACTTGTTTTTAATTCTCTACTGTTATAGTGGTATATACTGTAGTAGTTCTTTTCTTTACTGCTGTACTTTTATTACTGTTAGTTACTTGCATGGTGAATGTGGTTTATTTTACTGCTTTTTGGTTACTTTCTCGTTGGACAACTGGGTCTTGGGATCAGTCGAGTCAGTCCGATTCCCGTGTCCTGTAGGGATTCGGGAACTGGGTCGTAATAACTCCACAATCCCTTTACCCTATATATAGATATATATAGTAGCATAATTTTACGGAATAAAAAGAACCCCAAAGCCTTCATTCTCCCACACCTTCCACCCAAACCTAGCCCTCTCTCTCTCTCTCTTGCCGGCCACCACTACCAACACTGCGGCATCCCCCGTCGATCTCTCGCATGTAGCCACCCTCTCCATTCTCTTCATTCTCTCACCAAGACACGCAACATCCTCTCTCTCCCCCCTCATAGAGCTCCCTAGCTCTCTTTCTGTTCAACCTCTCTCCACGCACGCAGGCATTGATGGTGGTGCTAGAATGTGTTTCCCGTACGTAGTGGTTTAACGATGGTTGAGTATGAATATATACGTCATGATGCGGTGAAGAAGATGGATGGGGTGCTGGGCTGTCATGAGTCCAAGGTTATCGATCTAGGCTTTGTGTGTGCATGAGTACGCCATAGGTTGTGAGAATGTGAATGGGCTAATACGAGAATCAGGATTTAGGTTAAGGGTTTATGTGGACGTACTGCACATGTTGTGAGTTGTGAGAATGTGAATGTTTGTTTTGTTGGCGTTAATTCCTTAAATCCTTAGGGGTTTAACTGAAATTAACCCACCTCTGACTTAGGATGAACCATTACAATATCATGTCTCAATTAGACTTCATACTGACTGAGTATCGGTACTAGTAAACCACTACTGGTATCCATGACTTACTGTCATGGGTTCCATATTCAATGGGTACAAATACTGATGCCAAGTACAAGTACCTATGAGTTACTGTTTAGAACTCAAGTACAAATGAGTATTCGTCCAGTACTCACCATGTACCGGTACTCATGATGAGTACCGGTACTCAGTGAATACTGGTATCCCTCCAGGAGCTAATAGATCTCAACGAATACTAGTACTCATGAGGAGTACCGATACCTGTTGAATACTGGTAATATCACCTGTAGCCTACTAGTATCGGTACTTGTAAGCTACAGGTCCTAGTAAGTTCAAGTCTAGAACCTGATCTGGGACTTGCTTGTATTGATACTCATCATGAGTACCGGTACAAGTAAGTACCGGTATTGAACTTAAGACATCCTGGAGTCGATCTGGAGCTAGCAATACCAGTACTCATGAAGAGTACTGGTACAAGCTAGCTACAGTTCACTTTAGTGTTTGTGAATAGTATAGCATATGTACCGGTACTCATCATGAGTACCGGTACTTACGACGATTACAAAAGGATTTCTGAGTTTTGCAGGAATACAAAAAGGGCTATTAGACTATTGTTAATCCATGATCTAATCAAGGCAAAATATATGATCATATAAAAGAAACATATCAGTGTTTAAAGCTGAAAACATTTGTATGTAAACACATTAGGTTACCTTGATTTCCAGCATCATACACATGCATTTAAACTGAGTTTTACCTGTAGGAGAAGAACATACCTGTGCTCATCCTTTAAATCAATAGGGATTGCGGTTAAAGGTCTTCGAACATATCCCACCCTGGATCCTGATGGACTTTGCTAGAAGAAGATGATCTTCTTCTCCAGCCATCCTCCTTACTCCTCCTTAAAGGTCTCTCACACTTCTTTTCTAGGTCACGATGTGGGTGATTAGAGATTAGGGTTGGTGGGACTGATGGAGATCATAACCCTTAAGAAAAATGCAATTAGTCTCACTAATTACATAGGTGATTTACACTTCCACCCATCGAGGAAGTGTTAATCACAAAATAGATCTCTGCATATATGTTTAATACACCACACTAATCCTTTTATATTTTAATCCATATAAAATCATTAAACTTATTTAATCATTTTACATTATAGACTTAAAATGATAGTCACTTTACTTATTATTATTTAATTATATCTATATATAAATTCACATATACAAATCTATATATTAAATTTTAATCCAACATATTTCTGTTGCAAAGGTGAGGGAGAGTACATAAGTTGGTGCGCCAGTGAGTTTAACTTGAGTGCGCATGTATATATATATATATATATATACACCACTCCAAGTAGTCAATCGAAGGGTGCTTTAGTTTAATAGCTTAAATATTAAAAAAAATTAACTTTGTTTGATAGATTTACTACGATCGTCTCATGTTAATAAAATTTTATATACTTTATAATTTTAATAAATGATTTTAATTTTTAAATTTTCATTTTAAAATATTACTTGTATATAAAAATATATTTAAACCGCAAATAACTTAGATGCTGGCGAATTGCACATTCCCTATCATCTTTATGTAAATATATATGCATGTAATCTAAATATATAAATTCTTATGTATACACATATTATATATTTTGATGTGAATGTTATTTCTCTTTAATGCTTGGTGCATTTGGGTATATGTTTATTGTTGGACTAAACAGTTTCACGGCTAGGTTTTCTCTGCGGTTCATGATCCACAATCATAGGGTGTTTGGGTCGTTATAGATTGCCCGCCGTTTTACTCCTATGCCGAACGAAACTTCATCTTTTGGCCAACGCCTCGGTCCATGCCTTCGTCTTAGAGGGGACGTGGAGGGATGGGAGAATCTGAACGTGGGAATATTTTTTTTTCTTTGACTAATTCACTGGATGTTTTTCAGAGAAAAGAAACGAATTCTTCGAATCGTAGATTCCCATTGTATGTATGTGACAAAAATCAGAGTATATGTAATGACTATAATCATTTGTGCATGGTATACTTTATCGAGAAGTCTTTTATGCTCAAGATTAAAAAAAATGGTAATAGGAAAAAAGCAATACGTGGATAACCAATTGACAATACTTGTCCGCACTCCTCCCAGCCGACCAAAAACATTTTCATACCACTTGCGAAGAAATCGTATTCACTGTTTTCAAATTCGCCATGTCAAAAACCTAACTAGGGACGGCGGACAGAGGCATCCAGATGTTTTTCCTTCAGATAAAAAAGCATTGATTTATATGTAACTGAAACATTTATTTAACTTGACATGGTATTCTTAAATTCCCATGCATGCAGGTTTAACGAGAGTAGCTATCAATGGCCAGTTCAGCCGGGACGGTAAAGAGGAGGAGTTGCAGCTGCACCCGAGAGGACTTCTTCCCGGAGGAGTCCTTCAGGAGCTGGGGGTCCTACGTCAATGACCTCAAGAGCACCAGGTCCCGGTTCACCGACCGCCTCTTCGCGCGGTCGGTCGACGATCAAGAGGTTAACGAGATCAAGGCGAGGAGCGGCCACAGCATGAAGAAGGAGCCCGGCTGGTGGGATCTCATGTGCTTCGGCGTCGGCGCCGTGATAGCCGCGGGCATTTTCGTACTCGCCGGTCTCGAGGCTAAGGCGGTGGCCGGCCCTGCTGTCATCATCTCGTACGTCAGTCATCTCGGGCGTCGCCGCGATGCTGTCAGTCCTCTGCTACACCAAATTCGGCGTGGAGATTCCCGTCGCGGGTATACGAACTTGGATTCTCCACTTGAATTCGAGAGTCTGAAATTTATAGCATGTTTCCTTTTTTTTTTTTTTTTTTTTTTGTTGTTGTTTTCTCGAAAAGCATCGTTACCATTAAAAGGAGAACCTCGTACATAAATGCACGTCCCGTGAGGAAAAGAAAAAAGGAAATCTCTTCGACGAGGGGGAGGTTGTTCCACGGAAAAATGGGGGAAGTAAAAATAAAAAAAAAAAGATAAAAAATAAGTGATAAAGAAAAAAAAGACTGGACAAATTATCAAGAATCAGTCAACCTCTTGAAGGAGGTTGACTCGGTACTTTTAGATGTGGCAAGATGTCAACAAGACGATTCTCAACAATCGTACCAATGAGTGAATCGATATAAATCGACCAAAAAATCGAGATCAACTCCTGACTAAACTCAGAAAACTCGATCGAATGAGATCCAAGGTTTCACGCAATCCTCCAATGAAAAATATGTTTCTTTGCTGTTGGAATGGTTAAAGTATAGCATCTTATATCAAAATACTAAACTACATCACCTCGATTGAAAAATTACCTCAATAATGACAGGCATTTGAAACTTACTTATTTAGGTTCCTTGGCAAGAGGAATATATTCGTAGAATTACGTGAAAGCATAGGAAATGAATTGAATAAATTGATAAAAGAAATTGCTACTACCATCTAAAGGATTCACCTCTATGTCCTTTGCTAAAGTTAGGGTGTCCAACTCTAGCTTTAATGTAACAAAAGGTCCCAACTTCTTTTCGTCAAAATCAACATCTTTGACTTCACCATAAGAGAAGGTGATTTGCACTAAGCCTAATCTACATTTATATTCAATCAACGAGTCCCATATTTGAACCCATAACATAGCTATCTTCGGCTGGTAATCGGATGGTTTTAAGTTAGGCTTCCCCATTTCCAATAGGACTAAATCCCCTTTCAAAGTTCTACGAACATCAACTAAAAATAGCTCTAATGTCTGCTCCATACTCGAAGTATGTCAACCATCTTAGTTCACCCACTTCAAGAGTTAGCAGGGACTTAGTGAAAGTCCACACCTTCGTCATAACTTTCTCTGCAACTTTCGGCTGCAATTTTTTATTAAAAAGAATTCTGAGGTACATACATTTGGATCATTTTCATGGATCATCCAGATCTTTAAGAGTCACTTTTACTTAGCTCTTTCTTTCTTCTCTTCTCAAGAACTTTTACATTGCCTCTATCAACTCCATTTCTTGACACTCCATTTGAAGACTTGAGTGGAATGGACCTAAATGATTGTATTTATGCATGCAAAATAATGTGAATGTTACCAGCTGAATCAACTTAAGATATAAATGCAAACCACCAACCCACACTAAATTAACAGACGAATAGCAACCCACCCACTACCTATAATAAATATACAACCATACAAGACCATAACTCACAATGACAACAACATGACCAATAAAAGAAACAAAAACAGAAAGGTAAGGAGACTTACAAGTCAAAGACCACTACAGTAGGTGGAACAAGGACAGACCAAGTGAGGGACGGCAATGAGTGGCGACAAGGAGCGCAATCGAGATCCTTTGGGGGCAATTTGTTAAGGGGAATTGGAAAAAAGGAATTTCAAGAGAAATAACAAGAAAATGAGGGAGTTAGATAGTTTTTTTCATGTTTGGGTGAAAAAGAATGAATTAAAAAATATACTTAGGTGAAGAATCATATCACGTCAAGAAATTACAAGAGATAAAAATGAAACTTAAGAAGAAATAAAATAATTCCACTTCCATTGTTTTCTTCAAAAATTGAAGTCCAAAAATCAGGATAAGACAACTCTGGAATTAGCTGCTCTAAACAATGAACTTGGAGGTTGATTCTTACTAACAAACAACCCAAAATGTCCTTAGCACCACCCCTGGTGGGAACAAGGCACCCTCACATATAGAGAGCCATTTCTCAACGAGAAGTTCAACGTGGGGGGCCGTTGGGAACACAAAGGAGAGTCTCCTTAGCTCAGAATTATTAATTTCCAGTATACGCCACTGAAGCACTACCTAAAAAAAACCAAAAAAAGAGGATTTTCTCGTAATTAGGGTAATTTCTACTAAAATTCATAAACTTACACTCACATTTCAATATAATCCATAAACTTTCAGATATGTTGGTGTTGTACTTGATCTTTCTAATTATGTCAATGCAGTTGTCATTTTTATTTATTATTATTATTCGAGGTTGATTAAAATAATATACCATATTTTGAAATTGTCGTCAACCCAAATTTGGGTTGAAAAAGTTAAAAATGCTGACTACGTTTGATTGAATACCAAAAGAAGGGACTATATTGATGCAAATGTAAAAGTCAGCGATAGGACTGATCCATCCAGGGACCCCATTGAAATTTAAATGTGAGTTGAGTGAAGTTTGCGTAAATTACTCATTTTCTTATTTTCTTCGCTTTCCATTTCAAAAGGAAAGATCTTTCCTTTTTCCTCCTCACACTCCCGTCAATGGCTTCCTATCTACAACCTCCGCTCAACCTCCCCCTCCTTTCCCGCCACCAACGTGCACCACCTTCCCTTCCAATCTCCAAATTACCACTACTATTCCATCCCATCCTCCGGAACCTCCCAACCCATTGCCCATTCTCCCCTCCCAAACCCACCTGCAACCCCAAAATGGCACCTTTCTCTCGAATCCAAGCGCTTTCCTCTTCAACTCCTCCCTCCAAACCGCCTTCCTCCAGAGAAGAAGCCATCCTCCAGGCAAGGACCTGCCTCTCCTCCACCCTCCAGAAGCCCCTCAACAACCCATTACAACTCCTCCCCACCAAGAAGCTCAAGAAGCAGAAGCAGCCGAGGTTCCGCGTCGAGATCCCCGTGATCGACGACTCCCCGGAATCGCTGTCGCGGCTCGCCCGCGACGTGTTCTCGGGCATGCCCGTCACCAGAAAGGGCAACGCAAGGGCCAAGCTTTGCATACTGTGGTCGGATCCGGCCGCATTGGAAAGCGCCCACCAACTGTTCGACGATATGCCCGAGTCGATCGTCAACCTCGACATGGCTTCCGTTGATGACGTTCCCAAATCGGGGTCGGCCGACGTCGTCGTGTTCGCCGCTCCGGGGAAGTCGGAACTGGGGAGGATGAGGTCGGTGTGCGACGTGGTTTACCCGAGGCCCGTCGTGATGTTCAATCCCAACTGGAGGTTCGAGGAGGAGGGTGGTCTTGGTGGGGGGTTGGGGGGCTTTGCTGGGTCCTTCGAGGTGGTGTACTCGTTCTTGGGGCTAGAGGTGAGGGGCATCTTGAGCAAGAGGAAGGGTGTGGTGTTGAGGAGTGTGAAGGACGGGGTCTTTAGTGGGGAGGGATGGGTGGTTTTTGTGGAGGACCAAGAGAACAAGGGGGGGATGAAGGTTGTCACCCGGTTCAAGAAGCGGCCGGCGATCGCGGACGTCGAGAACGTCCTGTACAATCTGATGGCGGCGAACTCGCCTGTGACGAAGTCCGTGAAGTTCATTCGGAACTTGGCCTCGAATGTGATTGGTGGGAGGAATGACAAGTAACTGAGGTAAGATTGTAAAATTCTCGGTTTGGTGTTTGAGTGGTGGACTCCCATCCGGAACACTCTAGTTCAGATCTCACTGTGTCAAGAAAAAATCCCTCTCGTCTGTATACCGTAGTGCTTGGCATTGTATTTGTTCATGTCTCGCTACTATCGGAATTTAATGCGATTGAGATGCACAGACTCTCTAAAATGCGTACAATCTTCTTTCATGGGGATGTGGATTTTCTGTAAAACTTATAAATTGCATTCTTCATCTAGGTTTCGAGTTCTTTAGGCTCCATTTGTTTCACGTGTTAAGTGTTTAACATACCCGAAAATGAGTTAACACGCTTGAAACTTAACACGATCAGAAACAAGTTAATACGTCTGGAACTTATTCCACCTCTCCCTGTGGAATAACTTTAACACGTCACCTAACACGCCTAATATCCAAATAGGTTAACTCACTTATTCCACCATTTATTTCATTTCTTTCCTATTATTATACTTATTCCACAAATTTATTCTCCTTACCAAATGAGGCCTTAATGTTCCAGTGGGATGTCGCGGTGGGATGGTTAGAGACATAGCTCTCTACATGTGGAAAGATAGTAGAATAGTTTAGAGGCTTGCCCTAATCATGGTTCCTTGTTAGCTTGTATTGGGGACTCAAAGCACGTAAACAGTTCTGCCATACACTATGGTTAATTTTCTTTTTTTGGTATGAATGAACCATGATTTGAGGGAAAAAATTTTGAGGAAGGAGCATGAGCCCTTAGGTAATGAGAAATGGAGGCATGCAATTGCGAAGGTGAGAGAGGTGGGGGCATGAGAATCTCGCCTACCAGTAGGTGAGGTTGTCGGCCTCATCCCCTCCCCCTCTCTCTCTCTCTCATCCCAATCATGAGAGATAGGCTTGCTAAGCTTGTCCTCTCCTCTCCCTTCAAATCCCATCTCCTCTCCACCTACACCTCCTCCATTTATAACCCATCTCTCCCCCTCTCCAACACCACCATCATCACCCACCCAAACATGATGCTTAGTGAGCGGTGCCTACCAAGGAAGTCTGAGCAAGCTGTGTTGGAGTAGCGATGCCTGCAAGGGTCGCATCGGCATGCCTTCACCACAAAGTTGACAAAGGTGCACTTGATCCAATCGTGGGATCACCCATAAGGGCATAGGCCACCTTGAACTCGTACATGCAGAACTTTTCACTCGTGTAGTCTTCAAGGAAGTGGTTGTCGTCATTGTCGTTGTTGAAGGAGGAGAGGAGGAGGTTTTCGTGGAGTCGATGTAGGAGGGTATGGGGAGTGGAATCGATGGTTATGGGGGGGTGTGTATGCGAGGGAGGGCATGTAGGGGCTTGGGTTCAGAGGAGGGTGGAGTGGTGTGGCTTGCCAAGCATCATCTTTGGGTGGGTGATGGTGGTGGAGAGGGGGAGAGGTGGGCTATAAATCGGAGGAGGAGGTGCGGGTGGAGAGGAGAGCGAGGGGAAGAGATTTAAAGGGAAAGGAGAGATGGGTTTGGCAACCCAGTCTCTTATAATTGGGATGAGAGAGGGAGGGAATGGGGTTGGCAACCCAGTCACTTGTTATCACGACCTGGTCCCAGATCCCTACAGGATATGAGACCGGCTCGCTTCGATTAATCCCAAGACTCAGTTGTCTAACAAGAAATAACCAAATAACATTCAACAAACCACAATCGCACAAGTACAGTAACTAAGCAGAAAGAAAATTTACAACAGTGGAAAAGGAACAGAAATATTATGTCATAATACATCCATCACAACAAAGAGTACATATAGCAGAAAACAAAGCTATAGAAACTCACTACCAAACAGTAGAACTAAAGCTAGGTTCGACTAGGCCCAGCGTTCTCAGCAGCCGGTAGCTCGGGCTGCTCAAATCCTTCACCTGTACAAAATTTATTTAACTGTAGTCAGCTAACGCTGAGTAGAGTGGTGGCTAAAAAGTAACATGCATTTAACATAAAATTTTTCGTTTTTCCAATTATATTGTACATGTGGGTACATAGAGATCTCTAATTAAGATTTATTAATTAATCTTTTTGTTCCCTATAGGAACGATTTTACTTGCAGCTTCCCATGATATAGGATGCCCACGTGACACTCTCCTGGCAAGGGGAGTCCCACCGTGGTAGTCCTATACTCAGTCTACCACCTCGAGGTTATGGTCGTGACGTAGCGGTGACTACGGCACACGTGATAAGCGTGCAGGTAGCTACCCCGCACTGGCACGCGGTCAATCATTTCCGCTAGCGGGTACGCCTCAACATACAGTGTGGAATAGTATAGGGCCTTGCCCTCTCAGAACAGAATAGGGGTCTTGCCCCTCCTCAGTGCACGTACCCTCATCCGACTACCCCGGTTTGCCCAACGAGCTAACGATAGTCGATGTATGGTGGCCATACCTAGCCCCAGGCCCCCTAGGGCGGCTAACTCCCCCCTACACTAAGTAGCTCACCTAGGTACCACGTACACGAGGGCCAGTAAGAGTCATCGTAGAGTGGCCAAACCCACCCCGGGTCCCAACTCAAGGGCAGCAAGCTCCCCTCTACACTACAAGGGATATTTGCTCTCTTCGGTACCACGTACACAAAGGTCAGCTTACCTCCCTTAACAGTTGCCCATGAGCTGCAAATTCTCAGAACCATCCGATTCTCCGTATCACGGTATTCTTGTCTACATTCCCCATGGGGTTCGTACAGGAGTTTCTCTTTCACATCCGGATTGAAATATACGGAACAAACAGTTCAATTTTCATTTTATTACAGTAGGGTCTATTTTAAGTAAAAACAAACAGCTTTTGATTATTCCATCATTCACATGTAATTTTCTCTAACCCTAATGTTCATGCCAAGACCTAGGGTTCAAGAATTTACTCTCGAGTATACATTTATTCCTTCCTAGGGTTCATCTCAAGTCCTAGAATTACTTGTTTGCATGTATTAAATTAGAGATTTAAGGTTATAACCACTCTACCTAGGAAACCGGGTGGAGTGGGGACTCGTATAGTGGCTCCCAATGTCTCCGCAGGTCCCGTACACCCGACGGACTGGAGGCCTAAAACATGGATTGATGGGTCAAAAGGTTCAGAATGATACAAACAAGGTATCATTATACAGAGAAACTCGTACGGGAAACAGAGACGGTTGGTTTGTGGAAAAGCAATAATATTAGGGCCTTGCACGGCCCAAAAACACGCTGTCATACAGAAATCCTTTCCCAGACGTCTTAAAACAGTTCTCAGGGATACCTCTCTAGGTGTTCCTCTATCAGACGTCTGGAACTCAAAGCCGATGTCAAAGGACTCCGTCAGACGTCTGGGGGTCCTCCCGGACGTCTGAAACTGCCTCGGTCCGCTCTCACCTTCTGACACATACGTACGCTGTCAGGACTTTGTCAGGGAGAAAGTACGAAAAGTAGATCTCTACCAGACGTCTTGCTTTACCTTCGGATGTCCGGTAAGACGTTTGGGTGTCCCTCCGGTCGTCTGATTCCGCGGAAAAATGACTTTCGCGGAACCGCTTGGGCTTCCCTCGCCTGCATGCACTGCAGCAGAACGGCGCTACACCCTCCACCCTCGCGCTTCCTCTCGCTCTGGCTCTCCTCTCTTCACTCGCTCTCGCCCTCGCTCTGTTCTCGACTACGAGGTGGGCAACGAAGAGGAAGAGAGGTTTATAAAGGGAGAGGAGGTGAGGGGGGCGAGATGGCGAAGCGTGGCACAGAGTGGCGTCGCAGGAGGAGGTGTGGTGAGGCGTGATGAGGGAGGAAGCATGGCGTATATACATCCGCACTGAAGGGAAAAAGTATTTTCAAACGTCTGGTGAACATCCCAGATGTCCGGACAGACATCTGATAAACATCTCAGAAGTCTTAAATGACCAAAGGGTGGCGGGTCGTTTCACTTGTAAAATGTGCATAAGGTGGGATTGATAATCCTATCTTATACCCGTATTTCTCACCTTTAAAATCGCATGCCCCCATTTCTCATTACATGAGGTCCCATGCCCCTTTCTCAAAATATCACTAAACAAGGTCACTACTCAATTGGCTTGATAGAAGTATGGCTGATGACATGATTTTCATTTTGCAATGGAACCAGAAAGAGATAATCAACCCAATTTGGATGTCGCCGCCTGTCCCCATGTAACAAAGGAGTATCAACCACCTTCTCTTATTATCTTTGCCTTGGTCAACCTTAACATAAAGATCCCAATTTTGAAAGGTCAATCAACCAAGGAAGGATCAGGTGCGACATAAATTTTCTCAATGTCTAAAGTTATACATTATTGTATAGATGTAATTAGAAAAATACATGCTGCAGTGTACTTTGTAATGCGCATCATCGTCTAACAAAATACACTCGTATACTTTGATATTCAACTGGTGTGATTTTCCACCAGTTGAAATCAAAATATACTTGTTAAAAATGAAAACACATTAACGGCTTTTGATCTTTAATCAATTTTCACCTATTTCAAGTAATTCTTCACCTATGAAACATAATTTTTCATTTAAAATGTAATTTTTCACCCTATGATTTAATATTTAGGTATTAGAATTTAGGATTTCCTAAACCCAAAATCCTAAACTCTAAATCCTAAGATAAAAAATTACTTTTCATAGGTAAAACTAATTTTTATAAGTATAAATCCTAAATTCTTAACTTAAACCCTAAATCCTATAAATTCTAAATTTTAAATTCAAAATTCGCTCGTAAAAATAAATTTTTACGGTTTAAGTGAAGATATAATTTTTACTGAATAAAAATAAAATATATTGATATATTTTAATTTTCATTCGATATATATTAATTTTTAATTAATATGTTTTTATTTCAAGGATGCGTTTCTTATCTCCTTTTTTTTTTTTATTATTTTCTTTTATCGTAAATGCTATGCACCTTTTAGCAAGAAAGAAAAGGTTCAGAGGAGTGTTCATCAACGGATACCCACAAGATAGTGACGTCACATACCATACAATTTTCGTCAAATGCGTCAGTTCCATCCATAACATTTATTATACCTATTAGTCGATGAATTTGAAAATCGATTCAAGAAAATTCATGGGTCAGGAAAATTTCTCCGCAGCAGGAACGATGATCTGGAAATTTCTATATATGTATCTTTGCATATCACAAGCTGCGTGCGGTTTTGATAATTTCAACTCTACAGATCTGCTAAACTTACCATGCTGCTAAAATTCTTCACATCCCAACAACAGCAGAAAATCAAACACTCGAAAGCATTCAAATTTTAGAAACAAGTACCTCTCCCATCCTCCTCACTTACCCCCCTCCTCCACCACCTTCAAGTCCGACGCCTTCGTCGTGTCGTAGGACGCGTGCAGCCCGAAGAAAAAGTAGTACACCAGCAACGCCCCCGTCCACACGCCAAACCTCATGAAGGACTTCGCATCGATCGAGCCAAGCAGCAGTAGATTCACCGCGATCGACGCCGATGGCAACCACGGCACCAGGGGCACACCCCACACCCTCGGCTCTCTTGCCTGGGGCACCACCGACCACAGGCCCAGCGTCGACAGAAACCACGCCGGCGCCGTCACCAGGTACGGCACCCACCCGTCCTCGCTCGTCCCCCAATACGCCGCCGTTGCCGCCGACGACCCCAGTATCAACAGCAGGAACACCACCAGCTTGTTCCGATCCGCGTTCGACGTCACGCCGGACACGTAGTACCTCCGCACCAGCAACGCGATCGCCACCAGCATGAATATGAAGAGAGTAGATATGGAGAGGAGGTTGGCCAGAATCCCGAGATCCGTGAAGAGGGCCACGATCGAGGTGGCCGTCAGCATGACCACCGTGGCGTTGATGGGCGTGCCGGTGCGCTTGTTCACGTTGGCGAGCCACGGCGTCACCATGTGCGTGCGTGCAATGTGGGTCAGGTATCTGGACTGCCCCACCGCGGACACGAGCAGGACGGTGATGATTCCCGCGAGAGCCCCGAAGGCCACTATGTACTTGGCCCACTCCATCCCCACCGCCTCGAAGGCGACGGAGTAGGGAGCATCGGAATCGAGGGCGGTGTACGGTTGCATCAGGCAGAGGGTGAGGGCGAGGACGCAGTACGCGAGGGTGACCACCGATATAGCCCCCACCAACCCTATGGGGATGTCTTTGGCGGGGTTTCGGGTCTCCTCGGCCATCGTAGAGACCGCGTCGAATCCAACGTAGGCGAAGAAGAGCACGGCCGAGGCGTTGAAGATTCCCCGGGCCCCGAAGGGGGTGAAATCGGAGAGGTTGGCTGTGTCGGCCTTGGTGAGGCCGACGACGATGATAAAGACGATGACGACGGCGTTGACGATGGAGGCTATGTAGTTGAAGATGGAGGTGCCCTTGGTGCTGATGGTGACGAAGATGCAGACGATGGCGATGGTGGCCGACGCGATGGGGTCCAAGTGGCTGTAGTCTTCCGCTAGGGAGGTAGCGTGGATGCGGAAGTCGTCCGGGTGGTGGTTGAGCAGCGTGGCGAAGTAGGAGGTCCAGGCACGGGCGACCGCAGCGCCGCCGATCACGTACTCCAGGAGGATGTTGCCCGCGGCAATGAAGGCCACGAAGTCGCCGAGTTCCACGCGGAGGTACGCGAACGACCCACCTGCGACAAGTACATATACGAGCTCAGTCCGCTTAAATTGCTTGTTGGTTGAGCCGTTGAACTCTAGTATTCGTAGTTTACCTGCAGTTAAATACATGTACTAATTCTATTTTCTACACGGAGATGTAGGTTCGTGGGTTCCCATCATGAAATCTCATCATAGCATCATGTATACGTATTTAGATATAAAATTTTGAACAATTGTATTATACATATCTCAATCATCTTATATTTGTCGATTGCTTGATCGATATTGCCTAAAGGAGATTGAATTAAGCTACAAAGTTGCTTCATGCAATTTAATAAAATGCAACAGGGGTACCTAACGTAAATATATAGCAGATTTAGGAGGAAAGGAATATCTGCTAATTCCGATCCCCAACTGATCGACCTCTCTCGTTCAAAGTAGCTAAAGAGTCACGTTCTGCCATTACTCCGGTATTGGCATTTAGCCCTTTGCTTACGAGATTGTTTTATGCAGTACATATTCAGATTAATATTATGAAAAGTAAAGATCCGTATGAAATTTCTAGAAAAGAGGTTAAGGAGATATATAGAAGTTTTGATCAAAAAAATTCTATAAAAATTATAATCTAAATATTTTAATAATGCAAAAAGAGAACCAAATATTATACATATAATTTATTGAAAATAAAATGATAAACATGTTAAAATAAAGGAGGGAACTAAAGAATTGAAAGATTATCTCTAAAGAAAAATCTAAAAGATAAAACAAATTTTCTTTTCGCCAAGCCCTCTAAAAAAGTATAGATGACAATATATGTATTTATGCTACTCTAGCTAATAATTGATCTAAATATTGTAATAAGAAAAATTAAAAAAATATATATATGATTTTAATAAATTTTCAATTTAATGTAATCCATTTTCATCTCTTTGTTTGAATTTCTGTACCAGAAGTCTCATGGATTTCGTGACATCAAAAGCATCAATCTTTTGATTTGATTAAACAAAATGTAATAAAAATAATGCAATAGGAATAGAAAATTTACGTTTATTTCTAAAGTAAAAACATTTACATTCACATTTTCACAAAAGAAAAAAAAAAAAAAAAACATATACACTCATTAATTCTACAATAACTTCCCTCGAAATGACTTCCGTTTTCATAGAAAAAGATATCATTGCTTGAAATTATAGTTTTTTTTTTTTTTTTGAATATGTACATAACTTGAAATATAATATTTTATATTTATTCAAGGTCATCCTGTAGTAAGCGAGTAAAATATACACTCTAGGTAATGATATGCTTGAAAATTTAAATAATATATGACCAACCGTTCCAACGGTGAAACGCATTTGATGAATCCAAAAGTTATTTAAAACAATATATGCTGCGGAACAGTGCACTACACCGCCGGCTTTAATAAGATTTGACTTTGGTTTCTGACCAAATCGTCGCCGATCGACGGCGAGGTTAAGGTACAGGTCGTCGGATGGAGTCCATTATCGAGTCAACATCTAGTCGCTTTCATGGGGCCCAGAGATTGGAACAATGCCAAAACCTAGTTAAAGCGAAGAAGACCGGCGACGAAGAAAGTCCAGTGCGCGCGGTTCACGACTTCCAAGAAGCAATTCGTTGCGTATTAATTACAACCTTACGTCACACTCTGATGCAGACATAATTAGCACGTAATTCACTTTCTAATATCAACATCTCACAGCTCACAACTCGTCCATATATTAATAAATCTTGTTCGAAGACGCAAGAGTTGCATCATTATTTACTTCCATCGGGTTGCTTGGATAAAGTTCCAACACCCATTGATGCGTATGCATTGGAACCTTCTTGTCTGTCTGATCTAAATCAGATAGATCCACCGGTTCAGAATAATTCAAAGAGACATTTGATGTTATATCGACTGATTTAATTGATCTGGTGGTTGAATGGGTATACTCCATATGAAAAAAACAAAAGAAAAAAAAAAAAGTTGTATAATTACCTGCAATGGGGATCTCCACTGCGAACTCGGTGTAGCAAAAGACGGAGAGCATGGCGGAGACCCCGGAAATGACGAAGGAGAGAACCACCGCGGGGCCAGCAACCTCCTTTGCCTGAAGCCCGGTGAGCACAAAGATCCCCGCACCAATCACGGCACCGATGCCGAACCATATGAGGTCCCACCACGTTAGGTTTTTCTTCATCTCGTGCCCACTCCTTGCCCTCACCTCCGTCATCTCCACGTGCTCGAGTGACCTCGAGACTATCCGGTCTCGAAGACGCGGGACCGTCTCCCGCAACGCCCTCCCGTAGCTCTGCCAGGTCTTGAACGACTCCTCTGGCAGGAAGTCGTCCTTGGTGCACGAGCAGAAGCACCCACTCCTCCTCGACGTCTCCTCTCCCGCCCCTTCCACCCCCATCTCCTCCTCCCTCTACGGTGAAGGAAAACCTACCGTGAAGAAAATGTAAAAGGAGAAAGATGAGGGTTCTTAGCTGTTGAAAGGATCGTATTTGTAATTCTTTGGCGTGTCAGTGAACATGCTCTTATTTTGAACACCAAAACGAACATTCCACGTTAAAAAAGTTAGATCAGTGTAGGAAGACGTGCCAGAAATCTGGAAAAGACAACCAACCTAGTGACCAGAAGACAAGGTTCCAGCTTACGTTGACAGGACCCGCAGCACGGCTCCGTTTTATATAAAGTCGATAAAAGAGAAACAAAAAAAATCTTTTTTAAGGAAGATTTCCCAATAATGGACAGCCCTCCAACGACTACCGGACAAAGTTTCTCTGCTTAGGCGGAAAGTTTCACTGCGTAGTGCATCACGAACGGAGCATATCGCATATTCCCTTAAATACGGAAACCCTACCCTTTCCGATTTCAGCTGGCGATGATACGAGGGTCCGTTTGGAATGGGAAAGCACACGAAGAATTAGGCAAAAGTAGAATTGAAACAGGAACTAGGCGCTTTGTTTGTTTCTGTGAGATAAAAGGCATTGAAATGAGATTAAGATGTAGGTTGAAAAATATAAATTTTGATGTAAAAAATATCTTACCGTAGAGTTAATGTGATTCTTATTTAATTTTTTTTTATATAAAATTAGATATTTATATGTGATTAGATTTATCATTTTTGAAATCAATAAATTACTTTTATATAGATGTAAATCATTCAAATCATCTTCGAAATTATTTTTTTTGATGTAATTTTATTTTAAACTATTTTATATCGGTGCATAATTCAAAGTAAAATTACACCGATGCAAATTAAGATTACAATAGTGTAAAATTAAATTCTAAATGTTTCTTCACTTGTAGCAAATGATTTCACACTTAAAAATTAATTTTTTACTTTGGGATTTATTGTTTACTTTTTAGTGTTTAGGCTTAAATCTTAAACCTTAAACCCTCAGGTATAAGGTGAAAAATCACTTCACATATATGAAATTACTTTTTATAAATCTAAATCCTAAATCATAAATCTTAAATATATTTGTCAAAATCACTTTACACATATGAAACTACCTTTGAAATAATTTTACACTGATGTAAAATAAAATTACACTGATATAAAGACATCTTAGAATAATTTATCACATGTTCAAAATCATCGAAGATAATTTATCATCGATATAAAGTAATTTATCATTAATGTAAAATTATTTATCACCCTTATATTTTAATTTACAAATAATATAATAATTTTTTTAAATATAATGAAATCTATCACATAACAAATGTTAAGTTATTTTATTTTTTTATATTAAATATCAATTATCAACTAAAATCTAGATTCACTCATGTCAACTTATACATTTTTTTCACTTTTTAGCCTACGAGAAGTAGGGAAAAGGAATAAGAACATTTCCACTGTCAAACCAAAATTTAAGGTCAATTCCAGTGCCAATTCCAGTGCCAATTCATCATGTTGGCAAATAAATTCGTTTTTACTGCATCTCTCAAATCCTCTCCTCCGTAATTTCCGAAGAAATCTTGTGTGGCCGTAACAACTGTCATATACAGTATCGGGAGAGGATCCTGAGTCAAAGTTCAGCATGTGCTTGGTTAGAAATAGTGATGCATGTGGAAATATTATATTATAAATATCATTTCTAATATATCCAAAAAAAGAAAAAAAAACACCAAAGAGACTGACCGTACAACAAGTATGGCTTGTCTGGACCTTCTCTGAAAGCTACAGCTGCTGCAAAGCTTGCAAAAACATGGAGCTGAACCGAGAAGTTTGGTAGAGAGGGAGAATTGAATTTTGAATTTCATTTGTTATTACCAAACTATAAGTAGTGGAGTTTTATGATTTTTGTCATTTTCTACAAAAGCGGAAGAAACCCATATCAATCCAAAGAGAAGAAAAACAAGGGTGAAAACTTGAGACAAAAATATATTCCCTTGATCCTGTATGGAAGAGAACGGTGAGGAAACAGGAAGACCAAGAGGGAAGTACAAGGAAAAAACAAGTAGGAACTACAAATTGACTGGAACAGATATAAAGGGAAGCCAAAACTATCCTACAATTGAGGTATTTCTACGTAAAAAACTTGCTCAAGATTCATGTTGCACACATTCCATGGGTTGAGCCCAATTAGTTGCCTATAATTAACAACAAACACCATCTTTCCAAGAGAAACATGAGAAAAATTCCAAATAGATAAGGGGTCGTCTCCTGGGAAGAACGAAATAATCAAATATGTATATACATCATTAAAAATGACAGAAGTACCAAATTTCATTTCCACTAGGGAAAGGGACATACCTGAGATGTTCCTTCTGAGTGGAGGTCTGGAAATTTGGATCTATTGATGTGTGAAGGAGTGGTGACAGGTATGAGAAAAATGAGCGAGAGATGAGAGGCGTGGCACATTTATAGCCAATTAGCCGTGGGAAGGAGGAAGTGGTGACCGGCAATGACCGGTGCACACGGACACGGGGACGCAAAGTGGCTGTAACCCACACGTGCCAGTCGGAGTGGTGGGACCGAGAAGGTAAACTTCGCAGTCAAAGCCGACCGGTGCCGAAATCTGACCGGAGGTGGAAGGAGAGCTGCGTCGGTCTGGACTGCCCTGATCCAACGGCGGAGATTGGACTTTAGCGGCTGAGCTGATCATGGTTTCAGCATCGAAATTGCCTTGAGTTTATCCAAATGAAAATTAAAATAGAAAAACTTACATGAAAGTTCCTGACCTTTTTATGATATTTCAAAGTAGTTCATGATTTTGAAACAACATCATTATCGACCCCAAATATTTCCAACCTTTTGCTCGTTGGCCAAACGTTAAGCATTATTAGCTTTCGATAAGATTCGATAAAAATACACATGTTCTTAACAATGATTAAGTATGAAATCGTGTCAAATTTTATATTTATTTTTATTTTTAAAAATTAAATTTCAATAATAAATTAAATAAAAATTTTTATTATATATCATAATAAAATCCGATACAAATTCGAATCGAATAGAGATCAAATTCTGAAATGAATTGAATCTTTATTGAGTTAGAAATCGAATAAGATATTAATCGAATACAAATGTGAATCTTTTTTATTATTTAAATATATTACTTCCTATGCAAACTTTCTCAAAAGAAATTACTAAACATAAATAAAATTTGGAAAAAGATTCGTAAGATAATTAATATTTTATACATAAATGTAAATCAATATGAAAAATCTTTTTATAAAGGATGGAATGAAATTAAATAACTTCATTACCTAAATATTAATACCTCATATAAAAGTAGTTATTCCGTACAAATGCGAATAATTGACATATATCGACTATTAACTTTCCTATAAATATAAAAAAAGGAATGAATCATTGGCTAACTATACAAGAGTAATAAGATTAAATTACATTTTAAAAAATAAAGATTGATAAAATAAGAATAAAAATTTAATAAGAATAAAATACATTATATATACCTATTTTTAAATTTGTGATTAATATTAAAGTAAGATTTTAAAAAATTATGTATATTTTACATTGTGGTGGTTTAATTAATAGTTTAAAGTGCTTCTATTAATGATAATGTTAACCTAAAATCTCAATAAAGTGAATATATTATGAAATCATAATATGTAAGGATTTAGTCGTAGATTAACTCCTTTTCAAGTATTTTTGTAGTTACGATGGATGTATGTTGAAGTGCGGGGGATATCGAATTCAAATCCAAATCTAAATGTATAAATCAAATATTCAAATATGATTTTTTCAACAAAATCTAAATCCGAATCAAAATCCAAAAATTTCACCAATTGAATTTGGATCAAATCCAAAAATTATCTAAATTCAAATTATCAAATGCAACTAAAATCACAGGTATCCGATTTGAATCCAAATCCATTTCATCCCATTTCATAACACAAGGGAAAAAAAGCAAAAACCCATCGTCAAACAAATACTCTCACCTTTGCCCATTAGGGCATGTCCGAGTTGGGATGAAACCAAAACACACATGGAGGAGATCACCATTCGAGTCGCGACCTGCTTTACTTCACAAAGATGTGTATGAGGAGTTGACAATCAAGGGTAGAGCATTAGCTGTATGAAAAGAGGACAACAAATTTAAGATCTTGTTGGATATGGAAATTTGACATTTTGGAAGCCGTTGGACTTGAGATCCCAGGCAAGCGAATGTAATTTAAGCATTCAGGATAGGGAATGGGAGATGAGTTTTTTTTTAAGAATATATACCAAAGGGTTTATATTTAGACGATAAAGATATTTTTGTTTAAATATGGACAAAAGGTTGTTCATTTCATTGTCAACTTAGTAAAACTATTAAGTTTAATTTACTCTATAAGTTAACATCACTTTTCGAAACCTACGTTTCAGTGAGAAGATATAAATTTTATAAAGTGTTAAGTTAAAATTAATATTAATCATATTTTTTTATTATTTTCTTTCTTAACACTCTAGATTAACAAACACTATTTACACATTTAAAAATCTAAATTTGATAACACCGCAGGTAAATTAACTCTTACGTAATCCTTATGAATGGACTACATCGGAAATTTTCAGCTTTGGAGATGGCACAGACCACATCTGAAGGTCACTGAAGCCTCGAAAACAAGATAAGGTACTTTTTATGTGATTTTATCAAAAAGTTAACTCGGTACGGAAATGATACGGAATATATCGAAAGTCAAAAAGCTTGGAGATCCCTGTTTGACATGAAAATGATATAATGATCGCGACCTCAATGGAAACCAAAGAAAAAATGATGATTGACCAAACCTTACGATCGAGTTATAGTCAGGGATGGAGTAAATTACTAATTATTTGACTTTGGGCCTCGCCGGTACTTAAACAATCGAAGATACGTGTAAGGAATCACACTGGAGTCCAACAAGTAAATGGCCCCGATTCGCTATCGTCTCCGAGAGCGATTTCTCCCAAACAAAAAGAGCAATGATTTACCAAGAAAAACCCCAAGTCAAAATCCACACCATAGGAACCGGACAAAAAGGACCTGTGAGACCCACCAAAGAGGCAGGTCCCTCGTTTCCGATAGATAAGGGCCGTGGATTTTGACCTCCGAAATTTTTTTTTTTTTTAAATCAAATTAATTTATTACAAGTATTTGAAGCGTCTTTTAAGTTGGGTATAATTTTCTAAGAGAAAAATGTATGAAAAAAATATAATATGATATATTTTGTAACGTAAAAATGTGATGTATCGATATTTATTTGGAGTTTCTATAAAATAATTATAAAATAATTTTGTATTTTTTTTGCATTATAAATCACGTTAATTTTTACATCTTTAAACATTTTTTGAAACTTATATGTTGTAATTGCTACTGGTTAGGCAATTTAAATGATATTATGTCTTAAATTTTAGCATGTAATTAGTTGAGGGTCATGAGTTTAGGTCTGTCTTCCACCACTTTTATATTGTAGTTCCTCTGTCTGCTTTAACTCATATGATAACTTGTCTTTGTACTCTTTCTCCCTCCAACTTCGGTGTAGGCATAGTTGATGCTTCTCCTCCCCTCTCCGTCCCTACTTCCATTGGGGAGGGGAGGGGCGGTGGAGGAAAGGAGATGTGAGTGCGTTGAGGTGAATTGCTAAAGCATCGTCAACCACCTTTGTAACCCCTTCTCATTGAGACGACTTCAAAGATGAGGTTACACACGATCAAGATTTCGTTGGATCTTTTTCAGCTACAAATTTTCTAACTAATGCTGAAATCACCTATTCAGTAATGCCAACGTCATCTTATAACATCGAGCTACAACCTAATTGCGAATACAAGTAAAGTAGGATTATCCTCTTTTTTTTTTCCCTCAGTACTTGATGTCATGTAATCCTTTCGTTTCCGTTAATAAAAAATCTGCGTTGCAGAAAGGATAAAAAGAGTCGAGCTTTGCACCATATTCTCACTTCATTGATTACGGAATGAACCTGCACATAGCCAACTAGTTGTCGAACGATTACAAAAAAAAAAAAAAATAGAAGGAAAAGAAACTACCTATGATTGAAGCGTGTACTCTCGTTCAGATTTTGGAAAAATATTTATATTTATAGAATATTTATCCTCCTTCTGATTTTCGTATTTATATTTATATAGATAGAATGGGTCTATATATCCCTACGATGCCCTTTCTTCTTTTGCTTTCGTTTTCCTTTCAGCTTTTCCTTATTTTACGTAAGTCAACCTTCTGATTGCTTAGCAAATGACATTCGTCCATCGATATGGTTTCTCCTGATTTTGTCAATTTTTTAGATGGTATTGGGTTGTTAGGTTAAGTAAATGTGTACCAAGTTAAGCATTTAACATGTTATTTAATTTAATTCCCACTTACATAAGGTTAATTAAGTGGAATTTAATGAAGTAAAATTGTTCTATCTATAGAATAAATTTGACCTGTATCAACTTACTTATTCTATTTTTATTCCTTCAGTTTCTTATTTCTTTGTTTATTTTAAAAGTTTATTTTCTTTATCAAATGAGACCTTAATAATTTCAAATTGCTCAGTTCAAATTGTCATGGCAACGGAAGCTAAATCATTCTTCATTTATTCTACACTATGGTATTATTATTTTTTTTCATGATTTATAAAAATATGTATAATAGGAAGTGGTATATATATATATATATATATATATATATATATATATATATATATATATATATATATATATATATATATATATATATATATATATGTGGCTTATTTGATAAGAAAAATAAATTAGTGGAATAAGTTGAAATGACCATTCTTAAGAGTTTATGTGAAATTTCTTGAATTTTCAGAAATTTTTTGACATTTTTATGCTCCTAACTTCTGTTTGTAAGACCCACGTAGGTATTATCAAAAAAACTTAAGAACTTCCCAATAATTTACTCCTACCAACCATTACCCTTCGAGCCCTAAAGACCCCTTATAAAAAGCCCCCAACACCCTCCTCTCACCCCATTTTCTAACCACTGCAAATGCCACCCCCCACTTTTGTCCAAGCTGTGGGAAGGAGAGAAAGAGACTAGTGGGAGGAGGGCTTGCAACCGAGCTCCAACATTGCACCGGTGCAAGGTAGCATGGTGGAGTTGCAGCCACGTGAGGGCGTGAGGAAGAGAGCTGTAGTTGTGCATGAGCTCCTGGGGCTGTGGGTGGGAAGGAACAGTTGGGCAGAGTCAAGCGCAAAGTTGCTGTGTAAGGAAGAAGCTGCATTGGACGTCCAGAAGTAGCATAGGATGTCTAAAGCAAGCCTCAAACGGCCAAGACGAGCTCTGGACGTCTGAGGGGTGCACGAGGCTTGAGGTGCGGTCTTTGAAAGTGACAGCGGCGTGGGCATTCTACGTGAGGATGACAAAGCTCGTAGGTCGTGTTGGGCGCCATGCGAGTAGGTGGACTTCAAGGCTCTCGGACGTCCAACGGATCAAGCAGACGTCCGGAGAGCCAGGCAACCGTCCGAGAGAGCTATCGGACGCCCAAGGCAAGTCTTAGGCAACCAAGACAAATGTCCGAAGTCCAGACGAGAGGGGCTGACAATATAAGATGTCTGGAGTATATGCCAGACGTCTGATACAAGAACCAGGAGGGTTCTGGATAGGTGGATGGTCAGTTCAGATATGAACCCTCGGTCTAGTTCAAGTGAAGCAAGGCAGTTTTTGGGTCGGTTCGGGGCCCAAACGGAGTCCACTTTCTACGCGACAGGTATCGTCAGAAAGCTCTCAATTTTCCCCACCTTTCTAGACTTGTTTTACATTGTTCTAAGCCTGTTTTAGCACACTGAATGTTCGGTCAAGTTATTTAATACTCCTCTTTAGCCTTTGATTCGATATAGGTTTTGAGTCCGGGGCACAAGCAAGACCTGCGGGGACATCCAGGTTGGTTCCTCGTGCCTTCATATCTCCCGTGTACCTAGCTAGAGTGGCCCCTTTCTGATTCTACTGTTAATTCTATTAATAAATGCATGCTATATGTTGAATAGTAAATGCACTATCCAGTTTGAAATGCAAAGTATGAATGAGAAATGACTTGATACTTGTTTCAAACCAACAAAAACTTAGCGTTGAAACAAAGAACTGCTGCCTACTGTATTTTCAATCAATCTCCCTCTTAATGAAATTTAAATACATGTGGTAGTGCTTGCTACTTATGCTTGAAACAGAATTATTTAAAATATGGAATATGCATAAACCTTAGGGTAATTCAAATGGTAGAATTGTTTGCTGTGGTGGAACTCGGAGAATAATGAAATGGTCTATATGCTTATGAGGCACGATTGTTGGTGGGGGAGTGAGCTAGCCCTCAAGTACGCATGTATCGAGGAGATGTACCGCCTTTTCTGTGTAAGGAAAGAGCTGACCACCCTCGGGTTGTGTAATGACCTGTTACACTTTTAGCCTTTTAAGACGTCTGGAATTTCAGTTAGACGTTTGTCCAGACGTCTGGACCCATTCCCGAACGTCTGAAAGTAGAATTTTCGTACTGCGCTTTGCGCTCTACGCGCGTGCGGCACGCAGAGACCGTCCTCTTCTCTCTCCCTTCCTCATTCTTCCCCAAACCCTAAACCCCACACCTCCTATTTATACCCCTCCTCCCCCTTCTCCTCTCCTCACACCACTAGCCACCACCACCTCCAGATCTCTTGTGCGGTAGTGGCGAGGGTGGACGAGAGAGGCGAATGGGGGGCAAGCGAGGGAGAGTGAGAGGGAGGAAGGAGGAGAGCGTGGGAGGTGGAGGAGGACCAAGGTCGATGGAGCTTTAGTAGAAGCTCGGCAGAGCTTTGATGGAGCTCGAGGAGGAGCCGGTGAGGAGATGCTCAAGCTTCTGCAGCAACTGGAGTGGCTGCGACACGTGGCGAGCGAGCGGAGAGAGAGTTGCGAGGAGTTTTTGATACTGGGATTTTTCCTGTATCAGACGTCTGGAGAGTCGAGCAAACGACCGTGGCGGCAGCTGGATGTCTGGGTCTGAGACCAGACGACTGAAAGCACTTATATCGCAAGGTTCGTTCTTTTTCGCGGTTATGGCCATGCAAGCCTCACCGTAGAAGTTGGTCTGGCCTGATTTGGACCTGCAGTTTCGTACGTAGGTAAAGGCCCTTGGGAAGGCGCGCAGAACTCTTTTCCACGCATTTTTGGAAGTCTGATCACATCACCAAATGTCCGGAGATGCATCCAGACGACCGGAGGCATTGTCTGACGTCTGGAACTGCCTTCAAACGATCGCAAAGAAGGTCTGGACGTTTGAAGATACCGCAGAAACATAAGGTAAGATCTGATGCCTTTTAAGACGTCTGGGATTATTCCCAGACGTCTGATTTTGAACAATAGGCACATTTTTTACTTGTTTAAGGTCTAATTGGGGTCCGTTTTACGCAAACGAAATACATGTACTTTCCTCTCGAGTTCCTCTATGTACTAGAGCCTGTTTTATACTGTTCTGAACTCTTCTTTTGTGATGTATTCCCTGGTATAAGATTTCAACCTGCTGCACATTTAGGGCTCGCAAAGATGTCTGGGTCTGCGGTTCAAGCCTCCATTTCTCCCGTGTTTCATGGTAGAGTGGTTTAATTCCGTTAATAATATTTAAATAAGAATGAGCTTGTGGAAATAGCTGAATGGAACCCTAGGATGTGGCATGAACCCTAGGATGGTGTAACAACCTGATTCCCGAGTCCCTACGAGACACGAGAATCGGACCGACTCGACTAATCCCAAGACCAAGTCGTCCAACGAGGAAGTAACCAAAAGAGCAGTAAAATAAACCACATTCAGATGAATATAACTAACAGTAAGGAAATACAGCAGTAAGGAAAGAAGCCACTATAGTATATACCACCACAACAGTAGAACAACATTCATAACATAATATGAACTGCAGGTAAAGAAAAGTACAGCGGTAACAAGAACTACTCACTATAATGGAACAAAAAGAGGTACAAGAGAACAGTGGTAACTCTACTGGACCCTACTCGGCCCAACGTCCTCTGCAACCGCTGACCCTGGCTGCTCAACACCTGGTCCTGAAAGGTAACGAGTGTAACATGTCAGCAAAACGCTGAGTAGAGTGGCAACTAAAACTAAAGAAACAGTAGAGTGTACAGTAGCTGTTATGTTCTGTTACTTTCTTTATTTACGTCTTTCAATTATCTCACGATTTCATTTACTTCTCAGATCCTTTACTTGATCTCGATTGTTCCTCGTGGGAACGATCTTGATTGCAGTCTTTTCCAAAAAGTAGAAGTAGCACGTGGTGCTCTCCTGGCCGGGAGAGTCCCCCGTGGTGATCCTACTCTCAGTCAACCACCCCAAGGTCACGGACAGACGTAACGGCGACTACGGCACGCACGATAAACGCACAGGTAGCTAACCTGCACTGGCACGCGGTCAATCGTTTCCGTTAATGGGTGCGTCCAAAGCATAGCACGGAACCAGTACAGGGCAGAGCCCTCTCAGTAACAGGGGTCCAACCCCTCCACAGTAACCAAACAGGGGCCTTGCCCCTCCACAGTCCGCGCACCCTTGCCTGACTACCCTGGTTTGCCCCAGTGGACCTAACAAGTCGGTGTAGGAGGCTAGCAGAACCCCAGGGCCCGTGGGGTAGCTAGTGCCCTCCCTACACTAGTAGCTCTCCTCGGTACTACATACGCGAGGGCCAGCAAGTCGGTACAAAGTGGCCAGTCCTAACCCTGGGTCCCTGGGGCGACTGGCTCCGCTCTGCACTAAACAGGTACAGGTACTTCCCTTGGTACTACGTACCCAAGAGACAGCACACTACCACGTCTTTCTTTCTCAGTTCCATTCCTTTCTCTTTCCAGGAGTTCCACTCCTAATTCCCCGTAGGGTTCCAGCTCTTTTAACTCAGAACATCTAGGTTTCACTTTCCAGTTTCACGTTCTTACAATCCATGTTCTCAATCACGTTTATTTATTCATAACGGGCAACTGTTAATTCAGTTTACAGGAAGCTATTTGTTCCTTTCCATTTTTCCAAGACTGCAGTATTCATATATTCCACTAGTTTTCCCATCCTAGGATTCATGCCATATCCTAGGATCTATCATACAATCTAGTTTTCCAGCCCTAAGATTCATGCAACACGTAGGATCTATCATTCAATCTATTTCTCATTCCTAGGATTCATGCAATGTCCTAGGTTCTATTTATGGTTCCATAATTTAACAGATTATACTAATAAACTTAAAAGCCACTCTACCGGTTACAATAGGAGTACTGGGGGCGTGGTCGGGAATCCCGCGTGCCTCCGCAACCCCCGAGACTGCAACGGAATGGGGTCCTATCACAAGGATCAAACACAAGGAGTTTCTCAAAACAGTATATAGCTACTGTAGACGAGTAGAGGATTTAATTCCGAAAAGAACGCAACTCGAAACGCGGAAAACGGACTCCGAACGGGCCCTACACGAGTCGAAAACGACGAAACAGTGTAAAATCAGACGTCTGGAACCTCTTCCAGACATCTTAAAAAGTGGATCAGAGGTTACCTTTGCTCTGCGTGGTCTCTCAGACGTCCAGAAGCCTGCGGGGGCGTCTGTCCTAGTTCCCAAACGTCCGATGGTCACCCCGGACGTCTGGAAGTCGCTCCCGTCGTCTGGCACTGCAGCCAGACGTCTGATTCGCGCTGGATGGCGAATCCGAACCTGCGCATACCCATTTCCTCTCTCTCTCTCAGTACGGTCAGTCGAAGAAGAGGAAGAAAGACGGAAATAACTCACCTTTCAGATGTCTGGACAGTCCTCCAGACGTCCTCCCCGCCGTCTGGTTGGAAACCCAGACGTCTGATTCTGGAGAAAATTCCAGAATCAGGGCACGACTCGCCCTCTGCTCGCGACGCATGGCAGCGCCGCGCCTCGTCCGCCTGCTGCTCGAGCTGCAGCAGGCCTCCCACGTCACCCTGGACGTCTGCTGCTCCCCCCGCCGGCCGGCTCTAGCAGCCCCGGTAAGCTCGCCCTCCGGCCGAGCGCCTCCTCCCTCGCGCAGCACCTCCTCCCACGCTCACTGCGGCTGTCGCTGCCGCCGCTCACTCACGCTCGCTCTCGCGCACCGGCTGGAAGGAGAAGAGGAAGGGGGTGGAGGTGATGAGAGTGAGGGAGAGGGCGTGGTGTTTTAAAGCCACGTGGGGAGGAGAGAGAGCGGACAGAGGGCGCAGCCTGCGGCCGCAGGAGAGAGGGAAAAAAGAGAGAGAGAGATGCGCTCGCAGGAGTGCGCAGATGAAATCGCGCGTGTCGAAAAAAATCGAATCCTAGACGGCTGGAAGGGGTTCCAGACGTCTGGTCCGACGTCTGGGCCACCTCCCAGACGTCTGAAGCCGCGCGTTCGTAACAGATAGAGAAATGAATAAACCATTTGTACTGTATGATTTACTTGCATGCATGGTTGAGATAAACTGCTAGAAATTGCTTGTAATATAATTGTGAGTTGCCTGTTAGAATATGAACTGCCTGTATTTAATGAACAATTACTGTGAAATCATCAGTTGCATGTATTGAGAATTAAATTATGAAAACACGAGCTGCCTGTATATGGATGAGAAATAAATTATGAAAGGTGAAATCTGGATTGGAATAAATGAGGTGAACATGAGCATGAACCCTACGGGGAATTAGGAGTAGAACTCCTGTGAATAGACGAAAACCTGGAATGTAGATCGGAAGTATGCTGGCCCTTGAGTACATGGTACCAAGGAGAGCAACTGTCCCCTTTTGTAGAGCGGAGCTAGCCTCCCTTGGGTTGAGACCTGGGGTTAGGATTGGCCACTCTACACCAACTCCTGTTGGCCCTTGTATACGTGGTACTGAGGCAAGCTACGAGCGTAGGGAGGGAGCTCACCACCCCACAGGGTCCGGGGTTCAGTTAGTCACCCTACATCGACTTGTCAGGCCCTTTAGGCAAACCGAGGTAGTCAGACGAGGGTGCGCGAACTGTAGAGGGGCGAGACCCCTGTTCTGAGAGGGTAAGGCCCTATACTGTTCCGTATTGTACTTTGGGCATGCCCGCTAGCGGAAACAACTGACCACGTGTCAGTGCAGGGTAGCTACCCGTGTACTTATCACGTGTGCCGTAGTCACCGCTTCGTCTTGACAGTGACCTCGGGATGGTTGACTGAGTGTAGGACTACCACGGGGGACTCTCCCGGCTAGAAGAGCACCACGTGTACCTTCTACTCTACGGAAAAGACTGTAATCAAGATCGTTCCCACGAGGAACGTGCAAGATTAAGAAATATCTGGATACTTTGAGAAATGGGTGAAACGGAAATATATAAAATAGATAAATAGAAATGAGAATTAAATTTGTTGCTTTTACTATTTTGTACTTAGATAGTATAGATACCACTCTACTCAGCGTTCGCTGATTCTGTCTTTTCATAATACTATTCAGGACCAGGAGTTGAGCAACCCGAGTTTCCGACTGCGGAGGGTGCTGGGCCCAGTTGAGTCCAACAGTAGTTTTTTTCAACACTTCCTTTTCTTTTCTCTACTGTTGTAGTAAGTAATGGACTTTTAGTTACTGTTCTGCTACTACTGTTTACTTTCCGCTTTCCGTTGTTGTTGTGGTGGTATGTACTGAGACAGCTGTCTTATTTCCTTTACTGCTTTGTACGTTTCTTTTGCTTAGTTATATTGTATGTGTGAATATGATTTACTTTCCTATTTTTGGCTATTTCTTGTTGGATGACTAGATCTTGGGATTAGTCGAGGCAAGCCGGTCTCAGGTCCTGTAGGGATCCGAGAACCGGGTTGTAACAGGTTGGGACCTAGGGTAGGGATGGCCTTTCTACACCACTCCTATTATGCCCGAGGGGCCAAGTAGGATAGTCGGGCGAGAGTACGCAGACGTGTAAAGGCACGACCCTATTCTATTCTGTATTGTACGGCTTAAAACATACCTGTTAGGGGAAATGACTGACCGCGTGCCAGTGCGTGGTAGCCCCCTGTGCATTTATCGTGTGTGCCGTAGTCACCGCTTCATCACGACCGTGACCCCGGGGTGGTAGACCAAGTGTAGGGCAAACATGGGGTGGTCTCTCGGCTAGGAGAGCATCACATGCACGTTCTACACGCGAGAGTACTACAGCATGATCGTTCCATTAGGGAACATGTGAATCAAGAGAATGTGAGACCTTTTTCTCGATTACTCGAGATCATGAATGTAATAACTAAAAATGAAAATAAAACATACAAGATGCCTGTAAATGTATTTTCTTTTCCCTTAAATGTTGATTAGTTTATTGCACACATACCACTCTATTCAACTTTTACTGACTTCTACTGCTTGTACCCAGGTAAGGGGAGTAAGCAACCAGTCCACCGGCTGCAAAGGAAGCCGAGCCCAGCCCTAATTTTCCTGTTTTCTTTCCGCTGTTGCACGTTTTCAGCTACAATGAGTACTTAGTTTGTTCAGAACTGTTAGTTTCTACCTTTTTATTCTTATCTGTTTTAGTTGTGATGGCTACATCTAGATTTTGTGTTATTTTCTTGAGAATGAACTCTAGTGCCTAATGCATATTTCTTTTCCTGCTACCCTAAATTTCTTTCTCTCTCACTATAAATGCATGAATAAAAATATTAGTATTTTTTATTATTTTTCGTTGGACGACCAAATCTTAGAATATTCAAGGGGAATCGGAATCAGGTCGCAACAATAAAAGTATAAGGAAAAGATAATAGAATAAGTGAATTTTAACATTTAAACGTTTAAACAAGTTGTTCTACTCGAGAGGTGGAACGACTTTGCGTTAGGTTAACTCTCCTTAAGCTGAAGTAAGTAACATGCAAGCGAAGTGATGAAAAAATTTGATTTAACCTTTCCATCAAATAAGCCTGTAGAATCTTCCGTTTGGTCCCCTCAAATCAAAAATCTTATCTCTATTTAAATCCCCTCCCCCCAAAGGCAAAAAAAAAAAAAATCTAATATCGTGGAGGAATAATGCAATCGGAATCAAGAGCATGAAACAAGAAACCAAGAGCAAGGGGCCAATTTTGGATTAGGATGGTGTGGTCCTCGTGGAAGGTCTCCTTTTCTTTCTGGAAGGTGATGTGAAGTGGACTTACGTATTAAAAAGAGTCCAAATAATTCCAATTCATTCAACGAGGACTCGATGGTTCGGGAGAAAAAGAGAAAACAAGAGAGGAAGAAATTTAAGATGGACCAGTGTCGATAGGTGTACTACAGTTCTCAAAAACTTTCTGGCAGAATGACGTCTTGGACTTGCGTCCACGGTACAGTTAAGAAGGATGCGTGCATTATTTGCTTTGTTATCAATGACTCGGATGAACAAGGGGATAGGAATGGATTGTCTCAATATATATATATATATATCAATTCCCTTATCATTATATTTTAATATTAAATAAATATTCACTAATGATACGTTGATGTAATCAATCATTTTCTTCTTATAATATTTTATCTTAACTCAAATTCGTTGTCAATCAAAGCATTCACCACATATTTTATCTTTTTCGAAGGAATTCATTATTATGCCAGCTCTTTCCCTCTGTACCCCCTATTACGACCAGGGAGATTTGAAGTACCTTGGCCATCTACCGTGGATGTTCGAGGGTGTAGCCACCACTTGCAATCCCTTTGTAGGCAAGGTCTGAGCATTGTGTTGTGGTTGCAAACTTGGAAGAATGGCATGACTTACATCTCTTGCCGGCCGATTTCAACTTATAAAGTCGATGGCTCATGGCATATGTTTAGGGGCTTCCTAGGTGTGCAAGGCATGTTGGATAAGACTTCCTCCATGTGAATGGATGCCTTTTGAGTTCAACATAATTTCATATTCTTATCCTCTTAAAATAAGTATTGGTCCAATGATGAGATAATATAGATAACTCATTTTCACACTTGCACCCCTAACTCAGAACACAATTTGCAATTGGATGTTGTATGTAATTGCACACCTAATTCAAAACAACCTGCGATTGGATGTTGTATATGTTTGAGGATATTATATTGGAAGCCAAGATGGGTAGGTCAAGTTCTCTTCGTGGGGTAAGTTCCATTTTTCAAATTTCTCCTCGTCATGCCATGTAGAGGCATCCCTCTCCCTCTCTGTCTGCGTCGTCCCCCCTCCCTCTTTTTCTCCCATGCCGTAAAAATCAAATTTAAACCCTACTCACGGGGGGTTTTATTATTTATTTATTTTTTTTTTTAAGTAGATACTTCCTTCAAAGGAAACCGAATGGATATAATACGATACAATCGTAAGAAGGAAAAAAAAAAAAAGAGAGAAGAACCCAACATCCAAAACAATCCCTCGAAGAGAGAGAAATACTTTCGCACCCCCCTCGAAAAGGGAGGACGTCAAAACAAAGATAAAACGATTAAACCCAACAAACAAATAAACAAAACGAAACAAAGAAAGAAAAAAACATCTAAATGACATTATTTTGAATCGGATTCGAAGGCTTGCATCATGCTACTAGATACGATAACGTCATTGAAAACCTTGATGATCATCACAATCCACATTAACGAGTGTCAGGAGGGTGAGAGGGTGGCTAACAACTTGGTCTCGATGAAGCACAAATTCAAGCATAGTCTTGAAAGGTCAAGAACAAATAAATGCAAACATTAAAAAGAGATGTTGCAAAAAACGAAGGCGAAGCAGAGTTGGAACAGCACGAACAGAGGGTGCCAATCGCCAGCAACACCAAAACCACAAGCATCTAGAGTAGAAGCGATAACAGCAACCCCAGCTGTCGACATTGAGAACATCGTAGGGGGATCCGACGACCACTATAGCCAACTGTGGCATTCACATCAAGGCCCACAAACTCAGGAAAATGTCGATCGAAGGGGAAACAGGTAGGAGGAGGCGATAAGAGGTTGGATATGGACGTTAAGGAAGGGCCCCAACCAGTGTGGTGGATAGTTGGGGCCCAACCCAACGACGACAATCTAATGTTTTTAAGAAACGAGGAGGGAGAGGGTGTTAATGGGTCGATCTCTTTAAGTTTCATTATTCATTTAGAATTCATGAATTGATTATGTTACTTCGTACGTTTGAGGAGCCTTTTTAAGTGAAAGTTAGTGGTTTGAAGTTGACTTAGGGTGAAAAAATAAAATCAAAGGAAATTAAAATAGTCACCTGAAAATACAAAGTTGAAATTGTTAAATTACCAAAGCTATGAGTGTAAAAACATATGATACAATGTACTTTACAATTCAAAAGTAAGGATCACATCATACATCCTCCTTACGTACATGAGAATGCATTCAACTGAGATCTACGATTGAATGCACCATTGCATTTAAATATCACTAATAATATTTGTTATCGTCACATAAAATGTCACACATCCTTTAAGATATACCTGATAAGGCTCACCATCCATCAAACAATAAAAAATTATCTTTAATTTTTTTGTACAGTTGAAAATTATTAGTGATATTTTAAATATCGTAGTGATATTTAATTTGAAGTTAAAATTTACTTATTATATTTTAAAATTTATCGATAATTTTTTATTAAACGAAATTATTGATCATATTTAATTTTTTTAAAAAAAATTATCAATATTTAATTCCGAGATAGGTGAGTGGTGATGTAAGATCAGCAAACTCGTAATTTAAGGAGAACACGTGGACGCTTATTTTTTTTTATCATGCATACTTTCAAACACATTAAAAGGAAAGTTTTTTAAATTTTGATGATTTCGTTACTCGATACCGACAGGTAGTCATTGCTGGGCCATGGAGTCCTCCTTTTGTATTTTCGGTCACATGTGCATTTTGGTGGGAGGATCCACGGCCATAAATTTTCACGTAATCATTTTGTACGAACACTGCGAAGATGATGATGGTCGTTGAGAGCATTTATATATCTTTTTTAGCATCTTTCTTAAATTTATTCCTTCGGATCCATTCGAAGGTGGCTATTAAAAAATTAAAGTAAAGGATGCGATGGAAATTTGTTTAATAGTAAAAATAAAAGTGAAGAATATAGTGATTTAATTAAATGATTGAACATTGAAGTGATTTCTAATAAAATCTTTAGAATAAAAAAAAATTTCCTAAATCCTACCATTAAACAGAGTTTTATTGTACGATGCTTGGATAGTCATTTTCCTGTACTTTTGTTGCGCCATTATAATTCTTATTACGTTGCCTTTGGGTTAGTTTATTCGGTGGATTAATATTATTTTGTTGGAGGTTAACCTTTTTTTATTGGCTGAGTTAATTTGTAAAATCTCAAATCTTGATTTGAAAGGGTTAATATTCATTTAACTATCATTAAATTTATAGGATGTTAGTAAAAGATGCGTTAATTTTGTAATTATCCCATACTTAAACTTTACTTCTCAAAAATAATGTTAACATTATTTCAAGTAAATAATATATAAGTTAATATCACAACTTAACATCAATTTAAGTAAAAAAAAATGATGTTAATACCACTCTGTAAGTAAACAAACATAAAAATTAACACCAGTTTCAAATTTCATTACATCAATTTCTTAACCCCCAAGTAAATTAGCTCTTATGCCTAGTTTACTTGGGGGTTTAGTCTCATTTACTTGATTATTTAACCCTCCATTTGATAACCCAGGCTTGGCTATTTTAGCATATGTTTATCTAACACTAGTTTCAATTAGTGGTTAACCAAACCTATGTTAAAATCGTACATAACTCATGCCTGTGACAACCCTCATATTTCATACTTTTAACACCACTATCAAGTAAATGTTACAAGAGTTAACAACACAACTTAACACCGATACAAATAATTAAACACAGACTGATGTTAACACCACCCTGCAAATAAACACAATTACAGGTTGGTCGTGCTTGGGACCGATTTGTATTTTTATTTTATTACTCGAAAATAGAGAATCTCCGAGGTCGAACTCAAGGAACAACACTTGATTTTAGAAGCGTACAAAATCATAATTTACAATATATATACTGTTTTACAAAAAAGATTAAAAAAAGGAAAATTGATTCTTCTTTTCTTTTCTCTCTCTTTCTTCTTTTTCTTCTGCCTCTCTCTTTCTCTTTTCAGACGTCAGACTCCAAGTGTCAGACAACTTAAACTCCACTTGCTATAATGTTTTGTTTCTTCTTTTCAGCTGCTGCTACTGCTGGTTCTTCTTCTTCCTCTTGGCTTCTTCTTCTCCTTCTTCTCTATTGAGCTGCGCCTCCTCCTTTTTCTTCCTTTCTTCTCTGCTCTGTGCCTTTGCTCTCTCTTTTTTCTTCTCTGCTCTCTGCTGCGCGAGGCCTTCTCTCCTGACTTCTTCTTTGTTTGCTATGCGCCTAGTCCTTCATCTTCTTTCTTTCTCCTTCTCTTCTTCTTCTTACTGCTGCACTCCCTCCTCCTCCTTTTCCTGCTTTCCTTCCTACACAGTGCACGGTTAGGCAAAACCTAACCCCTACCCTCCCCACGTCTCTCTCTCTCTCAAATTCACTCCAGGGTTCGCTCTCCCAGAGCCTTAATCGGGTATGCAGGTTGGGTGACACGCCTGGGACCAGGCGCACCGGCGTGGGTGGTGTGCGAGGTGTGTCCAGGCAGAGTTAATCGGATCCGGGTGCCAGGTCCGTAAAGGAAGTATTGCGTACGAGGTGTGGCAGGGGTGAGGGACCTCACCCCAGTGTGTTTCGAGGCGATAAGCCTGAAACACAAATTTAATTTAAGCGCGGACGCCTGCTCACGAACTTCCGAGGTGGGACTAAAGTCCCACCTGCTTCCGCGCTTGCGCCCACAGCAGAAGGCTGCCCTGATCGCAACAGCTGCTGCTGCTTGTGATGCCAATGACAGCCCCGAAGTGTGCACGAGTGTCTTCCGCGCAACCTGAGGCGTAGACTTGGGACTATCGTGGCCTGAAGCGCTGAAGCAAGCAAGCTACTTGCGGTCGTCAATGGCGGTCAAGGCTAAGATCTGCAAGACACGAAAACGGCCTTGCGGCCCTGTCAGACTACGGGAAAACCTTCGCCATATCACGACGAAGGTGAAGAAGGGGTCAGCTGGCCAAGAGGTGACCTAGGCGTGCGTGCCTAGGTCGCCCTGTGGTTGTGCAGGTGGGTTTGTTTGGGGGACGTGTCGAGAGTGTGTGGCGGTGAATGGAGAAGGGGGTTGTGATCAGTGAGGCGAGGCGAAGCTCGTGGGGTGTCTGGCAAGGCGTGTGGAGGTGTGACGCGGTGGCTGCACCTCGCCGGTGGTCTATCAGAGGTGGAGAAGGTGATGGTGGTCGTCGTGTGGCAGTGAGTGATTTAGGAAATAGATAAGGGGGAAATGAAGAAAGGAAAAAGGGGAATAGTTGTTACCTACTTAGCAGACGAAAGAGGGAGAGGAGGTGACGAGCGGCTGTGCTGCCGTCGTCGGAGAAGACAGTGCACAGAGGAGAAGATGACGACGAGGAAGAGGTGCTGGAGGGTGCCTGCTGGTACGGCTAGGCACAGTGGACGACAGTGAGGGTAACCCTGCCGCTGGTATGGTGGCAGGGCGACGAGAGCGGAGGAGGAAGGTCGCCGGAGCCTGCGGGCGAATGGCCGGAGGAGGAGGAGACGAATTTTGAGGGAATTCCTTGGCCAAGACAAGCTCAAAGGAAGCGGTAGGGGCTGCCGTTCCTTAAATAGGTGCTAGCTGGGAGGGAATCGCGAGGAGGAGGTGTGGGCTCCTCGCTGGAGGCATGGCTGGAAAAAGACCCATACCTCTCGAGCGTTCACACGAGAGGTATGGTGGCCGGCAGGGCATGAGAACCGATCCATGCAGAAGAGGATAATGCAAGGAATCCTCCTTTCAAGTCTGGGGCCGACTCCCCAGGTCTGTGCAGCGCCATCCTCCGTGCAAAGTCGCCAGAGGTATGGCCTGCGCAGTGCAAGGGTAGAAGGACCTGTCTGAAGAAAGAGACGAGAAAGATAGGGGGTATCTGCAAGGGTCCAAAAAGTTAAGGTCAAAAAGTCATTGTTGAGGACCATTTTGTAAAGTGGGTCAAGGCGACCTTTCCTTAGGTCCAAATTTTGGTGTAACCCTAATTTAGACCTGAGGAATCCAATGGTGAGGTTGGATTTTAGGTTTAACCATGTTTGACCAGATATTTTACACAAAAATCCAAATTAGGTCAAAAATTGGGTATGATCTTAATCTAGGTCAAGATAGGTTCCAATGGCCAAATTGAAAGTTCTAAACCCTAGGGGATATTTTTTCATGAATTTTAGAGGGTTTAATTGATTTTTATCTTGCTTGAAACTTCGTGAATTAAAGCTGGTTTGTTTTAGTGTTACAGAATGTCATTTAATTCCCGATTTTGTCATAACCCTTTCCTGATAGAATCATCCCACTTTTTCTCTTATTAAGCCCATTTGACCTGTGTCTAGATCCTTAGAAATCCTATTTATGCACTGCAATGGTAAAATTACAGTTTTACCCCTTATGAATTAGTTTATACTCAGATTTGCAATTCCCTGATTTAGGCTTTCCCTTAGGTTTTGTAGGAGCTTTTGTACACTTAATTAGGTCAAAATGTGCTAGTTAGGGTTCATGATAAGGTTCTCATCACAGGTTAACAGTAATTTTACATTTCTTAACCATACTTTCTTAACCTTCCAAGTAAACTATCTCTTAGAGACTACTACTTAGTCTAAAGGCTTGTTTTGATGTAAGATAAAATACTGTAAGAATAAGATGAGTGAAGAGGGGTGTTTATTTAGGTGGTGGAATAAATGATAGGTTAAGTGGTGAGATAAAATGATTGGTGTCACTAGTAGAAAAAGCACCGTTCGCAACGAATATTTTCTACTGTTCAAGTAACGGTCGGCAATAATATTATTCTCGACCGTTTTAATAAGAACGGTTGCCAAAAGTCTGGTTATTAACTTTGTCATCTAGAAAACATCGAGGAGGTTGAGACCATTCTCGACTGTTAGAAATAGTTGAAAATAAAAATTTACTCAACCATTGTTATATAAACGGTCAAGGATAAATGAAATCCTCGACTGTGCAATATATAACAGTCGAGAAAGTGAAGTAAAATGAAGATGTCTGGTTGACACCATTGTCGAACGTTTATAACAGTCGAAAATAATAATATAGTCAACAGTTTCCATATTAACGGTCGACGATAATATTTTCATAACCCGCGGGCGCGAGCAAACAAATTTTCAAAATCTATCGTCGACCGTTCGACCTTAAGGGTCTAGAAAGGAGTTATTCCTGACCGTTATTCTAGACTGTTTCTTAGGAACGGTCGATAAAGTCGACTAAAATCCCTAGCCCTGCCCTGACTCCTTCCCCCTTCCTTCCAAATCACTTTCTTCCTCCTGAGCTCTCCTTCCTGCACCCACGCGACCTCCTTCGCGACCCTCGTTGCGGCTCCTCCTCCTCAACTCCTCTACGACCCCTAGCACCAACAGTATCCCTCCTCCTTCGTGACGGACCTCGCTGCAGGTAGCCCTCCTCCTTATCTTCTTCCTCCTCCGCTCACCTCCTCCTTCCCCTTCCCCTCATCACCGGCCTAAAGACCCCTCTCCCTTGGCCACCACCATCACCAGCGACCACCCGCCACCACCACCAGCACCTTTGCCACCACCACCCGCAGCACCCCCACCCCCTACGGCCACCACTAGCACTCGCCGCCACCACCTACTGCCCCTACTACCGCCACCACCAGCATCTCTGCCACCACCTGTGCCGCCTCTCCTCCTCCTCGCCTGCCCGTGCCCCCACCACCTCCCTCACCTTCTTTCCTCCTCGCCTGCATGGCCAGCCTACCCCCCCCCCCCCCCCCACCCTCCCGCCACCATGCCTTCCCCTCTGCCTATAGCCCCCCTTCCCCTTATCGTAGCCCCCTTCCCCCTGCCTGCAAAGTCCCCTTTCCCCTGCCGCAACGCCCTCTTCCCCCTGCCTATAGTCCCCCCTTCCCCCCTGCTGCAGCCCCCCTTTCCCCTGCCTGCAACCCCCCCCTCCCCCCCACCCACTTGCCGTCCCCCTACCAGTAACCCCCCCAATGAGAATTAATCTAAATTTTTAATTAAAAATTTATGTTGTTTTTAATTTGAAATAAAAGGTGATGTGCTTAGATTTCAGCTTCCATGGCATATACTCCCTTAATTTTTATATTCCAAGCCTAGCCTGAATTCCACAAACAACCTGCATTTAATATTTATATTCTGACTATACGTGGTTCGTCTTCACTCATACCATGTCAGCCTTAATTTGTAGAACTCCAACTAAAGAATTCCAAAGTTCAAACACACAGGTAAACCAATAGGAGCTGGTCTTAATAGATATTTTTTAAACAAATTCAGAAGCATAATACAAGAAAAAAATTGCATATTGCACAGTAACAACAAATAGAGATGCAAACAACTCCAATAGGCTTACAAATTGCAAGAAACCTTCCATGCAAAAAAACCACTAAAGACATAGAAAGAATCACCAAAAGAAAAAACATTGCAACACAAAGTGGATGAAGACACAACAAGAACCAATTAAGCAGTAAAAACTTCAACTTACTCCTTCCACTACTAAACATGTTATTGCCATGGTTCCACCTAGGTAGGTGTCTTCTAGCATTTCCCTTCCATGCTTTCTCAAGACCAGCAAGCTTGTTTGCACATTAACACGGTCTCTTTAGTAAGACCAAGTATGTTATACAAACAAGTTTGTAGGAAAATGAAAAAGAATGCCATGGTACTTTAGTAATACTACCAAGAATGCTATACAAACAAGTTTGCAAACAAATCCAAAAGGCCTTCTAGAAGAGAAATGCAAAAGACGAACGAACTAAAGGAAATGCATCGCTGGACATTCATTTAGATTATAAACCGTAGAATATCTTTCAGCAACTCAAATGATGGGAAAAGCTTAGAATGATCTGTCACCTTCCCATGAAGCCCCCTGGAAATCCTATGAGTAGCCTGACCAGTTGTTGCGTCGGCTTCTTTACTCTTTTCCACAGCCACCTGCTCCACTCCAAACAAATAAACATGATCAACCACAAACCATGATGCCAGGCATCCTCACATAACAAAACTCCACGTACCCCGTCACCTCCGATCCTCTTGGTCGTCGACGAAGTATAATATGCTCCATCTGCGCCACCATAGGTCATGGTTGAGGTACGAAATGTATAATCCCATGCATTACCAGGACCACCAGCACCACCATAAGCCTTGCCCTCTGCAATTCACACACTATAGTAAAGTAAACAAACAAAGCAATTCAAATTTACCATACTAAGCTACTAGTGGAAGCTTCATCCCAAACCTTCCATATCTTTGTCAGGGTATTGGAATGGTTATCAATCATTAATGAAAATTTTGATTGAATTAGATGTTTAAAAATAACAAATCAATCTGAATTGATAACCACTTCCGATCACCATTGAATTGTATTCCCAAATTGTTTGAATTATTTGTTATTTATGTTTGATTATGAATTTTTTATTATAACTTTGTAGATACACACACTTGTACAAATTTAGTTGCACAATAATGACAAACAATAGGAATTCTAACCCCTAGGCAACAAGTTGTAGGAGGGATATAATTGTATCAAAATACTAATCCGTCGAGACTTATGATCATGTTACACAGACACTACAAAGTGTGTGTAAACCTCACGTACATGCACGATGCGTTGTCTTTATAACATGCCATAAGTGTTGTCGTCCTTTGTTCAGACAAGTTCTGAACAAAGGGGGGTCCTTGAAGATTTGATCAGAACTTAGGGTTATTTCTTGCATGTAGCTAGTGTTTGGAGAAAGTTCAGTTGCATTTTCTCGCTCTTCTCTGGTATACCAACTAATCATAGCTCTGTACCTAAAGCTCTCTTTAGTGAGAGCTATTGGGGATGTTGTTAAGGTTAATCTTGGGGGGTATACTGGAGAAGTGCGAGAAAATGCTGCCAAAATTTCTTCAAACACTGGTTGCATGTAAGAAGTAATGTTGTGATCAAATCTTTAAGGATGAATGATCAAAAAATACACATTCTTACTTTATTCGAGTCCAACTTATAAGTGGTTATTTTTTACATTTAGGATAATTATCATGGATAAGTCATGGATTAGTATGAGAAATTCATATTACCATGACTACAAGAGCGGAGTCATTTTTTTTCTGGAGTGGGCATTTCATGATGATAGGAAGACATTTAGACGAGGTAAATTCATTCAGCTGATTTTATAACTATGTAGACAGTGTTTGAATAGATTTTTCCATGATCGAGACACAATTTTAGAGCATGTAATATGTAACAATTGGTGGCAACATTACGTAAATTGGAAAGCTCATGGTGAACAAATGAGAGAAGTTAGGAATGAGACAATTGAAGCCTTTGAAGAAAGTGATGATAATCAAGGAGATGAATTGGATGAAATGTTACATGATATGAGAGCAGTAGACCATGAGGATGCAAATAATGATGAGGCATTACTAGATTGTAATGAGTTGTACGATATAGTCAAGGCAGCAGAGGATCCAATTGCTATTGGAATAACGTCAATGTCGAAGTTGTCATTCCTTCTGAAATTATTTCAGATGAAAGTGATGAATAGAGCCATAGCGAAATTAATGTCTGAGGTTCTGGAATTCATTAGAGATCTGTTGAATAATCCTGCTGGATATCCTAAGTCATGGTATGATGCGAAGAAGCAGATATGTGAGCTCGGATTGAAATGCGAGAAGATTGATGCTTGTCGTAATGACTGCATCCTATACATAAATGAGTACTCAAGGTTGACTAACTATCCTAAATGTGGTGAGGAGAGATATAAGGTGGTAAGTCAACAAACATTGGCGGGAAGAAACAATCGAAGAAGGTTCTCCGTTATTTTTCACTGATCCCTAGGCTACAACACTTATTCATTTCTAGTAAAATAGCAAAATTGATGCCGTAACATCAGGATAATAAATCGAAAGATGGACGCATTCGTCAACCAACAGATTCTGATGAGTGGAACAGATTTAACGAGAATCACGCATTATCCACAAAGGAGGCACGGGATGTAAGACTAGGTCTTGCAAGCAATGGATTCAATCCATTCAAGAGCATGTATCCATCATATTCCATATGGCCAGTAGTCATGGTAACTTACAACTTACCCCCATGGCTATGCATGGGATCTTCATTCATGATGGTGACACTCCTTATCCCAGGGCCCAAGCAACCAGGAAAGGCAATAGATGTTTATCTTCAGCCATTGATTGATGAACTGAAAGTGTTGTGGTACAGTGGTGTTTAAACATATGACACAGACAAGAAATAATTCTTCCAGTTGCACGCAGCATTACTGTGGGCAATCAATGACTTTCCAGCATATGCGAATTTGTCAGAATGGAGTACGAAGGGGAAGTTCGCTTGTCCAATCTGTATGGATGATACTCATCACTTGAGATTGCCTGAAAGCAAGAAGTTTTGTTACTTAGGGCACTGCAGGTTTTTGCCCATTGAACACAGATGGCGAACATCACAATTCAAGGACAGATTTAATGGTAAAGCATGTCGAATTCATCAAGGAATCCGAAGAATAAACTCAGTACAAATTCTATTAGGCTGTCGGAGATGAAAATCATGGAGACATTGCAACAGCTCGGAGAAATACGTTTGGGTCGTCTTTCAAGAATGACTTGGCTTCTTTGCGACACTTAAGGTTTAGGAAGAAAAGCATATTTTTTATGGAGCTTCCATATTGGAAGGATTTGACAATGCGGCACAATTTAGATGTTATGCATATCGAAAAGAATGTAATGAACAACATTCTTGATGTATTAAACCTAACAGACAGCTCGAAGGATACAGTTAAAATAATGAATGATATGAAAATTTTGGGTATTCGTCCTGAGTTGCTTGTTGAAGAAGGAAGGTCTCACTTTCCAGAAGCTATATTCAGTCTTACCGAAGAGCAGAGGCAAAGGATTTTCTCGTTCCTTAAAGACATTTGGGTTCCAGATGGGTATTCATCGCAACTTTCACATTGCGTAAATGAAGCGCAAAAGAAGATTACTGGGTTAAAAAGTCATAATGCTCATGTGTACATGCAAATCTTGTTCCCACTAGGGGTACGTAGAGTGATGCCTAATCTAGTAATAGATTCTTTGACAGAGATGAGTAGATATTTTAAAGTTATCTGTTCAAAGACATTAGATACCGAATTGCTAAACTATTGGGATAAACAAATTGTAATCATACTTTGTAAAATGGAGCAGATTTTCCCTCCTGCATTTTTCGACGTTATGGTGCATGTCACGCTTCATCTTTCAAATGAAGTGAGTATTGTTGGACCTGTCCAATACAGATGGATGTATCTAATTAAACGATATTTGAAGAAATTGAAAAATTATGCCTTGAATAAGGCTAAATCAGAAGAGTCAATTGTTGAATGCTATCTTGTAGAAGAATGTATTAACTTCTGTGCCATGTACATGAATGAAACAGACAATAGATTTAACCGTCTTGAACAAAACTATGAAGGAGAATTTAATGGTAATGATAAAGATTGTCTGTCCATATTTAACATCGGAGGAAGGTCGATCCTACGAACGAAGGTTAAGCCCATATCGGAAATGGATCGACATTTGGCACACTTGTATATTCTGAAGCAAATTCCAGAAGTGGTTGAATTTTATAATGAATTCAAAAAATCATCTGATACATCTACACACGACTTGCAGTTTATTAGTTCAAGGATCGTGTAAATAAATCGAAAGAAAATGGGGATCCACAGTGGGTACAGGATTTTGATGTAATTGCTGATACACCTTTGACAAACGGACGTTACCATTCCAGATGCATAATTGACAGTTTCAGATTCAAAGTACGATCCATTGATGATGTGAAGGCCACGCAACAGGCGGGAGTTCTTATCAGTTGTGACCTAAGCACTGGTTGTGATAGGTATTACAGCCAAATTGAAGAGATTGTGGAAATGAGTTTCAGGTTTGACTGTAAGGTGGTTTTATTCAAGTGTGATTGGTTTGATGTTTTTAAAGAAGGCATTGAATTCAAAATTGATAAGAAACACGGATTCTTGAGCTTTAGTAAAAACTGTTGCATCCTCTAATCATCAGAGCCATTCACACTAGTTTGTCAGGTAGCACAAGTATTCTACATGCCTGATAATAGTAGAAATGGGTGGATTATACCAGTTAGAGCTCAACCACATGAACAATACGATGCAAGAAAAGATCTACACCCAGATGTTGAATCTGAAGTATATCAACAAAACCCACAAAGTGAAGAATTTGCCCCTGGTGCAACTGACATTGACATATAAGATAAATTGTCAAAAGTACTAATTCATAACCATAAATATAAATAAATTATGAAATTCATAGTTTTTTTTATTTAAATTACCTTTAAATTATTTTATCTTTTATTAAAGGTTACGTTCATTTATATATCAAAACTGAATTTTTTTTATTACTTTCTTATATAGGTTCTTCGCATTCTCATACTGTTTGTGCACCGACTGTTTTCATTTCATCACTATGATGAGTTTCTTACTACTTTTTTTTTAAAATGCTATTATCATATTAGATGTGGGGTATACCCACTTAGGTTCATTTTTTGTATGGGGTGTGCCCACTTAGATTTATTTTAAGAGGGGTGTGCCCACTTAGGTTCATTTTTTGTGGGGTGTGCCCACTTAGATTTATTTCTTGTGTGGAATGGTGTTTTTTTTGTATCTTGAATGTTTTATGTTAAAGAAAGAGGTAAAGAAAGAGGAGAGGAAATAAGAAGGGGAGGGTAATTAAGGAAGGAAAAGAGAAAGAGACAGGGAGGTAAGGGAGAAAGGGAGAAAGAGATGGGGAGGGTAAGGGAAGGGGAAAGAGGAGAAGAAAGAGGAGAGGAAATAAGAAGGGGAGGGTAAGAAGAAAGGGAGAAAGAGAAGGGGAGGTTAAGGAGAAAGGGAGAAAGAGAAGGGGAGGGAAATGAAAGGGGAAAGAGGAGAAGAAAGAGGAGAGGAAATAAGAAGGGGAAGGTAACTAAGGAAGAAAGGGAGAAAGAGAAGGGGAGGGAAATGGAAGGGGAAAGAGGAGAAGAAAGAGGAGAGAAAATAAGAAGGGGAGGGTAACTAAGGAAGAAAGGGAGAAAGAGAAGGGGAAGTTAAGGAGAAAGGGAGAAAGAAAAAGGGAGGGTAATGAAGGAAGAGAGAAAGAGAAGGGGAGGTAAGGGAGAAAGGGAGAAAGAGAAGGGGAGGGTAAGGGAGAAAGAGGAGAAGAAAGAGGAGAGGAAATAAGAAGGGGAGGGTAACTAAGGAAGAAAGGGAGAAGGAGAAGGGGAAGTTAAGGAGAAAGGGAGAGAGAAAAGGGGAGGGTAATTAAGGAAGGAAGAGAGAAAGAGAAGGCGAGGTAAGGGAGAAAGAGAAGGGGAGGGTAAGGGAAGGGGAAAGAGGAGAAGAATGAGGAGAGGAAATAAGAAGGGGAGGGTAACTAAGGAAGAAAGAGAAGGGGAGGTTAAGGAGAAAGGGAGAAAGAGAAGGGGAGGGTAAGGGAAGGGGAAAGAGGAGAGGAAATAAGAAGGGGAGGGTAACTAAGGAAGAAAGGGGAAAGAGAAGGAGAAGAAAGAGGAATGGGAGGGTAAGGGAAGGGGAAACGGAATGGGAGAAAGAGGAAGGGGAGGGAAATGGAGAAAGGGAAGGTTATTTCATTTATATATGCTCATTTCATTTTCAATTATTTGTATACTTATTTCATACAAGATTTTTGAAATATCACAATATATAGGGGAAATGCTGCCAAATTTTTTTAAAAATATCAGATTATTTGTGATGTTTTTACGTAGGTTATTTTTAAGAAAAAAGCTAATAGGAGGAGCAGGGAGGAGGCTCAGGCCTCCCAGCAGCCTGAGGCCCCCCCACAGCAACCTGAGGCCCCCCGCCAGCAGCCTCAGCCTCAGGCTCACCGCCAGCATCCTCAGCCTCAGCCCCAAGCACCTCTCTAGTAGTTTCTGAGGCCTAGAGATGTAGCTCGATATTTCCAAAGTCAGGGGAAGGGAGGTAGGGGGAAGGGGAAGAGTCCAATGCCTCCTCCGACAAATCTCCCAGCGAAGGATTCTGACTACGAGGAGAATGCACTCGCCGATGAGGAGGAGGAGGATAGTTCTTCATTTGATGAGGAGAACGCTAAATTGGATGAACTGCCAGAGTAGAGGGCTGACCCAAATCCTTCTCAGACAAGATGTTCTACATCACCACCACCCGCCCGCGGTTTAGGTATGAATTTAAGGTTTAGTAAATGTTATATTCTCAAATTTTTTCTTTGTTATTTAATTTTATGTTAAAATTCTGTCTTATAGGTGCACATAGGGGGAGAGGTCCCACATGGAATAGGGACTTAGAGAGAATTTCGCATGGGACCCGCATTTCAGTGCGGATCACAGAGCAGGGGAAGCAGCGGTGATGGGAACACCATCATGAGGCCTAACCAGCTCATTTTGACCCAATGAAGAGAATAAAAGCTCCTACATAACCTACCAAAGGTCCTAATTCACTGCACAACCATTTTGAGAGGAAAATAAGAAAATAAGGGTAAAGCTGTAATTTTACCAATGCAGTACACCAATGGTTCTCTCAAGGGCTAAACATAGGTCAAATGGTCTTAACAAGATAACAAATGGGTTGGATTTGACAGAAAAGGATTTGTGTGTGTACTGTGAATTAAATGACTTCTTAAAATCCTAAAACAAACCCACTTGATTAACCAAAGTCTTGGTTAGGATAAAATTCACCTAAACCCTCTAAAAATCATATAAAAATATCCTCTAGGGATTTTTACCTTCAATTTGGCCATTGGAACCCATTTTGACCTAGAATGGAGTCTCAGACAAATATTTACCCTAAATTGGATTTTTACATAAATTACCCAGTCAAACATGGTAAAAACCAAAATCCAACTTCACCATTGGATTCCTTATGTCCAAATTAGGTTTGTACCAAAATTTGGACCTAAGGGGAACTCATCTTGACCTATTTTGCAAAAAGGTCCAGCCTGATTACATTTCTACCCCTATCTTTCAAAAATCCTTACAATCAGCCCCCTAACTTTCTTATCATCTTCACAAATAGGTCTCTCCACCATTATAGAAGAGGAATCCTACTCCGACGAGCTTTGAAAGGAGGTTTCTCCTTGATTGCTCAGAGAATCCCTCCTAAAATTGGAAGGGAGATTCTCTGAGTAATCTCCTCCAATCTGAATCCATAATTGCTTCTCAATATCTCATGAGAACGCATGAGAGATTTGGGTCTCTGAAGTTGCTAACTCCGACAACCCTGCCTTGCTTGGAAACTTAGCTTCCAAGCATAAATCCCTCTCCAGAGACCTATTTAAGAAGCCCCAGATCCAACCGCATTTCCTCAGCTTGAAATTGGGCTGGATTCCCTCCATTCTTCTCTCCCCTCTAGCCACAACAACTCTGCAAGCTCCGGCAACTTCTCCCTCGCTCTCTCATCGCCCAACCACAATACCAGTGGTCGGGTTGTCTACCTCTCATTGATCTGCGTCGCGCAACACCGGCCAACGTCGCCTCTGCCCCATCTTCGCCGCCACCTCACCTTCGGAGGTATTTGTCTTCCCCACGTCAGGCGACCATACCTGTGTGGGATTCCCTTTCCTTTCATCCTTAGATTAGGTTTATTAGATTCCCTCTCTCTTCCACTTTCTTTCCCTCTCTTTATTTCCCTAAACCAACCCTCGACGCCACTGAACACCGTCACCTTCTCCACCTCCAGCAATACCTCCGGCGAGGTGCTCCCTTCTCTCCGCACCTCCATACACCTCGTCGACCACCCTACAACCTCCGCCTCATCTCCCTGATTACATTCCCCCACTCCATTCACTCCATCAGCCATCCAAACATCCCACCGAACACACCCACTCACATGCCCACAGTAAGCCCTAGATACGCCACCACAGCCACCCACACGCCACGAAACCACGCCCAGCACATCTGCCATGGTTCGACGAAGCTCCTTGAGCGATTTGACGTGGCCACAAGGCCGTTCTCATGTTTTCAGGTTTGTCGCCCATCCACCATTGCTGCCAAGCGTGAAGCTCACTTGCTGCACCTCCAGGTGCTGCCAATCCTAGGACGACACTCCTAGGACGTGTGGAAGAATCTCGCGTATAGTTCCAGACCTTTGATTGAAGTCAAGAGCATCTGCAACCTCGCCAATTGGAAGTGCCATCTGCTGCTATGCGCACAAAAGGAAGGTGGGCGGATAGGCCCACCTCGGAAGTGGACAACCGCCCAAAGTCACATAAGTTGATTTTGCGTTAGAGGCTTATCGCCTCCAACACTGAGGGTGAGGTCCTCCTCCCCCCTTGCACAGACTCGTCCGCGACACTGCCCACGCGAACCTGGCCACAACTCGACTACCCGATTACCTTCACTCCTCGCTCACCACACACGCTGGTGAGCCTAGACGTGGGTCTCCGTTAGGTCCGATTACCCGACCGGCTGTGGCTCTGGGAGAGTGAAACTGATATAGAGAAGAGAGAATGAGAGGAAAGCTATGCAGGGGAAGGGGGGTTTTGCTCTGAAGAGTTTGGCTCCACACTTAGCCAATTCAGAGAAGAAGAAGATGAGGAGGTTAGGTAGAAAAGGAAGAAGAAGAGGAGCACCGCAGGGCTTAAGGTAAAGGAAGAAGCTGAAGAAGAAGAGGTAGAAGGCAAAGAAAGAGAAAAGGAAGAAAAGGCAGAAGTCAGAGAAAGAGAAGAAGGAAGAAGCTGAAGAAGAAGAGAAGGTCAAGTAGAAGACAAAAAGAGAAAGAAGAAGGTAGAGAAAGCTAAGGAAAGAAGAAGCCAAAGGAAGAAGAGAAGAAGAAGAAGAATCAGAGAAAAAGAAATCAGAAGGAAAGAAAGGCACAGTAGCACTAGATATCTAAGTTGTCTAATTTACAAATCATACGTCTGATACTCATATGCTCTTTATTATTTTATCTACATTTGATTTTACTCTTCATATACTCATGCTTTACACTCCTAATTAGATTTTGAGTAGTATTATGTGTTCAATTGATATTTATTATTGAAATTAGTACATGAATTTCATTTGCTCCTCATGTTCGACCTCGGAATATATTCGAGTAATAAATTGTATTTGTTTTGAACACTATTTCGGCTATACTACAACGCAACACTTTTAAAGCCCGATCCAACGTCCCAAACAAGTGGACTATCCTCCATTCGTCAGTAGGGTGGGTATGCTGATGAAGGCGATCATCCTATTGTCCCACTTCGATTGGAGGAAGGTGTCAAACGAGCTGAAAAGGCAGCTCATTCGAGAGTCAGAGGTAATTGGTAAAAACTAATAAATTTTGTAAATTGCTTTATATAAGTCTAAATTATGTAACAATTTCTGTTCTCTTTCTAATGTAGGCCACGTTCTAACGGGGCAATGATCCGAACATCCCCAAATATATCCTCAAGTACGCAGCGAAGATTCATAAAGATTGGAGATTGGAGATGAAGAATAAGGTAAAAGATAAATTTTAACTGTATTTCTTTATTTCCTTTACCACTATTCAAATATTATTTCTAACATTAAAATTATATTTTTTAGTATTATAAGAACAGGAATCATGATGAGGCATTGCATAATACGCCTCTTTTGATACAGCCGCACATTTGGAAGGAAGCGTCGACCAGGCATGATCCAACAACATAAGTAAAAGTATTTCATATATTATCATTTATTTAAATAATTTCTAAGTTAATAAATTGTACCTTCATTTTCAGGAACAAGCCAAGAAAAATAAGGAAAATAAGGCTATGGCTCCACCGAAGACTCATGTCTTAGGTAGGAGGAGCATAGACGAGATGAAATCTATATACGTAAGTATCTTTAATTAATATTTTCTTTTAAACTTTACAAAAAATTCTAATTTATTAAAATTAACCGTTTCAAATTATTTTAGTCCTCCATGCATCAAGGTACCCACCTTGATCGGGTAAGAATATATGAGGCTACTCATAGTAAGATAAACGAAGAGGGAAATAGAGAGTGGCTTCACGACACATACCAACAGAGATACGTAAGTTAAAAAAATACAATACTTTTATTTTATTTCATAATTATATAATTAAATGAAATTACTTAACGTAATTCAATATCTTTTAGGATAATATGATCAACTTAATGCATCCTCCTGAAGACGCAAACTCTGGTATAGTTCAGCAGCCACTAACAGTAGAGGAGGCCTACTGGACCGTCATGCCACCTGAGCATGGCGGGTACGTCCGTAGCGTAGGGAAGAGCGAGACCGTCTTGGGGTGATATGAGAGAAGGGGAGCATCATCCTCTTCAGCTGAGGTGCAGGAGATGAGGAAGGAGATTGCGGCATTACGCCGCAGAGACGAGGAGAATGTGTTGCGAATCGAGGAGCTGACGACATTGGTCAAGGAGAACGCGACGCAGTTCAAGGAATCCAATAAGATCATGAAAGAAGTCCTGACATTACTTCAGAAGGGAGGAATTAATCACCCCGCCCTTCATGAGTTCAGAGATCGTCGTGATGACGTTGATTTATATATATTACCATTTATAATGAACTTTGTATACGTTACTTTTATTTATAAAATTTTAATTTTTATTTCTTCTATTTTATTTAAATGTATAAATTTTTAAGTTGTGTGATTGATTTATACTCTTAATAGGACGTTATTTACAGGTCTATCACATAAATTAAATATATTTTTTTAAAAAAATTCCTTATTATTCTCGATCGTTATTTAAATATGGTCAAGAATTGTTAATATTATCGATTGTTAAAACGGTTGCTAATATGACTTTTCCCGACCGTAATAAATTAACCGTCGCGAATATTTAACATTCTCAACTGTTTAAAATGGTCTACAATACTAGTTTTCTTGATCGTTACTCAATAACTGTTGCAAAAAGTTAACATTGCTGACCGTCCGTAAGGCGACGAAAATATCATTATTTTCGACTGTTGTTAACAAACGATCGGAAATACGCTATTACTTGACTGTCTAAATAACGGTCGAGGTAAATACTTTCGCCAACCGTAGACACTAAACGGTCAGGAGAGAGCGTTACCGACCATTAAAAATTAATGAAAGAACTGACCAAACATCGAGTGGAGGTGCACCTTTTTTTCGACCATATTGTTCAATAACGGTTGAGAAAACCCAATCGCGACTGTACATTCCTCGACCCTTTTTCTCGACGGTTATTTGAACATTTGCGACCGTTTTTAACGGTCAAGAATACTCAATATTCTTGCAGTGTGTATTGATGTGATGTTAATAAGTATTTGTCTAATATTAAAGCCTAGTTTACATGAGGGGTTAACTCCTATTTACTTGACTACTTAACCTCCCATTTGCTAACCCGGGTTTAGTCACTTTAACGCGGTTATTGTCAGCGAAATCCGTGTTAAAATCGTATACCACTCGTGTCTGTAACACCCCTCATGTTTTATATTCCTAACATTACTACCAAATAAGCACTATAAGAGTTAATCTCACAACTTAACACAAATTCAAGTAAACACAAATTAATGTTAAGCATCACTTTGCAAATAAACATAAATACAGGTTAATATTAATTTTACATTTCTTAACATCACTTTCCTAACCTCTCAAATAAATTAGTTCTAAAAGTGAGACTTGAAAAGTAGATATTATTAATTATTATTTATTTCAAATTAAAAATATATAAAAAATTATTATAATTTAATAGGATAAATCTCTTCAAAACTCGAAAAAAAAAAATTGAACGAAAGATCTCCCACTTGCCACCATCGCATCCAAAGAAACCACAAGTTTTTTTGTTTTTTTTATGCGCACTTCACCGTTATTTTCGTTACTGACACGCTTCTCCAACCTTTCCTCATCATGCCACGTACTACATGGCGCCCTTCACCCTCCGTCCCCACATTTGTCCCCTACCTTCGTCTCTCTCTTGGTAGCTTTTCCTCCACGTCCCTCCATTCAGCGAAATGCTTAACAAATAAAGAGAAAGGAACTCGAGTAGCCTTCCAATTATTCACCGTATTTGAAATCTGTGGAATGACAAATATAACCGGTTGGTCTCATAAATCAGGCAATTTCACATCATAGGTCTGGCAATGCCTGCATTTTTAAAGATTGCGGTGCTCTCGTTAATGTGATTTGAAGTTAGATAATCATGGCCAATTCAGAATTTAACGTTAGAACACAGGAAGATGAAAAAAATACGAAGGCTTCTTTTATTTGATTTAAAGTCACTTAATGCTAGCTCCTTCAATTTGCTTTAAAATTAATTTTTTTTTCTATTGTTGTCAGAACTTATGAAATTTAATTAGATTGTTATTCGATGTAGTTGATTATTCCATTTGTTTAGGGCAGTGGCGGACGCAAGATTTTAGGATAAGAAGGGCACTATAATTAAGTCATAAAATTTTTCATAGTTTCGTTATACAAACAAATGGCTTGGACACCTAAAACCATGTTGAACCTGGAGATTTTATTATCTCACTTGGAAAAGGAAAAAAAACATTAATCGAATCAAAATCAAACAAAGGCCAATTTGTAAACAATAAGATTTTTAAAATATCCCTTAACTAAATTGTCAAGAGAACGCGTAAATGTAAGATGGAAAGTAACGTATAGAAAGTTAAGAGGAAGATGAGAGACATACCAAAAAGAAGACACATAACTTGGCGACCATACAAGCACGTACCATTTATTCTTTTTAAGGTTAATTTAGATGGAAGGATAGATTGTGTGGGATAATTTTTTTATATTAGATTATCTTTTATTTTTATTTGAAAATTATAAAGGTTATTTTTATCTTGGTGGGTTAACTTGTAGTTATTTGGAAATTTTTTGGGTTAATTTGTGAAAATATATGGAATAATCTACAAAAAAAGTTTATCCCATATTAACCTCAGAATAACTTATCTCGGCTCAAGTCTTTTCAATCTAGATAAAAATATACTTCCCACCAAACAAGGTTAACCTTTATTTTGATTGGTTATCCCTCTTACCAAAATAGGCTTAAGGGCCCATTTGAATTGCGGTATAAATTATGAAAGATAAATTTAGTTGTGCAAGAGATATGTCATTTATCCCGAGATAAATTGGAAAAGCTGTTTAGGAGACACATGGGTGTTGTGACGGAATAAATTTAGGTTGTCCTGCATTTAGGGGGATACTGGTGTTTTGGTAACGAGGATGGAGTTGAAGGACAAGTTGGAAATTATATATTTAACTTGGAGGGAAAGTTAGTTAAAATAATGAAAATGGATCATGTTACCCTAATGTTTACCTTTAAATTTGTAAGATGTATAGAAGTTAATAATTTTTTCTCAAAATAAGTAAATAACAGAAGTCTATGAATGTAAGATGTATGAATATATTATGTATGTCCTTTTTTGATGGATTAATTGAATAACTTTCGCTTAGTTGGACATTTTTGACATGAGAAGTTTTGATGAAATTAAGTTTCATCGCTGGTGACGATCATTAAATGTAGTATTGTTAACAACTTTGGTTGCAGTGTTGATGGTTAGATAAATTAAACAGGTCGATTAATAATAGTAAAATATTATTAGTTTAAGAATTTGATTTAACTTATAATGATATGATTTCAATGAACTAAATTTAACTCTTTTTTAAAATGATAAAGAATTAAAGAGTCATAAGTAGGGACGTAATTTTCAACGACGTGGTTAGAAGATTAGCTAATTTCTAGATACAATTGGAGTGTAATAAGTAGTGTGTAAAAGTATGTTATTTTAATGAAAGAATTTTTCTATTAAATATCCCTCTAATTTTATAATATCCCTCATTTTGCGGCCAATATATATATCACTCCGGAGTAAACTTCCAAATCGAGATAGTTGCATCCATGGAAAAATTTTTGAAACTCATATCACATCAAACCCCATTCATTGATGAAATTGGGATGAGTAAATGTAATTTTAAATGACAAAATAAACAAAATGTCAAATAATTTCATATATTTCAAATGGTACTTAATATTACAATGTACTTTGCATGAATGTTACATAAATTAATTCTCACCCATATTCTACTTATATATTTCTAACACCTATAAATGGTACATGATAGATAACCTTTCATAAAGAATGATCATGACATTATCGACATGTTCAGTGTTGCACAAGGCCAAGTGCAATCATCCCTTCTTGTCCTAATTTCATGAAAGGAAATTAACAATATATTGGAAAAATAATATTGTAGTAAGGACTTGTTCCTGAGCAATGAAAGAGCCTATACTAGGCCAAAGCTTGGGTGAGTTTAACTCGTGAAAATCCATATCACGATAGAGTACTAAATTGATCGAACTGGAGCTTAGCCACAAAAGAAATCAACTTCTTTGCTCGAGTCAAAATCCTACTCTTGGTCATCCTCAGATTTGAAACATCAATCTACAGTAAATCCATGATATCCATATCAGTTTGTATGTAATATACACTCAATCTGCATCATAGGAAATAAAATTTAGATCATGAAATTATAAAAGCTAAAAAAATGGAATCTGAATATACAGTGGAAAGGAAACAAGAAAGGTGTTTTAAAGAAAAATACAAGTATAAAGGCTTAGCAACTAAAATTGCAAAATGACCTGCTACTAGAAAAATAGAATAATAAAATTTCCACCTGCCCACCAAAATAGAAGATTAGTAATTTTGTGTCCTCTTCAATTCCAATACACATATCTCAGAGTTCAAAAACCAAGTACTCCTTGTGAATAAACTACACAAAAAGTTATCAAGTTTTAACCTATTCTCAAAATTTGTACACCTGCCTTACTACTAAGAGGGTACATCAATAACATCACGAAATGCAAGCACTGTGATGTTGGAAATTCAAGTTAAATGAGCACATACTTGAGGGTTCCTTTCAACTAAACAGTGCTTAAGGGTTCCAACAGATTTATGTTAGGAAATGTCATCAAAGAGAGATCTAAAAATCTAGGGTAGATAGTACAAACTCAACCACCAAGATTATCGGAAGATCACAAAAAGCTAGCTTTTACCTAAATATACACCTTCACGAGCATATTTTTTCATGTAAAGGTAAATCCTTTTCAATCCCAAAAATGGCAATCAAACATTATAAGTGAAGCCTTCGAGTATGGAAAACTCCCAAAGCATCTCTCTTGATAAAATACGACAATGTAAAGATTAAGTGCTATAATGTAAACTCACTATGCTAAGCAACTAACAGTAACAAAAGTACAGTAGTAAGAGAGTAAACTACTACAGTACACACTACTATAACAGTAGAAAAAAATAAAAAAATAACCAGGTACAAGAATATAAAGTGCAGAATAAAAGAGTACAGAATATAAGGGTACAAGAGTCTACTCACTACAACAAAAAGAAGTACAACAAGAAGCTACAATTACTGGGCTCTACTGGACCCAGCACCCACTGCAGCCGTGAACTCTGGCTGCTCAACACCTGGACCTGAAAAGGTTTGTGAGTACACAAAGTCAACGAACGCTGAGTAGAGTGGCAACCAACTAACTAAAGCAGTAAAAGTGGACATGTAGCTGTTGTTTTCCAATTTTCATTATTTCACAAGTTATTCCCTTTTTGTTCTCATTGATTTATTTATCAGATCTCTTTCTTGATCTCGAATGTTCCTCGTGGGAACGATCTTGATTGTAGTCTTTTCTGAAGAGTAGAAGGCGCACGTGGTGCTCTCCTGGCCGAGAGAGTTTCCCGTGGTGATCCTACACCCAGTCAACCACCCCAAGGTCATGGATAGACGTAACGATGACTACGGCACACGCGATAAGCGCATGGGTAGCTACCCCGCACTGGCACGCGGTCAGTTGTTTCCGTTAGTGGGTGCGCCCAAAGCATAGCACGGAACAAGTATAGAACCTAGCCCTCTCAGTAATAGGGGTCTAGCCCCTAAAAACCAAATAGGGGTCTCGCCTCTCCACAGTCCGGCACCCTCGCCTGACTACCCTGGTCTGCCCAGTGGGCCTAACAAGTTAGTGTAGGGCAGCTAGCTGAACCCCAGGCCCCGTGGGGTGGCTAGCACTCTCCCTACACTAGTAGCTCTCCTCGGTACCGTATACGCGAGGGCCAAGAAGTCGGTACAGAGTGGCCAATCCTAACCCTGGGTCCCAACCCAAGGAAGGCTAGCTCTACTCTGCACTAAACAAGGGGACAGTCGCTCTCCTTGGTACTCCATACTCAAGGGCTAGCTCACTTCCCCACTCACATTCCCAGTTCCATTCCATTTATTTCCAAGAGCTCTACTCTTAATTCCCCGTAGGGTTCATGCTCATATCCCTCATGTCGTTCCATACCAGGTTCATCATCTCTATTTCCATTCTCAGGTTATACACATGCAACTTGTAATTCTATTGTTCACATTTCCATATTCAGGTTATTCACAGATAGCTCATGTTTCCAACATTTACCTTTCCATTTCCAAATTATATACATGCAGCTCATATTATGTCATTTCACCTGTGCGACAGGAAAGTTACATACAACAGTTATTTAGCACAAGCACTACATATTTCGCAGGCAACTGTTATTCATTTACAGGCAATTGTTATCATTCTATCTACTCATTCATGACTGCAATCCATTCATTCAATACAGACATTCCAGTATTTCTAGTCCTAAGATTCATGCCATACCCTAAGAGCTAATCATTAATTCCACACATGCATTCAGATTTGAATTTAAATTAGGGAAAGCCACTCTACCAGTAAACCCAGGAGTAATGGGGGCTTGAACGGCAGGTCCACTTGCCTCAGCAAGCCTCGAACCCGCAACGGAACGAAGTCCTATCGCAAGGATCAATCACAAGAGAATACTCAGAACAGTATAGAATGTCTTCTAACAAGTAGAGGAAATCATACGGAAAATATCGGTATCTTATTTGTGGAAAACGGACCCCAAACAGACCCTAAACTGGTCAAAAATAGTGTTTCTGACTCAAATCAGACATCTGGAACAACTTCCAGACGTCTTAAAAGTGCTTAGTGCCATACCTCAAGTCCTGCGTCAATCCCCAGACATCCAGGAACTCCTCTAGACCATCTAGACCCCGTTCCAGGCGTCTGACCACCTCTTCGGACGTCTGGAAACGCTTCCCGTCGTCTGGTGCCTCGCCCAGACGTCTGAAGTGCGTGGGAGGGCGTGTCCTACGCCCTCCCGAAGCAACTCCTGCGCAAAATCCACTAAATCTCCTAAAAAAGGCATGCAACAGTGCATCGGCGGAGCAGCCTGCATGGCCGTATCCGCAAAGGGACGTACCTTCGTGAGACTTCCTCCTCAGATGTCTGGAACCTCCTCCAGACATCTCCTACGTCGCTCCAGATGTCTGATTCTGGGAAAAACCCAGAACCAGAAACTGCTTCCGCCCTCTCGCGCTGCGCATGATCGTGCCATGTCCTCTCGCCTGCAGCTCCGGCTGCAGCAGTGTCGGGGAGGACCTCCTCGACGCACTCCTCCGCCTCACGCACGCATCGCTCCGGCCGTGCGCTCACCGATGAGCTCCCACGCGAGCTCACGAGCTTGCTCTCCTTTCCTTCTCACGCCGCTCCTCCTCTCCTCCTTACGCCGCTCTCGCTCGCTCTAGGAAGAAGAGGGGAAGAGGTTGGTGGCTTGAGAGGTGAGGGAAACGAGAGAGGAAGGGGTATATATAAGGTGGGTGTTAGGGTTTTACAGGGAACGGGAGAGAGAGAGAGAATAAGGAGGAAAATGAGGGGGGGTACTGTTTGCGCGCAGCACGCGCGCAAACGTGAGTTCGTACTAAAAATTTTCGATTTCCAGACGTCTGGGAAGGTTTCCAGACGTTTGACCCACAGTCCAGACGTCTTAAAGGGCTCTAAAAAGATGGGTCTTAACATCATAACAAACTTAATGGAAGTTTCATCCCCGAAACTTGAATTAATTAGGGTGCGGAGAAAGGACAACATACGCATAACAAACTTAAAGAGGACCAAAGCCAGTCCGGAAAGACGTACCCTCAAAAAGCTCCAGGTACCACTCTCGCATCACCGCCTCAGGCTCCCAGGTAGCCTCCTCGTACCTCTGGCTCCTCCACAAGACCTTCACCAGGGGTACCTGCTTCCGTCTCAAACTCCGGACGGCTCTGTCTAGTATCTGCACTGGTCGCTCGGGGTAGGTCAGGTCGTCACCCACCTCAACACTCTTGTGGCTCAGAATGTGACTGGGATCAGCGACGTACTTCCTGAGGTTGGACACGTGGAACACGTCGTGCGCACCAGAAAGCTAGGGAGGAAGGGCAAGCCTGTAAGCAACCGGTCCAACCCGCTCCAGGACCTCAAAGGGCCCCACAAACCTCGGCGCGAGCTTCCCTTTCACCCCAAAACACTGCAGGCCCTTCATGGGCGAAACGCGTAGAAAGACGTGATCCCCAACCTCGAACTGTACCTCTCTGCACTTCCGATCGTCATAGCTCTTCTGTTTGCTCCTGACAGTGCGAAGCCATCTATGAATCTGCTCAACCACCTCCTGGCTCTACTAGATCATCCTGGGGCCAACCTCCCACTTGGTCCCCACCTCAACCCAACTCAAGGGCGCAGTACACCTCCGTCCGTACAGAGCCTCGTATGGTGCCATGCCGATACTCGAATGATAGCTGTTGTTATATGCAAACTCTGCAAGGGGCAAGTGCTCCTCCCAAGAGCCCCTCCAGTCCAGTACACAGGCCCGCAAAAGGTCCTCAAGCGTCTGTATCGTGCGCTTTGACTGTCCGTCTGTCTGGGGGTGGTATGCCGTGCTGAACCTCAACCGTGTCCCCAAGGCCTGTCAAAACTCAACCCAAAACTGGGACGTAAAACGGGTATCCTAGTCGGATACAATCTCACGCGGAACTCCGTGCAGACATACCACATCGTGAATATATCTCTCTGCCAACTATGCTGGTCCCAAGGTGACTCGGATCGGCAAGAAACGTGCCGTCTTCGTTAATTTGTCTACAATCACCCAGACTACGTCGTGTCCTCGCTGGGTAACGGGCAAGCCCACCACCAAGTCTATGGTGATGCTCTCCCACTTCCACTTGGCACTAGAAGTGGCTGCAACAGCCCTGCAGGCCTCTGATGCTCGGCCTTCACCTGCTGGCACACTAGACATTGCTGCACGAATTCACCTACATCCCGCTTCATTCCCCTCCACCAAAAGTCGCATCTCAAATCATGATATATCTTTGTGTTCCCGGGATGTATGGTGAACCTGGAATCGTGTGCCTCAGTCAGGAGCTCTCTCAACAGCTCCTCGTCCCTGGGAATGCACAAACGTCCCCTCATGCGTAGCTCCTCGTCAGTAAAGGAGAAGTCTCCAGGGTTCCCTGACAGTACTTTGTCATGCAACGACTGCAGGTACGGATCTATCATCTGTCCTGCAATGATGCGGTCTACCAACTCTAGCCTTGTCTGCCGCGTCACAGTCACTGCCCCACAGTGCCCCAGTAACTCTAGGGGTCGCCAACTGCCCATCTCCTCTATGAGTCTCCAACTCTGTGCCTGTAAACTTACCAAGTGGGCGAGCATCTTCCGGCTCAAGGCGTCAGCCACCACATTGGCCTTCCCGGGATGGTAGGAGATGCTTCAGTCATAGTCCTTCAGGAGCTCTAACCAACATCTCTGTCTCATGTTAAGCTCCTTTTGATCAAATAAATACCTGAGGCTCTTATGATCTGTGAATATCTCAAAAGTCTCACCGTACAGGTAGTGCCTCCATGTCTTCAGTGCGAAGACGACAGCTGCCAGCTCTAAGTCGTGGGTAGGGTAGCATGCTCATGGGGCTTCAGTTGCCGCGAAGCGTAAGCGACAACATGACCCCATTGCATGAGCACACCCCCTAACCCCTGCAACAAAGCATCTGTGTACACAACGAAACCGCCACTGCTGTCTGGGATGGTAAGCACAGAAGCCGAAGTCAACCTCTCCTTCAACTCCTGAAAACACGCCTCATAAGCGTCTGTCCAAGAAAAGGGCACGTCCTTCTGGGTCAACTATGTCATAAGACGTGCAATCTGCAAGAAACCCCTGATAAACCGTCGGTAGTAGCCTACCAGTCCCAAGAAACTGCGGATCTCTGTCACTGTACATGGTCTCTCCCACTTAAGCACTGCCTCAACCTTGGCTGGGTCCACAACCAAGCCATCCGTTGAAATCACATGACCTGAGAAGGTCACCTCCCTCAACCAGAACTCGCACTTGCTGTACTTGGCATACAGCTTACGTCGTCTCAATGTGTCCAAAACCATCCGCAAGTGCTATCTGTGTTGCGCCTGATCCCGTGAGTAGATGAGCACATCATCAATAAACACCACCACAAACTGATCCAGATACGGTCTGAACACCCGGTTCATCAAATCCATGAAAGCAGCAAGGGCATTGGTCAGCCCAAATGGCATGACCAAAAACTCGTAGTGTCCGTACCGGGTGCGGAAAGCTGTCTTGGAGACGTCGGTCTCCTTGATCCTCAACTTATGGTAGCCAGACCTCAAGTCTATCTTGGAGAAAACCATGGTACCTCGCAACTGGTCAAACAGATCATCAATCCTCGGCAGCGGATACCTGTTCTTGATGGTAACCCTATTCAGCTGTCTGTAGTCCACGCAAAGGTGTAGGGTACCATCCTTCTTCTTCACAAATAATACTGGGGCTCCCCACGGAGACACACTGGGCCTCACAAAGCCCTTCTCCAGAAGGTTCTGCAAGTGGGACTTAAGCTCTCGCAGCTCAAGTGGTGCCATCCTGTAAGGTGAGGTAGAAATGGGGCTGGTCCCCGGTACCAGTGAGATCTTGAACTCGATCTCACGCTCAGGCGGTAGTCCTGGCAGCTCCTCTGGAAACACGTCAGGGTACTCTCTGACCACCGGGATGCTCAGAAAGTCTGCCACGGGGCTGGGCCCTGCCACTACAGAAGCCAGAAAGCCCTCACACCCCTGGCCCAAAAGTCTCACCTCCCGAAGTGCAGAAATGCACCTGAAGCCTTCATCCACCGGCTTTCCATGAAACTCAAAAGAAGGCATCTCCGGTATGGAGAAGATGATCTTCTTCTCAAAACAGTCCACCAAAGCGTGGTAAGCGGACAGCCAGTCCATCAATAGAATCACGCCAAAGTCCTCCATTGGTATCACAATCAAATCAGCGGGGAGGCTGTGTCCCCCAACACTAACCTCACAGTCTGTGTAAACCTCCTCAGCTATGAACAGCTGACCACCCGGACCTCTGATCACAAAAGGATTTTCTAACACACAATCATGTCCCAAACTGACCGCAAAACTAGCAGCAACAAACGAGTGCGTGGCGTCGGAATCAAAAAGTGTGTAAACTAGTCTGCCGGAAACTGTAACCATACCTGCCACCACTGAACCTGAAGCTCTGGCGTCTCTGTGTGTCATGGCGTTGATATGCCCCTCAGCTCTCGGTGCGGACGAAGCAGCCACACTCTGCGTCGGACGGGTAGCCGCTGGTCGGTACCCTCCCCGCGACTGCTGACCTCCCCCATGCGTTAAGGAACCACGGCTTCCTACTCGTCCTCCAACGCTCCGTGCGGGGAGCATCTACTGACCTCCAGCCCTAGACGGGCAGTCCCTCCTAATGTGGCCCGGCTGACCACACTGGTAGCAAAGGGGAACTCGACTCCCGCCCTCAGTTGGTCCCTACTGACGGCTAGGCGGGGGTCCAATGCTGGCAGCTGGCCCCTATCGGGGGCTCCCAAAGGCCACTGACGGTCCTGCAAAGCGTGACAGCTCTCCTGCAAGCGCTGTATGCCTCCTCTTTCACTGGCCCTGTGAGTAGCCTAGCTGGTAGGGCCTCTTCCGTCCGCTATCAGCGTCACGTGCGGTCGGGTTGGTCTCCTCATATGTCATAGCTACCTCCACCACTCTAAAGAACGTAAGCAGCTTCAAGGGTTTGACATACCCCTGAATGGCAGGTCGGAGCTCTCGGTGAATCTCCATAGGCACTCCTCCTCAATAGCCACAGCTATCGCAGCGCAATGGGACAGCTCCAGAAAACGCGTACGATATGCGCTCACAGTCATCGTCCCCTGGTGGAGAGTGTGGAACTTCCGCCTCCTCTGATCCTACCACGTCTGTGGGAAGTACTGCTCTTAGAAGAGGGCCACAAACTGGTCCCACGTCAGCTCTGTCCTCTCCTGACCTTTGACCGCCCTCCACCACCTGTGTGTTGCGCTCTCTAGCTGGTACGTAGCAAAGGCCACGCGGCAATCCGTAGGGGGGCAAAGGATGTCAAACACCTTCTCGATCTGCTCAAGCCATTCCTCGCCTCGGTCGGGTCCTCATCCCCTTGAAGGAGGGGGGCTTCAGCCTCCAGAACTGTCCGAAAAGCTCGTAGTGTCGCTGAAGTGGGGTGACGAGCACGCCTCCAGGTAGGGAGGGCTCGTGCTCGGGAGTGTCAGAGGACGGTGGGGGCGGTGGAGGACCACCCCCTCCCCCACGTCCAGCACTGTGTCTGTCTCGCTGTCCCACAGAGGACTCCCCCTCCGCGTCCCCAGGGAGAGGCGCCCGTAGAGGCGAGTGGAGCTCCTCTCGCACAATCTCCCATATCAGCTGGGCGAGGTCCTGGGCCTGAACGCCCGGAAGTAGTGGCTACAACAAAAAGAGTACAGAATATAATGGTACAAGAGTCTACTCTCTACAACAAAAAGAAGTACAACAAGAAGCTACAACTACTGGGCTCTACTAGGCCCAGCACCCTCTGCAATCGTGGACTCTAGCTGCTCAACACCTGGACCTGAAAAGGTTTGTGAGTACACAAAGTCGGCGAACGCTGAGTAGAGTGGCAACCAACTAACTAAAGCAGTAAAAGTGGACAAGTAGCTGTTGTTTTCCAATTTTCATTATTTCACAAGTTATTCCCTTTTTGTTCTCATTGATTTATTTATGAAATCTCTTTTTTGATCTCGAATGTTCCTTGTGGGAACGATCTTGATTGCAGTCTTTTCTGAAGAGTAGAAGGCGCACGTGGTGCTCTCCTGGCCGGGAGAGTCCCCCGTGGTGATCCTACACCCAGTCAACCACCCCAAGGTCACGGACAGACGTAACAGTGACTACCGCACACGCGATAAGTGCATGGGTAGCTACCCCGCACTGGCACGCAGTCAATCGTTTCCCTTAGCGAGTGCACCCAAAGCACAACACGGAACCAGTATAGGGCCTAGCCCTCTCAGTGACAGGGGTCTAACCCCTAAGAACCAAATAGGGGTCTCGCCCCTCCACAGTCCGCGCACCCTCGCCTGACTACCCTGGTTTGCCCAGTGGGCTTAACAAGTCGGTGTAGGGCAGCTAGCTGAATCCCGGGCCCCGTGGGGTGGCTAGCTATCTCCCTACACTAGTAGCTCTCCCCGGTACTATATACGTGAGGGCCAAGAAGTTGGTACAGAGTGGCCAATCATAACCCTGGATCCCAACCCAAGGGCGGCCAGCTCCGCTCTGCACTAAACAAGGGGACAGTCGCTCTCCTTGGTACTCCGTACTCAAGGGCCAGCTCACTTCCTGTAACGACCCGGTTCCCGAGTCCCTACGAGACACGAGAACCGGACCGACTCGACTAATCCCAAGACCTAGTCGTCCAACGAGGAAGTAACCAAAAGACAGTAAGATAAACCACATTCAGCATGAATATAACTAACAGTAAGAAAGTACAGCAGTAAGGAAAGAAACTACTACAGTAGGTACCACCACAACAGTAAAACAGCATTTATCATATAACAAGAACTGCAGGTAAAGAAGGTACAGCGGAAACAAAAACTACTCACTAGAACAGAAACAAAAGGGGTACAAAAGGCTGTGGTAACTCTACTGGACCCTACTCGGCCCAGCGTCCTCTGCAGCCGCCGACCCTGGCTGCTCAACACCTGGTCCTGAAAAAGGTAACGAGTGTAACACGTCAGCAAAATGCTGAGTAGAGTGGCAAACTAACTAAAGGCAACAGTAGAGTGTACAGTAGCTGTTATGTTTTATTACTTCCTTTATTCACATCTTTCAATTTTTCTCACTATTTCATTTATTTCTCAGATCCTTTACTTGATCTCGAATGTCCTCGTGGGAACGATCTTGATTGCAGTCTTTTCCAAAAGTAGAAGTAGCACGTGGTGCTCTCCTGGCCGGGAGAGTCCCCCGTGGTGATCCTACCCTCAGTCAACCACCCCAAGGTCACTGACAGACGTAACGGTGACTACGGCACGCGCGATAAACGCACAGGTAGCTAGCCCGCACTGGCACGCGGTCAGTCGTTTCCGTTAACGGGTGCGCCCAAAGCACAGCACGGAACCAGGGCAGAGCCCTCTCAGTAACAGGGGTCCAACCCCTCCACAGTAACCAAACCGGGGCCTTGCCCCTCCACAGTCCGCGCACCCTCGTCTGACTACCCTGGTTTGCCCTAGTGGGCCTAACAAGTCGGTGAAGGAGGCTAGCAGAACCCCGGGGCCCGTGGGGTAGCTAGTACTCTCCTAACACTACTAGCTCTCCTCGGTACTACGTACACGAGGGCCAACAAGTCGGTACAGAGCGGCCAATCCTAACCCCGGGTCCCTGGGGCGGCTGGCCCCACTCTGCACTAAACAGGTACAGGTACTTCCCTTGGTACTGCGTACCCAAGAGACAGTACAAACTACATCTCAGTTTCCATTCCTTTTTCTTTCCAGGAGTTCCACTCCTAATTCCCCGTAGGGTTCCAGCTATTTATCTCAGAACATCATATGTTTCACTTTCCAGATTCACGTTCTCAAAAATCCATGATCTCAATCATGTTTCTTTATTTATAACAGACAGCTATTAATTCAAATTACAGGCAGCTTTATATTCCTTTCCATTTTTTTCCAAGACTGCAGTATTATACATTCCACTAGTTCTTCCATCCTAGGGTTCATGTCACATCCTAGGATCTAGCATACAACTAGTTTTCCAGCCCTAGGATTCATGCATCACCTAGGAGCTATCATTCCATACATTTCTCATTCCTAGGATTCATGCAATGTCCTAGCTTCTAGTTATGGTTTCATACTTTAACAGATTTTATTAATAAACTTAAGCCACTCTACCAGGTACAACGGGAGTAATGGGGGCGTGATCGGGAATCCCGCGCGCCTCCGCGACTCTCAAGACTGCAACCGAACGAGGTCCTATCACAAGGATCAAACACAAGGAGTGTCTCAAAACAGTGTATAGCTACTGTAGACGAGTAGAGGAATTAATTCTGAAAAGAACGCAACTCGAATCGCGGAAAACGGAGCCCGAACGGGCCGTAAACGGGTCGAAAAAGATGATACTGTGCAAAATCAGACGTCTGGAACTCCCTCCAGACGTCTTAAACGGTGGATCAGAGAATTACCTGTTCAGCGTGGTTTCCCAGACGTCCAGAAGTCTGCAGGGACGTCTTTCCTAGATCCCAGACGTCCGATGGTCCCTCAGGACGTCTGGAGGTCACTCCCGCCGTCTGGTACAACTTCCAGACGTCTGATTCGCAAAAGATGGCGAATCAGCAAACCTGCGCACAGCCAACCCCCTCCCTCAGTACGGTCAGTCGACAAGAAGGAAGAAGAAGGCGGAAACTCACCTTTCAGACGTCTGTATGATCTTACAGACGTTGACCTTGCCGTCTGGCTATCAATCCAGACGTCTGATTCTGGAAATTTTTCCAGAATCAGGACCCTGCTCGGCCTCCGCTCGAGACGCCGCCCGCGTCGCACCTCGCGCTCCTGCTGCTCAGACCGCAGCAGGTCCCTCTCCGCGTCGCTCTGCGCCCCCTGCGCCCTCCGCCAGCCGGCCAAGCCGCTCCGGCGAGCTCGCCCCCACGGCAGAGCTCCACCCTCGCACGCCGCACCTCCGCGCTCACTGCCGCCGCCGCTACCGCCCTCGCGTCCGCTCGCTCTCGCGCACAGGAAGGAGAAGAAGAAGGAGGCAGTGGAGACGGGAGGGGAGGCGCGCCCCTTTTTTCACCGTGCGGAGAGGAGAGAGGAGGTGGCAGGCCGCCTGCGGCCGCAGAGAGAAAAAGGGGGAAAAAGCGGTCTGCGCGCTCAGGCGCGCAGGCGACTCGCGTGTGTCGAAAATAACGGATTTCCAGACGTCTTGAAACTATCCCAGACGTCTTATCAGACGTCTGGTTGTTATACCAGACGTCTTGTCCGACGTCTGAGCCACCTCCCAGACGTCTTAAAAGACGTCTGGGGCACACATTCGTTACAATATAACAAACTCAAAGGAAGTTTCGTCCCCGAAACTTGCGCCAACTAGGGTGCGGGAAAAAGATGTCCAAGAAAACCATAACAAACTCAAAGAGGACCGAAGCCGGTCCGAAAAGACGTACCCGCGAAAAGCTCCGGGTACCGCTCCCGCATTGCCGCCTCAGGCTCCCAGGTAGCCTCCTCGTACCGCTGGCTCCTCCACAAAACCTTTACCAGGGGTACTTGCTTTCGTCTCAACCTGCGGACGGCTCGGTCTAGGATCTGCACTGGCCGCTCGGGGTAGGTCAGGTCGTCGCTCACCTCGACGCTCTCGTGACTCAGTACGTGGCTGGGATCGGCTACGTACTTCCTGAGGTTGGACACGTGGAACACGTCGTGCACACCAGAAAGCTGCGGGGGAAGGGCAAGTCTGTAAGCAACGGGTCCAACCCGCTCCAGGACCTCAAAGGGCCCCACGAACCTCGGCACGAGCTTCCCTCTCACCCCAAACCGCTGTAAGCCCTTCATGGGCGAAACACGAAGGAAGACGTCGTCCCCAACCTCGAACTGCACCTCTCTGCGTCTGCGATCTGCGTAGCTCTTTTGTCTGCTCCTGATAGTGCGGAGTCGTCTGTGGATCTGCTCAACTACCTCCTGACTCTGCCGGATCAACCTGGGGCCAACCTCCCACTTGGTCCCCACCTCAACCCAACTCAAGGGTGCCGTCCATTTCCGTCCGTACAGAGCCTCGTAGGGAGCCATGCCGATGCTCGAGTGATAACTGTTGTTGTATGTAAACTCCGCCAGGGGCAGGTGCTCCTCCCAAGAGCCCCTCCAGTCTAGTATACAGGCACGCAAAAGGTCCTCAAGTGTCTGTATCGTGCATTCCGACTGTCCATCCGTCTGGGGGTGGTAAGCCGTGCTAAACCTCAACCTCGTCCCCAAGGCCTGCTGAAACTCAGCCCAAAACTGGGACGTAAAGCGGGTATCCCGGTCGGATACGATCTCCCGCGGAACTCCGTGTAGTCGCACCACATCACGGATATACCTCTCTGCCAACTGTGCTGGTCCCAAAGTGACTCGGATCGGCAAGAATCGTGCCGTCTTCGTCAATCTATCCACTATTACCCAGACTGCGTCGTGTCCTCGCTGGGTAACAGGTAAGCCCACCACCAAGTCCATGGTGATGCTCTCCCACTTCCACTCTGGCACTGGAAGCGGCTGAAGCGGCCCTGCAGGCCTCTGATGCTCGGCTTTCACCTGCTGGCACACTAAGCACTGCTGCATGAACTCACCCACATCCCGTTTCATCCCTCTCCACCAGAACTCGCGTCTCAAGTCATGGTACATTTTTGTGTTTCCGGGATGTATGGTGAATCTGGAACCGTGTGCCTCAGTCAGGAGCTCTCTCAACAGCTCCTCGTCTCTGGGGACGCACAACCGTCCCCTCAAGCGTAACACCTGGTCTGTGAAAAAGAAGTCCCCTGGGTCCCCTGATAGTACTCTGTCGCGCAAAGACTGCAAGTACGGATCGGCCATCTGTCCCGTGATGATGCGGTCTATCAACTCTGGCCTGGTCTGCCGTGTCACCGTCACTGCCCCACAGTACCCTCGTAACTCTAGAGGTCGCCAACTGCCCACCTCCTCCAAAAGGCTCCAACTCTGTAACTGTAGACTGGCCAAGCGTGCGGGCGCCTTACGGCTCAAGGCGTCAGCCACCACATTGGCCTTTCCCGGGTGGTAGGAGATGCTGCAGCCGTAGTCCTTCAGGAGCTCCAACCAACGTCTCTGTCTCATGTTGAGCTCCTTCTGGTCAAAAAGATATCTGAGGCTCTTGTGATCTGTAAAAATCTCGAAGGTCTCACCGTACAAGTAGTGCCTCCATGTCTTCAGCGCGAAGACAACAGCTGCCAACTCTAGATCGTGGGTAGGGTAGGTATGCTCATGGGGCTTCAGTTGACGCGAAGCGTAAGCGACCACGTGACCCCTCTGCATGAGCACACCTCCTAACCCCTGCAAGGAAGCGTCCGTGTACACAACGAACCCGCCACTACTGTCAGGGATGGTGAGCACGGGAGCCGAGGTCAACCTCTCCTTCAGCTCCAGAAAACACGCCTCACAGGTGTCTGTCCAAGCGAAAGGCACATCCTTCCGGGTCAACTGTGTCATAGGACGCGCAATCTGTGAAAATCCTCTGATGAACCGTCTGTAGTAACCTGCCAGTCCCAGGAAACTGCGAATCTCAGTGATTGAACGCGGTCTCTCCCACTTGAGCACTGCCTCGACCTTGGCGGGATCCACCGCCAGGCCGTCTCCAGAGATCACATGACCCAAAAAGGTCACCTCCCTCAACCAAAACTCGCACTTGTTGTATTTGGCGTACAGCCTGCGTCGTCTCAGAGTGTCCAGAACCATCCGCAAGTGCTGTCCGTGCTGCGTCCGATCTCTAGAATAGATGAGTACATCATCTATGAAAACCACCACAAACTGATCCAAGTACGGTCTAAACACCCGGTTCATCAGGTCCATGAAAGCAGCGGGGGCATTGGTCAGCCCAAACGGCATGACCAAAAACTCGTAGTGTCCGTACCGGGTGCGGAAAGCTGTCTTGGAGACGTCGGTCTCCCTGATCCTCAACTGGTGGTATTCAGACCTCAAGTCGATCTTGGAAAACACCGTGGCACCCCGCAACTGGTCAAACAAATCGTCGATCCTCGGCAGCGGATATCTATTCTTGATGGTGACCCTATTCAGCTGTCGGTAGTCCACACAAAGGCATGGGTCCCATCCTTCTTCTTCACAAACAGCACCGAGGCTCCCCAGGGAGACGCACTGGGCCTCACGAAACCTTTCTCTAAAAGGTCCTGCAACTGAGACTTGAGCTCTCGCAGCTCAAGCGGTGCCATCCTGTATGGCGCAGTGGAGATGGGGCTGGTCCCTGGTACTAGTGAGATCTCAAACTCGATCTCACGCTCGGGCGGTAGTCCTGGTAACTCGTCTGGAAACACGTCGGGGTACTCTCTGACCACCGGGATGCTCTGGAAGTCTGCCACGGGGCTGTGCTCTGCCACCACACAAGCTAGGAAGCCCTCACACCCCTGGCTCAAAAGTCTCACCGCCCGAAGTGTCGAAATGCACCTGAAACCTCCGTCCACTGGCTGCCCGTGAAACTCGAAAGAAGGCAACTCCGGAATGGAGAAGACAATCTTCCTCTCAAAACAGTCTACCAAGGCGTGGTAAGCGGACAGCCAATCCATCCCCAGAATCACTCCAAAGTCCTCCATCTGTATCATGATCAGGTCAGCTGGCAGGCTATGTCCCCCGATGCTGACCCCGCAACCCGTGTACTCCTCCTCAGCTACGAACAGCTGACCACTCGGACCTCTGATTATGAACGGATTCTCTAAGAGTGTATAATCCTGGTCCAAACTAACTGTGAAACTGGCTGCGACAAACGAGTGCGTAGCGCCGGAATCGAAAAGCGTGTAAACGAGTCTGCCAGAAATTGAAACCATACCTGCAACCACGGATCCCGATGCTCTGGCGTCCCTGTGTGTTAGGGCGTTGATACGCCCCTCAGCTCTAGGTGCGGACGAAGCAGCCACACTCTGCGTCGGACGGGTAGGTGCTGGCCGGTACCCTCCTCGCGACTGCTGTCCTCCTCCTCGTGCCTGGGAACCGCGGCCTCCTGCGCGCCCTCCAGTGCTCTGCGCGGGAAGTATCTGCTGACCTCCTTCCCTAGATGGGCAGTCCCTCCTGACGTGGCCCGGCTGGCCACACTAGTAGCAGAGGGGAACCCGACTCCCGCCCTCAGTGAGTCCCTGTTGTCGGCTAGGCGGGGGTCCGGTGCTGGCGACTGGCCCCTGTCGAGGGCCCCCAAAGGCCACTGATGGCCCTGCACAACGTGACGGCTCTCCTGCGGACGCCACGTGTCTCCGTTCTCGCCGGCCCTGTGAGAAGTCTGGCTGAAAGGGCCTCTTCCGCCCGCCGTCGGTCTCTCGCGCGGACGGGTTGGTCTCCTCGTAAGTCATAGCTGCCTCTACCACCCTCGAAAACGTCGGCAGCTTCAGGGGTTTGACATACCCCCGGATCGCAGGTCGGAGCCCTTCGGTGAACCTCCAAAGGCGCTCCTCCTCAGTGGCTACCGCTGTCGCTGCAAAGCAGGACAGCTCCAAGAAACGCGTGCGGTATGCGCTCACGGTCATCGTCCCTTGGCGGAGAGTGTGGAACTCCCGCCTCCTCTAGTCCTGCCACGTCTAGGGAAAGTACTGCTCGCAGAAGAGGGTGACGAACTGGTCCCACGTCGGCTCGTCCCTCTCCTGACCCCGGACCGCCCTCCACCACCGGTGTGCCGCACTCTCCAGCTGGTACGTGGCAAAGGCCACGCGGCACTCCACCGGGGGGCGAAGGGTGTCGAAGATCTTCTCCAGCTGCTCAAGCCAGTCCTCTGCCTCGGTCGGGTCCTCATCCCCCTTGAAGGAGGGGGGCTTCAGCTTCCGGAACTGTCCGAAAAGCTCAAAGTGGCGCTGTAGGGGAGGTGCTGGTGCACCTCCAGGCGAAGGTGCCTCGTGTACAGAAGTGTCGGAGGAAGGTGGGGGTGGCAGGGGCCCATCCCCTCCCTCGTGTCCAGCGCCGCGTCCGTCGCGTGGTCCCACAGAGGACTCCCCCTCTGCAACCCCAGGAGGAGGTGCTCGGGGCGGTGGGTGGAGCTCCTCTCGTACAATATCCCGTATCAGTCTGGCGAGGTCCTGGGCCTGGATGCCAGGGAGTGGTGGCTGGTCCAGCAAGACGTCAACGACAGCACGTCCACCTCGCCGACCTCGCCCTCGGCCGCGCCTGCGGCCAATCTCGCCAGTCCCGCGACGAGGCATCTCCTGCAAGGAGACGCGAAACAAAACGGAAACGTCAAAACAAACGGTACCTAATAAAACTTCTAAGAGCTCATGTCAAGAGACATGTTGTGGTGGCTACTCTAGCTATAAACATGTGAATTGGTTATTTTCCAGTCAGTTGATTCACTTCTCGGGACGACCTTGCTCTGATACCATCTTGTAACGACTCGGTTCCCGAGTCCCTACGAGACACGAGAACCGGACCGACTCGACTAATCCCAAGACCTAGTCGTCCAACGAGGAAGTAACCAAAAGACAGTAAGATAAACCACATTCAGCATGAATATAACTAACAGTAAGAAAGTACAGCAGTAAGGAAAGAAACTACTACAGTAGGTACCACCACAACAGTAAAACAGCATTTATCATATAACAAGAACTGCAGGTAAAGAAGGTACAGCGGAAACAAAAACTACTCACTAGAACAGAAACAAAAGGGGTACAAAAGGCTGTGGTAACTCTACTGGACCCTACTCGGCCCAGCGTCCTCTACAGCCGCCGACCCTGGCTGCTCAACACCTGGTCCTGAAAAAGGTAACGAGTGTAACACGTCAGCAAAACGCTGAGTAGAGTGGCAAACTAACTAAAGACAACAGTAGAGTGTACAGTAGCTGTTATGTTTTATTACTTCCTTTATTCACATCTTTCAATTTTTCTCACTATTTCATTTATTTCTCAGATCCTTTACTTGATCTCGAATGTCCTCGTGGGAACGATCTTGATTGCAGTCTTTTCCAAAAGTAGAAGTAGCACGTGGTGCTCTCCTGGCCGGGAGAGTCCCCCGTGGTGATCCTACCCTCAGTCAACCACCCCAAGGTCACTGACAGACGTAACGGTGACTACGGCACGTGCGATAAACGCACAGGTAGCTAGCCCGCACTGGCACGCGATCAGTCGTTTCCGTTAACGGGTGCGCCCAAAGTACAGCACGGAACCAGGGCAGAGCCCTCTCAGTAACAGGGGTCCAACCCCTCCACAGTAACCAAACCGGGGCCTTGCCCCTCCACAGTCCGCGCACCCTCGCCTGACTACCCTGGTTTGCCCTAGTGGGCCTAACAAGTCGGTGAAGGAGGCTAGCAGAACCCCGGGGCCCGTGGGGTAGCTAGTACTCTCCTAACACTACTAGCTCTCCTCGGTACTACGTACACGAGGGCCAACAAGTCGGTACAGAGCGGCCAATCCTAACCCCGGGTCCCTGGGGCGGCTGGCCCCACTCTGCACTAAACAGGTACAGGTACTTCCCTTGGTACTGCGTACCCAAGAGACAGTACAAACTACATCTCAGTTTCCATTCCTTTTTCTTTCCAGGAGTTCCACTCCTAATTCCCCGTAGGGTTCCAGCTATTTATCTCAGAACATCATATGTTTCACTTTCCAGATTCACGTTCTCAAAAATCCATGATCTCAATCATGTTTCTTTATTTATAACAGACAGCTATTAATTCAAATTACAGGCAGCTTTATATTCCTTTCCATTTTTTTCCAAGACTGCAGTATTATACATTCCTCTAGTTCTTCCATCCTAGGGTTCATGTCACATCCTAGGATCTAGCATACAACTAGTTTTCCAGCCCTAGGATTCATGCATCACCTAGGAGCTATCATTCCATACATTTCTCATTCCTAGGATTCATGCAATGTCCTAGCTTCTAGTTATGGTTCCATACTTTAACAGATTTTATTAATAAACTTAAGCCACTCTACCAGGTACAACGGGAGTAATGGGGGCGTGATCGGGAATCCCGCGCGCCTCCGCGACTCTCAAGACTGCAACCGAACGAGGTCCTATCACAAGGATCAAACACAAGGAGTGTCTCAAAACAGTGTATAGCTACTGTAGACGAGTAGAGGAATTAATTCTGAAAAGAACGCAACTCGAATCGCGGAAAACGGAGCCCGAACGGGCCGTAAACGGGTCGAAAAAGATGATACTGTGCAAAATCAGACGTTTGGAACTCCCTCCAGACGTCTTAAACGGTGGATCAGAGAATTACCTATTCAGCGTGGTTTCCCAGACGTCCAGAAGTCTGCAGGGACGTCTTTCCTAGATCCCAGACGTCCGATGGTCCCTCAGGACGTCTGGAGGTCACTCCCGCCGTCTGGTACAACTTCCAGACGTCTGATTCGCAAAAGATGGCGAATCAGCAAACCTGCGCACAGCCAACCCCCTCCCTCAGTACGGTCAGTCGACAAGAAGGAAGAAGAAGGCGGAAACTCACCTTTCAGACGTCTGTATGATCTTACAGGCGTCGACCTTGCCGTCTGGCTATCAATCCAGACGTCTGATTTTGGAAATTTTTCCAGAATCAGGACCCTGCTCGGCCTTCGCTCGCGACGCCGCCCGCGTCGCACCTCGCGCTCCTGCTGCTCAGACCGCAGCAGGTCCCTCTCCGCGTCGCTCCGCGCCCCCTGTGCCCTCCGCCAGCCGGCCAAGCCGCTCCGGCGAGCTCGCCCCCACGGCAGAGCTCCGCCCTCGCACGCCGCACCTCCGCGCTCACTGCGGCCGCCGCTACCGCCCTCGCGTCCGCTCGCTCTCGCGCACAGGAAGGAGAAGAAGAAGGAGGCGGTGGAGACGGGAGGGGAGGCGTGCCCCTTTTAACGCCGCGCAGAGAGGAGAGAGGAGGTGGCAGGCCGCCTGCGGCCGCAGAGAGAAAAAGGGGGAAAAAGCGGTCTGCGCGCTCAGGCGCGCAGGCGACTCGCGTGTGTCGAAAATAACGGATTTCCAGACGTCTTGAAACTATCCCAGACGTCTTATTAGACGTCTGGTTGTTATACCAGACGTCTTGTCCGACGTCTGAGCCACCTCCCAGACGTCTTAAAAGACGTCTGGGGCACACATTCGTTACACTTCCCCACTCACATTCCCAATTCCATTCCATTTATTTCCAGGAGCTCTACTCCTAATTCCCCGTAGGGTTCATGCTCATATCCTTCATGTCGTTCCATACCAGGTTTCATCATCTCTATTTCCATTCTCAGGTTATACACATGCAACTTGTAATTCTATTGTTCACATTTCCATATGGAGGTTATTCACAAGTAGCTCGTGTTTCCAACATTCACCTTTCCATTTCCTAATTATATACATGCAGCTCATATTATGTCATTTCACGTGTGCGATAGGAAAGTTACACATACAACAGTTATTTAGCACAAGCACTACCTATTTCGTAGGCAACCATTATTCATTTATAGGCAATTGTTATCATTCTATCTACTCATTCATGACTGCAATCCATTCATTCAATACAGACATTCCAGTATTTCTAGTCCTAGGATTCATGACATACCCTAAGATTTAATCATTCATTCCACACATGCATTCAGGTTTGTATTTAAATTAGTGGAAGCCACTCTACCAGTAAACTCAGGAGTAGTGGGGGCTTGAACGGCAAGTCCACGTGCCTCAGCAAGCCCCAAACCCGCAACGAAACGAAGTCCTATCACAAGGATCAATCACAAGAGAATACTCAGAATAGTACAGAAGGTCTTCTAACAAGTAGAGGAAATCATACGGAAAATATCGGAACCTTATTTACGGAAAACGGACCTCAAACGGACCCTAATGGGAAAAAAATAGTGTTTCCGACTCAAATCAAACGTCTAGAACAACTTCCAAACTTCTTAAAAGTGTTCAGTGCCATACCTCAAGTCATGCGTCAATCCTCAGACGTCCAGGAACTCCTTTGGACCGTCTGGACCCAGTTTCAGACGTCCGACCACCTCTCCGGACGTTTGGAAGTGCTTCCCATCATCTGGTGCCTCTCCCAGATGTCTGAAGTGCGTGGGAGGGCGTGTCCCACGCCTTCCTGAAGCAACTCCTGAGCGAAATCCACCAAATCTCCTAAAAAAGGCATGCAACAGTGCATCGACGGAGCGACCTGCATGGTCGTATCCGCAAAGGGACGTACCTTCATGAGACTTCCTCCTCAGACGTCTGGAACCTCCTCCAGACGTCTCCTACGTCGTATGGACATCGCTCCAGACATTTGATTCTGGGAAAAACCCAGAACCAAAAACTGCTTCCGCGCTCTCGCGTCGCGCGTGACCGCGCCGCGTCTCTTGCCTGCAGCTCCGGCTGCAGCAGTGTCGAGGAGGACCTCCCGGACGCACTCCTCTACCTCGCGCACGCAAGTTCACGAGCTTGCTCTCCTTTCCTTCTCACGCCGCTCCTCCTCTCCTCCTCACGCCGCTCCTCCTCTCCGCCACTCACGCTCGCTCTGGGAAGAAGAGGGGAAGGGGCTGGTGGCTTGAGAGGTAAGGGAAACGAGAGAGGAGGAGGGGGTATAAATAAGGTGGGTGTTAGGGTTTTGAAGGGAACGGAAGAGAGAGAGAGAAGTAGGAAAACGAGGGTGGGTACTGTCTGTGCGCAGTACGTGCGCAGACGCGAGTTCGTACTCAAAAATTTCGATTTCCAGACGTGGGAAAGTTTCCAAACGTCTGACCCACAGTCCGGACGTCTTAAAGGGCTCTAACAGCATGAGTCTTAACAACGACCAAGATGGTGCCATGTGGCGCTATCTCAGCCACCCACACTGACCAAAGGCGCCCGTTCCCTCTCTCTCCTCAACCATGCGATCAGATCTGGGCCATTGGAACTTGATCCAACGGCCACGAGCACCTGGCCCTTAAAACATAAGCGCGACCAAAAACACGCCTTAGCACAGCGATTGAGCGCTCAACACGCGAGAGGAGGTGGTACTCTATTCGTCAGTATAGTTATTATAGTCATTGTGGTATATAACAAAACAGTTACCAGTCTAATATAATTTATTACTCGGAATGAAGAGTTTCCCGAGGTCGAACTCAGGGAGCAAACTATAATTCTAGAAGCCTATAAATTCACAATATAAGGTTTTACAAAAATTAAGAGAGAGAGAGAGAAAAAGAAAGGGTGATTGGCTTCTCTTTCTTCAGCCGACTCTCTTCTTTCTTCTTCTTTCTTCTTTTCTTCTTCTCTGCTTCCGTGGTTCCTCTTTCTCTTTTCTTATCTCTGATTTTCTTTTTTCCTTTCTTCTTTTTCCTTCTTTTCTTCTGCTCTGGCCCTTTATAACGACCCGAGTCCCTACGAGGCACGAGAACCGGACGGACTCGACTAATCCCAAGACCTAGTCGTCCAACGAGGAAGTAACCAAAAGAGCAGTAAAATAAACCACATTCAACATGAATATAACTAGCAGTAACAAAATACAGCAGTAAGAAAAAGAACTACTACAGCATGTACCACCACAACAGTAGAACAACATTTATAACATAACATAAACTACAAGTAAAGAAAAGTACAGAGAGTAACAAGAACTACTCACTACAGTGGAACAAAAGGGGTACAAAAGAACTGCGGTAACTCTATTGGACCCTACTCGGCTCAGCGTCCTCTGCAGCCGCTGACCCTGGCTGCTCAACACCTGGTCCTGAAAAGTAACGAGTGTAACACGTCAGCAAAATGCTGAGTAGAGTGGCAACTAAAACTAAAAAAACAATAGAGTGTACAGTAGTTGTTATATTTTGTTACTTTCTTTATTTGCGTCTTTTTATTATCTCACGATTTTATTTATTTCTCAGATCCTTCACTTGATCTCGGATGTTCCTCGTGGGAACGATCTTGATTGCAGTCGTTTCCGAAAAGTAGAAGTAACACGTGGTGCTCTCCTGGTCGGGAAAGTCCCCCGTGGTGACCCTACTCTCAGTCAACCACCCCAAGGTCACGGACAGACATAACGATGACTACAGCACGCGCGATAAACGCACGGGTAGCTACCCCGCACTGGCACGCGGTCAGTCGTTTCCGTTAACGAGTGCGCCCCAAAGCACAGCACGGAACCAGTATAGGGCAGAGCCCTCTCAGTAACAGGGGTCCAACCCCTCCACAGTAGCCAAACAGGGGCCTTGCCCCTCCATAGTTCGCGCACCCTTGCTTGACTACCCTGGTTTGCCCCAGTGGGCCTAACAAGTCGGTGTAGGAGGCTAGCAGAACCCCGGGGCCCGTGGGGTAGCTAGTGCTCTCCCTACACTAGTAGCTCTCCTCGGTACTGTGTACACGAGGGTCAAAAGTCGGTACAAAGTGGTCAAACCTAACCCCGGGTCCCTGGGGCGGCTGGTTCTGCTCTACACTAAACAGGTAACAGGTGCTTCCCCTGGCACTACGTACCCAGGAGATAACACACCTTCACGTCTTTCTTTCTCAGTTCCATGTCATTCTCTTTCTAGGAGTTCTACTCCTAATTCCCCGTAGGGTTCCAGCTCCTTTAATTCATCACATTTCGATTTCACCTTCCAGTTTCACGTTCATACAACCCATGTTCTCAATCATGTTTATTTATTCATAACAGGCAGCTGTTAAATCAATTTACAGGCAGTTATTTGTTCCTTTCCACTTTTCTAAGACTGCAATATTCATATATTCCACTAGTTTTTCCGTCGTAGGATTCATGCCATACCCTAGGATCTATCATACAATCTAGTTTTCCAGCCCTAGGATTCAAGCATTACCCTAGGATCTATCATTCAATCTAGTTTCTCATTCCTAGGATTCATGCAATGCCCTAGGTTCTATTAATGGTTCCATAATTTAACAAATTATGCTAATAAACTTACAAGCCACTCTACCAGCTACAACAGGAGTACTAGGGGCGTGATCGGAAATCCCGTGCGCCTCCGCAACCCTCGGGACTGCAATGGAACGGGGTCCTATCACAAGGATCAAACACAAGGAGTTTCTCAGAATAGTATATAATTACTGTAGACGGGTAGAGGATTTTATTCCGAAAAGAACGCAACTCGAAACGTGGAAAACGGACTCCGAACGGGCCCTAAACGGGTCGAAAACGACGAAACAGTCCAAAATCAGACGTCTGGAACCTCTTCCAAACGTCTTAAAATGTGGGTCAGATGGTACCTTTGTTTTGCGTAGTCTCTCAGATGTCCAGAAGCCTACGGGGGCGTCTGGCCTAGTTCCTAGACGTCCGATGGTCACCCCGGACGTCTAGAAATCCTTCTCGTCGTCTGGCACTGCGGCCAGACGTCTGATTCGCGTTGGATGGCGAATCTCAGAACCTGCACGTATCCACCCCTCGCTCTCAGTACGGACGTTCGAAGAAAAGGAAGAAGGACGAAAATAACTTACTTGCCAGACGTCTGGACAGTCCTCCAGACGTCTTCCCCGTCGTCTGGTTGGAAGCCCAGACGTCTGATTCTAGAAAAACTTCCAGAATCAGAGCTCGACTCGCCCTCCGCCCGCGACACACGGCCGCGCCTCGTCCGCCTGCTGCTCGAGCTGCAGCAGCCCTCTCGTGACACTCCTCGCCCGTTTCTCCCCCGCCGGCCGGCTCTAGTTGTCCCAGCAAGCTCGAGCCCTCACGGCCGAGCGTCTCCTCCCGCAACTCGCCGTGGCTTCCGCTGCCGTCGCTCTCTCGCGCTCGCACTCTCGCGCCGGCTGGAAGAAGAAGAAGAAGAGAGCGGAGGAGATGAGAGTGAGGGAGAGGGTGAGGGCCTTTTTAAGGCCGCGCGGGGAGAGAGAGAGATAGGACGCAGCGCTGCGCCTGCAGGAGGAGAGAGGGGAAATGGGGGTGGCGTCGCAGGCGCGCGCAGACGCAATCCTGCGTGCCGCAAGAAAATTAAATCCCAGACATCTGGAAGGGGTTCTAGACGTCTGGTCAGACGTCTGGCCACCTCCCAGATGTCTTAAAAGACATCTTGAAGCCGTGTTCGTAACAATATAACAAACTCAAAGGAAGTTTCGTCCTCGAAACTTGCGCTAACTAGGGTGCAGGAAAAATGTCATATAAAAACATAACAAACTCAAAGAGGATCGAAGCCGATCCGAAAGACGTACCCGCGAAGAGCTCCGGGTACCGCTCCCGCATTGCCGCCTTAGGCTCCCAGGTAGCCTCCTCGTACCGCTGGCTCCTCCACAAAACCTTCACCAGGGGTACTTTCTTTCGTCTCAAACTACGGACGGCTCGGTCAAGAATCTACACTGGCCGCTCGGGGTAGGTCAGGTCGTCGCCCACCTCGACACTCTCGTGACTCAGTACATGGCTGGGATCGGCTACGTACTTCCTGAGGTTGGACACATGGAACACGTCGTGCACACTAGAAAGCTGAGGAGGGAGGGCAAGTCTGTAAGCAACGGGTCCAACCCGCTCTAGGACCTCAAAGGGCCCCACGAACCTCGGCGCGAGCTTCCCTCTCACCCCAAACCGCTGCAGGCCCTTCATGGGTGAAACTCGAAGGAAGACGTGATCCCCAACCTCAAACTGCACCGCTCTGCGTCTTCGATCCGCGTAGCTCTTCTATCTGCTCCTGACAGTGCGAAGTCGCCTGTGGATCTGCTCGACTACCTCCTGACTCTGCCGGATCAACCTGGGGCCAACCTCCCACTTGGTCCCCACCTCAACCCAACTCAAGGGTGCCGTACACCTCCGTCCGTACAGAGCCTCGTAGGGAGACATGCCGATGCTCGAGTGATAGCTGCTGTTGTATGCAAACTCTACCAGGGGCAGGTGCTCCTCCCAAGAGCCCCTCTAGTCCAGTACACAGGCACGCAAAAGGTCCTCAAGTGTCTGTATCGTGCGCTCAGATTGCCCGTCCGTCTGCGGGTGGTAAGCTGTACTAAACCTCAACCATATCCCCAGGGCCTGCTGAAACTCAGCCCAAAACTGGGACGTAAAGCGGGTATCCCGATCGGATACGATCTCCCGCGAAACTCCGTGTAGTCGTACCACGTCGCGGATATACCTCTCTGCCAACCGTGCTGGTCCCAAAGTGACTTGGATCAGCAAGAATCGTGCCGTCTTCATCAGTCTATCCACAATTACCCAGACTGCATCGTGTCCTCGCTAGGTAACAGGTAAGCCCACCACCAAGTCCATGGTGATGCTCTCCCACTTCCACTCTGGCACTGGAAGCGGCTGTAGCGGCCCTGCAGGCCTCTGATGCTCGGCTTTCACCTGCTGGCACCCTAAGCACTACTGCACGAATTCACCCACATCCCGCTTCATCCCCCTCCACCAAAACTCGCGTCTCAAAGCATGGTACATCTTCGTGTTTCCGGGATGTATGGTGAATCTGGAACCGTGTGCCTCAGTCAGGAGCTCTCTCAACAGCTCCTCGTCCCTGGGAACACACAACCGTCCCCTGAGGCGCAGCACCTGGTCTGTGAAAGAGAAGTCCCCTGGGTCTCCTGACAGTACTCTGTCGCACAAGGACTGCAAGTAAGGATCGACCATCTGTCCTGTGATGATGCGGTCTATCAGCTCTGGCCTAGTCTGTCGTGTCACAGTCACTTCCCCACAGTGCCCCCATAACTCCAGGGGTCGCCAACAGCCCACCTCCTCCAAAAGGCTCCAACTCTGCAACTATAAACTGGCCAAGTGTGCGGGCGCCTACCGGCTCAAGGCGTCAGCGACCACATTGGCCTTGCCCGGGTGATAGGAAATGCTGCAGTCATAGTCCTTCAGGAGCTCCAACCAACGTCTCTGTCTCATGTTGTGCTCCTTCTGATCAAAAAGGTATCTGAGGCTCTTGTGATCTGTGAAAATCTCGAAGGTCTCACCGTATAAGTAGTGCCTCCAGGTCTTCAGCGCGAAGACGACAGCTGCCAACTCCAGGTCGTGGGTAGGGTAGGTATTCTCATGGGGCTTCAGTTGCCGCGAAGCATAAGAGACAACGTGACCCCTCTGCATGAGCACACCTCCTAACCCCTGCAAGGAGGCGTCCGTGTACACAACGAACCCGCCACTACTGTCAGGGATGGTGAGCACGGGAGCCAAGGTCAACCTCTCCTTCAGCTCCTGAAAACACGCCTCACAGGTGTCTGTCCAAGTGAAGGGCACGTCCTTCCGGGTCAACTGTGTCATAGGATGCGCAATCTGTGAAAAACCTCTGATGAATCATCCGTAGTAGCCTGCCAGTCCCAGGAAACTGGGAATCTCAGTGACTGAACGCAGTCTCTCCCACCTAAGCACTGCCTCGACCTTGGTTGGGTCCACCGCCAAGCCGTCTCCAGAGATCACATGACCTAAGAAGGTCACCTCCCTCAACCAGATCTCACACTTGCTGTATTTGGCGTACAGCCTACGTCGTCTCAGAGTGTCTAGAACCATTCGCAAGTGCTGTCCGTGCTACGTCCGATCTCGAGAATAGATGAGTACGTCATCAATGAATACCACCACGAACTGGTCCAAGTACAGCCTAAACACCCGGTTCATCAGATCCATGAAAGCAGCGGGGGCATTGGTCAGCCCAAACGGCATGACCAAAAACTCGTAGTGTCCGTACCGGGTGCGGAAAGCTGTCTTGGAGACGTCTGCCTCCCTGATCCTCAACTGGTGGTATCCAGACCTCAAGTCGATCTTGGAGAACACCGTGGCACCCCGCAACTGGTCAAACAATTCGTCGATCCTCGGCAGCGGATATCTGTTCTTGATGGTGACCCTATTCAGCTGTCGGTAGTCCACACAAAGGCGTAGGGTACCATCCTTCTTCTTCACAAACAGTACCGGGGCTCCCCAGGGAGATGCACTGAGCCTCACGAAACCCTTCTCCAAAAGGTCCTGCAACTGAGACTTGAGCTCTCGTAGCTCAAGCGGTGCCATCCTGTATGCCGCGGTGGAGATGGGGCTGGTCCCTGGTACTAGCGAGATCTCAAACTCAACCTCGCGCTCGGGCGGTAGTCCCGGTAACTCGTCTGGAAACACGTCAGGGTACTCTCTGACCACCGGGATGCTCTGGAAGTCTGCCACAGGGCTGGGCTCTGCCACCACACAAGCTAGGAAGCCCTCACACCCCTGGCTCAAAAGTCTCACCGCCCGAAGTGCCGAAATGCACCTGAAGCCTCCGTCTACTGGCTGCCCGTGAAACTCGAAAGAAGGCAACTCCTGCATGGAGAAGACAATCTTCCTCTCAAAACAGTCCACCAAGGCGTGGTAAGCGGACAGCCAGTCCATCCCCAGAATTACGCCAAAGTCCTCCATCTATATCATAATCAGGTCAGTTGGCAGGCTATGTCCCCGGACGCTGACCTCGCAATCCATGTACACCTCCTCCGCTACAAACAGCTGACCACTCGAACCTCTGATTACAAATGGATTCTCTAACAGCATATAATCCTGGCCCAAACTAACTGCGAAACTGGCTGCGACAAACGAGTTCGTAGCGCCAGAATCGAAAAGTGTGTAAACGAGTCTGCCGGAAACTGAAACCATACCTTCCACCACCGATCCCGAAGCTCTGGCATCCTTGTGTGTCAGGCCGTTGATACGCCCCTCAGCTCTAGTTGCGGACGAAGCAGCCACACTCTGCGTCGGACGGGTAGGTGCTGGCTGGTACCCTCCTCGCGACTACTGTCCTCATCCTCGCGCCTGGGAACTGCGGCCTCCTGCGTGCCCTCCAGTGCTCTGCACGGGAAGATCTGCTGACCTCCTGCCCTAGACGGGCAGTCCCTCCTGATGTGGCCCAGCTGGCCACACTGGTAACAGAGGGGAACCCGACTCCCGCCCTCAGTGGGTCCCTGCTGTCGGCTAAGCGAAGGTCCGATGCTGGCGACTGGCCCCTGTCAAGGGCCCCCAAAGGCCACTGATGGCCCTGCAAAATGTGACGGCTCTCCTGCGGACGCCACGTATCTCCTCTCTCGCCGGACCTACGAAAAGTCTGGCTGAAAGGGCCTCTTCCGCCGGCAGTCAGTGTCTCGCGCAGACGGGTTGGTCTCCTCGTAAGTCATGGCTGCCTCCACCACCCTCGAAAACGTAGGGAGCTTCAGGGGCTTGACAAACCCCCGAATCGCAGGCCGGAACCCCTCGGTGAACCTCCAAAGGCGCTCCTCCTCAGTGGCTACCGCTGTCGCTGCAAACGGGACAGCTCCAGGAAACGCGTGCGGTACGCTCTCACGGTCATCGTCCCTTAGCGGAGAGTGTGGAACTCCCGCCTCCTCTGGTCCTGCCACGTCTAGGGAAAGTACTGCTCGCAGAAGAGGGTGACGAACCGGTCCCAGGTCGGCTCATCCCTCTCCTGTCCCCAGACCGCCCTCCACCACCTGTGTGCCGCACTCTCCAGCTGGTACGTGGCAAAGGCCACGTGGCACTCCGCCGGGGGGCGAAGGGTGTCGAAAATCTTCTCCAGCTGCTCAAGTCAGTCCTCTGCCTCGGTCAGGTCCTCATCCCCCTTGAAGGAGGGGGCCTTCAACTTCCGGAACTGCCCGAAGAGCTCGAAGTGGCGCTGCAGTGGAGATGCTGGTGCACCTCCAAGCGAAGGTGCTTCGTGCACAGAAGTGTTGGAGGAAGGTGGGGGCGGCAGCGGCCCATCCCCTCCCCCGTGTCCAGCACCGCGTCCGTCGTGTGGTCCCACAGAGGACTCCCCCTCCACAGCCCCAGGGTGAGGCGCTCGGGGCGGTGGGTGGAGCTCCTCTCGCACAATGTCCCGTATCAGCCGGGCGAGGTCCTGGGCCTGGATGCCCAGGAGCAATGGCTGGTCCACTGAGGCGTCAGCAACGGCACGCCCACCTCGCCGACCTCGTCCTCGGTCGTGCCCGTGGCCCGCCTCACCAGTCCCGCGACGAGGAATCTCCTGCAAGGAGACGTGAAACAAAATGAAATACGTCAACATGGAAGGATACCTAACGAAAACGTCTAAGAACTAAAGTCAAAAGATATGTTCTGGTGGCTACTCTAGTTATAGACATGAGAATTGGTTATTTTCCAGTCAGTTGATTCACTTCTCGGGACGACCTTGCTCTGATATCATCTTGTAACGACCTGATTCCCGAGTCCCTACGAGGCACGAGAACCGGACTGACTCGACTAATCCCAAGACCTAGTCATCCAACGAGGAAGTAACCAAAAGAGCAGTAAAATAAACCACATTCAACATGAATATAACTAGCAGTAACAAAATACAGCAGTAAGAAAAAGAACTACTACAGCATGTACCACCACAACAGTAGAACAACATTTATAACATAACATAAACTACAAGTAAAGAAAAGTACAGAGAGTAACAAGAACTACTCACTACAGTGGAACAAAAGGGGTACAAAAGAACTGCGGTAACTCTACTGAACCCTACTCGGCCCAGCGTCCTCTGCAGCCGCTGACCCTGGCTGCTCAACACCTGGTCCTGAAACGTAACGAGTGTAACACGTCAGTAAAATGCTGAGTAGATTGGCAACTAAAACTAAAGAAACAGTAGAGTGTACAGTAGTTGTTATATTTTGTTACTTTCTTTATTTGTCTTTCTATTATCTCACGATTTTATTTATTTCTCATATCCTTCACTTGATCTCGGATGTTCCTCGTGGGAACGATCTTGATTGCAGTCTTTTCCGAAAAGTAGAAGTAACACGTGGTGCTCTCCTGGCTGGGAAAGTCCCCCGTGGTGATCCTACTCTCAGTCAACCACCCCAAGGTCACGGACAGACGTAACGGTGACTACGGCACGCGCAATAAACGCACGGGTAGCTACCCCACACTGGCACGCGGTCAGTCGTTTCCGTTAATGGGTGCGCCCCAAAACACAGCACGGAACCAGTATAGGGCAGAGCCCTCTCAGTAATAGGGGTCCAACCCCTCCACAGTAACCAAACAGGGGCCTTACCCCTCCACAGTCCGCGCACCCTCGCCTGACTACCCTGGTTTGCCTCAGTGGGCCTAACAAGTCGGTGTAGGAGGCTAGCAAAACCCCGGGGCCCGTGGGGTAGCTAGTGCTCTTCCTACACTAGTAGCTCTCCTTGGTACTGTATACACGAGGGCCAAAAGTCGGTACAAAGTGGCCAGACCTAACCCCGGGTCCCTGGGGTGGCTGGCTCCGCTCTGCACTAAACAGGTAACAGGTGCTTCCCCTTGCACTACGTACCCAGGAGACAACACACCTCCACGTCTTTCTTTCTCAGTTCCATGTCATTCTCTTTCCAGGAGTTCTACTCCTAATTCCCCGTAGAGTTCTAGCTCCTTTAATTCAGCACATTTCGGTTTCACCTTCCAGTTTCACGTTCATACAACCCATGTTCTCAATCATGTTTATTTATTCATAACAGGCAGCTATTAAATCATTTTACAGGCAGCTATTTGTTCCTTTCCACTTTTCCAAGACTGCAATATTCATATATTCCACTAGTTTTCCCGCCCTAGGATTCATGCCATACCCTAGGATCTATCATACAATCTAGTTTTCCAGCCCTAGGATTCATGCATTACCCTAGGATCTATCATTCAATCTAGTTTCTCATTCCTAGGATTCATGTAATGCCCTAGGTTCTATTAATGGTTCCATAATTTAACAAATTATGATAATAAACTTAGAAGCCACTCTACCAGCTACAACGGGAGTACTGGGGGCGTGGTTGGAAATCCCGTGCGCCTCCGCAACCCCCGGAACTGCAATGGAACGGGGTCCTATCACAAGGATCAAACACAAGGAGTTTCTCAGAACAGTATATAATTATTGTAGACGGGTAGAGGATTTTATTCCGAAAAGAATGCAACTCAAAACACGGAAAACAGACTCCGAACGGGCCCTAAACGGGTCGAAAACGACGAAATAGTCCAAAATCAGACGTCTGGAACCTCTTCTAGACGTCTTAAAATGTGGGTCAGATGGTACCTTTGTTCTGCGTAGTCTCTCAGACGTCCAGAAGCCTGCGGGGGCGTCTGGCCTAGTTCCCAGACGTCCGATGGTCACCCCGGAAGTCTGGAAGTCCTTCCCATCGTCTGGCACTGCGGCCAGACGTCTGATTCACGTTGGATGGCGAATCTCAGAACCTGCACGTATCCACCCCTCGCTCTCAGTACGGACGGTCGAAGAAAAGGAAGAAGGACGAAAATAACTTACTTGCCAAACGTCTGGACAGTCCTCCAGACGTCTTCCCCATCGTCTGATTGGAAGCCCAGACGTCTGATTCTGGAAAAACTTCCAGAATCAAAGCTCGAGTCGCCCTCCGCCCGCAACGCATGGCCGCGCCTGCGCCTCGTCAGCCTGCTGCTCGAGCTGCAACAGCCCTCCCGCGACACTCCTCGCCCGTTGGTCCCCCGCCAGCCGGCTCTAGTTGCCCCGGCAAGCTCGAGCCCTCATGGTCGAGCGTCTCCTCCCGCAACTCGCCGCGGCTGCCACTGCCGCCGCTCGCTCACGCTCGCACTCTCGCACCGACTGGAAGAAGAAGAAGAAGAGAGCGGAGGAGATGAGAGTGAGGGAGAGGGCGAGGGCCTTTTTAAGGCCGCGCGGGGAGAGAGAGAGAGGGCGCAACGCTGCGCCTGCAGGAGGAGAGAGGGGAAAAGGGGGTGGCGTCGCAAGTCTGCGCACGCAGGCGCGCAGACGCAATCTTGCGTGCTGCAAGAAAATTAAATCCCAAACATCTGGAAGGGGTTCCAGACGTCTGGGCCACCTCCCAGACGTCTTGAAGCCGCGTTCGTAACACCCTTCCTCTTCTTTCTTTCTCTTCCTCCTGTCTTCTTCTTCTTCAGCCTGCCTTCTTCTTTCTTCTTCTTCAGCAGCTGCGGTTCTTCTCTGCTCTGGTTGCTGACCCTCCGACATCTGATTCAGCGCTCAGACGGCTTAACTGCACGGTTGCTACAGTACGGCTCCTCTTCTTTTCCTTCAGCTGCAATTTGCACCCACCTTCGCAATGTGGCAGTACGATTGGAATAGGAAGCAGGTTACACACATCAGATATTGCTAGAAGCTATATTGGTTGGGATTTGCCAAATTAATAATCAGGTTGATATTTTTCTCATACAATCCAATCCATTTTAACATCTAATATAAGCCAGTGCGTTTGTTGTCTAGTGTTTCTCCTAATATCCTAGTGAAGAAGGTTGGTAAAGTTACTTTCCGAGTTTTTGGAATTTACTAGCAGATTGAGATCTATTAAAAGAATAAAAGAAGATATCCTTAAATTTACATAAAACTGAAATAATATATAAGGCTACTAACTGCATAAAAGGTCCAGAAGTAAAGTGTCATTATAATAATGTGGCATGTGATAGTAGACCACTCTTACAAGACAGATAAGTAGATGACTATGATTGCAACGGTTAGGTTAATAGTTCTCCTATGTACTTAATTTGCGTACCATATGGAAGTATGTTGCAAGGATGAATTTTAGTTGAAATTATTATGATTTAATTTTGTTTTTTCTTCTATTGCAGAAAATTTACTGGTCAAAGGATGTCATCAAGATTGCAGGTTTTGGACTTGCTCATGAAATTTGTTCTGAGGCTCTATTACTGAATATGTTTTGATCTAATGGTAAGTTATTGAACATAAGATAATTTAAGTTATTGAACTTAAGATAATTTATCTTTGATTTCTTGTATGCTTTGGCATCTGATAGATGATTGCATGTCTCCCCCATAATTGGCAGGCATCGTGCACCCAAGGTTTTGCTTTTATCACTCACATATGACTCGGCTGTTGATAAGTCATCTCTTCACATAGCTGTTATGGTCATGTAATTGTTATTATCATATCAGTGCTGACAGTACTCACCTTCTCTTGTTCACAAATATGTGGGCAATGTTGGCCATTGTGGTGGAATAATTCATGCTTCAGCCCTTGTTTCTTGGAGCAAGGTATGGAATGTTGCAAGCCATATACTTTACCTTTGTACCCTCTCAACTAGGGGTGTACACAAGTCGAGTTCAACCCAAACCCAACCCGATTGAGTTGGGTTGGGTTGGGTTGTGACTTAGAGTAGGTTGGGTTGGATTAAGATTTTCCCAACCCGATAAAACAGGGGCTGGGTTGGAAAAATCCCAACCCGAAAACTATGGGTTAAGTTTGGGTTGAGTCCCAACCCGACTCAACCCGACCTGTGTATACCCCAACCTCAACCAAATTGCTATGTTGTTTGGTCTCCTTTTTTATAATATAGTAACTTGTGGATTTTTTATGCAAATTATCTATTCCTTTTAATGTGCATGTAGTTACTAATCATTTTGGCCTTGGTTAATGCAATGTAGCTAATGAGATTTACAAAATATGTAGTTTTATTGGAACCCCTACAAAGAGTTACTTGCTGAAATGCTCAATTACCAATTTCTACAGGTTTATTTCTCATTCACTTGTTCTCATTCTTGTTTTTGTTCATGGATAGCATTGTGTGGGAACAAGTTTTCTGTTTTATTTTTTTTGTAGTGTCACCTTATTTTTCTTGGCTATTATTTAATATAAAATACTTCGACTAATTAGTAGGTTTTATTTAAGACAAGGTAAAATGTTTTGAACATCAAGAAAGTGTCACTTTCATTTACTAAAAAATTAATGTAGCAATTTGATTATTTGATGTGCTCACAACTACTTGTTTTGAGCTTTATAGGTTGAAAATCGTGTGATTAATTGGAGCTCCTTGCAGGTTGATGGATCAGATGACTTCAGCTTGTGGTGAAGCTAATAAGCTTCTTGCCATGGTTTGCCAAGTTAGTGTTACTGAGTTAGCTTTACAAAGGATTATATTTACATTTTTCTATTGCACAATTTTTTTGGGATTTATTTTCCATGATTTTCTTTGGCAGCCTGCAGAGGTGAAAGAGCTTGTCTCTATCCCCAATCATATCCGATTTTGGGGCATTGATTCTGGAATCCGCCACAGGTATATCAATTCTGTGAAGCTTTTAAGGCCACATTTACAAATGGCCAGTGTATACTATTATCATTTTTATCCATGGTACAACATTTTCTCTTCAGCTTTTTGGTTCAATGATAAGCTTTTTTAGTTATATCACTGCTGAACATTGAATTAACTTTTTCCTTGAGCAATTTTCTATCATGTCTTTGTTGACAACTAATTATATTTTTGGCAGTGTTGGTGGTACAGACTATGGATCTGTCAAAATAGGTGCTTTCATGGGACGTCAGATGCTAAAGGTTGCTGCTTCAGAAATGTAATGTAGTTTGCAGTCTCGTGCTAGTGGTGTAAGTGATGAGGATTGAGTGGATTCCAATGAATTTGAAGAGGAGGGAATTGATCTTCTAAAAACAGAAGCTTCATTAGATTATTTGTGCAACCTCACCCCTCACGGGTATTCTCTTCCAGAATGAAATAATTGCTCCTTTTTGGACCTAAATCTTTCCATATTCACGGCCACTGGTAACTGTTTGGTTCCTTTTTTGATATAAATAATACAGTTGCATTACTATATAAAGCACAGAGACATTTACTTGTTAACGGAAAAAAGTAAAAATGGAGGAAGGGTTATATGCTGCATGTTGATCTCTTCAGTTTTGGTATTAGCATCATGGATGAGAGATTGACTTTAGTTCAAGAGGAGTCTAAAGCAACCTCTATAAGGAATTAAGTATCAAGAATCGCTAGGGATTTATTTAAATGATTGCATGTGCAATATCATTTTCTTATTGTTTGTTTTCTAGTCTTATTTTTACTTCAACCTTTTGTTATAGATATGAAGGTGTATTCGCAAGGAAGCTTCCAAAATCCATCGGTGGAGAAGAATTTGTTGCAAAATACATTGACCATGGTGACACAGTGACAATAATTGACCCAAAACACACCCATGAAGTAAAGGCACCAACCAAACATCCTATTTACGAAAATTTTCGTGCCCAGGTAGCCTACTCTATTGCAAGCTGTGAACATTTTTTATTTCTTGAATCCATTCTAGAATGTGAGACATCATATTTGTTGAATGTCTCTTGAGAAACAAGATGGCATGCTATAAATTTTGCAAAGGATTCATTTTGGCCAAAACTACGCTGTCACAATAATTATGGCCTAATAGAGTTTCTTAAGACAATATAATCAGTTCTTTACATGTTCCTGGATAAAAGCACAAATTTGTCTTACCAATTATTGAACAACGTACGTATACTTCACCGATTATGCACAGCAGAAATTGCACCTATCAATGCTCTTTTTATTCATGTCTATATTTCTGGTTCAAACTTTTGACAGTTGATTAAGTAAATTTTTTGAAAAGGTCAGTTGAGTAAAAGTAGGGAGTGATAGGGGAAAAGTTGACAGAGAAGTCACCCTTAGTCCTTATTGTCACTCTACAAAACTGTATGTGAGATTTTCACCTCATATGGCTCCCCATTCCACTCTTTCCAAGGAATTGGTTCCTTTTTCTCGTTTGAGAGTCTCCTTCCAACCAAGAACTAATTAAGACCAATGCAGTCACATTTTCGTATTCCAATGGAACACTTTCCATTTTGGATTAGTATCCAAAGAGAATATGACTCTCTTTGCCAAAGATATGCGAATATGATCATGATGTTAGAATAAAAACAAGAGATCTTCCTCGATCAATCCCTTTGATCCCATTCTTTGAGAATCAAAAATATACTTTTTGAAATTGCATTTGTTCATTTGGAATCTGGATTGTTCTCTTCTTTTCTTTGAATTGTTCATATTAACTATAATCTAGAAAGGAAAAAATGTTGAAATGCTGCAATAAAGAAAGCTTATTTCTTGTGACATTTAATCCAAAATTTCAGTAGTTCAAATGTTTGCAACTTTTGATGTGCAGGCTTTCAAAGCATTATTGACAGCAACAATAGATGAACAGATTTCTGCCCTTGGGGAACTCATGTACCAGGTTAGTATGGATTAGCACATTAAGTGAAATTTATTCTTTGAATTTTTGCTCTTGCTTTTTTCAAGGTGCCACTATTTCAAGCTTTAACTATCTTTTTAGATTTTCAGAGTACCTAGATGCATTTATGAATTAATTTCCATGTAAAGTTTTCCTATGAATTAACTTTCCATGATCATGTTTGGAATTCACTTTTAGAATTCCAAAAATTACAACCATTTACGTTTTTTTTTTTTGTTCATGATAAAGATGGACCTCGCATGTATTGGTGTATAACATATTGTTTAGTTTTGTACTACATTCACATCTGTAAGCTTAGGAGAAACAAATTTGCATGTACATTTTTTAACCGATCGTTCTAAAGCTACAGCTACTTTGCTCATGAGAGTCACATAAAAGGCTAATTACAGCAATGACACTTTATCATCCATTCTTTCAAGTGCTTATTTCTAAGTGTAATTTATTGAATTCAATTTCTTTTTTATAGAGTAAAATGTTGGATCGATTTTTTTTTCAAGGGTTTAGTTTGCATATCCTATGAAACTTATCATTTGTTGGTTTTTGATATACCAATCATGTTATTACATTCCTCCATCTCTACATGTGAAAGAATCCTTGCTACTGAAAGCTTCTCTTTCATTCATGTTTCTTTGTTGATGACTTTGTTTTTAATGAAAAGTCACGAGAATTGGCCATTGGTCGGACCTTGTTCAATTTGATTTTTAGAATGGCATCAAGTTATTATTTTTTTGTCCATTTGTTGATGGAGTATTGCATAACTAAATCTGTGCTTGTTGTTTAGCCATATGGGTGTGCACACCAACCTTGAAAAAGAAAAGGAAAAATGATGCATTGTTCCTTTCAAAGAAAAAAAGGATGCATTTCATGAATCCTAATGTATCCATGAAAATGAGGTGATGAATACCATGGAGAATAATACCTCTTTTCTGACTGTTATTCTTTGTCTATTTCTTTTCTCAACGTTAAGTTCCTTATGTTCCTCATGGTTATGGTTCTCATTCTTTTTCAGGTGTACAATAAAAGCTAGAAATGGAGAGTCAAGTGAATTTTTGTTTCTCGAAGCTAATATTTTTGATTGAGAACCTTTGTGAGCTACTCAAGATCTCATGGTTGAAGTATTTGACAACCAATGAATCGTTAGAACAATTGGAGGAAGATTTAAGGAGGGCTTATATTTTAATGAACAACTTCTAGGATATGAGCTACTAGCACCTTCTAGCCTTAGATTGGAATGCTGTCTACTAGTTTAAGAGTGTATAGATAGAGATTGATGAATAATTGTGGCTCATGCCATTTATAGATAAATTTCTTTTAGAATCATATGGAAAAGTTGTTCCATTGGATAAACATGTACACTTTTATGAATAATTCAATTTGTTATTTCAAAAGTGATATCTTGTATGTTTTCTTTTAATCTTACTTGAATGAAGGTAAATATTATTGTTGATGATAAGGTTAAATCTTAATTCTATTAAGATATTGCTTTGATATTTGTATGATGGATAGTCGTGTTGATATTATATTAAAAAGATAATTAGAGTTATTTTCTACAGTGATAATTTTAGCAACATTTTCTACCCTACAGCGACAGATAAAAACATTGTTGTTGCTACTATTACAAAAAATGACTAGCTTCTAGGATGTGACTGTCACTATAGGTCTAGGTGTAACACTGATGGTAAAAAATCGTCGGTGTTGCCTATAGCGACGCCTCTTAAGAGAACACCTTCAATAATCGTCAGAATAGCTCTTTGGAGCTACAGCGACGGTCTTTTTAACCTATACCAACGGTTACTGACCGTCGGTATAGGTGCATCCTATTGTGTATGAAACCATCATTAGCCTAAGACTATTACACTAACACATTTCAAAATGCTTTGCCTAAAAATTGAATTATTTGGAGCTATCCAATCAGTTTTCAATGAACATAAACTACAACAATTATATTGCAATGGAATAGTTAACAAAAACCATTTGCATTATTATCAAACTGTGAATGGAGACTCCGATTTCCCTATGAAGAAAATACCATTTCCCTTTGCAAGTTCCCACAGAAAATAAATACCAGATAGATAAAATTGTACTAAGTCAACATCAACCACAATGTGGTGGAGTTGGGTGTATAAAGAATAAAACACATTTTAGTGGCCTCACTGATCCATTGAAATTCTACAACCTCAAATAGAATCAGAGGCTGACCTTAGGTGCCATTTCTTCCTTGCCTTTAGTAAGATTGCAACGTCTTAAGGCAAAGAAAGTCCAAAAATTTCTTCTACCGCAAATTTCTTCAAGCATATGCATACATACGAGATACATACCTCCTCGTGCAAGTAAACAACAACCTTGGAATTGGATACCTAGCTTCCTAGGAGAATGCTTGCTCCTCCAATAGATCCCCTATCAAGTAATACGCAAAGCACGAAAAAGTAAATATGTAAGGACCATTAATATACAATGCATATGATCGACGAAAACGTTGATCAAAATGGCCAGATAGAAGGCAAGATCTTCGTTAGAATTAGAGGATTGGGAGGCATCCTCAATGTCTTCCTCCTACTTCTCAAGAATATACAGGGTTATAAGAAGCCCAGTAAACAAAATGAGATTGGAGGGCATATTATAACCACTCCTCACATCGACCTTGATCCTACGCCATCGACCACTACTGATGGTAGAGGCATGGGAAGCAGCAGAACTCCATGACACCATGAATGGACTCGTCAAATAGTACCTCTGAAAAGGCAACGTTGCCTCTATTGGCCAAGAGGAGAATACATCCATGAATGGGTGGAAAGGAGTAGGTAAAGCATTTATAAATCACATTGAAGACAACAGAAGCACACCATCAGACATGTGCTTTTCACGCATATCCGGTAGAGAAAGCTTCTAATCGACCTCGTGAATACCTTAATGACAAACAGGGACATCTACGAGCTGAACCACACTTTCAATCGAAGCAATAAAATTAATATTCGACAAGGAGACAACATAAGGTCGAGAAAAACCAAAACCCTATCACAAGAATCATTCTCAAGTATCTGGCTTACGATGGACATTTGCAATGATCGAACACCAGAAGCACCATACAACGCCAAAAACACTAGTCGCCATCAATTGCCATCATGGGAAAGGGGATCGCGAGGGGTTGGGATCAGAATGTACGATGAGGATAGAGAACAAAATGATTGCCATTATCGATGCTACGACCATTGTTCTCGGCAACGATTGCCTCACTCTCCACCTTCGCGAACATTAGGAGAGAAACCGCTAGGGTTAGCTGCCTGATGAGGTGTGACTCATAATAGTTAAAATGCCCAAGTTAAGCTAGAAACTAAGTTAACATTACTGAATTAACATATGAAATGAGTTAAGTGTGGGAAACAACCAAAAAGACCTAAAACATCAAATATGTGTTAAAAATGCGAACTTAGGTCATTAAATGAGATATTCTATTCATTAATATAAAATGATGATCCAATTGCAAATTGAACGAACATTTGAGTCCAAAAGTTCAAATCAAAAGTAAAATTAACTTCTTAAATGTTCAATTAAGTTTCAACAAAAACTTGGTAGCATTTGGACATCATTAGGACCTTACATTAGTAGTTTTACATTTAGGTCCTTTGTTCTCATACATTTTAGTCATTTAAAAACCTTCCAAGGACTTGTTTGAAAGCTGCAGGGGCCTGTTTGTAACACTTAGGGACCACTCTGTTATCCTTCTTCACCACTTATGAGCTTTGCCACAAATGTTCTACCCCTTCGCCATTTTGGACCTTCCCGCAAATCCACTAAAAGACCTGTTGCACCGGCGGGAGTACTGTTCACCTCAAGAACACCTTCAATTGCAGTCGTCACTTCCTTGATCCACGATCTGATGGCCCAGCTCCAATCGAAGTTTCGTGCACTTCGGTGGGTGTAGTCAACTTTCCCCCCAGATCTCATCTAACGGTCGCGATTTGATTTGGACTTCAAGTGCGCCTCTCTTCTCATCCCCATCGCTCAAGCCCTAAGTGCTTCATAGCACCTCTGTGGTAAGCGCATTCACTCCACTACAGGGAAGAACGGTTTTCGCAACGGTTCAAAATTGTCGCTTATTCCATGCAAACCGTTGTATTTTGTCGTCGCGAAAGTGTGTGTCGCATCACTGTATACACGACGATTTTTATTTAAAATCGTCATATTTTAAACGACGATTTTAGAAACCTTCGTCTCGTTTATTGACGACAGTTCTTGTACAAACTGTCGGCAATAACTCTAAACAACGATTTGGATCATCGTCGTCTACGGTATACGAAAATCGTAGACGAAAGTTTTAAACCATCGTATAATTGTGTAAACAACGATTCGTGGAGAACCATCGTCTATAGAACTGTCGTGTATATATGTATGTTTCTTTTTCAATATAACGTTTAGGGTTATAGGATTCTATAATCTTAGAATCTTATAACACCTTAAAACATATATAGCATAAAAAACACACACAGTATAAGAATTCAATATACGACATGGAACATAAAACATACAGCAAATATATATATAAACCTAATGAAAAAAGTATGTCATAATGTCAAAATATAAAACCAAACAAAATGAAAGATAAATAATATAAAGCTATGCCTCAACTCCTACCCCCTGTCCAGCTCCACCACCTCTGAGGTCGTCGTCGTCTCTGCGAGGCGAGTAGTGATATGAATTGTGATCTCGACTGCTGCTCCGTAATAACACAATCATCTCTCTCATCTGTGCTCTCTGCTACTCCATCTCCTTCCTCTGGTCCTCCATGAATTTCGTGACATCTTGCCAAGCTTGAGTTTGCTGGTGAAATTATGAGGTGACATCATGGAGCTTTGAGTTGACATCATGGAGCTGTGTCTTCATCTGTTAGATGACGGCTGTTGTTGCTAACCTCTTTCACCCATACCAGCTGGAGATTGTCTGACTTCTCCCCCCACTACAAACGAAGCATCCATGCTTGTTAACAGAAGCGAAATCATCCCCGACAACTTCCCCAAAATGTTTAGAGGAGCATGAAGTCAGGTTTAAAATAATTGCGTCGTAGTATAGTTGAAATCGCTTTGAAAACAAATAAATTTTATTACTCGAAGTTTAAGTCCGAGGTCGAACACAGGAAGCAAATGGAATTCATGCACTAATCTCAATAGATGCAATTTAAACACATAAAATTACTCAAAACCTAATTCAGAATGTAAAGCATGAAGTTATGAATAATAAAATGTAGCAAGAGGGAAGAATTGGGTTAAAATGTTTGATTCTTCTTCTCTTGGCTCTTTCTTCGGCTTTCTCTTTAGCTTCTCTTCTTCTCTGCCTTTCTTTCTTCTTCTTTTCCTTGGCTTTGGTCGATGGCTTCCTTCTTCTTTGTCTTCTTTCCTTCTCTGACTTCTCCTTCCTTCTTCTTCTTCTGTTCCTTCTTTAGCTTCTATTCCTTCCTGCCTTCTCTTTCCTTCTTCTTCCTTCCTTTCTGCCTTAGCTTTCTCTGCCCTTAAGCTTCTTTGCCTTGGCTTCTGATCTCCTTTCTCTTTCTTCTTCAGCCGTGCCTTCTTTTCTTTGGCTTTGTCTTTGCCTTTAGATTCTTAGCTCCTCCTACCCTTAGCTTTTCCTTCTTTAGCTTTCTCCTTCAGCTTCCTCTTCCTTCTTCCTTTCCCTGCACACAAGTGCAAAACCTACCCCTACCCTCCCCCGCGAACGCTCTCTCTCTATGCTCTCTTACGCTCGCTCTCCTAGAGCCAATCGGGTAAACGGGTCGGGTCAACACGCCCGGGTCCAGGCGCACTGGCGTGGGTGATGCTCGAGGAGTACACAAATAATCGGGCCAGGCAGCCAGGTCCGTGGAGTAGTGATTCGCGGACAAGGCGTGGTGGGCGAGGGGACCTCACCTCATGTCAAGAGGTGATAAGCCCCTAAAACAATTACAATTTATTCCGCTTAGTCTCTTCCAAACTTTCCCACCTGCTTCGCTTGCGCTCCCACAGGGGTTGCCTTGCTCAATTGCTGTGGCTGCGAGGTTCTCCCAAAGCCAATCACTGGCTGGAAGCGTTCGTGTGACAACTCCGTGACTCCTGGACCTGGATGTCTGGAGCGAGGCTGCCTAGAGTGAGCTTGCAAGCTCCTTCACATATGCTCCAATGGTGGTCAAGGTCGAAACCTGCTCTCAAGAAAAACAGCCTTGCGGTCTCATTAGAATACATAGGAGGCTTCGCCGTGATACGGCAAAGGTGACTCGGTGGGTGGCGTGGCACAGGGTGGCCTAGGCGTGCGTGCCTAGGTCGATCTGTGGCCGTGAATGTGGGATTATTCGGGGGGGATTGTGTGGAGGTTATGGCGGTCGATGGAGATGGGGATAATGATCAATGGAAGGTGGCAGATCTTCTGAGGGGTTTGGCGAGGCATGTGGGTGTGTTGAATGATGGATGCGCCTTCGCTGGTGGTCTGCCGGAGGTGGAGACGATGGTGGTGATCAGTGGTTGTCGAGGGGTGGAAACAGAAATAAAGAGAGGGAAAATAAAGAGTAGAGGACTGGGAAAGTACCTAACCTACTTTACGGATGAAAGGGGAGGAGATGGCAGACAGCTCGTACCTACCACCACCGAAGACGAAGATCCAGTTAGAAGGGGGCGGCGACGATGAAGAGGATGCAGGCACGTGCGTAGGTATGGCACGATGCGGATGAAGGAGGCGGAGATGACTCTGTGATTCCCTACTTGGAGGGGGTGAGATATGCGTGACGTAATAAAGTGCGGAATAAAAATATAACAATCTCACAAAATTAAGCAATCACACAAAAGGCACAAGTATTTTTAGGTGGAAACCCAAACCGGGTGAAAATCACCACCTAACCCTCTCAAATTAGGATTTCCCGATTGACCTAGTCAATCAAATCTACTAAACCCAGTCACTTAAACGAGTGTGACTGAACCTCAATTACAACCACACTACTTAGACTAAGGGTAGTGTTCCTCAACACCCCTTCTCTTCACAAAAAGGAATTTGTCTCGCGAAGGAGATGGGAATTCGCAAAGCGAATACCCAACCAAAGATAATATAAAGTACAACAATCATATAGAGCCTCATATATTTAATCCTAGCTTCTATAGGAGTTAGGAAACTTCCCTTTGGTGGAAGTGCGTCGATGTGATGACGTGGGTGTGTGAACCACGCGGCGGCGCTTTGTCGCTCTTGTAATCGTAGAGGGAGAGCGGGTGCACAAAGGGATGAAGCTCTCTAGATATGAAACAGATGCTTGGAGAGCTAGAGCTTCAACTACTTCTCTTAGACACAAACAAAATGTGGAAAGTGGTTTTCTTAGTGTGTCTTGCTGTGTCTTAGTGTCCAAGGGGTCCTTTATTTATAGAGCCCCTAGGAAGGCTTTGGAAGTCCTTGGAAGGCTTCCATAGCCGTTGGGTGCAAAGCCAAAGAGAATCAGGCCGTAGTCAGAAATAATCATGATTCTGACAAGGTCATCAGAAGTCTAGTCCTGGCATCAGACGTCTAGAAAACCCGTTTAAGACATCTGGGAACTAAGTCAGACGTCTAATTTTATGCGGGTTTCCTTCCTGACTTGAATCAGATCGAAATAGGGTTCTAATGTATGTTCATCAAACGACACACAGGACGTCTGGCACTAGGTCTAGATATCTGGAAACCTATTTGTTCTCTGGAAATGGATTCCCAACGAGTCTAACGGCTATAAAATCTCTAAAGGAAGATTTTGGGTCAGTCGAGGCAAAACAGTCATGTATCAGATGTCTGGGGTCCTCTACGGACGTCTGATTTCATCAGACAGAACTAACTAAGTCCAACCTAAATAATTAGACGTCTGAGTCAACAGTCAGACATCTTAAAAGTTTTTATCAGACAACTGAAATTCAGATTAGACGTCTAAAAAGGCTATCGGATCCCTATTTTGGTTTTCTAAGTTCTCTATAGAAAACCTAAATATCCTAGGGTAGTGCAGGTGTTCCTAGGACTACTTTAAGGATCCTTTAAGGCTCTTTAATAGATATTCTAAGAAATAAAAACAGCAAGAATATAATGTCAAAAGTGCATAGGAAAAAGATAAACAGAAATCTATCCTATTCTTTTTGCCCTTCCATCTTCAAGCTTTCGCTTCTCGCGAAGCTCCTCTGCCTCTATCTAGCTCCTCTAATCTGCCATGGATGTAAGCTAGAACTCCGTCTAAACACCTGTCTCCATTTGCAATTTGACCTGAAAACTAGGACTCAAAAGCAAATGTTAAAAGATACGTGTTTTGTTATCATCAAAAGAAATGATCGTAGTGCTCTAGCACCAATGGACTCTACCGCTGGTATTGTAGCAGAGCAACGAGAGGAGGAGAAATAGGTTGCCGGAGCTCGCTAGGTGTCTGGCCGGAGGAAAAGAGAAGAATTTGAGGGGTTGTCTCCGACCAAACCAATCTGAGGATGGACGGGAGAACTTGGGGTGTCTTTTATAATCGCAGGCAGAGGGCCTTGTGCTTGGAAGGAAAGCTTCCAAGTATGGCAACCTCGCCAGATTTGGAAGGTCGAGAGATACCCAAATCTCTCATGCGTTTGCATGAGAGATTGGGTGACGATCAAGGCCTGGGATTGCGTTCATATGATCAGGAATTCCTCAGAGAATTTCCCTTTCAAATTTAGGAGGGATTCTCTGAGGAATCAAGGAGATATCCCCCTCGAATCCTCGCCAGAGTAGGATTCCTCCGCTGTAATGGCGGAGGGAATTAATTGCAAAGAATGGCGAGGAAGATAAGGGGGTGTCTGCAAGGTTTTCAAAAGATAGGGGATAAAAGTAATTGGGTTGGACTATTTTGCAAAGTAGGTCAATGTGAACTCCCCTCAGGCCCAAATTTTGGTACAAACCTAATTTGGACCTAAGGAATCCAATGGTGAAGTTGGATTTTATATTTGACCACGTTTGACTAGATATTTTACACAAAAACTCAATTTAGGGCAAATATTTGACTAGGACCCCTATTTAGGTCAAAATAGATTCTAAAGGCCAAATTGAAGGTTCTAAACCCTAGAGAATATTTTTTCATGAATTTTAGAGGGTTTAGGTGAATTTTATTCTGACCAAAACCTTGTTAAATTAAGTGGGTCTATTTTACGGTTACAAGAAGTCATTTAATTCCCAGATTTCACATTAACCCTTTTCTGATTGAACCAACCCACTTTTTATCTTGTTAAGATCATTTGACCTATGTTTAGCCCTTGAGAAATCCCACTGTTGTACTACAATGGTAAAATTACAGTTTTACCCTTTGTTTCTTGCTTTTCTCTCAAATCAATTATTCCTTGAATTAGGCCCTTCACTTGGTTATGTAGGAGATTTTATTCTCTTTTTCTAGGTCAAAATGAGCTAGTTAGGGCTCATGATGGTGTTCCCATTAATGCTCCGGAGGCATGGTGCTCCTAAAAGCCTTCTTAGGTGTTATAGGAGGGTACTGCTGAGTGTCGAAAACAGCATCTATAGGGGGGTTGATTAAGTTCATAATTTCTCCTTACAAATTACAATAATTTATTGTCATATTAAAGTAAGTATAAAAATTTAAGTAAATAAATAAATTTTACTTGCATGTTTTGTCTAGTATGTCTCATGTATCCATGTTCGCCCACCGCTAGTGGTGGCCTTGCTATGAATAACCTCATACACACCAACCGATCGAGCATGGCACCATTGTGTGAATGTGTCTGTAAATATATTTCAGAGATTTACAGGTGATAGCTGTAGTTAAAACTTTAATTAAAAACATAAAAGTAGCAAAATTATAAGGAATTACTTACATATTTAGCCTTAACTCTATCTATATTAGTTCGACCCAAATAGTGGATCTATGGTAGAGCTTTGGCCCTATTGGCTTTGTTTCTCTTCACTTGATCCTGTATATATATCATATTGTAATGGAGAACAATTGAATAATTTATCTCTAAATGCTATTAAAAGTAATTGTAATTACCTCTTTCTCAAGCTTATTCCAATGCTCACAGCATTCTCTCTACACATCTGCTGCTATTGTAGGAGGCACATTCCTTAATACCTCCTCATTAGATGACATTAAATTATAATACTAAATTAGATAAATAAATCGTCAAAACAAATTAATTAAGAAGATAATAAAAAAATGAGAAATATTACAAATTTCACCTTTGTCTTCGTTGTCATCCTCCAATCACGATATCATCTCGCAGCATGATGAAGAATGTACTTGGTGACATTCATATCGTCCCCTCAATCAAAGATCGCCTATAATATTACAAATCGTATAAACGAATTAAATATTAATAAAGTAAACTTATATGTATAATTAATTATTTACCTCCATACTACGAATAAGTTGCCTCTTGATCTCCTTGGAGAGAGACCTCCAGTTAAAAGAACAAAGGGGGACGAGCTCCTTTACCATCCTAGACAGTTTACTGGTGAAAGGAGGATAATCTGGATCTTCTCCAACTTCGTTGATATGCACTTTGATTCTCGTCCCCTCTGGAAGTGCATCAAGATGTGCATTTCTTATCCGACCCCTTCCTTTTTTTTATTACCTGATAAGAAAAATATAAATATTAAAAATTAAAATATTATTAATAAATTTTATTAAGATTGTACCGACAATTCATACCAGCGGAAATGGTCCCTGCCTCAGCCTGAGGGTCCAGTTGAGGTGGCCCCTATACCTCAACATCGAACTCACCCTCCTCATCCTCATCCTTGTCGCCACTATCACCCTCATCCTCATCTTCATCGCCATCAGGGTAGTGGGTGGCAACCTCTAGCTTTGGCTCTCGCACTATATTAGTAACCACCCTCTTGCCCTTCTTTTGGTACTGTCGGGCAAGATCACCATGCCGGACATATTCACGCTGTCGGATAAATGTAGGATTAGGTACCATGAAAACTGAGTGTGCGTGGGGAGTACTTAAAGAGATGTACTCAGCAACGGATGGGGGAGTCTGGGTGCTGGGTGGCTAGGTGCTGGGGGGCTGGGTGGGCTGTGTGCAGGGTTGCTGGGTGCGGGGGAGCTGGGTGGACTGGGTGCTAGATGTCTAGGTGCATGGGGGTTGCATGGGCTGTGTGTAGGGTGTCTGGGTCTCATCCCTACTCGCTAAGGTGCCCTGCTCATCCTTACCCCTATTAGCAAATTTCTTGAATTTCATCTGTGTAGACATTAAAAAAATTAGTATTTGTATAAATTTTAAGAAATAAATAAATAAAAATAGAAAATTTTGAAAAAAATTCAACAGAGTTTCCCCTATAGTACGGATATTTTTCAAAATCCTGTAAAAAGGAAGTGACACATTCTACATGGTATAAAATCACACATTCTATAGTAAAACATAAACATAAATATAATGGAACTTTCAAAACATAAACATAATGAATGAAAAAAGCACTTTGAATATTATTCTAACATAAATATAAACATAAACAAAAAAGTAACTAGTTGTTCTTTTTCCAAACCATTATTTTGTTAGAGAAGTTAATTTTGGTTATATATCCCTAAATGATGATTGCTAGCCATTTTCATATGTCATTTTCCTATCCCTAATTATGAAAACTTACCATAAAAATTTAGCATAAATTGATGAATTATATAGGCAGATTGGACTCTTGAAGCTGACAACACGAGCCCAGAAGAAATATCTTGTTGCCCACAAATATCTTTCACTTCATCCACCTGCATTGTTGCAAGCATGGAGATGGGAATTTTTTTTTTTTTTGAAAAGGGCATGGAGATAGGAAAATATGACATAAGTGTTGGTGCTAGAGCACCACGATTGTTTATTTTGATGATAACAAAACACTTGTTATTTGACATTGACTTTTGAGTCCTAGTTTTCAAGTCAAATTGCAAATAGAGACAAGTGTAGAGATGGAGTTCAAGCTCGCATCCATGGTGGATTGGAGGAGCTTGATGGAGAAGGAGTTTCGCGAGGAGCGAAAGCATAAAGTCAGAAGAATAGGATAGATATCTTTTCTATCTTGTACTATGTATCTCTTTGTTATTTGCTCTTTTATTTCTTTGATTTCTTGTTAAAGAGCCCAAATTAACGTTACAATAGTCCTAAGTACACTTGTACAACCCTAGCATTCTTAGGCTTTTCATAGAGAACTTAGAAACACAAGACAGGCATTAGACAGCCTGATCAGATGTCTAATTTGAAAATCAGACGTCTAATCTTGACTTTTAAGACGTCTGAATGTTGACTTAGACGTCCAATAACTTAGGCTGGACTTAGTAGGCTCTGTTTGTTGAAATTAGACATCCAGACCTTAGCTCAGACGTCTCAAAAGACGTCTGATGGTTTTGCCAGACGTCCAATTAGTGAAACGTTGGCTAACAAAGTAAATATTAAGGAAAATGACCTTTAGGCTTCTATTAGACGTCCATAGAGGACCCCAAACGTCTGATATGTGACCGTTGAGCCTCAATTGAGCCGAAATCACTTGTCTTAAGGATTATAGCCGTTTAGGCTCTTGGGAATATATTCCTACACTTAATTAGGTTTTTAGACGTCCAGACCCAATGTCAAACGTCCTGTATGTCGTCTCATGGTTTTACACTAGAACACTATTTAGGTTTGAATCAAGTCAGTAAGGGAACCTATCTAGAATTAAACGTCTGACTTAGTTCCTAGACATTTTAAGAGTGACTTCCAAATGTCTGATCTTTTTCCCAGATGTCTGATGACCCTGTTAGAATCATTAATAATTCTGATTGCGGCTTGCCTTGCCTTGGGATGAACCCCAACGGTTATCGAAGCCTTCCAAGGCCTTCCAAACCCTTCCTAGGCCCTCTATAAATAGAGGAGAACCCTTTCCTTGCAAATACACACCAAAGCAACAATTTCCACATCATATTGTGTCCATTTGATCTTGAGAAGAAGCCCTAGCTCTCCAAGCTTTAGTTCCACTTCAAGAGAGCTTCATCGTTGTTGCGCACCTGCTCTCCCTCCGCAGTTACGAGAGAGACAAAGTGCCGCTACATGATTCACGCATCCGCGTCAAGCCGATGTACTTCCACTTAAGGGAAGATCTTTTACCTGTAGTAGCTAGTTTCATTTATATACTCTGTGACTCTATAAGTTTGTTTTGTATTTTACTTTGTTTATTGATTGAGTATTCGCGTTGCTAATTCCTGTCTCCATCGAGAGACAAAATACTCCTCGTGAAGAGAGGTTTGAGGAATGTTACCCTCGTCCTTGTAGCGTGGTTGTATTGAGGTTGAGTCACCCTCGTTTTAAGTGACTCGGTTAGTGGATTTGATTGACTTTGTCGATTAGGAAATCCTAACTTGAGAGGGTTAGGTGGTGGTTTTCATCCGATTTGGATTTCCACCTAAAAATCACTTGTGCAAATTGTGTGATTGTCTTTTTGTGAGATTGGTTTTATATTTCCGCACTTTTCTTTTATTCTGCAAATCTCACCCCCCTCCAGTAGGGATTCACAATAAGAAGAATGCATCAATGTTGTAAAGATAATTATACCTTACATTTTAATATCCATTTCACTTGCACCAACTTTTGGTAAGTGTTCTTGATAAGTATCTGCTTCTACGTTATTTTCGACATCTTTTTGCGCATCAAAATATTCACGTGGAATTGTCCGTATGGGTATAATCCATGCATTTCTACATTTGTTAAGGACGTAAAAGACTTGAGATACTTGACATGCTAACGTAAACGGTTCTGAAGAATGAAGAATCTGACGATTCTTATTCAAACTTAAAAAGCTATGCTTATTATCAAGTTTGAATCCAATGCTTTCCTTAAACACGTCGAACCAATTACACTTGAAAAGTACAACTCTACAATCGTATCTGAAGCTCATCTCAATGATTTCTTCGATATGTCCGTAGTAGCCATCACAACCAATGTTTAAATTGAAACTGAAAACAACACCAGCATGCTGCGTGGCCTTTGTATCATTCATGGATTTTATCCTAAATTTGAATCCATTTATAATATAACCTGAATAGTACAGTCCATAACTCAACGGTTGATCCAATATTATGTTGAAGTCTACCAACCATCGTGGGTCATTCTCTTCTTTCATTTGCATAACACGTTCTTTAAACAACTTGAGAAAGTTGACCTCGCGTGTTTCTGGATGTAAGCACTCCTTAAATTCATTATAAAATGCATTAACTTCTGGAATCTACTTAAGAATGTACAAGTGAGCTAGACGTCGATCGATTTTAGAGACTGATTTGTACTCTGTGTGGAGGATAGACCTTCCTGAAATATCAAATATGGAAAGATAATCTCCATCGTTCTCATTGTACCCTCCATCATAATTTCTCTGTAATCGATTGTCTGTCTCATCCATATATATGGCACAGAAGTTAATGGACTCTTCTACAATATATCCTTTCACAATAGATCCTTCAAGCTTAGCCTTATTTAACACATAATCTTTAAGTTTCTTCAATAACCGTTCAACTAGATACATCCATTTGTATTGCACAGGCCCAGCAACTTTGGCTTCATTTGCAAGATGCGGAGTTAAATGAACCAGAATGTGACGACTATTTGCTTATCTCAATACTGTAATAAAACAGAATGTACAGTTTTCGAACAAATAGCTTTCAAATATCGACTCATCTCTGTAATTGAATCCACAACTGGATCAGGTAACACTCCACGAATAGCTAGTGGGAATAAGACTTGCATGTAAATGTAACTGTCGTGACTCTTTAACCCACTAATTTTCTTTTGAGCCTCATTTACACATCAAGAAAGTTGTGAAAAATAACCATCTGGCACCCGTACTTCTTTCAAAAAGGTGACAACTTTCTCTCGTTGATCAGTGTTTAAGTTGTAAATGGCTTCCGGAAAGGCATAACTGCCATCTTCTTTTTCAATAACATATAAGTCTGGATGAATGCCTAAAGTTATCATGTATTTTCCCGTTTTCACTGTATCCTTTGGATTATCAGTTAAGTTGAACACATCTAAAATGTTATCCATGACATTCTTCTCAATATGCATCACATCAAGATTATATCAAATAGTTAAATCTTTCAAATACGAGAGTTCCATGAAGAAAATGCTCGTCTTTTTAAAACCCGTATGTTTCAAAGCTATTTGATCTTTCTTAAACAGACGACCTAATCTTATGTTGCCAAGTTATTGAAATTTCTCCATTATTTGAAAACCTGACAACCTTATTGAATTTGTATTTAGCTTACTCCTCAGATTCTTAAAAGAATACCGAAAACTTTTACCGTTGAACTTGTCCTTAAACACTGTTGTTCACCATATATGCGCAACTGGCAGGAATCTACAGTGTCCCAAATAATAGAACTTATTGCTTTCAGGTAGTCAAAGATGCTAAGTGTCATCCATACATACTGGACAAGCAGACTTTCCCTTTGTACTCCATCCCGACAAATTTGCATATACGAGGAAGTCATTAATGGTCCACAATAATGTAGCATGCATATCAAAGAATTCTTTTCTGTGTGCATCATATGTACGAATGCCATTATACCACAACAGTTTCAGTTCATCTATCAATGATTGAAGATAAACGTCAATTACATTTCCTAGCTGCTTTGGACCGGGGATGAGGAGGGTCAACATTATAAACGACAATCGCATATAAAGCCACGTGGGTAAGTTGTAAGTTACCATCACGATTGACCAAATTGAATAGGATGGGTACATATTCTTGAAAGGATTAAACCCATCGCTTGCAAGACCCAATCTAACATTCCTTGCATCCTCCGCAAATGCTAAATGAGTGCTGTCAAATATTTTCCACTCTTTTGAATCTACAAGATGACGAATGCGACCATCTCGTGACATATTATTCTCAAGCCATGTCATCAAATTTGCAGTTCTATTTGAAATGAAAAGGTGTTGAAGCCTAGGAATCAATGGAAAGTAACGTAGAACCTTCTCCGGCTATTTTTTGGCTCTTGTATTTAGTGGATTTCCCACTTTAAATCTCTCAACACCACATTGTGGACAACTACTCAAATCTGTATATTCATTTTTGTATAACACAATCATTTGGACAAGCATCAATTTTCTCGCAATTTAAACCAAGTCTGCGAATCTGTTTCTTTGCTTCACACCATGTCTTTGGATAACCTTTCGGATCATTTAAAAGCTCTCCAATGAATTCAAACACCTCGGACAGCAATTTAGAGGTCGCTCTATTCATAACTTTCATCCAAAATAACTTCAAAAGAAATGACAACTTAGAAATTGACGTGATACCGAAAGTAATAGGTTCGTCTGCTGACCTCATAGCATCATAAAACTGATTATAAGTTTCCCCACTAGTCGGATCTTCAACTCCTGCTCTCATCTCATCAAGCATTTCATCGATGTCATCAGCTTCAATGTCAACAGCTGTCTCATCGAAATCTATTGGAGATCGTCTATCTTCCTCTATCTGATCCTCTCCATGAGTAATCCAATTAGTATAATGTTGCCACCAACCATTGCAAATCGTGTGCTCGTATACAGTGTTCCTATCATATGAATATCCATTCAAGCACTTCCTACATGGGCAAAATATCCTCTCGAACTTGTCTCCTCATCTAAATGACTTCCTATCGTCATGAAATGCCCAATCAAGGAACTCTCTCACTTCATTCTTATATCGAGAGTAATTCGATCTCCTCAAACTAATCCAAGACTTATCCATGATAATCTACAAAAATGAAATAAAACCACCCAATAATTATAATTAATCTGATTTCATAACAGTGTTTGTATTTTAATTAAGATTTTCACTTAATAGCCCATTGTTACGACTCGATTCCCAAATCCCTACAGGACACGGGACCAGACTGACTCGACTGATCCCAAGACCTAGTCATCCAACAAGGAAGTAACCAAAAAGCAATAAAAATAAACCACATTCACCATGCAAGCAACTAACAGTAACAAAAGTACAGCAGTAAAGAAGTAAACTACTACAGTACACACCACCACAACAGTAGAGGATTTAAAAAGGGTACAGGAATATAAAGTTTACAATAAAAGAGTACAAAAGTGTAACAAAAATACTCACTACAACGGAAACGGGGTACAAACAAAAGGTACAACTACTGGGCTCTACTGGGCCCAGCACCCTCTGTAGCCGTAGGCTCTGGCTGCTCAACACCTAGACCTGAAAAAGGTTATGAGTACACGAAATCAGCGAACGCTGAGTAGAGTGGCAACCAGCTAACTAAAAAGAGTAAAGGTGGACAGGTAGCTGTTGTTTTCAATTTCTTTCTTTCTTTATTTAACTAATTATTCTTTCTTTCATCACTTGGTTTAGTTATCAGGTCTTTTTCTTGATCTCGAATGTTCCTCGTGGGAACGATATTGATTGCAGTCTTTTCCGAAGAGTAGAAGTAGCACGTGGTGCTCTCCTGGCCGGGAGAGTCCCCCGAGGTGGTCCTACACTCAGTCAACCACCCCAAGGTCGCTAACAGACGTAACGGTGACTATGGCACGCGCGATAAGCGCATAGGTAGCTACCCCACACTGGCACGCAGTTAGTCATTTCCGTTAACAGGTGCGCCCAAAGCATAGCACGGAACCAGTATAGGGCATAGCCCTCTCAGTAACAGAAGTCTAGCCCTTAAGAACCAAACAGGGGTCTCGCCCCTCCACAGTCCGCGCACCCTCGCCTGACTACCCTGGTTTGCCCAGTGGGCCTAACAAGTCGATGTAGGACGGCTAGCTGAACCCTGAGTCCCGTGGGTGGCAAGCTCTCTCCCTACACTAGTAGCTCGCCCCGATACTGTGTACGCGAGGGCCAAAAAGTTGGTACAAAGTGGCCAGTCCTAACCCCGGGTCCCAACCCTAGGGAGGCTAGCTCCGCTCTGCACTAAATAGGGGGACAGTCGCTCTCCTTGGTACTCCGTACTCAAGGGCCAGCTCACTTCCCCATTCACATTTCCAGTTCTATTCCATTTATTTCCAGGAGCTCTACTCCTAATTCCCCATAGGGTTCATGCTCATATTTCTCAGGCCAAGCCATACTAGGTTTCATCATTTCTATTTCCATTTCATATACAGGCAGCTCGTATTTAATTTCAACAACAGGAACATACATGCAACAGTTGCTAACAACAGTACTTTACATTCCACAGGCAGCTGTTATCCAATTATAAGCAATTGTTATTATTTTATTTAATCATCCAAGATTGCAATTCATGCATTCAATACAATTATTCCAGTGTTTCTAGTCCTAGGATTCATGCCATACCCTAGGATCTAACATTCAATCTAGTGTTTCTAGTCCAAGGATTCATGCCATACCCTAGGATCTAAAATTCATTCCAGATATGTATTCATGTTTGTAATTAATCTAGGGGAAGCCACTCTACCAGCAAAATCAGGAGTAATGGGGGCTTGATCGGCAGGTCCACATGCCTCCGCAACTCCCAAATCCGCAACGGAACGAGGTCCTAACACAAGGATCAACCATAAGAAACCACTCAGAACATGATAAAAGCATTCCAACAAGTAGAGGAACTTATACGAAGAAGAACGGAATCTTAATTGCGGAAATCGAACCTCAACGGACCCTAAACGAGTCAAAAACGATAATCCTGACTCAAATCAAACATCTGGAACACCTTCCAGATGTCTTAAAAGAAGTCCAGAATCATACCTCACTCTGCGCTGCTCCTCAGACGTCCAGGGATACTTCTGAACCGTCTGGACCTAGCTCCAGACGTCCGACCACCTCTCCGGACGTCTAGAAATGCTCCCTGCCGTCTGGTTCCTCGCCCAGACGTCTGAACTACGTGGGAGGGCGTGCCCCACGCCTTCCCGAAATGAATCCTGCATGCGCAACGTAAATCTCCTCAATACGACACGTATCAGTGCCTCGGCGGAACGGCCTGCATGGCCGTATCCGCAAAGGGAGGCATAGGGCGCAGGATTTACCTCTCAGCCATTTGGAACCTCCTCCAGACGTCATCTACGTCGTCTGGATGTAGGTCCAGACATCTGATTCTGGGAAAATCCCAGAATCAGAAGCTGCCTTTGTCTTCTTCATGTTGCGCGCGACCGCACCGCGCTCGCCCGTCCGCTGCTCTAGCTGCAGCAGCGTCGGGGGAAGCCTCCCCGGCACACCTCTCCGCCGTGCACACGCCCGACCGGCCGTGAGCTTCTCCGGCGAGCTCTCTTACGAGCTCGCGCGCTCTCCTGTCCTCTCCTTCTCACGCTGCTCCTCTATGCCGCTTCGCTCCCTGCACTCACCACTCTCGCTCTCGATGGAGGAAGGAGAAGGTGGCTGGAAGTGGGGTGGTGAATGAGGGAGAGGAGAAGGGTTTAAGTAGGCACGGGGGAGGGTTATGTCGGTGAGAGGGGAGAGAAGAAGGTGGCTGTGCATAGTCTACGCGGGTCACGCACGTAGACTCGAGGACGTACGCACGCAAAAATTGATTTCCAGACGTCTAACATGACGTCTGACCCAAGTCCCAGACGTCTTAAAGGTCTTTAATGGCACAGGTCTTAACACCCATCCTTGAAGATTTAATCACAATGTTACTTATTACATGTAACCGGTGTCTGAAGAAATTTCGAAAGCATCTCCTCACACTTCTCCAATATTGTAACGACCCGATTCCCGAGTCCCTACGAGACACGAGAATCGGACCGACTCGACTAATCCCAAGACCTAGTCGTCCAACGAGGAAGTAACCAAAAGAGCAGTAAAATAAACCACAATCAGCATGAATATAACTAGCAGTAACAAAATACAGCAGTAAGAAAAGGATCTACTACAGTATACACCACCACAACAGTAGAACAACAAATATGTACATAACATAAAGCTTACAATAAAGAAGTACAAGGAGTAACAAGGAAACTACTCACTACAGTGGAAGAAAAGTACAAAAAGAACTGCGGCAACTCCACTGGACCCTACTAGGCCCCGCGTCCTCTGCAGTCGCTGACCCTGGCTGCTCAACACTGGGTCCTGAAAAGTAACAAGTGTAACATGTCAGCGAAACGCTAAAAGCTAAAGAAACAGTAGAGTGTACAGTGGTTGTTATATTTTTTCTTTCTTTATTTATGTCTTTCTATTATTTCACGATTTATTTATTTCTCAGATCCTTCACTTGATCTCGAATGTTCCTCGTGGGAACGATCTTGATTGCAGTCTTTTCCGAAAAGTAGAAGTAACACGTGGTGCTCCCCTGGTCGGGAGAGTCCCCCGTGGTGCTCCTACCCCCAGTTAACCACCCCAAGGTCGCTGACAGACGTAATGGTGACTACGGCACGTGCGATAAGCGCACGGGTAGCTACCCCGCACTGGCACGCGGTCAGTCGTTTCCGTTAACGGGTGCACTCAAAACACAGCACGGAACCAATATAGGGCAGAGCCCTCTCAGTAACAGGGGTCCAACCCCTCCACAGTCCGCGCACCCTCGCCTGCCTACCCTGGTTTGCCCAGTGGGCCTAATAAGTCGGTGCAGGAGGCTAGCAGAACCCCAGGGCCCGTGGGGTAGCTAGTACTCTCCCTACACTAGTAGCTCTCCTCAGTACTACACATGCGAGGGCCAGCAAGTCGGTGTACAGTGGCTAAACCCACCCCGGTCTCAACATGAGGGCGGCAAGCTCCCCTCTATACTAAGAAGTAATGTGTGCTCTCTTTGGTACCACGTACCCAAGAGACAACACACTTCCACGTTTCACTTTCTCAGTTCCATTCTATTCTCTTTCCAGGAGTTCTACTCCTAATTCCCCGTAGGGTTCGTATTCTTTTTGTTTGGCCATTGTAGGTTTCACTGTTCCAGTCTTACGTTCATACAATCCATATTCTTAATCATATTTATTCATTCATAACAGGCAGCTATTAATTTACAGGCTGCTATTATTTCCTTTCCACTTTTCCAAGACTGCAATATATATATTCCACTAGTTTTCCAGTCCTAGGATTCATGCCGTATCCTAGGATCTATCATTCACTCTAGTTTTCCAGTCCTAGGATTCATGCAATACCCTAGGATCTATCATTCAATCTAGTTTCTCAGTCCTAGGATTCATGCAATACCCTAGGATCTATCATTCAATCTAGTTTCTCAACCCTAGGGTTCATGCAATACTCTAGACTCTATTAATTGTTCTACAATTGTAACAAATTATGCTAAATAAATTAAAAGCCACTCTACAGCTACAACAGGAGTACTGGGGACGTGGTCGGCAATCCCACGCGCCTCCGCAACCCCCAAGACTGCAATGGTACGGGGTCCTAACATAAGGATCAAACACAAGGAGTATCTCAGAATGGTATACAATTACTGTAAACGGGTAGAGGATTTTATTCTGGAAAGAACGCAACTCGAAACGCGGAAAACAGACTCCGAACGGGCCTTAAACGGGTCGAAAATGACGAAACTATCCAAAATCAGACGTCTGGAACCTCTTCCAGATGTCTTAAAAGGTGGGTCAGATTGTACCTTCGCTCTGTGTAGTCGTTCAGACGTCCAGAAGCCTGCTGGAATGTCTGACCCCGATTCCCAGACGTCCAATGGTCACCCCGGACGTCTGGAAGTCCTCTCCATCGTCAGGCACTGCGGCCAGACATCCGATTCACGTGGGATGACGAGTCCTCGCGCCCTCCCGAGCAGAACCTGCACGCACCCACATCTGCTCTCAGCACGATGGATCGCAGACGAAGGCGCGGCGGACGGCTGCATGGCCGTACATGCGAAAAAGGAAGAAGATAGAAATATCTTACCTGCCAGACGTCTGGACAGTCCTCCAGAAGTCTTCACAGTCGTCTGGTCGTAAGCTCATACGTCTGATTCTGAAAAATTTTCCAGAATCAGAGCCCGACTCGCTCTCCGCCTGCGACGTACGGCCGCGCCGTGCCCCGTCCGCCTGCTGCCCGAGCTGCAGCAACCCCTCCGCGACACTCCACGCCCGCTGCTCCCCCGTCGGCCGGCTCTAGCTGCCCCGGCAAGCTCAAGCCCTCACGGTCGAGCGACTTCTTCTTGCAACACCCCCTCCCGCACACTCGCCGCGGCCGCTGCTGCCACCGCTCGCTCTCTCGCACTGGCAGGGAGAAAGAGAAGAGGAAGGCGGAGGAGATGAGGGTGAGGGAGAGGGCGAGGGCATCCTTATAAGGCTGCGCAGGGAGAGAGAGAAAGGAGCTGCGCGCCTACAGGAGGAGAGAGAGAAAAAGAGGGGCAAGAGCGGCGGGTGCAGTCTGCGTGTGCACGCGTGCAGACGCAACCCCGTACGTCGCAAAAATTGATTACCAGACGTCTGGAAAGGGTTCCAGACGTCTGGGACACTTCTCAGACGTCTTAAAAGGCCGTCTGATGCCTCGTTCTTAACAATATAACAAACTCAAAGGAAGTTTCGTCCCCGAAACTGGCGCTAACTAGGGTGCGGGAAGGAACAACATATATAAACATAACAAACTCAAAGAGGACCGAAGCCGGGCCAAAAAGACGTACCCACAAAGAGCTTCGGGTACCGCTCCCGCATTGCCGCCTCAGGCTCCCAGGTAGCCTCCTCGTATCGCTGGCTCCTCCACAAAACCTTCACCAGGGGTACTTGCTTTTGTCTCAAACTGCAGACTGCTCGGTCGAGAATCTGTTCTAGCCGCTCGGGGTAGGTCAGGTCGTCTCCCACCTCGACACTCTCGTGACTTAGTACATGACTGGGATCGGCCACGTACTTCCTGAGGTTGAACACGTTGTGCACACCAGAAAGCTGAGGGGGGAGGGCAAGTCTGTAAGCAACGGGTCCAACCCGCTCCAAGACCTCAAAGGGCCCCACGAACCTCGGCGTGAGCTTCCCTCTCACCCCAAACCGCTGCAGGCCCTTCATGGGCGAAACACGAAGGAAGACGTGGTCCCCAACCTCAAACTGGACCTCTCTGCATCTCCGATCCGCGTAGCTCTTCTGCCTGCTCCTGACAGTGCGGAGTCGCCTGTGGATCTGCTCGACTACCTCCTGACTCTGCCGGATCTACCTGGGGCCAACCTCCCACTTGGTCCCCACCTCAACCCAACTCAAGGGTGCCGTACACCTCCGTCCGTATAGAGCCTCGTAGGGAGTCATGCCGATGCTCGAGTGATAGCTGTTGTTGTATGCAAACTCCGCCAGGGGAAAGTGCTCCTCACAAGAGCCCCTCCAGTCCAGTACACAGGCACGCAAAAGGTCCTCAAGTGTCTGTATCATGCGCTCAGATTGTCCATCCGTCTGGGGGTGGTAAGCTGTACTGAATCTCAACCGCGTCCCCAGGGCTTGCTGAAACTCAGCCCAAAACTGGGACGTAAAGCGGGTATCCCAGTCGGATACGATCTCTCGCGGAACTCCGTGTAGTCGTACCACGTCGCGGATATACCTCTCTGCCAACTGTGCTGGTCCCAAAGTAACTCGGATCGGCAAGAATCGTGTCGTCTTCGTCAGTCTATCGACAATTACCTAGACTGCGTCGTGTCCTCGCTGGGTAACAGGTAAACCCACCACCAAGTCCATGGTGATGCTCTCCCACTTCTACTCTGGCACTGGAAGCGGCTGTAGCGGCCCTACAGGCCTCTGATGCTCGTCTTTCACCTGCTGGCACGCTAAGCACTACTGCACGAATTCACCCACATCCTGCTTCATCCCCCTCCACCAAAACTCGCGTCTCAAGTCGTGGTACATCTTTGTGTTTCCGGGATGTATGGTGAATCTGAAACCGTGTGCCTCAGTCAGGAGCTCTCTCAACAGCTCCTCGTCTCTGGGAACGCACAACCGTCCCCTCAAGCGCAGCACCTAGTCTGTGAAAGAGAAGTCCCCAAGGTCTCTTGACAGTACTCTGTCGCGCAAGGACTGCAAGTACGGATCGGCCATCTGTCCTGTGATGATGCAGTCTATCAGCTCTGGCCTAGTCTGTCGTGTCACAGTCACTACCCCACAGTGCCCCCATAACTCTAGGGGTCGCCAACTGCCCACCTCCTCCAAAAGGCTCCAACTCTGTAACTGTAAACTGGCCAAGTGTGCAGTCGCCTTCCGGCTCAAGGCATCAGCCACCATGTTGGCCTTTCCTGGGTGGTAGGAAATGCTGCAGTCATAGTCCTTCAGGAGCTCCAACCAACGTCTCTGTCTCATGTTGAGCTCCTTCTGATCAAAAAGGTATCTGAGTCTCTTGTGATCTGTGAAAATCTCAAAGGTCTCACCGTACAAGTAGTGCCTCCAGGTCTTCAGCGCGAAGACGACAGCTGCCAGCTCTAGGTCGTGGGTAGGGTAGGTATGCTCGTGGGGCTTCAGTTGCCGCGAAGCGTGAGCGACAACGTGACCCCTCTGCATGAGCACACCCCCTAACCCCTGTAAGGAGGCGTCCGTGTACACAACGAACCCGCCACTACTGTCAGGGATGGTGAGCACGGGAGCCGAAGTCAACCTCTCCTTCAGCTCCTGAAAACACGCCTCACAGGCGTCTGTCCGAGCGAAGGGCACGTCCTTCCGGGTCAACTGTGTCATAGGATGTGCAATCTGTGAAAAGCCCTTGATGAACCGTCTGTAGTAGCCTGCCAGTCCCAGGAAACTGCGAATCTTAATGACTGAACGCGGTCTCTCCCACCTGAGCACTGCCTCGACCTTGGTGGGGTCCACCGCTAGGCCGTCCCCAGAGATCACACGACCTAAGAAGGTCACCTCCCTCAACCAGAACTCGCACTTGTTGTATTTGGCGTACAGCCTACGTCGTCTCAGTGTGTCCAGAACCATCTGCAAGTGTTGTCCGTGCTGCATCTGATCTCGAGAATAGATGAGTACATCATCAATAAATACCACCACGAACTGGTCCAAGTACGGTCTAAACACTCGGTTCATCAGGTCCATGAAAGCAGCAGGGGCATTGGTCAGCCCAAACGGCATGACCAAAAACTCGTAGTGTCCGTACCGGGTGCGGAAAGCTGTCTTGGAGACGTCTGCCTCCCTGATCCTTAACTGGTGGTATCCAGACCTCAAGTAGATCTTGGAGAACACCGTGGCCCCTCACAACTGGTCAAACAAGTCGTCGATCCTCGGCAGCGGATATCTGTTCTTGATGGTGACCCTATTCAGCTGTCGGTAGTCCACACAAAGGCGTAGGGTACCATACTTCATCTTCACAAACAGTACTGGGGCTCCCCAGGGAGACGCACTGAGCCTCACAAAGCCCTTCCCCAAAAGGTCCTGCAACTGAGACTTGAGCTCTCGTAGCTCAAGCGGTGCCATCTTGTATGGTGCGCTAGAGATGGGGCTGGTCCCTGGTACTAGTGAGATCTCAAACTCGATCTCACGCTCGGGAGGTAATCCTGGTAACTCGTCTGGGAACACGTCAGGGTACTCTCTGACCACCGGGATGCTCTGGAAGTCTGCCACAGGGCTGGGCTCTGCCACCACACAAGCTAAGAAGCCTTCACACCCCTGGCTCAAAAGTCTCACCGCCCGAAGTGCCGAAATGCACCTGAAGCCTCCGTCCACTGGCTGTCCGTGAAACTTGAAAGAAGGTAACACCGGTATGGAGAAGACGATCTTCCTCTCAAAACAGTCCACCAAAGCGTGGTAAGAGGACAGCCAGTCCATCCCCAGAATTACACCAAAGTCCTCCATCTGTATCATAATCAGGTCAGCTGGCAGACTATGTCTCCCGATATTGACCTCGCAACCTGTGTACACCCCCTCAACTACAAACAGCTGACCACTCGGACCTATGATTACGAACGGATTCTCTAACAGTATATAGTCCTGGCCCAAACTAACTGCGAAACTGGCTGCGACAAACGAGTGCGTAGCATCGGAATCGAAAAGTGTGTAAACGAGTCTGCCGGAAACTGAAACCATACCTGCCACCACCGATCCCGAAGCTCTGGCATCCCTGTGTGTCAGGGCGTTGATACGCCCCTCAGCTCTAGGTGCGGACGAAGCAGCCACACTCTGCGTCGGACGGGTAGGTGTTGGCCAGTACCCTCCTCGTGACTGCTGTCCTCCTCGCGTCTGGAAACCGCGGCCTCTTGCGCATCCTCCAGTGCTCGACGCGGGAAGTATCTGCCGATCTCCTACCCTAGACGGGCAGTCCCTCCTGATGTGGCCCGGCTGGCCACACTGGTAGCAGAGGGGAACTCGACCCCTCCCTCAGTGTGTACCTGTTGTCGGCTGGGCAGGGGTCCAGTGCTGGTGACTGGCCCTTGTCGAGGGCCCCCAAAGGCCACTTATGGCCCTGCAAAATGTGACGGCTCTCCTGCGGACGCCACGTGTCTCCTCTCTCGCCAGCCCTGTGAAAAGTCTGGCTGGAAGGGCCTCTTCCGCCCACTGTCAGTGTCTCGCGCGGACGGGTTGGTCTCCTCGTAGGTCATAGCTACCTCCACCACCCTCGAAAACGTAGGCAGCTTCAAGGGTTTGACATACCCCCGAATCGCAAGCCGAATCCCCTCGGTGAACCTCCAAAGGCGCTCCTCCTCAGTGTCTACCGCTGTCGCTGCAAAGTGGGACAGCTCCAGAAAACGCGTGCGATACGCGCTCACGGCCATCATCCCCTGGCGGAGAGTGTGGAACTCCCGCCTCCTCTGGTCCTGCCATGTCTGGGGAAAGTAATGCTTGCAGAAGAGGGTGACGAACCGATCCCAAGTCAGCTCGTCCCTCTCCTGTCCCCTGACTGCCCTCCACCACCTGTGTGCCGCACTCTCGAGCTGGTACGTGGCAAAGGCCACACAGCACTCCACCGGGGGGCGAAGGGTGTCGAAAACCTTCTCGAGCTGCTCGAGCCAGTCCTCTGCCTCGGTCGGGTCCTCATCCCCCTTGAAGGAGGGGGGCTTCAGCTTCCGGAACTGCCCGAAGAGCTCGAAGTGGCGCTGCAGTGGAGATGCTGGTGCACCTCCAGGCAAAGGTGCCTCGTGCACAGAGGTGTCGGAGGAGGGTGGGGGCGGTGGCGGCCCATCCCCTCCCCCATGTCCAGCACCGTGTCCGTCGTGTGGTCCCACAGAGGACTCCCCCTCCGCAACCCCAGGGAGAGGTGCTCGGGGCAGTGGGTGGAGCTCCTCTCGCACAATATCCCATATCAGTTGGGCGAGGTCCTAGACCTGAATGCCCGGGAGCAGTGGCTGGTCCACTGAGGCGTCGACAACAGCACGCCCACCTCGCCGACCTCGTCCTCGGCCACACCCGCGGCCCGCCTCGCTAGTCCCTCAATGAGGCATCTCCTGCAAGGAGACATGAAACAAAGCGGAAACACGTCAATATGGAACGATATCTAACGAAAACGTCTAGGAGCTCATGTCAAAAGATATGTTGTGGTGGCTACTCTAGTTACAGACATGTGAATTGGTTATTTTCCAGTCAGTTGATTCACTTCTCGGGACGACCTTGCTCTGATACCACCTTGTAACAACCCGATTACCGAGTCCCAACGAGACACGAGAATCGGACTGACTCGACTAATCCCAAGACCTAGTCGTCCAACGAGGAAGTAACCAAAAGAGCAGTAAAATAAATCACATTCAGCATAAATATAACTAGCAATAACAAAATACAGTAGTAAGAAAAGGAACTACTACAGTATACACCACCACAACAGTAGAACAACAAATATGTACATAACATAAAGCTTACAATAAATAAGTACATGGAGTAACAAGGAAACTACTCACTACAGTGGAAGAAAAGGACAAAAAGAACTGCGGCAACTCTACTGGACCCTACTAGGCCAAGCGTCCTCTGCAGCCACTGACCCTGGCTGCTCAACACCGGGACCTGAAAAGTAACAAGTGTAACATGTCAGCGAAACGCTGAGTAGAGTGGCAGCTAAAAGCTAAAGAAATAGTAGAGTGTACAGTGGCTGTTATATTTTTTCTTTATTTACGTCTTTCTATTATTTCACTATTTATTTATTTCTCAGATCCTTCACTTGATCTCGAATGTTCCTCGTGGGAACGATCTTGATTGCAGTCTTTTCCGAAAAGTAGAAGTAACACGTGGTGCTCCCCTGGCCGGGAGAGTCCCCCGTGGTGGTCCTACCCCCAGTCAACCACCCCAAGGTCGCTGACAGACGTAACGGTGACTACGGCACGCGCGATAAGCGCACGGGTAGCTACCCCGCACTGGCACGCGGTCAGTCGTTTCCGTTAACGGGTGCGCTCAAAACACAGCACGGAACCAGTATAGGGCAGAGCCCTCTCAGTAATAGGGGTCCAACCCCTCTACAATCCGCGCACCCTCGCCTGACTACCCTGGTTTGCCCAGTGGGCCTAACAAGTCGGTGTAGGAAGCTAGCAGAACCCCGGGGCCCGTGGGGTAACTAGTGCTCTCCCTACACTAGTAGCTCTCCTCGGTACTGCGTACGCGAGGGCTAGCAAGTCGATGTACAGTTGCCAAACCCACCCCAGTCTCAACCTGAGGGCGGCAAGCTCCCCTCTTCACTAAGAGGTAATGTGTGCTCTCTTTGGTACCACGTACCCAAGAAACAACACACTTCCACGTTTCACTTTCTCAATTCCATTCTATTCTCTTTCCAGGAGTTCTACTCCTAATTCCCCGTAAGGTTCGTATTCTTTTTGTTTGGCCATTGTAGGTTTCACTGTTCCAGTCTGACGTTCATACAACCCATATTCTTAATCATATTTATTCATTCATAACAGGCAGCTATTAATTTACAGGCAACTATTATTTCCTTTCCACATTTCCAAGATTGCAATATATATATTCCACTAGTTTTCCAGTTCTAAGATTCATGCCGTATCCTAGGATCTATCATTCAATCTAGTTTTCCAGTCCTAGGATTCATGCAATACCCTAGGATCTATCATTCAATCTAGTTTCTCAGTCCTAGGATTCATGCAATACCCTAGGATCTTTCATTCAATCTAGTTTCTCAGCCCTAGGGTTCATGCAATACCCTAGACTCTATTAATTATTCTACAATTGTAACAAATTATGCTAAATAAATTAAAATCCACTCTACAGCTACAACGGGAGTACTGGGGCATGGTCGGCAATCCCGCGCACCTCTACAACCCCCATGACTGCAATGGTACAGGGTTTTAACACAAGGATCAAACACAAGAAGTTTCTCAGAACGGTATACAATTACTGTAAACGGGTAGAGGATTTTATTCTGGAAAGAACGCAACTCGAAACGCGGAAAACGGACTCCGAACGGGCCCTAAACGGGTCGAAAACGACGAAACTGTCCAAAATCAGACGTCTGGAACCTCTTCCAGACGTCTTAAAAGGTGGGTCAGATTGTACCTTCGCTCTGTGTAGCCCTTCAGACATCTAGAAGCCTGATGGAACATCTGACCCCGGTTCCCAGACGTCCGATGGTCACCCCGAACATCTAGAAGTCCTCTTTGTCGTCTGGCACTGCGGCCAGACGTCCGATTCACGTGGGATGACAAGTCCTCTCACCCTCCCGAGTAGAACCTGCACGCACCCACACCTGCTCTCAGCACGACGGATCGCAGACGAAGGCGCGGCGGACGGCTGCATGGCCGTACACGCGAAAAAGGAAGATAGAAATATCTTACCTGCCAGACGTCTGGTCGTAAGCCCAGACGTCTGATTCTGGAAAATTTTAAAGAATCAGAGCCCGACTCGCTCTCCACCTGCGACGCACGGCCGCGCCGCGCCCCGTCCGCCTGCTGTCCGAGCTGCAGCAGCCCCTCCGCGACACTCCACTCTTGCTGCTCCCCCGTCAGTCGGCTCTAGCTGCCCCGGCAAGCTCGAGCCCTCACGGTCAAGCATCTTCTTCTCGCAACACCCCCTCCTGCACACTCGCCGCAGCCGCTGCTGCCGCCGCTAGCTCGCTCGCTCGCGCTCTCGCACTGGCAGGGAGAAAGAGAAGAGGAGGGCGGAGGAGATGAGGGTGAGGGATAGGGCGAGGGCATCCTTATAAGGCCGCGCGGGGAGAGAGAGAAAGGAGCTGCGCGCCTGCAGGAGGAGAGAGAGAAAAAGAGGGGCGAGAGCGGCAGGTGCAGTCTGCGCGTGCAGGCGTGCAGACGCAACCCCGTACGCCGCAAAAATTGATTACCAGACGTCTGGAAAGGGTTCTAGACGTCTAGCCAGACGTCTGGGACACTTCCCAGACGTCTTAAAAGGCCGTCTAATGCCTCGTTCTTAACAAATATTCTCCCCAAGACTAACCTTAACTAATACATTCCCAATAACTCCCTTTTAAGGGTGCACTAGGAACGTAGATAAGATTAGTTGGTATACCGGAGAAGAGCGAAAGGATACTACTAAAATTCCTCCAGACATCGGTTCCATGTATCAAGTAACCCTATGTTGTGATCAAATCTTCAAGGACCCCCCTTTGTCTAGAACTTCTCTGAACAAAGGATGATGACTCTTATGACATGCTATAAAGATAAAACTTCGTGAATGTAAGTGAGCTATACAAACACTTTGCATTGTCCGTATAACATGATCATAAGTGTCAATGGGCAAGTTTTTTGACTCAATCATCCCCTCCCAAAACTTGTAACCTAGGAGTTAGAATACCTATTGTTTGGCCTCAAGTGCATCTAGATTTATGCAAGTGTGTGTATCTATGAATTTATTAAAATAATAAAATTTACAATAAAAATAAATAATTATATACAAAATAAAAATAGATTCTTCCTCTCTTTCCCTCCGCTCCCTTCTCTCCCATCTCCCTGTCTTACCATTTCCTTTCTACTCTCTTTCTCTTTTCTCCCTACCCTTTCTCTCATCATTCCCTTCCTTTATATTCTTCTTTATGCATCTCTCTCCCTCTTCTTCATCTCCTGCCTATTTATTTATCCTCTCTTTCCTCTCTTCTCCCTATCCTTCTTCTCCTCCTTCCCTTCATTAATTCATATTCTTCTTTATTCATCTCTTTCTCTCCTCTTCCTCTCCTACTCCATCTCATTTCACTTTCCCTCTCTTTTCCCATTACTTCTTCCAAACTTCTTAAATTAGTAAAAATTTTCACAGAAGAAATACAATCAAATAAACATTTAAAAATAAGCATCAAGTGGGCACACCCCACATTCAGACATCATGATATTATCAAGTGGGTACACCTCACATTCTAAACCTAAGTGGGCACATCCCACTTTCTAAACCTAATTAACTGGGCACACTCCACATTCATTCACAAATTAATTAATTTAATTTGATATACCTCAACACAGCATGTGAATCGAAGAGAGGTGTTCGATGATCGACGTGAGATATCTGAATTAAATTATAAAATTTTACAAGAAAAAATTAAAAAAAAATACATAAATTTAATTAACAATGTTGGGAGGGGGAGGTACTACAAAGGGGATGGGGGACGGGGGGTGGGGGGTTCAGCTAGGAGGAGGAGGGGGTGGAGGTAGCAGGGTTGGGGGGGGGCTCGGCTAGGAGGAGGAGTGGGAGTGGGGGTGGTTGCAGCGGGAGGAGAAGGTAGGAGGGGGCTGTCGCGGCTGGGAGGAGCGAGGAGGAGGAGGAGCACGGAGAGGGCAATCGGCGGAGGTGGGAGGGTCGATCGCGCAGCTGGGAGGAGATGGCAGGGGGAGGAGGAGATGGCGAGGAGGAGGTGGGAGGGGGTGGTCGCGGCTGGGAGGAGATGGTGAGGAGGAGGAGCATGGAGAAGGCAACCGACGGAGGTGGGAGGGCCGATCGCGTGGCTAGAAGGAGATGGCAGGGGGAGGTGGAGGAGCACGGAGAGGGCAACCAGCGGAGGTGGGAGGGGCCAAATGGGAAGGGGACATGGCGTAGCCGATGGCAATCCACGAGGAGGAGGGCGGCAGCTTCGCCTTATGTAGGACGAGGATGACAAGGGGAGGGGCCTAGAGGTGGTTGGAGGAGGATGAGGAGGATTTCGACGGCCATGAGAGGAGAGTCATGCTTACCAAGGATGAAATCACCTTTTCCAAGGACCGTTCGGAGTTTTTCTGGAAAGGTAGGGGCGTGAGTGGCATTTTAAACCCCTTAGGTTTAGGCGTGTGGGGCTTACGAGAAAAGAGGAAACTTTGGGAGAGAATCACACAATTTTTCCCCTCTCTCCCCCCTTCCCACGCACACACTCACGCACACACACCTCTCCTCCCCTCCAAACACTAACCCCCACTTCTATTTAAATCCCACCGCCCTCTCCATCTCCATACCCTTCACACCACCACCTCCACCTCCATCTCCTTCGCCGGCGAGCCACTAGCCCCTTCCCGACCCCTTGTAGCCATGAAGAGGAAGGAGAAGGGCGGAGCGTGGAGGAGAGGAAGAGAGGGAGAGCGAGGGTGTGGGAGAGAAGAGAGAGCTAAGGGGAGCTCGAGAGTGCATGGTGGCAATCTTTTTAGGATCGTCACTGAGTTTGATTTTTTTATTACTCGAATACAAAAATTCTCTAAGGTCGAACTCAGGGAGCAAGCTTGATTCTAGAAGTATAAAAATCACAAGTTACAATTATACACTGTTTTACAAAAGAACAATTAGAGAGAAATAAAAGATGTTTCTTCTTTTCTTTTCTTCTCTCTTTCTTCTTTGCCCTTCTTTCTCTTCTTTTAGTCTCCAGACATCTGATTCTGGGAATCAGACGCCTTAAGTAGCAACCTGCTACAGTGCACATCTCTTTCTTCTTCCTTTCTCTACTGCTACTTCTGCTCTCCTTGGCTTTTCTTCTTCTCTTCTTATTTTCCTCGCTTGGCCTTCTTCTTTGCGACAACTTCTTCTTCCTTCCTCCGGTGGATTCTCCCCTTCCTCTTCTTTTGCTTTAGCTTCTGTCTTCTTCTTGTAATTCCCTTACTTGGAGGGGGTGAGATCAGCGTGACATAAAAATGCGGAATTTAAATATAGAACAATCTCACAAAATAGCAATCACACAGAGTACACAAAGATTTTTAGGTGGAAACCCAAATCGGGTGAAAACCACCACCTAACTCTCTCGAGTTAGGATTTTCCGATCAACCAAGTTGATCAAATCCACTAACGTACTACTTAAACGAGGGTAGTACAACCTCAATTACAACCACGCTACTTTATACGAGGGTAGCATACCTCAAACCCCTTCTCTTCTTGAGAAGGATTTTGTCTCACCAAGAAGACAGGAATTTGGAAAGCGAATACCCAACACAAATAACAAAGTAAATTACAAATATAGTCCTATAGAGCCAACAAAGTAAATCATAACCTAAGCTTCTATAGGAGTAAGGATGCTTCCCTTTGCTGGAAGCGCGTTGACGACGCGGATGCGTGAACCACGTGGTAGTGCTTCGTCGCTCTCGTAATCGCGGAGGGAGAGCGGGTGCGCAACAGGAATCAAGCTCTCTAGGTGTAGAACTTAAGCTTGGAGAGCTAAAGCTTGAACTATTTCTCTTGGACACAAAAGATGTGGAAAGTATGTTGCTAAGTGTGTCTTGGTGTATGTTTGACTGGCAAAGGTTCTCCTCTATTTATAGAGGCCCTAGGAAGACTTTGGAAGGCCTTGGAAGGCTTCCATAGCCGTTGGGTGCAAGGTCCAAGAAAATCAGGCTGAAATCAAGATTAATCATTACACTGATAGGGTTATGAGACGTCTGATCCTAGCATCGGACGTCTGAAAAACCAGTTTAAGATGTCTGGGAACAAAGTCAGACATCTGATTTTAGGCAGATTTCCTTCCTGACTTGAATCAGATCTAAACAGGGTTCTAGTGAATTGTCATTAGATGACATACAGGACGTCTGGAATGGTGTCTGGACGTTTGGAAACCTACTTCCCTGTGGGAATGGATTTCCAAGAGAGTGCAACGGCTATAAGATCTCTGAGAAGAGATTTTGGGTCAGCCGAGGCAAAACGGTCATGTATGAGACGTCTAGGGTCCTTTACGGGTGTGTGATACAGGGCTAACGGTCATATCCTTCATTGTTTGCTAAGCCAGCCAACGGTCCACTAATTAGACGTCTCGCAAAATCATCAGACGTCTTCTAAGACATCTGGACTAAGGTCTGGACGTCTGATTTCATCAGACAAAACTAAGTCTAGCCTAAACATAATCGGACATCTGAATCAACAGTCAGACATCTTAAAAGTATTTATCAGACGTCTGAAAAAGCTGTTTGAACCCTATATTGATTTTCTAAGTTCTTTACAGAAAACCTAAGTATCCTAGGATTTTCTAAGTTCTCAGATTATTGAGGACCATTTTGTAAAGTGGGTCAAGACGGCCTTCCCTTAGGTCTAAATTTTGGTATAAACCTAATTTTGACCTAAGGAATCCAATGGTGAATTTGAATTTTAGGTTTGACCATGTTTGATAGGATATTTTGCACAAAAATCCAAATTAGGTCAAAAATTGGGTATGGTTCTCAATCTAGGTCAAGATAGGTTCCAACGGCCAAATTGAATATTCTAAACCCTAGGGGATATTTTTTCATGAATTTCAGAGGGTTCAGTTGATTTTTATCTTACCTGAAACTTCGTGAATTAAAGTGGATTTGTTTTAGGGTTACAGAATGTCATTTAATTCCCAGATTTTGTCATAACCCTTTTCTGACCAAACCATCCCACTTTTGATCTTATTAAGTCCACTTGACCTGTGTCTAGGCCCTTAGAAATCCCATTCATGTACTGCAATGGTAAAATTGCAATTTTACCCCTTGTATAATGTTTTATTCTCTGCTCAACAATTCCCTAATTTAGGCATTCCCTTAGGTCTTGTAGGAGCTTTTGTTCAATTTATTAGGTCAAAAATGTGCTAGTTAGGGTTCATGATGAGGTTCTCATCACACCCCCATGCTTAGCTTTTGCTAGTCCCTTAGCAAAAATTTAAGATTTTAACCTCTATTCTTGACCATGAATTCCTTTCATCAAATTTGATGAGTGTTTTTTCTCTTGTCTCCTTGATTAGGTCAGAATGCCAACCATGGGCCTGAAAGGTACTCTAGTACCAACCAAGATCCAGATCTGTTTAGCTTTAGCCTCAGTCCTTAGCAAAGGTTTTTAAGGCTCATAGGAACTACCCTAAGGTTTATTGGACTCCGTGGTTAAAGCACTCGTGCTTGAGACATTTTTAGCCTTAGTTCAACTTGCAGTGCGTTTTGTAAGAGAGAGACAGAGGGTTTATTTGTTTGGAGAGTTTTCTCTCTCTTTTCTTTTTAATTCTAGTTTAGGATTGGCTTCACAACATGGTCTGTATCGGATTCCTCGTCCCCATCATCAATCCTCAAAGGTTCCTTGCAATCGATGCCTCAAGATAGCACCGCCCATGGTAACCCCCAGAACCCTGGTTTTCGAGATTTTGAGATAATCCCGACCATGGCATTCCGTGGCTGAATTCAGACCCTGGCAATTGACATTTCGTGATAATGCCATCCGTGGAATCTGAACCAGCATAGTGCTTACATGCCCCCAGTAGGATATGTAAATATCCTAGGAGACAAGCACCAAGGAGACGATATGTTGTTACACATCTTCGAGGGGAATTTCCCATCTCCGCGCCAGAAACTCGTCTAAATCAACTTGTGTTAATTGGCCGCTCCTAATCTAGGTAACATTTTCAGAACATTTGAAATTCTTCTGCATGATTTTGATATTTATGCTCACTGAACCAGACTGTGTGTGAATTTGGGTGCTTAGGTTACCGAGTCCCGTAGACCGAAGGTCAGTTATCAAGTCCAAATACTCCCTAAGCCTTAAACCTAATACTTAAGCTTTTCATTTTCCTCAACCTCTTGAGGAATATCTAGATCTTAATGGGTACTAAAAGTCTAGTCCAAGAAGGACTAAGGTTAGCGTTCTTACTAATCTTCTTGTCTTTCTTTAGCACTTTTTCTTTACGTTTCTTTTAATGTGGTCTAGAACTTTGGTTAATTCCTTAATTTCTTACTAATGACTACCTCTTCTTTTTCATTTTGTGCTCCTTTTTAGTTTTTTGCTCTTTCCTCCTCTTTTTGTAAAGCTTTCCAAAAAGTGCTTCCCTCCTCCCATTTTTTGTTCTTTTTCAAAAAAATTTTAATTTTTTCGATGTTTTTTGCATATGTGAATTTTTTTTTGAAACATTTTCTTGTTATGAATTTTTATTGCACTTTCATATCCCTCCCCCATGCCTAAGGTTTGCAATGTCCTCATTGTATATTGGGTGGGTTTTTATTTAGCTTGGTTCATGCGTTATGACAGGTATTTGGTGATTGGATGGGTTGAGGTGACTACTGCGGACGATTTCTAATCTCAGGTACAAGTACCTGAGGTGGAGTCGGCTGTCCTAAAGGATGAACCTAAAGTGCAAAGAAATGTCAGAAAAGGTTTCGGGTTTTCAAAAGAATGACAGGCTGCCTCCCGTTAAGCGCTGAGTTTTACGCCATCGGCTGGGCGTAATGAGCTCAGGGAGAATGGAGGATAAATGATGACTCAGCCAAATCTGTATTGGTCACATCAATGAATGGTTTGAGTCTCTGATCGTTCATGACGAAAGGTTCGAAATCATGGCTGAGTGAACTGATCTCGATGGCTCCATTTCCAAAAATCTATCGGATAAGATATGGTTCGATCCACTTGGATCGTACCTTCCCAGGGAACAATTTAAGTCAAGCATCGAAGAGTAGGACCTTCTGACCAGGGTGAAAGATCTTTCTAGATATGTGCTTGTCATGAAAGGCTTTAACTCGCTCTATGTAGATTCGCGAGTTTTCATACGCATCAAGGCGTAATTCATCAATCTCGCTTATCTGAAGCTTTCTATGGGTTCCAGCCTTAGAAAGATCTAGGTTGCAGTTTCGTACTGTCCAATAGGCTTTATGCTCCAGTTCGACAGGAAGGTGACATACCTTTCCGTACACCAGTCTAAAAGGAGACATGCCTAATTGAGTCTTGTGGATAGTCCTATAAGCCCACAAAGCTTCCAAGAGTAAATATGACCAGTCCCTCCTGTCAGGTCGAACAGTAACTTGCAGGATTTTCTTGATATCCCGATTTAATAACTCAGTTAGACCATTAGTCTGGGGGAGATAAGGAGTAGAGATTCGATGTGACACTCCGTATTTGGTCATCAGTGACCTGAACTGAGCGTTGGTAAAATGGGTCCTTCCATCAGAAATGATTGCTTGAGGAATCCCGTACATTGAGAAGATATTCTGATGAATGAATTTGATGACGATCTTGTGATCACTGGTTCGGGTCGGAATGGCTTCGATCCATTTGGACATGTAGTCAACAGCGAGTAAAATGTACTCGAAGCTGTCCGAGATAGGGAAGGGGCCTATAAAATCGATCCCCCAAATATCAAAAATCTCGCATACGAGAATCGGCTGTAAAGGCATCATGTCGCGATGGCTCATGTTGCCCAAAGTTTGGCAACGGTTGCATGCCTTACACTGATTGTATGAGTCCTTGAAGATAGTGGCCAGTAAAAGCCACACTGGAGGATTTTCAATGCGATTTTATGCCCAGAAAGATGGCCACCGCGTGTCTGGTCATGGAAAAAAGAGAGTATGTCATTGATTTCGACCTCCGGGACACATCGTCGGATAATTTGGTCAGCACCTATACGGAATAAGTACGGGTCTTCCCAAATGTAATACTTGGCATCAGAACGCAACTCGTCTTTCTTGGCCTTCAGCCAATCAGACGGGATCTGGTGTGATGCCAAATAGTTTACTATATCAGCAAACCATGGAAGCCCAGTGCCAATAGTCAAGAGGTGCTTATCAGGAAAATGCTCCGTGATGGCTCCAGAAGGGTCGATGATCTCAGAAGGAAGGCGGGACAAGTGGTCAGCTACCATGTTCTGTCTTCCTGCTTTATCATGAACCTCGAGGTCAAATTCTTGCAACAGCAAGATCCATCGGATTAATCGAGGCTTCACATCCTTCTTCGCAAGGAGATGCCTCACAGCTGTGTGATCCGAGTAGATTATAACATGGGAACCCAGGAGATAAGATCTAAATTTTTCAAGGGTAAATACTACGGCTAGTAGCTCTTTCTCCGTAACCATGTAGTTACGCTGAGCCTCATCAATGGTCTTGCTAGCGTAGTAGATGACCACAGGTTTCCGGTCAATCTTTTGCCCCAAGACCGCTCCTACAGCGAAGTCAAATGCATCGCACATGATATCAAAGGGTTGAGACCAATCAGGGGACTGTAGGATCGGGGCTTGGGTAACTCGATCACAAAGGATCTCAAAAGCTTGAGTGCATTCCTTGGAGATTTCAAAGGGTACATCCTTGGAGAGAAGAGTGGTTAGGGGGCGTGCGATTTTTGACAAATCAGGGATGAATCGACGGTAAAAATCGACGTGCCCCAGAAGAGATCAGATGTCCCTAATCGAGTTAGGCATAGGAAGTTTGGATATCAGGTTAACCTTGGCTCGATACACTTGGATCCCTCTTTCAGAAATCAAAAGTGGCTCTTTTCTCAGGAAAGAACCAGATTGACGTCAATGCATCGTCAGAGTATATGAACCAAGTGCTGGAGGAGATTGTCAAATGATGCTCCAAAAACTAAGAAGTCATCCATGAAGACTTCCAAATAATCACCTACCATATTAGAGAAGTCTGGGCCTAGTCCCAGAAGTCTGATTTCAATCTGTATGCACATCTTTGGCCCGTTCAGGGCCCAGATGAAGTCAGATTTATGCAAACAAAGTACTGTTGTTTTCCGTTCGAGTTTTTCTACGTGTTAGTGACACTTGTACAATGTTTTGAACTCGTTTGATGTGATTTAGTCACTGGTATAGGTCTCCATCCTGTAGCATGTTCGGGGCCCGCGGAGATAACAGGATCTGTGATTCAGGCCCCCATTCCTTCCATGTATCCCGGTAGAGTGGTTTACTTTAATATCAAGATTTAAATAAGTAGAATGGATGATTATAATAACTTAATTGTACCTTAGGATGTGAAATGAACCCTAGAGCAGAAACGAATGAACAATGCTTGAACTACACTGTTTACATCGATATAATTAAAATGCATGCTTAGAATAACTTGATTGAACCCTAGGATGTGAAATGAACCCTAGGGTAGAAACGAATAAACAATGCTTGAGCTACACTTCTTACTTTGAGATGCATGTTAAAACCCTAATTGCTAGCAAATGTATAGATACAAGATCTGATGCTTCTTCAGTTATTAAAACACGAGCTGACTGTTATATAAATGAGAATCGGAACATAAACAACGAGATATACTTGGGAAAAATGGAATGAAAAGAATTACGAGTATGAACCCTACGGGGAACTAGGTGAAGAACTCCTGTATACGAAAAAATCTCGTATGTAAACGGGAAGTGAGCTGGCTCTTGTGTATGTGGTACCAAGGAGAACGACTATCTTGCGTACGCAGTACCAAGGGGAGCCACTATCCCTTTCGCGTGGAAAGAAAGGTGGCACTCGCGTGCATGGTACCGAGGAGAGCTACGACCACCTTATTGTAGGGGGGAGCCAGCCGCCCCACGGGGCCCGAGGTTAGGACTGGCCACCCTACACCAACTCTTGTTAGTCCCACTAGGAAAATCGGGATAGTCGAGCGAGGGTACGCAGAATATGAGGGGCGAGACCCCTATTCTGTTCTGAGAGGGCGAGGACCTGTTCTGTTTCATGCTGTACGTTTGGGTGTACTTGCTAGCGAAAACGACTAACCGCGTGCCAGTGCAGGGTAGCTACCAGTGCACTTATCATGCGTGCCGTAGTCACTGCTACATCGCGACCATGACATCAGGGTGATAGACCGGGTGTAGGACTACCAAGGGGGACTCTCTCAACTAATCGATTCATGCAATTATTTGATTCTTTCATTCATTTTTGTAAATAAAATCAACATTTTTGGACTTAGATAGTGATGTATATCAATAACTAACTCCCAGTGAACGACCTGGAATAAACCAGTAAAAATTAAATATATAAACAAAATTAACATGACATCGATTTGTATTTGTGACATATACTATAATAACGACATTCTAAAACCCCTTTTTAGTGCGAACCGGTCGTCGATGATCATATTTTTGGCATCATTGCTGGGTACAAAAATCGTCAACAGCACTTTATTGTGATTGTTTGATGAATGTCGCAAAAATTCGATTATTGCCGCCACCGCTTGTAGCAAAAATTCAAAAATCGCGTGCCCCCTGACTAATTTTCTATCTAAGGATGTCCCTTTTGAACTCTCCAAGGAGTGCACTCAGGAATTTGAAATCATGCATGATCGAGTTACCCAAGCACCTATTCTGCAGTCTCCCGATTGGTCTCAACCCTTTGAAATCATGTGCGATGCATCTGATTATGCTGCAGCAGCGATACTTAGGCAGAAAATAGACGGGAAACCCATGGTCATCTACTACGCTAGCAAGACACTTGACAAGGCTCAACGTAACTATACAGTTACTGAGAAAGTGCCGCTAGCCGTAAAATTCGGATCATATCTTTTAGGTTCCCGTGTTATCATATACTCAGATCACATTGCAGTGAGGCACCTCCTTGCGAAAAAGCATGCGAAACCTCGACTAATCCGCTGGATCTTACTGTTGCAAGAATTTGATCTCGAGATTCACGATAAAGCGAGAAAGCAGAACGTGGTAGCTGACCACTTATCCTACCTTCCTTCTGACAATATTGACCCTTCAGGACCCATCACAGAACATTTTCAACAATGAGCACCTCCTAACTATTAGTACGGAACTTCCTTGGTTTGATGATTTAGTAAACTACTTAGCATCACATCAGATCCCGTTCGATTGGCCAAAGGCCAAGAAAGACAAATTGCTTTCCGATGCCAAGTACTACATGTCAGAAGATCCGTACCTCTTCCACAATGGTGATGTTACGACCCATGCTGTTTGAGCCTTTTAAGACGTCTGGACTATGGGTCAGACGTCTGGACACCTTCCCAGACGTCTGGAAATCGAAAACTTTTAGTACGAGATCGCGTCTGCGCGCGTGCTGCGCACAGACAGTACCCCCTAGTTTTCCCTCCTTCTTCTCTCTCTTTCCACCCAGCCAAAACCCTAAACCCTCACCATTATAAAGCCCCCTCCTCCTCTCTCGTTCCCCTCACTTCTCAAGCCACCAGCCCCTTTCCCTCTTCTTCCCAGAGTAAGAGAGAGCAGCGGAGAGGAGGAGCGACGTAAGGAGAGGAGGAGCGGCGTAAGAAGGAGAGGAGAGCAAGCTCGTGAGCTTGCGTGAGAGCTCACCGGTGAACGCACGGCCAGAGCGGCGCGTGCGCAAGGCGGAGGAGTACGTCGAGGAGGTCCTCCCCAACACTGCTGCAGCTGGAGCTGCAGGCGAGAGGGCAGAAGCAGGTTCTGGTTCTGGGTTTTTTCCAGAATCAGACGTCTAGAGCGACGTCCAGACGACATAGGCGATGTCTGAAGGAGGTTACAAACGTCTGAGGAGGAAGTCTCGCGAAGGTACGTTCCTTTGCGGATACAGCCATGCAGGTCGCTCCGCCGAAGCACTGTTGAATGCCTTTTTGAGGAGATTTGGTGGATTTTGCACAAGAGTTGCTTCGGGAAGGCACGGGACACGCCCTCCCATGCACTTCAGACGTCTGGGTGAGGTACCAGACGACGGGAAGCGCTTCTAAACATCTGGAGAGGTGGTCGGACGTCTGGAACTGGGTCCAGATGGTCCAGAAGGGTTCTTGGATGTCTGAGGATTGGCGCAGAGACTTAGGTATGCCACTGGACACTTTTAAGACGTTTGGAAGTTGTTCCAGACATCTAATTTGAGTCAGAAACCTTGTTTTTGACCCATTTAGGGTCCGTTTGAGGTCCATTTTCCGCAAATAAGATACCAATGTTTCCCGTATGAATTCCTCTACTTGTTAGAAGGTTTTCCATACTATTCTGAATATTCTCTTGTGATTGATCCTTGTGATAGGACCTCGTTCCATTGCGGGATCGGGACTTGCTGAGGCACGTGGACTTGCCGTTCAAGCCCCACTACTCCTGGGTTTACTGGTAGGGTGGCTTCCCCTAATTTAAATACAAACCTAAATGAATGTGTGGAATGAATGATTAGAACCTAGGGTATGGCATGAATCCTAGGACTAGAAATACTGGAATGTCTGTATTGAATGAATGGATTGCAGTCTTGAATGAGTTGATAGAATGATAATAATTGCCTGCAAATGAATAACAGATGCCTGCAAAATATGTAGTACTTGTGCTAGTTAACTGTTGTATGTAACTTTCCTGTCGCACACGTGAAAAGACATAATATGAGTTGCATGCATATAAATTGGAAATAGAAAGATGAATGTTGGAAACACGAGCTACCTATGAATAACCTAAATACGGAAATGTGAACGATAGAATTACAAGTTGCATGTGTATAACTTGAGAATGGAAACAGAAATGATGAAACCTGGTATGGAATGACATGAGGAATATGAGCATGAACCCTACAAGGAATTAGAAGTAGAGCTCCTAGAAATAAATGGAATGGCTTTGGAAATGGGAGTGAGGAAGTGAGCTGGCCCTTGAGTACGGAGTACCAATGAGAGCGACTGTCCCCCTGTTTCGTGCAGAGCGAAGCTAGCTGCCCTTGGGTTGGGACCCGGGGTTAGGATTGGCCACTCTATACCGACTTCTTGGCCCTCACGTACATAGTACCGGGGAGAGCTACTAGTGTAGGGAGAGAACTAGCCACCCCACGGGGCCCAGGGTTCAGCTAGCCGCCCTACACCGACTTGTTAGGCCTATTGGACGAACCAAGGTAGTCAGGCGAGGGTGCACAAACTGTAGAGGGGCGAGACCCCTGTTTGGTTCTTAGGGGCTAGACCCCTATTACTGAGAGGGCTAGGCCCTATATTGGTTCTGTGCTGTGCTTTGGGTGCACCCGCTAATGGAAACAACTGACCGCGTGCTAGTGCGGGGTAGCTACCTGTGCGCTTATCGCATGTGCCATACTCACCGTTATGTCTGTCCGTGACCTTGGGGTGGTTGACTGGGTGTAGGATCACCACGAGGGACTCTCCCAGCCAGGAGAGCACCACGTGTGCCTTCTACTCTTCGAAAAAGACTGCAATCAAGATCGTTCCCACGAGGAACATTCGAGATCAGGAAAGAGACCTGATAAATAAACCAAGTGGTGAAAAAGAATAAGTAGTTAAAGAAAGTAATTGAAAAACAACAGCTACATGTCCACCTTTACTGCTTTAGTTAGTTAGTTGCCACTCTACTCAGCGTACTCATAACCCCTTTTCAGGTCCAAGTGTTGAGCAGCCAGAGCCTACGGCTACAGAGGGTGCTGGGCCCAGTAGAGCCCAGTAGTTGTAGCTTCTTGTTGTACTCCTTTTCTATTGTAGTGAGTAGTTTCTTGCACCTCTGTACACTTACGTTTTGTACTTTATATTCCTGTCCCTGGTAACTTTTCTACTGTTGTGGTGGTGTGTATTGTGGTAATTTTACTTCTTTACTGTTGTACTTTTGTTACTGTTAGTTGCTTAGCATGGTGAATGTGGTTTACTTTCCTGCTTTTTGGTTACTTTCTCGTTGGACTACTGGGTTTTGGGATCAGTCGAGTCGGTCCGGTCTCGTGTCCTGTAGGGATTCGGGAACCAGGTTGTAACAGGTGCTGATTAGATCAATAAACAGTGCATCCCAAAGTAGAAATTCGAGACATTTTGTCCTGCCATGACCAGGCCTGTGGCGGACACTTTTCCAGACATAAAACCGCAGCAAAAGTCCTCCAGTGCGGCTTTTATTGGCCCACGATTTTCAAAGGCGCATACAATCACTGTAAGGTATGCACTCGTTTCCAGACCTTAGGCAACATGAGCCACAGCGATATGATGCCTTTACAACCGATTCTCGTATGCGAAATCTTCGACATCTGGGGGATTGATTTCATGGGACCCTTCCCTGTTTCGGACGACTTCGAATACATTCTTCTTGCTATTGACTATGTGTCCAAATGGATTGAAGCCGTTCCGACCCGAACCAACATCATAAGGTGGTAAAAAAATTCATTCATCAGAACATCTTTTCTCAATTCGGGATTCCATGTGCCATTATCTTTGATGGAGGGACCCATTTCACAAATACTCAGTTCAGATCACTGATGACCAAATACGGGGTGTCGCACAAAATCTCTACTCCTTATCACCCCCAAACCAACGGTCTAGCAGAGCTATCGAATCGGGAGATCAAGAAAATCCATCAGGTCACTGTCCGACCTGACAGGAAGGATCAGTCGTCCTGACTTCCGAAAGCCTTGTGGGCCTATAGGACAGCCCACAAAACCCAATTGGGCATGTCACCTTTCAGATTGGTGTACGGGAAGGCATGTCACCTCCCGTCAAGTTAGATCACAAAGCCTATTAGGCTATACGGAAGTGTAATCTAGATCTTTCTAAGATAGGAACCCACAGAAAGCTTCAAATGAGCTAGATCGATGAATTACACAATGGTGCGTATGAGAACTCACGAATTTACAAAGAACGAGTTAAGGCCTTTCACGACAAGCACATATCTAGAAAGATCTTTCACCCTGGACATAAAGTCCTACTCTTTGATGCCAAACTCAAACTGTTCCCAAGAAAACTCAGATCAAAATGGATTGGACCATATCTTATCAGACGAATCTTTGGAAATGGAGCCATAGAAATCAGTCAACCCAGCCTTGATTCAGAACCCCATGTCGTGAACGGTCAGTGACTTAAGCCGTTCATTGAACTCACCGATACAAAACATGGCTGACGTATCTTTTGATCTCCATTCTCCCTGAGCTTATTGGGCCCAACTGATGGTGTTAAACTCAGCGCTTAACGGGAGGCAACCCGCCATCTTTTTTAAAAACCTGAAACCCTTCTTGACACATCTTATGTTGAACTCATATTGCTCTTTAGGGTTCATCCATTAAAACAGCCGACTCCACCTTTGGTACCCATACCCTAGCTTGAAATCATTCGCAACAGTCACCCGGACCCATCCACTCACCCAAAACTTGTTCTAATGAATGATCAAAGCTGAACTCGAACCCACCTAATTTACAATGAGTACATTGCAAATCGTAAGCATGGAGGGGTATTAAAGTGCAAAACACTGTGAAAATCACCTTACAAGAAAGGGTTTCATTAAAAAAAAAAGTACATATTCCAAAAACCAAAGAAATAAAAAAATTTTGAAAAAAGAACAAAAATTGGAGAAGGGAGGAAAATTTGAGTGAATTGATTGCATACCATTTTTTAGGAGAAAAAGGAAGGAGAAAATGTCAAAAATGAGCACAATTTGAAAAGAAAAGAAAAAGAGATAGTCATTAGTAAAAAATTAAGGAATTGACTTAGTTCTAAATCAAATCAAAAAGAAAAAAGATGAAAGACAAAAGGTGCTAAGAGACAAAAAGAGATTAGTATGGATGCTGATCTTAGGCCTCTTGGGTTGTAATTTTAGGATTAAAAATTCAAGTATCCATTAAGATCTGGATAGTCTTCAAGAGGTTGGGGAAAATGCGAAGCTTAAGTATTAGGTCTAAGGCTTAGGGATTATTCGGCCTTATTAATTGACCTATGCTTTGCGAGACTCGATAAACTAAGCACCCCAATCTACACACAGTCTGGTTCAGTGCGCTTAATTATCAAAATCAAGCAAAGGCGTTAAATCTATTTTAAAAAAGTTACCTAGATTAGGAGCGGCTAATCAACACAAGTTGATTTGGGCGAGTTCCCGACGCAGAGAGGCGGGAAATTCCCTTCGAAGATGCGCAACAACATATCGTCTTCTCGGTGCTTGTCTCCTAGGATATCTGAATATCCTACCAGGGTCATGTAAGCACCTTGTGCTGGTTCAGATGCCATGGGCAGAATTATCACGAAATGTCGATTGCTAGGGTCTAAATTTAGCTACAAAATGCCATGGGTGGGATTATCTTGAAATCTCAAAAGCCAAGGTTCTGGAGGTTGCCATGGGCGGTGCTGTCTCGAAGCATCGATTTCCAGGGACCCTACGAGGATTGATGGTGGAAACCAGGAATTCGATACTGTAACGAATGTGTGCCCCAGACGTCTTTTAAGACATCTGGGAGGTGGCTCAGACGTCGGACAAGACGTCTGGGATAACAACCAGACGTCTGATAAGATGTCTGGGATAGTTTAAAGACGTCTGGAAATCCATTATTTTCGACACACGCGAGTCGCCTGCGCGCCTGAGCGCGCAGACCGCTTTTTCCCCCTTTTTCTCTCTGCGGCTGCAGGCGGCCTGCCACCTCCTCTCTCCTCTTCGCGCGGCATTAAAAGGGGCGCGCCTCCCCTCCCGTCTCCACCGCCTCCTTCTTCTTCTCCTTCCTGTGCGTGAGAGCGAGCGGACGCGAGGGCAGCAGCGGCGGCCGCAGTAAGCGCGGAGGTGCGGCGTGCGAGGGCGGAGCTCTGCGGTGGGGGCGAGCTCGCCGGAGCGGCTTGGCCGGCTGGCGGAGGGCGCAGGGGGCGCGGAGCGACGCGGAGAGGGACCTGCTGCGGTCTGAGCAGCAGGAGCGCGAGGTGCGACGCGGGCGGCGTCGCGAGCGGAGGCCGAGCAGGGTCCTGATTCTGGAAAAATTTCCAGAATCAGACGTCTGGATTGATAGCCAGACGGCAAGGTCGACGTCTGTAAGATCATACAGACGTCTGAAAGGTGAGTTTCTGCCTTCTTCTTCCTTCTTGTCGACTGACCGTACTGAGGGAGGGGGTTGGCTGTGCGCAGGTTTGCTGATTCGCCATCTTTTGCGAATCAGACGTCTGGAAGTTGTACCAGACGGCGGGAGTGACCTCCAGACGTCCTGAGGGACCATCGGACGTCTGGGATCTAGGAAAGACGTCCCTGCAGACTTCTGGACGTCTGGGAAACCACGCTGAACAGGTAATTCTCTGATCCACCGTTTAAGACGTCTGGAGGGAGTTCCAGACGTCTGATTTTGCACAGTATCATCTTTTTCGACCCGTTTACGGCCCGTTCGGGCTCCGTTTTCCGCGATTCGAGTTGCGTTCTTTTCAGAATTAATTCCTCTACTCGTCTATAGTAGCTATACACTGTTTTGAGACACTCCTTGTGTTTGATCCTTGTGAGAGGACCTCGTTCGGTTGCAGTCTTGAGAGTTGCGGAGGCATGCGGGATTCCCGATCACGCCCCCATTACTCCCGTTGTACCTAGTAGAGTGGCTTAAGTTTATTAATAAAATCTGTTAAAGTATGGAACCATAACTAGAAGCTAGGACATTGCATGAATCCTAGGAATGAGAAATGTATGGAATGATAGCTCCTAGGTGATGCATGAATCCTAGGGCTGGAAAACTAGTTGTATGCTAGATCCTAGGATGTGACATGAACCCTAGGATGGAAGAACTAGTGGAATGTATAATACTGCAGTCTTGGAAAAAAAAATGGAAAGGAATATAAAGCTGCCTGTAATTTGAATTAATAGCTGTCTGTTATGAATAAAGAAACATGATTGAGATCATGGATTTTTGAGAACGTGAATCTGGAAAGTGAAACATATGATGTTCTGAGATAAATAGCTGGAACCCTACGGGGAATTAGGAGTGGAACTCTTGGAAAGAAAAAGGAATGGAAACTGAGATGTAGTTTGTACTGTCTCTTGGGTACGCAGTACCAAGGGAAGTACCTGTACCTGTTTAGTGCAGAGTGGGGCCAGCCGCCCCAGGGACCCGGGGTTAGGATTGGCCGCTCTGTACCGACTTGTTGGCCCTCGTGTACGTAGTACCGAGGAGAGCTAGTAGTGTTAGGAGAGTACTAGCTACCCCACGGGCCCCGGGGTTCTGCTAGCCTCCTTCACCGACTTGTTAGGCCCACTAGGGCAAACCAGGGTAGTCAGGCGAGGGTGCGTGGACTGTGGAGGGGCAAGGCCCCGGTTTGGTTACTGTGGAGGGGTTGGACCCCTGTTACTGAGAGGGCTCTGCCCTGGTTCCGTGCTGTGCTTTGGGCGCACCCGTTAACGGAAACGACTGACCGCGTGCCAGTGCGGGCTAGCTACCTGTGCGTTTATCGCGCGTGCCGTAGTCACCGTTACGTCTGTCAGTGACCTTGGGGTGGTTGACTGAGGGTAGGATCACCACAGGGGACTCTCCCGGCCAGGAGAGCACCACGTGCTACTTCTACTTTTGGAAAAGACTGCAATCAAGATCGTTCCCACGAGGACATTCGAGATCAAGTAAAGGATCTGAGAAATAAATGAAATAGTGAGAAAAATTGAAAGATGTGAATAAAGGAAGTAATAAAACATAACAGCTACTGTACACTCTACTGTTGCCTTTAGTTAGTTTGCCACTCTACTCAGCGTTTTGCTGACGTGTTACACTCGTTACCTTTTTCAGGACCAGGTGTTGAGCAGCCAGGGTCGGCGGCTGCAGAGGACGCTGGGCCGAGTAGGGTCCAGTAGAGTTACCACAGCCTTTTGTACCCCTTTTGTTTCTGTTCTAGTGAGTAGTTTTTGTTTCCGCTGTACCTTCTTTACCTGCAGTTCTTGTTATATGATAAATGCTGTTTTACTGTTGTGGTGGTACCTACTGTAGTAGTTTCTTTCCTTACTGCTGTACTTTCTTACTTTTAGTTATATTCATGCTGAATGTGGTTTATCTTACTGTCTTTTGGTTACTTCCTCGTTGGACGACTAGGTCTTGGGATTAGTCGAGTCGGTCCGGTTCTCGTGTCTCGTAGGGACTCGGGAACCGGGTCGTTACAAGATGGTATCAGAGCAAGGTCGTCCCGAGAAGTGAATCAACTGACTGGAAAATAACCAATTCACATGTTTATAGCTAGAGTAGCCACCACAACATGTCTCTTGACATGAGCTCTTAGAAGTTTTATTAGGTACCGTTTGTTTTGACGTTTCCGTTTTGTTTCGCGTCTCCTTGCAGGAGATGCCTCGTCGTGGGACTGGCGAGACTGGCCGCGGGCGCGGCCGAGGGCGAGGTCGGTGAGGTGGATGTGCTGTCGTTGACGTCTCGGTGGACCAGCCACCACTCCCTGGCATCCAGGCCCAGGACCTCGCCAGACTGATACGGGATATAGTACGAGAGGAGCTCCACCCACCGCCCCGAGCACCTCCTCCTGGGGTTGCAGAGGGGGAGTCCTCTGTGGGACCACGTGACGGACGCGGCGCTGGACACGAGGGAGGGTATGGGCCCCTGCCACCCCCACCTTCCTCCGACACTTCTGTACACGAGGCACCTTCGCCTGGAGGTGCACCAGCACCTCCCCTACAGCGCCACTTCGAGCTTTTCGGACAGTTCCGGAAGCTGAAGCCCCCCTCCTTCAAGGGGGATGAGGACCCGACCGAGGCAGAGGACTGGCTTGAGCAGCTGGAGAAGATCTTCGACACCCTTCGCCCCCCGGTGGAGTGCCGTGTGGCCTTTTCCACGTACCAGCTGGAGAGTGCGGCACACCGGTGGTGGAGGGCGGTCCGGGGTCAGGAGAGGGACGAGCCAACGTGGGACCAGTTCGTCACCCTCTTCTGCGAGCAGTACTTTCCCCAGACGTGGCAGGACCAGAGGAGGCGGGAGTTCCACACTCTCCGCCAAGGGACGATGACCGTGAGCGTGTACCGCACGCGTTTCTTGGAGCTGTCCCGCTTTGCAGCGACAGTGGTAGCCACTGAGGAGGAGCGCCTTTGGAGGTTCACCGAGGGGCTCCGGCCTGCGATCCGGGGGTATGTCAAACCCCTGAAGCTGCCGACGTTTTCGAGGGTGGTAGAGGCAGCTATGACTTACGAGGAGACCAACCCGTCCGCGCGAGAGACCGACGGCGGGCGGAAGAGGCCCTTTCAGCCAGACTTCTCACAGGGCCGGCGAGAACGGAGACACGTGGCGTCCGCAGGAGAGCCGTCACATTGTGCAGGGCCATCAGTGGCCTTTGGGGGCCCTCGACAGGGGCCAGTCGCCAGCACCGGACCCCCGCCTAGCCGACAGCAGGGACTCACTGAGGGCGGGAGTCGGGTTCCCCTCTGCTACCAGTGTGGCCAGCCGGGCCACGTCAGGAGGGACTGCCCATCTAGGGCAGGAGGTCAGCAGATACTTCCCGCGCAGAGCACTGGAGGGCGCGCAGGAGGCCGCGGTTCCCAGGCACGAGGAGGAGGACAGCAGTCGCGAGGAGGGTACCGGCCAGCACCTACCCGTCCGACGCAGAGTGTGGCTGCTTCGTCCGCACCTAGAGCTGAGGGGCGTATCAACGCCCTAACACACAGGGACGCCAGAGCATCGGGATCCGTGGTAGCAGGTATGGTTTCAGTTTCTGGCAGACTCGTTTACACGCTTTTCGATTCCGGCGCTACGCACTCGTTTCTCACAGCCAGTTTCGCAGTTAGTTTGGACCAGGATTATACACTGTTAGAGAATCCGTTCGTAATCAGAGGTCCGAGTGGTCAGCTGTTCGTAGCTGAGGAGGTGTACACGGGTTGCGGGGTCAGCATCGGGGGACATAGCCTGCCAGCTGACCTGATCATGATACAGATGGAGGACTTTGGAGTGATTCTGGGGATGGATTGGCTGTCCGCCTACCACGCCTTGGTAGACTGTTTTGAGAGGAAGATTGTCTTCTCCATTCCGGAGTTGCCTTCTTTCGAGTTTCACGGGCAGCCAGTGGACGGAGGTTTCAGGTGCATTTCGGCACTTCGGGCGGCGAGACTTTTGAGCCAGGGGTGTGAGGGCTTCCTAGCTTGTGTGGTGGCAGAGCACAGCCCCGTGGCAGACTTCCAGAGCATCCCGGTGGTCAGAGGGTACCCCGATGTGTTTCCAGACGAGTTACCAGGACTACCGCCCGAGCGTGAGATCGAGTTTGAGATCTCACTAGTACCAGGGACCAGCCCCATCTCCACTGCGCCATACAGGATGGCACCGCTTGAGCTGCGAGAGCTCAAGTCTCAGTTGCGGGACCTTTTGGAGAAAGGTTTCGTGAGGCCCAGTGCGTCTCCCTGGGGAGCCCCGGTGCTGTTTGTGAAGAAGAAGGATGGGACCCTACGCCTTTGTGTGGACTACCGACAGCTGAATAGGGTCACCATCAAGAACAGATATCCGCTGCCGAGGATCGACGATTTGTTTGACCAGTTGCGGGGTGCCACGGTGTTTTCCAAGATCGACTTGAGGTCTGGATACCACCAGTTGAGGATCAAGGAGACCGACGTCTCCAAGACAGCTTTCCGCACCCGGTACGGACACTACGAGTTTTTGGTCATGCCGTTTGGGCTGACCAATGCCCCCGCTGCTTTCATGGACCTGATGAACCGGGTGTTTAGACCGTACTTGGATCAGTTTGTGGTGGTTTTCATAGATGATGTACTCATCTATTCTAGAGATCGGATGCAGCACGGACAGCACTTGCGGATGGTTCTGGACACTCTGAGACGACGCAGGCTATACGCCAAATACAGCAAGTGCGAGTTCTGGTTGAGGGAGGTGACCTTTTTGGGTCATGTGATCTCTGGAGACGGCCTGGCGGTGGATCCCGCCAAGGTCGAGGCAGTGCTCAGGTGGGAGAGACCGCGTTCAGTCACTGAGATTCGCAGTTTCCTGGGACTGACAGGTTACTACAGACGGTTCATCAGAGGATTTTCACAGATTGCGCGTCCTATGACACAGTTGACCCGGAAGGATGTGCCTTTCGCTTGGACAGACGCCTGTGAGGCGTGTTTTCTGGAGCTGAAGGAGAGGTTGACCTCGGCTCCCGTGCTCACCATCCCTGACAGTAGTGGCGGGTTCGTTGTGTACACGGACGCTTCCTTGCAGGGGTTAGGAGGTGTGCTCATGCAGAGGGGTCACGTGGTCGCTTACGCTTCGCGGCAACTGAAGCCCCATGAGCATACCTACCCTACCCACGATCTAGAGTTGGCAGCTGTTGTCTTCGCGCTGAAGACATGGAGGCACTACTTGTACGGTGAGACCTTCGAGATTTTTACAGATCACAAGAGCCTCAGATATCTTTTTGACCAGAAGGAGCTCAACATGAGACAGAGACGTTGGTTGGAGCTCCTGAAGAACTACGACTGCAGCATCTCCTACCACCCGGGAAAGGCCAATGTGGTGGCTGACACCTTGAGCCGTAAGGTGCCCGCACGCTTGGCCAGTCTACAGTTACGGAGTTGGAGCCTTTTGGAGGAGGTGGGTAGTTGGCGACCTCTAGAGTTACGAGGGTACTGTGGGGCAGTGACGGTGACACGGCAAACCAGGCCAGAGTTGATAGACCGCATCATCACGGGACAGACGGCCGATCCGTACTTGCAGTCTTTGCGCGACAGAGTACTATCAGGGGACCCAGGGGACTTCTCTTTCACAGACCAGGTGTTACGCTTGAGGGGACGGTTGTGCGTCCCCAGAGACGAGGAGCTGTTGAGAGACCTCCTGACTGAGGCACACGGTTCCAGATTCACCATACATCCCGGAAACACGAAAATGTACCATGACTTGAGACGCGAGTTCTGGTGGAGAGGGATGAAACGGGATGTGTGTCAGTTCGTGCAGCAGTGCTTAGTGTGCCAGCAGGTGAAAGCCGAGCATCAGAGGCCTGCAGGGCCGCTTCAGCCGCTTCCAGTGCCAGAGTGGAAGTGGGAGAGCATCACCATGGACTTGGTGGTGGGCTTACCTGTTACCCAGCGAGGACACAATGCAGTCTGGGTAATAGCGGATAGATTGACGAAGACGGCACGATTCTTGCCGATCCGAGTCACTTTGGGACCAGCACAGTTGGCAGAGAGGTATATCCGTGATGTGGTGCGACTACACGGAGTTCCGCGGGAGATCGTATCCGACCGGGATACCCGCTTTACGTCCCAGTTTTGGGCTGAGTTTCAGCAGGCCTTGGGGACGAGGTTGAGGTTTAGCACGGCTTACCACCCCCAGACGGACGGACAGTCGGAACGCACGATACAGACACTTGAGGACCTTTTGCGTGCCTGTATACTAGACTGGAGGGGCTCTTGGGAGGAGCACCTGCCCCTGGCGGAGTTTGCATACAACAACAGTTATCACTCGAGCATCGGCATGGCTCCCTACGAGGCTCTGTACGGACGGAAATGCACGGCACCCTTGAGTTGGGTTGAGGTGGGGACCAAGTGGGAGGTTGGCCCCAGGTTGATCCGGCAGAGTCAGGAGGTAGTTGAGCAGATCCACAGACGACTCCGCACTGTCAGGAGTAGACAAAAGAGCTACGCAGATCGCAGACGCAGAGAGGTGCAGTTCGAGGTTGGGGACCACGTCTTCCTTCGTGTTTCGCCCATGAAGGGCTTACAGCGGTTTGGGGTGAGAGGGAAGCTCGCGCCGAGGTTCGTGGGGCCCTTTGAGGTCCTGGAGCGGGTTGGACCCGTTGCTTACAGACTTGCCCTTCCCCCGCAGCTTTCTGGTGTGCACGACGTGTTCCACGTGTCCAACCTCAGGAAGTACGTAGCCGATCCCAGCCACGTACTGAGTCACGAGAGCGTCGAGGTGAGCGACGACCTGACCTTCCCCGAGCGGCTAGTGCAGATCCTAGACCGAGCCGTCTGCAGGTTGAGACGAAAGCAAGTACCCCTGGTAAAGGTTTTGTGGAGGAGCCAGCGGTACGAGGAGGCTACTTGGGAGCCTGAGGCAGCAATGCGGGAGCGGTACCCGGAGCTTTTCGCGGGTACGTCTTTTCGGACCAGCTTCGGTCCTCTTTGAGTTTGTTATGGTTTTTTTTGGACATCTTTTTCCCGCACCCTAGTTGGCGCAAGTTTCGGGGACGAAACTTCCTTTGAGTTTGTTATATTGTAACGAATGTGTGCCCCAGACGTCTTTTAAGACGTCTAGGAGGTGGCTTAGACGTCGGACAAGACGTCTGGGATAACAACCAGACGTCTTATAAGACGTCTGGGATAGTTTCAAGACGTCTGGAAATCCATTATTTTCGACACACGCGAGTCGCCTGCGCGCCTGAGCGCGCAGACCGCTTTTTCCCCCTTTTTCTCTCTGCGGCTGCAGGCGGCCTGCCACCTCCTCTCTCCTCTCCGCGCGGCATTAAAAGGGGCGCGCCTCCCCTCCCGTCTCCACCACCTCCTTCTTCTTCTCCTTCCTGTGCGCGAGAGCGAGCGGACGCGAGGGCGGCAGCGGCGGCCGCAGTGAGCGCGGAGGTGCGGCGTGCGAGGGCGGAGCTCTGCTGTGGGGGCGAGCTCGCCGGAGCGGCTTGGCCGGCTGGCGGAGGGCGCAGGGGGCGCGGAGCGACGATGAGGGACCTGCTGCGATCTGAGCAGCAGGAGCGCGAGGTGCGACGCGGGCGGCGTCGCGAGCGGAGGCCGAGCAGGGTCCTGATTCTGGAAAAATTTCCAGAATCAGACGTCTGGATTGATAGCCAGACGGCAAGGTCGACGTCTGTAAGATCATACAGACGTCTGAAAGGTGAGTTTCCGCCTTCTTCTTCCTTCTTGTCGACTGACCGTACTGAGGGAGGGGGTTGGCTGTGCGCAGGTTTGCTGATTCGCCATCTTTTGCGAATCAGACGTCTGGAAGTTGTACCAGACGGCGGGAGTGACCTCCAGACGTCCTGAGGGACCATCGGACGTCTGGGATCTAGGAAAGACGTCCCTGCAGACTTCTGGACGTCTGGGAAACCACGCTGAACAGGTAATTCTCTGATCCACCGTTTAAGACGTCTGGAGGGAGTTCCAGACGTCTGATTTTGCACAGTATCATCTTTTTCGACCCGTTTACGGCCCATTCGGGCTCCGTTTTCCATGATTCGAGTTGCGTTCTTTTCAGAATTAATTCCTCTACTCGTCTACAGTAGCTATACACTGTTTTGAGACACTCCTTGTGTTTGATCCTTGTGATAGGACCTCGTTCGGTTGCAGTCTTGAGAGTCGCGGAGGCGCGCGGGATTCTCGATCACGCCCCCATTACTCCCGTTGTACCTGGTAGAGTGGCTTAAGTTTATTAATAAAATCTGTTAAAGTATGGAACCATAACTAGAAGCTAGGACATTGCATGAATCCTAGGAATGAGAAATGTATGGAATGATAGCTCCTAGGTGATGCATGAATCCTAGGGCTGGAAAACTAGTTGTATGCTAGATCCTAGGATGTGACATGAACCCTAGGATGGAAGAACTAGTGGAATGTATAATACTGCAGTCTTGGAAAAAAAATGGAAAGGAATATAAAGTTGCCTGTAATTTGAATTAATAGCTGTCTGTTATGAATAAAGAAACATGATTGAGATCATGGATTTTTGAGAACGTGAATCTGGAAAGTGAAACATATGATGTTCTGAGATAAATAGCTGGAACCTTACCGGGAATTAGGAGCGGAACTCCTGGAAAGAAAAAGGAATGGAAACTGAGATGTAGTTTGTACTGTCTCTTGGGTACGCAGTACCAAGGGAAGTACCTGTACCTGTTTAGTGCAGAGTGGGGCCAGCCCCCCCAGGGACCCGGGGTTAGGATTGGCCGCTCTGTACCGACTTGTTGGCCCTCGTGTACGTAGTACCGAGGAGAGCTAGTAGTGTTAGGAGAGTACTAGCTACCCCACGGGCCCCGGGGTTCTGCTAGCCTCCTTCACCAACTTGTTAGGCCCACTAGGGCAAACCAGGGTAGTCAGGCGAGGGTGCGTGGACTGTGGAGGGGCAAGGCCCCGGTTTGGTTACTGTGGAGGGGTTGGACCCCTGTTACTGAGAGGGCTCTGCCCTGGTTCCGTGTTGTGCTTTGGGCGCACCCGTTAACGGAAACGACTGACCGCGTGCCAGTGCGGGCTAGCTACCTGTGCGTTTATCGCGCGTGCCGTAGTCACCGTTACGTCTGTCAGTGACCTTGGGGTGGTTGACTGAGGGTAGGATCACCACAGGGGACTCTCCCGGCCAGGAGAGCACCACGTGCTACTTCTACTTTTGGAAAAGACTACAATCAAGATCGTTCCCACGAGGACATTCGAGATCAAGTAAAGGATCTGAGAAATAAATGAAATAGTGAGAAAAATTGAAAGATGTGAATAAAGGAAGTAATAAAACATAACAGCTACTGTACACTCTACTGTTGCCTTTAGTTAGTTTGCCACTCTACTCAGCGTTTTGCTGACGTGTTACACTCGTTACCTTTTTCAGGACCAGGTGTTGAGCAGCCAGGGTCGGCGGCTGCAGAGGACGCTGGGCCGAGTAGGGTCCAGTAGAGTTACCACAGCCTTTTGTACCCCTTTTGTTTCTGTTCTAGTGAGTAGTTTTTGTTTCCGCTGTACCTTCTTTACCTGCAGTTCTTGTTATATGATAAATGCTGTTTTACTGTTGTGGTGGTACCTACTGTAGTAGTTTCTTTCCTTACTGCTGTACTTTCTTACTTTTAGTTATATTCATGCTGAATGTGGTTTATCTTACTGTCTTTTGGTTACTTCCTCGTTGGACGACTAGGTCTTGGGATTAGTCGAGTCGGTCCGGTTCTCGTGTCTCGTACGGACTCGGGAACCGGGTCGTTACAGATACAGACCATGTTGTAAAGCTAATCCGAGGCTAGAAATATAAAGAAAAGAGAGAGAAAACTCTCCAAAAACAAAGAAAAATTCTTCTATCTCTCTCTCACAAAAACACACTGTGAACTGAACCTGGACTAAAACATGTTACAAGCACGGGTGCTTTAACCGCAGAGTTCAATGAACTTTAGGTTAGTTTCTGTGGGCCTCAGAAACCTTCGTGGAAAACTGAGGCTAGAGCTGGTCAAGTCCGGATCTTGATTGATACCTGAGTACCTCTAGGCCTATTATCGACATTTTGACCTAATCTACAAAAGAAAGAGTCTGAGCATAAAGAAACATGTGGTCTAGAATTCGAGTAAATCCCTTGAAGTTTTGCTAAGAGACTAGCAAAAGCTAGGCATGGGGGTTGATTGCTCGGCAATCATAGATCTTAATTGACCTAAATTAGCCTAGGACTTAGCATAAGTTATGGTAATTCATGCATGCACAAGCATTATTTGCATCTTTGCTGATTTATTTTAGCTATGCATAAAATAATGCTATAATATGCTGATTAGGTGCATTATGCCAATTACAGGAAATAAGCTGATCAGAAGGTAGATCTGAACCTGGATCTAAAGCTAGATCAGAAGAATAAAGGATAACTGGTGTTGCAGCAAAGTTGGAGCAGAAGACCTAGAATAAGATGTAGTAGACAATAATGTTAGGGGTTGAGGTATGCTATTCTATTTAAGTAGGAATAAAGCAGTAAAATATGAAGAACTTAGGACCATCCTAGCCCTAAGATAGCCTAAAAGCTTCCCCAAGCCTTAGCCACCCTTAGATTAGGTCACCACACCCTACGAAATCTTAAAACCCTAATTCCAACCTCGATCTGGACGTCCAGATGAGTTTTAGGATGTCCAGAACCCTTAGCCAACTCCCGCACACCTTAAACCCACTTCTGCAATATTATTGGATGTCCAGACACTTGGTCAGACATCCAATTTCTGCAAAATACCCAAGACAGAACCTAGAATCCTTCCTAACTCTGATTAGACATCCAGAATTGAAGTCTGGACTTCTGATTTTTGAGTATAAGTCGTCTGATACTATTATTGGACGTTTGAAACTACTTTCCAGTTCCTGTTTTGAGATTCAAGCCTTGATCCTGGATCTCTAGCTCCTTAAGCCCAATTCTAACCCCCTAAGAACCTAAATTAAGGCACCCTAACCCTAGTACATCACCTCTAGACCTCCTTAAGGACCTAATTAGGTCCTTACTAAACCTAATTGACTTAGATCATAGTCAATTACCATTGCCTAGTCAATTGGACTCATAGGGTCCAATTGAGCTCAGATCTCAACCCATACAAGTCCAATTGGACTCAATGAAAGTCCAATTGACCTAAGCCCAACCTAATTGAGTTATTTCACTCTCAATTAGGTTCACACTCATTCAATTAAATTTGTGTTAAGTTTAATTGCATTTCCCCCCTAGCAATTAGGGTTTGCAACCCTAATTTAAGACCTACACCAACCTAAACCCCCTTGGACCTAACCTAGAACACTTAGACACATAGGGCACAACCACACACACACACACACAAACCCATTCACGCACTCCCACACCACCTAGAGTGTTCTAGGTTCTTCCAAGGTGGCACCACTCTTGGTTGCCAAAATTAGCAACCAAGAGCCATTCAAATTGGAGATCCACAAATGGTGGATCTAAAAACCACCTCTCTCTCTCTTTGGCCGACCACTCTTGGAGCTCTCTCTAGAGAGTTCCACACTTCTCTAGAGAGTCTCCCTTAGGTCTATAAAAAGACCTAAGGGGTGGCCATTTGCACCCATTCACTCTTGGCTTCCATCTAGTTTAGCTACATCCACCTCCACTCCAGGAGTAGCATCACCATGGCCGCCACCATCTCCACGCCAAGATGTTGGATCACCTCCTCAACCTCTCTCCAAGGGCCGTCCTAAGCACCATTAGCCGCCCCTCCTCCTCTCAACCAACTCAAAGGCCATCGGAGCTCACTTCCGAATGCCCTTATTTATGCTAGATTAGTAGCTTAGTTCTTCATAGTTTACATGCTTTTATTACTGCTTAGTAGTGTAGTTCCTTACTTCTCCCCTAATGATGCATGCATAATCCTCCTTTAGATTCATGTATGCGATCGTTTTCTGTTAGCTAGGTTTATGTTTTCAAGCTTTCCTCTATAAACTTTCCACCAGTTCCATGTTGCAAACACCATGATCAATCAATGAAAGATTTTTTTCCATATATATATATATCTGTGTGTGTGTGTGTGTGTTGAAAATCACCATGAGCTTATTGCAATATATTTTGTGTGATTAAAGTTACCTGCTTTTAATTATTATCTGTTGCAACTAGCATGTCGGTACCTGAAAATATCAAGGATCTAACTATTAGTGCATTTTCCGTAAACAACCACCACACAACTAGAATCGTGCGTACTGAAACTCACACTTTCACAATTGTCATCTATCTAACACATGCGCACGTAATTAGGGTTTATAATGAAAGTGGCTGAACATTGATCTGATGATTAGAAATCGACGTGCAATTTTAATCAAGTAGAGCGAGCGAGATCGATTTCAAATCTGCATTTCCATAAATGCCTCCCAGAGACGAACGACCAGAACTCAAGTCTCGTTGTCCTTATAAATATTTTTGTTGATCGTATTACGCACTATACTATAACGAGAACTTTCTTATCAAAACGCGCTTATACGAACTCACAACAAGGGTATGATGGGAACACCATCATGAGCCATAAACTAGCTTAATTTGATCTGATTAAGTCTTTAAATGCTTCTACAAAACCTTTAGAAGGTCATAATTCATTACATTAGCATTCTGAGAGAAAGACAAGAAATCAGGGTAATTTTACCATCATAACTTTAATACAATACAACCACAGGTTTTCTCAAAGGTTAATTAAGGGTCAAATGGTCTTAAAATGATAACAAGTGTGTTAAAACAGACAGAAAAGGATTTTCACGTATTTTGAGAATTAAATTACTTTTGAAACCCTAAAAATAGATTCACTTAATTAAATGAAGTTCTGGTCAGGATAAAATTTACCTAAACCTCTAAAATTCATAGAAAAATGTTCTCTAGGATTTGGTACCTTCAAATTGACCATCAGAACCCATTTTGGCCCAAAATAGAGTCTCAGACAGACATTTACCCTAATTTAGGTTTTTGCACAAATTACCCAATCAAACATGGCCAAAGCCAAAATCCAGCTTCATCATTGGACTCCTTAGGTCCAAATTAGGTTTGTACCAAAATTTGGACCCAAGCTGAAATTGTCTTGATCTAGTTTACAACGTGGTCCTATCTGATTACATTTATGCCCTTAACTTTCAAAATATTTGCAAAAAGACCCCTAAATTTATCATTATTTTCAAAAATAGGTCCATGCCGCCATTAATCCTATTTCTACAAGCACCAGTGACCTAAAATTGGCAAGAACTCCTTGATTCCTTGACGAATCCCTTTCAAATTTGAAAGAGAAGTTCGTCAAGGAATTCTCTTCCTTTTAAGCCAAATCCCACGCCTTAAAACCATCCCAATCTCTCATGTGAACGCATGAGAGATTTGGGTATCGAAAAATTCCCAACTCTGGCGAAGCTTTCCAAGCTTGGGAAGCTTACTTCCCAAGCCCAAATCCTCCTCTAAAGGCCTATAAAAAGACCTCTAGATCAAACCGTTCTCCTCAAGCTCGATTTTGACTGGAACTACCCTAAATTCCTCTCTCCTAATCTGACCAAAAGGCTCCTCAGGCTCCAGCAATCCCCTCCGACCTCCCTCATCGTCTGTCCGTAATACCAGTGACAGATTCATTTTCCTTGCCTTCCTCTGCGCCACGCCGTACAACGGGCATCTCTCCCTCTGTCTTCCTCGTCGTTTCCTTCTCACCGAAGTCACCTTCGTCTCTGGTGTCGGCCATACCACAACCGACGTCGCCTCTGTCTCTCTTCACCCGCCAATCACCTAGATAAGTTACTTAGTTCCTCTACTCCCTTTACACACCAACCGCACTTCATTTCGACCATCGTATCGCACTGACCACCCTCTTCATCCTTCGCTTCGACCACTCCTCCGACGAAGTGTTTCGACCGCTACGCACCTCCATCCACCTCACCAACAAGCCCAAAACCTCCGCCTCACCTTCCAGCACAAAAGCCCTCTCCTATTTCATCCTCTCGCTCACCCAAACTCACCCCTGAACAACCCACCTTTCCATCGTCATTCCCGACCTCGCCCGACCACTACCCACTCCCATGCTACAAAACCACCACCACCGCATTCCTCATCCACCAACGATCCTCTAGAGCATTTTAACTGGGGCTCAGCGCCCGTATTCTTGGATTTTAGGTATACCTCCTAGCCGCCATTAATGAAGAGCTTCAAGGAAGCTTCAAGCTCGCTCCAGGTCTTGACAGCCCCAGGTGGAAATCCAGGTTGTGCGGATTTGCTTCAGGCACTACCCCAGGTGATCAATTAGATGCCTTGACCTCGTAAGCTGTGGCAATTGATGGAAGAACCTTGCTGCTAAGCTACACGAAGAACGATGGGACTTTAATTCCACCTCGGAAACAAAGGAGAGGTTGTGCCAGCATAAATTGAAAAAGTGATTGGGGCTTATCGACTCCAACCACAGGGTGAGGTCCCATAACACCCCTCACGTGCCTCGTCTGCGACATTTCCTCTGCAGACCTGGTGCACCCGACCCACCTAAGCCCACACCTCTACTACCACCCACGCCGGTAGCCCTGGTCCCAGGTACGCTCTTGCCCGAATTTGACTACCCGATACTCTATGTGGCCTTGGGAAGGCGAGAAAGAGAAGAGCCCAGAGAGAAAGGAAAGAGAGCGCGGGGTTGGGGGGTTTTACTACAAAGAATAACGGCTGACACTTAGCCATTTGAAGAAGGATCCCCCTCTGTGTGTGAAGAAGAAGGAAGCAGAGGACAGAAGAAATAAAGGAGAAGAAAGAAGGCCTCAGAGGAAAGAAGCACAAAATGAAGTGGAAGAAAGGAGAAGAGAAAGAGAGCAACAAAGAAAAGAGACCCTTGAGTCTCTAGGAAGCACTGTAGTTACCGGCTGTTTAAGCCGTCTGATACAAGCCTAGATCATCTAATTGCATACATTTGAGGCTTTATTTCCTTGATACTATTGATTTAGTTGCTATTAATGTGAGGAGTAATTGGTGATTCAAATCACCATTTTACTCCCTTCTTTTTGCATATCGATACTTGACATTATTATTATTGCAATCTTTTTATCTCTTTGATTCAAATTGTCATCTTGAGTTTTAAACTGTCATATTGCTAATGAAAACCTCATCATGAACCTTAACTAGCACATTTTGACCTAATAAAATGAACAAAATCTCCTACATAACCTAAAGGAAGGCCTAATTCAGGGAATTACCAATCTAAGGAGAGAACATGACACAAGGGGAAAAACTATAATTTTACCATTGCAGTACATCAACGGGATTTCTAAGGGTATAGAAATAGGTCAATTGGACTAGATAAGAGAAAAAGTGGGATGGTTTGGTCATAAAAGGGTTATGATGAAATCTAGGAATTAAATGACATTCTGTAACGTTAAAACAAACCCACTTTAATTCATAAGGTTCCAGGCAAGATAAAAATCAACTAAACCCTCTAAAATTCATGGAAAAATATCCCCTAGGGTTTAGAACCTTCAATTTGGCCTTTGGAACCTGTTTTGACTTAGATTGGGGTACATACCCAATTTTTGACCTAATTTAGGTTTTTGTGCAAAATATCCAGTCAAACCTAAAATCCAACTTCACCATTGGATTCCTTAGGTCCAAATTAGGTTTATACCAAAATTTGGACCTAGGAGAAGGTCGTCTTGACCCACTTTGCAATTTGATCCTCAAAATTACTTTCTGACCCTCAACTTTTTGAAACCCTTGCGATTACCCCCTCAACTTTCTCATCTTCTTCACTTTGGTCCATCTGCCATCCGCAGTAGCGGCCATACCTCTGGCAACTTCGCGCGGAGGTTTGCGCCTCTCCTGCATGGGGAGCCGCCCCCAGATTTGAAAGGGGAGCTCCCTGCGGAGCCCCCTACCGCATGGGCTGCTCCCCATGCCCTGAAACCCACCATACCACTCATGCAAATCCGCGAGAGGTATGGGTATCCGATCAGCCTTACCTCCAGCGTGGCCTCTCCGCCACCCTGCCTTTGCCTATTTAAGGAGGGCAGACCACGCACACAGTGTGCCCTAGGCACACACGCACAGGCGCCCTCACGCCACGTTGACCCCTGGGCCATCTTCGCCGTGTCACGGCGAAGCCTACTGAATGATTTGACGTGGCCACAAGGCCGTTCTTGTGATTTCAAGGTCACGGCCCCTTCCGCCATTAGCGCAGAAGCTTGAAGCTCGCTTGAAGCTTCGTTCAGGTCCCAGCGCCCTAGGTCTCGAAGTCCAAAAGGCGTGGACTCCCCTCGCGCACTCAACTAGGCCTTCAATTACCGTCGGGGACCTTAGCTGCAGCTGCAATTGCATGCACCATCTGCTGCTAGGCACGCAACAGCAAGGTGGGACGTTTAGTCCCACCTCGTGCGTTTTCGAGCTGGCGCAGGTAAATAAATTGAAAAAGTGATTGAAGCTTTTCACCTCAAAACACGAGGTGAGGTCCCTCGCTCACTCACAGCCTCGTCCGCAACCCACGCACCCGCGGACCTGGCCTGACCTGACTACTCGCGCACTTCTCGCTCACCACTGCACACCGGTGGGCCTGGTCCCGAGCACGTATACCCGACCCGATAACCCGACTGGCTCTTGGAGAGCTGTGACCTGAGAGAGAAATAAGAGAGAGAGAGACGTAGGGAGGGTAGGGGTAGGTTTTGTTTAACCGTGCCTATGCAGGGAAGGAGAAGGAGGAGTAAAAGGAAGAAGGCGAAAAATAAATGGCCAACTAAAGAAGAGGAAGAAGCTGAGGACTTAGCCGCAGGAGCAGGAGCTGAAGAAGAAGAAGGCAGAGGAAGGAGCACAGTGAAGAAGGAAAGGAAGAAAAAGAAGAAGGAGGAGGTGTAGCTCAAGAGAGAATAAGAAGAAGCCAAGGAGGCAGCCACAGAAAAAGAGAAGAAAGAAGAAAGCAAAAGAAAGCAGCTGAAGGAAGGAGCAGCGCAGCTCAAGAAAGAAGAAGAAGAAGGTGCAGCAGAGAACTAAGAAGAAGAAAAAAAGAAGACGCCGGCACTGTAGCATACACCATTTAAGGCATTTGATTCATAGAATCAGACGTCTGAAGACAAAGAAAAGAAAAGAGAGAAAGCAAAGAAGAAGGAGAGAAGAAGAAAAAGAGAAGAAAAATTCTATTTCCTTTTATTCTCTAAATTTTTTTAAAACATTATATTTTTTGAGAATTGTGATTTTTCTATTTCTAAAACCAAATTTGCTCCTTGAGTTCGACCTCGAAATATTTTCAAATTTTGAGTAATAAATAAATTAAATTGATAATCATTTTTCGCAACATACTACAACGCGTATCTTTTTGAAACATTGCGAAAGTCGACCATCAATTTTTTGAGCCGTTGCTAGGGGCAACGGGCATTTTTGAAGCTTTAAAATCATAATTTTTGATTTTATACTGACTTAATCTCTCTTTTGTTGTGTTGCAGGAAAAGAAGTCAAGAAAAGACAAGCAGCCGCACAACAACCACACCAGGAAACAGGTAACCTTCAACCCTCCCTCCTAATCCCCTCGAAATCTAAAAAGGAGAAACAAAAAGGAAAATCAATTTAGGGCTACCTATTTTCCCATATTTAGTAATTCACAAGAGTTGCCTGGTTTTTAATTTTAACACATCTTAACTGCATATCCACTTAAGGTAACTAGGGCTAAAATCTTCTTGCTTGAGCCCTAGTTACCCATTTCTGAGGCAACTAACTGGACCAACTAGAGCCAACCTAGGATTCCAAGCTAGGGTTTTAGAGACACATCTTCTTCTAAGCAGAAAATTAAAAATTACAAAAGAGGTGTGCCTAAGCCATTATTTGAAAAAACCTATTCAAGAAAAACCCTAAGCAAATTAGGCTCTTAATCTACTTGAACCCTAAAAGAAAGGACCTAAGAAGCTCTCACAGGAACAAAGAGGTGAAGTTGATCCTTTGGATCAACCAACCTTTAAATTAGGTCACTCTTGCACACAAAAGGCTTAAAGTTCAAGTAGAACCCTAAGCACCTTGATCATAAATAAAAGTGGTAGACTTAAGAGGTCAAGGTCCCCATTCTGGTCTACCTGGAATCTCAGCGACAAGAGAGGTCGGGTGGGGGAAACCCTGTAACCCGTGCGGGCGCTCTACCGTGTAGGGGTCTTCGCGGGACTCACCCTCTCTGGCTGCCCAAGTAATTCTCAGGTGGATGACCTTCTGATCTAGGGGTATCATCCGCCCCGAACCTCTATAGTCACCCAACATATTTTGGGTGTCTTGATTGGGTCCAGCACATTCTAACCTCATCCAGTCTTTCAGTGTATGTTTGGAAGGAGGTCCTTAAAACCTCCTCTAGAAATCCACTCCCCCCGAGGCCAAGTCTCGGCACCCTTGTTTGTGCAACAACACCTCCATATAGACCTTTCTTCTGATTCTGAACCTAGTTCTCCTTCTTCCATCATGGCACAGCCTGTTGAAGAAGAAAATAATCTCGAGCACTAGCTTCAACGTCTTAATGACCTCTTCCAGAATTTCATGAACCCACCGCAGCGCCCCATGATGCGAGATCACTATAATCCCGTTGCGGTGGCAATCAAGCCTCGAGTCAGAATCTGTAACAACCCGATTCCCGAGTCCCTACGAGACACGAGAACCGGATCGACTCTACTAATCCCAAGACCTAGTCGTCCAACAAGGAAGTAACCAAAAGAGCAGTAAAATAAACCACATTCAGCATGAATATAACTAACAGTAAGAAAGTACAGCAGTAAGGAAAGAAACCACTACAATATATACCACCACAACAGTAGAACAACATTCATAACATAATATGAACTGCAGGTAAAGAAAAGTACAGCGGAAACAAGAACTACTCACTACAGTGGAACAAAAAGAGGTACAAGAGAATAGTGGTAACTCTACTGGATCCTACTCAGCCCAACGTCCTCTGCAGCCGCTGACCCTAGCTGCTCAACACCTGGTCCTGAAAGGTAACGAGTGTAACACGTCAGCAAAACGCTGAGTAGAGTGGCAACTAAAACTAAAGAAAACAGTAGAGTGTACAGTAGCTGTTATATTCTGTTACTTTCTTTATTTACGTCTTTCACTTGTCTCACGATTTCAATTATTCCTCAGATCCTTTACTTGATCTCGAATGTTCCTCGTGGGAACGATCTTGATTGCAGTCTTTTCCAAAAAGTAGAAGTAGCACGTGGTGCTCTCCTGGCCGGGAGAGTCCCCCGTGGTGATCCTACTCTCAGTCAACCACCCCAAGGTCACGGACAGGCGTAACAGTGACTACGGCACGTGCGATAAACGCACAGGTAGCTAACCCGCACTGGCACGCGGTCAGTCGTTTCCGCTAACGGGTGCGCCCAAAGCACAGCACGGAACCAGTACAGGGCAGAGCCCTCTCAGTAACAGGGGTCCAACCCCTCCACAGTAACCAAACATGAGCCTTGCCCCTCCACAGTCCGCGCACCCTCGCCTGACTACCCTAGTTTGCCCAGTGGGCCTAACAAGTCGGTGTAGGAGGCTAGCAGAACCCCGGGGCCCGTGGGGTAGCTAGTACCTCCCTACACTAGTAGCTCTCCTCGGTACTACGTACACGAGGGCCAGCAAGTTGGTACAAAGTGGCCAGTCCTAACCCCGGGTCCCTCGGGCGGCTGGCTCCGCTCTGCACTAAACAGGTACAGGTACTTCCCTTGGTACTACATATCCAAGAGACAGCACTCTACCACGTCTTTCTTTCTCAGTTCCATTCCTTTCTCTTTCCAGGAGTTCCACTCCTAATTCCCCGTAGGGTTCCAGTTCTTTTAACTCAGCACATTCAGGTTTCACCTTCCCAGTTTCACATTCATACATCCCATATTCCCAGACATGCTCATTTATTCATAACATGCAGTTGTTAAACCAATTTACAGGTAGCTATTATTTCCTTTCCACATTTTCCAAGACTGCAGTTATTCATATATTCCACTAGTTCTTCCCATCCTAGGATTCATGCCATACTCTAGGATCTATCATACAATCTAGTTTTCCAGCCCTAGGATTCATGCAACACCCTAGGATCTACCATTCATTCTAGTTTCTCATTCCTAGGATTCATGCAATGTCCTAAGTTCTATTTATGGTTCATAATTAACAGATTATACTAATAAACTTAAAAGCCACTCTACCGGTTACAACAGGAGTACTGGGGGCGTGGTCGGGAATCCCGCGTGCCTCCGCAACCCCCGAGACTGCAATGGAATGGGGTCCTATCACAAGGATCAAACACAAGGAGTTTCTCAAAATAGTACATAGCTACTGTAGATGGGTAGAGGATTTAATTTCGAAAAGAACGCAACTCGAAACGCGGAAAACGGGACCCGAACGAGCCCTAAACGGGTCGAAAATGACGAAAAAGTGCAAAATCAGACGTCTCGAACTTCTTCCAGACGTCTTAAAAAGGTGGATCAGGGATTACCTTGCTCTGCGTGGGCTCTCAGACGTCCAGAAGCCTGCGGGGGCATCTGGCCTAGTTCCCAGACGTCCGATGGTCACCCCGGACGTCTGGATGTCGCTCCCGTCGTCTGGTGCTACAGCCAGATGTCTGATTCGCGTTGGATGGCGAATCACCGAACCTGCACGTACCCATCTCTCTCTCTCTCAGTACGGTCAGTCGAAGAAAATGAAGAATACGGAAATAACTCACCTTTCAGACGTCTGGACAGTCTTCCAGACGTCGTTCCCGTCGTCTGGCTAGAAGCCCAGACCTCTAATTCTGGAAAAGTTTCCAGAACCAGGGCACAACTCGCCCTCCGCTCACAACGCCCGGCCGCGCCACGTCTCGTCCGCCTGCTGCTCAAACTGCAGCAGTCCCCCCCCCCCCCCCCCGCGTCGCTCCGCGCCCGCTGAGCCCCCGGCCGGCCCTAGCAGCCCCAGCGAGCTCGTCCTCACGGCCGAGCACCTCCTCGCACGCTCACCGCGGCTGTCGCTGCCGCCGCTCAATCGCGCACTGGCTGGAAGGAGAAGAGGAAGGGGGCGGAGGTGACGGGAGTGAGGGAGAGGGCGTGGCCTTTTAAGGCCGCGCGAAGAGGAGAGAGAGAGCGGACAAGGTGGGTCTGCGGTAGCAGGAGAGAGGGAAAAAGAGAGGGAGAGAGAGCGTACGTAGGTCTGCGCGCTCAGGAGCGCAGACGAAACATGCGTGCCAAAAATAATCGATTCCCGGACGTCTGGAAGTGGTTCCAGACGTCTGGTCAGACGTCTGGGCCACTTCCCAGACGTCTTAAAAGACGTCTGAAGCGTGCATTCGTAACAATATAACAAACTCAAAGGAAGTTTCATCCCCGAAACTTGCGCTAACTAGGGTGCGAAAAAGACGTCAAAATAACCATAACAAACTCAAAGAGGACCGAAGCCAGTCTGGAAAGACGTACCCGCAAAAAGCTCCGGGTATCGCTCCCGCATTCCGCCTCAGGCTCCCAGGTAGCCTCCTCTTACCGCTGGCTCCTCCACAAAACCTTTACCAAGGGTACTTGCTTTCGTCTCAAACTGCGGACGGCTCGATCTAGAATCTGCACTGGCTGCTCGGGGTAGGTCAGGTCATCGCCCACCTCGACGCTCTCGTGACTCAGTACGTGACTGGGATCGGCTACGTATTTCCTGACGTTGGACACGTGGAACACGTCGTGCACACCAGAAAGCTGCGAGGGGAGGGCAAGCCTGTAAGCAACGGGTCCAACCCGCTCCAGGACCTCAAAGGGCCCCACAAACCTCGGTGCGAGCTTCCCTCTCACCCCAAACCGCTGCAGGCCCTTCATGGGCGAAACACGAAGAAAGACGTGATCCCCAACCACAAACTGCACCTCTCTGTGTCTCCAATCCGCATAGCTCTTCTGTCTGCTCCTGACAGTGCGGAGTCGCCTGTGGATCTGCTCGACTACCTCCTGACTCTGCCGGATCAACCTGGGGCCAACCTCCCACTTGGTCCCCACCTTAACCCAACTCAATGGTGCCGTACACCTCCGTCCGTACAGAGCCTCGTAGGGAGCCATGCCGATGCTCGAGTGATAACTGTTGTTGTATGCGAACTCCGCTAGGGGCAGGTGTTCCTCCCAAGAGCCCCTCCAGTCCAGTACACAGGCACGCAAAAGGTCCTCAAGTGTCTGTATCGTGCGCTCGGACTGTCCGTCCGTCTGGGGGTGGTAAGCTATACTCAACCTCAATCGCGTCCCCAGGGCCTGCTGAAACTCAGCCCAAAACTGGGACGTAAAGCGGGTATCCCGATCGGATACGATCTCCTGCGGAACTCCGTGTAGTTGTACCACGTCGCGGATGTACCTCTCTGCCAACTATGCTGGTCCCAAAGTGACTCGGATCGGCAGGAATCGTGCCGTCTTCGTCAGTCTATCCACAATTACCCAGACAGCGTCGTGCCCTCGCTGGGTAACAGGTAAGCCCACCACCAAGTCCATGGTGATGCTCTCCCACTTCCACTCTGGCACTGGAAGCGGCTGTAGTGGCCCTGCAGGCCTCTGATGCTCGGTTTTCACCTGCTGACACACTAAGCACTGCTGCACAAACTCACCCACATCCCGCTTCATCCCCCTCCACCAAAACTCGCGTCTCAAGTCGTGGTACATCTTCGTGTTTCCGGGATGTATGGTGAATCTGGAACCGTGTGCCTCAGTCAGGAGCTCTCTCAACAGCTCCTCGTCTCTGGGAACGCACAACCGTCCCCTCAAGCACAGCACCTGGTCTGTGAAAGAGAAGTCCCCCGGGTCTACCGACAGTACTCTGTCGCGCAAGGACTGCAAGTATGGATCGGCCATCTGTCCTGTGATGATGCGATCTATCAGCTCTGGCCTAGTCTGTCGTGTCACCGTCACTGCCCCACAGTGCCCCTGTAACTCCAAGGGTCGCCAACTGCCCACCTCCTCCAAAAGGCTCCAACTCTGTAACTGTAAACTGGCCAAGTGCGCGGGCGCCTTACGGCTCAAGGCGTCAGCCACCACATTGGCCTTTCCCGGGTGGTAGGAGATGCTGCAGTCGTAGTCCTTCAGGAGCTCCAACCAACGTCTCTGTCTCATGTTGAGCTTCTTCTGATCAAAAAGGTATCCGAGGCTCTTGTGATCTGTGAAAATCTCGAAGGTCTCACCGTACAAGTAGTGCCTCCAAGTCTTCAGCGCGAAGACAACCACTGCCAACTCTAGGTCGTGGGTAGGGTAGGTATTCTCATGGGGCTTCAGTTGCCGCGAAGCGTAAGCGACAATGTGACCCCTCTGCATGAGCACACCTCCTAACCCCTACAAGGAGGCGTCCGTGTACACAACGAACCCGCCACTACTGTCAGGGATGGTGAGCATGGGAGCCGAGGTCAACCTCTCCTTCAGCTCCAGAAAACACGCCTCACAGGCGTCTGTCCAAGCGAAGGGCACATCCTTCCGGGTCAACTGTGTCATAGGACGCGTGATCTGTGAAAAACCTCTGATGAATAGTCTGTAGTGGCCTGCCAGTCCCAGGAAACTGCGAATCTCAGTGACTGAATGCGGTCTCTCCCACCTGAGTACTGCCTCGACCTTGGCTGGGTTCACTGCCAAGCCGTCTCCAGAGATCACATGACCTAAGAAGGTCACCTCCCTCAACCAAAACTCGCACTTGCTATATTTGGCGTACAACCTACGTCGTCTTAGAGTGTCCAGAACCATCCGCAAGTACTGCCCGTGCTGCGTCTGATCTCTAGAATAGATGCGTACATCATCTACGAAAACCACCACGAACTGGTCCAAGTACGGTCTAAACACCCGGTTCATCAGATCCATGAAAGTAGCGGGGGCATTGGTCAGCCCAAACGACATGACCAAAAACTCGTAGTGTCCATACCGGGTACGGAAAGCTGTCTTGGAGACGTCGGTCTCCCTGATCCTCAACTGGTGGTATCCCGACCTCAAGTCGATCTTGGAGAACACCGTGGCACCCCGCAATTGGTCAAACAAGTCGTCGATCCTCGGCAGCGGATATCTGTTCTTGATGGTGACCCTATTTAGATGTCGGTAGTCCACACAAAGGCGTAAGGTCCCATCCTTCTTCTTCACAAATAGTACCGGGGCTCCCCAGGGAGACGCACTAGGCCTCACGAAACCTTTCTCCAAAAGGTCCTGCAACTGAGACTTGAGCTCTCGTAGCTCAAGTGGTGCCATCCTGTATGGCGCGGTGGAGATGGGGCTGGTCCCTGGTACTAGTGAGATCTCAAACTCGATCTCACGCTCGGGCGGTAGTCCTGGTAACTCATCTGGAAACACGTCAGGGTACTCTCTGACCACCGGGATACTCTGGAAGTCTGCCACAAGGCTGGGCTCTGCCACCACACAAGCTAGGAAGCCCTCACACCCCTGGCTCAAAAGTCTCGCCGCCCGAAGTGCCGAAATGCACCTGAAGCCTCCGTTCACTGACTGTCCGTGAAACTCGAAAGAAGGCAACTCCGGCATGGAGAAGACAATCTTCCTCTCAAAACAGTCTACTAAGGTGTGATAAGCGAACAGCCAGTCCATCCCTAGAATCACTCCGAAGTCCTCCATCTGTATCATAATCAGGTCAACTGGCAGGCTATGTCCCCCGACGCTGACCTCGCAATCCGTGTACACCTCCTCAGCTATAAACAGCTAACCACTCAGACCTCTAATTACGAACGGATTCTCTAACAGCGTATAATCCTGGCCCAAACTAACTGCGAAACTGGCTGCGACAAACGAGTGTGTAGCGCCGGAATCGAAAAGTGTGTAAACGAGTCTACTGGAAACTAAAACCATACCTGCCACAACTGAGCCCGAAGCTCTGGCATCCCTGTGTGTCAGGCCGTTGATGCGCCCCTCAGCTCTAGGTGCGGACGAAGCATCCACACTCAGCGTCGGACGGGCAGGTGCTGGCAAGTACCCTCCTCGTGACTGCTGTCCTCCTCCTCGTGCCTGGGAACCACGACCTCCTGCGTGCCCTCCAGTGCTCTGCGCGGGGAGTATCTGCTGACCTCCTGCCCTAGACGGGCAGTCCCTCCTGATGTGGCCCGATTGGCCACACTGGTAATAGAGGGGAACCCGACTCCCGCCCTCAGTGGGTCCCTGCTGTCAACTAGGCGGAGGTCCGGTGCTGACGACTGGCCCCTGTCGAGGGCCCCCAAAGGCCACTGATGGCCCTGCAAAACGTGACGGCTCTCCTGCGGACGCCACATGTCTCCTCTCTCTCCGGCCCTGAGAAAAGTCCGGCTGAAAGGGCCTCTTCCGCCCGCCGTCAGTGTCTCGCGCGGACGGGTTGGTCTCCTCAAAAGTCATGGCTACCTCCACCACCCTCGAAAACGTAGGCAGCTTCAGGGGTTTGGCGTACCCCCGGATCGCAGGGCGGAGCCCCTCGGTGAACCTCCAAAGGCGCTCCTCCTCAGTGGCTACCGCTGTCGCTGCAAAGCGGGACAGCTCCAAGAAACGCGTGCGGTATGCACTCACAGTCATCGTGCCTTGGCGGAGAGTGTGGAACTCCCGCCTCCTCTGGTCCTGCCGCGTCTGGGGAAAGTACTGCTCGCAGAAGAGGGTGACGAACTGGTCCCAGGTCGGCTCGTCCCTCTCCTATCCCCGGACCGCCCTCCACCACCTGTGTGCCGCACTCTCCAGTTGGTACGTGGCAAAGGCCACGCGGCACTCCACCGAGGGGCGAAGGGTGTCGAAGATCTTCTCCAGCTGCTCAAGCCAGTCCTCTGCCTCAGTCGAGTCCTCATCCCCCTTGAAGGAGGGGGCTTCAGCTTCCGGAACTGCCCGAAAACCTCGAAGTGGCACTGTAGGTGAGGTGCTGGTGCACCTCCAGGCGAAAGTGCCTCGTGCACAGAAGTGTCTGAGGAAGGTGGGGGCGGCAGCGACCCATCCCCTCCCCCGTGTCCAGCGCCGTGTCCGTCGTGTGGTCCCACAGAGGACTCCCCCTCCGCAGCCCCAGGAGGAGGCACTCGGGGCGGTGGGTGGAGCTCCTCTCGTACAATGTCCCGTATCAGCCGGGCGAGGTCCTGAGCCTGGATGCCCGGGAGTGGTGGCTGGTCCACCGAGATGTCAACAACAGCACATCCACCTCGCCGACCATGTCCTCAGCCGCGCCCGCGGCCAGTCTCACCAATCCCGCGACGAGGCATCTCCTGCAAGGAGACACGAAACAGGTACAGGTACAGGTACTTCCCTTGGTACTACGTACCCAAGAGACAGCACTCTACCACGTCTTTCTTTCTCAGTTCCATTCCTTTCTCTTTCCAGGAGTTCCACTCCTAATTCCCCGTAGGGTTCCAGTTCTTTTAACTCAGCACATTCAGGTTTCACCTTTCTAGTTTCACGTTCATACATCCCATATTCTCAGACATGCTCATTTATTCATAACAGGCAGCTATTAAACCAATTTACAGGTAGCTATTATTTCCTTTCCACATTTTCCAAGACTGCAGTGTTCATATATTCCACTAGTTCTTCCCATCCTAGGATTCATGCCATACCCTAGGATCTATCATACAATCTAGTTTTCCAGCCCTAGGATTCATGCAACACCCTAGGATCTACCATTCATTCTAGTTTCTCATTCCTAGGATTCATGCAATGTCCTAGGTTCTATTTATGGTTCCATAATTTAACAGATTATACTAATAAACTTAAAAGCCACTCTACCGGTTACAACAGGCGTACTGGGGGCGTGGTCGGGAATCCCGTGTACCTCCGCAACCCTAAAGACTGCAACGGAACGGGGTCCTATCACAAGGATCAAACACAAGAAGTTCCTCAAAATAGTATATAGCTACTATAGACAGGTAGAGGATTTAATTCCGAAAAGGACGCAACTCGAAACGCGGAAAACGGACTCCGAACGGGCCCTAAACGGGTCGAAAACGACGAAACAGTGCAAAATCAGACGTCTGGAACCTCTTCCAAACATCTTAAAAGTGGATCAGAGGTTACCTTTGTTCTGCGTGGTCTCTCAGACGTCCAGAAGCCCGCGGGGGCATCTGTCCTAGTTCCTAGACGTCCGATGGTCACCCCGGACGTCTGGAAGTCGCTCCGGTCGTCTGGCACCACTGCCAAACGTCTGATTCGCGTTGGATGCGAATCTCAGAACCTGCGCGTACCCATTCCTCGTGCTCAGTACGGACGGTCGAAGGAAAGAAGAAGGTACAAAAAATAACTTACTTACCAGATGTCTGGACAGTCCTCCAGACGTCTTCCGTCGTATGGTTGGAATCCCAGACGTCTGATTCTGGAAAAATTTCCATAACCAGGGCGCGACTCGCCCTCCGCTCGCGACGCTCGGCCGCGCCGCGACTCGTCCGCCTGCTGCTCAAGCTGCAGCAGGCCTCCCGCGTCACCCCGCGTCTGCTGCTCCCCCTCGCCGGTCGGCCCTAGCAGCCCCGACAAGCTCGCCCTCCAGCCGAGCGCCTCCTCCCTCGCGCAGCACCTCCTCCCACGCTCACCGCGGCTGTCGCTGCCGCCGCTCACTCGCGCTCGCTCTCGCGCACCAGCTGGAAGGAGAAGAGGAAGGGGCCGGAGGTGATGAGAGTGAGGGAAAGGGCGTGGCGTTTTAAAGCCGCGCGGGGAGGAGAGAGAGCGGACAGAGGGTGCAGCCTGCGGTCACAGGAGAGAGGGAAAAAGAGAGAGAGAGAGATGCGCTCGCAAGTCTGCGCGCTCAGGCACGCAAACGAAACCGCTCGTGTCGAAAAAAATGAATCCCAGACGTCTGGAAGGGGTTCCAGACGTCTGGTACGACGTCTGGGCCACCTCCCAGACGTCTTAAAAGACGTCTGAAGCCACGCGTTCGTAACAGAACCTAGTCTAGATACACCTATAACTCCTACCCTTGTTCCTCACACCCACTCCGAACCACCCGCTGCTGCTGATAATCCCATTTTGGAACTCAAGCCCCTTCCCGATCATTTGAAATATGTCTTTTTAGGTTCCAATCAGACACTTCCTGTGATTATAAACTCCAGACTCACCTCTAACCAGGAATCCCGTCTGATTACTGTTCTCCAGCAACATCGTAGAGCCATTGGTTGGACTCTCGATGATTTGACTGGAATAAATCCCTCTTATTGCACAAACCACATCTATTCCGAAGAGGGCGCATGACCTTCACGTGAGATGCAGAGACGTCTGAACCCTAATCTGCTGGAGGTCATGAAAGAGGAGATCATTAAGAGGTTAGATGCAGGGATCATCTACCCGATCTCCGACAGTCGCTGGGTGAGCCCAATCCAGGTTGTGCCTAAGAAGGCAGGGCTCACCACCATCACGACTGAAACCGGAGAGGTCATACAGACCCTTATAGCCAACTCGTGGAGAGTCTGCATTGATTACCGAAGACTCAATTCCTCCACGAAGAAGGATCAGTTCCCACTACCGTTTATTAATTAGATCCTCAAAAAACTAGCGGGAAATAGATTCTTCTGCTTTCTTGACGGGTACTTCGGTTACAACCAAGTGGTGATTCATCCAGAGGACCAAGAAAAGACCACGTTCACCTGCCCCTTCAAAACGTACGCTTTCCGAAGGATGCCTTTCGGTCTCTGCAATGCACCCGCGACTTTTCAGCAGTGCATGCTTGCCATATTCTCTGATATGGTATGTGACTATCTGGAAGTCTTCATGGATGACTTCTCAGTATTTAGGGCATCATTTGACGATTGCCTCCAGCACTTGGTTCAAATACTCAGGCGATGTATTAACGTGAATTTGGTTCTTTCCTGGGAAAAGAGCCACTTCATGGTGCCCGAGGGGATCATCCTAGGACATCTGATTTCTGAGAGGGGCATCCAAGTGGATCGAGCTAAGGTTAACTAGATTTCCAAGCTCCCTATGCCTAGCTCGATCAGGGATATCCGATCTTTTCTTGGGCACGTCGATTTTTACTGTCGATTCATCCCTGATTTCTCGAAAATCACGCACCCCCTGACCACTCTTTTCTCCAAGGATGTACCTTTTGAAATTTCCAAGGAATGCACTCAAGCATTTAAGATCCTTCGCGACCGAGTTACCCAAGCTCCAATCCTACAGTCTCTTGATTGGTCTCAACCCTTTGAGATCATGTGCGATGCATCTAACTTCGCTGTAGGAGTGATTTTGGGGCAAAAGATTGACGGGAAACCCATGGTCATCTACTACGTTAGCAAGACACTTGACAAGGCTCAGTGTAACTACAGGTTACAGAGAAAGAGCTGCTAGCCGTAGTATTTGCCCTTGAAAAATTCAAATCTTATCTCCTGGGTTCCCACATTATTATTTACTCGGAGCACACAGCTGTGAGGCATCTCCTTGCGAAGAAGGACACGAAACCTCGATTAATCTGATGGATCTTGTTGTTGCAAGAATTTGACCTCAAGATTCGTGACAAAGCAGGAAGACAAAACGTGGTAGCTGACCACTTGTCCTACCTTCCTTCTGAGATCATCGACCCTTCCGAACCCATCACGGATCATTTTCCTGATGAGCACCTCCTGACTATTGGTACAGGGCTTCCATGGTTTACTGATATAGTAAACTATTTGGCATCACGTCAAATCCCATCTAATTGGTCGAAGGTCAAGAAAGATAAATTGCGCTCCGATGCTAAGTATTACATTTGGGAAGACCCGTACTTATTCCACATAGGTGCTGACCAAATTATCTGGCGATGTGTCCCGGAAGTTGAAATCCATGACATGCTCTCCTTCTGCTATGACCAAGCATGTGGTGGCCATTTCTTTGGGCACAAAACCACATCAAAAGCCCTCCAGTGTGGCTTTTACTGGCCCACAATCTTCAAGGATGCATACAATCACTGTAAGGCATGCAACCATTGCCAAACTTTGGGCAACATGAGCCATCGCGACATGATGCCTTTACAACCGATTCTCATATGTGAGATTTTTGATATTTGGGGGATTGATGGGCGCCTTCCCTATCTCGGACGACTTCGAGTACATTTTACTTGCTGTTGACTACGTGTCCAAATGGATCGAAGCCATTCCGACTCGAACCAGTGATCACAAGATCGTTATCAAATTCATTCACCAAAATATCTTCTCACGGTTTGGGATTCTACGAGCAATCATTTCTGATGGAGGGACCCATTTCACAAACGCTCAATTCAGGTTATTGATGACCAAATACGGGGTGTTACACCGAATCTCTACTCCTTATCACCCCCAAACTAATGGTCTAGCTGAGCTATCAAACTAGGAGATCAAGAAAATCCTTTAGGTTACTGTTCGACTTGACAGGAAGGACTGGTCATCCCGACTTCCGGAAGCTTTGTGAGCTTATAGGATCACCCACAAGATCCAATTAGGCATATCTACTTTCAGACTGGTATACGGGAAGGCATGTCACCTTCCCGTCGAATTAGAGCATAAAGCCTATTGGGCAGTATAGAACTGCAACCTAGATATTTCTAAGGATGGAACCCACATAAAGCTTCAGATAAACGAGATTGATGAATTGCGCCTCGATGCGTATGAAAACTCGTAAATCTACAAAGTGCGGGTTAAAGCCCTTCATGACAAGCACATATCTAGAAAGATCTTTCACCCTGGTCAAAAGGTCCTACTCTTCAATGCCCGACTAAAATTGTTCCCTGGTAAGCTGCAATCCAAGTGGATCTGACCATCTCTAATCCGACAAATCCTTGGAAATGGAGCCGTTGAGACCAGTCCACTCAGCCACGATTCCGAACCCTTTGTCATGAACAGTCAGAGACTCAAACCGTTCATTGACATAACCAATACAGATTTGGCTGAGTCATCCTTTATCCTCCATTCTCCCTGAGCTCATTGCGCCCAGCCGATGACGTAAAACTCAGCGCTTAACGAGAGGCAACCTATCATTCTTTCGAAAACCCGAAACCTTTTCTGACATTTCTTTGCACTTTAGGTTCATCCTTTAGGACAGCCGACTCCACCTCAGGTACCCGTATCCAAGACTAGAAATCATCCGCAACAGCCACCTCGACCGGTCCACTCACCCAACACTTGTCCTAATGAATGAACCAAGCTGAATAAAAACCCACCTAATTTACAATGAGGACATTGCAAATCTTAGGCATGGGAGGGTATGAAAGTGCAATGAAAACTCATAACAAGAAAAGGTTTCAACAAAAAATTTACATATGTCAAAAACACCAAGAAATTAAAAATTTTTTGAAACAACACCAAAAAAATGAAAATTTTTTGAAAAAGAACAAAAAAAATTGGAGGAAAAAATTTTTTTTGTGGGCTTTACAAAAGGAGGAGAAAAAGAGAAAAATGCTAAAAAGGAGCACAAAATGAAAAAGAAAGAGATAGTCATTAGTAAGAAATTAAGAGATTAACCGAAGTTTTAAATCACATTAAAGAAAAGTAAAGAAAAAGTGCTAAAGAAACACAAAAAGATTAGTAAGAATGCTAATTTTAGGCCTTTTTGGATAGACTCTTAGTACCCGTTAAAATCTGGATATTCCTCAAGAGGTTGAGGAAAATGCAAAGCTTAAGTATTAGGACTAAGGCTTAGGGAGTATTCAGCCACGTTAACTGACCTTCGATTTGCGGGACTCAGTAACCTAAGCACCCAAATTCACACACAATCTGGTTAAGTGAGCATAACTATCAAAATCACGCAGAAGCGTTTCTTATGTTCTGAAAATGTTACCTAGATTAGGAGCGTTCGATCAACACAAGTTGATTTGGATGAGTTCCTAACACGGAGAGGTGGGAAATTCCCCTCGAAGATGCGTAACAATATATCGTCTCCTCGGTGCTTGTCTCTTAGGATATTTATATATCCTACTAGGGGCATGTAAGCACTCTGCTGGTTCAGATACCATGGATGGCATTATCACGAAATGTTAATTGCCAGGGTCTGAATTCGGCCACGGAATGCCATGAGCAGGATTATCTTAAAATCTCGAAAACCAGGGTTTTGGGGGTTACCATGGGCGATGCTATCACGAAGCATCGAATGCCAGGGACCTTTGAGGATTGATGATTGGGACGAGGAATCCGATACAGACCGTGTTGTGAAGCCAATCCGAAGCTAGAAATAAAAGGAAAAGAGAGAGAAAACTCTCCAAACAAATAAATCCTCTGTCTCTCTCTTCCAAAAACGTACTGCAAACTAAACCAAGGCTAAAATTATGACTCAAGCACGGTTGCTTTAACCACGGAGTCCAATAAACCTTAGGGTAGTTCCTGCGGGCCTAAGAAACCTTTGCTAAGGACCGAGGCTAAAGCTAGACAGGTCTGGATCTTAGTTGGTACTAGAGTACCTTTAGGCCCATTATCAGCATTCTAACCTAATCAAAGAGAAAAGAGAAGAAAAGGCACCTATCAAGATTGGTGAAAGAAACTCATGGTCTAAAATAAATGTTAAAACCTTAAAATTTTGCTAAGGGACTAGCAAAAGCTAGGCATGAGAGTATGATGAGAACCTCATCATGAACCCTAACTACCACATTTTGACCTATTAAAATGAACAAAAGCTCCTACATAACCTAAAGGAAAGCCTAATTCAGGGAACTACCAATCTGAGGAGAGAACATGACACAAAGGGAAAAACTACAATTTTACCATTGCAGTACATTAACGGGATTTCTAAGGGTCTAGACATAGGTCAATTAGACTTAATAAGAGAAAAAGTGGGATGGTTAGGTCAGAAAAGGGTTATGACGAAATCTAGGAATTAAATGACATTCTGTAACCCTAAAACAAACCTACTTTAATTCATAAGGTTCTAGGCAAGATAAAAATCAAGTAAACCCTCTAAAATTCATGGAAAAATATCCCTTAGGGTTTAGAACCTTCAATTTGGCCTTTGGAACCTATTTTGACCTAGATTGGGATCCATACCCAATTTTTTACCTAATTTAGGTTTTTGTGCAAAATATCTAGTCAAACCAAAAATCCAACTTCACCATTGGATTCCTTAGGTCCAAATTAGGTTTATACCAAAATTTGGACCTAAGAGAAGGTCGTCTTGACCCACTTTGCAATTTGATCCTCAAAATTACTTTTTGACCCTCAACTTTTTGAAACCATTACGATTACCCCCTTAGCTTTCTCGTCTTCTTCTTCACTTCGGTCCCTCTGTCATCCGCAGCAGCGACCATACCTCCAGCGACTTCACACGGAGGTTTGCACCTCTCCTGCATGGGGAGCCGCCCCCAGATTTGAAAGGGGAGCTCCCTACGAAGCCCCCTACCGAATGGGCTGCTTCCCATGCCCTATGTTACAACCCGATTCCCGAATCCCTATGAGACACGAGAATCGGACCGACTCGACTGATCCCAAGACCCAGTTGTCCAACGAGGAAGTAACCAAAAGAGCAGTAAAATAAACCACATTCATCATGCATGTAACTAACAGTAACAAAAGTACAGCAGTAAAGAAAAGAACTACTACAGTACACACCACCACAACAGTAGAGAATTTAAACAGGTACATAATTATGATGCTTACAATAAAAGAGTACAAGTGTAACAGAATATACTCACTACTACAGGAACGGGTACAACACAAGTAAACTACTGGGCTCTAGTAGGCCCAGCACCCTCTACAGCCGTGGGCTTTAGCTGCTCAACACCTGGTCCTCAAAAAGGTGACAAAAATGACACGTCAGCGAAATGCTGAATAGAGTGGCATCCAGCTAGCTAACAAAAATAGTAAAGGTGGACAAGTAGCTGTTGTTTTTACTTTCTTCCTTTATTTATATATGTCCTCGTTCTTGGTTTATTTCTCAGGTCTTTCCCTTGATCTCGAATGTTCCTCGTGGGAACGATCTTGAATGCAGTCTTTTCCGAAAAGTAGAAGTAGCACGTGGAGCTCTACTGGCTGGGAGAGTCCCCCGTGGTGGTCCTACCCTCAGTCAACCACCATGCACGACCTTGCTCTGATACCATCTTGTTACGACCCGATTCCCGAATCCCTACGAGACACGAGAATCGGACCGACTCGACTGATCCCAAGACCCAATCGTCTAACGAGAAAGTAACCAAAAGAACAGTAAAATAAACAACATTCATCATGCATGTAACTAACAGTAACAAAAGTACAGCAGTAAAGAAAAGAACTACTACAGTACACACCACCACAACAGTAGAGAATTTAAACAGGTACATAATTATGATGCTTACAATAAAAGAGTACAAGTGCAACAGAATATACTCACTACTACAGGAATGGGTACAACACAAGTAAACTACTGGGCTCTACTAGGCCCAGCACCCTCTGCAGCCGTGGGCTCTGGCTGCTCAACACCTGGTCCTGAAAAAGGTGACAAAAATGACACATCAGCGAAACTCTGAGTAGAGTGGCAACCAACTAGCTAAGAAAAATAGTAAAGGTGGACAAGTAGCTGTTGTTTTTACTTTCTTCCTTTATTTATCTATGTCCTCGTTCTTGATTTATTTCTCAGGTCTTTCTCTTGATCTCGAATGTTTCTCATGGGAACGATCCTGATTGCAGCCTTTTCCAAAAAGTAGAAGTAGCACGTGGTGCTCTCCTGGCCGGGAGAGTCCCCCATGGGAGTCCTACCCTCAGTCAACCACCCCAAAGTCACTGACAGACATAACGGTGACTACGGCACGCGCGATAAGTGCACGGGTAGCTATCCCGTACTAGCACGCGGTCAGTCATTTCCGTTAACAGGTGTGCCCCAAAGCACAGCACAGAACCAATATAGGGCTGAGCCCTCTCGGTAACAGGGGTCTAGCCCCACCACAGTAACCAAACAGGGGTCTTGCCCCTCCACAATCTGCGCACCCTCGCCTGACTACCCTAGTTTGCCCAGTGGGCCTAACAAATCGGTGTAGGACGGCTAGCAGAACCCCGGGGACCATGGGGTGGCTAGCGCTCCCCCTACACTAGTAGCACTCCCCAGTATGGTGTACGCGAGGGCCAAAAGTCGGTACAAAGTGGCCACACCTAACCCTGGGTCCCTAAGGCGGCTGGCTCTGCTCTGCACTAGGAGATAACCTGTGCTTCCCTTGGTACTACGTACCCAGAGACAACACACTTTCCCATTCACTCTTCCAGTTCCATTCCATTTATTTCCAGGAGTTCTACTCCTAATTCCCCGTAAGGTTCATGCTCGTGGTTCTCAGGCCAAGCCATGCTAGGTTTCATCATTTCAGTTTTATTCTCATATAGCCTGTGTTTCCAACATTTAATATCCATTCATATACAAGCAGTTGTTATCCAATTACAGACAATTATTATTATTCTATCTACTTTTCCAAGATTGCAATTCATGTATTCACGACATTCGTTTCAGTGTTTCTGTTCCTAGGATTCATGCCACACCCTAGGATCTATCATTCAATCTAGTTTTTCAGTCCTAGGATTCATGCCATACCCTAGGATCTATCATTCAATCTAGTTTTCCAGTCCTAGGATTCATGCCATACCCTAGAATCTATCATTCAATCTAGTTTTCCAGTCCTAAGATTCATGCCATACCCTAGAATCTATTATTTATCTCAGAGATGCATTAATGTTGGAAAATAATCAAGGGAAGCCACTCTACCCGCAAAATCGGGAGTAATGGGGGCGTGATCGGCAGATCAGCGTGCCTTCGCAACCCCTAGAGCCGCAACGGAACGAGGTCCTAACACAAGGATCAATCATAGGAAACTACTCAGAATAAGATAAAAGTACTTTAAACAAGTAGAGGAACTAATTCTAAGAAGAATGAAATTTCAAACACGGAAATCAGACTTCGAACGGACCCTAAACGGGTCAAAACGACAACTCTGCCTCAAATCAAACATCTGGAACACTTTCCAGACGTCTTAAAAGGTGGTCCAGATCATACCTCACTCTGAGCTATTCTTCAGACATCCAGGATCTCGCTAAACCATCTGGACCTAGTTCCAGACGTCCGACTATCACTCCGGACGTCTGGAGACTCTCTCCGCCGTCTAATGACTTGCCCAGACGTCTGATCTATGTGGGAGGGCGTGTCCTCGCACCTTCTTGAACGAAACCTGCACGTGTACGCAACCACTCTCAACACGACACATCTCAGGACTTTCGGCGGAACGGCCTGCATGGCCACGTCCGCAAGAAAGAGAAGGATGAGAATATTGTACCTTTCAGATGTTTGCATCGCACTCCAGACGTCCCCCACACCATCTAGACGTAGGTCCAGACGTCTGATTCTGGAAAAATTTCCTAGAATCAGGACCTCCTCACCTTCTACCTGCTGCACGCGGCCACGCCGCACCCGCCATCTGCTGCCTGAGCTGCAGCAGCACCGGGGTAACTTCCCTAGCACCACACTCCCGCTGCACACCCATTGGCCGGCCTTGGCTGCTCCGACGACCTCACATTCTCTTCCTTACGCGCTCTCCTTCTTCTCCCTCTCGCTGCACCTCCTCCCCGCGTGCACCTGGCAACAGCTGTCGTCTCACGTTGACACTGGAAGAAGAAGGAGACGGTGGAGTGGTGGTGAGGGAGAGGGAAGGGGGGAGAGGCTATTTGAAGGCGTCGGGGGAGAGAGAGAAAGAAAAAGAAGATGCCTGCAGGTCGGCGGGCGCAGTCTGCACGTGCACGTGCGCAGACTCGCAATTGTACGTCGCAAAAATTAAATTAAATTCCAGACATCTAGGAAGACGTCCAGACGTCTGACCAGACGTCTGGACCAACTCCCAGACGTCTTAAAAAAGTTTGATGTCGTGGGTCTTAACAACATAACAAACTCAAAGGAAGTTTCATCCCCGAAACTTGCGCAGACTAGAGTGCGGAAAAGAATGATATACGCATAACAAACTCAAAGAGGACCGAAGCCGGTCCGAAAAGATGTACCCTCAAAGAGCTCCGGGTACCGCTCCCGCATCGCCGCTTCAGGCTCCTAGGTAGCCTCCTTGTACCGCTAGCACCTCCACAAAACCTTCACCAGGGGTACTTGCTTCCGTCTCAGACTCTGGATGGCTCTGTCAAGAATCTGTACTAGCCGCTCATAGTAAGTCAGGACGTCACCGACCTCGACGCTCTCGTGGCTCAGGACGTGACTGGGATCGGCGACGTACTTCCTGAGGTTGGACACGAGGAACACATCGTGCACACCAGAAAGCTGGGAAGGAATGGCAAGCCTGTAAGCAATGGGTCCAACCCACTCCAGGACCTCAAAGGGTCCCACGAACCTCGGCGCGAGCTTTCCTCTCACCCCAAATTGCTGCAGGCCCTTCATAGGCGAAACATGAAGGAAGACGTGGTCCCCAAGCTCAAACTGTACCTCTTTGCATTTCCGATCGGCATAGCTCTTCTGTTTGCTCCTGACAATGCGGAGTCGCCTATGAATCTGCTCGATTACCTCCTGACTCTGCCGGATCAGCCTGGGGCCAACCTCCCACTTGGTCCCCACCTCAACCCAACTCAAGGGTGTCGTGCCGATGCTCGAGTGATAACTATTATTATATGCAAACTCCACCAGGGCAAGTGCTCCTCCCAAAAGCCCCTCCAGTCCAGTACACAAGCACGCAAAAGGTCCTCAAGTGTCGGTATCGTGCGCTCAGACTGTCCGTCCGTCTGGGGGTGGTATGCTGTACTGAACCTCAACCGCGTCCCCAGGTCCTGCTGAAACTCAGCCCAAAACTGGGACGTAAAAAAATAGGTATCCCGGTCGGATACGATCTCCCACGGAACTCCGTGTAAACATACCACGTCACGGATATACCTCTCTGCCAACTGCGCTGGTCCCAAGGTGACTCGAATCGGCAAGAAACGTGCCGCTTTCGTCAATCTGTCAACGATTACCTAGACTGCATTGTGTCCTCGCTGGGTAACGGGCAAGCCCACCACCAAGTCCATGGTGATGCTCTCCCACTTCCACTCTGGCACTGAAAGTGGCTGTAACGGCTCTGCAGGCCTCCGATGCTCGGCCTTCACCTGTTGGCACACAAAACACTGCTGTACGAATTCACCCACATCCCGCTTCATCCCCCTCCACCAAAAGTCGCGTCTCAAATCATGGTACATCTTTCTGTTTCCGGGATGTATGGTGAACCTGGAAACGTGTGCCTCAGTCAGGAGCTCTCTCAATAGCTCCTCGTCCCTGGGAACGCACAAACGTCCCCTCACGCGCAGTACCTGGTATGTAAAAGAGAAGTCTCCAGGGTCTCCTGACAGCACTCTGTCACGCAATGACTGTAAGTACGGGTCGGCCATCTGCCCAGTGATGATGCAGTCTATCAGCTCCGGCCTCGACTGTCGTGTCACCGTCGCTGTCACCGTTACTGCCCCACAGTGCCCCAGTAACTCTTGGGGCCGCCAACTGCCCATCTCCTCCATGAGGCTCCAACTCTACGCCTGTAACCTGGCCAAGTGGGCGGGAGCCTTCCGGCTCAAGGCGTTAGCCACCACGTTGGCCTTCCCCGGGTGGTAGGAAATGCTGCAGTCATAGTCCTTCAGGAGCTCCAACCAACGTCTCTGTCTCATGTTGAGCTCCTTCTGATCAACAAGTATCTAAGGCTCTTATGATCTGTGAAAATCTCAAAGGTCTCACCGTACAAGTAGTGCCTCCATGTCTTCAGTGCAAAGACGACAGCTGCCAACTCCAGGTCGTGGGTAGGGTAACTATGCTCATGGGGCTTCAGTTGCCGCGAAGCGTAAGCGACAATGTGACCCCTCTACATGAGCACACCCCCTAACCCCTGCAAAGAGGCATCCGTGTACACAACGAACCCGTCACTACTGTCTAGGATGGTGAGCACGGGAGCCGAAGTCAGCCTCTCCTTCAACTCCTAAAAACACACCTCACAAGCGTCTGTCCAAGAAAAGGGCACATCCTTCCAGGTCAGCGATGTCATAGGACGTGCAATCTGCGAGAAGCCCCTGATAAATCGCCTGTACTAACCTGCAAGTCCCAAGAAACTGCGAATTTCAGTAACCGTACGCAGTTTCTCCCACCTGAGCACTGCCTCAACCTTGACTGGGTCCACAGCCAAGCCATCCCCGGAGATCACATGACTCAGGAAGGTCACCTCCATTCAACCAGAACTCGCACTTGCTGTATTTGGCGTACAGCCTACGTCGTCTCAGTGTGTCCTATACCATCTGTAAGTGTTGTCCATGCTGCATCTGATCTCGAGAATAAGCACATCATCAATGAATACCACCACGAACTGATCCAAGTACGGTCTAAACACCCGGTTCATCAAATCCATGAAGGCAACGGGGGCATTGGTCAGCCCAACGGCATGACCATAAACTCGTAGTGTCCATACCGGGTGTGGAAAGCTGTCTTGGAGACGTCTGCCTCCTTGATCCTCAACTGATGGTATCCAGACCTCAAGTCGATCTTGGAGAATACCGTGGCACCTCGCAGCTGGTCAAACAAGTCATCAATCCTCGACAACGAATACCTGTTCTTGATGGTGACCCTATTCAGCTGTCAGTAGTCCACACAAAGGCATAGGGTACCCTCCTTCTTTACGAACAATACCGAGGCTCCCCATGGAGACGCACTGGGCCTCACAAAGCCCTTCTCCAGAAGATCCTGCAACTGAGACTTGAGCTCTCGCAGCTCAAGTGGTGCCATCCTATACGGTGCTGTAGAGATGGAGCTAGTTCTCGGTACTAGTGAGATCCCAAACTCGATCTCACGCTCGGCGGTAGTCCTGCCAACTCATCTGGGAACACGTTAGGGTACTCTCTATTCACTGGGATACTCTGAAAGTCTACCACAGAGCTAGGCTCCGCCACCACACAAGCTAGGAAACCCTCACACCCCTGGCTCAAAAGTCTCGCCGCCTGTAGTGCAGACATGCACCTGAAGCCTCCGTCCACTGGCTTCCCATGGAACTCGAAAGAAGGAAACTCCGGTATGGAGAAGACGATCTTCCTCTCAAAGCAGTCCACCAAGGCGTGGTAAGCGGACAGCCAGTCCATCCCCAAAATTACGCCAAAGTCCTCCATTTGTATCATAATCAGGTCAGTAGGAAGGCGGTGTCCCCCCAACACTGACCTCGCAACCTGTGTACACCTCCCTAGCTACAAACAGCTGGCCACCTAGATTTCTGATTACCACTAATCCCCTAATAGAGTGCTATCGTACTCCAGAGTAGCAACAACTCGTGGAGCAAGAAGGTACATCGTAGTAGAAGTAGGAAATTACGTACTCCAAAAAGACCAAACCTTGTAACCATACCTATCACCATATAAACTGAAGCTATGATGTCTCCGTGAGTCACGACGTCGTGACACTCCTCAGTACTGGGAGCGGACAAAACAGGTAGGCCCGGGGCAGAGCTAGTGACAGCTGGCCGGTATCCTCCTCGTGGTAGCTGTCCTCCCTCAGGCACCTGGAACCCACAACCACCCGACTGGCCCTCAGTGCTCGAAGCGGTGAGCGTCTTCTGTGCTCCAGCCCTAGAAGGGCAATCCCTCCTCAAATGGCCCGGTTGGCCACACTGGTAGCAAAGGGGGACTCAACTCCCCCCTCAGTGGGTCCCTGCTGACGGTTGGGCGGGGCTCCGGTGCTAGCAACTGGACCTTGTTGGGGGCCCCCAAAGGCCACTGATGGCCCCGCAAAACATGATGGCTCTCCTGCGGGCGCCACGTGCCTTCATTGAGCTCTCCTAACCTGCCTAGTATGATGGCGAAAATCTCGTTCCACGATAAACTCCCCTGTCGTACCCTCGGAAGATAGATGAGGGGGTGGAGAAGTGGGTGGAAGCTGAAATTCTTCTCAAACCACCTCTCGGATCAGATGGACGAGGTCCGGAGACGGTATGCTCAGGAGAAGAGAAGGGGTAGCATGTACTCCAAGCTCGACACATCTATCCCTCGGGCCTCGACCTTGGCCGGGCCTGCGGCCCACCCTACTGGCTCCACGTCGAGGCACTCCTGCAAAGAGACGCGAACACGGAACAGAAAAGACGTCAATACGAATCGATATTTAACAAAGAAGTCTAAAAACAGATGTCAAAAGGTACGTTGTGGTAGCTACTCTAGTTACAGGAACGCGAATTGGTTATTTTCCAGCCAATTGGTTCACTTCTCGGGACGACCTTGCTCTGATACCATCTTGTTACGACCCGTTTCCCGAATCCCTACGAGACACGAGAATCGGACCGACTCGACTGATCCCAAGACCCAATCGTCTAACGAGAAAGTAACCAAAAGAACAGTAAAATAAACCACATTCATCATGCATGTAACTAACAGTAACAAAAGTACAGCAGTAAAGAAAAGAACTACTACAGTACACACCACCACAACAGTAGAGAATTTAAACAGGTACATAATTATGATGCTTACAATAAAAGAGTACAAGTGTAACAGAATATACTCACTACTACAGGAACGGGTACAACACAAGTAAACTACTGGGCTCTAGTAGGCCCAGCACCCTCTACAGCCGTGGGCTTTAGCTGCTCAACACCTGATCCTCAAAAAGGTGACAAAAATGACACGTCAGCGAAATGCTGAGTAGAGTGGCATCCAGCTAGCTAACAAAAACAGTAAAGGTGGACAAGTAGCTGTTGTTTTTACTTTCTTCCTTTATTTATATATGTCCTCGTTCTTGGTTTATTTCTCAGGTCTTTCCCTTGATCTCGAATGTTCCTCGTGGGAACGATCTTGAATGCAGTCTTTTCCGAAAAGTAGAAGTAGCACGTGGAGCTCTACTGGCTGGGAGAGTCCCCCGTGGTGGTCCTACCCTCAGTCAACCACCCCAAGGTCACTGACAGACGAAATGGTAACTACGGCACGCGCGATAAGCGCACGGGTAGCTACCCCGCACTGACAAGTGGTCAGTCATTCCCGTTAACGGGTGCGCCACAAAGCATAGCACGAAACCAATATAGGGCAGAGCCCTCTCAGTAACAGGGGTCTAGCCCCACCACGGTAACCAAACAAGGATCTTTCCCCTCCACAATCCGCGCACCCTCACCTAAATACCCTGGTTTGCCCAGTGGGCCTAACAAGTCGATGTAGGATGGCTAGCAGAACCCCCGGGGCCCGTGGGGTGGCTAGCGCTCTCCCTACACTAGTAGCTCTCCCTGGTATGGTGTACGCGAGGGCCAAAAGTCGGTACAAAGTGGCCAGACCTAACCCCAGGTCCCTAGGGCGACTGGCTCTGCTCTGCACTAGGAGGTAACCTGTGCTTCCCTTGGTACTACGTACCCAGAGACAACACACTTTCCCATTCACTCTTCCAGTTCCATTAAATTTATTTCCAGGAGTTCTACTCCTAATTCCCCGTAGGGTTCATGCTCGTGCTTCTCAGGCCAAGCCATGCTAGGTTTCATTATTTCAGTTTTATTCTCATATAGCCCATGTTTCCAACATTTAATGTCCATTCATATACAAGCAGCTGTTATCCAATTACAGGCAATTATCATTATTCTATCTACTTTTCCAAGACTACAATTCATGTAATCACGACATTCGTTTCAGTGTTTCTGTTCCTAGGATTCATGCCACACCCTAAGATCTATCATTCAATCTAGTTTTCCAGTCCTAGGATTCATGCCATACCTTAGGATCCATCATTCAATCTAGTTTTCCAGTCCTAGGATTCATGCCATACCCTAGAATCTATCATTCAATCTAGTTTTCCAGTCCTAGGATTCATGCCATACCCTAGAATCTATTATTTATCTCAGAGATGCATTAATGTTGGCAAATAATCAAGGGAAGCCACTCTACCCGCAAAACCGGGAGTAATGGGGGCATGATCGGCAGATCCGCGCGCCTTCGCAACCCCCAAAGTCGCAACGGAATGAGGTCCTAACACAATGATCAATCACAAGGAACTCCTCAGAACAAGATAAACGTATTTTAAACAAGTAGAGGAACTAATTCTTAGAAGAACGAAATTTCAAACGCGAAAATCGGACTTCGAACGGATCCTAAACGGGCCAAAACGACAACTCTACCTCAAATCAAACGTCTGGAACACCTTCCAGACGTCTTAAAAGGTGGTCCAGATCATACCCCACTCTGAGTTGTTCTTCAGACTTTCAGGATCCCGCTGAACCGTCTGGACCTAGTTCCAGATGTCCGACTATCACTCCAGACATCTGGAGACTCTCTCCGCCGTCTAGTGACTTGCCCAGACGTCTGATCTGTGTGGGAGGGCGTGTCCTCGCGCCTTCTCGAACGAAACCTGCACGCATACGCAACCACTCTCAACACGACACGTCTCAGGGCTTTCGGCGGAACAGCCTGCATGGCCGCGTCCGCAAGAAAGAGAAGGATGAGAATATCGTACCTTTCAGATGTCTGGATCTCACTCCAGACGTCCCCCGCGCCGTCTGGACATAGGTCCAGACGTCTGATTCTGGGAAAATTTCCCAGAATCAGGACCTCCTCGCCTTCTGCCTGCTGCGCGCGGCCGTGCCGCTCCCGCCCATCTGTTGCCTGAGCTGCAGCAGCACCGGGGTAACTTCCCCAGCACTACGCTCCCGCTACACGCCCGTCGGGCGACCCTGGCTGCTCCGGCGACCTCACATTCTCTTCCTCACGCGCTCTCCCTCTTCTCCCATTCGCTGCACCTACTCCTCCCAGCGCGCACCCGGCAGCAGCTGCCGCCCTCGTCCTCTCACCCTCACGCTGACACTGGAAGAAGAAGGAGGAGACGGTGGAGTGGTGGTGAGGGAGAGGGAAGGGGGGAGAGGCTATTTGAAGGCATCAGGGGAGAGAGAGAAAGAAAAAGAAGATGCCTGCAGGTCGGCGGCTGTAGTCTGCACGCGCACGCACGCAGACTCGCAATCATACGCCGCAAAAATTAAATTCCAGACATCTGGGAAGGCGTCCAAACGTTTGACCAGACATCTGGACCAACTCCCAGACGTCTTAAAAACGTTTCATGTCGTAGGTCTTAACACCATGAAACCCACCATACCTCTCGTGCGAACGCGCGAGAGGTATGGGTATCCGATCGGCCTTACCTCCGGCGTGGCCTCTCCGCCGCCCCCACGCGCTTCCCGCCCTGCCTTTGCCTATTTAAGGAAGGGCAGACCACGCCGCTTCCTCCAAGGTCAATTTGGCCTGAAATCCTCCTCCAATTCATCTCCTCCCAACTCTGGCCGACTGCCCAGAGCTTCTGGTGACTCTTCCTCCCTCTCTCGTCGCTCTGCCACCAAACCAGTGGCAGAGCGAGCTCCACCGTCCTCCACCGCGCCGCCCCGTACAAGCACGCACCCTCCGACCCCCTTCCTTGTCGCCGTCTTCTTCCCCTAGGTACCTTCGTCTTCGGCGACGGTAGGCACCAGCCGCTAGCCCTTCGCCTCCCCCTTTCTCTCCTAACCTACCAGATAACTTCCCCTTACTCCCCTCTAATAATTTGTACTCTTGACCTCTCGACACCACAGACCACCATCACACTCTCCACCTTCGACCACCAACTCCGGCGAGGCCACTCCACCTCCACAGGCCGTTTCACCCCTCGTCGACCGATCCCTAAGCTTCACCAGCTCCCACTTATCACCTTTCGCCCTTCCACTGACCGCCATACCCACTGGAACCTCCCCCCGAACACACCCACCTGCATGCACATAGTGAGCCCTAGGCACACACGCACAGGTGCCCTCATGCCACGCTGACCCCCGGGCCATCTTCGCCATGTCACGACAAAGCCTGCTGAATGATTTGACGTGGCCGCAAGGCCGTTCTTGTGATTTCAGGGTCGCGGCCCCTTCCTCCATTAGAGCAGAAGCTTGAAGCTCGCTTGAGGCTTCGTTCAGGTCCCAGCGCCCCAGGCCTCCAGGTCCAGAAGGTGCGGACTCCCCTCGCGCACTCAACCAGGCCTTCAATTGGCGTCGGGGACCTTAGCTACAGCTACAATTGCACGCACCATCTGTTGCTAGGCGCGGGATAGGAAGGTGGGATGTTTAGTCCCACCTCGTGCATTTTCGAGCGTGCGTAGGTAAATAAATTGAAAAAGTGATTGAAGCTCTTTGCCTCAGTACACCAGGTGAGGTCCCTCACCCACACACCAGCGGACTTGGCCTGACTCGACTACCCGCGCACTCCTCGCCCACCACTGCACGCCGGTGGGCCTAGTCCCGAGCATGTATACCCGACCCGATAACCCAACTGGCTCTTGGAGAGCTATGACCTGAGAGAGAAATATAGAGAGAGAGAGACGCAGGGAGGGTAGGGGTAGGTTTTGCTTAACCGTGCCTGTGCAGGGAAGAAGAAGGAGGAAAAGGAAGCAGGAGAAGAATAAGAGGCCAACTAAAGAAAAGGAAGAAGCTGAGGACTTAGCCGCAGGAGCAGGAGCTGAACAAGAAGAAAGCAGAGGAAGGAGCACAGTGCAGAAGGAAAGGAAGAAAAAGAAGGAGGTGGTGCAGCTCAAGAGAGAAGAAGAAGCCAAGGAGGCAGCCACAGAAAAAGAGAAGAAAGAAGAAAGCAGCTAAAGGAAGGAGCAGCGTAGCTCAAGAAAGAAGAAGAAGGTGCAGTAGAGAACCAAGAAGAAGAAGGAGAAAAGAAGACGTCGGCACTATAGCAAACGTCATTTAAGGCATCTGATTCGTAGAATCAGACGTCTGAAGACAGAGCAAAGAAAAGAGAGAAAGCAAAGAAGAAGGAGAGAAGAAGAAAAAGAGAAGAAAAATTCTATTTCCTTTTATTCTTTAAATTTTTGTAAAACATTACATTATTGAGAATTGTGATTTTTCTACTTTTAAAACCAAATTTGCTCCCTGAGTTCGACCTCGGAATGTTTTCAAATTTTGGGTAATAAATAAATTAAATTGATAATCATTTTTCGCAACATACTACAACGCATATCTTTTTAAAACACCGCGAAAGTCGACCATCAATTGCTCCCTGTATTCGACCTCAGAGTTTCATTCGAGTTTATTTGTTTGAGCGTTATTTTAGCTATATTACAACGAAGCTATTTTAAAACACCGATTTATCACTTGAACACTCACCTCAGCTCTTTTTAGCAGAAGCCAACTCATCACTTGCTTGGCTTAGCAACTAGCAAAGAACTAGCAAGCTAAGCCAGCTAAGGTAACTCCCTACAGCTCTCTTCAGCAGCCACCAACTCCAGTACAGCTCAAGACAACTTCCTCCAGCTCTTCTCCCCCAAAACCCTAACTTCCTCTGCCTCCTACCCTACTCATCTACTAGCTAAGCTAGCTTAGCTTAGCTAGTTACCTCCATGGCACCAACACCTAACCCTAAAACCTCACCTAACTAGCTCCACCAACTAAGCCCACCTATAGTCCACCTAAGGTACCCATTCCTAATCCCTTTTGGCACCAACCCATACACCCCCTTTCACCCCTCAACCACCACAAAAAGACACCTAAGAATTGGTGCCAAAAACCACCCTATAACCACCACCAAGTTGGCGCCAATTCACCATACACCTATCCCTACAACCCATCTCAACCCTACACCTAGCCTATCTTCTAGAAGCCCCCATGTTGGCACCAAACCATGGCACCCTTCCATGGTTGGTGCCAACTTTAGGTGTCCCTTAGCCAACCACAACGACCCCCATAACAACCCTTTAGGTGGTACTATTACGACCAGGGCATCAAACATCGTTTAAGACGTCTGGGAAGTGGCCCAGACGTCTGGTATTAAATATTTTTGGCGTACGGGTTCACGTCTGCGCGCATGCGCGCGCAGACTGAACCCGCCGCCCTCCTTCTTATCTTCCCTCTCCCTCCCTACAGACGCAGCCGTCCTCTTTTCCTCTCTCCCCGCGCTGCCTTCAAATAGCGCCTCCCTCTCCCTCACCCTCACTCCACCGCCTCCTTCTTCTTCATCTCCCTGTCAGCGAGCAAGCGCGCGGGCGAGAGCGGCAGCAGCAACTGCTGCGGGTGTGTGGAGATGAGGAGCTGTTGCGAGAGGAAGAAGGAGCTCGACTGCGAGGGTGCAAGCTTGCCGAGGCATCTAGAGCCGGCCGGCGGGAGAGCAGCAAGCGTGGGGTGTCGTGGAGGAGCTGCTGCAGCTCAGGCAGCAGGCGGACGCGGCGCGACACGGCCACGCGCTGCGGGCGGAGAGCAAGAAGGGTCCTGATTCTGGGAAAATTTCCCAGAATCATACATCTGGACTTACGTCCAAACAACGCAGAAGACGTCCGAAGGAAGGTCCAGACGTTTGACAGGTACAATATTTGTTATCTTCTCCTTCTTTCGCGTGTACAGCCACGCAGCCGTTTCACCGAGTCTTCTGCACCTTTTCATGATGAGAGCGGGCGTGTGTGTGTGCAGGATTTGTTCGGGAGGGCGAGAGGGCTCTCCATCCCACACAGATCAGACGTCTGGGCACAGCACCAGACAACGGAGAGGGCCTCCAGACGTCCGGGGTGACAATCGGACGTTTGGAAACTAAGTCCAGACGGTTCAGCAGGCTTCTGGATGTCTGAAGGACTGCGTAGACCAAGGTATGACCTAAGCTACCTTTTAAGACGTCTGGAAGAAGTTCCAGACGTCTGATTTTGGGCAGACTCGTCGTTTTTGACCCGTTTAGTATCCGTTTGGAGTCCGTTTTCCGCATTTCAAGTTTCGTTCTTCCCAGATTTATTTCCTCTACCTGTTTACAGTAATTGTATACAATTCTGAGTAACCCCCTTGTGTTGATCCTTGTGTTAGGACCCCATTCCGTTGCGGCTCTTGGGGTTGCGGAGGCACGCGGGATTGCTGATCACGCCCCCAATACTCCCGATCTTGCGAGTAGAGTGGCCCTTTAACTTATTTATCAAATTTGTACAATTATGAAACAATTAATAGAGTCTAGGGCATTGCATGAACCCTATGACTGAGAAATTAGATTGAATGATAGATCCTAGGGTATGGCATGAATCCTAGGACTAGAAAACTAGTTGAATACATATATACATTGCAGTCTGGGAAAAGTATAAGGGAAACGATAACCGCCTGTAAATTGATTAACAGCTGTCTGTTTAAGAATGAATAATCACTATTGAGAACATGGGTTATATGGATATAAAGCTGGAACGGTGAAACCTAAATTGGCTGAGTTAAAGAGCATGAACCCTACGGGGAATTAGGAGTAGAACTCCTGGAAAGTGAATGGAATAGAATTGGGGAAGTGAGCTAGCCCTTGAGTAAGAAGTACCAAGGAGAGCAACTATTTCCCTATTTAGTGCAGAGCGGAGCCAGCCGCCCCAGGGACCCGGGGTTAGGACTGGCCACTTTGTATCGACTTTTGGCCCTCGTGTACACAATACCGAGGAGAGCTACTAGTGTAGGGAGGGCACTAGCTACCCCACGGGCCCCGGGGTTCTGCTAGCCCTCCTACACCGACTTGTTAGGCCCACTAGGCAAACCAAGGTAGTCAGGCGAGGGTGCGCGGACTGTGGAGGGGCAAGACCCCTGTTTGGTTACTGTGGAGGGGTTGGACTCCTGTTACTGAGAGGGCTCTGTCTTATACTGGTTCCGTGCTATGCTTTGGGCGCACCCGTTAACGGAAACGACTAACCGCGTGCCAGTGCGAGGTAGCAACCCGTGCGTTTATCGCGCATGCTGTAGTCACCGTTACGTCTGTCAGCGACCTTGGGCGCTGGGCCTAGTAGAGCCCAGTAGTGTTACTTGTAGCACCCACTGTACTTTTCTTTCCGTTGTAGTGAGTAGTTTCTGTTACCCCTGTACTCTTTTCGTTGTAAGCTTCCTATTTATGTACCTGTTTAATTCTCTACTGTTGTGGTGGTGTATACTGTAGTATTTCTTTTCTTTACTGCTGTATTTTGATACTGCTAGTTATATACATGGTGAATGTGGTTTATTTTACTGCACTTTTGGTTACTTTCTCGTTTGACGACTGGGTCTTGGGATCAGTCGAGTCGGTCTGATTCTCGTGTCTCGCAGGGATTCGGGAATCGGGTCGTTACAAGATGATATCAGAGCAAGGTCGTCTCAAGAAGTGAACCAACTGACTGGAAAATAACCAATTCACGTGTCTGTAACTAGAGTAGCCACCACAACGTTTCTTTTGACATGAGCTCTTAGACTTCTTCATTAGATATCGTTTCATATTGACGTGTTTCTATTTTGTTTTCGTGTCTCCATTGCAGGAGATGCCTCGTCGTGGAACTAGGAGGGTGGGCCGCCGGCGCAGCCGAGGTCGAGGCCCGAGGGATAGATGTGTCGAGCTTGGAGTACATGCTACCCCTTCTTTTCTCCTGAGCATGCCTTCTCCAGACCTCGTCCATCTGATTCGTGAGGTGGTTCGAGAAGAATTTCAGCTTCCACTCACTTCGCCACCCCCTCATCTCTCTTCCGAGGGTACCACAGGGGAGTTTATCGTCGAACGAGATTTCTACCGTCACACTAGACGGGTTAGGAGAGCTCAATGGAGGCACGTGATGCCCACAGGAGAGCCGTCACGTTTTGCAGGGCCATCAGTGGCCTTTATAGGCCCTCGACAGGGGGCCAGCTGCTAGCACCGGACCCCCGCCCAGCCACCAGCAAGGACCCACCGAGAGGAGGCATCGAGTTCCCCACTGCTACCAGTGTGGCCAGCCGGGCCATTTCAGAAGGGACTACCCATCTAGGGCTGGAGCACAGCAGACGCTCACCGCTTCGAGCACTAAGGGCCAGTCGGGTGGTCGTGGGTTCGAGGTACCTAAGGGAGGACAGCCGCCACAAGGAGGATACTGGCCCGTTATCACTAGCTCCGCCCCGGGCCTACCTATTTTGTCCACCCCCAGCACCGAGGAGTGTCGTGACGTCGTGACCCACGGAGACATCATAGCTTCAGTCCATACGGTGACAGGCATGGTTACATGCTTTGGTCTTTTTGGAGTATGAAATTCCTGCATTCCTGTACGATGTACCGTCTTGCCACATGAGTTGTTGCTACTATGGAGTCCGTTAGCACTCCATTAGGGAATTAGTGGTAATTAGAAATCTAGGCGGCCAGCTGTTGTAGCTAGGGAGGTAATACGGGTTGAGAGGTTAGTATTGGGGGACACAGCCTTCCCGCTAACCTGATTATGATATAGATGGAGGACTTTGGCGAAATTCTAAGAATGGATTGGCTGTCCGCTTACCACACCTTGGTGGACTATTTTGAGAGGAAGATCGTCTTCTCCATTCTGGAGTTGCCTTCTTTCGAGTTCCATGGACAACCAGTGGACGGAGGCTTCAGGTGCATTTCTGCACTTCGGGCGGCAAGACTTTTGAGCCAGGGGTGTGAGGGCTTCCTAGCTTGTGTGGTGGTAGAGCCCAGCCCTGTGGCAGACTTCCAGAGTATCCCGGTAGTCAGAGAGTACCCCAAAGTGTTCCCAAACGAGTTGCCAGGACTACCGCCTGAGCGTGAGATCGAGTTTGAGATCTCACTAGTACCAAGGACCAGCCCCATCTCCATCGCACCATACAGGATGGCACCACTTGAGCTGCGAGAGCTCAAGTCTCAGTTGCAGGATCTTTTGGAGAAGGGCTTTGTGAGGCCTAGCGCATCTCCCTAGGGAGCCCCGGTACTATTTGTAAAGAAGAAGGATGGTACCTTGCTGATGAGAACCTCGTCATAAACCCTAAAATGGCACCATCTAACCCATATTTACAAGAAAAAGCTCCTACATAACCATAGAAAGGCTTGACTCAGAGAAATTCTGAGTTTGTGAAGAAAATAGGAACTAAGGGGTAAAAATGCAATTTCACCAACTCAATCAAAAAACAGGGTAACTCAGGGTCCAAACAAAGGTCAAACTAACCTAATAAGAAGAAAAGTGAGATGAGTTGATCCAATAAGGGCTACGACAACTCCAAGGAATTAAATGACAAGGTAAGGGAGACCCTCTGCCAAGACAACCGGGGGTTCCCTACGACGTCTGCTGTCACAGGGACACCTCCATGGTCTTTGCGGCTGCCCATACCTCCCGTGCGAACGCACGGAAGGTATGGGTCTCCATCTCCGACCGTCCTCCGGCGAGGGAGGCACGTTGCCTCCCTCCGCCCTCCTCTCTGATTTCACCTCTATAAAAGCAACCACCGTCTGCTACACTCAGTAGCTCGGTTCTGACGGAGAAACACCCCCCTCCTTCCTCTCTTCCCACTCTGGCAGAAGCCCTCCAGCTCCGGCGGTTCTTCCTCCTCCTCCTCGTCGCTCTACCGCAATACCAGCAGCAGAGCCGCCTTCGCCCGCTCTTCCCGCGTCGCGCCGTACCCAGCGCGCGCTCTCCCGCTCTCTCCTCGCCGCCGCCCCCTCTCTCTGGGCACCTTCTTCACCGACGACAGTCGATACGACTGCCACCCTACTCCGTTCCCCCCTCGTCCCTCCAAGTAGGTACAGTTCTTTCCTTTCCTCCCCTCTTTCTTTTCCCTACTTCAATTTGCTCAACCACCCTTCGACCGCGCCTGATCGCCCTCACCTTCTCCATCTCCGGCCAACCTCCGACGACTCGCTCCCATCATTCCACCACTCCACACGACTCGCCAACCGACCCAAAACCTCCGCCTCTTCACGCTGAACCACTTCCGCCCCTTCATTCCCTGCCATACGCTACCTAAAGACCCCCCGAACAAACCCATTCCCCCGGGCACAGTCCGACCTAGGGCAGCCCCTACACTCCGCCCCACGCCTCGCCACCACCCGCACGAGCTTCGCCGCACTCCGGCGAAGCTCCCTGCACCTTCTGACTAGGCCGAGAGGCCGTATGCTTGATTTCAGGTGAACCCTCCTCCGCCGCCATTGCTGAACAGCTGGAGCTCCTTTGCCTGCAGCTGCAGCCCCAATCTCGCCCAGGCACTAGTCCCAGGTTGCGCGGAGTGTCTCCGCGAAGCGCTCCAGGCTTGCAACTGGGGCGATTGCCTCGCAAGCTACTGCGATTGCCTGCAGCTTCCTCAGCTGCAGGCGCCAAATTGGGGTGGAACATTTAGTCCCACCTCGGTAGATTCTGAAGCCGTGCACCTGCATAAATTGTAAAAGTGCTGTAGGCCTATCGCCTCAGCACATGGGGTGAGGTCCCTCTCACCTGCTTACCCGGCCTCGTCCGCGACCACCCCCCGTGGACCTGGCCCGACCCATTTACCCGACCTGCACTCCTCGCCCACCACCGCACGCCGGTGGGCCTGGACCCGGGCGCGACCCGTACCCGAATACCCGGTGGCTCTGGGAGAGCTATCCTACGAGCGAAATCTGAGAGAGAGAGACGCGGGGGAGGGTAGGATTAGGTTTTGCCCTCTGACCAATCTGTGAGTGTGCAGGCAAAAAGCAGAAAAGAAGAAGAAGAGAAAGAAGGAAGAAGCACAGCCAACTCCGTGGCTGCTTGAAGCAAAGCAGAAGAAGAAGGACTGCGAGAAGAAGAAGAAGAAAGAAAGAAGAAAGGAGGACGCACTGTAGCAGAGGCTACTTAAGTCGTCTGATTGAAAAATCAGACGACGCTCTGCAGAGAAGAAAAAGAAGAAGGAAAGAAGAGCAGGCACCGCAGAGAAGAAAGAAAGAAGAAGACAAAGAGCTGAAGAAGAAAGAAGAGAGAAGCAGAACACAAAGAGAAAGAAGAAAAGCTTGGAAGCAAAAGAAAAGGAACAAGAGAACAGAAGATAAACAAGAAGAAGAAAGAAGACTGAGGAACTGAAGAGAAAAGAAGAGAAGAAAAAGCCAACAAGACAAATCTCTCTCTCTCATTTTTGTAATAGAAACATTGTACTTCTAGAATATAGTTTGCTCCCTGAGTTCGACCTCGGGAAAACTTTTATTTCCAAGTAACAAATTGTATTAAACTGGTAACCGCTTCTCTATACTATACTACGACGAAATATTAGAACCACAGACGAGAGGCCAGCCAGTTTTTGGCACCGTTGCCGAGGAGCAACGGCTATTCTAGAAGTTATGAAAGTTCTATTCATAAGTTTCTAATAAACTCTATCTCTCTTTGGTGCAGGTATAGGAAGAAGAAAGATGCAGCCGCACCACAGCCACTCCAAGGACAAGTAACTTCCTATTAAACCCTAAAATTTGAAAGAGAAAAAACAAAGAAAAACTAGGTATAACCTGTCTTTCCTACATAATAATAGCTGCATGTTCTCAGAACCACCATTCCTGCACACAATTTTAAAGGTAATTAAGGGCTAACACCTCCTTGCCTAAGCCCTAATTACCCAAACAAGGAGTTAAATGGACCAAGTAGAGCGAACATAAGGTCAAACATTAGGATTTCAGAGACACACCCCTTAATCAAGAATTGAGAAAATCCAAAAGAGGTGTGCCCAAGCCATTGATTGAAAATAATTAATAAGAAAAATCCTAAACAATTGGCTCTCTCTAAACACTTGAATCCTAAAAAAACAAGGCCTAAATTCTCAAGGGAACCAATGGGTGAAGTTGACCCCTAGGGTCAACCAACCTTCAAATTAGGCCACCTTGCTCACAAAAACATCTAAGAGTTCAAGTGAAACCTTAAGCACCTTGATCTTAAAGTAAAAGAGGTAGACGTAAGAGGTCAAGATCCCCATTCTGGTCTACCTGGAACCGCAGTGACAAGAGAGGTCGGGTGGGGGAAACCCTGTAACCCATGGGGATGCTCTACCGTGTAGGGGTCTTCGAGGGACTCACCCTCTCTGGCTGCCCAAGTAATTCTCAGGTGGACAATCTTTCTGATCAAGGGGTCCATCTGCCTCGCACCTCTATAGTCACCCAACACATTTTTGGGTGTCTTGATTGGGTCCAGCACCTTCTAAACTCCTCTATTCCAACAGTGCATGAACGGTAGGAGATCCTTAAGACCACCCTTAAGATCTCCTTTAGGAATTCACTCTCGTCAAGGCCAAGCCTCGACGCCCGTGTTTGAACAGCAACCTTACCCCATCATTCTCTCATCTGATTCTGAATCAAGCTCTTCTTCTTCCCCCATCATGGCTCAGCCAGTTGAGGAAGAAAACAATCTAGAGCACCAGCTCCAGCTACTCAATGACCTCTTCCAAAACTTTGTGCACCCACAACAGCGTCCTATGACGCGGGACCATTATAATCCTACTGCGGTGGCCATCGAGCCTCGAGTCAGAATCCCGACTGGAGGACTTGATTCCGAATTAAAGCCCAACATGATTCATGCTATACCTAAATTCCATGGGCTTAATTCCGAAGATCCCTTCCAGCACATCAAGCAACTAAGGCATCTGGCCCAAACTTTTGGGTCAGATGCGCAAAATCGGGATATTCTTCTCATGAAGATGTTCTCCTTTTCTCTTACGGACAAGGCCGCTCATTGGTATCAAACTCAGACCCAGCCGATCAACACATGGGAAGAACTTCAGTCTGAGTTTTTGAAAAAGTTCTTCCCCGTTGGTTGGACAAACGCCTTGCGCCATCAGATTACGCACTTCACTCAACAAACAGGGGAACCTCTCCATGAGGCATGGGATCATTTTCAGGATCTCATGAGAAAGTGCCCCCATCACGGAGTTCCTAAATGGGAACAGGTCCAATCTTTTTACTAGGGACTCCGTGAGGATATCCGTCTTTTCGTCAATGCAACCTGCGGAGGAAATATCATGGGTCAATATGAGGACACCGTGTGGGAGATTCTCGAAAACATGTGTGAGAACTCCATCAACAATGACTCCATGGGATTATTCGACAGGACGAATACCCGCGCATCGACGAATCTTAGGGGAGCACATGAGACGCAAGGCCTGTCCGCATCAGTCGACCTGGAATTAATGGCCAGTCGATTGAACAAGGTCTCGATTATTGAAAAAAAGGTGGATGAGCTGACACAGCACCTGCAGCGAGCCACCTCTGCGCATAACCCCTTTGCACAGCCTCCTTCCACAAGGGAAACTGTGCAAAACATTTTCCATAGATCTTCTCCTAGGATGGATCCATATCCACCATTTGATTCTCTAACCAGAGGTCCATCAGATCCTCTCCATACCAGCCCGGGGAATTCCATTCCCTCTTTCTCTGACTCTCTAGAGGTTCCTCAGACCTGCGAGGACCTCAACGCCATCCAAAATGACCCGTTCTCCAACACCTATAACCCTGGATGGCAAAACCATCCCAACTTTCAATGGCCGGGGAATTCCCAAACCCAAAGACCACCCTTTCAGCCCCGCCCACAACCCCCTCGTCCTTATCAGCCGCCTCAGCCTCTGCCCAACCCTACTTATCCACCAAATCAGGATCAAATGTCCCTTATCCTTCAAACCTTGGCTGACATTCAAAGAACGAATGCGGCTATTCAAAAGCAACACAAGGACAAACTTACAGAGGCCCGAAACCAATTGGCCCAGTTGGCAAACTCTCGCCAGCCAGGCACTCTTCCTTCCCAACCTCTTCCTAACCCGAATAACGTGCCAACACAGTGGCGCGTTATGAACCCAAACTCGGGCCATGCCCATGTGATTTATCAGGCCTCCTCTGTTCCATCACCTGACGGGATAGAGGCCTCCACTTCTTTTGCAGGTTACCAGCAGTAACCTATCTTACCCAATCCCAACCAAAACCAGGCAGGACTTAATTCCGTAACAACCCGTAGTGGTAAGGAAACCCAAGACCCACCTCATCCAAACCACTCCAAGCCTGGTAGTGATCCTAAGCCTAGGACAGTAATCCAGGACGTTCCTACCCCTATCCCAGATCCAAGACCTGGACCTATCCTAGAAGAACCAACCAAGATCCCGTTTCCCGAGGCCTTGACCAAGGGAAAGAAGACCACCAAGCCCGTGGCACCTGAGGAGGACCTGGTCAAGCTCTTTGAGCAGGTCCACATAAACATCCCCTTGATGGATGCAATCCACCACGTACCGGCTTACGCACGATTCTTAAAGAATGTGTGTACACCCCAGTGTAAGCCGCGAACCAAGAGTGAGAGTCCAATTGTTCTGTCAGAGCAAGCCAGCTCTGTTATCCTAAGTACACTCCCACCCAAGGTAAAAGATCCTGGTACTCCCCTGATTTCCTGCAAGATAGGTGATACCCAATTTGATAGAGCTTTGCTAGACTTGGGTGCATCCATAAATCTGATACCCACATCCTTACTTGACCATCTAGAAGAATCTGAGCTAAAACCAACCGAGGTGACATTACAATTAGCAGATCGATCTATAAAGTCACCAAAAGGGATTCTCGAGGATGTTATTGTAAGAGTGCGGGATTTCTATTTCCCTGTGGACTTCATAGTCTTGGATATGGACGCACCTGAGAACCCTAGGGATACACCAATCATTTTAGGGAGACCTTTCTTGGCTACTACTAGAGCCAACATTAGCTGTGAGGAGGGCCAAATAGAGCTCAAATTTGGGAATCAAACCTTGAAAATTGATATATTTAAGGCCCAACAAGGAATCAATTACGGTGTCACCACACAGATTTGTGACATTAGGGCTTTTATTGATGAAACACACTTCCAGAATGACCTGATTATAACTCATCAACCACAGAAAAATCTTGACCAGCAAACAGAGGAGTCGAATCCAGATGTAAACAACCTAGTAACTCCTACCCTTGGACCTCACGTCTATACTGAACCACCCTCCGCAGATGATAACCCTATCCTCGAGTTGAAGCCTCTTCCTGCTCACTTAAAATACATCTTTTTGGGCTCTAATCAGACCTTCCCTGTGATTATCAATTCCAACCTCAATCCCGAACAGGAATCCCGTCTGATTACTGTCCTTCAACAACATCGCAGAGCCATCGGGTGGACTCTCGATGATTTGACTGGAACAAGTCCCTCTTATTGTACTCATCATATCTATTCAGAAGAGGGCGCACGACCTTCTCGTGAGATGCAGAGACGTTTGAACCCTAATCTGCAGGAGGTCACGAAGAAGGAGATCATCAAGTAGTTAGATGCCGGAATCATCTACCCGATCTCCGATAGTCGTTGGGTGAGCCCAATTCAGGTTGTGCCTAAGAAGGCAGGACTCACCACTATAACGACCGAGACTGGAGAAATCATTCCTATCCGATTAGCCAACGCGTGGAGAGTCTGTATAGATTACCGCCGACTCAATTCCTCCACGAAGAAGGATCATTTCCCACTACCTTTCATTGATCAAATTCTCGAGAAACTAGCGAGAAATAGGTTCTTCTGCTTTCTTGACGGGTACTCCGGTTATAACCAGGTGGCAATCCATCCTAAGAACCAAGAAAAGACCACGTTCACCTGCCCCTTCGGAACATACACTTTCCGAAGGATGCCTTTCGGTCTTTGCAATGCACCCGCTGCCTTTCAGCGGTGCATGCTTGCCATATTCTCAGATATGGTAGGTGATTTTCTGGAAGTCTTCATGGATGACTTTTCAGTTTTTGGAGAATCATTTGACGATTGCCTCCAACACTTGGTCTAAATACTCAGTCGGTGCATCGAGGTGAATTTGGTTCTTTCCTAGGAAAAGAGCCATTTCATGGTGCCTGAGGGAATTGTCCTGGGACACTTAATTTCAGAAAAAGGCATCCAAGTGGATCGAGCTAAGGTTGATCTGATCTCTCGCCTTCCTATGCCTAGCTCGATCAGGGACATCCGTTCTTTTTTGGGGCACGTCGGTTTTTACCGTCGTTTCATTCCGGATTTCTCGAAAATCGCGTGCCCCTTGACTTCTCTTCTCTTTAAGGATGTACCCTTTGAAATCTTCAAGGAATGCACACTAGCCTTTGAAAACCTGCGTGACCGAGTCTCCCAGGCACCTATCCTACAATCCCCTGACTAGTCTCAACCCTTTGAGATCATGTGCAATGCACCTGATTTCGCTGTAGGAGCGGTCCTGGGGCAGAAAGTTGATGGGAAACCCGTGGTCATCTACTACGCTAGCAAGACACTTGACGAGGCTCAGCGTAACTATACGGTTACGGAGAAAGAGCTGCTAGCCGTAGTATTTGCCCTTGAAAAGTTTCGATCATATCTCCTGGGTTCCCATGTCATCATCTACTCGGATCACACGGCTATAAGGCATCTCCTTGCCAAGAAGGACGCGAAGCCCCGACTAATTCGTTGGATCTTGCTGTTGCAAGAATTCGATCTTGAGATTCGCGACAAGGCGGGGAGGTAGAATGTGGTAGCCGACCATCTGTCTCGTCTTCCTTCGGAGATTATCAACCCTTCCGGACCCATCACGGAACACTTTCCTGATGAGCACCTGCTTGCTGTTGGTACTAGGCTTCCATGGTTTGCTGATATAGTAAACTACTTGGCATCTCATCAGACCCCGTCTGATTGGCCGAAGGCTAAGAAAGACAAATTACGTTCTGATACCAAGTATTACATTTAGGAAGATCCGTACCTTTTCCGCATAGGTGCTGATCAAATCATCCGGAGATGTGTCCCGGAAGAGGAATTCAACAATATCCTCTCTTTCTGCCATGACTAGGCATGCGGTGGCCATTTCTCTGGGCATAAAATCGCATCAAAAGTCCTCCAGTGTGGCTTTTACTGGCCTACACTATTCAAAGACGCATACCGTCACTGCAAGGCATGTAGTCGTTGCCAGACTTTGGGCAACATGAGCCGTCGCGACATGATGCCTTTGCAGCCGATTCTCGTATGCGAAATCTTTGATGTTTGGGGGATTGATTTTATGGGGCCCTTTCCTGTTTCGGATGGTTTCAAATACATTCTGCTTGCTGTGGACTACGTGTCCAAATGGATTGAAGCCATACCGATCCGAACCTGTGATCACAAAATTGTTCTCAAATTCATTCATCAAAACATTTTCTCAAGGTTCGGAATTCCCCGTGCTATAATCTCTGATGGGGGGACCCATTTTACAAACGCTCAGTTTAGGTCACTGATGACCAAATATGGGGTATCTCACCGAATCTCTGCTCCTTACCACCCCCAAACTAATGGTTTAGCTGAGCTGTCAAATCGGGAGATCAAGAAGATCCTGCAAGTCACTGTTCGGCCTGACAGGAAGGACTAGTCGTCCCGACTTTCGGAAGCATTGTGGGCCTATAGGACCGCCCAAAAAACCTAATTAGGCATGTCTCCCTTTAGACTGGTGTACGGAAAGGCGTGTCACCTTCCCGTAGAACAGGAACATAAAGCCTATTGGGCAGTACGGAACTGTAATCTAGATCTTTCGAAGGCTAGCACCCACAGAAAACTCCAAATCAGCGAGATCGATGAATTACGCCTAGACGCGTATGAGAACTCGCGAATCTACAAGGAGCGGGTTAAAGCCTTCCATGACAAGCATATCTCAAAAAAGATCTTTCATCCTGGTCAGAAGGTCCTACTCTTTGATGCCCGACTCAAACTTTTCCCGGGAAAGCTACGATCCAAGTGGGTCGGACCATATTTAGTCCGACATGTTTTTCGTAATGGAGCTATCAAAATCAGTCCACTCAGCCACGATTCCGAACCTTTCATCGTGAACGGTCAGAGACTCAAGCCGTTCATTGATGTAACTTCTACTGATTTGGCTGAATCATCTCTTATTCTCCATTCCCCTTGAGCTTATTGCGCCCAGTCGATGGCGTAAAACTCAGCGCTTAACGGGAGGCAGCCCGTCATTTTCTGAAAATCTAAAACCCTTTTCACACTTTTGTGCACTTAAAGTTCACCCTTATAGACAGTTGACCCCACCTCAGATGCTTGCATCTGAGATTAGAAATCGTCCGCAGAATTCATCCCGACCCATTCACTCATTAAAACATCTGTCTTAAGGAATGAACCAAGTAAATAAAAACCCCCTAAGTCACAATGAGGACATTGCAAACCTTAGGCATGGGGGGGTATAAAAGTGCAAAACTTGTAAAAAAAGATTTTAAAACAAAAATTCACATATGCCAAAAACACCATAAAAATTAAAAATTTTCTCAAAAAAGAATAAGAGGAGAAAGGAAATTTTGTGGGAGAAGGGAAAAGAAACTAAAAGGAGCATAAATTGAAGAAAGGAGTGATAGTCCTTAGTAAGAAACTAAGGAATTGACCTAAGTTCTAGACCTTATTCAAGAAAAGAAATGAAAAGTGCATAGTGAGATTAGTCAGAACGCAAACTTTAGGCATTCTTGGATAGACTCTTAGTACCCATTAAGATCCAGATAATCCTCAAGAGGTTGAGGAAAATGAAAAGCCTAGGTATTAGCTCCAAGGCTTAGGGAGTATTTGACCTCATTAACTAACTTATGGTTTACGGGACTCAGTAACCTAAGCACCCCAACCTCAATCACAGCCTGGTTCAGTAAGCATAAAAATCAAAATCACGCAGAAGCGTCACAAAATTCTGAAAAATACACCTAGAATAGGAGCAGCCGATCAACACAAGTTGATTTGGACGAGTTCCCAGCGCGGAGAGGCGGGAAATCCCCTCGAAGATGCGTAATAAAATATCATCTCCTCGGTGCTTGTCTCTTAGGATATTTACATATCCTACTGGGGGCATGTAAGCACTCTGCTGGTTCAGATTCCATGGATGGCATTATCACGAAGTGTCAATTGCCAGGGTCTGGATTCGGCCACGGAACACCATGGATGGGATTATCTCAAAATCTCAATAGCCAGGGTTCCGGGGGTTGCCATGGGTGGTGCTATCTCGAAGCATCGATTGCCAGGAACCCTTAAGGATTGATGATGGGAGCAAGGAATCTGATATAGACCGTGTTGAAAAGCCAATCCTAAGCTAGAAAAAAAAGAAAAAGAGAGAGAAAAACTCTCCAAACAGAAAAACTTTCTATCCCTCTCTCTTACAAAACGCACTGCGAACTGAACCAGGGCTACAATCATTTCAAGCACGAGTGCTTTAACCACAAAGTCCAATAAACCTTAGATTAGTTCTTGTGGGCCTTAAAAACCTTTGCCAAAGACTGAGGCTGAGGCTAGACAGATCTGGATCTTGATTGGTACTAGAGTACCTTTTAGGCCTATGGTCAGCATTCTAACCTAATCTAAGTTCAAATGAAAAAGCACTTATCTGAAGTTGTTAAAAACATCATGGTCTAGACCAAAGGTTAAAACCTTAAGTTTTTGCTAAGGGACTAGCAAAAGCTAGGCATGGGGGTATGATGAGAACCTCGTCATAAACCCTAAACTAGCACCATCTAACCCAGATTTGCAAGAAAAAGCTCCTACATAACCATAAAAAGGCTTGACTCAGAGAAATTCTGAGTTTGTGAAGAAAACAGGAACTAAGGGGTAAAAATGTAATTTCACCAACTCAATCTGAAAACAGGGTAACTCAGGATCCAAACATAGGTTAAACTAACCTAATAAGAAGAAAAGTGGGATGAGTTGATCCAATAAGGGTTACGACAAATGCAAGGAATTAAATGACATCCTATAATCCTAAAAATAAACCCACTTCAATTCACGAGGTTTGAGGCGAAGAAAAAATCTAATAAATCCTCTAAAATTCATATAAAAATAATCTCTAGGGTTTAGAACCTTCAATTTGGCCTTAGGAACCTATTTTGACCTACATTGAGAATCATGCCCAATTAATGACTTAATTTGAGTTTTTATGCAAATTGACCGGGCAAACAAGGTATGATCTAGAAATAAAATTCACCATTAGAATCCTTAGATCCTAGTTAGTCATGTATAAAAACTTGAGCCTAAGGAAAGACCTTCTTGACCGACTTTACATTTTGGTCCTCATCCATTACTTTTTGACCCTCAACTTTTGAAACCCTCGCATTTTGGCCCCTAAGTCTTCTTCGTTCTTTGCATTTGGGTCCTCCCTGCAAAACCCTGAGCAGCGCCATGCTCCGGCGACTTTGCGTGGAGCATGGCGCCGCGCAAGGTAAGGGAGACCCTCTGCCAAGACAACCGGGGGTTCCCTGCGATGTCTGCTGTCGCAGGGACACCTCCATGGTCTCTGCGGCTGCCCATACCTCCCGTGCGAACGCACGAGAGGTATGGGTCTCCATCTCCGACCGTCCTCCGGCGAGGGAGGCACGTCGCCTCCCTCCTCCCTCCTCTCTGATTTCACCTCTATAAAAGCTGCCACCGTCTGCCGCACTCAGTAGCTCGGTACTGACGGAGAAACAGTCCCCTCCTTCCTCTCTTCCCACTCCGGCAGAAGCCCTCCAGCTCCGGCGGTTCTTCCTCCTCCTCCTCGTCGCTCTGCCGCAATACCAGCAGCAGAGCCGCCTTCGCCCGCTCTTCCCGCCGTACCCAGCGCGCGCTCTCCCGCTCTCTCCTCGCCGCTTCCCCCTCTCTCTGGGCACCTTCTTCTCCGGCGACAGTCGATACGACTACCGCCCTGCTCCGTTCCCCCCTCGTCCCTCCAAGTAGGTACAGTTCTTTCCTTTCCTCCCCTCTTTCTTTTCCCTACTTCAATTTGCTCAACCACCCTTCGACCGTGCCTGATCGCCCTCACCTTCTCCATCTCCGGACAACCTCCGACGACTCGCTCCCATCATTCCACCACTCCACACGACTCGCCGACCGACCCAAAACCTCCTCCTCTTCACGCTGAACCACTTCCACCCTTCATTCCCTGCCATACGCTACCTAAAGACCCCCCGAACAAACCCATTCCCCCAGCCACAGTCCGACCTAGGGCAGCCCCTACACTCTGCCCCACGCCTCGCCACCACCCGCACGAGCTTCGCCGCACTCCGGCGAAGCTCCCTGCACCTTCTGAATAGGCCGAGAGGCCGTATGCTTGATTTCAGGTCAACCCTCCTCCGCCGCCATTGCTGAACAGCTGGAGCTTCTTCGCCTGCAGCTGTAGCCCCAATCTCGCCCAGGCACTGGTCCCAGGTTGCGCGAAGTGTCTCCGCGAAGCGCTCCAGGCTTGCAGCTGGGGCGATTGCCTCGCAAGCTGTTGCGATTGCCTGCAGCTTCCTCAGCTGCAGGCGCCAAATTGGGGTGGAACATTTAGTCCCACCTCGGTAGATTTTGAAGCCATGCACCTGCATAAATTGTAAAAGTGCTGTAGGCCTATCGCCTCAGCACATGGGGTGAGGTCCCTCTCACCCGCTTACCCGGCCTCGTCCGCGACCACCCCCCGTGGACCTGGCCCGACCCATTTACCCGACCTGCACTCCTCGCCCACCACCGCACGCCGGTGGGCCTGGACCCGGGCGCAACCCGTACCCGAATACCCGACGACTCTGGGAGAGCTATCCTACGAGCGAAATCTGAGAGAGAGAGACGTAGGGGAGGGTAGGATTAGGTTTTGCCCTCTGACCAATCTGTGAGTGTGCAGGCAAAAAGCAGAAAAGAAGAAGAAGAAGAAGAGAAAGAAGGAAGAAGCACAGCCAACGCCGTGGCTGCTTGAAGCAAAGCAGAAGAAGGACTGCGAGAAGAAGAAGAAGAAAGAAAGAAGAAAGGAGGACGCACTATAGCAGAGGCTACTTAAGTCCTCTGATTGAAAAATCAGACGACGCTCTGTAGAGAAGAAAAAGAAGAAGGAAAGAAGAGCAGGCACCGCAGAGAAGAAAGAAAGAAGAAGACAAAGAGCTGAAGAAGAAAGAAGAGAGAAGCAGAACACGAAGAGAAAGAAGAAAAGCTTGGAAGCAAAAGAAAAGGAACAAGAGAATAGAAGAGAAACAAGAAGAAGAAAGAAGACTGAGGAACTGAAGAGAAAAGAAGAGAAGAAGAAAAGGCCAACAAGACAAATCTCTCTCTCTCTCTCATTTTTGTAATAGAAACATTGTACTTCTAGAATATAGTTTGCTCCCTGAGTTCGACCTCGGGAAAACTTTTATTTCCGAGTAACAAATTGTATTAAACTGGTAACCGCTTCTCTATACTATACTACGACGAAATATTAGAACTACAGACGAGAGGCCAGCCACTTACGCCTTTGTGTGGACTACCGACAGCTGAATAGGGTCGCCATCAAGAACAGATATCCGCTGCCGAGGATCGATGACTTGTTTGACCAGCTGCGAGGTGCCACGGTATTCTCCAAGATCGATTTGAGGTCTGGATACCACCAGTTGAGGATCAAGGAGGCAGACGTCTCCAAGACAGCTTTCCGCACCCGGTACGAACATTATGAGTTTCCGGTCATGCCGTTTGGGCTGACCAATGCCCCCGCTGCCTTCATGGACTTGATGAACCGGGTGTTTAGACCGTACTCGAACCAGTTTGTGGTGGTATTCATTGATGATGTGCTCATCTATTCTCGAGATCAGACGCAGCACGGACAGCACTTGCGGATGGTTCTGAACACACTGAGACGACATAGGTTGTACGCCAAATACAGCAAGTGCAAGTTCTGGTTGAGGGAGGTGACCTTCTTAGGTCATGTGATCTCTGGGGATGGCTTGGCAGGGGACCCAGCCAAGGTCGAGGCAGTGCTCAGGTGGGAGAGACCGCGTACGGTTATGGAGATTCGCAATTTCTTGGGACTGGCAGGCTACTACAAGTGATTTATCAGGGGCTTTTCACAGATTGCACGTCCTATGACACAGTTGACCCGGAAGGACGTGCCCTTCACTTGGACAGACGCTTGTGAGGCATGTTTTCAGGAGCTGAGAGAGGCTAACTTCGGCTCCCGTGCTCACCATCCCTGACAGTAGTGGCGGGTTCATTGCGTACACAAACGCCTCCTTACAGGGGTTAGGGGGTGTGCTCATGCAGAGGGGTCACGTTGTCACTTACGCTTCGCGGCAACTGAAGCCCCATGAGCATAGCTACCCTACCCTCGACCTGGAGCTAGCAGCTGTTGTCTTCGTGCTGAAGACCTGCAGGCACTACTTGTACGGTGAGACCTTCGAGATTTTCACAAATCACAAGAGCCTCAGATACTTATTTGATCAGAAGGAGCTCAGCATGAGACATAGACATTGGTTGGAGCTCCTGAAGGAGTATGACTGCAGCATTTCCTACCACCCGGGAAAGGCCAACGTGGTGGCTGACGCCTTGAGTCGGAAGGCACCCGCACACTTGGCTAGTTTACAGCTGCAAAGTTGGAGCCTTTTGGAGGAGATGGGCAGTTGGCGAACCCTAGAGTTACGGGGCACTATGGGGCAGTGATTGTGACATGGCAGACGAGGCCAGAGCTGATAGATCGCATCATCATGGGACAGATGGCTGACCCGTACTTGCAGTCCTTGCACGACAGAGTACTGTCAGGAGACCCGGGAAACTTCTCTTTCACAGACCAGGTGCTACACCTGAGGGGACGTTTGTGCGTTCCCAGAGACGAGGAGCTATTGAGAGAGCTCCTGACTGAGGCACACGGTTCCAAATTCGCCATACATCCTGGAAACAAGAAGATGTACCATGACTTGAGACGCGAGTTTTGGTGGAGGGGGATGAAGCGGGGTGTGGGTGAATTCGTGCAGCAGTGTTTAGTGTGCCAGCAGGTGAAGGCCGAGCATCAGAGGCCTGCAGGGCCACTACAGCCCCTTCCAGTGCCAGAGTGGAAGTGAGAGAGCATCACCATGGACTTGGTGGTGGGCTTACCTGTTATGCAGCGGGGACACGACGCAGTCTGGGTAATCATTGATAGATTGACAAAGACGGCGCGTTTCTTGCCGATCCGAGTCACCTTGGGACCAGCACAGTTGGCAGAGAGGTATATCCACGACGTGGTACGTCTACACGGAGTTCCGCGGGAGATCGTATCCGACCGGGATACCCGCTTTACATCCCAGTTTTGGACTGAGTTTCAGTAGGTCCTGGGGACGCGGTTGAGATTCAGTACAACTTACCACTCCCAGACAGACAAACAGTCTAAGCGCACGATACAGACACTTGAGGACCTTTTGCGTGCCTGTGTACTGGACTGGAGGGGCTCTAGGGAGGAGCACTTACCCCTGGCGGAGTTTGCATACAATAACAGCTATCACTCGAGTAGATTCACAGGCGACTCCGCACTGTCAGGAGCAGGCAGAAGAGCTACGCAGATCGGAAATGTAGAGAGGTGCAGTTTGAGGTTGGGGACCACGTCTTCCTTCGTGTTTCGCCCATGAACGGCCTGCAGCGGTTTGGAGTGAGAGGGAAGCTCGCGCCGAGGTTCGTGGGGCCCTTTGAGGTCCTAGAGTGGGTTGGACCTGTTGCTTACAGGCTTGCCCTCCCTCCTCAGCTTTCTGGTATGCACGACGTGTTCCACGTGTCCAACCTCAGGAAGTACGTCGCCGATCCCAGTCACGTTCTGAGTCACGAGAGCGTCAAAGTGGACGACGACCTGACCTACCACGAGCGGCCAGTGCAGATTCTGGACAGCGCCGTTCGCAGTCTGAGACGAAAACAAGTACCCCTAGTGAAGGTCTTGTGGAGGAGCCAGCGGTACGAGGAGGCCACCTGGGAGCCTGAGGCGGCAATGCGGGAGCGGTACCCAGACCTTTTCGCGGGTACGTCTTTTCGGACTGGCTTCAGTCCTCTTTGAGTTTGTTATGTATATATTGTTCTTTCACACACCCTAGTTAGCGCAAGTTTCGGGGATGAAACCTCCTTTGAGTTTGTTATATTGTTACGACCAGGGCATCAAACGTCGTTTAAGACGTCTGGAAAGTGGCTCAGATGTCTAGAAGCCTTCCCAGACGTCCGGTATTAAATTTTTTCGGCATACGGGTTCGCGTCTGCGCGCGCATGCCCACCTCCCTCCTTCTTCTCTTTCCTCTCCCTCCCTGCAAACGCAGCTATCCTCTTTTTCTCTCTCCCCACGCTACCTTCAAATAGAGCCTCCCTCACCCTCACTCCACCACCTTCTTATTCTTCTTCTCCCTGTCAGCGAGCGAGCGTGCAGGCGAAAGCGGCAGCAGCGACTGCTGCGGGTGTGTGGGGAGGAGGAGCTATTGCGAGAGGAAGGAGCTCGACCGAGAGGGTGCGAGCTTGCCGAGGCAGCTAGAGCCGGCCGGTGGGAGAGCAGCGAGCGTGGGGTGTCACGGAGGAGCTGCTGCAGCTCAGGCAGCAGGCGGACGCGGCGTGACACGGCCGTGCGCGGCGGGCGGAGAGCAAGAAGGGTCCTGATTCTGGGAAAATTTCCCAGAATCAGACGTCTGGACTTACGTCCAGATGACGCAGAAGACGTCCGGAGGAAGGTCCAGACGTCTGACAGGTACAATATTTGTTATCTTCTCCTTCTTTCGCATGTACGGCCATGCAGCCGTTCCACCGAGTCTTCTGCACCTTTTCGTGATGAGAGCGGGCGTGTATGTGTGCAGGATTTGTTCGGGAGGGTGCGAGGGCTCGTCATCCCACACAGATCGGACGTCTGGTTACAGCACCAGACGACGGAGAGGACCTCCAAACATCCGAGGTGACAATCGGACGTCTGGAAACTAAGTCCAGACGGTCCAGCAGGCTTCTGGACGTCTGAAGGACTGCGTAGACCAAGGTATGACCTGAGCTACCTTTTAAGACGTCAGAAAGAAGTTCCAGATGTTTGATTTTGGGTAGACTCGTCGTTTTTGACCCGTTTAGGATCCGTTCGAAGTCCATTTTCCGCGTTTCAAGTTTCGTTCTTCCCAGATTTATTTCCTCTACCTGTTTACAGTAATTGTATACTGTTCCGAGTAACCCCTTGTGTTGATCCTTGTGTTAGGACCCCATTCCGTTGCGGCTCTTGGGGTTGCGGAGGCGCGCGGGATTGCCGATCACGCCCCCAATACTCCCGATCTTGCAGGTAGAGTGGCCCTTTAACTTATTTCTCAAAATTTGTACAATTATGAAATAATTAATAGAGTCTAGGGCATTGCATGAACCCTATGACTGAGAAATTAGATTGAATGATAGATCCTAGGGTATGGCATGAATCCTAGGACTAGAAAACTAGTTGAATACATATATACATTGCAGTCTAGGAAAAGTATAAGGGAAACGATAACCGCCTGTAAATTGATTAACAGCTGCCTGTTTAAGAATGAATAATCACTGTTGAGAACATGGGTTATATGGATATAAAGCTGGAACGGTGAAACCTAAATTGGCTGAGTTAAAGAGCATGAACCCTACGGGGAATTAGGTGTAGAACTCCTGGAAAGTGAATGGAATAGAATTGGGGAAGTGAGCTAGTCCTTGAGTACGGAGTACCAAGGAGAGCAACTATTTCCCTGTTTAGTACAGAGCGGAGCCAGCCGCCCCAGGGACCCGGGGTTAGGACTGGCCACTTTGTACTGACTTTTGGCCCACGTGTACTGTTACGAACGCGGCTTCAAGACGTCTTTTAAGACGTCTGGGAGGTGGCCCAGACGTCTGGAACCCCTTCCAAACGTCTGGGATTTGATTTCTGCGGCACGGTGGATTTCGTCTGCGTGCCTGCGCGCGTAGACCTGCAGATGCCCTTCTTTTTCCCTCTCCTCCTGCGGGCGCAGGCGCTGCCCCCCCCTTTCTCTCTCTCCCCGCACGGCTTTAAAAAGGGCCCTCGCCCTCTCCCTCACTCTCATCTCCTCCGTTTCCTTCTTCTCCTTCCAACCGGTGCAAGAGTGAGCGAGCGGTGGCAGCGGCAGCAGCGGCGGGTGTGCGGGAGGAGGCGTTGCGCGAGGGAGGAGACGCTCGGCCATGAGGGCTCGAGCTTGCCGGGGCAGCTAGTGCCTGCCGGCGGGGGAGCAGCGGGCACGAAGTGACGCGGGAGGGCTGCTGCAGCTTGAGCAGCAGGCAGACGAGGCGCGGCGCGGCCTTGTGTCGCTGGCGGAGAGCGCGTCAAACTCTAATTCTGGAAATTTTTTCAGAATCAGACGTCCGGGCTTCCAACCAGACGATGGTGAAGACGTCTGGAGGACTGTCCAGACGTCTGGCAAGTAAGTTATTTTCGTCCTTCATCCTTTTCTGCGACCCGTTGTACTGAGAACGATGAGTGGGTACGTGCAGGCTCTGAGATTCGCCATCCAACGCGAATCAGACGTCTGGCCGCAGTGCCAGACGACTGGAAGAACTTCTAGACGTCCGGGGTGACCATCGGACGTCTGGGAACTAGGCCAGACGCCCCCGCAGGCTTCTGGACGTCTGAGAGACTACGCAGAATAAAGGTACCATCTGACCCACTTTTTAAGACGTCTGGAAGAGGTTCCAGATGTCTGATTTTGGACTGTTTCGTCGTTTTCGACCCGTTTAGGGCCCGTTCGGAGTCTGTTTTCTGCGTTTCAAGTTGCGTTCTTTTCGGAATAAAATCCTCTACCCGTCTACAGTAATTATATACTGTTCTGAGAAACTCCTTGTGTTTGATCCTTGTGATAGGACCCTGTTCCATTGCAGTCTTGGGGGTTGCGGAGGCGCGCAGGATTTCCGACCACGCCCCCTGTACTTCCGTTGTAGCGGGTAGAGTGGCTTTAGAAATTATTAACATAATTTGTTACAATTATGGAACAATTAATAGAACCTAGGACATTGCATGAATCCTAGGAATGAGAAACCAGATTGAATGATAGATCCTAGGGTATTGCATGAATCCTAGGGCTAGAAAACTAGATTGAATGATAGATCCTAAGGTACGGCATAAATCCTAGGATTGGAAAACTAGTGATATGAATATAGATATTGCAGTTTTGGAAAATGTGGAAAGGAAATAATAGCTGCCTATAAATTGACTTAACAGCTGCCTGTTATGAATAAATGAACATGATTGAGAATATGGGTTGTAAGAACGTGAAACTGGAATGGTGAAACCTAAATGTGCTAAGTTAAAAGAGCTGGAAACCCACGGGGAATTAGGAGTAGAACTCCTGGAAAGAGAATGAAATGGAACTGAGAAGGAAAGATGTGGAGGTGCGTTGTCTCTTGGGCACGTAGTGCCAGGGGAAGCACCTGTTACCTGCTTAGTGCAAAGCGGAGCCAGCCACCCCAGGGACCCGGGGTTAGGTCTGGCCACTTTGTACCGACTTGTTGGCCCTCGTGTACACCGTTCCGAGGAGAGCTACTAGTGTAGGGCGAGTACTAGCTACCCCACGGGCCCCGGGGTTCTGCTAGCTCACCTACACCGACTTGTTAGGCCCACTGGGCAAACTAGGGTAGTCAGGCGAGGGTGTGCAGACCGTGGAGGGGCAAGGCCCTTGTTTGGTTACTGTGGAGGGGTTGGACTCCTGTTACTGAGAGGGCTCTACCCTATACTGGTTCCGTGCTGTGCTTTGGGGCGCACCTGTTAACGGAAACGACTGACCGCGTGCCAATGCAGGGTAGCTACCCGTGCGTTTACCGCACGTACCATAGTCACCGTTACGTCTGTCAGTGACCTTGGGGTGGTTGACTGAGAGTAGGATCACCACGGGGGACTCTCCCGGCCAGGAGAGCATCACGTGTTACTTCTACTGTTCGGAAAAGACTGCAATCAAGATCGTTCCCACGAGGAACATTCGAGATCAAATGAAGGATCTGAGAAATAGATAAATTGTGAAACAATAGAAAGACGTAAATAAAGGAAGAAAGAAAATAAAACAGCTTCTGTACACTTTACTGCTTCTTTAGTTTAGCTGCCACTCTACTTAGCGTTTCGCTGACGTGTTACACTCGTTACTTTTCAGGACCAGGTGTTGAGCAGCCAGGGTCAGCGGCTGCAGAGGATGCTGGGCCGAGTAGGGTCCAGTAGAGTTACCACTATTCTTTTGTGCCCTTTTTGTTCCACTGTAGTGAGTAGTTCTTGTTACTCTCTGTACTTTTCCTTACTTGTAGTTTGTTATGTTAAATGTTATTCTACTGTTGTGGTGGTACATGCTGTAGTAGTTCTTTTTCTTACTGCTGTATTTTGTTACTGCTAGTTATATTTCATGTTGAATGTGGTTTATTTTACTGCTCTTTTGGTTACTTCCTTGTTGGACGACTAGGTCTTGGGATTAGTCGAGTCGGTCAGGTTCTCGTTTCTCGTAGGGACTCGGGAATCGGGTCGTTACATGTACACAATACCGAGGAGAGCTACTAGTGTAGGGAGGGCACTAACTACCCCACGGGCCCCGGGGTTCTGCTAGCCCTCCTACACCGACTTGTTAGGCCCATTGGGCAAACGAGGGTAGTCAGGCAAGGGTGCGCAGACTGTGGAGGGGCAAGACCCCTGTTTGGTTACTGTGGAGGGGTTGGACCCCTGTTACTGAGAGGGCTCTGCCCTATACCGGTTCCGTGCTGTGCTTTGGGGCGCACCCGTTAACGGAAACGACTGACTGCGTGCCAGTGCGGGGTAGCTACCCGTGCATTTATCACGCATGCCGTAGTCACCGTTACGTTTGTCAGCGACCTTGGGGTGGTTGACTGAGGGTAGGACCACCACGGGGGACTCTCCCGGCCAGGAGAGCATCACGTGTTACTTCTACTTTTCGGAAAAGACTGCAATCAAGATCGTTCCCACGAGGAACATTCAAGATAAAGAGAAGGATCTGAGAAATAAATCAATAGTGAATAAATGGAAAAATATAAAGAAAGAAAGTAAAAATATAACAGCTATTGTCCACTTTACTGCTTCTTCTAGCTTTTAATTGCCACTCTACTCAGTGTTTCACTAACGTGTCACCCTTGTTACCTTTTCAGGACTAGGTGTTGAGCAGCCAAAGTCGGCGGCTGCAGAGGGCGCTGGGCCTAGTAGAGCCCAGTAGTGTTACTTGTAGCACCCACTGTACTTTTCTTTCCATTGTAGTGAGTAGTTTCTATTACCCCTGTACTCTTTTCGTTGTAAGCTTCCTATTTATGTACCTGTTTAATTCTCTACTGTTGTGGTGGTGTATACTGTAGTATTTCTTTTCTTTACTGTTATATTTTGATACTGCTAGTTATATACATGGTGAATGTGGTTTATTTTACTGCTCTTTTGGTTACTTTCTCGTTGGACGACTGGGTCTTGGGATCAGTCGAGTCAGTCTGATTCTCGTGTCTCGTAGGGATTCGGGAATCGGGTCGTTATAGGTGCCAACTATCCTACACCCTACGATTTCCATAACCACCCTTAACTACCCACCAAACCCAACCCTAGCCCTCCAATTCTTGGCGCCAACCCCATCTAACCCAACCATAACCACCACTCAACACACCCCTACATATGGCGCCAACCTAATCTAACCCTCCATCCATTAACCACCATCCTAAGCCTTCATCCTAACCTTGCACCTACACCACATTCCACTTAACCCTAAGCCTACCATGGTTGGCACCAATCATCACCCTCTCCACTTCTATAAATACCCTCCTTATCACCACCAAAAAGATCATCTTCTCCCTTTGTATATTCTACCATCAATCCACCCATTCTCCACACCAAGGAAGAAGAAGGGGAGAAGAAGATCAAAGGGGCAACCTACCCGCCCCCTTGGTGCCTTCTTCCTCTCTTTCTTCTCCCTTAGAGACGCCAAGGAGGAGGTCATCTTCAGCTAGAGGGGACGGCCAAGCAAAGGAGGAGCCAACAAGGTGGTTGACACCCACCTTGGAGAAGAGCATGAAGGAAGGCAAATTGAAGACGGAAGAGAAGGAGAACTCTTTTCAAATGTCAAAGGCCATCCGGATCTTCTACCAGAGAATTCACCATTCTTCTTTATCTTTCCAATTTCTTGTATTAGCTAGTGTTTTTGTTTATTTTCATGTAATAAGCATTCCTCTACCTGTATTTTACTCTACTACTAATACAAGTTTTCATTGCCTTCCGAGTTCATGTTTTAATTAGTGTGTTTTTCTTCTCTTATTACTGTAGTGCACACCACACTTTCTTCTTCTAATTACTCTAAGTGCACTTACCTAGAGTGGAGTTAGAAAAGAGGGTTTCATTTTGTCACTTAGGCATAGGTTTAGTGTAGTTATCTCCGCTTTCAAGAACCCGATTATTTCTAAAATCATAAAAACAATAAAACCAAAAATCACAAAAATACATGTGTTGATTTGAGAGTCGAGAGAGAGAGAACCATTTTTGTGACTAATAATTTGGCTTTCCTTGGACAACCCTAGATACTCCACTATCTAAGTTTTATAAATTGTAAAGGCATGCAAATTTGTGTGTTGCAACGACTCAAAACCCTAATTTTATCAAATCACACATTTTTTGCATCATACATCTCCCAATGATGAATGAGAGTCCTACAATCGTGCACAATTTGTGCTGTGACTACTGGCCTCTCCTGAAAAAGGCACTCATTACGCACAAGCCAAACACTCCACAAAGCGGCTGCCATATGACAATGCGACTTACAACTAAATAAAAAACACCCCACATGTCATCCCACACCGGCATAGAACTGCCACACACCACCCTCCAAACGTAATCGGTGACCACACAAGATGTGAAGATATGTCTCACACTATCTGACTGTAAGCCACAAAGTTGGCAAGGCTGCGCAGGAACCCCTATTCTTCTATGCCTCAGGTCACCTGTAATGAGACCATACCTTCTACAAAGCTAGAGAAGTATTTGAACTTTAAGCGAAATTCATAGCTTCCACAGGCACGCACAGATAGAACCCTTCTCCTCATCCCACATCCGCTTAACCATTTTTTCATAAGCCTTGGAGGGAGTGAAGTTTTCCATCCAGTGGTACCTGTCAGCACCACTAGTTGTCTTAAAAGCCTGAAGTTCCATTAGCAGTCGATGTTTCTCCACCCTTGTACGAATACCACCCCTGCCATCCACGTCTGGAAACTTCCAGCTATCCTCCACCGCATTCCAATACTTCTCCACCTTAGCTGATTTATCTGCAGTAGAGCCATACGCTCGAGGAAACTTCTGCAGTAACCCCACAGCCGACCAAACATCATCCCAAAATAAAAAAGATTTACCATTACCGCATACATGCTGGAAGAAACTCCAGTGCTCTCTCACCGCCTCAATCACCGAGTTTCAAAATGGAGAAAGTTTGCATGGTTGTAGCCTATCTATGGGTGCAAGCGACTCCCCGTGCCCACAGTTTATTTTCCTCAATAAAAATTATGCCTTGAATCATAATAAGGAATTGCTAAAGCACTCATCCCTTGAGTCATAACAAGGGGCAAAGAATAACTCTATGTAAAAAAAATTATTATAGGTGAAATAACTTTTTTAATTGTTTAGACAGATAATAATTCCCATCTTTGTAGAATAAAAGATCTTGATGATAACATGAAATATATTTGTTATATCATATCATAAAGTTGAGGAGCGAGTGTTAGTGTCGTTTAAATTTTACTTGGATCACGTGTGACCCTGTCTTTTTTACGGTCAAGTTTCTGATATGAGTCAGTGGTCAATTTTGTCAACTTTCTTTTGACATATCTACAAGCATGGAGTCAATCTATCTCTAGAAAGTCATCTGATTTCCAATTTTGGAACATTCTTTTTTTTTTTCTTTTATTTCTTGTTGTCTTATTCTGTGAGTTTTGATCGCCCCATTTTAACAAGAAGTAACTTCCTTTTTCTCGAGGATGTTAGGATTTTATTTTCTTTCTCCACCCTCGTGGATGCGTCCTTTGCATAAGTTATTTTTCCCTTTTAATGGAATTTTATGTCTTTCAGAAAAAAAAAAATGTTAGTAGACAGATGTAAGAACAAGTGCGAGGAATATAGTAATTCCACACTCCAAACCATACTCGAGGATCTCAACATAGAATAACAAATGTTCTATTCCTCTAAATAAATAGCATCAACATTCAAGGCCCATCAACAGCCCAGCCGTTTGATTTCTAAGATCCATTCCACCTTCTCAACAAGGCTCCGATTACATGCCATGATAGGATCCTTACACCGATCCGACAAACAAAACCCTAGTACTGTCGCGCCACACACCACCGCCAGCCGCCAGGCCCAACCCAAAAAGAAAAAACCCTAACTCCCTCCCGATCCCTATATAAACATCGTTTCCTTTCCCCTCGTACCCTTCACCGAGTCTCTCCTCCACCTCAAAAAACCCTAATCCCCAAATCCTTCTTACCTTCCGTTCGAATCTCTTGTAGCTCTAATCTCCACCTCTATCTTTGCTGAAGAGTGTGATGATCTCAATGTCGCCCCAGGCTTAAGGCGTCGCCGGACGCGTCCGACGGCCGGTGGTGATCGACATCAGATTCTGATTCCTTCAATTTGCCTTTATTTTTTGTTCTTTTTTTTATATTAATTTTTGCATTTCAAACAATTGTATTTACGGTAGATTTCGATCTATTTGATTATCGGGGGAGAGGGATTTTGAGATATGACGATCCCTCAAATCCATAGATCAACTACTGATCGATCCGTGTGATGAGCAGATTCATCAACATGCACTACCATCTGATCTCTCTTTGCCTCCCTCATCCTTCCTTCGATAGAAACCCTAGTGTTTCTTGCGATTGTTATTAGCTGATCTGATCTCACTGGTGCATTCCGTGATGACCAAATCTACCTATTTTCTGATCCCACCGTGATTAACCAACCAATTAATCACCATCTTTCGGCTGAGATTTGCACCGGTTTTGGTTATAGTGAAGATCGGAGCTTTCCTTTTCTCGCGTGTGAGTATTCGTTAGAGTTAGCATTGTTGTGAGTTCCGTTTGTTATTTCCGGTTTTGTTCTTCTTTCTGTCTTTTTTTTTATTCCAGTATGTTTTAGTGGGGCAAAACCGCCAATTTTAACAAGTCAGGGGGGTTTTTTCGGTAAAAATGCCATCTGCTTGGTGATGTCTTAGCGACCGTTTGGAAGAGGAAAACTGTAACCAATTTTTTGTGCTATTTTTGTTCGAGGTATTAAAGTCTTGTAGGATTGCCATAGGTATCTGATGTCCAGTCGCTTGTGGCTGGGCATCTCGTTAAAGTGGCATAGATCAATATAGGCAGTAACTTGCGACGCTGGTTGTTTTCTTTCAAAGTAAGCTACCAGTTACGTTTATGTTGCTCACATCGTTCTCACTTTTCTTGTCTTGGTTTCATCATTTTAATATGTCAAATTTTCACTACTGGTTGCAAATAATTTAGCATTCGGAATAGAGACGTTCCAGTGGGATGTGTTAAATTTTTCGTTTGGTTGGTGATTAGAGGTAATAAATGTGACTAATTGGTAGCCTTTAGTTTTAAGTAAAAATAAGTAATCTAAACAGTCCGGATTTCTCTAATAAACCTTGGTATTTTTCTTATCTGGTGCGAATGTGGCATATTAATGTATAGATTTCATTAGATGAAGGAACGAATTTGACATAAATAGATTATTAAGAGTAACAGTAGGGTGTTTGCAGCATGTGGAATCAGAAAGAACAAAAGATCTCTAGCAGGTGTTTAGATGCCAGGTCGTTTCCTGCCTTTCTCGTCAAGTCCAAGGTGCAGGTTATCCTTCTAGTGAGCTAAGGGGGGCACCAATCCTTGGGTTGTTGAAGCTTATTTTTGCCTGCAGATTATCCATGATGTTGTGAAGGGTTTATTTTTCAATTTATTTGTACCTTGGGTAATGTAATTTTTATCTTCTCCAGGTACTGCATGGTCGGTATGATTTATAAACCTGAGCACTATCATTTCTGAAAATCAACCTTGCATTTTTCGTTTTTACAGACTTGCCAACAGATGATGATTTGACGGGCACTATCTATTGATTCTATGCATGGTTTGTTTGCACTTGTTTGTGATGCGTGTCAAATTTGGTCCATGAATTTGAGCAAAAATTGGGAAATTCTTAATTTGCCTCGTGAATGGACAATTGATTTTCATGCCCATAGCTTGTTGCGTGTCCCCGTCTTTGTACTAACGGTTACATCAACGGAAGAAGCAAAATGTAGAGTTCTTATCTTTGTTAGTGTTCTTTTTTTTTTTTAATGCTATATTAGTTCTCACACCGTTTTTTTTTTTTTTTTTTTTCTTTTCGACGTGCTCTCTCTCTCTCTCTCTCTCATTTCATTTCTTTTTATTTTTCTCTTATTTTGTATTCTTTCATTTCTCTCTTCGTTTCTCTTATTTTATTTTCTCTCTCTCTCTCTCTTTTCTCTTTTTTTTATATATTGTTTATCATGTATGTTTATTCTGATACAAATCAATATTAAGTATGTTTTAAAAAGAAAAGTTTGTTCTTTCAATTTAAGACATTTAAGACATTGATTGAAATTAAAATGCAATTGGGCAGGCATTTCCTGTGCATTGTTTTTGGTTTTAAAAATGAGCTGAGATGTTTATAATATATTTTAATTTTTAATTGATATATTTTAATGGAGAATTAAAATGTATGGATGTATTTTAATTTTAAGTTAGTGTGTTTTACACTACTCCTAAATTAAATCTTATTTATTTCACTTTTTAATCGGTATATTTATATTCTGCTTGTGAATTAAATTAGGGATGTTTACTTACCTCAAACGATATATTTGGCTCTTCCATCGATATATTTTGATGGAAAATTAAATTATATTAATTAAAATTAAAATGTCAATATGTGTAATTTATCTATAAGTTATGGTACTATTTATTTATTTCTTTCTTTCTATATTGTAATAGCTTTTTTTAATGATAAATTTTCAATATAATTTTAACTTTCACACTCGATACAAAATTAGTATTCATGATTTCATGTTTAGGTGATTGATTTGGCTGGACGGGATGCACACGATGCATAGCTATTCCAATGCAAGGGGTTCTTGAGAAAGTATTGAGTTGTATTTATGAGCACAAAGTTTGCCTTAAATTCCAAAATTCTGCAAACCTTCTAAAGCCAAACTTCTCTACAAGAATATTGGTTCAGAAAGGTGGACCATGCAAAGATCTCGAGCTGTGGCTCCATGGTTGGTATGTTATTCAGCTCGTTCAAGGCATTTAGCATTCACTGGGTCACAATCAACATGGTAGCAACGTGTCCATGACCCATAAGGAGTTCCTCCAAGATCAAGGTTTTCTAATTTCACAGAGTTCTATCATTCCAATTTCATTCTGAACTGTATCTCCTTATAAAAGGCATATTTGCGACATTTAATAAATGCGCGAAGGCACATAGAATGGACTAGAACTTATAAACACGTCATAAAATCATCTAGGCTAAGGAACATCGTTTTCCAGGTACAAAGTACTTTGGATGGGATTCTGCGCCTCATTTAATAAATTCAGAATGCAAGTCATTACAGAGGAACGGCTAGCCGAATGCTGCTCCAAACGACAAAGCTCAAGTTTCCACTCACTATTCAAAGAATGCATCCTAATTTATTCCATATTCTAGAGATTGTATCCTGTTGATCCTTTACTGCTATAATTTATCGGTCCTCGAAATCGAAGAAAATTCAGAAACACTGTTTTGAATGTTATTTCAAGCAAAGGATACTTAAAGCTCACAATACGAATTGGAAATCAAATTGAACAGAACAAGCGAACTTTTGGGTCAGGTTTAATATAATCCAACTAATGATTCTGATTAGTCGATTCGTTGATGATATATAACGTGACATTATCATTCGTACAGATTATACAATAATTGGACAGCTGATTTTTAAGCAATTGGACCAAACGGAATTTATAACAAGTAAAACTATAACATTCATAAATCATATATCCGTTGAACTCTAATATGTAATGAATCAATATACAAGGAATTTAACATAGAAATATAAATAACAATATAAAATACTTAAAACAACTCTACAATAAAATTAATCCAATCTTAAAATTTGAGTTTCGTTGTAAATTACTTTAATAACGTAATGAACAAGAACAATAAGCAATTCTCTTTTCCTCTAATGTACAATGAGTTGAGTAGAACACCCATGACGATTCAACCGAAAGGTAACCGATTCAACCAATGACAAATGATCTGTCCAGTCCACACTAGCATCTCTAAACTGATGAACCATCTAAATCAACCAATGTAGGACTGGTTCTTTGTTCAACCGGTCAGACAAACCAATCTGATTTTTTAAACATTAGCACCTAACTCAATATCTTAAAATAAACTACAATCTCAAATTACTTGAAAATCTTCTCTATTGAACGTCAGAGAACTACCAAAAAGTCATCGAATATTCAGAAAAAGAAGCATCGCATATACAGAAGACTGTACAAGACAACCAGATCTGCCATCATGTCTGGCACAGGTCTGGATTGCAAATAATATGAAACTGGATGACACTCCTTTGCAAACAAAAGAATGGCCCCCAGAATCACAATTAATGCCTACAAAATTTTGTGAATTCTAAATGTATGGAGGGAATGCCAAATTAGTGATGTACCCCCCATTCCATGTCATCTGAAACTGCAGCATTGAGCTCGCCCTCGAGCAAGCTTGTCCCACAGGCAGATCATCTGCCTAGGTGACTGATAATGTGACGTAAAATAATTCTCCATGCAACCATACTGACAAAACTTCCAGTTGTGAGAATATTGAACAGGGTTAGTGGCGTTGAACTCCTCCACCCACATGCCCATGCTCACATCCTCCATCTTGAATAGCTGCAAACATGAATTGGCAAGCCAGATTGTAAAAGCAAAGATCTTCAATATTGTCAATAAGGTAAGCATAGATCCTAGATGGATGATAGATGAGGATTATAAACCCACCCTTAGGCTATGATTGGCGTGCTGGGAGACTACATATTTTGCAATATCAATTGAAATTATATACCCTGGCCCATTTGCATAAGGTGGATATATCTCCTCTGGCCATTCCTGTTTTATTCAGAAGTGAACAAGCGTCAAAATCCACAATAAGCTGTGTCATATATAATAATCTAACAGGAACGAAATTGTGATGAATAATAATGACGACAGTCAGTTAGAAATCGACTCTGGGCTGGGTTTCACCAATTCAACGAGGCCACCATGCCTAGGCATCGAAGGTCCTCAGGAGTATTGCAAACCTTATAGATCCTGCCCTCACCTCTTATCATGCACGTCACCCCAGCTTTCCTCCACTCATAACAAAGGTGTCTGTCCCTTGCCAAAAAGGATTTTATCCCACTGAAAACCTGGCTTTTGTTCGAGTGACGGCAGGTTTCACTTCTTTGTTTTATCATTGTTCTTCCTATGATCGTATACACCATCCGGCAAGATTTGACATATCGATGATATATCACCGATATATCGATATTAACAATATCACCAATATCATCGATATTGAGAGATATCGATGATGTATCTCAAAAAATGAAAATTCAATTTTCCCTTTAAAATAACGATATGTGACCGATATGGAAGATATGTTGGTCACATATCCTCATCTGCTGGTACAACTCACATGGACATACATTCCTTTCATTTCTTTTCTACTACCTTGTCCTTTGTGACTTACATAAACACATAACTCACATAAACACATGATTCGCCACCTTCAAGAACACAAAATGATGATGATGATGATATAAAGTGATGATTGACGAATCCTAGGTAAAAAGTAGTGGTGGAAGAGATAAGAGAGATCATCACCAAGGTCCTATTAGAAAGGATGCCCAATATAAATACATGCAAAAACATACAACTATACATGGAGATCCCATGCCAAAACCACCTTATGACTATAATGTAGAGACGATATGGATGTCTCAGGCTGTTGTATGATGCCCATCGATGATTTAAATTCATCTTCTGGTGAGTAACATTATTATGAATATTATTCAATTATTGTCATGTTATGTACACTTTCTTTTCAATATATGACTTTATCGATATGCAACTAATAAATTTCTATTATGTTTTCATTCAAAATTTATCATTTTCATCTTTTACGTATTTCTTCACGATATACTAGTTATTAAAATATTAATTTTTATCAAATTTATAATATTTTAGGATATTTTAAACCTTTTTAAATGATTTCATTAAAATTCACCGATATCAACGATATAATTCTTTTTAAACTTGTTAATAAGACATCGATATTTAAAACCTTCCCTTATATTGTCAAGGATTTTAATCCTTTTTTATTTTCCAACCTTCACCCGGACAGCAACAGCTCTTGCCTGTGAGATAGAATAGAAAAATAGGCCTACACTAAAAAAGGCATCATAACTTTTTTAATATAAAGACAGCTCAGAAAAATTCAATTTATGATAACCGTATAGCAATTAATTTCAAGGCAAATAAATTAAAGATTTTTAAGTATCACTAAATTTTTTTAAAATTACTTAAATACCATTCAATTCAATGCCATTGAGAAAATATCATTTTCTTATTTGTCAATTCGTTAATCATAATCGATAAATTTAATAATTTTAAACTAAAATGTAAGAAAAAAATATTTTTTAATTCTCAATTTCTTTTAATCCTCAAAAACTTTTTTAATACTCAAATTTTATTTTTTTAATTTTCATCCACTCCCCTTACCAATTTACCTCATTTTCTCCTCACCTCTCACAGCCTCTTCCACCCTCCTCTTCAAACTCCAACCACCTCCACCGTCTCATCTCTCTAACCACCACCTCCTCCCAAGGTTGTCGGGGGTGAAGGAGGTGGTCATATGTTGGAGAGAGTGTAGTGGAGGTGGTCAAAGGTGAGGAAGGAAAGTGAACTGACAGAGAGGAGGAGAGAGATGGCATGGTAATTAAAAAATAAAATTTGAGAATTAAAAAAAAATTTGAAAATTGAAAAGATTTGAAAATTAAAAAATAATTTTTATATACTAAAAAATAATTTTTTATTACATTTAAATCTAAAATCGTTAAGTTTAACGGTCATCGCTAATGGAGTGATAAAGACGAAAACAATAGTATATATTTAAATATAGTGAATTTGAATAATATTTTAGTAATTTTAAAAGATTTTAATGATATTTTGATAAAAATCCCAATAAATTAAACCTAACCCTTAATTTATGTTACTCTGTCCATTCCCCATGCGAATGTTTTTAATCCCACAACACGCTGGTGTTTAGTATGCACCACCATGCAGGATGGGTGCTGTGACGAGAGTGACTATTTAGATGCAGTGGTTAAATTTCTGCTTTTCATCGAGGAAATGGAGCCTACCATTTAAGTGAGGTATTCTCGGTGAGATGGCCTGGCATAGAACATGGTTTCTACTTATTAGGTTAAGTAGATGAAAAAATCAATGGTGGTGGCAAGGGCAAATCCTCTTACTTAACCATTTTGTTGACAGTAACTAGAGCATGGCATGGAACCATCCATTAATCCTATATCAAGAATGAGTCCAAACTTCTGGCTGACCTGTGTTTAAAATTAACCAAAAAGAAATACAAAGGTTTATGCTGGGGTAAAACTTTCTTCTTCTTTTTTTCCTTTTCAAGAGGTGTGGGTAAATTTTCTGATTTATAGGTTTTCTTTTGATTTTTCTTTCTTATTTAGGGAAGGGAGGTGCGGTTGTCATCCTGAAACTTTAATAGTGCATTTGAAAATGGATGCATTTACACAAAAAATGTTACTCAAATGGCTTAAGTCAATCTCGAATACAACAATCAAACCTTCTACCGATGTCTTTACACAAATAATGTCAGTCAACTTTTCTGACTTAAGTCAATCTCTAACATAAACCAAACCTTTTCCCACATCAAGGGCCGAGAGTTTATGCTTCTAGTCTCCCTTATTTTGAAAGAATCAAATGGAAGCATGATTTCCAAAAATAAGTTTCTATTTTGCATTGTTTCCTACTACAAGCACAAGCATGCAGAAAATTAGTCAGAGGGAGTTCAAGCTTCCCTTATTTTTATTTCCTAGTCTTTCCTTAAATATTATAGGTTATCATAAGACTTAAAACTAAAAAATCAAGATCATCTTGGGTAATTTCTTTCCATCCAACCACCGTGTATTCACACTTAGGATCTACTTTATTCTCCACAACTGATGCAAGAACTCACCTTCCAAATAGAACTGATTGGGGAGATATATTATAAATGGTCAATCAAGTCAGACTATCCTTGTACCTTATAAACCATCATGAGACAAATCTAATTTACGCACCTGCCCTGGTTGACCCATTTCAATTTTCTACTATTGCCCAACTTCCTCACATGCATCACAAGGTGGCTTTATTTTGTGATCCATGCTTGCTTTACATACTGATGATAGCATAAGCACTTTGATTTATCATCACTAACTAGACAATCTAAACATAGAGAATTCCAATTTACTGACAAAAGAACTGAACTAGAAAGATAAATTTCACACGTATATAATAGGGAAAACACAACAACAACAGCAACGACAACAGCAACAACAACAAAACTATTACCATACCTCATAAGTTACTGCCCATTTTCCATTTCTAAGTGGCCTGTGCAAGAGGTTGAGATTGCCCATATAAAGTGATTTTTTGTTGGAGATGCTGTAGATTTCTTTCAGAACAGTGTCTACTCTAACAAACGTATCATCATCACATTTCATAATAAAAGCAGCAGTCAAATTCTGAACCTGAAAATATAGGAGTGTGTCAGAGACTCTGTACATAAAAGCTGCTCGAAAGGGAAAAAAGGGTACGAAGATAGTAATCGGCAAGTCACTCAGAAACATATCCAACCCACCCCATATTCACAAATGGCAATTGTCTTAAGAACCACTAGTTCGTATCGATCCATAAAAGGCAGAATCACAGTGTCGCCAAAATAATCTGCTTCTTTCTTCAGCATTGCATTGACCTCTTTCCTTGTATTCTGCATGTCAGCTCAGAACATGAGTTTATGAAAATGATGGAAAATGCATATTTAAGCCAATTTTTTTATTTTTTGGAATAATAAATAATGATTTACTTCCACAAAAGCCAATTGCTCCATTTTATGCATACAGATCTTTGTGGGTTGACGAGAACATGGAAAAGCTCCATTTGCCTCAACCACTCACAAGGCTACCTTTTCATGTATTAGCATTGCCACTTCCATTGGTATTATCTACCAAGTCAAACCTTTTTCAATAAAAAAATCAAACTTAATCAAAACCATACAATGTGATGGTGAATGCAATTACTTGTACCCATACTATTTCTTAATCAACTGTACAGGTACTATTTCAAACACAATGGGAGGAGTTGATCCACCTGCCTATGTCGTTCTTTCTGCTATCAGGACTTACACCACAAATGACTCCAGAGTGAATTTCGCTCAGTTTCCTTGCGACACAATCTTCTAGGCTACTGAGAGGGAGCACAAGGGACCACTTAAGGTATTCCAAATTTTGTCAATTTACGGATTTCAAATGGCTGGATGGGATGTTTTCAGTTGGAATTGACAGAAAAAGTAATTATGATGAGGAAACGTTTGACAGTTAAATTTGAATCATCCTATTGTTAAATTCTTCAGAATTTATATCCTTTTTGGCATTTAGGCATGCGTAATGTCCACATTTTGAAGCAAAAACCAAGTACCCGAAATTTCATTGAGCACAGCAGGTCATGGGTAGAGGTAAGTTGGGTAATAAACTTATTGCAGGGACCCCAACTAGAAAAGGAATGACCATCCCCCCAGTTACATGTTCATGTGGAAAAATGGAGCTTGTAAAGAAAGATATCCCAAGAGAGCTCAACCCATAAATTGTTGCATATATTTATTATGATCAAATTATATAGCAAGAAAGGGATTCAAAAAACCAAAAAACAGCTTACATGAATGCAAAGTCTGGGTTATGTCCTTGGCAAGAGAATTGGGAAGTATACACACCTTTTGGTGTGTGCACAAAAGATAAGTTTCCTTTTCTTTTCTTGCATCCTTATACTGTGGTGATGAAATTTGAAATTTTCAAATATCTAGAATTATCCTTCAATCATTTTTATTGTTTTATTGCAGTATTATATTATGAGGAGTTGTTGCTAGAAATGAAACAGTAAATGGCAATTCAAGTTGTTGTGCTGTAGCTGCTGCTGGACGGTTGCTGCTACTGCTATACCACCGCTACTGCTGCTGTTGGAGTTAGTAGCTGCAGCTGCTGTGCTGCTGCTACATTGATGTGCAGGCCAAGGAATGCTGCTTTTGCTAGGAAGACTGCTGTGCTGTTGCTTAGCAGCTGCAGCTGTTGTTCTGCTGCTATTTTGGAACTGCTAACCAAGAATGCTGCCACTGCCAGAAAGACTGTTTGACAAAGAGAAGAGGTTGCTGTTGAAGAATGATTGCCGCTGCTGACCAAGACTGCTGCTGTTGAGAGCCCAAGACTGAGGAATTATGCACAGAAATTAAAGAATGATGATAGATAGCAGAAGAGACTGCTTGGAAGATTGCTGTAGCCTCTTGAAGTTGATCAAAGTTGTTTCTATTGAGAAACTTTAGAATGATATCCCCAATATTATATACTGTTGCTGTGGAGGATCTGATTAACCTGCTGTTTCGAAGATTATATATTCAGCTTAAGATTGAGGTTGGGTCTAGCATCTAAAGATCCATTCTCCTTCAGCCTATATCTAAAGATGCTGCTATGATCCAAGACCTGGTTGGATGAAGTTGCTGATAAAGATCTTTTACATTGGGGATGGGTTGTTTTGATTAAGCTTTGTATCTTTTTTTCTTTTCTATCTTCCCCTTTCTTTAAGGGAACTTGATGTAAATATTTTGCAGGGATCAATAGATTTAAGGTATCCCAAACCCAATGCTTCAGGCTTGTTAAAAAAAAAAAGCATACGGAGTACATCAAACTTCTTTTCCAATAAACATTATAAGTACTTTTTAGACCAATAATTAAATTAAAAAATATTAACTACCAGGATTTGCATATTGTAAAAAGATTAAAGCTCTGACAAGTAGATAAATATTGGAAGAATGGCTAATAAAGCACATCTCACTAACCAAAGCAACAAAGAAGCGAGCCACAGCTCTTGAAGATTTGATGGCATCAGACTGCATCCAGGTTTTCCTAATAGCCATCCTCTCAGCAAAGTGGTTTGTGGCAGAAAGGATCCCAATGAAAAGATCAATGCGACTGTCAGGAAGTGGATGTAACTTCCATTTCTCTGATATTTCTAGCACTCGTTCAACAGAGAAACTGGGATGGGAGCTGGGAAGAGAAGTGGCATAGACTGAATGCACATCAACATTTCCCTTAACTGAAAGCCCTGTAGCATCTTCAAGTGTGAAACCCTGGTTCGGAACCACATGTATAGTTCATCAACAAACTTATACTCATAATAAAGCAAATAGAATGCAATGTTATGTCGGCAAAAACAAAAAAAAGATCTATCAGAGGCAGTGCCCTTAGTAAATACTAACGGATGAGCTATAGCATATACAATCTACTGTAGCCTGTGTGTTGCCTTCAAGAAACAAGAGACTAAAGAATATGATTTAGAACTTACAGTCCTATAAGGAAATGAGGTTATGTGCCGGCCGCCAACATTGATGTGATAACCTTCTACTCCTGCTCTTATTGTCAGGACGAACAATCTACCCTCAGTGAATGGAAAAGGCCAGGTCATGGCAGGCTTCTTTGCTCGTCCTATGAACCGTCTGAGCCACGAGGTGGTTTTGGATTCCTTAGAGTCCTCCGTGATGTCATCCCGTATCCATTTCTCACACTTCGCAAATCCATCGACTGTTAAATGAGGTAAGACCCATATCAGCCTTTTACCACCACAAAGAAAAAGCTCTTTAAAGTTACGATTTAGTTCCATCATATAGCCAATAGCATCAAAGAAATCATTGAATAGGAAGACATTACGAGTTTTATTGCGTTGTTTTGTAAAGAATGCTTTTCTCAAAAGTGCCGAATAAAATTGTCAAGGATGTACCGAAACAATGCCTCATTTATTGCAACATCATCATACAGTCATTTCTCATATAAATTCTAAACTCGTAAGATCCATTTCATCAAGAATAAGTCACAATCAAGTTTCCTCATTGAGTAACAATCCCAAAATTATAAGGCAAAAATACTAACAAGGCAGCACTAACAATGACTGAATTTACAAAATTGGTAAGCACTCAAGCAATCTTAGCAAAATGATTTCCATTATCAAGTCCTAAAAGAAGCATCCTTTACAAATTAACTATGGATGAGGACATTTGTGAGGGCAGCATGATATTGTATGGAATTAGGTTGATGGGGGGGAAAGTTGGGGTGGGGTTATGGTCTTTATATCTGCAACAAAATCAGGTGTTCTATAGATCAAAGAGGCCTTGCGTGAAAACGTTGCTGGGAAAGCTTTGTCTTCGTTTAATATTTGGAGCCAAACTATTTAACTCCTAATTTTTGGTGGTTTTATACAGACCTCCAGTATTTTTTCCTTCTGATTTCATAAACGTCAATATTATCCCATCCCATGGGTGCAAGCCGTCACCAATTTTCCTCACTGAACATAAACTCTAAACTTAAAAGGCAAAGCTACCGACAATGCAACAATGTCATCAAAGAAATTGCAAATCAAGCAATGCGAGGACAACAGTTGCCATTCCCAACTCCCAGGGGCTAATTTGGCAACAAAGGGATAATTTTTAAGCAGTTGGCTTAACCTGCACAGTTATCCTATAGTATAACATATTGTAGGAGAGGCGTATTTGACTTGTGTTAACATGCTAACTTATTCCACCTCACCTGGGACGGGTTAACAAGCGTTACGCGGTAGCCTTATTCTGAGTTAAACTAACCCATCTTCCAAACAAGGAGAATATCAATTTTGAAGGATTACCCCAGTTACCAAACTAGCCTATGGTCCTCAAATTCGCAAGATCACGAGCAACACAAACAACTAGAAGAGCAAGGGCCTTTCCAAGACCTGTGTCCTCATCATCCCTTGATGGGACCCCGTCGCATCGCTGTGCGGCACCCCACTGCATTCGGTAGCACGTGTTGTGCTCGATCACCGGAACCTTGCTCCAGTCCCCCTTCAACCTCGGGTTCAAATGCAAAATTCTCGGTGGATCCTCCCCATCCACGGACTTCAGCCCCTGCAGCTCCACCATGAACTGTGAAACCATCACCCTCCCACCCCCCGTGCCGGCCCTCACGATTTGCGGCACATACTCCACGTGGGCCCCGTGGGGCGTCCCCACAACCGTGATCGATGACCCTGCGGCCAGACCGCACGGCAGGAACATAAGCCTCTCTCCTTCTCCGGTATCTCCAAGCTCCTCGGTCCCCATCGAGACGGAGAGCGGGCAAGGTCCCGCCTTTCCGTCGCCAGTGGCGGCGGCGGCCTCGAGGGTGGTCGGGCCGTCGATCTCGAGGTCCTCGAGCTCGTCCCAGGCCTTGGAGCCGAGGGACCAGGCCTCGGCGGCCATGCGCTCGAGGTCAGAGAGGGGGGAGGAGTTAGAGAGGCGGAGGAGAGCAGAGGAGGTAAGGCGACCGTAGCGGGAGCGGAGGGGGCGGAGGGAGGGGGGGTCGAGGAGGCGGTGGCTGTCCTCGAGGCGGCGGTGGAGGAGGAGGGAGTGGGGACCGGTAGAGGAGGAGGAGGAGTAGTCGAGGGGGTCGACGTCGGAGGAGAGGGAGGAGGCGATCTGGAGGAAGTGAGGGAGCTCGAGGGAGAGGAAGAGGAGGTAGAGGGAGGCGAGGAGGAGGAGGAGGACGAGGGCGTGGTGGGCGGGGCGTCGCCGGCGCCACCACCACCACCGGAAGTCGGCGGTGCTGCGGGGGCGCTTCATCGAACCCTAACCCTAGAATGAGGGGGGAGGCGATGATGGAATTTGGGGGTAGGAAGGAAACCCTAGAGATCTGGGGGTTGGGGGGTGGTGGAGAGGTTCGATGGAGGAGGAAGAAGAAGAACAGAGGAGGAGAAAAGTAGACGCCGGTCAGGGGGATGGTGGGGCCAGCGGGGGTGCGGGGAAAGGAGGGGGAATGTTGTTGGGTGGGAAAGGTAGCCAGCCAACAGGGGGATTAGGCGGGGTGTTGCGATTGTATCTTGGCTTTCCTTCCTTCATGCGAGGAGGATTCATTTTAACTTGGAAGTGACGGTAACTTTTTAATCAAATGGTGAACTCTACACATGATAATACTTACTTTATGTTCCGTGTCAAGTTTTAAAGATATTTTAAATGTATAAATACATTACATTGATGAATTACACCTAAGTAGAGAAAATATTCACATAAAAAAAATAAATAATGTGATCTCACTTTTACATTATCAAGTATATTTCTATACACTTATCAATCCAAGAAAGAAAAAAAATCTTAATTGAGGGAATGTGAGGTGCATGGGATATACGTTGTCTTTTATGTTTTTTAAGCGTAGATTCCTTCGAGGAGGATGGTGGGCCCGAGGAATGGGGTTCGGTGCGAGTTGGGATCGGATTTTATGTTTTCTATTTCTAAAATTTATTTATTTATCATTATGTAAGGAATATTCTGGAAAGAAATATGCGGTAATGAGTTGGTGCGCAGGAATAAAGAAGAAAAAGTGTACGTGCGTGTGCTTTCTCTTTTTTTTTTATTAGCACTGCTTGGTGAGAGAAATGGTGGACTCACCATGTTTGGGATGTATATTCGATCTTTGGTTTTTCATTTTATTTAATGGGGGACTCACAATGTTTCCCTTTTTTCTTCTCTCATTTTGTTTATCGTTATGCAGAGAACGTTACGGAAAGAAATATGCGGTAATGAATCAGCGTGCGGTGGTAAAGAAGAAAAGTGTCGTGGAGGATACATGTAAGGCCTTTTTTTTTTTTTAGACGGGAGTTGGGATTACATCTTTGGCTTTTTTTTAATGGGAGATTCATTATATTTATTTATTTATTAGTTATTTCTTATGGTGTAAAGTATATTGTGGGAAGATATACATGATATTGAGTAAGAAGAGTATGGAAATCCATACAATATACTAAAGTTAAATTTTAATCCATTCATGTGTAACTTTCCCACGCTCTGTCCCTCTCCGCCCCTCCCCTTCTCTTTAACTCTCACTCTCTCTCTCTCTCACGTGGCCTTTTTTTTTTTTTCTCTACTCGTACGCTCCCCACTCCCATGCCCCTCCTCGCACTCCTCTCTCTCTCTCTCTCTCTCTCAACTCTTGTTTTTTTATTTTTCTCTCATCGTGCCGCTCTCCTCAATTAATGCACGTAATGGTTCCCATAAGAAAATTATGAACTACGTAACAAAAAATACTCTATATCATGTTGAGTACTGCAATGACTTTGGTCACAGGGGTTTGATTTTCATATAAATTTTTAATTAAATTGAAATTTTTCTTCACTAGAAAATTCAAATCATGAAAAATTTATATGTGGTTAAGTTAAAATTCAACTTTAGTATATAGTATGGATATAAGATGATTTTTTTTTTCTAAAATAATTTTCTTTGTATGAAGTTTTGTATAAATAGGGCAGGTTTAGTTAATTTTACATATTTATTTTTAAATTTAATACCCATACATGTATACCCTACCCACTCCTCGTGGATTCCTGTATCTCTCTTTCTCTCTATTTTTTTTCCCATCACCGATACCGCAGCGAAACGCGGGACCAAACACACTAATAAAGAAGAAAAGTGGAATTGAGTGGGTATGTAATGTATACTGTGATGCTTTCCTTTCAAGTGTAAATTGATAGTATTTGATGGTGGGCCTTATTCAATCCTTGTCATAGGTAGTTTCATTTTTATTATGATTGAGAGTGAGGAAGTGGACCAAGCAAGGGGCTTGAACGTTGGCATGCTTTCTATACTTTTTTAGTGATTTCCTGTATCAATTCCAAATTTAATCTATGAGGAGCCAAGTGTTGCCCAATCACACCACCAAAGTCAAGTGGAGGGGGGCGACAATCTCAAGGAGGTCATCCAGCTCAAGGAGCCAACTCTCTCTCCTCTCCACCAAGCCAAGGAGCAAGAGTACCTTAAACATTTGGATGACCTCCAGGTGAAACAAGAGTTACTAAGTTACCTCCATGACACATAAAGGCGTAAAGAGGACGTTCTCTAGCAAAACCCAAACTCCTTTCATGAGAAACTGGACGAGTAGGCATGGTGATGTTGCGCCGTGGAAGAAGAAAATGTATGTGTTCGCAAGCAGATAGAAGAGTCGAAGCAAGAAATGAGGTAGAAAAGAGAGGCACCTCAACCCCTCCCAACTCTGCCAACCACATGGGATTCGAAAAACCAATTTGCTTCATGGCGCATCAGTCCAATAGAAGCAGGTTCCGTCAACTCACACGAGTGATGCAAAAAAATCACCTCAAGCTAATGTTACCATATACCCCTTTATGAAGGAGGTTATGAATGCAACCCTCCTTGAAATATATTATTGAGAAGACCCTACACCTCAAGCTATATAATGAAGGAGGTTATGAATGCAACCCTCCTTGAAATATATTATTGAGAAGACCCTACACCTCTATAAATATAAAGAGATGTTGGGAAAAATGTATAAAAGAACCAGACAAAATATAAAGATAACTAAACAGTCCCCAAGAAATATAAATAGGAGTATCAACACTCCTCAAGTTGGAGCATAGATGTCAATCATGCTTAACTTGGAACAACAATAATCAAATGCCGATCGAGGTAGAAGCTTTGTGAACACATCAACAGTCTTGTCCTTAAATCCGACATAAAAAGTACATAGCAAACCATGTTGTATAAGATCTCTGGTATAATAACAATCAACCTCAATGTGTTTGATGTGCTCATGGAACATCGGGTTGTTGGCTGTATATGTAGCAGCCCGATTGTCGCATCGCATCTCCATAGGTTCCTCAATCTGAATGTGAATCATACAGTAGAGACCATATCCAAACCATTTTTGCAGTAATTTGAGCCATCCCCTTATACTCTGACTCTATACTAGAGCGAGAAACTACCCCATGTTTCTTGTTCCTCCAAGTAACCAGTTTACCAACCACAAAAGTACAGAAACAAGTGGTAGATTTCCTGTTAAGCACACATCCAACATAATCTGCATCAGAATATCCTACCACTGTCATAGGAGAGCCTCTCTAGAAGATAATACCACCACCTGGTACTTTCTTCAAGTGTCTAAGCACCTACGTAGCTACCTGCCAGTGTAACTTCGTTGGCTTCTCCATAAACTGACTGAGTTTGCCTACTGCCAAGGCAATATCCGGTCTAGTAATGGTTAGATACAACAGCTTGCCTACAAGCTATCTGTACGCTCTGCTCTCAACTACCTCTGCTCCCCCATCATGTAGATGTGCCTTGGGGTCCATAGGAATATTGGCTGGCTTGGACCCCAGCATGCCCGTCTCCTGAAGGACATCCATTGCATACTTACGCTGAGAAAGAAGAATCCCATTTTTACTCCTAGCAACCTTAATCCCCAGAAAATATCCAAGCTGGCCCAGATCCTTCATAGCAAACTTCTGTACAAGAGACTCCTTGACTTTTCTTATCCCAACCTCATCACTGCCGGTGACAATCAGATCATCTACATAAACCACTAGTGCTACAATGCCATTCTCCATTTTCCTGACAAATAGAGAATGATCTGAAGAGGACCTTTGCATCCCCATCTTCTGCAACACATCTGACAGCTTCTAAAACCAGGTCATCGGGCTATGCTTCAGGCCATAAATGGCCTTCCTGAGTCTGCACACACATTCCCCCTGAACCTCAAAACCTGGGGGATGCTGCATGTAAACCTCCTCCTGAAGATCACCGTAGAGAAAAGCATTCTTCACATCAAGCTGATGTAACCTCCAATCTCTATGGGCAGCAATAGAGATGAGCACCCGAACGGTGGCAAGGCGTGCAACAGGAGAGAAAGTATCAAAGAAGTTTACCCCATAAGTCTGCGTGAACCCCTTTGCCACCAACCTGGCCTTATACCTTGAAATAGACCCATCAGGATTGTATTTCAAGGCAAAAATCCATCTAGAGCCAACAAGTCGCGTACCTGTAGGAAGCGAGGTGAGATTCCAAGTCTGTCTACTCTAAAGTGTGGCCATCTCATCCTCCATGGCTTGACGCCACTTAAGATCAAGCATGGTTTGCTGATAGGTAGACGGAATGTGTGATGCTGTAAATGCTTGAGAAAAGCTGCTAAGCTGAGGAGCAAGACCATCAGTAGCCAAACTGCCTACAACACGATGTCTGGACTCACATGTATGGGGTGCCTTCCTAATAGCATTAGGAAGGTCAGAATCATCTGATATCTTTGATTGAGTCGCTGCAAAAGGAGCCTCACTACTGTGGTGATCTACACTGTTAGGGGGATCAAGTCTAACTAAACTATCGCTGCCATCAAAGTCAATCTTGACTGCCTGTGAAACATTAGTCACTGGTGTGGACGGCGGCCTCTGTTGTGTCACATGAGGTCTACTATATGTGCGTAGAGGACCATGCAATCTCTAGTAGTCATCCATGGGGGTAGTGGAGCCTGAAGAGGTCAGTTGAGGTATAGAGACCAAAATATCCTCAAGTGAAATCGAAGGAATAGGCATGGGAGCTGCATCATCATGAACACTCGTCTATCCAGCAACAGAAAAATATGGTGTCATCTCCTGAAAAGTCACATCAGCGCTGATATAATGCCTGTGGTGGATGAGATCATAGCATCGGTATCCCTTTTGACTCCTAGAGTACCCTAACAAGATGCACTTAACTGCGCGAGGAGCAAGCTTGTCACCTTCTTATGATGGCACATGAACAAAAGCAACACATCCAAAACTCCTAGGAGACACGTGGAAAAGCTCACCATCTAGGTGCAACAGGAGAATTGGTATCTACTCGTGAAGAACTGAACTCGACATCCTGTTAATGAGGTAGGTCCCTGTCAAAACAACATCCCCCAAGTATCTCTGTGGAACATTGGTGTGAATAAGAAGAATGAAGGCAACCTCTAACAGGTGTCTGTGCTTCCGCTCAGCAACTCCATTTTGCTGCGAAGTATGAGGATAAGAAGTCTGATGGATAATCACATGAGTCCTGTAAAACTCTGCAAGTCTAGTAGTGCAAAACTCAAGGGTATTATCTGTCCATACAATCTTTACTGTAGCAAAATACTAAATCCTAATCTCCAAGAGAAGAGTCTCTATAGTACCTCCAACCTCTACCTTGTTCTTCATAAGAAACACCTATGTACTCTAGTGAAATCGTCGACAACAATAAGATAGTAACAGTGTCCTGTCCTGTTGGAAACTCTACTCGGTCTCCAAACATCCATATGGAGTAACTTAGAGAGAGTAGCTGCTCCAGGAGAAGCACTGGCAGGGAATGAAGACCGATGATGCTTACCCAATTGGCAAGCATCACACCTAATAGTAATATGAGGAATCACCCTCCTGAGGCGATCCAGAGGCAAATATCCTAGACAAACGTGCCATTGTAAGACACTCCCACCATCATGTCTACTGACACCTGCAAATGGCTATTAACCAAGATGATAAAGACCATTCTCCTCTGTACCTCCGACGATGGTCTTCCCAATAAGCTTATCCTGGACAATACATCCGACCTCATCAAAAATCACCCTACAATGAACATCCTTCGTGACCCTACTCATGGACAACAAGCTCATGGGAAACTCCGGTACATGTAATCCTCTCGACAGCCGCAATGTAGGGGTCACAGATACTTCCCCCTAGCCAACAATGGGTGCATGTCTGCCATGAGCAACCTATACCGCTCTCCCTGATGCAACAGAACTAAGTGATCGAAAATAGCTCTGATCTCCACTGAGATGTTGTGAAGCACCGGAATCGACTAACCATCCTATATCATGGTGACTCCTGTCAATGCTTCTGCGACATCAAGCCTACATACTGAACCACCCCTGCCATAATAGTGATGAGGTGGATCACCAAGAGCTATAACTCGCCATCATAGATGTAAAATCACCAAGGTATCACTCTAGATGCATTTATCATCCAGCTTATGATCTAAAATCAATATTCAGATCTAAAGACTTCACGACCAGAGAAAAAATGATCTCTTAAACATGAGATCTAAGGCAAAGAAATTCTAGAAAACATCTCAAGAATCTCAGATATCCCGTAGCCTAGGTTTTAGCACATGTTAGGATGTTAGGACATGTCCTAACAGCGCTTTGGCAGGCTCAACCGACCCTAAGAACCACCATCGTGACCTACAGGTGATGGGCGACAGAGGTGGCGGCGCTACTGCGATATGAGGCGACGCTCCGACAATGGGAGGTGCTGTTCCAAGGTCAGGGGAGACGCCAAAGCAATGCTCCCAGGTGCTAGACCAACTGCTGGGCAGTGCTACACCCTCAGGGTAGCGTCATGACCTCCAGATCGGCCTTCAACGCGAGGAGAGGCGACGCAAGTCTTTGAGGTGGCGCTGCAGGGCCCTCAAAGAGGCCCTCAGCGCGAGGAGAGGCAGCCCATGGCCTCGAGGTGGTGCTACAAAGCCCTTGAAGAGGCAACGATGCCTTCTAAGGCTCGAGAAGAGGTCCGCTAGAGCCTGCTAGTGACACTAGCACTCGAGAAAGCAACCCACAGCTCAAGGGAGAGGAGCAGCTGGAGTCGTAACAGGCACCAACAACTGCTGCAACCGTTGCAGTAGCCTCCTAATGCCAGCAACGGTTGGTAGGTGGCCGGCTGCGACTCTCGCAGGTGTAAAATGAGAAACTAAGGTTTTGGTGGAGGTGTATGAAGGCTCATGAGGGGTGGGGTACCAAACCGCCGATCTACAATCGCGCTCTGATACCAAGTGGGAAGGAATGACCAATCTATATTATTGAGAAAATCCTACACCTCTATATATAGAGAGATGTTAAAAAATATATATAAAAGAACCAGACAAAATATAAAGATAACTAAACAATCCCAAAAAAATATAAATAGGAATATCAACAAGTTATGAATACAACCCTCCTTGAAAGGTTCAAACTACCCAATGCTGCCACAATATGATGGAATTGCATATCCCAATAGCTTTATCAGGAACTATTAACAGAAGATGCTTGTGCATGACACTTTGTCAGGAACCACACAGAAAATAGAAGAATTCATAAATAGAAAAACTCCCTCTTATGGTTTGACAGAGTCAAAGTGGTCTAACACTTGCTGCTGAGGTAGGATTCTCCTAGGATAGGTTCCAATATAATTTCTTTCATTATACTGAATTCTTCCCAAATGGTTTTCTCTTCTTCCTCGGAGGGTTTTTCTATGTAATGTAACATTCTTCATTGGTAAAACCTAGAGTCTGGACAATTGCTACTTCAGTTCAATCCTCACTGAAATTCATGATCTCTAGCCTATGATTTGCAAGTCAAATCTCTACCCCTCAATTTCAATCTAGAACAAATATAGACAAGAATGTGGCTGTGGATATCATGTAGAAATGAACCATACACATGAAAATGACATCACATCAGACAAGAATTAAAATTAAAAACTTACTACACGAAGAAGGAAATGCCATTAGAGCACGCAATCCCTGGAGATCTAGCGACTAGGAATTTTTTCTTTCCCTAAGACCATGAGAAAGGTGGGGTGTGATCATAATATCTAGCACGCAAAATAATGGATCCACACCAAGATTTGTTTACTTAGATACATATCTTGCAAGCATGAAAGCCCAATTGTCCAGAATAACCAAGTTAAGGGCACGAAAGTGCAATGAAGTGTAGATGAATAAACAAACATGAAGCCTGCTAAAAAAATGCAAAATGAGGGTAACCACAAGCAATTAAAATAATCTTGAAAAGATTTGTAAGATAACCATAATGCATTGAAACAAATTTGAATTGAATGGCAAAAAGTTCTCAATAATTACAATTAAGCAATAGTATAAACAGAGTCGATCAGAAAACAATTACAAGTCCAAGCTCAATAATTTGCAAGAAGCAATAGAATCCAAGATCCATGCATTAGATACCACCTTAGCTCCAGAAGCATCTGCAAGTTTTTTTGCTTCCTCACACCTGCGATTGATGATCTCACCAAGTCCCACAGTACAGTGCTTCTCAGGGATCTCACAACTATAAATTATGTATGTATGCATGTCAGAGCCATCGACCATCTTGTCTCTTGGAATTGGTTTTCTTTGCATAACAGATCCTCCAGCTGCAATGACAAGCTCCTGTAGATGACCTTTGTAGGTTGCATGGAAGTCTCCCATGAAAAAGAACTTGACACCAAGGAAGATCCCTGGTTCCTGGAAGTAAGAATTACGCAACTGAGAACAATTTGCTTCCTCTTTCAAAAAGTGAATTGCAATTCAAAGCATTTCCAACTACTTAACATTGTCGAATAAAACTTGTTGAAAAGCTTTATCAGATTTCGTAGCATTTACAAACAACTGAATAAGATCTTAAACCCAAATGTGATTTGCAAGTTAGCCCCAAACTAAAACAGACAACTGTATGAACATAGCGATCAAACACAATTATTCTGGAAGGGGCCATGTCAGTTTCTCTTAAATGTAAATTTTGAAATACAGGAATTGCTTGTCCTCACTAAGATGATAGTGTTAAAGTGTCACCAAGTAAGCACTACAACAGTACATGCACACAGTTTGAAGGAAATATGGTGCTTTAGTAGGATCAGAGTAGATGAAGATATAATATCCATTTTGGAGAATTCCTCTTAGTGTGATCGGTAGCTAAGCTATAGTTGTTTCCGAAGATATAATTTAATTACTTTTTCTTTCTTTCCAGGCCATCCTGTAATGTATCCCTTCCAATTCCTATCTATATAGGGTTCACACTCTTTAATATTTCAATGCACTCAATCCAACCATAGTACAAACTAGACCGACGTCCCTGGTGGGCTAAAAATGACAACGATTCAGACATAGATGTATGGAAATTATATAATATGGATTACATCAAAGATGGTTACAAAATGCAACTAAATATAAATTACATGTACAAATATGAATACATACATACACCTCATTATCATTCAGATATAGTTATCTGTATTCTCAAGAATAAAGGAATTAAAAAACCAAATGTGGCCTCAAAACAAATAATCTTTGTGTCAACATACATCCCCAACAAGAGTTAACCAACATGATTTCTTGTGCTTATTGAGACATTCACATGTATTGCTTCTTTTCAATAACATTGGAATCAAACACAATAGCATGTAAAATGAGACAAGAAGAAACCATGCCTTGTTATTGCCACGCATTCGTCCTAAACGAGGACCATCACATATTCCATGGTTATCCATTTTGATCTCAAATTCCTCTTCTCCAACAGGCTTCCCAGCACTTAAGCATGCTCCCAACCCTACAACTCAAATTCAAAATCAATGTTATTAACAGCCAGGGAAGGAAATAAATTAAACATCCTTAAAAAGGAAAATTTTTTGTTCATTTTTTAATTGTCCTTACAATCAATTTTCAATATCCACTTCCCCTCTGTGATGCCCAATAAAACCTTGAGTGTCCTTCTGCAAGCTCCATTCTCATCAGTTGATGCAATAACATGAGTAACATTTGATTTCCATTCTTTCGAGACCAAGACACCAGTCAGCTTTGCAAAATCAGATACAAGTTCCTGTAATTCACTAATCCAGTAAGGGCCTGCATAACCATTTGCACTATTTAACAGCTATAAATAGAAATTGATCTCACCTTTTCTGATTTGCTCAGAGCCGAAAAACAAAGAACCCACTTATGGGATGAGCCCAGAGGCCATTTCCATGGCATCTTTCCCTCTGCACGAGGATTAATAGTTTCATTGCCTTGCTGTTCTCTGCATATTTTCAAACTCCAAATTATAATGTGAGTGATAACTTGAAAGTATTCCACTTGTATACATCCACATATGATAAAGGTACTTAACACGAGAGTTTTTTTTCCACCTATAGATTTATACACTCTCATTAGCATTAATGGCACCATGAAAATAAAATTTCATCGTTACGTCTACTAATAAGCATGTCTTAAATAACAATAAAAAACATAATCTTTAATTATGTCATGCATCTTGGATTTCCTTCGGGTGACCATAAAAAATTACAAATTTAGGAAATTTATTAAATTTGGGAGGGATTCAACTTTTTTTTTCTCAATCAGGCCCTGGCAGAGACTGCTTTTGTTGATAATATACATGACCGACAAAAACATCAAGGTTACCTGCAATTATTTCTTTAAAAGAGCATCAATGTAAGTCAGAATGCATATATGCATACAAGTCAAAAGCAACAAAATAAAAGGGCAAATTGCAATATGGACCTTCTTGCATTCAGCTTCCTCTCCCTTTGTTTGCCACTTTGAGATATTTCTTTTGGCAATTTAGATGCCAAATGCACCGGGCATAGCATCACAAAATTCTCCTGTTCAGGAAGAAACAGCATTGATCATCAACACTTGCATGGATCCGAGGTCTAAATGTTACAAAAAGCATAGGATGTAAAGCCCACGCTGCCTACTCACATCATCCCACCGGCATTGAGGCATTAGCTTAGCACATGTAAAGTGGAAGCTCTTTCGGCAACTCTTCTCGTAGCAGCCAAGAGCTGCCCCTTTGATAGCACAACAGCTGCATTTAATTCTTTTACTTCTTGCTATTTCACTACTGAGGTTCATAACAATGCCATCTTCAAAATACACATTAGGGGCCCTATAATGAGTTTATAATTAGTTATATGGCCAAATCTTAAGTTAGTTTCACTGGCTGAACATGAGACTTTCTAACCATTCCACACAGTGTCTGTGTGAATATATAACGTTGATTCGTCCATTGTGATCTGCAGCTACAGGCCTCCCATTGAAATAATGCAGCATTTCTCCAGAAACCTGTACTTCAATGAATATATTAGTAGTGGTTAGCATTTTATTTTAAGCATGTTGGATTATAAAATTTCTTTTGAAGAAACATTGGATGTAAAAATAGACGGTTCTGCTAAATGTCAAAGAATCACCTCAGTCACATCACTGGACTGACAGAATGCACACTTCATTTTAACAGATGTGCCACCACACTTTCTCAGCCAATCAACACTCGCAACATCATCTGAGTTTGGTTTGGCAGAAATTTCCGCAACCCCATGTTCAGAAACTTTCTGCAATTTCTTATCCATTTCGGTTTCATTGCTCTTTAAAGGAAGCTTCTTTTCTAAAATTACAGTAGCTTCCGAGCCAACAATTTGCTCTCCTGTTCTCTTTGGCTTCTCCTTCTGAAATAACATGCTTCCTGTATCATTGCTGGTGTCTCCATTTCTTGAGCAGAGGTTGGTTTTATTATGTGCAGATTTTTTGAGAGCTACAGTAGTGTCTCTAATTTTAGTTCTCTTGATCATCTTCCTTTTTGGCCCTTTACTTTTCTGTATTTGTTGGCCCATTTTTGTTGGTTCATAATTGCTTCTTTCCAAGGATATATTACCTTCCCTGCCTTCTATCAACTTGCGCACTGTCACTTCCGTATTTTGATTGCCACCATGTTCCTCTTGTGATGGTTTTACAGAGAACTTTGGAGAGAGTTCTAAAAAATTAGCTATAGCATTATCAGATGTCATTGCTGTTTGTTGCTGATGGGTCTTTTTGCTTCTTTTGGACTTTTGCTTTTGGGTACCATTTTCTTGATTGGAGGATGCTGGAACTAATGGCTCTCCGCTACTTTGATGGTTCTGAGAAAGGCCGTGTAGAATATGGTAGCAGTTGAGAACATAATCAATAAAAACAGAATTGATTTGTTAAAGGATTACATACCTGCTGAATGGTTGGTATTGAACAGAGCTCTGGAGAACAGGTAGCTTGAGTCCATTCAAACATCTCGCCATCAAAAACTTGAGCATTCTTAAGTTCACTATCAAGAACTTGAGCATCAGCAACTTTGCTCTGAAATCACATCATACATTGAATAAGTCATGGATATAAAAGAACGATGGCTTAGATCTTTGATAGTGATAAAAAAACTCACTGGTGGTGTCATTTTCAAGGTATTGTCTTCAAATGAATCTTTAATAACAGTAAATGAAGGGAAATTAGGTGTTAGCATTCCACTACTGTGCTCTTCTGTTTGGTGAAAATCCTGTGACAATTCATCAGTCTCCACATCATCTCTCAGCCAAAAGAACGGTGACAATCTGATACCATCATTGTTATTGCAGGTAGCTGCTTCATTACATGTAGTGGACATATTATTTTTATTACCATGTACATCCACCTCTAAAGATCTTTCAGTTTTGCAATCAGTGTCTAACTCCCCCAATTTCAGAGGTTTTTCAGCATATGGGGTCTCAGGTATGGGATATGGTGCCACATGTACTCGCTTGTTGGCTTGAAATGATGGTAATTTTGATAATTGACAGGTTCTATCATTGCCATCCTCTGTTTGCTTCACATCCTCAGGAACATGTTTCCTCTTTGATTTTCCCCGGCACTTGCCAGATTTCAAGTTGCAAGATGCCTTCTTGCTTTTATCATTCCCTAAACCATCTGGCAGCATGAATGAGAAGAGAAAAATAAATAAACAAGCATCAGATGATTATTGACAACCAGTAACAATTTATAATAGCAGTCAAATAATAGATATGCTTTTAATCAAGCTTCAGTTATCATAGTTGTGGAATATTTCAACACATGTAACCAGGTGCAGTAAGAGAAAATAACAAATCTTATTTCATTGAAACAAACACACTACCTCTTTATATAAAAAGAGGTACGGGTAAATAACTTTATATATCTATAAAGAAATAACTAATAATAAAATGCTAGATAAATAGGAATATCAGCACTCCCCCTTAAGCTAGAATATAGATGTCAATCATGCTCAACTTGGAACAACAGGAATCAAACATCGAACGAGGTAGAGGCTTTGTGAATACATCGGCTGTCTAATCCTCAGATACCACATAAGTAGTACCTAACAAACCACACTATATAAGATCTCTGGTATAGTGGCAGTCCACCTCAACGTGTTTGATGCGCTAGTGGAACATCAAGTTGTTAGCTATGTAGGCAGCTGCCTGATTGTCACATCGCATCTCCATGAGCTCCTCAATCTGGACATGCAAATCACGCAAGAGAGATCGTATCCAGATCATCTCTGCAACAATTCAGGCCATTGCCCTGTACTCCAACTCAACACTAGAGCGAGAAATTGCCCCTATTTCTTACTCCTCCAAGTAACCAAATTACTAGCTACGAAGGTACAGAAACCAATGGTGGATTTCCTGTTAAGCACACATCCCACATAATCTGCATTAGAATATCCTACCACCGTCATAGGAAAGCCTCTCTAGAAGAGAATACCACGACTTGGTGCTTTCTTCAAATATCTTAGCACCTGCATAGCTGCCTGCCAGTGCAGCTTCGTAGGCCTCTCCATAAACTGGCTGAGTTGCCTACTGCCAAGGCAATATCTAGTCTGGTAAGGGTCAGGTACAACAACTTGCCCACAAGCTATCTGTATGCTCTGCTATCAACTGCCTCTGCCTCCTCATCATATAGATGTGCCTTGGGATTCATAGGAATATTAGCTAACTTGGACCCCAACATGCCTGTCTCCTAAATGACATCTAACACATACTTGCGTTGCAAAGGAACAATCCCATCTCTGCTCCTAACGACCTCAATCCCCAGAAAGTATCTAAGTTAGCTCAGATCCTTCATAACAAACTGCTGTGAAAAAGACTCCTTGACATGTCTTATCCCAACCTCATCACTGCCAGTGGTCATCTACATAAACCAATTGTGCTACAATGTCATTCTCTATTTTCCTGACAAACAGAGAATAATCTGAAGAAGACCTCTACATCCCCATCCTCTGGAACACATCTAAAAGCTTTTGAAACCAAGCTTTCGGACTCTGCTTCAGGCCATAAATGACCTTCCTGAATCTGCACACACACTCCTCCTTAACCTCAAAACCTGAGGGCTGCTGCATGTAAACCTCCTCCCGAAGATTGCCGTAGAGAAAATCGTTCTTCACATCAAGTTGGTGTAATTGTTAATCTCTGTGGGTAGCAACAGAGATGAGTACCCGAACGGTGGCAAGCCGCGCAACATGAGAGAAAGTATCAAAGAAGTCCACTCCATATGTCTGAGTGAACCCATTTGCCACCAACCTGGCCTTATACCTTAAAATAGACCCATCGGGATTGTATTTCAGAACAAAGACCCATCTAGAACCAAGTCGCACTCCTGTAGGAAGCGAGGTAAGATCCCAAGTCTATCTATTTCAAAGTGCTGCCATCTCGTCCTCTATGGCTTGATGCCACTTCGGATCAAGCATGGCCTGCTGGTAGGTAGACGGAAAGGGTTAAGCTATAAACGCCTGGCAGAAGCTGCTAAACGGAGAACCAAGACCATCTATAGCCAAACTACTTGCAATCCGATATATGAATTCACACATACGAGGCACCTTTCCTAATAGCAATAGGAAGATCAGACTCATCTCGTATCTCTGACTGAGAGGGATCTGCACTGTCAGGGGGATCAGGTCTAACTAGACGATCTCTGTCATCAGAGCCCATCTCAACTGCCTATGGAATATCAATCACTGGTGTGGGTAAAGGCCTCTGTAGTGTCGCATAAGGTCTACTATATGTCTGCAGTGGACCGTGCAATCTCTGGTAATCATCCAAGAGGGTAGTACACCCTGAAGAAGTTGGCAGAGGTGTGGAGATCGAAATCACCTCAAGTGGAACTAGAGGAATAGGCATAGGAGCAACATCATCATGAATACTCATCTATCCAGCAACAGAAAAATATGGTGTCATCTCATGAAAAGTTACATCAACACTAACATAATGCCTGTGATGGATGGAATCATAACATCGGTACCCCTTCTGACTCCTAGAATACCCTAAGAATACACACTTAACAGCACGAGAACAAATCTTATCACGACCTGGTGATGGCACACGAACAAAAGCAACACATCTAAAGGTCCTGGGGAACATGTGGAAAAGCTCGCTATCTGGATGTAACAGAAAAATCAATATCTACTCGTGACAAACTGAACTCAACATCCTATTAATAAAATAACATGCTGTCAAAACAGCATCGCCCCAATATCTCTGTGGAACACTATGGTGAATAAGTACAGTGTAGGCAACATCTACCAGGTGTCTGTGCGTTCTCTCTACAAACCCATTCTGCTGTGAAGTATGGGAACAAGTAGTATGGTGGATAATCCCACGAGTCCTGTAAAACTCAATAAGTCTAGCAGTGCAGAATTCGAGGGCGTTATCTATCCGTACAATCTTTACTGTGGCAGAATATTAAGTCCTGATCTCCAAGAGAAGAGTCAATATGATACGTCCATCTCCCTTGGTCTTAAGAAGGAAGACCCAAGATACTCTGATGAAATCATCAACGACTACAAGATAATACCGATGTCCCATCTTGTCTGGAACTTTACCCGATCCCTAGACATCCATATGAAGTAACTTGAAAGCAACGGCTGATCCAGGAAAAGTACTTGTAGGAAAGGAGGACCGATGATACTTACCTAATTGACAAGCATCACATCGAATAGCCATGGCAGGTGAAATATGTGGAATCACCCTCCTAAGGCGATCCAGAGAAAGATGACCTAAACGAGTATGCCATTGTAAGGCACTTCCATCATCATATCCGCTGGCCCCAACAAAAGGCTCCTAGTCAAGGTGATAAAGATCATTCTCCTGTGTACCTCTGACAATAGTTTTCCCAGTACACTTATCCTGGACAATGCACCCTATCTCACCAAAGATAACCCTACAATGAAGATCCTTCATGATCCTGCTCACAGACAACAAGCTCATAGGAAACTCTGGTATGGGTAGTATTCCTGGCAACCGCAACATAGGGGTCACAGACACTTCCCCTTTGCCAATAACTGAAGCGTGCCTGCCATCAGCAATCTGTACCATTCTCCCTGGTACAACAGAACTAAATGACCCGAAATAGGCTTGATCTCCACAAAAGTGTTGTGAAGCACCAGAATCGACCAACCATCCAGCACCACAGGGACTTTTGTCATTCTCCTACAACATTACACCCGCATATTCTACCATCCCTACTGCAACAGCAATATCCAATGCCATCGAGACTGGAAAGACAACCAAATTATGATTTGATTTTTTTTTTTAGACCATACAACGCATCCTTCAAAGGTAGGCAATCCTTCGTAGAGATCAACCAAGCAAAGCTACGTCCCTTGATATATCGATCACCAATGGCAACCGATGGGCATCAACAATAGCAGCATCAGTACTGTGATGAAGAGCAACCCTATAGGGAGATGCTACAGCAAAAACGAAGAGATCCTCTGAACAGATCAAGGATGGGGGAGATGCTACAACCCTGCAATGAACAAGATCCTCAGGATGAAGGACAGGTGGCGATCAACAGGGGGTACAGGCAGCAATCAGAGAACTGCTGGCAACCCATCAAAGGGCGGCGATCAACATGGGGGGGGGGGGGGGGGGGGGGGGGGGGGGGGGGGGGGGGGGGGGGTCTCCATGGTCGTCACCCGACCTTTGTTGGCCCAGAGAACTGCTACAGCAGTCGCTACAAGGGCCAACAGGGCCCCTACGACGCCACTACAGCCCTTGGTTACCAGGCGGTGCTAATAGTGCTGGCGATGCCCTGAGTGGTGCTGGTGGCACCTTGGGCGACGTTGGCGATGCCCTAAACGAAGCCCTAAGGCCCGCAGGTGAAGCCTTAGGGGATCGACGAGGCTAGAGGCAGAGGTAACGACACTCACCGGTGGCTAGCGACGCTGACAGAGTCTCCCGAGGCAACACACGCCGGTGGAGGTCAGTTCAGAGCCTTCCAAGGCAACCTGATTGGCATCAAAGACCGATGAGACTGGTTGCTGGTGGCGAGGGGCTGAACGACAACCGACAGAGGTCACCAGCTGATGGTGGAGGCTCCTCCAGGTACCTCCAATGGAGATTAGGGTTTTAGGTGGACAAGGTACGAAGGCTTTGTGAAGGTGGGATATCAGAGCACCAATCTAGGATTGCAACTCTAATACCAAATAGAAGAAAATAACAAGTCTTATTCCATTGAAAGAAACCCACTACCTCTTTATATGGAGAGAGGTATGGGTAACTAGCAGTATATATCCATAAAGAAATAACTAATAATAAAATGCTAGATAAATAAGAATATCAACAAGTGCAGCCAAGCAACTGAAGTATCTAAATCAGTCCTTGTTAGATGAGAAAAGTACTCATTTACAAATGGGAAACAAACTCTATCTCCCTCTTGTCCCCATTTACTTTGTTCCTTTTTTGAGAAAAAAAATCCATATATTATCCTTGATCAATCCCGTTTGTAATCACTTTTGGTTTGATGAAATTAGTGGAAACTGGTGAATTAGAAGTGTTTTTCCTATCTAACATGGTATCAAGAGCCAACTCTTTTGCCTTTGTAACACTTTCATTGTCCCATCATTAGCATCAATGCAACATTGGCACATCCAAAGCCCTTTGCCCATAGGATGACAATGTTGTAAAAATCAGCCAACTACTCCAACGAGTAGTCCTAGTTAGCCCCCACCAACCCAAATACCCATACTCAGGCCAATAGTCGACCAACTATAAGGCCGAATTCTACATAGCTTATGTTATTTATATTCTTTGAACTTACAATTTGTAGATTATTTTTATTTTCGTTACCTTGAGCTTCAAAATGATTGATCTTTTAGTGATGGTATATTTTACTTGTTAAAATCTTAAATTCTGTAAGTAAATACATCTTATTAACATATATATTAAAAAAAACCTGACCAAGTACTCCCTAACTACTCTTTCATATACCGTATACACCTTAGTCAGGACCCATTTGACTGAATACCAACTATTAACTTTTACAACACCCGTTTCATTAATGGTTAGAACTTTGTTGACTCTTAGCATGCACACCTCCATCTCCTAATTGCTTCAGTTGTTCACCACCATTGTTCCTTACAAAATGTTGATTCCACCTCAATTACCAATGTACCCTCTTAATCTCACAGCCACCACCATCTTGCAACCAATTGTCAACACTACCCATTTTCATTATCTCCTTGTCATCACCACTAGCCTCACCACCATTACCATCCTTATCTGCAGCAGCAACCTTTGCCTCAATCTCAAATCCACCACCCATCTTGTGACTTGTTGAATTATGGGAAAATGATTCTGTCATTCTATAAAGAGAGATCTTAACGCTCTGCATATAGAGAGGTAAAGGGTATACATGGAAACTAATCAAATACTAAAAATAGTAAACGCTAAATCAAATAATCCTAATTTATTTATTTCCTAACACTCCCCCGCAAGACAAGACGTGAGAGACAGTGAAGTCTTGGATCCATAAGGTAGTGAAGATCCACTCTCGTCAACGTAGTAGTCCGCTCTTCATGTCTTCAACCCTTGGTGCCCCTTCTTGTATGCTCTCACAGAACCAATCAATGCTCGATTTCTCTTGAGGTGCATGAGTGCTGCTCGAACTTCGACATCTTTAAGCGACTACCATCTTCAAATGTTGCATCTTCAACTCAACATATAAGGACCTAACTGAGATAACTTAAAACTTTAAGAGATTACTAATAAATACCCCCATCATTTAGAGACTCATCTTTAAAGAAAATAAAAGATTGGACTTAAACATAAAGAACCCTAAATAATTTTTTTTAATAAAGGACACCTAAAACCTAAAGAGAATTTCTCCTCTTCGTTCTCCTCTATTGTCGACTTCTACACGTTCCTGAGCAGCACCTAAAGCTCTCCGAGGATCTCCGACAGCTTGCCATTCCGAATGAGGATTGATCCGATGTACCCTGCACTGATGAGGACGACGACCTTCTTGAGGCCCATCTCCCTAGATAGCCAATCCAACTAACTGACAAGCGCCGAAGTCTCGCCATCATCGAAGGAAGAATCCGCCGCCCCTGCTGGGCCAATCTTTATTGTCCATCGCCTCCAAGCACCGCGGGGAGATGCTCGACCTCCAACATGCCGCCACCTTCCCCGCACCTGCATCCTCGCAAACACCTCGTACGCCGTCAGGACCTCCTTCAACCTTTGCATCAAGGAAGCTACAGCGCAGTCCATGTGCGAGGGTAGCGAGTAGGATCGTGGAGAGGGGCCACAACATGATCATGGTGGAGGAGATGTGAGGAAGAGGAGAGGGCCTCTCCGATGGCTCGTCGAAGGCCGACGATGCCGTCGGAGGGCCTTCCCCCCTCTAGGGCTTCTTCCTTTTCCCTCTTTTCTTTCCCACGGGATCAAACTCACTCTAATACCATGTTGAATTATGGGAAAATGATTCTGTTATTCCATAAAGAGAGACCTTAACCCTCTTTATATAGAGAGGTAAAGGGTATACCTAGAAACTAATTAAATACTAAAAATAGTAAACACTAAATCAAAGAATCCTAATTTATTTATTTCCTAACATGACCAGTTGTCAACATCACCAATCTTCACTGTCTCCATATTGCCACCATGAACCTCATTCCTTATCGAACCCCTCACCACATTCATCTCATCGTATATCACCCTTATGCATTATCTACCATAGCCACAAAAGCATGATTCTCACTGTCCACCACCTCCCTTCTCCCTAGCAATCACTACTCGCCCTATTCTATGCCTACCCACCACAAAACCTAATCCTGCCAAACATCATTCATGCCACCCTTACCCTGCAGACTCAATCGTCTTCCTCCACTACCAAGCCTTACCATCACCAACATTGCCCTTCCTTAACCCAAAAACCCCAACCCTTATAATTATTCCCACCATTTGGGCCACAACTAACCAAAAGTCTAATCATCCTATAAGGTCCTATTCACATCTTTTTTTGGTGTACTAGCACACCCAAATCCCTATCAGCACAAAATGCAACTGCACTTTCATTAAGATCCCAAAAATCTTACTCTCCAATGTGATATATCGCTAATCATCATCCCAATCCATCACTTCTCCATGCTTGTCCACTTTGCAATCATATTATGACACATTTTCCAAGGACTCAGCAACAAATTGCACTCGGAATGTTCTGCATCATCACTATTTGTAGAATACATGCCAGCATCCCTCATCTCTAATCATGGTCTTGACACTTGCAATACTTATAGTCCATTGCAGTTTCAGACTAATGATTCTGATCAAAGTATATTCCATGCTTGGCACTTCCCACTTTCTTACCCATTTGTATAGGGAGCTTGAAAGGAGAGGTTGTTCCCCATTCTACTATTTCTTTGAATTCTAGTTAAGGAGATGCAAGATGTAGTATACCTAGTATTTAGTAGAGTGAATTTGCTTGCTTACTTTTCAAGGGGACTGAAAGGCCTTCAAACTCGCTTTATTGCTTACAAGAAACCTCTTCTATGAAGATTGTCAGCTTGGTGTAAGATGTCCTCTTACTGGTAGAAATCAAGCCCTATTATTAACAAGGTCTTGGTTTTCAATTTCTAGCCTCCTTACATGGAATATATACTTGATAGTTTGTACAGTAAGAATACGGAATGTGCAGATTTCCCATGAGATCATTTTAGTTATTCTTGTGCATTGGACGAAAGTTGGATATCTGTTTTATTATCTATTTCATGAATCTCCAACTGAACTTTGCAGTCTTTCATTTCATGAGGATTCCGATAACCTATGAGCTTAGCAATTAAATGCTTAAAAGAATTGCAAATAGCTTGCTAAAGTAAATAGGAGACACTTATCACAATTACCAGAAGATTCCACCGATTGTTCAGCTTGTGTGACAAACATATTAACTCCTGCATCAGTTTCCATATTCCTATAGATGCTTACCAGATTGTCCATGTGTGGAGCAGGGCGCACATCTACGAACAGAAAATAAGAAACAATATTACTTGAAAGATAGGCTAAATGCTTGGTATTCAACCATTTTTTTATACATAATTAAATGGAACCCTGATCTTAGTGGTTTCAGGTTAAGACTCCCCACAGGGTATCATGCTATTTTGACAGTTCCACTGCCAAAAAATTTTATCTCATGAGATTGATGAAAAGCTCATATTATTGTTATGTCAGTTCCACATTTGATTTTTTTCCTTTCAAAACACAATATTTCAAGGACTAATTCTCATGTTGCAGTTTCCTATCAAACTCATTACCTAAGCAGTTGTATTAACAAGATGATGTAGAGAATTATTGCCATTTTTCAAAAGATAACAATAAATCTCTGCAGTTGGAATAAGATAACAAAAACCAAACAATCAGTAGGAAGAATGGATGTGTACCAGGAAAAGAAATGAAAAAGTGAATCTGCAATCTATACAGAAACATTTTTGTTGCAATTTTTCCATCATTTCCAAAGATTACATGGAAGCTGACAAAGTTATACCTCTTCTGTGATAGGGAACCTTGCACACAGGACAGTTTGCTCTTGACTTCATTGATTTTGTAATGCATGAGCTGTAGGCAAATATTTAAATTCTTATTCGGTTATAGTAGGATATTAGGAAGCAAATTCATCTTAGATCTTAAATTTCAAAATCATAATTGAAAGAGGAAGCTCACCTGCAGAACACATGATTGCACCCAAGTGAAACAGCAGAATTTAGAAGGCTCAAGCTACCAAAGCACAAGCAGAAGCATGAGGATGGTCAAAAACAAGATCATGAAATGTGAAAAAATCCCTATTGCAGACAATGTTAGAAGTGAAATGAGTGAAAGCAATGTTGCATACAGCAAATCCAAGAGACAAGAAACAATACAGAAGAACAAGATGGGGAACATTATGGATTGCAAGAAGAGAAACAAATCCATAAACAGCAGAAACAATACTAGATGCCCAATAAGTGTACAGGAGCTCTTCTTTGAATATATTTGATAAGTTTTTTTGGAGGGCATTCTTAGGTCAAACTTCTCTTGAACAGAATTCTTGATTCTTTAAGCACTTTAGTGTTAGATGAAATTTACACGACCTAAAAATTTGATCCTAGAATTCTACTTTGTGTGAACTTCATGCAATTAATTGCTCAAAAGTCTTCTCATGTATAAATCAAGTGTTTAAGAACCCAAAAAGCAAAATAATAAGGAAAGAAATTGACCTCACAAAATGAATCCAAGCGACTCATGATCAAACCAATCACCAATGGAACCCACTTAGAGTCAGTACGCACGGAAATGCAGAGAGACATAGACCATAGCCAAGCAGTCAACTCTCCATAACTCCTCATTATTTCTTATTACAATCCAAGCAGTTATGTGGTTATGTGTAGTGTGTTATTATATTTTGTCTTCTTTATGGGGTTATATGTAATTTGCACCCACCTCTCTCTGTATAAAGAGAGGTAGGGTTAGATGAATAAAGTGATCGCTTATTTCTCCTAACTTTTCTCCATAATGTTCCATTACTCTAGTGGTTACACATCTCCAAAAATGTGACCGCCAACATTTGTATTTTATAAAGAGTCATCTATTTACATAGGAAGGGAGACACACCCAATGGAGGCAAACCAAAGGCTCTACAACTCACTATTTCATGTACTACATCCCCTACGGTGTATATTGAAGGTTAGATCTCCTCTCCAGGTGTACACACACATTGAGTGAAACTGTGTCAACAATTCCCTTTATTTTGTGTGGTTACAGGTTCTTTTTTTTATTTTAGATGGCTATATTTTGTTTTCCTGCAAATTAAAATTTTTTTGATGGCCATCGGCAAACCTTCGAGGCACATCACAAAGCTACCAAGAAAAGTTGCTTTTTCTTTTCATGGAATTCAGATAATGAAAATTTTGGAGAATCCATAGCATGTACAAAACCACATTGACAAAACGGTTTTAGGTTCGTCTTATGGGTACACTTAAGCCTATCATTCTCAGATATCAGTTCCAGTTTTTCCTAATGAGCAAGCAATTCTATCTTAATCCATGATCCCTCTCAAATACATTGACCTCAAACGACTCTGAAACCCAGTTTTTACGTTCCCATTGTTATCAGAACCCAAAAATCCAACTCCTCCAGCAAAACCCATATCATCTATTCTACATTCGTCGTGGAAGAACTTGCCTTTGATAGCATCATGTTTCTCCCATTGTACCCATTTTCACGAAATCTTTTCCAAAGGGCCCTAAGATTTATTCAACAAATCAATTTGGCAGCTCAGACTAACTCTCATTGGACTTGGACTCTTACCCAAATGGAACAACAAAACAGAAAGAATCTTTGATAAAGCAGCAATCTCTCGGCATCCACCAACAAAGCAGAATGACGAAGTCTTTGACAAAGCAGCAACGTTTCGGCATCTAAACATGAGAAATACCAAAACCCACAAATGCATATGTTGCAACAAACGTAAAATACTGAAAAGGGGAGTCAAATTCGATCCCTGCATTGCGACTCTCTTAGAACTTGAACTCTTACCCAAGAGGACCAACAGGGCAGAAAGACAAGATCTTGGATAAAGATACAATCTTTAGTCACCTAACCACGAAAAAATCGCAAAATCCACAATGCCGATGTTGCAAAAGATGTAAATATTTGGAAAAAGAAGTACCAAATAGGGCACTTAAGCTCTCTTCCCAACTTCTCCAGGTGGCTCGTGTCCGCCATTTCCACCCTTCTCGTGGGTTTGGTTAGACACCTTCCAACAGCGGTAAAGCAACAATGTGAGAACTAAGGGGTGGTTGTGGGAAGGGACTTCAAATAGTGGAGATCGATCTCTTTGGTGTGCGCAAAATAACTTTGGCGGGGATTTTGCCTCCATCCGCCGCCATTCTTCAAATTTTCGAGTTAACAAATAGAACCCACATGCCCCAACCCGAGCCCAATAGGACCTCTCTTGGAGTAAAACCCACGTGTGGACCTAAGGTTAAGATTCAAAATACTTGAATCCAAGTTGAGAGATTTAATTCCTCTGTCCCTTCACTGTTATTACCGATTTGTTTGAAGTTAGGATTGAATGATAAGGGGCTGTTTGATAAAAGAAATTATAAGAGTAATAAAAGGAAAATAAATTTAGGAGAAGAATTAGTTACTTTTTTTATTTGACACTTTTTTTTTTATTTGGGTGAAAGAAAAAATTGTGATGAGGAAAGGAATTAATTCTTACTAAATAAGTTTAAGTAGCCTACCAAAAACTAGCCTAGGAAGAGAGCCAACCTCACCAAGGGCCAAGGCATGTTGGCAAAATGATGATGTCGAGGCAATCTACCCAAAACCATTTGAGCTCGTTTGTCCATAGACACTCCGCCAATTTGACTACCAAACGCCTCAAGGCCTTAGGAGTTGCCGGGACTTGGAGTAGTAAAAGCCAAGATAATAACATAATAACCAAAGTTGCGATAAGAAAATGAAGGTGCTAGCATAATTAATGAGGTAATCTACAAAAAATAACTCTCCTTAAAGAGTTTTTGTTGTTTTCCCCGATAATAAATAAAGAACCTCTTATAAAAGGAAATTTCATATACTCGAAGAAAGAGACAATGCCCATAATGTACTTTTGTAAATATCTAGTGAATGGTTGAGAGTTAGGTCCCATCACTAAATGTAGACCTATGAGGTGAAACTAAATCACCAACTTGTTGTGCTCACACTTCACCGTTGGCATGCTTGTAATATTCTTATCTCTTACATTTTTTGTCGAGTTCCTTATACTCAATTAAAATTAAAAAAGGTGTTTGAGTGAAAAACCAAGGAATTACAAGAGATAAAAAAATGGAATTGAAAAAAGAATAAAGATGGATTTTTTTTTGAATTAGAGACTAAAAATTGAAATAAAATAAATTCAAAATTATTTGCTCAAACAAGAAATTTGGAGGTTAATTTCTACTAGTAAACAAACCCTTAAGCATAGTGACATCCACTGTTAGAATCCTCATGTCATTTAAGTTTTTACATTGATTAATGGGTTAATTACACATCTGTCATTGTAATCATTGTCAAAGAAGTGTATATCCCTATATCATTGTATTTATGTATATGCCTCTAAAAACAACATTATACCTTTTTTATATATCCTTACAAACTATGTGAATCAAATAATAAGGATCTTTTTATATATATACACTTTTGTTTCTCTTCTCTTTCACAGAAAAAAGTCACCCCCTTCTCTTTCATTAGAGAGTGGGAGGGGGTAAAAGAGGGGTTTTTTTGTTGGAAAAAGAAAGAGAAAAAAAAGTAATATATCTACAAAAAAATTATTATTATTTAATCCACACAATTTATAGGACATATAAAACAAGGTAAGTGGTAGTTTTTGAAGGCATGCCATCGATATAAAAATATATAGAATATAGACGTCTTTGACATTAATTATATAGACATAGATATAATTAATCATTGATTAATTGATTAGTCACCTTGTTAGATTACATGGTTAATCAAATGGCTAATTGACTAGCCATGTTGTTGATTACCAAGTTAACGTGGGATTCAAGAGTTGGCGTCTACCATCTCTTTTACGTTGTAGCAGTGCTTAGTTATGCTTAAAAAGAAAAAATCTAAACTTTAGTTTTACGTTGCATAAACTTTAGCTTTTTTTTTTTCCCCTGGAAGAGTAAAAAATTCTGATATTAATCTTTATTTGCAAGTGACTGTAGATTTTTGATGTGGGGGCACATCTAGATTCTCTCACCTATTCTACGTCGATGCAAAAAGCTCCTAGACAATGAGTCAAAAGAGCAAGTTTTCTAATTAGGGCATGCTTCAGTGACAATGAAGGTTGACCCTTGCAAGGTCTTGACATTTATGGATGCAAGATAGATACAACCAAGAAAGAAAGAGTGCCCAATATCATTTAGATAGAGTTGCAGCATTCGCTAATGGCTAGAGTGCAGTAATCAAAGTACACTTCTTGCATCCTTGCAAGATTGCTAAGATCTCTGCTTCTTCCATCAAAGTTGCCCAAACTTTGTCGCATCTCGCACGGAAGCAGTGGTTGCCATTCCATTTTTTATTAGAATATGACGCCAGCCTCTTCTCCAACCGTCTCAACGAACAATCAATTATCAAATCACTGTTCCAACCTTTTAGATTTTATTTGTTACGCGGGTTACAATACCTTATCTCATGTTTGACGAAGTTAATTTTAGGATAAAATTATTTTGGAAGAAAATTTTAAAATTTAGGATAAATTTATTCCATATGAGATGTGGGATAAATCTATTTCTTTTTTTTTTTGTAAAATATCAATCTCACTTATTCCCCTAAACATCCTTATTTATCTTATAATTTAATTTATATATCTCTCAAATATTAAGATCAATTTATTCCATATTTATCCCTCAATTTTACTATATATAAAATTTGTCTCTTAAAATTTATCCAAGAAGAAATGGGATTCAAATATATATATATATATATATATATATAACGACGTATATCTCATTATAAATTTTAATATATTAAGTTACGCATCCTCTCTGAAGTAACAATTAAAAGTTCTTTTCAAAAGATTATATTTTAATTTGTTATCTTATTTTTAAATTAATCTTCCACCTCTCATCCCTGACTCCTTCGATTTCCATCCCTCATCTCCTCCCCCTTCATGCAACAATCGTTGCGACAGTAATGACGACGACAACCTGTTAGAAGCTACGTTAGTGAAGCATTGTGTTTGTGCTGTTGTTGCGTGTTGGCTGTGGTAGTGATGTAACTCTACGTGGTTGTTCACTCCAATATAAAAAAGGTCAAAAATGATAAATATTTTATGAAGATATTGATAAATAAATTATTATTATATAATATGTCAATGAGTAATTTATTAATCATTGTATTTGTTATTACACGAGTTGTTGTTAAATTAACAAATTTAAATAATGAACAAAATCATCATTAAAATCATCACATATTTAAATTTAGTAATATAAGTTTTTGTTATCTTTATTTTTTTTTAATAATATTTTTCGTCGCCTTGTAAAAAATATCTCAACAATTAATTTGTCGTAATGTACGAAGGATACAAAAATTTAGTAATCATCTTTTAAAACACTAATAATATATCATACTTATTCTTTATTTTAATTACCTATAAAATGAAAATTTATTTTATAATATCCATCAAAATATTCCTCAAAAATTAAAATTTTCCAAGAAAAATTTTATATAAAATGATGTCATTGCAACATATATTTGAAAGAACAAAATAATTTACTTTATTTCCATAATAAAGAAATTAAAAGTATCTAAATCTACAACAGAATATAAATCTACAATTAAAAGAATCACTCATTAACTTTCACTTGTTCAAATAGACATGTTGGGAACGTAACATTTGCTAGGTTCATACCCTAAGTCAAACAACATCTTCTTTATAATCTTTATAGAAATGGGTATATGATGTATCATTTCTCAATATAGATAATTAAGCTTATCAAGCTTAATTAAGTATATCAAAAAGTAACTTAGGTTAACTCGAATTAATATCGTGAATGTAGTACAGGGTCAAGTTAACCTAATATTTTAAATTTTTATTCTTTTTTAACTACTTGAGTCCAAATCATTCACTGGGAGGCATAATTGTAATCTTAATTCACCATAAATCTCTAAGAATTAATTAATATCTAATTAATCAATCAGATTAATAATTATAATACTTTAAGCACATAAATAATTACACAAGAGATTTACAATGAAAGCATACAACATTCCATTAATAAAAACAAATATACAAGAAAGATTTTTTTATTAAAAATCAAGTAAAATGTTTATTACAAAACTCTTACAAAATATAAGGCACAATAAATGTTTACAAGAGTCTAACATGTCTTTTACAATATTAAAAGCTCAAAATATACAATACAACAGCTTCAGCCATTGATCAAACGTTTGAAAAAGAAGTTAGACGACTAAAAAGTATAAATTGAACTTCTAAAAGCTACCTTAGACCACTAATTCACTCTCATTTATCAATATTTAATTTCATTATTACTTAATCTTTCAATTCTCTCTCTCTCTCATCTTCTCAGCATCTCTCTCTCTTTACTCTCTTCTTTTCTTCTTCACTTGAGTTCTCTCGCTCTGCTTAGCTCCTTCAACATTCTCTCTACATTTAGCTTTTCTCTTGAGCTCTTTGAGCATACATCTCCACACGTAGCCATTTTTCACTCAACTTAACCCATTTTCTCTCTTTACTTAACAAAAATTATTGATGGGTGGTTGACCTTTTTCTCAGGATACACAGCACCCCGTAGGGTGGAACCAGACCCTACTAAAGGTCTGACCTAATTTTTATTAGGTGGATTTTAATTCATTTTAGCCCAAACACATAGTCTCAGGCCCATCAAGCCCACAAGCTCGGTCGCCCACCTGGGCACACACACAGGCACACGCCTGCACGCACACACACACACATGCACATGCACACATGCGCCCAATATGCTCATAAGTTTCTTTGTGCTTTGTGCTGACGACCAGGAGGGTCTCAACACATTTTGGTATTATACCATGTCGTGTGCTCGAAGACTCTTGAGGTGGCACTATGTTCAGTTGATCCTCCCCGCGCAAAGCTGCGACAGACTCGATCTTCAAATGAAGATTCCCAGTAGCTCAAATGTCCAAATCGAGCAATCAAGGGCTTGATGGAAAGCTCTTCAGGTGTTCTATCCAATGTTAACATCAATTTAATCAATGGATCATGATTGATTCATCGATTCTAGAGGTGAACATCTCTGTTCCACCATGGCAATACAACATGTAGTGAAGAAGCAGCAGGTCTAACGACCTGCAGAGGAGCTAATGCCCTTAGCAGAGGGTTTGAATGCTTTCTATGAAGCATTCCGCATCACTTGGAGGAGTTGAGGAGGTCAGGAAGGACTTCAGAGAAGAGCAGAAGCATGAAAGCTTCATTCAAAAGCTCCAGAGCTCGGGTTGAGGAGTGAATCAGCTCTAAAGAGAGCTAAAGACCTCACAAGGAGGTCTGAACCTATTCAAGAGGTTGAATGTGACAAATCTAAATAAGATTTAGGTTCAAATCTCATCAAAACCTTGAAGAACAGTGTTGGGTTCCTTTTTGAACCCAAATGTGTAGTGACTTCTAATCTCAATTAATTCATAATAAAACTCAATAAAATCAATCCAAGTGAACTCTAAATCATTCCAAGAATGAAGTAAATTCATCAAATCAGAGTTTTAAACACTAAATCCTCGAATTGACTCCAGGTCTGACGATTAAAACTCAAAAGTTGACTTTTAAAACAAATCATCACTCTTTAAATTAAAGACTTAAATGTCCTCAAATCAACTCAATGAATCGATTCCGTATTCCAAAATCAAGTTTCAAGCCTACCTTGAGTGCTTACAGGCACTGTTGCCTGGGTTGTGAAGGAGGTGTGTTCGGCAGAGAAAACCATGAAAGTTCCCTACTAGGAGGGGTGACGTAATAAATGCGGAAATAAAATATATAAAGCAATATTACAAAAATAAGAAATCACAAAATGTACACAGGTATTTTTTAGGTGGAAACCCAAACCGGGTGAAAATCACCACCTAACCCTCTCGAGTTAGGATTTTCCGATCAACCTAGTTGATCAAAATCCATTAAACCGAATCACTTAAAACGAGGGTGATTCAACCTCAATACAACCACGCTACAAGTACGAGGGTAGCGTTCCTCAACCCCTTCTCTCCACGAGAAGGATTTTGTCCCACGAAGGAGATGAAAATTCGCAAAGCGAATACCCAACCAAAAGACAAAGATAAAATAAACAATAGTCCTATAGAGCCAACAAAATAATTAAACCTAGCTTCTATAGGAAATAGGAAACTCCCCTTTGCAAGGAGTGCGTCGACGATGACGCGGTGCGTGTGCCACGCGATGGCGCTACGTCGCTCTCGTGAACAACAGCGGGAGAGCGGGTGCGCAAACTGAATTTAGCTCTCAAGATGTAGAACTTGAGCTTGGAGAGCAAGAGCTTCTTGGACACAAGAGAGTGGAAGTATGTTGCTTAAGTGTGTCTTTTGTGTTTCTAAGTGTATATCTTGTTGCAAAGGTTCCCCTCTATTTATAGAGGCCTTAGGAAGGCTTTGGAAGGCTTAGAAAGGGTTCTATAGCCATTGGGAACAAAGTCCAAGAGAATCAGGCCGAAATCAGGACAATGATTACATTTGACAGGGTTATCAGACGTCTAACTCTGGCATCAGACGTCTGGAAGGCCACTTTAAGACGTCTGATTCCAAGGTCAGACGTCTGATTCTATGCGGGTTTCTCCCTGACTTGAATCAGATCTAAACAGGGTTTTTGCGCAAGTCCATCAGACGACATACAGGACGTCTGGTACTATGTCTGGACGTCTGGAAACCTACTTTTACTGTGGGAATTGATTTCCAAACGTTGCAACGGCTAGAAAATCTCTGAGAAGAGATTTTGGGTCAGCCGAGGCAAAACGGTCATTTATCAGACGTCTGGACAGTCCTATGGACGTCTGATAAGGCTCTAACGGTCATATCTGGAATGTTTGCGAAGCCAGCCAACGGTCCACTAATTGGACGTCTGGCAAAGTCATCAGACGTCTCCTAAGACGTCTGGTCTAAGGTATGGATGTCTGATTTCATCAGACAGAACTAACTATGTCCAGCCTAACAGTTATCAGACGTCTGAAACAACAGTCAGACGTCTTAAAATACATTATCAGACGTCTGATTTGGGAATTAGACGTCTGGAAAGTCTGTTTGAACCCTATATTGATTTTCTAAGTATTCTACAGAAAACTTAAGTATCCTAGGGTTGTGCCGGTGTTCCTAGGACTACTGTTAGGGTTCTTTGAGGCTCTTTAACATGAAATATCTAAGGAAATAAAGAGCAACAAAAGAAACGAAAAATACAACAAGTACAAAAGAAGGAAATCTATCCTATTCTTCATTTCCTTCCATCTTCAATCTTTTGCTCCACGCGAACCTCCTCTGTTTTCCGTCAAGCTCCTCCAATCCGTCCTGGATGCGAGCTCGAATTCCGTCTAAACACGTCCACATTTGCAATTGACCTGAAATCTAGGACTCAAATTGCAAATGTTAAATAACACGTGTTTTGTTATCATCAAAACAAATGATCGTGGTGCTCTAGCACCAACAAACCACATGCTCTCAAACCTAACTAAGATTTAAAATAGGTTCTTGAAGATCTTATGGCACGAACGAACCTATTCATTAGCTCTAAAGCTCACTAAATCAAGTATCTCCAACTCCACCGGAGTTGAGGAAGATAAAGTTCGACATAAAGTTCAAGCTATCAAAAATCAACTCTAATCATCTGAATTTAATCATCATGTGATAAATACCTGATTTGGAGCTTTACAAGGTCTAACAATGGTTGAAGCTCTCAATGGGGTTGTCAGAGCTCCGGTGAACTTAGAAATAACTCACTGGAGTTAAAAACTCCACAAAACAGACCATGAATGATTTGGACATGTTCTTGAGGTTGCAAGGAACCTCAAGAAGACGACATATGCATCAATTAAAGAACTAAACACTGAATTCACCAAGAATTCAGTGAAATCAAGGCTTTGAGTTCAACAGAACTCAAGAACTGATCTCCCTCAAAATTGAATGAGGGGAACTACTAATTAGGATGCGGTGATGGTATAGGAGTGATTAATTAGGTGGAACTACTCCTCCTGAGCCACCATTGATAGCGAGCTCAAGAGGTTGAAGAAATTAGGCATTTTCAATATAGATGATAATATGAGCAATTAAGTAGGTCGGGATGGTCCTTAGAGTGTTGCGAGGGTGATGGAGGACCTAATTGGGTGTGAGAACAACTATTAACACCTTACCATAGACAGTGAGATGTTAGGTGAAGGTGTAGGTGAGTTAGTCGTTTAGATGCTTAATTAAGTGATTAACGAGGTAGAACGGGGCCTTGAATTGGTGTAGAGGTGGTGAAGGGCCCCTAATGGAGGTGTTCTATGTCGTGGATCTCTGCCGTGGACAGCGGAGGTCAACGATGGAGGTGGAGTGGTTCTAGGCGAATAAGCTAGTAAAAGTGAGGGAAAAGAAGTGAAATGGAGTCGTAAGGTGGTGAGGAAGGTGTTCAGGTGAAGTAAAAAGTGAAACGAGGTCCAGCGAGGCCAAACTTGGCCTCGCCGAAGTCGGAGACGAAGGTCTGAAACTACTCTAACATTACACTAACTATCTAACTAAACTAAACTAAATCCTTTCTAATCTACTATTACCTGGACGAAGTAGATGGGAGATCTCCGTCGAAGGATCATGACGGAGGAGAAAATCAGAGGGCATTGGAAAGAAGCCCGACAAGAAAGGAAACATAGAGGAAGGAGGGTGGCGGCGCTCCCATGCCCTGTCACAGCTGCGGGAGAGGAAGAGGAGGTGAGAGAGACGATCACCTCTGCCGGAGGTGCTCCGAGGGAGGGTAAGAAGGTCACTAGAGTTGGAGAGAATAGCCTATCGGTCAACTCAATAGGGGCAAGAGGGAAGGGAGTCGACTTGCACGAAATCGAAGGAGGTAGGGGTTATTTATAAGTGGTAGCAGAGGCAAGGGGGCTTGCATCTGGACGTAATCGCGTCCAGGTGCAAAGGTATAGGGTCCATCTCCAGCGACGGTGAAGTCACCATGTCGGAGTTTGTTGGGTTTAGGAAGAAGGGGACCGTAAGATGAAATGGTGGCAGTGACTGAAAGGCTGACAACAAGGGCAAAGGAGTTCAGACACGAGATGAAAGGTGATCGGAGGGTGCAATGACCGGTCATCCTCAACCGTTCAGTGCGAGGAAGAAGAAGAAGAAGGTGATGTCGACAGTGTATATAAGGACTAAAGTGCAAGAAAAGTTAGGGACCAATAATAAATAAAACACTCAATTGAATAAAAACCTAAGGACCTAAACGTAAATAGAGGCATTTCAAGCTTATTTTAATTTATTTCTTTTTTCAACATTTTATATGTTATTATAAATTAGGTAAATATTATATTCATGACTCGAAATTACATTTTTATCCATTTTAGCTACATTTATTTAAATGATTAAGTTATTTAAGTTAATTACATACTTAGAGTTAGATATTGATTAAGTAAATTTAGATATTAATTAACTAGCTAAATATTTAGTATTTGAGTCCAAATTAATAATTAAACTATAATTATGAATAATAAATAATTAATTTAGTATTTTTATGTTATTTTAATGGTCCTTAATATTTAATCCCCTTTATAGTAATTAACCCTTAATAATACATATCCTTAGCTAATTAACTAGAGAAACTAGTTACTAGTTAATTAGGGATAATTAAGAGCTATCTCTCATCAATACACGAATTAATTAACATAGCATCTTCCTTGAAAGGTCCACACTCTCAGGCAATGTAACAATTATGTTGTTGGCCCTATAACTCATTTGACATAGTCAGATGCAATGCTGAGTTAGATGCCCTCCCACACAAACAAGCACGAACAAAATTAAGAATAAGTCGATAGTGAAACAAAAGGAGGATGCAAATGTTAAAAAAAAAACACATGTGCCAATAGCAATTTCTCCTCATGTTTCTTCCTATTGGAATCTTAGCCTAATATTTTCTTAATTGCTTCAACCTGAAAAAATAAAGAAAACCCATGTTAGAGCAGTCAATACTATATTAAGTTGTTAGAGAGCCACACCAAGGATGCAAAAGCAAACCTTGGATTCCCTAGTAGCCTTCTCCACTTGCATTTGCTGGTGCTGTGCAGCTTCAGCTTTCTTTAGTTGTTGTTCATCCTCAAAGAGTTTCCCCTTTTGTTTTATATCAACCAAGTATATTAGCATCAAACTTTAAACTGAAATGGAAGTAGAAGAAGACACAACATAAAATAGAACCTCAATGCTTACTTCTAAGGGGCACTAGTGGTAAGCCATTTGGAATTAAACTCGATCAAGGAGGCTCCTTTTCCCAAAGCAGAAGACACCTAATAATTCTATTCCATTTTATAATATTTGATTTCTATTCTGTCTTGATTCCCACTCTCGATCCCAGCCTCTTTCAAGGCTCACATAGAGCACAGGGCCACCGAGTTGTTATCTTCAATGACTTACAGAAATAGATGATGGCAAAAGGCCACTACAACCATCCTTTATGATTGTTAAGACCCGTTCTGTCCTGAACCTTTTAAAACGTCTGGACTATCGGTCAGACGTCTGGACACATTCCCAGACGTCTGGTCAAATGTCTGGACACATTTACAAACGTCTGGAAATCAAAATTTTTGGGTACGAGTTTGCGTCTGCGCGCAGACAGTACCCTCTCGTTTTCCTTCTCTTCTTCTCTCTCTCCCCGCCTCCAGCGAACCCTAACCCACCCTCTTTATAAACCCCCCTTCCTCCTCTCTCGTTATCCCCACTCCAGCCACTTCTTCCCTTCCTCACCACTCCAGCGTAAGCGAGAGAGCGCAAGAGCGACGAAGAGGAGGAGCGGCATGAGGAGAGGAGGAGAGTGAGCTCGCGAGCTCGTGTGGGAGCTCACCGGAGGGCACACGACCGGAGCGGCGCATGCGAGAGGAGGAGGATTGCGTCGGGAAGTCATCCCCAACACTGCTGTAGCTGGAGCTGCAAGCGAGGAGGCGAGCCGCGGCCACGCACGGCGAGAGCGAGCGGGAGCAGGTTCTAGTTTTGGGTTTTTCCCAGAATCAGACGTCTGGAGGCAGTTCCAGACGTCTGAACGTCTGAGGAGGATTGAAAGTCCCTACCAGGAGGGGTGACGTAATAAAATTGCGGAATTGAATATATAAAGTAATATCACAAAAATCAATCGCACAATGTACACAAAGAATTTTTAGGTGGAAACCCAAACCGGGTGAAAACCACCACCTAACCCTTTCGAGTTAGGATTTACCGATCAACCTAGTTGATCAAATCCACTAAACCGAATCACTTAAAACGAGGGTGATTCAACCTCAATACAACCACGCTACAAGTACGAGGGTAGCGTTCCTCAACCCCTTCTCTCCACGAGAAGGATTTTGTCCCACGAAGGAGACGGGAATTCGCAAAGCGAATACCCAACCAAATTACAAAGGTAAAATAAAACAACAAACCTATAGAGCCAACAAAGTAATAAACCTAAGCTTCTATAGGATTTAGGAAACTCCCCTTTGCAAGGAGTGCGTCGACGATGACGCGGGTGCGTGAGCCACGCGACGGCGCAACTTCGCTCTCGTAGACAACGGCGGGAGAGCGGGTGCGCAACGGCTGGATGCTCTCAAGATGTAGAACTTGAGCTTAGAGAGCAAGATCTTCTTGGACACAAGAGTGTGAGAGTGTATAGCTAAGTGTGTCTTGTGTCTTTCTTAGTGTGTATCTTGTGTATTTTTGTGTTGCAAAGGTTCCCCTCTATTTATAGAGGCCTTAGGAAGGCTTTGGAAGGCTTGGAAAAGCTTCCATAGCCGTTGGGTGCAAAGCCCAAGAGAATCAGGCCGAAATCAGGACAATGATTACACTTCACAGGGTTATCAGACGTCTAACTCTGGCATCAGACGTCTGGAAGGCCACTTTAAGACGTCTGATTCCAAGGTCAGACGTCTGATTCTATGCGGGTTTCTCCCTGACTTGAATCAGATCTAAACAGGGTTTTTGTACAAGTCCATCAGACGACATAGAGGACGTCTGGCACTAAGTCTGGACGTCTGGAAACCTACTTTTACCGTGGGAATTGATTTCCAAACGTTGCAACGGCTAGAAAATCTCTGAGAAGAGATTTTGGGTCAGCCGAGGCAAAACGGTCATTTATCAGACGTCTGTGAAGTCCTATGGACGTCTGATAAGGCTCTAACGGTCATATTCTTGAGTGTCTTCTAAGCCAGCCAACGGTCCACTAACTGGACGTCTGGCAAAGTCATCAGACGTCTCCTAAGACGTCTGGTATAAGGTCTGGACGTCTGAATTCATCAGACAGAACTAACTATGTCCAGCCTAACAGTTATCAGACATCTGAAACAACAGTCAGACGTCTTAAAATCCTTTATCAGACGTCTGATTCGTGAATTAGACGTCTGGAAAGTCAGTTTTAACCCTATATTGGTTTTCTAAGTGTTCTACAGAAAACCTACGTATCCTAGGGTTGTGCAGGTGTTCCTAGGACTACTGTTAGGGTTCTTTGAGGCTCTTTAACATAATGTCTAAAGAAAATAAAGAGCAAGAAAATAACTACAAGAGATACATGAAAGGATAAAAAAGAATCTATCCTATTCTTCTTGTCTTCCATCTCCAATCTTTCGCTCCACGCGAACCTCCTCTATTTTCCGTCAAGCTCCTCCAATCCGTCCTGGATGCGAGCTCGAGTTCCGTCTAAACACGTCTTCATTTGCAATTGACCTGAAATCTAGGACTCAAATTGCAAATGTTAAATAACACGTGTTTTGTTATCATCAAAACAAATGATCGTGGTGCTCTAGCACCAACAGCAGGTTCTAGTTTTGGGTTTTTCCCAGAATCAGACGTCTGGAGGCAGTTCCAGACGTCTGAGGAGAGCTTCGCGAAGGTACGTTACCTTTGCAGATACGACCATGCAGGCCACCTCGCAGGAACACTTTGTGTGCCTATTTTGAGAAGATTTGGTGATTGCGTGCAGGATTTGCTTCGGGAAGGCGCGAGACATGCCCTCCCACACATTTCAGACGTTTAGGAAGCTTACCAGATGACTAGAAGCACTTCCAGATGTCCGGAGAAGAGGTCGGACGTCTGGAGCTGGGTCCAGACGGCCTAGAAGGGTTCCTGGACATTTAAGGTCAACACAGAACTTGAGGTGCATTTCTGGACACTTTTAAGACATCTGAAAGTTGTTCCAGACGTCTGATTTGGGTCAGTAACCCTATTTTTGACCATTTAGGGTCCGCTTGAGGTCCGTTTTACGCAAATAAGATACCGACGTTTTCCTTGTGAGTTCCTCTACTAGTTAGAAGGCTTTCTATACTGTTATGAAAGTTTCCTTGTAATTGCTCCTTGTTATAGGACTTCGTTCCGTTGCAGGTTCGGGGCTTGCTAAGGCACGCGAGCCTGCCGTTCGAGCCTCCAATACTCCTGGGTTGACTGGCATAGTGGCTTCCCCTAATTTAATTACAAACAAGAATGCATGTGTGGAATGAATGAGCAGAAACTAGGATATAGCATGAATCCTAAGACGAGAAACACTTGAAATGTATGTATGTTTAAGTTGTAGTCTTGAATGAGTAGATAGAAACAACTGTCTGTTAATGAATAAGAGCAGCCTGTGAAATATGAATTAACAGTGTTAGTGAAACAGTTGCATGTAATCTTACCTGTTGTATATGTTAAAAGATATAACACGAGCTGCATGTGTATAATCTGAGAATAGAAATGTGAATGGTGGAAATACGAACTGCATGTGTAGAACCTGAGAATGAGAATAGAAATGATGAAACTTGGTATGGAATGGCATGAGGAACATGAGCATGAACCCTACGAGGAATTAGGAGTAGAGCTCTTGGAAATGAATGGAATGGATATGGGAATGTGAGTGGAGAAGTGTGCTGACCCTTAAGTACGTAGTACAAAGGAGAGTGACTGTCCCCTGTTTAGTGTAGAGCAGAGCTAGCCACCCTTGGGTTGGGACATGGGGTTAGGATTGGCCACTCTGCACCGACTTCTTGGCCCTCGTGTACACTATACCGGGGAGAGCTAGCCACCCCATGGGACCTAGGGTTTAGTTAGCCACCCTACACCGACTTTGTTAGGCCCACTAGGCAAGCCAGGGTAATCAAGCGAGGGTGCGTGGACTGTGGAGGGGCGAGACCCCTATTTAGTTCTTAGGGGCTAGACCCCTGTTACTGAGAGGACTAGGCCCTATACTGTTCCGTGCTGTACTTGTGCACACTCGTTAGCAGAAATGACTGACCGCGTGCCACTGTGGGGTAGCTACTCATGCGCTTATCAAGCGTACCGTGGTCACCGTTACGTCTGTCCGTGACCTTGGGATGGTTGACTGGGTGTAGGATCACCACAGGGGACTCTCCCGACCAGGAGAGCACTACGTGTGCCTTCTACTCTTCGGAAAAGACTTCAATCAAGATCATTCCCACGAGGAACATTTGAGATCAAGAAAGAGATCTGATAAATGAACCCATGGGTAAAAAGGAATAAATTGTGAAATAAAGTAAATGGAATAAATAGCTACCTGTCCACTTTTACTGCTTTAGATAGTTGGTTGCCACTTTACTCAGCGTTTGCTGACTTTGTGTACTCATAACCCTTTTTTAGGTCCAGGTGTTGAACAGCCCGAGTCTACGGCTGCAGAGGGTGCTGGGCCCAGTAGAGCCCAGTAGCAGTAGCTTCTTTTGTTGTACTTCTTTTGTAGTAGTGAGTTTAGACTCTTGTACCTTTATGTTATGTACCTTTACGTTTTGTACTTTTATATTCTTGTACCTTGTTACTTTTCTACTGTTGTGGTGGTGATACGTACTGTAGCAGCTTTTACTTCTTTACTGCTATATCTTTTTACTGTTAGTTGCTTAGCATAGTGAATGTGATTTACTTTCCTATTTTTTGGTTACTTTCTTGTTGGACGACTGGGTCTTGAGATTAGTTAAGTCGAATCGGTCTCGGATCCTGTAGGGACTTAGCAACCGGGTCGTAACAGTGACAATTGTTTAGCTCACAAATCATCCATGGGCATGGATAACTATAATGTTTATTCATCCATGATGAACAATACGTGTGCATAACTAATGAGTCTTTTGCATTTGCTCTGAGGGGTTGTTAACACGCTAAGTTGGATTTTAAAACTTACGTCGTAATATAGGTGATTAAAGCAATGTCAACAGTTAAAATATATAGCTCAAAATAAAAGTATTTTGAGGTCATCTCTGGGAGCAAATATAAAACGTGAATACCACTATCTAATTATTTGAAAAATTGAGGCTCAGGAACTAGTTACAATTAATTTAATTTCTTATGCATGAAGTCTAGTTCAAAAAAGATTAATCACTCAACTTATTTATTTAATTAAGGAAAATATATTTTAATTATCTCATGCTCAATAAAAAAAAATTAAATGTGAAGAGAGTTAAGCAGTAAATAATTCATATCAATAATATTGGAACAAAATAATGCAATAAAAGCACTGAATATTCAATAATCAAATCAACCAACTAAATAGAATCTCAATTCAGTCCATGGAAACCAAACTTTTCTCACAATCCGACCCCTACAAATTTTGCACATCATTCCCTACATATATTCTTTTATTTGCATGGGGGTCCCTGCCCCTTTTTTCTTCAGCCCCTGCAAAGAGGAGCTTGAGCTCCTTTGGCTCCGACGAGGCTCACTGACAACACACCGGAATGTGGCTCTAATCAGTAGTTGACGCCGACGAAGGGCGGAGGAAGGTTGGCGGGGTGTTGCCAATGTAACGACGAGGTCCGATCGTCGATCGGACATGGCTGTGGTGGTTAACGACGACGGTGGTGGAGAGGGGATCCGGCCAAAAGATGCAAGAAGGAATACGGCCTCGTGACCTTCGTCAAATACTCCAAAAACCCTCACCGAACCTCAACGAAGGTGACAAGGTGGTCAATTTGGCATGGGGATGCTGGAGGGGGGGAACATACATGAAGAAGGTGACAGTGATGGGTTGTGCTCGGTAGGGTCGTGGAGATGTCAAAGCCCTCAATTTGTTGAGGGCTTTTGACTGGCGTGGTCTCATGAAGGTGAACGGATGGTTGGCGGATGGAGGCAATGAACGGATGAGGTTGCCGGCATTCGCCAAAGCTCGACCGACCGTGTGGAAGATGATGGAGAGGAGGGCGTTGTGGAGGTTGAATCCTACTTTTCAGCAATCTCAATTATTCTAGAGAGGGAGGAGAAAAGAAATTCTACCTAACTATTGACAAAGGGAGCGAAGAAGCTCGTTCACGTGGCTGTTGGACATGAAGAAGACGAAGGGGGTGGTGAGGCTAATTGGAGCAACGAAGATGAAGAGGAAGCGGATTCTTTGATGAAAAGCACGGCAATGATGAGGGGAGAAGAAACCCTCTTTCAATTTCAACGATAGAGTGGCAAAGGACGAAGGTGGTGGAACTCCAATGGTGCATGTTAATGGCATGTTGAGAAAGATGTGTCACACACCCAATTTTTGCACGAAATTGATCCTTGGAGAATGGCCAAGCTTTATAGAGCATTGACCGTGCAAATTGAGGCGAGAACTCAAGGAATGAGCTCGATTGGACGCGTGGGAGGAAGTGGTTTTTGACAGCGAAATCCAAGCTCTTGAGGTGGTCTTGAGTGACATGGTTTTCGCCAACGGATGTGGGAATGGTTGAGGAACACTTCCTCTGAGTTTCGTCAAGTTCCACCAAGCGAGTCAATGGGAATCCACGCTCAAAACTCACCTCGGAGATTACGTAGGCAGCCATGGCCATGGCTGGAGGAAGAAGATACTGGCAAGGGCATGATTGCAAAGAAAATCAAAAGTTAGGGGCTCGATTGTAAGAAAATTATGGTTCAAGGGTCAAATTGCAAATTAAAGGATGTTGAAGTCTAAACGAACCCAAACTTTTATGGTGACCTAATTTGGACCTAAAGAATTTAATGATGACTTTAATTTTGGATTTTGAAGACGTTTGCATGGTCAATTTACGAATTCACCCAAAATATATCAAAAACTCGCATTGGTCTTTGTTTAAGGTCAAAACAAGTTCCTTTTGTCAAATTTATCATTCTAAACCTTGTAGAATAATTTTATATGATTTTTAAAATATCTATATTATATTTATTTCCATCAAAACTCTTTTTAATTGAAATAGGGCTAAAATTATGATTTTTAGTTAAGAAATAACATTCAAATTGAATGAAAATTCTAATTACTCAATATCAACCTACTTTTAGAGAATTTTAACTTAATTAACCTTTAATTCACCATAAGTTTACCTTTTAGCTATTCTTCATTTATAATTGTCAGTTAAAATAAGAGAATCAACCTCTTTTTTTATTAATTCTCCCTTCTTCAACTCTGATTGAATTATACCATTTTGTATAATAATTTTGTAAATTTAACCTTAGAACTTAACTAAATTGAGATAGATATAGAGGATGATATCGATGCCATTAGAGGCTAATACTAAAACATAGTCTTGTTACAAAAGAAACCAAAGTGCTTATAAATGTTATAAAGCATCAAAAGAAATTATATCAACATTCCTGGAGAGTGGTCCTTATGCATAGCCTTTATGAAGTTCTCAAAAAGAAGTACATCCACGAGGACCAACCCAGTTTGAACAACCATAATAATGTCAACATCTAAGGACCGACCTTGTTGGTCCTATTTCTCCATCTTTGCACTTAAACGACAGAGAGAAACATGATGATCTCTTTTAGTTTCTTCATAAAGCCAAGATTACATTTACATCAATTTTTCTAAATCCAGTACCACATGTAAAAGAGACTTTTGCAAGTAATGGGTTGAGTCCACCTTATATTTAGGTCATTTTTAATTTATTTTAGCCATAACTTAAGCTATATACTTTGGAATCGCACGAAACAAGTGTCACCAGAATGCTTGCGACAAAAGGAATCTAATGGTATCACGTATGACACCTTTTCAACAACATTTAACCAAGGATTGACTCAAAATACACATTTTTTGACAATTTAAGGAGGTACTGACACCAACATTGAATTATAACCAGGTTTCTAAGTTCTAATTGACCCAAATCGTTTTGAAATAACTTGAAGTCCGAATTTTGAGATATTACAGATATAACAACCTTAAAGGGTGTTTCGTCCTTGAAACTCAAGTGAACATGTAAGTACGAAGAGAGTCGTGCAAGCTAGAAGATCATAACAACCTTAAAAGGAAATAAGAACCTTAAAGAGAACAAACTAGGGTGTTATAAACTCACTAGTAAACACTCGGAATACTTTCCCTGCACCTCAACTAAATAAGAACTCAATTTTCTTGATAATAAATTAAAAGAAAAATATAGAAGATTATTCCGAATGCATATGCTTGTAAAGTAACTACAGGATCTACGGACTAAAATGGGAGGTATGCAAAACAAAATCAACCAGTGTCAACAACAATGAAAAACTTTCATTTTCCAACCTTTACAACCAAATTTGCTAGTTTCAGGCAATTCATTAGCCTAGACAACTACTAACAAAAATTTTAATGTAAATTCAACCACGAGTATAAAAATGATTAACCACAATCATTAACCACATACTTGCAATACATTAACTTTCTTATCCACCCAATTCCTGCCTATCTCATTGTCAAATAAGAAGCATTTTCAGCTTATTACACAGAACTAAAAGTAGACTCAGGGATTTATAACATAAAACTTATCTTAGATTTAGAAAACCATTAACTTAACAACACGTATGGTTTCCCTAAGAATGAATCGAGATACAACTTCATAAAGAAAAAACATATCGATTTAAGTTCCACTTCATTTTAGAGAAAAAATTTCATATAACAATTAGCAATACACTCTTTATGACCCCACAGACGATGAGTAACACAAATCAATTGAGGTTGATGAACACACCATAATTTAGGTGGTTCTAGGTAGATATTACATCTTTTATCTTTCATGGAATATACACGTATGATACGTAATGAATGTTAAATCTAGGGATGCTAAATTGAGTCAGGTGAAACAAATTTTCATAAATACAAATATATTAGTCAGATGATGCTATCAAAGTAGGCATCGATAATTAATTTCCTCATTTGAGATTTCAATACTTTTATCTAAATTTATTAATTGAAAAATGGTTACCAACATTTTGTTTTAAAAATTTTCAATCGATTTAGCATCACTATCATTTGTAATGTCAATCCCAAAGTCACAATGGTTTCATTAATATTTGTCTAGAATTCCCTTTAAAACTATAATAGACGTGCAGCCACTAATGGACACCCTTGTGAGAAATCGATAAGCTGTTATAGGAATTTTTGTATAAAATAAATTGCATGTTTATACACGCAAGCAATAATTAAACAGAAACTTGGTTATCAGCTACTGTCAATTTTTATCACTTATTAACCATTAAAGAGGCAAGTCAAATAAAAATTTATGATCCCCGATAATATATGGTGTCAACAATTGAAAAAGAAAATTTGATGTAGTCTACCGATAGATCCAATGACCAAGTTAATAATAAAAATAATGGTAATTTAATAAACCTGGCTAAGGCAAAATATGTTACATAAGGCACATTTTATGAGCAATTCAGAATTTACATGTATTACTTAATAACATAGAAAGATACCTTGAAGTCTACATAGAAATTTCAAGGTACAAATAAAATCTTCGAAAATTTTATATTCATGTAGATGAAACGATAATGAATTCTAAACTTACAAACATAGAGCATCAAGAAAAATTTTAAGTTCTAAGCATTTTCAAAGATCAAACTCAGGTTTCCAACGTAGTTAAAAAAAAAAAAACATTCATAATTGACAAGTAAAATATAAACTCTATATTGTAAAAAATGATATTCTCTAATTTTTGGAAAGAATCGCAAAAATATCACCTTCTAAGCTAATTAGAGTCTCATTAGGTCGCTTAATTCAATTATCCATTCCATTATATCCACGTATTCCTTTATCACCGGGATACACATCAATTAACAATTTCAAGTATAATATAATTCCACGATTCATCCTTTAATAACATGAGCGATCATATTATTTATTTAATCTAACGAAAGAGGAAATGTATGTATCTTTTCAACTTATCAAATTTAAAATTTCACTTTTTTTTTATAGTATTCCAAATCTAATTTTTCAATTATATAAATTAATATCAACTTCATAATAGAATATGAATTATTAGTTCACCAATAACTTGAATGTATAAGTCGTTTATTAAAAAATACCTTTGACAATGTAATTGGTAAACATGACTAAAACATAACAATATTTTCCTCATTTATCATATGCACGTTTATCATCAATAACATGGTAAAAATACATCAAAATTAGGAATTAGCATAATACACACAGTGAAAATACATTTATCCCATTCTTATAAACCATGTAATTAAACATGCATGCATGATAGTATAAGAAATCTTCCTTTCCTTATAACATACAATAGGAACAATTGTATTATCTATCTTTTTATACTAATTTATAACAAGTACAATTAACTGTGTCAAAGATTAAGGTAGGTATATTCAGTCGATCATTATTAAATTAATAATAAGATTACAGGAACAATAATCGATTAACTTCATGCTAATTCAATTTAATTTCATTCTAATTCAAAGAAGTAATAACTCAATTCCACTTAAATTCAAATAAGATGGTTTATAAAATTAATTTCTACTAGATTTTAACAATACAGACAACATCATTTATCAACTGCGTTAGAAATCAAGACAATTATCTTCCCTCAAAGGTTATTAAAATAATAATTGACCTTTTAAGAAACTACGTTAACAAGGTAATGAGTCATGCATCCCGATTCAATTCCTCAAATACTTTCAATATACATATTTGACGTCTTAAGACATGTGACCTTTTTAGTTTTATTTATTTAATTGATTAAATTACTTAACTTAATTACATACTTAGGTATATATAAAGCTTAAGATAATTTATATATTAATTAGAGAGTTAAATTTGTATGATTTGAGTCTAAATTATTAATTAAATTATTAATAAAATAATTTGATGTTTAATTTAAAATTTTTAACTTATTTTTATGGTCCTTATTATTGTTACTATCCGATTCCCGGATTCCTATAAGATCCGAGATCGACTTGCCTCGATTAATTTCAAGACCCAGTCGCCCAACAAAAAATAATCAAAAGTAGGAAAGTAAACCACATTCACATATGCAATATAACTAAGCAGAAGAAACGTACAAGCAGTAAAGGAAAAGTAAATATGATGTTTCAGTACATACCACCATAACACAATAACAACGGAAAGCGGAAGTAAACAATAGAAACAAATAGTAATTAAAAGTCCATTACTTACTACAACAGTAAAGAAATAAAAAGGAGGTACTAAAGAAACTACGGCTAGGTTCAACTGGGCCCAGCACCCTTCGCAGCCGAAAGCTCAAGCTACTCAACTCTTAGTCCTGAACAGTATTATGAAAAGACAGAGTCAGCAAACGTTGAGCAGAGTGGTATCTATATTGTCTTAAAACAGTAAAAGCGACAATTTTAATTCTCATTTCTACTTATCTATTTTATATATTTATGTTTCACCAATTTCTTAAAGTCTTCAGATATTCTTGATCTTGCATGTTCTTCGTTGGAACGATTTTGATTGTAGTATTTTCCGTAGAGTAGAAGGTACACGTGGTACTCTCTTAGCCGATAAAGTCTCTCGTGGTAGTCCTACATCCAGTCAACCACCCCGAGGTCACTGTCAAGACGTAGCGGTGACTACGACACGCATGATAAGTGCACAGGTAGTTACCCCACACTGACACGCGGTCAGTCGTTTTCGCTAGCGGGTACGCCCAAGTACAGCACGGAACGGTATAAAGCCTTGCCCTCTCAGAACAGGGGTCTCGCCCCTTAGAACCAAACAGGAGTCTCGCCCCTCCACAGTCCGCGCACCATCGTCTGACTACTCCGGTTTGCTTAAAGGGCCTAACAAATCGGTGTAGGATGGCTAGTTGAACCCTAGGCCCAATGGGGTGGCTAGCTCCCTCTCTGCACTAGTAGCTCGCCTCGGTACCACATACACAAGTGCCAATAGGAGTTGGTGTAGAGTGGCCAATCCTAACCCCAGGTCTTAACCCAAGGGAGGCTAGTTCCGCTCTACACAAAAGTGGAAAGTTGCTCTCCTTGGTACCACGTACTCAAGAGCCAGCACACTTCCCATCTACATTCCAGGTTTTCGTCTAACCATAGGAGTTCTACTCGTAATTCCCCGTAGGGTTCATGCTCATGTTCACCTCATTTATTCCGAACCAGATTTCACCTTTCACAATTCATTTCTCATCCATATACAGGCAGCTCATGTTTCCATAGTTCGATACATACAACTGATGATTTCACAGGTAATTGTTTATTAATTACAAGCAGCTCGTATTCAAACAGGCAACTCACAATTATAATATAGGTAATTGCTAACAGTTTATTTCAATCATGCATGCAAGTACATCATACAGCTCAAACGGTTCATTCATTTCTTTATCATAGGGTTCATGCCACATCCTAGGGTTCCATTCGGCTATTTCCACAAACACATTCTTATTTAAACATTATTAACAGAATTAAACCACTCTACCATGCAACACGGGAGTAATGGGGGCTCGAACCGCAGACCTAAGTATCTCTACGAGCCCCAAACACGCAGTAGGCTAAAACCCTATACCAAGGAATACATCACATAAGGAGAGTTCAGAACAGTGTACCAAGGACTCTAATACGTAGAGGAACTCGAGAGGAAAGTACAGGTATTTCGTTTGCGTAAAATGGAAACCGATCGGACCACAAACGGGTTAAAAACGTGCCTAATGCTCAAAATCAGACGTCTAGGAATAATCCTAGACGTCTTAAAAGGTGCCAGATCTTTACCTTAAGCCCCTGCGGTATCCTCAGACGTCCAGACATTCTCTACGATTGTCTGAAGGCAGTTCCAGACGTTGGACAATGCCTTCGGTTGTCTGGATGCACCTCCGAACGTCTGGTGATATGATCAGATGTCCAAAAGTGCGTGGGAAAGCATTCCGCGCTCCTTCCCAAAGCTGCACCTACGTACGACATCGCAGGCGTGGTCAGCCGACATATACCCCTGCGCTGCGATATGCATGGTGCAAGGAGATACGTACCTTGCGATAAATGAGCTTTTAGACGTTTGATATTGGAAAACTTCTAGTACCAGGAACTCCTCGTAGCCAAGGTTCGAAATGCCGATTTTGACGCCGTGCCGACAAAATTGTAGGTATGCATTTCGTGGGCATGGTGAAGGCATGCCGTGGAAATGCCCGTTTTTCGATTGCAGATTTCGATGATTTCGACAACCCGAGAAAATGACATTTCGAGGCACGCCGAGGGCATGCCGGTGCATGCCGACAGAAATGATTAAGATTTGAAAGACAACTAAATCAAGATATTAGAAACGTTTTACAGGTTTTTTTATAATAAAAACAAGTTATTTTAGCCTGAAAATCTATCTCTGTATGTGTGCGTGATCAAGATATTAGAAACATTTTTTTATAATAAAAACAGGTTATTTTAGTTGTGTGTGTGTGACCTTCCCTTCACTCCCAGACTGCCCCCACGCCCTTGACCTTCCCTTCCCTCCCAGACCCCCCCCGCACCCGCTCCCCGCCCCCATTTCCCGCCCAAAAGCTTCCCGCCCATCCTTTTCAAGTATTCTGCCGCTCAACCACCATCGGCATGCCGACGTTTCGTCGGTAACTGTCGGCATGCCGGCGAAATCCTTGGCATGCCGACAGTTTCCCTGTAAACCGATACTATATTTGTGTCGATATGCCCTCCCTCCAAAAAACTCCTTACCGACGGCATGCCGTCTGCATTTAAATCACAGACTACAGCAACAAAACGACAACCAGAAGGTTGCACTTTATCTCAGTGACAATCGACACTTAAGGACGTCTTTGAGAAGTCCAATACGTGTTGCTCGATTAGTGCTTGTGACACATAAAAGGCGTATCACAAGGAAGCTGCAGTTGTGAAGTTTCTGGTTGGTTTGGGGCCTCAATATGCGGCTTCTTATTCTTAGATGCTTACATTAACAGAGCTTTCTAGTCTTGAGGAAGCATACAACATGCTGAGTAGGATCTTCATTTCTCTCACGATTAAGGAGTCCATAGGTCAGGCTTTTTCCTTGGTTGTTGCCCAAGGTCATGGACAAGGTATTCTCTCTACTGACGGGAGGCATGGTGCTAAGGGCAGAGGGTGCAAATCCTGCACATATTGTGGGAAGCTTGGTCATATTGAGAGCACTTGTTGAACCAAGCATGTATGACGACTATTTGCCAATCAGGTGCTTGCCACTGAAGAGCAGCCAAGAGACACTGTATCAGTACCTTGGTTTGACTATGATAAGCCTCTTCAACGACTTTCTTAGCTCTCTCAAGATACTTCTTCTGTATCTGACACTACTATCCTGGTGACCCCTTCTACCTCTGCTAAAGCTGCCCTAACCACCTCTTCAGGTATATTGCCTACACTCTCTGTACAAAGTGATGATTTATGTGACACATATTGCCTAGTGGACTTAGGAGCATTACGTCACTTGAGTCGAGATCGGCGACGCTTCTGTCGTCTCCTCTTTGTTCCTCCTGGACATATAGTACAAGTGGTCGACGGGAGGCATTCTCCCATCACTGGTCAAGGGGAGGTTACTGGCATCCCCAACGTGAGATTGACTGATATCCTGCTTGTTCTTGATTTTTCGATCAGTTTACTTTTAGTTAGCAGAATTACCAATGAATTGAATTGCCAGGCTATATTTGATGTAGTTGCTTGTACTTTTTAGAATATCCTGATGGGGAGAACGATTAGTGGTGGTTGTAAAGAAGGGGAAGTCTATCGCCTCTTCTAATCTCCTTTTATTGCGGTAAGTTTTGGTGGAGTCACCACTTCTGTTGAGTTTCCTTTTCAGTGGCATCTCTATTTGGGTTATTTATCGCTGGATAATCATCATGTTATACCATAGGGATCTCCTACTGTTGTCATCAGTTGTAATGCTTGTCATCTTGAAAAGCGTCATTGGAGTACTTTTAGATTGAGGCATGTGATTTTAGATATATGGCATGTTGTTGCCCATAGATCTATGGTGGGATTGTTGTTGATAAGTGGCTTGGTGTTCTTCTGCTGCTGTCATCGGCGCAAAGCACATGAGGAAGCAGGCCATGCTTGGCTGCCACTTTCCATCACCAGCTCGGGGGCTAAAACGACGACAGTGAGCTATGGATCATCTTTGCCTTCCAATCTTTGCTGCCACTTCACGTTTGCAGAGATCAAGGTCACAACGAATAATTTCGATGAGAAGCTTCTGCTTGGCGTTGGTGGTTTTGGGAAGGTCTACCGCGGCAGTATCGATGATAGGATGACCATGGTAGCGATCAAGCATACTAACCCAATGTCCGAACAGGGCCTGCACGAGTTCCAGAATGAAATTGAGACGTTGTCCAAGCTCCGCCACCGCCATCTTGTCTCTCTAATCGGTTACTGTGAAGAGAATGGCGAGATGATATTGGTGTATGACTACATAGCTCAGGGCACGCTCCGCGAGCACCTCTACAAGTCCAAGAACCAGCCCTTGAGTTGGAAGCAGAGGCTTGAGATATGTATCGGGGCTGCTCGTGACCTCCATTATCTGCACACCGGTGCCAAGTACACCATCATCCACCGTGATGTGAAGACAACCAACATCCTTTTGGATGATAATTTGGTCGCCAAGGTTTCTGATTTTGGTCTGTCCAAGATAGGCCATTCATTGGACAATACACACGTCAGCACAATCGTGAAGGGATGCCGACGAAATCTCCTGTAGCGTCGATCGGCATGCCGCCGAAACCGTCGGCATGCCGGCGAAATTCATCGGCATGCCGGCGGCACACCTGTAAATCGACAACATACTCATGTCGGCATGACCCCCTTCCAGAAATGGCCTTGCCGACGACATGCCGATGGCATGCCGTCGACATTTAAATCAATGCTCGTAGCTCTCTCCACTCGCTTCGCCTTGCGCCACAACAGCTCCAACCGTTGCAGAGGGCCGGGAGGTCGCCTCCCCGAGCCCTCTCCTTCTCCCGCACGCGCCTGCGATGGCCGTGTGAGCTTCGCCGAGCTTCCACCGATGCTCCTTCGACCTTGGCCTCCTCTCGCATTCTCCTCCTTCCTCCTTCTCGCTCTCCCTCACTCGCCCCCTCTCGTCACTCCCGCATAGCACTGAAGGTGGTGGTGGCTGGTGTGTGGAGTGGAGAGGAGATAGGAGGGGGGTTTTATATAGAAGGCACGAGGTTTAGGGTTTGGGGAAGAAAGAGGAAGGGAGAGAGAAGAGGAGGGTTCTGCACGTCGCCTGCACGCAGAGTGTAGTGTGCAGTACAAAAATTTTATCTTCAGACGTCCGGGAATGGGTCCAGACGTTTGGACAGATGTTTGACTGATACTCCAGAGGTCTTAAAAAGCTAAAAGTATGGCGGATCATTACAATTATTTTATCCATTATACCATAATTAAACCCTAATAAGACATTCCTAGCAAATTAACTACGAAAATTAGTTAATTAGGGGTATTTAAGAGTCATGATGAATCTCTCATCAACATGTTATGAGTCAAATTCGTTGTGAAAAATGTATACATATTTTATACTTATAAGGATCGAAACTATGTCATGAAAGAATTAGTTGAGACCAATAAATACTGACTGACTGTTGGCCTTAACCCCAATGAAAACACAATTAAAATTAATTGACCATAGGGTATGATAAAATTTCTACCGATTTTATTCCAAACAAATAGTTGTGGCTATTGTTGTTCATAATGACTAATTACTTTCCATGTTGCCATAATATTTCTACAGAAAATCCAAACTATCACGTAGTTATCGTTAAATAATCATAAGTATAGAAAATGCGATACAGATTGTGCTATATCACGTGCGAGGCAAGAATAATCTATTCTTTTCCAAATGATCGATGTTAAATATATATTATCCATTATTAACAGAAGTACACTACCATAGATCATCTACTAAACATTTGATGAACTATGCGTATATTTATAAAACAGTAGTTAGGTGATTCTATAAAAGGGATACATAATTTAAGCATTATAAACATGCACAACCAAGTAGTGCTATAGATTAACGTGTTCGTCGGCTTGGTAATCCAATTTATTGTATCAAAACCACAAGCAAAATCCTGAGAAAACTATACGATCACAAAAATGGTGGATTGATGGCATCACCATCATCTTCTATAATTAAGTTAATTTAGCTAAATTTCAAGGTTAAATTCAACTAATTAAAATATTGAAAGGGTATAACTCAATTAGGGTTGAAGAGAGAAAAATTAATAGAAAAGGGGCTAATTTTGCAATTTTTGCGAACAATTATGAATGTAGAATAGATGGAAGGTAAACTTATTATTAATTAAATGTCAATTGAGCTTAAATGTTCCAAAAATTGGTTGGTACTGAGCAATTTAAGATTTACATTCAAATTTAATGTTTACTTCTGATAAAAATCATAACTTCAGCCCTACTTCAATTAAAAAAGTTTCAATGGAAATAAATGTAATCTAAACATTCTAAAATTAAAAATATAAGGTTTGACATAGTAAATTTAACAATCGGAACATGTTTTAACCTAAAACAGAATCATAGACGGGTCTTTGGTACAATTAGGGTCTAAATGTAAATTGACCATGAAAACGACATCAAAACCTAAAATTGAAACCACCACCAACTTCTTTATGTCAAAATTAGGCTATCATAAAAGTTTGGGTTCATTTGGACTACATTGTAGTTAATTTTGCAATTTGACCCTCAATTCCTGATTTCCTTACAAATGCCCCCTTAACTTTCAATTTTCTTGTAAATAATCCTCACCAGCACCTTCTCCACCTTCCACCTCCGACCTCGCCGACCATGCAACTCCGGCAAGGTTGTTCGTGCAACCTCCGACTCTCTCTTCGCACGACAAGAAGCTACAAATATTCTCCACCTTACGTCAGTTCGTTTCATCGTGTTTTAGCGAGCGTAACTCCCCTCCTTCCTCCATGGGCTTGGAGCTTCTCAATCTCCATCCTCCGCCGCTCATCCACTGAAATTGGTTGAAGGCTCCTCTTTCTCTCGTCATCGCCGTTTTCCCCAACAACGGAAGCGATTCTCCTACCTTCTTCCTCGCTCCAATCTTCTCGTCATCCTCTTCTCCAAGTCCGGCGGTCACGCCGACCTCTTCCTCGTCCTCCTCTCTTCCTCTTAGGCAACTCTTCTTCTCCCCTTCTTCTTCTAGATTAGGTTAGGCACCTTAGATCTAGGTTTTGACTCCACATCCTCCATCAATGCCATCATCTTCTTCCCCATCGGCCGCCGCCGGTCACTACTCCGACCACACACCCTCGTTCTCTCCATCCAGCTCGCTCTCCCTTAGGTAGATCTCTCTCTTTCCCACTTCCTCTAGTGTGTTTCTAGCTCCTTAGAAATAGGTTTGAACCACCATAACTTCACCATCTCTGTTGTCTTCTCCATGCACGGTGGGCTTCTGGTGTGACACTGGCGGGCACGCCTTGTCGCTCCACTCCACCTCCTGCTTCATCGACTACCCCACGAGCACCGCCTCAACGAGAGGAGCAAAAGCCCTCTCTCAATCAAAGGGACCGACCATCCACGACCTCCACCAAACGCGACCCCTCCTTGCCACATTCGTCGCCTCCACCCGATCACTTCAGCCATCCTCTCCCCAAATCAAGGTCACCTTCACCTTCATGGCATTACAACGAAGCTTCCTAACCTACTGAAAGTGAGCTTCGACCTAATCTGCTCCTTGCTAGAACCACCCATCATTGCCACCTTCACCGGCCACGTGCCGACCGTCTCTCCTCGCTCCATGTCCTGAAGCTTCGCGAGAAGCTTCCCATTACCACAAGGATCACGTTGCGACCTCCAGCAAACTTTGCCGTGCCCCAAAAGAGCTTCGACCAGTTCATCAATCCAACGTCGAGGCTCCACACCGTCTGCTGTTGAATGCAAGGAGGAAGAAGAAGGTAGGGACCCATCTGCGAGAAGAAAGGTTTGCAAGGATGTAAATGCAAATTTGTAGGGACCAAAATGCAAACTTTTAGGGACTGAATTGCAACAACAAAGGACTAAGTTATAATCATCTTTAAATTGATTTACAAATTGTCTCTAAACTGATTTTTATTACTATATATTACGCAAATATTATGGTGATAACTATTTATTGTTTAATCTCCTTGACACTTGATTAATTTAGCTTTAAATACTTGTTGAATGTCAAATTTTTATTCATAAAATCAATTGAAAGATTTAAGTTTATTTGTCAATCATTCTATGCAAATTTGTCAAGATCATGTGTAGATAATTAGATAGTGGTATTTGCGTATTAAGTTTGTACCTAGAGGCGACATTGGATTTCTTCTTTAATTCGAGTTATAAATCTTAAATACAACGCGAGTTTTAAAATACGATTGAGGTGAATCAATATTTTGGCGCTGCTGCCAGGGAGCAACGCGCAATTATCACTATTCTTCAAAATATTTCTGTTTCCTGATCTCTGACGCATCTGCTTATAATTTTTGCGAGAAAAAAAATTACGCTTGGAGCTTAAAGAGGACAATCACTCTACAGACAGGTAATCTTCTTCCTTTCTTCTTAATCCTCTCTTTCTTAATATAGATAAAAAGAAGGAAGAAAAAGAAGAAAAGAAAGAAATATAGGATTCTACCTTGCCTTATTGCTATAGAATTATTAATTGTGGCAAGTTATTTTCTAAGAATTAATTGTGAGACTTGATTGCAGATTGAAACACACAACACCTAAAATTTCTGTGCCTATTAGGGACTTACACTTAAATTGCTTTGCACATTTGGACTATCACCTTCTTGATTGAGTCCAATGTGTTAATTTCAAATTGGACTCCATTGTGGAGCTAAATTAGGGTTACAACTTTAGGGTATTCACATATTAGTACACATTCGCAAAAGTTATTCCCTTCATCATATGCTGACCTCTTAAGATTGGTAGGAACTCAGGCGGACGCCTACGTTCCTTTTATCAATTGTTGACCTCTTAAGACCGACAGGAACTCAGGCGAAACTCGCTTTCGTTCCCATTATTATTATATGATGATCTTTTAAGCCCATTAGGAACACAAGCGGAACACACCTATGTTCCTTACTTATTTTAATGGTCACGCATCGCATGAATAAAGGTGCCTTGCATACTTGAGGTGAAAACTTCTGTGTCATAACAAATGCTCACCCTGCTTGAAAGATTGCTAGAAAATCATTTTAGGGCATCACCTATTGCGAAGTTTTAAACACCTTGACTACTCTCTCAGCAACATCTGCTAACTAGAAAGTGGGGGCATATGATGAGAGGCAAAAAGTACCATCGAACTTAAAACTCCGCACGAACCTCAAAGAAGGATCCGGTTACCTGGACACTAGGCAAACAGGTGGATTTGGCTCCACCGACCTGACTACACTCAGATGGATTCGAACTCACATTCATCCAGGCGGATCCAGATAAGACCGACCTGCCGAATGACTTGGGTTGATCGGAGTCGAAGAGGCGACAACAACACTCACGACGCCCACATCGGCATTAATGGTGCCGTTACTAACACTATTAATAGTTAAATAACGGACGTGTCGGAGAATTCACGAGGGCCATTGTAGAAGATTTTATGTTAGGATATTTCATGTACTATAAATAGAGAATAGAAGCCTTCGATGGTTCTCTTCACGCAATTTGAGATAGAGAAAATTAAAGACTTTGTACTACTACTAATTCTAGTGGAAATCCGAAAGCAGTACCCTCCCCTCAGACGTATACCCCTTACGGTGAAACTTGATCACCAACTCTCTTTATCTTTTTTTTGTGATTGCTTGTGTGTGATTATTGAGTCGAATCCTCCATTTACAAAGGAATCCGATCACCCACCTACATTCTTAAGAATGAAAGAAACTCCCCACGTGATAAAGACAGTACTAACAAGTAATGTCATTCCTCTTTTAGCAAATTATTCCTATACAGAAAAGAAACAACAATATAACAGAAGACAACATAGATTAAATATCTTACTCATCACTTTTTATGGCAGGAAAAGATTAAATATCCATCTAACCCTTGTCCAACATCCACTAGTTTGAGACCTTCTGGCGATTGGATTAGATGATGTAAGTTTCATCCCAATGCCTACAAAGTGCAGTGACCTCCCTCTTGGCTGCACCTGACGTGCGTCCAGATCACCATTTACCTCATCTATTCCCTTTGCCACTACCAGGGCATGGCTACATGTATGCAAGGTGGAGAATTTTGTGGTACTGAGAAGGAATTCAAAATAGATTTCTCCTCCTACTTGTAATACAAGAAAAAATAAAAAGAAACTTCTGAGATGAATGAGCTCCTAGTTTGGAGTTCCTAATTGCACTTAGATTTATCCGTGCAAAGTGGTTGGGGCAACTGCCTGAGAGATCTCCCTGATACATAATATAGCTGGTTTTCCCTGACTTGCCAGTAAAGCTGCGTTCCTTGTACCATAATGAGAGGTTGTGTTTCAATTGTACACAAACACATCTTTTGTGGGATTGGTCTTCTCTGGCTTTTGGGCTATACTGTCCATGTTATGTTCTCTTCAAATATGTTTCTGAAGATGATTACAGAAGTTGAGCGTCTATTGTCTTTCATCTTGGACTGAATATATATATTTTTAGCTATGCTGTTCGCTAGATTAATTTATTGGGTTAGTTTATCTCTCTCAAAAAAAAATATTGGGTTGGTTTCTGAAAAAGCGAATGTCTTGTATTTTTGGACAAGCAGGTTTTTGGCCATGCCAGGATGTCTGCACTGAAAACAATCTGTGCCATTTGAGAATCGGTTTGATGTTTCCACAATTGCACGCATGAATTCTATAAGGATGTTTTTTTGCTTAATCTCGTGAATCTATATATGCCAAACTTATGCAAAAAGTCTGCTACCCTGCCAAGAGGTACCTGCAGAAATTATTCAGATAATTAATCAATTATGTATAACATTGTACTGACTAATTAACGAGAGGGAATCAGGCTAGCGAGGAGTAGCCCTGACGTGCCTCACGTTCATCGAGGAGGCACCGCTCCTCATCCTGACCTTCTTGGTGATCCAAATGGACATCACCGCTCTAGATCTAAGAGCGACAACACAACCGCCACTTAGACAACCACTGAACTGGTGATCGAGATCCTCCTCTATTACCATCACAAGCATGTTGTTGGGAAGAATGAAGGCGGACCTCTCAATTGGTGGAAATGGATCGAGTTACTCACCTTAGCGAGCGTTGAGCTTGGGGTGGCGGTGGAGGGATCACGATTGTGGCGGCACGTCGAGGATGGGGCAGTGGCGGTGGAGGAAATGCAGCAGAGAGCTTGTCGGAGGAGCTGGAGGTGGCGGCGACGGCACGTCAAGGATGGGGATCACGCGAGAGCGAGGAGTGGCAGTGTTATCGATCGGCGGTGGCGATCTAGGGATCGGAGCACGCGAGAGGGCTCAATTCGAGGGATTGATGGTGAGATGGAGGGATCGGCGACGATGTCTATGCGAGTGTGGGGGAAGGCGGTGGCGCCCGAGGGATTACGTAAGGGTTTTGAAGTAAGAGATTGGGGGCAGGGGAGTAAAGGTTTTGCTAAATTATAAAATGTATCTTTTATTATATATTTAAATTTAAATAAGATGGCAACAATTTTTATCATTGTTAGCCGACGAATTAAAATAATTGTTGTTATTTTTTTAAAAAATTGTAATAAATAATTAAAATTGTTGATATTTTTAGAAAAAATTATAACAAATAATTAAAATTTTTGTTATATTTAAGTATAACAATGAATATTACAAATCATCATTATTTATTCGTTATTTTTTATATATTTTATTGTAGTGTTTGTTGCAACCTCCAACTCCTTTAATGATAAGGAGACCACCTTGTGCTCATGGGAGATTGAGCAAACGATTAATTTCCTAAGGCCCCAGACCAATTGCACCCTCCCAAAGATGTCGATGGAAAGGATCTCCGAAGGAGGAGATAGTGGTGGTCATTGGTGAAGGGTCTTGAGAAGATCCCAACACCGTGTGGGTTAATGGGGCCCAAGGGGAAGCACCCTCCCTAAGCCTGTGAGGGTTAAGAAGCCTCATCTCGTGGGTCCTAAGAGGAAGCCCCAATCAAGTGGGTCAAAGAGGAGTCGGGGAATCGACTAGAAAGGCATGTAGAAGGAGAACTTTTAGTAGTTGAAGGTGGTGGCAGTGGTCTCCAATGTGAGGATGAAGAAGGAGGAGGAGGAGAAGGGTGTCATCAAGGTGTTGGCCTTAGAGGAGGAGGCTGGAGCAGGAAGGGAAAGGTAAGGGTGAAAGATAGGAGGTTGAAGGGCGAAGGAAGGGAGGCTATGGGGAGAGGAGAGGTGGATGAGGAGGGGGAGAAGCATGAGAGAAGGTACGTAGAGGGCTTCTTAGTAAAGGAGCAAGAAAAGAAAATGATTTTTATATCAAAAATACTTTATTTCTTAGCCCTCAGAGCATATAAGAGCATCCAAACAAACAAGTAGGCTTTTTTTTGGGGGTATATATGCATATATGAAAAAATGAGAATATTAATATCTTTTTCAATGTTTAGAGGGGCATATGTATAAAAATCTCAAATTATTTTGAATGTAATGAAAAATTGTCATAAAAATAATGAATAATTTTTAATTTTACCAAAAATAATTGTGCATCTTTCCTTCGAAGATGCAAATAGTTAATTTTATTTTTATTTTTTGAATAAATTTGATTATTGAGAATCTTTAATTATCACATTGTTTAATGCTTTCTTTTTTTTTATTTTCATATCATCACAAGTTTTTTACTTTTCTTTATTTAGGTTTTTATAGTAAATTATTTCTTTATTTGGAATAAGTTCAATCTTTTTTATTTTTTACATCCTGATCGGGTCCGGAGGTTTGATAGGAAAAAATAGGAAAATTGTGACACACTAAGAAAGAACAAAGATCAACAAAGTGATTATCTAATTCCATCTCAAGGGTATACGATAGAGGTTTAGCCCTTAATGTGCACTACTATCATATTTTTTTATATAAGAGAAGATGTCTCCCTCTTTTCGGGATGTTTAAGTGAATCTTAGGAATGAAAATAATAATGGTAATGGTTACATATATCGAGGCACCATAATCTTTTAGATTTTCTTGTTGATTGTGTTGTTGCCTCGATTCTTATGTCGCCATATTAAGATGATGACGTCCATTTTGGATAAGGGAGATAAATAGCCCGCATGTCTATCCTGCGGGTTAGTTGGGACTCGAACTAAAGATCTGTTGTTCCCACTTATGTGGTATGAGATTGTTCACCAGCTAAGTTACCCGAAAGACTCTATGCTGCCATACTAGCTTTTACTATTTGAGCCTTGGTAGTGCAAGGCTTTGTGGTTTTACCATCCGTCAATTCACTCTTTGGTTAGGTGGGTTTCCTAGCAAGCCTTAGGATTTGACCTAGCTGGTTGACCGGTTGGCCCACAACCCCTACTATCTTGGGGGCCCCTCACTTGGAGATGATTTGGTTATGGGTCCTTTTTAATGGACTTGCGAGTGTTACTTCTTGCCTCATCTGGTAAAGCCCCTCTATAAAAAGGGTAGATTATGTAATGTTGAAAGATTGAGTTGAATAGAAAAATTGAAACTCTTGTGATATACCTTTCTCTTTTCCTTCATCTCGATCAAGTGCATCTTCATGCCTTTCATTCTAAAATTCCACATGGCTTGATGTACTTCCCTTCTTCTTCTTACCCTCCATTAGCTTTTTAATCCTCAATTCTTCATTCGACTGCATCTTTTGAGCTCAAGCTTGGGTCATTAAAACGTTACACGACTTGGGCCGATTTTGAACATGTTGCTGTAAAATTGAGAAGCTATGAGAAGGTGTGTCTTTGAAGCATAAGTGAAATGACCCAACACCTTGTTACGGCCTAAGATGTCTTGAGTGTTCACCAGACGTCTGTTCAGACTTCTGGAGAGAATGTCTGACGTCTGTCTAGATGTCTGGTAAAGGGCACCGGACGTCTAAAAGTACCTTTCCTTTTCCGCGTGCGCTATACCCACACCATGCCGTTTCCCTCACTGCCCCTTCCCTTCAACGGCCATCCCTCGCCACGTCGGCCCCCTCACCTCCTCTCCCTTTATAACATCTCCTCCTCCTCTTCGTTGCACATCCCGTAGCAGGACGAGAGAGTAGGGAGCTGAGCGAGAGGAAGAGAGAGCAGGGAGGCAGAGCGAGAGCGAGCATAGAGTGCTGCGCTGTTTTGCTGTAGCGCCTGTGGCGAGGGAAGCCAGAGCAGTTCTGCAGAAGTCATTTTTTCCACGGAATCAGACGTTTGGAGAGACACCCAGACATCTTACCGGACTTCCGAAGGTAGAGTGAGACGTCTGATAGAGATCTACTTTCCTTATTTTCTCTCTGCCAAAGTCCTGACAATGTACGTATACGTGTCAGAAGTTGGAAGGCGGATCGAGGCAGTTTCAGACGTCCAGGAACACCTCTAGACGTCTGACGGAACCCTTGGACGTCGGCACTGAGTTCTAGACGTTTGATAGAGGAACACCGAGAGAGGTATCTCTGAGAACTATTTTAAGACGTCTGGGTCCTTTCCCAGACGTCTGATTTCTGTCTAACCACGTGTTTTTGGGCCAGTGCAATGCCCTAATGTTATCAGTTTTCTGCAAATAAAACGTCTCTATTTTCCATGCGAGTTTCTCTATGTAATGATACCTTGTTTGTATCATTCTGAACCTTTTGGCCTATCATCCATGTTTTAGGTCTCCAATCCATCGGGTGTACGGGACCTGCGGAGACATCGGGAGCTACTGTACGAGCCCTCATTCCACCTGGTTACCCTGGTAGAGTGGCTATAAACATAAATCTCTAAATTAATAATTGCAAGTAGTTAATCCTAGGACTTGAGATGAACCCTAGAAAGGGATAAACGCATACTCTAGAGTAAATTCTTAAACCCTAGGTTATGGCATAAACACTAGGGCTAGAGGAAATTACATGTGAATGATTGAGTAATCAAAAGCTACCTGTATGTTGGTGCTAGAGCATCACGATCATTTGTTTTGATGATAACAAAACACGTGTTATTTAACATTTGCAATTTGAGTCCTAGATTTCAGGTCAATTGCAAATGTGGACGTGTTTAGACGGAGTTCGAGCTCGCATCCAGGACGGATTGGAGGAGCTTGACGGAAAACAGAGGAGGTTCGCGTGGAGCGAAAGATTGAAGATGGAAGGAAATGAAGAATAGGATAGATTTCCTTCTTTTGTACTTGTTGTATTTTTCATTTCTTTTGTTGCTCTTTATTTCCTTAGATATTTCATGTTAAAGAGCCTCAAAGAACCCTAACAGTAGTCCTAGGAACACCGGCACAACCCTAGGATACTTAGGTTTTCTGTAGAACACTTAGAAAACCAATATAGGGTTAAAACAGACTTTCCAGACGTCTAATTCCCAAATCAGACGTCTGATAAAGAATTTTAAGACGTCTGACTGTTGTTTCAGACGTCTGATAACTGTTAGGCTGGACATAGTTAGTTCTGTCTGAGGAAATCAGACGTCCAGACCTTAGACCAGACGTCTGATGACTTTGCCAGACGTCCAATTGGTGGACCGTTGGCTGGCTTAGAAGACACTCAAGAATATGACTGTTAGAGCCTTATCAGACGTCCATAGGACTTTACAGACGTCTGATAAATGACCGTTTTGCCTCGGCTGACCCAAAATCTCTTCTCAGAGATTTTCTAGCCGTTGCAACGTTTGGAAATCAATTCCCACAGTAAAAGTAGGTTTCCAGACGTCCAGACATAGTGCCAGACGTCCTGTATGTCGTCTGATGGACTTGCACAAAAACCCTGTTTAGATCTGATTCAAGTCAGGGAGAAACCCGCATAGAATCAGACGTCTGACCTTGAAATCAGACGTCTTAAAGTGGCCTTCCAGACGTCTGATGCCAGAGTTAGACGTCTGATAACCCTGTCAAATGCAATCATTGTCCTGATTTCGGCCTGATTCTCTTGGGCTTTGCACCCAACGGCTATGGAAGCTTTTCCAAGCCTTCCAAAGCCTTCCTAAGGCCTCTATAAATAGAGGGGAACCTTTGTAACACAAACACACAAGATACACACCTAGAGAGACATATACACACTAAGACACACACCTTGCAATACACTTTCAAACCTTTTGTGTCCAAAGAAAAGACTCTCTTGCTCTCCAAGCTCAAGCTCCATTTTCTTGAGAGCATTCAACCGTTGCGCACCCGCTCTCCCGACGTTGTTAACGAGAGCGACGTAGCGCCATCGCGTGGCACACGCACCGCGTCATCGTCGACGCACTCCTTGCAAAGGGGAGTTTCCTATTTCCTATAGAAGCTAGGTTTAATTATCTTGTTGGCTCTATAGGACTATTGTTTCTTTTATCTTTGTCTTTTGGTTGGGTATTCGCTTTGCGAATTCCCGTCTCCTTCGTGGGACAAAATCCTTCTCGTGGAGAGAAGGGGTTGAGGAACGCTACCCTCGTACTTGTAGCGTGGTTGTACTGAGGTTGAATCACCCTCGTTTAAAGTGATTCGTTTAGTGGATTTTGATCAACTTGGTTGATCGGAAAATCCTAACTCGAGAGGGTTAGGTGGTGGTTTTCACCCGGTTTGGGTTTCCACCTAAAAATTCCTGTGTACATTTTGTGATTGCTTATCTTTGTGAGATTGTTTATATTTTTACTTCCGCATATTACGTCACCCCTCCTAGTAGGGAACTTTCAGTATTATCTGGAAAGGACTACATACTGTAATAAAAAGCTCTTGTACGAACCCTACGGGGAATGTAGATAAGAATACCATTGTACGTAGAACCGGATGGTTCTGAAATATGCCGCCCATGGGCAGCTGTTAAGGGAAGTAAGCTGACCTTCGTGTACATGGTATCGAAGAGAGCAACTATCCCTTGTAGTGTGAGGGGAGCTTGTCGTGCTTGGGTTGAGACATGGGGTGAGTTTGACCACTCTATGTCGACTCTTGTTAGCCCTCGTGTACGTGGTACCGAGGTGAGTTACTTAGTGTAGGGGGGAGCTAGCCGCCCCAGGAGGCCTGAGACTAGGTATGGCCACCCTACGCTGACTCTTGTTAGCCCGTTGGGCAAACCGGAATAGTCGGACGAGGGTACGCGGACTGAGGAGGGGGGAGACCCCTGTTCTGTTCTGTTCTGAGAGGGCAAGACCATATACTCTTCCGCACTGTACGTTGAGGCGTACCCGCTAGCGGAAACGACTGACCGCGTGCCAGTGCGGGGTAGCTACCCGCGCGCTTATCATGTATGTCGTAGTCACCGCTACGTCATGATTGTGACCTCTGGGTGGTAGATCGGGTGTAGGATTACTACGGAGGGACTCTTTTGGCCAGGAGAGTGCCACGTGTGCATCCTACATCACGGGAAGCTGCAAGCAAAATCGTTCCTTTAGGGAACAAGAAGATTAAGAAATGAGATGAGCCATGATTAGAGATCTCTACACAGAAACCGTTATAGGATAAATTGGATCGGAAAGTAATATGTTAAATTACCTGATAAGTGTATTTGTTTATGTTCAGTCACCACTCTATTAAGCGTTAGCTGACTTCAGTTAAATAATTTTGTACAGATCAGGGATTTGAGCAGCTCGAGCTACCTGCTGCTGAGGACACTGAGCCTAGTCGAACCTACTTTAGTTCTATTGTTTGGTGTAGTGAGTTTTTATAGTCTTGTTTCTGCTATATGTACTCATTTTTTTGTTATGATAGCTGTATTATGATATGTAATATTACTATTTCTTTCCCCCTGTTGTTAATTTCTTTTTGTTTAACTATTATATTTGTGTGATTGTGGTTGTTGAATGTTATTTGACTATTTTTTGTTGGACGACTGGATCTTAGGATTAGTCGAGACAAGCCGATCTCAAATATTATAGAAATCTAAGATCAGATCGTGACAATAAGATAACATAAGATATAAGTGTTTGGTAAGTATAAATATGAAAAAGTTGGATGTACATCTCTCCCTGCCCTCAATCATTGCGTTTTCACCTATCTAAACGGCCTCATGATAACAAAATCACATGCATGTCCACCTTTGATTAAATCGTGAAAATTTTATTATTTGATTTTTTTAATTTCATTTTAATCGAAAAATCTCCCATGCGAGAGCAAACCTACATCACATGCACAATCCTCATGTAATCCATGTATGGATCTGAACAATATCGATTCGTCCCTCGGTTAAAAGGTTTCACTTTTAGTTGATTCCTACCGTATCAAGAGAAAAATGTAACCAAAGACATAATTCCACCACAAATCCCACGCTTCCCCACCCCATTATCCCGACAGCGAATCTCGCACCCTCGATGGTCTGAAGGCTTTTTCTCTTTTTCCTCATTTGGACATTGGTAGAGGCACCCCCAAATCTCAACTAAGATTTTACTCGCGAGATCTTGGTGGTTCATGGAAAAGATGAGATAAAATAAAGAAATACATGTTAATCATGAGATTATGTGGTTTTTTTGTTGTTTTGTTATATATAACAAAGAGGGTAGACTTTAGAATGTGCAAAATATTTTTCACATTTTTTTTCTATTTCTCCAGAGCTGATGTCCACAACATCCCGCTGGAGATTATGCGTAAAGTTTTTCCTCCGCAAGAGGAAAAAAAAAAAAAAAAACATATAGCAGTGGCTTTCTTGCGTCGCTGTACACCCTAGTAACCATCATTGTATTGTAAAACCCATCTTCCCTGGAGGCTTTGTTGTGATACGTTTTTAGCGAGGGTTCCACTCAGACCCTTATTTCTTAGCTTTCTTTTTCGCTTTAACCCAAGCAAACCAAGTGAGAAGCGTAACCACGTATATATATACGTATTAATCCTCACGGATCTCAACAACATTGTAATTAATGGCAAGCATATGCATGTGATCCATAATGCACTCATAGGTACATGTGGGGTGCACATCACGTCTACCTAATCTCCATCCAATATATAATTATATAAACATATACGAAAACGTATACATTCTTACCTGTGCTCTTATTCCGGCATAGTATAATTTTCCTTTTCCAAATTCTATATGCGCATCACGTCTACCTTATTAACGATATACGAAAAAATATATTGAGAGAAGATAAACGGTCAAAGGAGCCACCATGTGCTCTTGTCACAATTTCACTCGTTCATGGGCATGGGTTCACCCTCTCGTACGTACGTACGTCGCACCACCTACTCCTCCTCACTGCTGCCTCCGCTGCAGTGCAACCAGCCTGTGGTACGCCCCGGTGGGGCCCTTCTCGATCAGCTCCCCGTGCGTGCCCTTCTCTACGACGGTACCCTTCTCCAGCACCGCGATGGCGTCGCAACCCCTGACGGTGCTCAGCCTGTGCGCCACCACCACGGTCGTCCTCCCCACCAACACCCTCTCCAGCGCCTCCTGCACCGCGCTCTCCGACTGGCTGTCTAGAGCGCTCGTCGCCTCGTCCAGCAGCAGCACCGCCGGCCCCCTCACTATTGCCCTAGCTATCGCTATCCTCTGCTTCTGCCCACCCGACAGCTGCACACCTCTGTCCCCCACCTCCGTCTCGTACCCGTCATTCAGCCCGCTTATGAACTCGTGCGCGTTCGCCGCCCTCGCTGCCCTCTCTACCTCCCCCTCCGTAACCTCCACCGCTCCGTAGGCTATGTTCTCCTTTATGCTCCCGGAGAACAGCGCTGGCTCCTGCCCCACCAGCGCGATGTGACGCCGCAGCGCCCTCAGCCGGTACGACCTTATGTCCCTCCGGTCCACCCTCACCGAACCCTGGTCCGGGTCGTAGAACCGCTCGATCAGCGCCACCACTGTCGACTTCCCGGACCCGCTCTGCCCCACCAGGGCCGTCGACCTGCCGGCCTGTATCAGCAGCGAGAATCCCCGGAACACCGGGGACTCCGGCCGGGACGGGTACGCGAAGTGCACGTCCCCGAACTCGATCTCCCCGCGTATCCCCCCCGCGGGGGGCTCGTACGACCCCCCCTCGGGGTCGATGCGCGTCTTGCGGTCGAGCACGTCGAAGACGGACCCGACGGCGTCCGCGCCCTTCGCGAGGTCGCTCGTCATCGTCCCCGCCTCCGCGATCACCCGGCCCGTACTGACCAGGATGATGGTGGTCTGGAAGATCTCTTCCGGAGTTATGAGACCTTTGGAGGCGAGCTTGCCTCCGTACCAGAAGTCGAGGGCCCACGTGAGCTGCATGAGGCAGTTGGACGTGCCCAGTCCGAGCCCCGCGTAGACGGACTGCCACCTAGCCTGGCGGCGGGGCCCGTCCTGGGCACGTTCGAATAGGTTTAGGATCAGGTCTTGTATTCCCAAGGAGGTGATCGTCCTCACATTGGACACCGCCTCCGCCGCCAGCTTGCTGCTCCCCTCTTGGGCCCTGATGGCCTCCCCGGAAATGTTCTTCAGCATAACTTTCCGGAAGTAGAAGCACGCGATGATGAGGGGTTGGACCGCGATCATGACGACGGCCAGGCGCCATGCAATGGCCAGCCCCATCGCGCAGGCGACGGTCACGGCGGAGGCCGCCTGGATGAGCAGCGCCATGCGGTCCCCGACGAGCGAGCGGACGACACCCGCGTCCTTCGCGAGGCGGGAGCAGACCGCCCCCGTGGAGTTCCGGTCCTCGTCGAACCACGCGGCCTCGAAGCTGAGGATCTTCTCGAGCATCCGCTCGCGGACCCGCTTGGTGAGGTACTCGCCCATGGAGGCGAAGCTGTAGTGCTGGCCCACGTTGACAGAGAGGGAGAGCACGCTCAGACCCACGAAGATTAGGGCGTACTTCCTTACCTCGCTCTTGATCTCGCCGTCATCCTCCAGGAAGTACACGGAGATGGTGCTGCCGAGGGCGAAGGCGTAGAGGGGCTGGATGACCCCGAAGAGCGTCGCGCACGTGCACCCGACCGACGCCTGCCGCCACTCCGGGAGGTTGAGGCGGAGGAGCCTCCGGAAGGACGGCGGCACGGGGGGTGGTTCCTCGTCGACACCGGGGTCATCCCCTTGACTGTGGTGGAAGGAGCTCACGGAGCTGGAGCGGCTGAGCCTCGCGGACGACAGCCGGCCGTTGTGGTTGTCGGCGAGGGGTGGCGTCGCGTGGATAGGGGGGTCGGCGGGGTAGGGGGAGAGCTTCTCCTGGAGGCGGAGGAGGGTGGCGTAGGGGCCGTGGGGGTCGAGGGAGAGGCGGTCGTGGGGGCCGAGCTCGACGACGCGGCCGGACTGGAGGACGGCGATGGAATCGGCGTTGCGGACTGTGGAGAGACGGTGGGAGATGACAACGGTGGTGCGGCCGACGGCGGCGAGGTCGAGGGCCGCCTGGACGACGTGCTCGGACTCGGAGTCGAGGGCGCTGGTGGCCTCGTCAAGAAGCAGGATCTTGGGGGACTTGATGATGGCGCGGGCGATGGCGATCCGCTGCTTCTGGCCGCCGGACATCTGCACACCACGCTCACCCACCTGCATGCAAAAAATTACGTACGTCCGCCATGCAAGCAAGTTTGAGGGTGGAGAGTCGAGTGCGTATAACAGCGCTCTTAATTAATATAATATAGCTGTTAGGGTTTTAAACAGTCACGGGAGATATATCCACGTAAATTTTATGTGCTATACGTAAATTTCTAGTGTTGCCCGTGTAAATTTTAACGGCTTCACCTTCCAAGCGAAGCATGGTTTGAGACACAAGTCAGTTCATATATCTGGAATTAATCAGCGTGTGCATGCATGGTTTAAGGAGCCCAGTCTTAATTTCTTTCTTTTCCAATGTGTATCTCTTCATGTCTCTTCTTCTGTCGACATATACAACGTGGAACGTTTCATCTAATTCAAAGGTCATATTTGACAACGAATTTTTAGAAGGTTGGTTGAGTATATAAGACTGTATTTTCTTACAGGATTAAGGTATGTGTTAGCTAGGTTGTCCAAGTTTTTTTTTGAGTTGTATGATCAAAGAAAAGGAACCTTCAAATGCAGAATGCTGGGCCTTAGAAATCAATCTACTTTCATATCTATCTTGCCCTTAGTTTCTGCAAGTAGACTGTAGTTTCCATACTCTAAACTCTGTTGTTCTCATACCCTCCATCTCAGCCATCCCGGCATGTATCCCTTGGGTACAATGGATAACATTCTTTTGTAAGGCACCATTTGGTACGTGGGATTGTTCATTGGGGTATGATTGAATGGTGGAGATTTTTGACTTTAGTAAGAAAGAGGCGATTAGAATCTCCATCGATTTCTATATTATCTAGAGAATTGGTGTGTGGGAGATAGTTCATTTCTTTTCAATTTGTCCAAATTGTTCTCCTCAATTTACCCAAATGAAAATATGTATCATTAAGAAAAAGTGAAATGCTTGGTGTAAACTCAAGTGTACATCAACTTGTACACTCCCCTTATTAGAGAGGGGTGTCATGTCCCATGACACTGCCATGTGATTGGACGATGTCATGGATCATAGATTTCAGTGTACAAATCGATGTACACTTAAGTGTACACCTATATATCCCTACCCTAAATAAAAAGGAAAATTTCACATTCATGCTCCTATAAACATATCTAATTACGTCTGTTCTTCCAAATACTTTATCATTACATTCACAATTATATAAGCTTACATTGTTATACATATATAGCCCTACCATTACATTTAATGGTAACTATGGTTAATATGTAATTGTTCACCATAACTAACCAAAGATTTTTCAATCCATGCCCCTTGAAATTTCTAATTATATCTTGATCTCTTAAAAAATAAATTTTTTATCTTTAAGATGGGAATAGTCGTGAGGGAAGGAGAGGGGCAATGGATGAAGAGGAGGGAGGAGATGGGGCGACCATGGCTTAGGGGAAGGACAAGGAGAAGGGGCAATGATTAAAGAGGATGGAGGAGGAGATGAGGCGACAAGGGCTTGAGGGGAGGAGAGATGGTGGTTGGGGAGGAGAGAGGAGGGGCGGTGGTAGCTGAGGTAGAGGAATGAGGGTTGATGGTGGTCGGAAGTGAGGGAGGAGGAGGAGGGTGACCTTTGATGACAATTTCAACGTTGTCACTCTTGTGCGCTTTGATGAGGTGCGGTACAAGGTTTCTGCGAGGAAGCAGGGGAGGAAAGGAGGAACAAGAAAGAAGAGGGAAAATAAAAAAGAAAAACATGGGTAGGGGTATTATTGTAATTCAAAACATTTATAGGAGTGCTGATGTAATTTACCAATTTTACTTTGTTAACTCTAACAGCCATTAGTGAATATTCACACAAATTTTCACTCAATTTAAGGGTATAACGGCACATAAGTTTGTAGGAATATTGATATAATATAATAATGAAATATATATATATATATATGTATGTATATATATATATATATGTATGTATATATATATATATATGTATGTATATATATATATATATAGGGACAGATATAAAAATTTCAGAAAGAAAAACCCTAGGATTGGAAGTAAAATCCTAGGATTACTGTATTCGACCTTCTGAGAATGACTTCTTTCATCTTTCGTACCCAAATGGAAAAGGTTGCGTCTTTGTCTTCAATTAAAACTCACCCAGCAAACAGTGGCCGGTAAAACCGAGGGGTGGAATTCGAGCTTGCAAGTATTCTACATCCATACGTTACTGCTAGATTGGATGCCTGTCATGTACATAGGTGCCGGTGGAGAGAAGATGGAAATTGCCGCAAAACATTAATTACCGTCGTTTAATACTAATTAACTAATTAACAACACAAGAAAAACCCATCCACTAATTAACAACGCAAGTCTAATGGAAGATGCCATCTCTGTAATGTCCATGCAAAAAGGCATGCCAGATGCAATGGCACGATTGTCAGCAATCCATGGTGGCTTGATCGAGTCGAACTTCGCACTTGGTACCCATTTCCTACTTGGAATATGCTCAGGAGAATACCTATTGCTGACAAATATAGATCGTTCATGCGGGAGACACTAACCAGGATCACTAATCGAGAATTGTGTTGATTGACATCTTATTCTATATATTTTGGTATGGACTACACTTCTATCTGCACCCACAGTCATCCAAATCGTACATGGGATATACAAGACAAAAATACTGTAGTGTTTTTGTCGTGTTGTGTCTGAATGCATGACTCGGATGAGTTCGGATGCAGATCCAAGTGGAGATGCGGATGCGGATACCAGCATCCATTTGGTATCGTCTTCCATACATATGCAGTAGTGGCATCCTCCAGATGCACCTGGAGGGAATGGGTGCCGCATGGTAGTGGAAGTCTCTTTTCCCGTGCATGTGAGCATTTATATGTGCGATATAGCATCAATCCAAACAACTATCTTTGGAAAAATTTTATTCCAAAGAATTAAGATAGGGTCCTCACGGTTGGCTCCAGGTGGAAAGCAAATGTGCATAAAATATGAGATGATTGCAGAGAATTACGTAGTAGATAGAAATGTAATTCACACTTGTGATCAAGGAATAATGGAGCAAGGGTGGGTGTTGATCTTGTATATCCTTGGTCGGAACTTCAATTCTGTTGGAAGAAAGAATAGAATGGGAGTTAGACCGTGATCATCTCCACTTTCACCTACTAGCATTTCTCAAAACATCCAATTCATGGCAAGAGGAAAGGTGAAGCTAAAATGGGCGATAAGATACTATCATAAAAGTAGAACCGCAAACTTGAAGAGGTGAAGCTATTTTAATAGAAGGAACTTAGTAGCTTTCCTTTAAACATTTAGGATAGAAACGTGTGGTTCTATACTAATTTGCTAGAAACGAAAGGTCATTCAGATCTCATCAGTTAATCGATTTGGCTATCATAGGGATTTCATTAATGATTCTTGTTGTGTTGTTGTCATATTAATGTTCATGTTATTCCTACTGCTCAAGTCATGTTCATTATCTCAAGTTACGGCGATAAACAAGTTAGATTTGGTTGCTTCAGGATGTTAAATCATGTGGAGTTTCTAGAGGGCCAACATAAATAACACATGAATTGTTTTCTATATATGTACGTGGAGAAGGAAAAGGCACGTCCATGAGGCAAAGGAGAAGCACCATCCAACATGCATCGAAGTAAAAGGGAATAGGTGCGGTAAAGCTAAAGCTAGAGAGCTCATGGAACAATGGCGGTGCATTATTGCATTTGATGCTTCTACTTTAGATCACAATCACACACCCTAAGAAACACTGCTTGATATCTACACCTTGATGTGTTCCTGAAAGTCTAGTTTTGTCGATGGATCTCGTCAGCGATTTTCTACGTCAACTGAGAAAGGAAATTAAAGGAGAAATACTAGATGTACGCCACCTTGCTGCTGGGCCCTAAAACTATCATGAGAAGACGTTTGTCGACGCTCAGCGTCCAAAAATTCTTATTAAAAATTTTGTACTAAAGACAATGGAATATAAACATGGATTGGCTTCCCCAACATGAAGGGATATATATTTGAACCCATGTGCTAGCTTATGTACCTCATTTTGGACGTTCCTATGGAATCCTTTGTAGTTTCTAACTAAAAATACTTAAACTTTTTCCAATCATCACGTCCAACTTTGAGTGTTATCACCAAAAACCCTTAAGTTTGGCTTCACTCAAACTCCTAGGATATATATCCTTAGCGAGAATGACATCTTGTAAGGATGTTAAGAATATCACACATTAGGTAATGTTCTTATGTGTACATGTTTGAAGTTTTTAGTAGCTGCCATGTTCTTCTCTTCTTCCTAGCAATCTCTCATCACAAGCAAAAGAATCGCCTTGTGGTAGAAACATGCTCCAAGAGAGTACTCCAATAGTGTGGATTGGATGTGTATTCAAGGAAAAAGGGGGCATGATAACCCTCTCTTTGATAGATGGTTAGTGAATAATAATGTATAAAATCATCTCTTGACCTTCTTTTAAAAAAGATAGAAAGATGATATGGTAAGTAATCCTAAGCTCTACTAAAAGAGAAGGAAAGTCGATCACTTAGTCGGGGTTACACACCTTGTACCAAATTAAGATGATGAGTTGCTACAAAGCTCTCCTCCTCAAATGAGTCTTTTCCTCCAATAAATGTCTCAACTTAGGTGTACAAGCAAAAAAACTTTTGAAGACAAGTAATGTCGGGATGAGGATATATGTATCAAAAAGATCCCTCCACAACTTCGATCAGTCTTAGCCTTTGACTAATGCTAAATCCTAAGTTGCTCTTAACCTCCTTAATGAAGGAGTGATCATTTGTCCCTAATTAAGGATGAGTGGAATTGTCTAAGTTTTAAGCAAGGGCAAGGATCTTCTCTCACATGTGAATAAATTAAGGCTTAGTAGTAAAACACATTGTATGGCCACCAAGGGTTTGCTCAAAATATAAATAAAACATTCTTTTATTGGTATCTAAAAATCATTTGATCAAATTCATCCGACATCACTGCAAGAAAAGGACTACAAGTCAAGAAAGTATATCGAGAAATGTTCTTACTAATATATTGATGGCAGTGTTAGCATGCTCTATAACTTACCTAATTTAGTTAAGTCCTAAGATAAATTGACCTAAGTAATACATAAAAAGGATACAATATCGTATGGAGGAACATTCATCAGAATAATCCCAAGACACCGCAAAACAGATCAGAATAATGAATTTAGAGTTTCCTTTGAAATTATGCTATTAAAGAGAACAATTAAACCCTATGTTTAATCTAACCTAGTTTGATAGGATTCTGAAGAAAATATTGTGAATTAAATCTTTTAAAAAATATAAATAAATATCCCACAAGGTTTAATTTGAGTAGATATGTCAAAGAAGCCAATTAAACCTAAAACAATAATATAAGTGAATAATTAATGTCAAATGAATTTAAATGAAGGATTTACCAACCAAACAACTTCAAAACTCAAAATTGACATAATCACCAGATTCCCTAGATCATAATTAAGCTTCCATAAAAAGTTGGGCCTGAATTGACAATGTTCGTACCTACTTTGCATTTAGGCCCCTAAGTTCTTTAAATCATTGCAAGTAGGTCCAATTTCATTACTCTTAGGTCCATCTCTTCTTGCGAACTGATCCACGGCGTCATCTTCCTCCTTCAGCAGCCATGGAATCGTTGACTGAACTATCCAATGACTTTCCAGTGCCATTTATCAGCTGAGCTCGACCTCTGAGGCGAAGTTGTTCGTCGTTCTGTTCCGCGTCGAGCGAGACACACCTCGTCGACTGCCGTCGTTACAAAAACCCGTAATCTCCGGTAAAAAACAAACGCGGAGATATGAGTTGTTGGAAGGTCTTCTCACTATCTCCTGCAACGAATTCATGCGCGGCCGAGGCTTTTATAAAGCCTCGCCATACTCCTCCAAGTGGAGTCATCTGGAATCCAAGAGCAACCGCTGCCTTCTCTACTTCCTCCGTGAGCTGCCATTGCCAGACCTTGAGGTCTTCTTTGCCCCTTCGCTCCGCTGCCTCTCGCCATCAAACGAGGGTGCATCTGCCTTTGTCTATCTCTCACTGAGCTTCTTAGTGCAGCAACCGGCTCTCTACCTCCTTCATCGACCTCAATTCCTGCTTCGAATCTTCATCGGCGACTTACCTTCGCCATCGATCTCCACCTTTCCTTCCTCCAAATTAGGTTAGGGTTTTTCTTCCCTTTTCTTTCCTCTACCTTCTCATCTCTCCAATTTTAAATTTCAATCTCGTTTGAGCCATCACCGACCATCATCTTTAAGGGCTCCGGCAAGCGTCTTTGCCACATCACCGAGCCCCTTGGCACAACACGTAGAAATAGGGGAAAGCTTCGGGGATCTTCCCTAAAGTGCCTAGATTGATCTAGAATTGATAGGTTCATTTGGTTGTGCACAAGTACTCGTCGAAGCTACCTTTGTCTCCACCTTCGGCAACCACTCCAGTGAGGTGTTTCCACTGCTACACAACTTCATCCGCCTCGCCAACACACCCATAAGCACCGCCGTCCCTCCGCGAACAAAACCCCTCTATCTATTCGCTATTCCACCCACTAAAACCCTCCGTCGACCTACCCAGCTTCGCATAGCCATCTCCATCACTGTCCGGCCACCTCACGCACTCTCACGCCACCAAACCACCACCCATATGTTCGTCGTGGTCAGGTGAAGGTTCTGAATTGCTTTAACGTGGCCAATTGGCCTTATTCTTATTTTCAGGTACAGGAGTTATTCCGCCATTGATGCTGAAGCTTTAAACACACTTGAAACTTGTTCTTCAGACGATTGCTCCAGGTTTCGATCCCAGGTGTTGCGGAATCCTATTAGCAACACACGCAGTAGGTCAATTGGGAGCATTGATCGCTTCCCCGACCTCAATCAGAGCTACCTGCTACAACTACTACACGCGAAGACAGCAGGGACATTTAATCCTATACCGGAAGTGGCAACAGCAGTAACAACGAATAAGTTGATTTTGTCATCTTAGCTGTTCGTCTCAAATAACACTGGGGGTGAGGTCTCCGCACACCCCACGCACCTCGCCCGTGACATTGCTACACACGGGCCTGGTCCGATAACCCGCCTAAGCCCACACCTTGGCTACTACCTATGTTGATAGCCTTGGTCCTGAATACGCGGATCCTTGATACCCAATTACGTGAGCATCTGATTGAACATTGAAGAAAAGATGGGAAAGAGAAAGAAAGAGAGCGCGGGACAGGAGAGGGTTTTGCAACGTGGAACAATACCACTATACTCTCGTCCTCAAGACTTAAGGCGTCTGTGCCTGTTCTCTGTCGTCTGTGGGTAAAGTGCTGAGTTGAGTTATAAACATTGATAATTGATAGTTATGTTAAACTTGGTGGTTTAAACCATTACTTTTGCTTTATTTTTTTATATCTACAAAGAAGTATTTTATTTACTCAACATATATTACCTTTTTGATAGTGATAAATTGTGTGAATAACTACTCACAGAGATGACCTCAAATTTCTTTTTATTCAAGAATTATAAATTTGAATACTTAATTTATTTTGATCACTATACTATAACATGACTACTTTATAATACGATCGAAGTGAATTAGAACATATATTTCAAAGATTATCCAAGATATACATATGACAATAAGCAAAGGAGTAATTACCCTACCCTTCCGAAAGTAATTACATGGATAACTACTACTGTGTACAAAACAGTTACTCAGAACACAGCTCCATCGATTATCGTGATACCGATTTATAGTACATATATATTTGGGTGTATTTATATTTTGTTTTGGGTTAGATATCAGTCTTCAAAGCTCTCGAGTGCCATGAAGTAAGAGGGCTCTATTTTTTTTATAGATGCAGAAGAAATTTGTAATTTAGAACTTACAGTAAGACAGACAATTATGTAATTTTCAAAGTAAATCCTAAATGAATCGTGTTGGATCCATGATGTTCTAATGGACCACACATGTACCACTTAAATTAATTTGCATATGCAAGTATGCTCACGTTACTGAATTTAATGTGAAGAAATATAATTTTTTTATTAAAAAAAATTTCCTTAGAAACTAAAAATTCCAGAAATTTCATAACTAAATTTTCTCTCGAGTCTCCATGAACATTAATTAGGAGAAATGGCCTCATCGGAAGGCAACTTAATTCTAGTCAAGATTAATTAATTAGTATTACGTAATTAGAAAGGTTGCTTAGAGTAGTACCCATGAAGCTAGCTACGTACACCAAATTTTGATTGGAACCAGCGGTCAAAATATTTGAAATTCAATCCCATGGACTAATCAAGTATGAAAATTGCTTAATTAATTACCTGCGTATCATATCCTTGAGGTAGCAGAGAGATGAAGTTGTGTGCATTCGCAGCTTTGGCGGCGGCCACCACCTCCTCCATGGTCGCGCCCTCCTTCCCGAACAATATGTTCTCCTTAATCGACGTCGCGAAGAGCGTGGGCTCCTGACTCACGAGCCCCATCTGTGACCTCAACCACTTCAAACTGAGCCGCTTGATATCCACCCCATCCAATAGGATCTCGCCACTTGTGGGGTCATAGAACCTCTCCAGCAACGCGACCACGGTCGACTTCCCTGACCCGCTCCCACCCACGAGGGCTAAGGTCATGCCCGCGGGGACACTAAAGTCGAAGCTCTCAAATATCGGTAAATCCGGTCTCGATGGGTACGCGAATCCAACTCCTTTGAACTCCACCTCTCCCCTCACATCCTGAAAAATTAAATTATGACGCAAAAAAAAAAAAAAAAAAAAAAAAAAAAAAAAAAAAAAAAAAAAAAAAAATATATATATATATATATATATATATATATATATATATATATATATATATATATAAACCCGTAGTCATCGTAAGTATATAGTACTGTAGATTGGCATGCATTTTCGTTTGAATAATGATTTCAATTAAAGTCAAATTCCATGCTCGATTTCTTGTAGAAAACGGAAGCCCACCCTCTTTAATGGACCCTGCGGTCCTTTTGTCTTGTTTCCCAAAATGAGTGGCTGTGATGGTTTATCAAATTGAACATGGGGAAATGATGTATGGTAAGTTAAAATTCACGTTTATTTTTACGTTCCCTGCACAAAAGAATGGAGAAGCCACAGCCGGTGGTGAGTTCCGCAGCCGTCTTCGTCTTCGTTTGGAGGCTTGACCACGTTGGTGGAGTGTGTGGAATTTAACTTCAAATTTGACATGTGAAAATTAAAGGGTACTGTGATATTACTTGTTCTGTTTTATACGGACGCTATAAGCCTATAAGTACGTACCTGTAAAACGTTTCCGTCGCTGCTGTCGGAGTCGATCTTGGGGATTCGATTTATCACTTGCATGATACGTTCACCTGCGGAGGCTGCTTCGGAGAAGGACTTGACATTGGAGAGGCCAGATCCTAGGGACCTTATTCAATTCAAACGATCGACAAATTGTCAAATTAATATATATTAATCAACTTTCATGCATCTGTCCTATATATGATTACATCAACCGGATTTTTAGAATTGTTGACTTGCTAGCAATCAATGAATTTTAATTATATATGATAAATTTTTAGGTGTGTGTGTGTATATATATATATATATATAAGTGTGTGTATGTGTGTATGTGTATGTATTAATGAGTAGGAAATGTCCCTGGATATCATTAGAGTAGATCGATCGTCGTTCTATAACAACAAGTGGTATAGTAGCAGATCTTTTTGAATTAATGGTCAGGATGTCATGTTGGATACTGTACGCTCGTTCCGGTGCTTAAAAAAAAAAGTTAGTGTTCCAGACATGTGTGTTTTTTCGTTGATGGCATCATTTTTCTTCAAAAATAAATCAACAATGTTAGTGATCTTAATTTAGCTTAAGTGTATTGCACGGTTACAATGAGCATATATTTTCTTAGGAATTGACATAAAAATTGCTGAACTTATACTTTGAAATTTCAATGTTATCTTTGATCTTTAATTCTAATTGTATTAGTATAATTCCCTTAATTATATGTTCTTTGTTGAGTTTTTTCACCGGAAGGAAGAAGGTTTTGAATTGAAAACCAACGTGACATATTTTTTTTTCTAATTTTAACAACTGATAAAACCATTGGAAAATTACCGCCAAACCCCATTTCATATACCAGAACTTATTCCCCCTTATCGAAAAAGAAGCCCCGCGACCCAATCTTAGGATCACGGCCAAAGTTTGACCTACCATCGTTTAATGGTTGAGGTAGGAGATAGGGCGCCTTTTTGAGTGCCCCCGAAGAAGGGACGCGAGAAGCTGCAGAAAGATTAGGGACGGTGTTTAATTAATTCTGCGTAAGTTGATGTACTTTTACGTAAAGTACTCCTTTGTTGACCTTCGCCGCCGCTTCTCCGGTTAAGATGGTTCCCATGCAATTCTAACTATCGAGAGGGATATGCATTAAATGTTGGAAGATTTTAAGAAACGGAACTCCAAAAATATAACAATGATCTACATCCAAAATTAATTTCTCTAAAAATAAACCCTAGTACTTTCAAGTTCCTCTATGTGTTTTCTTGAGAAAAAAGGTAGTGACCAGGATACACACTTGCGGTCTGATTGACGACAAGAAGTTACATGCAACTAAATTAGAGGAATATTTAATTAGTAAAGTAAGGAGAGATGAGTGAAGGGTGCGATATATATATATATATAGCTCAGATTAAGCTTACAGGCCTCCCAAGACGACAGAAGCAGAGGCAGCAAAGATGGTACCCCCTTGAACGTCGTGGTACATCACCAGCTTGCTCCCGTACCACGCCATGAACGCCCATATGGAGAAGGTTATCCCGTTGCTCCCAATGGCCAGCCCCTTGGCCAGGCCCTGCTTAAACCCCAGCGGCAGCGACCCTTCGAGGGCCCGGGAGAACCTCTCGATGGTCTTCGCCTCTCCGACAAACGAGTACACGGTGCGCACCGACGAAATAGCCTGCTCAACGATCGTCCCTGCCTTGTCGTACTCCTTCTGGATCTTCCTGGACAAACCTAGTAGTATCTTCCCGTATATTATCCCCGGTATCATCAGGAGGAGGATCGTCGGGAGGGCCACCACGGCCAGCCTCCACGTGAGGGCCATCGCGGCCGCATAGCTCGTGAAGAACATGGACACGTTCATCACTAAGTTCGGGACCTGTCGAACCAAAAAAAAAAAAAAAATCATACAGAATCAATTGGCATGAGCGCAGAGGCCAATGTTACAAAGGCAACAATACCTACAGTCCAATAGAAGCAAAAGGGAGTTGACTGATCAGAAACCAATTTCGTTGAGAGTTCCTTTGCAGGGGTCAAAGAATCCTTTTTCAGTTCAAGGGTGAATCATTTATTGGATTTCTTGATTTCATCCAATGCACAAACACAGTTGGCTAGAACAGTCAGGAAGGAAAACCTCCAAATCTTTGATTGATGTGATCATTCGACACCAACAGGGGAAAAAGGATTTGTACCCGCTGCCTTAACACTTGACCATGTTGCCAAAACGATACATAGAAGCTACGGGAATAATAACAGAACCAATGACTGCAAAAATTCCTATTGGAATCTACTACTCTAAGGTTCACAGATGACACCAACTCCTAGTAATTAGCTACTAAACAGTTAGTACTCACACCTTCTCTGCGAGGAAGTCTTGGATGACGAGGGAGTCGCTCGAGACGCTACTTATTACTTGGGCGGTGTTGTCGGGTTGGAGGTCAAAATAGCCGATGTCCTGGCGGAGGATCGCGCGGAGGTACCTACCCCTCATCCTGGACGCCTGGCGCTCCCCTGTCCTTGACCAACAATAACCCTCTATATATGCAGAACAATAGCAACTCCGATTAATCTGTGATCCGCAAGTTATATGTGTGTATACATACATATATGTATGGAGATGAATATTGAGATGTACCTAGGAAGCAGGAGACGAAGGTGCCGGCCGCCAAGTAGAGGATAATCACCACGTTCTATAGGTACGTAAAAGGCATCAGAACAAGATTCATATTCCAAATACGTACAATGGAGTACGGAAAGGAGGTGGGAGGTTTGATCGAGAAGCTTATAATTAATTAAGCTACTCTAACCTTGTCAACCTCGTCGAACAATTCCCGCGAGGCCTCCGGGTCGGACAAGTTGGAGGTTTCGCCGAGGTTGTTCATGATCCTGCTCATGATGAGGAGCATCGCAGGGGTGCCGCAGCCGTCGCCGAACGCACCCAGGAACCCGAGGAGCATGAGAAGCTGGTCCAGCCCATCCGAGTGCATGAATATGGAGCGTACCGAGGAGTAGGTGGAGGGGGAAGAGGTTTCGCTGCCTCTCTCTTCCTTCCCAGCCATCTCACCACATGCACGATGCACACCCCCCCCGTCTCTCCTCCTGTTACGTACGTGTCGTTTCTTGGTCTCTCCCCCTTTCAACGTCGAAGGTCTCTCCCAGTGTTAATATATTATGTGGATCCTCCCACGGGTAAGATGTTTGATGGGGAATTCTGCGTGGCAATGCCACACACACACACACACACACACACACACACACATATATACATACACGCACACCCGCACATACATGGAACAGAGGTTGTGATGAGGATGAAAAGATGGGGGGACAAGAATACGACCGTGAAAATATGGGAAGTGAGCGGAGCTAATTAATTGGGTTCGTTGCACAGGGACAGAATTCGCTACTCGATGCACCGCCAACAGCTGTAGTTTCTAGGGACCATAGGGACTCATTTTGCAAAGATTTTTAATGATTAATTTTTCACGTAGACTTAGTTTACGTTGCGGATAACAGAGGTTTGCATTTGTATTAATTACTCGTTCTCATGGTTTTGTGTCTGCTTTGCCAGGGACCACAAAGCAGGGACAGGGATTCCGATGTATGATCAGGCAAAAAACGGGGATATCCTCTCTTAGATCACGTTTATTACGTCGTATACAATTATTTATTATATGTTCGGTAAATTTTATCACGAGATAAAGTTATCCGGAGAGAATGCTTCAAAATTTAAGATAAATTTATTTTAGTAATGAGGTGTGATAAATTAATCCTCCCTCTTGTGAAATATTTAGTCTAATTATTCCTCTAAAAACTTTTATTTGATTATCTTATGATTTGACCTATTCCTCCCCCTTAACTTCAAAATGAATTTATCCTGCACTTATTTCTCAATTTCATCTCATGCAAAATTTATCTTTCAACTTTTGTTTTATGGGATAAATTTTGATGAATAAATTTTATAGGTTGTGAAATTGAAGGATAAAATTGAAATAAATTGATTTTGATAATTTAAAGAAATATAGATCAAAAATCACAAGTAAATAGAAATATTTAAGAGGATAGATGGAGTAGATATTTCACAAATAAAAAAAAATGATAAATTTATCCCACTTCCTTGTAATAAATTTATTTCGAGATAATTTTATGTCTTGATAAAATTTATAAAATATAAGATAAATTATTATATTATGCATGACAAATAGACCCTTAACTGATGATATATCTTAGGTCATTTACTTGTACGATATCTCATCTTTTGATTGGAATATCTCATCTAATAATCACTCAAATAAATCAAGTACAGTAACACTTACTTGAGCTCTACATATATATATATATATATATATTGAAGTATAACTATTTTAGCATAAGATTCATTAAAATGCACAGAGTATATCATTTCAATCCATCTCACTCTCGTATTATACTACTAAAAATATTATCACTTACATCAAATCAAAGTACCCATTATTTTTATTTCTCTGATCATTCTATCTCCCCCAACATCATTTTCTAACTTATCCCGTCAAAATTAATCCCGTGAAGAGTTATCCTCTGTGCAAACATGGTCTTACTGTAGCTGTTTTTTCGAATTGAGTTTTCGTTATGAGAAAAACAACCCCATTTATTCGTGTATTATTGATTTGAAGGCAGTTAACTTGATGCCACAACAGAGGAAAAAAAGAATAGATACCTATCGGCTTTAAAAAGAAAACTGGAACAGCAAGAACAATTTTGACGTTTTGACTAATTACATCGACGTATGCTCTACAACTTCAACGTCAACAAAATAACATCGCGGTAGAGTAGAAGAATCTCGATGGTTTCGATTTTAAACGAGGACATGAGACCATGCTTCTTGCCAATTGTTTAAAGGCCTAATCTTTCTACACAAGATTATTGGCATCTACCTCGGCTTCAACAAACATCGAGGTAAGGTCATTCTTAGCACGCTGATTCCGCGGATCCATTTACTTTTAGAGGTGAGAGGTGGGTTGGTTATGCAATGTTAATGGGAAAAGAGAGGTGAAATATGCAAGTAGCCATGAAAATCTGTAGCACATAAATTTTTTGATCACGTAAAATTGTTTTAAAATAATTTAGGGGGAAATTGATAACTACTCGTGCACCAATTAATCCTTTAAATAATATAATGATGTGTACTTAAATTTAGAGTTCTTTTATTATAATTAAAAATTTCCCCCTACCATCGTCTGATGGACAGTCTCAGCAGCAAACAAATGACCAACTTATAATTGTTTATTGAATGAACCATCAAGTTGCACTGGCAACATAAGAGACACACCTCTCGTCATCTTTTTGGACTTGAGTTTGCTGTCTCGAGTCAACTCCTTCCCCCTTCACTATAGTACAACCTAAGGTTTCTTGTAGGGGTTCTAGCTGACCATAGCATCGGTCGAGGACCCCTCTACTTACTCAAATTCACTCTGCCTCTTCCTTTCGCACCCTTTGACACGAGGCCTTTCAAGCATCTTCGCCTAAGTGGTTCTTCACTTCATCTTCCTCTTCAACTCGGGCAACTCAAGGCGAATCATTGTCTTGAGTTTGATGTCACATGTTTTTCCAACGTCTCGTATATGCATGCATAGGTTCAAAAACACGACACATACACTTAACGTATGTGTATGCAGGCGTGTACAGAGTACATATCTCGGCACTCTGCATGCTGTCAGATGTTCGGTATCAGCTCCGGATGTCCTGAGGCTCATCCAGACGTCTGGATAGCGTCTCAGATGTCTGATACTGCGAAAAAATGGTTTCGCAGTATGCCTTGCTGAAATGACCCTACACTTTTTAGTAGGATAAGATGTCTGGAGTGTTTATCAAACGTCGGTCAAGACGTCTGGATAGATGGCAGGACGTCTGAAAGTAAGGAAATCCGTATGTTTTTTTTGCTTTTCACGTGCGTGCGTTCCCCCCCCCCCCCCCCCCCCCCCCCCCCCCCCCATCGGCCTCCTCACCCAAAAGCCTAATAACCCTCTATTTAAACCCCCACACCCTTCCTCTTTCTCCCCATCACCACCAGCCACCACCTCCATCTCCTTTCGCCCTGCCAGCAGCCATCTTCTTCCCCCTCCCCCAGCGTAGCGAGTGGAGAGGAAGAAGAGGTACAGGACGTGGAGGAGGAGAGGAGAGTGTGAGCGAGGAGCGAGAGTGTAGGAGACAAGAAGACTCGGGAATGCTCGCGAGCGCATGGTCGAGAGCTCGTGCGAGGAGAGGGTCGTGCGAGGAGGAGGAGCTCACAAAGGGGAGCTTAGCGACCTCCTGAGGCTGTTAGCGTAGTAGCTGCGGGCGATGCAGAGGAGCCTGCACAGAGAAGAAGGCTTGTGAGATAGTTCTACGTACTGGATCATTTCCAGTATCAGACGTCTGGAGTAGCAGTGGGACGTCTAGAGCTAAAATCGGATGTCTAAAAGCACGTTTGGTGTAGAGGTACGTGTTTCTGCATGGGTTCCGGCCATGCAGACAGGATACTTAGCCATTTTTGGCTTTGCGCATGTGTACGCAGGAACAGAGCATTGGAAAGGCGCACGGTGCGTCCTTTGAGGAACATTTGGACATCTGGGCACATCGTCAGACGTCTGACCATACTCCCAGAAAACCGGAAGGAGAGTCCAACATCTTGGGCTCCCCTCAGACGATTGCTGAAGGATCTGGACGTCTGAGGAAGCCGCAGGAAACACAGGGTGATTTCTGACGTCTTTTAAGACGTCTGGGCCTAGTCCCAGACGTCTGATTTTAGGCCTTATGCGTGTCTTTGGCCCGTTTAGGATCCAAACAAAATTGAATTTCCGCAAATGAAGTACCGTTGTTTTCCACTTGCGTTTCTCTACGAGTTAGTGTCACTTATATACAGTTTTGGACTTGTTTGACATAGTTGGTTAATTATATAGGTCTCCAGCCATTTCAGTACGCAGGGCCCGTGGAGGCGACAGGACTTGCGATTTTAGCCCCCATTCTTCTCGTGTTTCCTGGTAGAGTGGTTTGCTTTGATATCAAGATTTAATAAAATTAAGTGCATGTTTAGAATAACATAATTGAACCTTAGGTCGGGAAATGAACTCTAGGGCAAAAACGAATGAATATTGCTTGAGCTAAATTATCTTCCTTGAGATGCATGTTAAACCAATTTGCTAGCTAATGTATTAGTTTATTGATGTGATACTTGCTTTAGAAAAACACGAGCTGCCTGTTATACGAATGAAACTCGTAATGTGAATAGTGAGATCTGAATGTTGGAAAATGGAATGAAAGGAATACAAGTATAAACCCTAAGGGAAATTAGGAAAATGACTCCTGTACATGGAAAGAACTTATTAAGTAGACGGGAACTGAGCTGATCCTTGTGTATACAGTACCAAGGAGAGCAACTGTCCCTTTAGTGTAGAGGGGAGTTAGCCACCCCTTTGGGTTGAGACCCGGGTGAAACGACCCACCACCCCTTTGGCCATTTAAGACGTTTGGGATGTTCACCAGACGTCTAGAAATGCTTTTAGCGCGCAACGTATGAGCGTCATACTTCCTCACCGCACCTCCCCATGCCTTCTCCTGCGACGCCACTCCGCGCCATGCTCACCTCTCCGTCCCCCTCACCTCCTCTCCCCTTATATACCTCTCCCCCCTCCTCTTCGTTGCCACCCCATAGTCGAGAGCGAGTGAGAGCGGAGCAGCCGAGAGAGAGGAAGCGCGAGAGCAGAGGGCACAGCGCCGTTCTGTTGCAGCACCTACAGACAAGGGGAGCCAGAGCGGTTCCGCGGAAGTCATTTTTCTGCGGAATCAGATGGTCGGAGAGACACCCAGACGTCTCACCGGACATCCGAAGGTAGGGCAAGACATCTGGTAGTGATTTACTTTCCGTACTTTTCCCCTCTGACAAGTCCTAACAGCGTACGTGTATGTTTCAGAGGGCGGGAGCGTAGCCGAGGCAGTTTCAGACGTCCGGGAGCACCCCTAGACGTCTGACAAAGTCCTTGGACGTTGGCTTTGAGTTCCAGACATCTGATAGCGAAACACCAAGAGAGGTATCCCTGAGAACTATTTTAAGACGTCTGGGACCATTCCCAGATGTCTGATTTCTGTCGGATAGCCTGTTTTGGGCCGTGTAAGGCCCTATTACTATCGCTTTTTCGCAAACAAACCGTCTATATTTTCTATACGAGTTTCTCTGTATAATGATACCTCGTTTATATCTTTCTGAACCTTTTGACCCATCAATCCATGTTTTAGGTCTCCAGTCCGTCGGGTGTACGGGACCTGTGGAGACGTCGGGAGCCACTATACGAGCCCCTATTCCACCTGGTTACCCAGGTAGAGTGGTTACAACCTTAAATCTCTAATTTAATACATGCGAGTAAGTAATCCTAGGACTTGAGATGAACCCTAGGAAGGAATAAATGCATATTCGAGAATAAATTCTTGAACCCTAGGTCATGGCATGAACACTAGGATTAGAAGAAACTTCATGTGAATGATTGAGTAATTGAAAACTGCCTGTTTTTAGCTAAAATGGACCCCAACTGCATGTGAATGATTGGGTAATCGAAAACTGCTTGTTTTTAGCTAAAAAGGACCCCTACTGTAATAAAATGGAAATTGAACTGTTGTTCCGAATATTCCAACCCGGATGTGATAAAGAAATTCCTGTACGAACCCTACGGGAAATGTAAACAAGAACACCATACCTCGAAGAACCAGATGGTTCTGGGATTTTACAGCCTATGGACAGCTGTTAAGAGAGGTAAGCTGACCTTCGTGTACGTGGTACTGAAGAGAGCAACTATTACTTGTAATGTAGAGGGGAGCTTGCCGCCCTTGGGTTAGGATCTGGGGTGGGTTTTCCCACTCTACGACGACTCTTACTGACCCTCGTGTACGTGGTACCGAGGTAAGTTACTTAGTGTAGGGGAGAGCTATCTGCCCCAGGGGGCCCGGGGCTAGGTATGGCCACCCTACACCAACTCTCGTCATCCCGTTTGGCAAACCGGGGTAGTCGGACGAGGGTACGCGGACTGAGGAGGGGCAAGACCCTTTTCCTGTTCTGAGAGGGCAAGGCCTTACACTATTTCGCACTGTATGTTGAGGCTTATCCGCTAGCGGAAACGACCGACGGCGTGCTAGTGAGGGGTAGCTACCCACGCGCTTATCACGTGTGCCGTAGTCACCGCTACGTCACGATCGTGACCTTGGGGTAGTAGACCAAGTATAGGACTACCGCGATGGGACTCCCCCGCCCAGGAGAGTGCCACATGGGCATCCTATATCACGGGAAGCTGCAAGCAAAATCGTTCCTACAGGGAATCAGAAGATTAATTAACAAATCCTAATTAGAGATCTTTATGCACCCACATGTATAATATAATTAGAAAATGGAAAACTTTATGTTAATGCATGTTACTTCTTAGCCACTACTCCACTAAGCTTTAGTTGACTCCAGTCAAATATATTCTGTACAGGTTAGGGATTTGAGCAGCCCGAGCCACCAGCTGCTGAGGACGCTGGGCCTAGTGGAGCCTAGCTTTAGTTCTACCGCTTGATAGTGAGTTTTATAGTTTGTATTCTGTTATATATACTCTTTGATGTGATGGTTGTAATATCACTGTTCTCTTTCCACCTGTTGAAACTTTCTTTTTGCTTAGTTATTGTACTTGTGTGATTGTGGTTTGTTGAATGTGACTTGGTTATTTCTTGTTGGACGACTAGATCTTGGGATAAATCGAAGCGAGCCAGTCTTAGATCCTATAGGGATTTGGGACCGGGTCATGACAGATGGTATCAGAGTAAGGTCGTCCCGAGAAATGAACCAAGTAGTCTGGAAAACACCACACTTGTACATGTAACTAAGATAGCCATCACAATATTTTCTCTTGGTTATTATTTCCGAGTCTCACATCTCCTCTTTGGTCAAATAAGCATCAATGATCTTGTTCCTCCTCGATCTTTGAGTAGGAAATGCCTCGCTAGGGAGCTATTGAGGCAGGCTGCGGACGTGGTCGTGGCTGAGGACGTGGTCGTAGGGGAGGACAAGCGATGGCCGAAGATAGAGCCGCTCCACCTCTTCTCTCGGGCATCCAGGCCCCGGACATCACCCAATTGCTTCGGAGTCTTATCCGGGAGGAGCTCCATCAGCCTCCTCCTCAGCCTTCCCTTCATGGGGATGCAGAGGGGGAATCCTCCGTGGGGCAGGCAAGCTGCCATGGCACTGGACGAGCTGTAGGGGGAGGGGGTGATCCTTTACCACCCCCTTCAGACACTTCGGGGCACAAGTCTTCCTTGCCTGGAGGTGCACCCCTTCCTCCGTTGCGGCTACACCATGAGGTCTTCAGCCAATTTAGGAAGATGAAGCCCCCCTCTTTCAAGGGGGAGGAAAGCCCATCTAAAGCAAAAGATTGGCTGGAACAAATGGAGATTCACCGAGGGTATCCGACCCACCATCTGGGGGTACATAAAGCCCCTGAAGCTGCCTACCTTCTCACTCGTAGTCGGGGCTGCCATGACCTACGAGGAAACCAACTCGTCCGTACGAGATATTGATGGAGGAGGATGGAAGAGGCCCTACCCGCCGGAGCACTCACAAGGTCGTCGGGAGAGGAGGCACTAGACACCGGTAAGGGAACCGTCCCGTTCTGTGGGTCCACCAGGGACCCATGGGGGTTCCCGATAGGGATCAGCCGACTGCAGCAGACCCCTGCCCAGTCACCAGTAGGGACAACAGATAGAGGGAGGGTATCCATCTAGGACTGGAGTACAGCCGACGCTCTCAGCACCGAGCACTGGAGGCCGATCTGGTGGCCGCGGACACCGGCCCCGAGGAGGAGGACAGCAGTCACGATGAGGGTACCGACCCGCTGCCCCCGCCCGACCCAGAGCATAGCTGTTTCTTCTGCATCGAGGACTGAAGGGCGTGTTAACACCTTAACTCACGGAGATGCTAGAGCTTCGGGCTCTGTAGTGGCAGGTATGGTTACTATTTCCAGCAGACTCGTCTACACTCTTTTCGATTCCGGAGCCACGCATTCATTTGTTTCTACGAGTTTTGCTGTCTGCACGGGAGTGAGCAGTGTGCTTTTAGAGGAGCCCTTCCTGATTAGAGGACCAGGTGGGCAGGTATTTGTTGCCGAGGAGGTTCTCGCTGATTGTGAGGTCATGATAAGGGGATACAGTCTCCCGATAGACCTGATCATAATCCCGATGGATGACTTCGGTGTAATCTTAGGGATGAACTGGTTGGCCGCATACCACGCCCTTGTAGACTATTTTGGGAGGAAGATCGTTTTCTCCATACCACGACTGCCTCCCTTTGAGTTCCACAGCCAGCCTGTAGATGAAGGATTCAGATGCATCTCTGCACTTCGAGCAGTGAAGCTATTGAGTCAAGGATGCAAGGGCTTCCTTGCTTACGTTCTAGCAGAGCCTGGCCCCGTGGACAGTATACAGAGTATTCCGGTGGTCTGTGAGTACCCCAACGTCTTCCTAGAGGAGTTGCCAGGACTGCCACCTGAGCGCAAGATCAAGTTCGAGATGTCAATAATACCAGGGTGTTGAACGTACGAATTGTACGCTAACGTGTTTGGTTTTGGAGAACCTGTCATTGTAGCTTAAAAGCGAAGAACTCTTGTTCAACAAATAAAATTTATACCGAAATTGAAATTCCGAGTCGAACACAAGGAGGTGGACGTTTGATTTAAAAACTACGAGTTTCTTTTTATTTGTCACGAAGTAATTTTATTTAAAACTATTTAATTATTTACAATAAATAGAAGAGAGAGAGAATATTACACATAGAAATCAAAATGAGATGTAGAATAAACAGAGAATTTATCATTAAGGAGATTGTTCATTACAAATAGAAAGCATAAAATAATTGCACTAGAAAGCGATAAATTTACTCTAGAAAGCATTAAAAGAATGGAGGGAGAAATGTCATCCTCGACGAATGCTTGGAGGACGAGCAGAACTACTCTAGAAAGTAGTAAATCTATACTAGAAAGCAATAAAAAGAATAGGGAGAGGGAAATCCTCCTCGACGGTCGCTTGGAGGACGACGCCTGGACAAAGGAGGACGGAGCAGAAGAACGGGAACGGAGCAACACGCCGTCGTCGTTGCGGGATCCACTTCCGAAGGGGGATGAAAATTTGGACTTTATCTCGCGAGAAGCATCCCAGGTGTGGGACAAGCTTCTCTTGAGCTTTGGAGAGGTAGAGAAGAGAAAGAAGGGATGAGAATTTCGTATGGAGGGGGTCTCCTTTTATAGTTGCAAGGAGTGGGGGCAAATTGGTCATTACATCTTTAAAACAATAAATGAGGGGTCTTCAGCGACGGATAAAACCGTCACTAAAGCCTCAACGTGGGCGTAGTGCCCGCCGCCCACGCGTGCCTCCTCAACTGCTCGCGCTCAACGCATCCACCCACGTTCATCAGATCTCAGCCGTCCGATCGCCAGATCGGACGGCTTAAGATGCGCCATTGGCCGCTGCCGCGCGCCCGCCCCAGCGCGTACGATGGTGCGTCCTCGCTGCATGTGCAATAGCGCGTGAACTCTATCGAGCGCGGACAACCGTCCGATCAAAGTCCGACGCACGCCCACGCCCGCTCTCCCACGTCCTTCGCCTCCTCGCTGCGGCTCGAATGCGCGTCCGCTGCTCGAGATAGCGCCTTCGACCACTACGCTATGAGGCGCGGATGGTCGAGCGGACGCTTTTAGGCGCAGCTGTCCATAGCTGTTGGATCGAGATCCAACGGCAGAGAGGGAGAGGGTGCAGAAGCTTCACCGGATGCATGCGGCCATTTGGGCGGTCGAGATGGCGCCACGTGGCGCCATCTTGGCCGTCTATCTTCTGAATGTTGTAGATGGTGCCACGGATGTCGGATTGACTCGATTTTTTCGTCGTTGGGCTGTGATCATCGATCCGAATTCATTCGTGTGGTCGGATTTGTCATTTGAAGTGCGGATTTACACCATCCTGGCCCTTGATCTTCTAGGGTTCCCCGGTCACTACCTGATGCTACGGATGCCTGATTAAGGCGATCTTGGAGTCGTTGAACTCCAATCGTCGCCTTGTTCACATCCATACGGTTGGATCTTTGATCCGAGGCCCCGATAAAATGTTTGCCCTGTCCAAGCACATAAAAGGAGACAATTAACCTCCATTTTATTCAAACTACTCTAAATGCAAGATGATACATGTTATGCAATATTTATATCATGAAATGCAATCCTATGCTTAAGAACATGCATAAATAGACATCTTAAGTAGTGTAAATGTGTTTACATCATAGGGACAGGCCCCATTTCTTCAGCATCGTACCGAATGGCCCCGCTTGAGTTACGAGAGCTTAAGACACAACTACATGACCTGCTAGAGAAAGGCTTCATAAGGCCCAGTGCCTCTCCGTGGGGAGCCCCCGTCCTGTTTGTGAGAAAGAAGGATGGTACTCTTCGGGTGTGTATTGACTACAAATAGCTGAACCGGGTCACCATCAAGAACAAGTACCCGTTACCACGCATAGATGACCTCTTCGACCAGCTGAGGGATGCCACGGTAATTTCAAAGATAGATCTGAGGTCAGGATACCATCAACTGAGGATTAGGGAGACTGACATCTCTAAGACAGCCTTCGTACACGGTACGGCCACTACGAGTTCTTGGTCATGCCGTTTGGATTGACCAACTCCCCTGCCGCCTTCATGGACTTGATGAACCGCGTTTTTCAATCGTATCTGGATCAGTTCATGGTCGTTTTCATCGATGACGTGCTCATTTATTCACGAGACCAGACGCAGCATAAGGAACACCATCACATGGTCTTGGACATCTTGAGACGGCATAGATTGTATGCCAAATACAGCAAATGCGAATTCTGGTTGAGACAAGTCACCTTCCTGGGCCATGTGATCTCAGAGGACAGTTTAGCTGTGGATCCAGCCAAGGTAGAGGCAGTACTCAGGTGGGAGAGACTGCGTTCAGTGATTGAGATACGCAGTTTCCTGGGGCTGGCTGATTATTATAGACGATTTATCCAAGAGTTCTCGCAGATTGCTCGTCCTCTGACTCATTTAACTCGAAAGGACGTACCCTTCGCCTGGATAGATGAGTGTGAGTCTTGCTTTCAGAAGCTGAAAGAGAGGTTGACTTCAACTCCTATACTCACCATCCCTAACAACAACGGCGGGTTCGTCGTCTACACAGATGCCTCGTTGCAGGGATTGGGGGGTGTACTTATGCAGTGGGGTCATATTGTCGCAAATGCTTCGCGGCAACTGAAGCTCCACGAGCATAACTACCCCACCCACAACCTAGAACTGGCAGTAGTCATCCTAGCATTGAACACCTGGAGGCACTATTTGTATGGAGGCAGTGGACATCTGGTCGCAGTGCCAGACGACGGAGAGGACTTCCAGACGTCCGGGTTGACCATCGGACGTCTGGGAATTAAGCCAGACGCCCCCGCAGGCTTCTGGACGTCTGAGGGACTACACAGAGTGAAGGTATCATTTGAACCACCTTTTAAGACGTTTGGAAGAGGTTCCAGACGTCTGATTTTGGACTGTTTCGTCGTTTTCGACCCGTTTTGGGCCCGTTCGGAGTCCGTTTTCCGCGTTTCGAGTTGCGTTCTTCCCAAAATAAAATCCTCTACCCGTTTACAGTAATTATATACTGTTCTGAGAAACTCCTTGTGTTAGGACCCCGTTCCATTGCAGTCTCGGGGGTTGCGAAGGCGTGCGGGATTTCCGACCACGCCCCCAGTACTCCCGTTGTAGCTGGTAGAGTGGCTTTTTATTTACTTAATCAAATTTGTTACAATCGTGGAATAATTAATAGAGTCTAGGGCATTGCATGAACCCTAGGACTGAGAAACTAAATTGATTGATAGATCCTAGGGTATTGCATGAAACCTAGGACTGGAAACTAGATTGAATGATAGATCCTAGGGTACGGCATGAATCCTAGGACTGGAAAACTAGTGATATGTATATAATATTGCAGTCTTGGAAAGGTGGAAAGGAAATAATAGCTACCTGTAAATTGATTTAACCGCTGCCCGTTATAAAGAAATAATATGGTTAAGAACATGGGTTGTATGAACGTAAAACTGGAACGGTGAAACCTAAATGTGCTGAGTTAAAAGAGCTGGAACCCTACGGGGAATTAGGAGTAGAACTCCTGGAAAGAGAATGGATGGAACTGAGAAAGAAAGACGTGGAAGTGTATTGTCTCTGGGGTACGTGATACCAAAGAGAGCACACATTACCTCTTAGTGCAGAGCGGAGCTAGCCGCCCCAGGGACCCGGGGTTAGGTCTGGCCACTTTGTACCGACTTGCTGGCCCTCGCGTACGTAGTACCGAGGAGAGCTACCAGTGTAAGGAGAGCACTAGCTACCCCACGGGCCCCGGGGTTCTGCTAGCCTCCTACACCGACTTGTTAGGCCCACTGGGAAAAGCAGGGTAGTCAGGCGAGGGTGCGCGGATTATGGAGGGGTTGGACCCCTGTTACTGAGAGGGCTCTGCCCTATACTGGTTCCATGCTGTGCTTTGGGCGCACCCGTTAACGGAAACGACTGACCGCGTGCCAGTGCAGGGTAACTACCCGTGTGCTTATCGCGCGTGCCGTAGTCACCGTTACGTCTGTCAGCGACCTTGGGGTGGTTGACTGAGAGTAGGATCACCACGGGGGACTCTCCCGGCCAGGAGAGCACCACGTGTTACTTCTACTGTTCGGAAAAGGTTGCAATCAAGATCGTTCCCACGAGGAACATTCGAGATCAAGTGAAGGATCTGAGAAATAGATAAATTGTGAAATAATAAAAAGACGTAAATAAAGGAAGAAAGAAAGTATGATAGCTACTGTACACTCTACTGCTTCTTTAGTTTTAGCTGCCACTCTACTCAGCGTTTCGTTGACGTGTTACACTCGTTACTTTTCAGGACCAGGTGTTGAGCAGCCAGGGTCAGCGACTGCAGAGGACGTTGGGCCGAGTAGGGTCCAGTAGAGTTACCACAGTTCTTTGTACCCCTTTTGTTCCACTGTAGTGAGTAGTTCTTGTTACTCTCTGTACTTCTTTACTTGTAGCTTCATGTTATGTTATAATTGTTGTTCTACTGTTGTGGTAGTATATACTGTAGTAGTTCCTTTTCTTACTGCTGTATTTTGTTACTGCTAGTTATATTCATGCTGAATGTGGTTTATTTTACTGCTCTTTTGGTTACTTCCTTGTTGGACGACTAGGTCTTGGGATTAGTCGAGTCGGTCCGGTCCTTGTGTCTCGTAGGGACTCGGGAATTGGGTCGTTACAGTTATGTAGGAGCTTTTGTTCAGTTTATTAGATCAAAGTAAGCTAGTTAGGGTTCATCACATTGGGAACCAGAGGCGCAAACCAAAGGAAGAAGCTTCTCCCCTGTCCCTCCCTTTAACTGGTTGGATTGACCGGAAAGAAGTAGATCAAATCTTTTCTTCATCTCAAGACGGGTTCTGGGAGTATGTAGGTCTTTAGGCTAGCCCACTTAAGGACAGGTTTGTTTGTTTGTATTGTAGGACGCCTTTCTTCCTCCCGTCTGTCATGGATCCTTCCACATCTTATTCACACTTCCACTCCTACCCTCCTACCACTATTTATTCCCAAAAGGATTATTATTCCAACCAGACTTATTCTCATCCATCTTCTAGTTGAGATAATCCTGATTGGGGATACAATTCCAGACCTTTGTGTTCAGGATTTAACCCTGGACACCATGATCTTGATTCTTATCCTTCTCTAAGCTACATCGATCATAGATCACCGTCCTTATTTGGACAACCTAACATGATCTACAATCAAGATGGATGTGTTGATCCTTACCCTCCCCCAGATTACACTGTTTATAGGTCATCACCTCCTTGTGGACAACCTGAAATGACCTATTAACAGGGAGGGCATCAAGAACCTTAATTCATTGACTCCCCTACACTGAACCCAAACCCGCCCAACCCTAAACCAAACCATTTGGTTTAGGATAAGTAGGTCCACGATAAGGAGTTGGCTAACTTAAGGAATACCATACAATCTTTAGAAGCTCAGCCAACACCTTGCACTGAAGAATTGGAGCCTCTGATTAAAATGATTGATGATCTTAACAAGTATTTGTTGGATTGGCTCCAGGACGTTAAGGATAAAGGCTTGGGTGAGTTTTTACTTGGGAAGTTATCGAAATTGAGGATGAGATTTATGATTGCTCTAGTCCAATATTGGGAGGATTCCCAGGATGAACCATTGACAGAAGAGTTGATGTAAGAATCCGCTTAAGCATCAGAAGGGGGGACACGTTTTACGAGACCAGGGTTGACTAAGTTATTCTAGAGCAATCAAACAAGGATGAATTGATTACTTCACCTGAGATCCCTGAGCCGGGGTACGAAGAAACGTATGTCTCCATGGAATAGAAAGTGACTGATAATTTTGAGGCATACATTAATGCAGATTTAGAATCCTTTGATTTTGAAGTTGAAGAATCATTATGCGAAGTCTTACCTGAGTTTACAGCACACGATTTCAGTGAGACGACTGGGCCTGAGGAATTAGATAAATCATTTGATGGCCCTAAAATTGAGGAACTTGATACTGTTGAGGCTCGCATGGTGGATTCAGATCTTGATTTCATGAAGGGATTCAATTCAAAGCCCCATTCCTCAATTACACCCATTTGAGTATATTGATGATTTTGTTTTTGAGATCACTAGACCCTAGTCAATTCTGATTCAGCAACAAATCTTGGACTTGGACATTTTAGATGAGGTGATTAATAAGCAGGAGGTTTCGGAATTCAAAGTTATGATTATGGAAGGCAAGTGTTGGGAAATGAAGATTTGGGAAGCTAATTCCGGAGGAAGTAGATGACCGAGTCTAAGGGTGCCTATTTGTGTAAAACTGCCAACCTTCTACCAGGACCCTTACGACATTTGTTCTGAGGATGTGTAACTCAAGCACAAATTCATTGATTATCCTTTTGAGCTTAATCTCTCTATTATCCAACTTTTTGGACTTGGGTTGCATCCTCACAAATCATAGGCTCGACCCCACATGCATACTGATATCAGGTTTTGAATAATTTTTATCTAAAACCTTAGATATACTCGACCATGGGTATCGGTCTACACCACAATCTGGTCTACATTTGTGGACATCTGCTGGCAGGTCCTGAGGTGAATCTTTTGATTCTGATTTTGACCTACACCTGTGAATTCTTTATTTCTTCTTCTTTATATAGTGTGCCTAGCTGAAGGCATTAAATTCAAAATGTATACAGTTTCTTTTCGTCTCCGAGCTGACCTGTTATTCACATAATTCAAGTGCTTTCTACTCTACTCCAATCAGTTTCATGTCTTTTTAATACAATAAGGACATTGCATTAGATAGGAATTGGGGGGCAGATATTCATCTCTTAATTATTTCGTCAGCTCCGTAGATTCTTTTTGTTTCCTTTTTATTTATGAAAAAAAAATTGTGGAATTAGGAAAGAGAATTTGGACTTTAGAAAAATTTCAATCTTAGAGAATAAAACTGTATGATTTGAACACTAATGCCCTTCAGGTCTTTGGGCTTAATCAGCCCGGGTGTCCACTAAAATGTGGACTTATTTATCGAGTCCTCACCATTCTAAATTCAATTTTTAATTGGTTAAATAAGTTGGGGTGATAAGTACATGACTTATTAACCCGCCCACTGATTTGAGGGAATTTTAAGTCTAAGCATCTACACGGTATTTGCACTGACTCGCGTTTTGGCAATTTTAACTGAAATTGGGAAGCTAATGAGCCTTCTAGGGTTGAATGATTGGCAAGTTATCATGGGTAATAACCCATTGGTAGGTTGTCCAGAACCAAGTCACACGACTATTCTTTACCTGCTGCCTTTAGGTAAATCTTAGATCAGGGAAGCCACCTACTTAGAAATAAAAAAGAACAAAAAAATAGAAAACTATCCAAAAAGGGTCACAGATTGCATCTCCCATTTTTTCAAATCACCAAAGGGGCACTGATTGAGACTAAACTTATCTCCCTTAGCCACAAGAGTATCTAGTGGCTTGTAATCTTGCATGCCATACCTTTTGAGTACTTTATCTATATAGCTTCTTTGGAATAAACAAAGAATATGACGACAACGATCTCGACATATTTCAATCCCCAAAACAAATGAAGCATCTCCAACATCCTTCATGTCAAAATGTTTGGCAAGAAATTTCTTGGTGTCTAAAAGGATACTCATATCATTAGTAGCAAGCAAGATGTCATCAACATATAGGACCAAGAAGATATACCTGCTCCCACAGAATTTATGGTATATACATTCATTAGCGAGATTCACCTCAAAACCAAACGAGTGAATCACAGGATGAAACTTAAAATGCTATTGTCTCGATGTCTGTTTGAGCCCATAAATGGATTTCTTTAATTTGTATACCATACTTTTTGGATCACCCATAACAAAATGTTCGGGCTGAGTCATATAAAAGGTTTCCTGAATGTCACCATTAAGGAATGCAGTCTTTACATCCATCTGATGCAACTCAAGATCAAAGTGGGCCATAAGTGCCATTATAACCCTTAATGAATCCTTAGAAGAAACATGAGAGACTGTCTCCTTATAGTCAATGCCCTCCTTTTAGGTAAAATCCTTAACGACAAGATGTGCTTTGTATCGTTCCACTTTTTCTTTCGAATCTCGTTTGATTTTTAAAATCCATTTGCAATAAATGGGTTTCACACTTTCTAATAGTAGAACAACATCCCAAACATCGTTGTCTTTCATTGACTTCATGTCCTCTTCCATTACCACAATCCACTTTTCTTGATTCGGACTTTCTATTGCTTGATAGAAGCTGATAGGATCATCTTCTATCACCCCAATGTCTGTTTCATATGCCAAATGGAATACCATATAATCATGTGAAATAACACTCCTTTCTCTAGTGGATCTCCTTAACAGTACAATTTATGTATGTGTCTGAGACTACTCTACAGGAGCTAAAACCGTATCATCATCTTCATTAGAGTTATTTTTAGGTATGTCAAAGGCATGCTCCTCATCAACATTAGTAACTCTAGGAGGAATAACTATATTTTCCTCTTCAAGGACAAAGTCTTTAACCCTGTCAACTTAGGCAGACTCAACACTTTCAAAGAGCTTGACATTACCAGACTAAAAAATAGCCTTAATTGTGGGATCATAAAATTTATATCCTCTTGACCTTTCAAAATACCCAACGAAATAGCAGCTAACTGTCCTTGTGTCCAGTTTCTTTTCATTTGGCCTATAAGACTTAACCTCAATTAGACATCCCCACACATGAAAATGCTTAAGACTAGGTTTCCGTCCAGTCCATAGCTCATATGGGGTCTTGTTAGTTGCCTTAGCTGCAACTTTATTTAGAATATATGCTGCAGTCCTTAAGGCCTTTCCCCAGAGTGAATTTGATAAGAAAGAATGAGCAATCATACTACTTACCACGTCCTTAATCGTCCTATTTCATCTCTCAGCAACACCATTCATAGTGAGCGAGTCCGGCATTATGTACTCCGGAACGATACCGCATTCCTCTAGAAACCTGGTAAACGGTCCTGACATTCACCTGATCTGTCATATCTTCCGTAGTATTCACCACCACGATCAAATCGGACAGATTTAATACTCTGTCAAGTTGATTCTAAACTTTGACTTTATAATTTTTGAACGTGTCCAGTGGTTGTGCCTTTTCATGTATTAAGTAAATGAAGCCATATCATGAGTGGTCATCTATGAATGTGATAAGATATTGTTGGTCATTCCACGCAGACGTGGGAAATGATCCACAAATGTCCGTATGAATCACATCCAAGACACCATTTGACCTATTGCTTCAAACTTTCTATTATTGATTTGTTTTCCCTTAATACATTCAATACACTGATCAAAATCAGAAAAGTCTAAGGGGTCTAAAATTTCACTTGACACGAGTTTCTCTATTCTCCTTATGGAGATATGACCTAATCTTTTGTGCCATAAGAAAGCACAGTTATCATCTATGTGTTTCCTTTTCCCTCGACATGCATAAGAAAGAGAAGTTTCATGAAAAGAAACAAGTGTATCCAAACAATATAGATTATCAATAGTTGAAAGGAAACCAGAACCAACTTATCTTGAATTAATGAAAATATTAACTTTTCCATCTCCAAAATTACAAAAATAGTTAAGTCTATCAAGAACGTAAACTGAAACTAAATTGCATCTGAAATACGGTACAACAAAAGTATTTTCTAAATCAAAGCACATTTTAGTTTTCATCAATAATCTGTAAGTTCCTATTGCTTCTACAGTAACCACTTTCCCATCTCCCACATAGATGAACTGCTTAGCCTCATTTGGTTTTCTGTAGTTCAGGCAGCCCTGTAAAGACACACTAATGTGAGTAGTGCCTCCTGAATCCATCCACCAAGTATGACTTAGTCTTGAAACCAAATTACTCTCCGTACAAACCAAACTGAGAGTCGTACCTTTTCTAGCGTGCCAAGCGTGGTAGTTGGTATAGTGTTTTTTCGGAGGACTCTATAGCCTTCCCCTTCTGCTTCTTTTGTGAAGTTGTATCTGCAGCTTCTGTAGCCTTTTTCTTTGTTTTGCACTTGTTGTTAGAGAAAGTGGCAATGTGAGCACTTTTTGTCCCATCATACTTCATTCTCTCTTCCGCTTACACATAGTGCGAGGTGAGCTCATTCAGAGACCAAGTCTCTTTCTAACAGTTATAGCTCACCTTGAAATGGTTGAAAGAGGGTGGAAGAGAGATTAAAACCAAATGCATTAAGAAGTCCTCTGAGAGGTCAAGTTTTAATTCTTTTAACATAGAAGCAATATGAGACATCTCCATAATATACTAACGAATATTACCCTTCCCTTTATATTTCTTTGAGTTGAGGCTTGCCAAGAGTGTACCAATTTCAACCTTCTCATTCTTGGCAAACCGCTTCTTAATATCGGTAAGGAAATCTTTAGCAGTACCAATGTCATCCGATATTGTGCCCTTGAAATCCTCGGGTATGGCCTTCTTCATTATCATTAGGGAAATGCGATTAGACCTCTCCCATCTCTCCTTCTCCTTCTTTTGTTCAGAAGTACTCGTGTCTATAAGAATGGGAGAGGGTTCCATAATTGCCAAATCCAAATCCATAACCCCGAGGACAATCAAGAAATTTTCCTTCTAGAATTTAAAGTTCGAGCTACTTAACATGGGTAAGTAATTTAAGGTGGAAATGATATTGGTAGAAGACATTTCTGAACAATAAATGCAAATAAACATAGAATTAGCTTCTTTAAAAACATAAGAGGTCTGATTAATTTATTAAACCCCATCACATGTCTTAATTAACTCCATCAAGGGTTTCATCTTTGGACGAGAAGTTAACTTGTAATTAAAGACAAGGTATGGTATGTAATAATTGTTAGCTCAACTCCAAGTCAGTCACAAACCTGTTGGTGTAAGGGCACCACGATCGCTTATTTTGATGATAAAAAAATACTTGTCATTTAACGTTTGCTTTTGAGTCTAAGATTTCAAGTCAACTGCAAATGGATACAAGTGTGAAGAGCTCGCATCTATGGCTGATTGGAGGAGCTTGACGAAGAAGAAGGAGCTTTTGCTTGGACCGAAAGCTTGAAGAAGGAAGGAGATGAAGAATAGGATAAATAGATTCTGTCTTCATGTATTTCTTTTGTTGTTTCTTTTGCTCTTTATTTTTGTCTTAGAATATTTGTTAAAGAGCCTCAAAGTTACATAACAGTAGTCCTATGAACACTTACACAACTCTAGGATGCTTAAATTTCTCGTAAAGGACTTAGAAAACCAGAATAGGCTTCAGACAGCCCGATCGGATGTCCAATCTGAAAATCAGACGTTTGATCTTGGACTTTAAGACGTATGAATGCTGTATTAGATGTCCAAACACTTAGGCTAGAGAACCAACTTTTGTTTGCCACTTTTAGACATCCAGTCATTAGTCAAGACGTCTTAGAAGACGTCAAATGACTTTGTTAGACGTCTAATTAGTGGAACATTGGATTAGAAAGTTGATCGTTGAAGAACGACCCTTGATCTTCTATCAGACGCCCATAGAGGACCTCAGACGTCTGATATATAGACATTAGCCTGGGTTGAGCCAAAATCACTTTGCACATATCTAATAGGCATTTGTACCATGGGAAATCCATTCCTACAGTTAATTAGATTTCCAGACGTTCAGACCTAATGCCAGACGTCCAACCTATCGTCTGACCAACTTACACTAGAACCTGTCTAAGTTTGACTGAATCATTAAGCGAACCCTTCTAGTATTAGACGTCTAATTTGATTATCAGACATCTTATACCTATTTTCCTGACATCTGATATTAGATCCAGACGTCTGATGATCCTGTTAGAATCATTAACGATTCTGATTGCGACCTAATTTGCCTTGGGATAATTTCCAACGGCTACCTAAGGCTTCCACAGCCTTCCTAAGCCATCTATAAATAGGAGAGGCCCCTTCTTTTGTTAGGCACACCAAGCATTAGTGATGAGAACCTCATCATGAACCCTAACTAGCACATTTTGACCTAAATAAGTATACAAAAGCTCCTACAAAACCTAAGGGAAAGCCTAGATCAGAGAATTATAAATTTAAGTATAAAATAATTCACAAGGGGTAAAACTGTAATTTTACCGATGCAGCACACCAACGGGAATTCTAAGGGTCTAGACAAAGGTCAAGTAAACCTAATAAGAGAAAAAGTTGGGTAATTTGGTCTAAAAAGGGTTATAGCGACATCTAGGAATTAAATGACATCCTACAACCCTAAAACAAACCCACTTTAATTCACGAAGTTTCAGGCAAGATAAAAATCAATTAAACCCTCTAAAATTCATGGAAAAACATCCCCTAGGGTTTAGAACCTTCAATTTGGCCATTAGAACCTATCTTGACCTAGATTGAGAACCATACCCAATTTTTGACCTAAATTGGGTTTTTGTGCAAAATGTCCGGTCAAACGTGGTCAAACCTAAAATCAAACTTCACCATTGAAACCCTAAGCAATCCGTCTTTTAAGTCACTTGAACTTTAAAAGACAGGACGTAACAAGCTCTCACGGGAACTAATAGGTAAAGTTGATCCCTTGGATCAACCAACCTTTAAATTAGGTCACTCTTTGCACTCAAAAGGTTAAAAGTTCAAGTAATACCCTAAGCACCTTGATCCAAATTAAAAGTGGTAGACTTAAGAGGTCAAGGTCCCCATTCAGGTCTACATGGAATCTCAGTGACAAGAGAGGTCGGGTGGGGGAAATCCTGTAACTTATAGGGGCGCTCTACCGTGTAGGGGTCTTCGCAGGACTCACCCTTTCTGGCTGCCCAGGTAATTCTCAGGTGGACGACCTTCTGATTATGGGGTATCATCCGCCCTGAACCTCTATAGTCACCCAACATTTTGGGTGTCTTGATTGGGTCCAGCACCAACTAACCTTGTCCAATCCATCAGTGCATGTTCGGTAGGAGGTCCTTGAAATCTCCTCTAGAAATTCACTCTCCCCGAGGCCAAGCCTCGGTACCTTTGTTTGTGTAACAACCTCTTCATATAGACCTCTCTTCTGATTCTGAACCCATTTCCCCTTCTTCCACAATGGCTCAGCCTGTTGAAGAAGAGAATAATCTTGAGCACCAGTGATGACCGGGGTTGGCTTGTTTACGTTTGTTATACTTTAAATTACAGTCGTTGTAGTAATAAGATAGCTACCAGGTTATCATTACAAAATTTTTTATTCGGAAATAGTTTTCCCGAGGTCGAACTCAGGAAGCTACTGGAATTCTAGAAATACAAACGTTCTCTATTAGATTACAAAAATAAGAGAGAGAGAGAGAGTTTGTCTTGGCTTCTTCTTCTCTTCTCCTTTTCCTTCTTCTTCTTTCAGCTGCTCTCCTTCTCTTCTTCTTTCTTTTCTTCTTTTCTTCTTTTCTTCTTTTTCTTTCTTTGTTCTTCACTTTCTTTCTCTCTGGAGGCTATGTCTTCTTCTGTTCTTCTTTCTTTGTTCTTCTCTTTCTTTTTCCTCAGCCTTCTTCTTTCTTTCTTTTCTTGCTTTATCTCTTCTGGCCGCTGCTCAACCGTCGTCTGATGCAGTGGTCAGACGACTTAAGTGTAGGTTTGCTACAGTGCTTCTCTTCTTCTTCTGTTTCTTCTCTTTCGCTTCTTCTTCTTCTCTGCCCTGAGCGGTTAAGGCTTCGGTCGCCTTCCTTCTTTTCCATCCTTCCTTCTTCTCCTTCTGCTCCTACACGCTCACGCAAGGATTAGAAAGCAAAACCTACCCCTACCCTCCCTCGCGTCTCTCTCTTTCTCAGATTTCTCTCTTAGGACTGCTCTTCCCAGAGCCGGGTATTCGGGTACGGGTTTCGTGCCCGAGACAAGGCCCACCGGCGTGCGGTGGTGGGCGAGGAGTGCGCGGTTTTGGGTAATCGGATCCGGTCCAGACCCGCGGGGCGTGAGCGCGGGCGAGGGCGAGCGCATGGCGCGCGGCATGCGTGAGGGACCTGACCCCTGTGTTCGAAGGCGAATAGCCTTGAACACTTTTCAATTTTAACTGCAGGCGCTTGGCCATGCACTTCTGAGGTGGGACTAAAGTCCCACCTCCCAGATTGGCGCCTGCAGCTAAGGAAGCTGCAGGCAATTGCAGCAGCACGCAGGGCCTTCACCTCAGCTGCAGACCTGAGATGGTTCACAGCAGCAACCCATGCGTCCTGGGGTGCAGACCTGGGCGGAACAGCACCTGCAACTGCAGGAGAAGGTGGTCTAGCAGCTCGGTAATGGCGGTGAGGTGGCTTCGACCTGAAAACAGGAATACGGCCTCTCGGCCCAATCAGAAGATGCAGGGAGCTTCGCCGGAGTGCGGCGAAGGCAGTGCGGGTGGTGGCGAGGAGTGAGGATGAGTGTGGAGGTAGCCCTAGGTCGGACTGTGGCCGGAGAGATGGGTCTGTTCGGGGGGTAGTCGGGTGGCGTTTGGCAGTGAATGGGAAGGGGGGATCTGTTGAGTGGAGTGAGGGGAAGCTTTTGGGGTAGTCGACGAGGGGTGAGGAGGTCTGTGGAGATGAAATGGGCTCGCCGGAGAAGGTGGTCGGAGACGGAGCAGGCGACGGTGGAAGTCGCGTGCGGTGGGGCAAAAAGATAAATTGATAGAGGGAAAATGTAAGGGAGGAGGAAAAGAAGCTATTTACCTAAGTTTTGGACGAAGGGGGAGGGTGGAGCTGCCAGCTAGTATCTGCCGGAGCTAGAGAAGAAAGGGCCCTGGAGGAGGAGTGCAGCGACGAGGAAGCAGGCGGAGGGCGCCGGCGGGTACAGCCCAGCGCAGACGAGAGGGCAAGGAGAACCCTGCTGCAGGTAAGGCGGCGGAGCGACGAGGAGGAAGAGGAGGAAGTTGCCGGAAGCTGCGATCCTTCTGACGGAGGAGGAAGGGATGAAGTGGGGTGTGTTCTCCGTCAAAGAAGAGCTTGAAGGAACCGGCATGGGGTGCCGGTCCTTATAAAGGGGCTGGCGCAGAGGGAGGAGCGGGTTGGCGACGTGCCAACCTCGTCGGAACGTGGCCGGAAGGGGCACCCATACCTTCCGAGCGTTCGCACGAAAGGTATGGGGGCCGACAGAGAGCATGGTCGGGTCCTTGCGACAGAGGACGTCGCAGGGAACCTCGCGTCTGCTTTGCAGGGCGGTAACCTCGTCGGAACCGCACAGTCGCCGGAGGATGGTGATACACAAAATTTTACAGGAGGGACCATTCTGTAAAGAACGATGAAAAAGTTGGGGGTCAAAATGCCAGGGTTTTGAAAGATAAAGGTCAAAAAGTAAATGAAGAGGACTGAATTGTAAAGTCAGTCAAGGGGGTCTCTTACTAGGCTCAAGTTTTTATACAAGACTAATTTGAACCTAAGGATTTTAATGGTGAATTTTATTTCTAGGTTATACCATGTTTGACCGGCCAATTTACATAAAAATCCAAATTAAGTCATTAATTGGGCATGGTTCTCTTTTTAGGTCAAAATGGGTTTCTAAGGCCAAATTGAAGGTTCTAAACCCTAGAGATTATTTTTCTATGAATTTTAGAGGGTTTAGTTGATTTTTATCTTATCTCGAACCTCGTGAATTAAAGTGGGTTTGTTTTAAGGTTACAGAATGTCATTTAATTTCTTGAAGTTGCTATAACCCTTTTTAGATCAGATCATCCCACTTTCCTTCTTATTAGGCTTGTTTGACCTGTGTTTGGTCCCTTAATTACCCTGTTTGCAAACTACGTTGGTGAAATTACAGTTTTACCCCTTATGATTTGTTTTCTTCTTAAACTCAGAATTCTCTGAGTTAAACCTTTCATTGGGTTATGTACGAGTTTTTCTTATATATCAGGGTTAGATTATGCTAGTTAGGGTTCATGATGAGGTTCTCATCATACCCCCATGCATAGCTTTTGCTAGTCCCTTAGCAAAAACTTAAGGTTTCAACCCTTATTCTAAACCATGAAGTTCTTAATGATTTCAGATAAGTGCTTTGTCATTTGAAACCTAGATTAAGTTAGAATGCTAACCATAGGCCTAAAAGGTACTCTAGTACCAACCAAGATCCGGATCTGTCTAGCCTCAGCCTCAGTCCTTAGCAAAGGTTTTTAAGGCCTATAAGAACTAACCTAAGGTTTATTGGACTTTGTGGTTAAAGCACCCGTGCTTGAAATAATTTTAGCCCTGGCTTAGTTCGCAGTACGTTTTGTAAGAAAGAGAGATAGAAGATTTATCTGTTTGGAGAGTTTTCTCTCTCTTTTTCTTTTTAATTCTAGCTTAGGATTGGCTTTTCAACACGGTCTGTATCAGATTCCTTGTCCCTATCATCAATCCTCAAGGGTTCCTGGTAGTCGATGCTTCGAGATAACACCACCCATGGTAACCCCCGGAACCCTGGTTATTGAGATTTCGAGATAATCCCATCCATGGTGTTCCGTGGCCGAATTCAGACCCTGGCAATTGACATTTCATGATAATGCCATCCATGGAATCTGAACCAGCAGAGTGCTTACATGCCCCCGGTAGGATATGTAAATATCCTAAGAGACAAGTACCGAGGAGATGATATTTTGTTACGCATCTTCGAGGGGAATTTCCCACCTCTCCCCGCTGGGAACTCGTCGAAATCAACTTGTGTTGATCGGCCGCTCCTACTCTAGGTGTTATTTTCATAATTTTACGACGCTTCTGCGTGATTTTGATTTTTATGCTTTCTGAACCAGGCTGTGTGTGAGGTTAGGGTGCTTAGGTTACTGAGTCCCGTAAACCAAAAGTTAGTTAATAAGGCCAAATACTTCCTAAGCCTTGGACCTAATACTTAAGCTTTTCATTTTCCTCAACTTCTTGAGGAATGTCTAGATCTTAATGGGCACTAAGAATCTATCCAAGAATGGTTAAGGTTTGCGTTCTTACTAATCTCACTATGCACTTTTCAGTTCTTTTCTTGAATGAGGTCTAGAACTTAGGTTAATTTCTTAGTTTCTTACTAATGACCATCACTTTTCTCTCATTTTTGTGCTCATTTTTCATTTTGTTTCTTTTTCCCTCCTCCACAAAATTTCTTTCCTCCTCTATTTTATTATTCTTTTTCAAATTTTTTTAATTTTTATGGTGTTTTTAGCATATGTGAATTTTTTTGTTTAAAACCTTTTCTTACAAGTTTTGCACTTTCATACCCCCCCATGCCTAAGATTTGCAATGTCCTCATTGTGACTTAGGGGGTTTTTATTCAACTTAGTTCATTCCTTAGGACAGATATTTTGGTGAGTGAATGGGTCGGGATGACTGTTGCGGACGATTTCTAATCTCAGATGCAAGCACCTGAGGTGGGGTCGGCTGTCTTAAAGGGTGAACCTTAAGTAAATAAAGGTGTCACAAAGGTTTCAGGTTTTCAAAGAGAATGACGGGCTACCTCCCGTTGAGCGCTGAGTTTTACGCCATCGGTTGGGTGCAATAAGGTCATGGGGAATGGAGGATATAAGATGATTCAGCCAAATCAGTAGAAGTTACATCAATGAACGGTTTGAGTCTCTGACCATTCACGATAAAAGGTTCGGAATCATAGCTGAGCGGACTGATTTCAACGGCTCCATTTCCAAAAATCTGTCGGACAAAGTATGGTCCGACCCACTTGGATCGCAGCTTCCCAGGGAAAAGTTTGAATCTGGCATCAAAGAGTAGGACCTTCTGACCAGGATAAAAGATCTTTCTAGAGATATGCTTGTCAAGGAAGGCTTTAACCCACTCCTTGTAGATTTACGAGTTCTCGTCCGCACCAAGGCGTAATTCATCGATCTCGCTGATTTGAAGCTTTCTATGGGTTCCAGCCTTCGAAAGATCCAGATTACAATTCCGTACTGCCCAATAGGCTTTGTGCTCCAGTTCGACGGGAAGGTGACACGCCTTCCCGTACACCAGTCTAAAGGGAGACATGCCTAATTGGGTTTTGTGGGCGGTCCTATAAGCCCACAAGGCTTCTAGAAGTCAGGACGAATTGTCCTTCCTGTCAGGCCAAACAGTGACCTGCAAGATTTTCTTGATCTCCCTATTTGATAGCTCAACTAGACCATTAGTCTGGGGGTGATAAGGAGTAGAGATTCGATGAGACACTCCGTATTTGGTCATTAGTGACCTGAACTGAGCATTCGTGAAATGGGTCCCCCCATTTGAGATGATAGCACGAGGAATCCTGAACCGTGAGAAGATATTGTGATGAATGAATTTGAGAACGATTTTGTGATCACAGGTTCGGGTCGGTATAGCTTCGATCCATTTGAACACGTAGTCCATAGCCAGCAGAATGTATTTGAAACCATTCGAAACAGGAAAGGGGCCCATAAAATCAATCCCCCAAACATCAAAGATTTCGCATACGAGAATCGGCTGCAAAGGCATCATGTCACGATGGCTCATGTTGCCCAAAGTTTGGCAATGACTGCTTGCCTTGTAGTGACTGTATGCGTCCTTGAATAGAGTGGGCCAATAGAAGCCACACTGGAGGATTTTCGATGCGATTTTGTGCCCAGAGAAATGGCCACCGCATGCCTGGTCATGGCAGAAGGAAAGAATATCATTGACTTCACCTTTCGGGACACATCTCCGGATGATTTGGTCAGCACCTATGCGGAAGAGGTACGGATCTTCCCAAATGTAATACTTGTCATCAGAGTGCAATTTGTCTTTCTTGGCCTTCGGCCAATCAGACGGGATCTGATAAGATGCCAAGTAGTTTACTATATCAGCAAACCATGGAAGTCTAGTACCAATAGTCAGCAGGTGCTCATCAGAAAAATGCTCCGTGATGGGTCCGGAAGGGTTGATAATCTCAGAAGGAAGGCGGGACAAATGGTCAGCTACCACATTTTCTCTTCCCGCCTTGTCGCGAATCTTGAGATCAAATTCTTGCAACAGCAAGATCCATCGGATTAGTTGGGGTTTCACGTCCTTCTTGGCAAGGAGATGCCTCACAGCTGTATGATCCGAGTAGATGATGACGTGGGAACCCAGGAGATAAGATTGAAAATTTTCAAGGGCAAATACTACGGCTAGTAGCTCTTTCTCCGTAACTGTATAGTTACGCTGAGCTTTGCCAAGTGTCTTACTAGCGTAGTAGATGACCATGGGCTTCCCGTCAACTTTCTGCCCCAGAACCGCTCCTACAGCGAAATCAGACGCATCGCACATGATCTTAAAGGGTTGAGACCAATCAAGGGATTGCAGGATCGGAGCCTGGGTGACTCGGTCACGAAGGTTCTCAAAGGCTTGAGTGCATTTCTTGGAGATTTCAAAGGGTACATCCTTAGAGAGAAGAGTCGTCAGGGGGCGCGCGATTTTCGAGAAATCAGGAATGAAACGACGGTAAAAACCGACGTGCCCCAGAAAAGAACGGATGTCCCTGATCGAGCTAGGCATAGGAAGGTGAGAGATTAGATCAACCTTAGCTCGATCCACTTGGATGCCTTTTTCAGAAATCAGATGTCCTAGGACGATCCCCTCAGGCAGCATAAAGTGGCTCTTTTCCCAGGAAAGAACCAAATTAACGTCGATGCAGCGCCTGAGTATATGAACCAAGTGCTGGAGGAAATAATCAAATGATGCTCCGAAAACTGAAAAGTCATCCATGAAGACTTCCAGATAATCACCTATCATATCAGAGAATATGGCAAGCATGCACCGCTGAAAAGTCGCAGGTGCATTGCAGAGACCGAACGACATCCTTTGGAATGCATACGTTCCGAAGGGGCAGGTGAACGTGGTCTTCTCTTGGTCCTCAGGATGAATAGCTACTTGGTTATAACCGGAGTACCCGTCAAGGAAGCGGAAGAATCGATTTCCCGCTAATTTCTCGAGAATCTGATCAATGAAAGGTAGTGGGAAATGATCCTTCTTCGTGGAGTAATTGAGTCATCGGTAATCTATGTAGACTCTCCATGAGTTGGTTAATCGGGTAGGTATGACTTCTCCGATTTCAGTCGTTATGGTGGTGAGCCCTGCCATTTTAGGCACAACCTGGATTGGGCTCACCTAACGACTATCGGAGATTGGGTAGATGATCCCTGCATCTAACCACTTGATGATCTCCTTTTTCATGACCTCCTGCAGATTGGGGTTCAAACGTCTCTGCATTTCACGAGAAGGTCATGCGCCCTCTTCTGAGTAAATATGGTGTGTGCAATAAGAGGGACTTATTCCAGTCAAATCATCGAGAGTCCATCTAATGGCTCTGCGATGTTGCTGGAGAACAGCAATCAGATGGGATTCCTGTTCGGGATTAAGCTTGGAATTAATAATCACAGGAAAGGTCTGATTAGAACCCAGAAAGATGTATTTCAAATGATCGGGAAGGGGTTTCAGTTCAAGGACGGGGTTATCAGCAGCAGCGGGTGGTTCAGGGTAGATGTGAGGTTCAAGGGTAGGAGCTATGGGTCTGTCTAAATCTGGAATTGACTCCTCTGATTGCGGTTCAAGATCTTTCTGCGGTTGATGAGGTATAATCAGGTCATTCTCAAAATGCGTTTCATCAACTAAAGCCCTGATTCACAAATTTGTTCAATGACACCGCAATTGATTCCTTGTTGGGCCTTAAATATATCAATTTTTAGGGTTTGATTTCCAAATTTGAGCTCTATTTGGCCCTCCTCACAGCTGATGTTGGCTTTAGTAGTAGCCAGGAAAGGTCTCCCTAGAATGATCGGTGTATCCCTAGGATTTTCAGGTGCGTCCATGTCTAAGACTATAAAGTCTACTGGGAAATAGAAATCCCGCACTCTTACGATAACATCCTCGAGAATCCCTTTTAGTGACTTTATAGATCAATCTGCTAATTGTAATGTCACCTCAGCCGATTTTAGCTCAGATTCTTCTAGGTGGTTAAGTAAGGATGTGGGTATCAGATTTATGGAAGCACCCAAGTCTAGCAATACTCTGTCGAATTGGGTATCACCTATTTTGTAGGAAATCAGGGGAGTACCAGGATCTTTAGCCTTGGGTGGGAGTCTGCTTAGGATTACAGAGCTGGCTTGCTCTGACAGGATAATTGGACTCCCACTCTTGGTTCGCGGCTTACGCTGGGGTGTACACACATTTTTTAAGAATCGTGCGTAAGCCGGTATGTGGCGAATTGCATCCATCAAGGGGATATTTATTTGGACCTACTCAAAGAGCTTGACCAGGTCCTCCTCAGGTGCCACGGGCTTGGTTGTCTTCTTTCCCTTGATCAAGGCCTCGGGAAATGGAACCTTGGTTGGTTCTTCTAGGATAGGTCTAGGTCTTTGGTCGAGGATAGCGATAGGAACGTCCTGGATTATTGTCCTAGGGTTGGGATCACTACCAGGCTTGGAGTGGTTTGGATAGGGTGGATCTTGGGTTTCCTTACCACTACGGGTTGTTACAGAATTTAGTCCTGCCTGGTTTTGGTTGGGGTTGGGTAAGATGGGTTGCTGCTGATAGCCCGCATAGAAAGTGGAAGCCTCCATCCCGTCGGGTGAAGGAACAGAGGGGGCCTGATAAATCATGTGTGCTTGGCCCAGGTTTGTGTTCATAACGCGCCGCTGTGTTGGCACGTTATTCGGGTTAGGAAGAGGTTGGGAAGGAAGTGTGCCTGGTTGGCGAGAATTCGCCAACTGGGCCAGTTTATTTCGAACCTCTGTAAGTTCATCCTTGTGTTGTTTCTGAAGAGCGGCATTCGTTCTTTGAATGTCATCCAGAGTCTGAAGGATAAGGGACATTTGGTCCTGGTTTGGCCCCGATGGAAAGGTAGGGTTGGGCCGAGGCTGAGGCGGCTGGTAAGGACGAGGGGGTTTTGGACGGGGCTGAAAGGGTGGTCTTTGCGTTTGGGAATTTCCCGCCCACTGTAAGTTGGGATGGTTTCGCCATCCGGGGTTATAGGTGTTAGAGAATGGATCGTTCTGGATGGCGTTGAGGTCCTCGCAGGTCTGAGGAACCTCCAAAGAATCAGAGAATGGGGGAATGGAATTCCCTGGGCTGGTATAGAAAGGATCGGAGGAACCTCCGATCTGAGAATCAGATAGGAGTGGATATGGATCCATCCCAGGAGAAGATCGGTGGAGAATGTTTTGCACAGTTTCCCGTGTGGAAGGAGGCTGTGTAAAGGAATTATGCGCAGAGGTGGCTCGCTGCAAGTACTGAGTCAGCTCGTCCACCTTCTTTTCGATGATGGAGACCTTGTCCAATCGACTGGCCATCAATTCCAGGTCGACTGATGCGGACAGGCCCTGCTTCTCGTGCGCTCCCCTAAGGTTCGTCGATGCGCGGGTATTCGTCCTGTCGAATAATCCCATGGAGTCATTATTGATAGAGTTCTCGCACATGTTTTCAAGAATCTCCCACACGGTGTCCTCATGCTGACCCATGATATTTCCTCCGCAAGTTGCATTGACGAAAAGCCTGATATCCTCACAGAGTCCTTGGTAAAAAGACTGGACTTGTTCCCATTTAGGAACTCCGTGATGGGGGCACTTTCTCATGAGATCCTGAAAGATATCCCATGCCTCATGGAGAGGTTCTCCCGTTTGCTGAGTGAAGTGAGTAATCTGATGGCGCAAGGCATTGGTTCGACCAACGGGAAAGAACTTCTTCAAAAATTCGGACTGAAGTTCTTCCCAATTTTTGATCGGCCGGGTCTGAGTCTGGTACCAATGAGCGGCCTTGTCCATAAGGGAGAAGGAGAACATCTTCATGAGGAGAATGTCCCGATTTTGTGCATCTGACCCAAAAGTTTGGGCTAGATGCTTCAGCTGTTTGATGTGTTGGAAGGGGTCTTCAGAATTAAGCCCATGGAATTTAGGTATAGCATGAATCATATTGGGCTTTAATTCAGAATCAGGTCCTCCAGTAGGGATTCTGACTCGAGGCTCAATAGCCACCGCAGCAGAGTTATAATGGTCCCCCATCATAGGATGCTGCGGTGGGTGCACAAAGTTCTGGAAGAGGTTATTGAGTCGTTGGAGCTGGTGCTCCAGATTGTTCTCTTCCTCAACTGGTTGAGCCATTGGGGAAGAAGAAGGTGAGTTGGGTTCGGAGTCGGAGGAGTGGTCGATGTGAAGTGTTGTTTTCTCAAACAAGGGCACTGAGGCTCGGCCTCGAGGAGAGTGAAGTTCTAAAGGAGGTTTTAAGGACCTCTTACCAAACATACACTGTTGGAAGAGATGAGTTCAGCAGGTGCTGGACCCAATCAAGGCACCCAAAATGTTGGGTGACTATAGAGGTGCAGGGTAGATGGACCCCTTGATCAAAAGATCGACTACCTGAGAATTACCTGGGCAGCCAGAGAGGGTGAGTCCCGCGAAGATCCCTACACGGTAGAGCATCCCCATGGGTTATAGGGTTTCCCCTACCCGACCTCTCTTGTCACTGAGATTCCAGGTAGACCAGAATGGGGATCTTGACCTCTTAAGTCTACCAATTTTAGTTTAAGATCAGGGTGCTTAAGTTTTCACTTGAACTTTTAGCTTTTTGAGTGCGAAGAGTGACCTAAGTTGAAGGTTGGTTGACCCTAAGGGGTCAACTTTACCTATTGATTCCTTTGAGAACTTATTAGGTCTTGTCTTTTAGGGTTCAAGTGTTTTTAGAGAGCCAATTGCTTAGGGTTTTTTTCTGAATAGGTATATTCAATCAATGGCTTAGGCACACTTCTTTTGGGATTTCTCAATTCTTGATTAAGTAATGTGTCTCTAAAACCCTAGCGTTAATCCCTATGTTGGCTCTACTTGTCCAGTTAACTCCTTGTTGGGTAATTAGGGCTTCAGGCAAGAAGATGTTAGCCCTTAATTACCCTTAATAGTGTGTGCAGGAATAGTGGTTTTGAAAACATGCAGCTGTTACTAAGTATTAAAGACAGGTTATACCTATATTATTTTTTTCCTTTTTCTTCCTCTTTAGAATTTAGGGGTTAATAGTGAGAGGATAGAAGTTACCTATCCTTGGAGTGGTTGTCTGTGTGGATGCTTCTTGATTTCCCTGTACCTGCACACAATAAGAAAAGAGATTATTAGAAACTTAATAGAGAATTTACGACTTCTAGAATAGCCGTTGCTCCTCGGCAACGGCGCCAAAATGATGACCGGGGTAGGCTGTTTACTTTTGTTATACTTTAAATTACAGTCGTTGTAGTAATAAGACAGCTACCAGGTTATCATTACAAAATTTTTTACTCGGAAATAGTTTTCCTGAGGTCGAACTCAGGGAGCTACTGGAATTCTAGAAATACAAACATTCTCTATTAGATTACAAAAATAAGAGAGAGAGAGAGAGTTTGTCTTGGCTTCTTCTTCTTCCCTTCTCCTTTTCCTTCTTCTTTCAGCTACTCTCCTTCTCTTCTTCTTTCTTTTCTTCTTTTCTTCTTTTTCTTTCTTTGTTCTTCTCTTTCTTTCTCTCTGGTGACTGTCTTCTTCTGTTCTTCTTTCTTTGTTCTTCTCTTTCTTTCTTTTTCTTCAGCCTTCTTCTTTCTTTCTTTTCTTGCTTTATCTCTTCTGGTCGCTGCTCAACCGTCGTCTGATGCAATAGTCAGATGACTTAACTGTAGGTTTGCTACAGTGCTTCTCTTCTTCTTCTGTTTCTTCTCTTTCACTTCTTCTTCTGTTTCTTCTCTTTCACTTCTTCTTCTTTGCCCTGAGCGGCTAAGGCTTCGGCTGCCTTCCTTCTTCTCCTTCTGCTCCTACACGCTCACACAAGGATTAGAAAGCAAAACCTACCCCTACCCTCCCCCGCGTCTCTCTCTTTCTCAAATTTCTCTCTTAGGACCGCTCTTCCCAGAGCCGGGTATTCGGGTACGGGTTTCGTGCCCGGGACAAGGCCCACCGGCGTGCGGTGGTGGGCGAGGAGTGCGTGGTTTTGGGTAATCGGATCCGGCCCAGACCCGCGGGGCGTGAGCGCGGGCGAGGGCGAGCGCGTGGCGTGCGTGAGGGACCTGACCCCTGTGTTCGAAGGCGAATAGCCTTGAACACGTTTCAATTTTAAGTGCAGGCGCTTGGCCACGCACTTCCGAGGTGGGACTAAAGTCCCACCTCTCAGATTGGCGCCTGCAGCTGAGGAAGCTACAGGCAATTGCAACAGCACGCAGGGCCTTCGCCTCAGTTGCGGACCTGAGATGGTTCGCAGTAGCAACCCACGCGTCCTGGGGTGCGGACCTAGGCGGAACAGCACCTGCAGCTGCAGGAGAAGGTGCTCTAGCAGCTCTGTAATGGCGGCTAAGCGGCTTCGACCTGAAAACAGGAATACGGCCTCTCGGCCCAATCAGAAGATGCAGGGAGCTTCGCCGGAGTGCAGCGAAGGCAGTGCGGGTGGTGGCGAGGCGTGAGGATGCGTGTGGAGGTAGCCCTAGGTCGGACTGTGGCCGGAGAGATGGGTCTGTTCGGGGGGTAGTCGGGTGGCGTTTGGCAGTGAATGGGAAGGGGGGATCTGTTGAGTGGAGTGAGGGGAAGCTTTTGGGGCAGTCGACGAGGGGTGAGGAGGTCTGTGGAGATGAAATGGGCTCGCCGGAGAAGGTGGTCGGAGACGGAGCAGGCGACGGTGGAAGTCGCGTGCGGTGGGGCAAAAAGGTAAATTGATAGAGGGAAAAATGTAAGGGAGGAGGAAAGGAAGCTATTTACCTAAGTTTTGGACGAAGGGGGAGGGTGGAGCCGCCGGCTCGTATCTACCGGAGTTGGAGAAGAAAGGGCCCTGGAGGAGGAGTGCGGCGACGAGGAAGCAGGTGGGTACAGCCAAGCACAAACGAGAGGGCAAGGAGAACCCTGCTGCAGGTAAGGCGGCAGAGCAACGAGGAGGAAGAGGAGGATGTCGCCGGAAGCTGCTGGCCTTCTGACGGAGGAGGAAGGGATGAAGTGGGGGGGTGTTCTCCGTCAAAGAAGAGCTTGAAGGAACCGGCTGGGGGTGCTTGTCCTTATAAAGGGGCTGGCGCAGAGGGAGGAGCGGGCTGGCGACGTGCCAGCCTCGTTGGAACGTGGCCGGAAGGGGCACCCATACCTTCCGCGCGTTCGCACGGAAGGTATGGGGGCCGGCAGAGAGCATGGCCGGGTCCTTGCGACAGAGGACGTCGTAGGGAACCTCGCGTCTGCTTTGCAGGGCGGTAACCCCTCTCTGCGTGGCGCCATGCTCCGCGCAGAGTCACCGGAGCATGGTGCTGCGCAGAGTTTTGCAGGAGGGATCATTTTGCAAAGAATGATGAAAAAGTTGGGGGCCAAAATGCAAGGGTTTCGAAAGATAAGGGTCAAAAAGTAAATGAAGAGGACCAAATTGCAAAGTCGGTCAAGGGGTCTCTTCCTAGGCTCAAGTTTTTATACAAGACTAATTTGATCCTAAGGATTTTAATGGTGAATTTTATTTCTAGGTTAGACCATGTTTGTCTGGCCAATTTACGTAAAAACCTAAATTAAATCATTAATTGGGCATGGTTCTCTTTTTAGGTCAAAATGGATTTCTAAGGCCAAATTGAAGGTTCTAAACCCTAAAGATTATTTTTCTATGAATTTTAGAGAGTTTAGTTGATTTTTATTTTGCCTCAAATCTCGTGAATTGAAGTGGATTTGTTTTAGGGTTACAGAATATCATTTAATTTCTTGAAGTTGCTATAACCCTTTTTAGATCAGATCATCCCACTTTCCTTCTTATTAGGCTTGTTTGACCTATGTTTGGACCCTTAATTATCTTGTTTGCAAACTGCGTTGGTGAAATTACTGTTTTACCCCTTATGATTTATTTTCTTCTTAAACTCAGAATTCTCTGAGTTAAGCCTTTATTTGGGTTATGTAGGAGCTTTTTCTTACATATCTGGGTTAGATTGCGCTAGTTAGGGTTCATGATGAGATTCTCATCAACTAGCTCCAGCAACTCAATGATATCTTCCAAAACTTCATGAACCCACCGCAGCGCCCCATGATGTGGGATCACTATAATCCTGCAGCGGTGGCAATTGAGCCTCGAGTCTGAATCCCAACTGAAGGACCTGATTCCAAATTAAAGCCCAACTTGATCCACGCCATACCTAAATTCTATGGGCTTAACTCTGAAGACCTCTTCCAATACATCAAACAGTTTAAGCATCTGGCCTAAACTTTCGAGTCAGATGCATAGAATCGGGATATCTTACTCGTGAAGATGTTCTCTTTCTCCCTTGTGGACAAGGCAGCTGATGAGAACCTCATCATGAGCCATAACTAGCTCATTTTGACCCAATACAAAGGATAAAAGCTCCTACATATCTCAAGGAAAGGCTTAACTCAGAGAATTCTGAGTTTGAGAAGAAAACAAGTCATAAGGGGTAAAAGTGCAATTTTACCAGTATAATCTGCATACAGGGTAATTCAGGGCCCAAACATAGGTCAAAACAGCTTAATAAGAATAAAAGTGGGATGAAATGATCTAGCAAGGGCTACAGCAATTCCAAGAGACTAAATCTGTAACCCTAAAACAACCCATTTCAATTCACGAGGTTCGAGGCAAAGTAAAAATAGAATAAACCCTCTAAAACTCATAGAAAAATAATCTCTAGGGTTTAGAACCTTCAATTTGGCCTTTAGAACCCATTTTGACCTACATTGAGAACCATGCCCAATTAATAACTTAATTTGGGTTTTTGCGCAAATTGACCGGTCAAACAAGGTTTAAGATGAAAATAAAATTCACCATCAGATTCCTTAGGTCCTAATTAGTCATGTATAAAAACTTGAGCCTAAGAAGAAACCTCCTTGACCGACTTTACACTTTGGTCCTCATATATTTACTCTTTGGCCCTCAACTTTTGAACCCTCGCATTTTGGCCCCTAACTCTCCTTCGTTCTTTGCAATCAGGTCCCTCCTGCAAAACCCTGCCAGCACCATGCTCCGGCGACCTTGCGCGGAGCATGGCGCCGCGCAGGGTGAGGTGGGGGACCTGGCAAGTATACCGGGGGTGCCCTGCGTCGTCAGCCGTCGCAGGAGCACCCCCATGGTCATTGTAGCCCCCCATACCGGCCGTGCGAACGCACGGACGGTATGGGTTCGTGTTCCGACCATTCTCCGGCGAGGGAGACACGTCGTCTCCCTCCGCCTTCCTCCCTGTTTCATCCCTATAAATACCCCCCGCTGCTCCACCGACCAGGGCAGCCTGGATCTGACGGAGAAAACCCCCAGCTTTCTTCTCTTCTTCCTCCGGCAGACGCTCACCAGCTCCGGCGACTTCCTCCCCCTCCACCTCTTCGCTCTGCCGCAATACCAGCAGCAGAGACTTCCTCCCCTGTTCTTCCCGCGCCACGCCGTACCCAGCTGGCGCCTCTCCAGCCCTCTGCTCGCCGCCGCCCCTCTCCCTGAGCATCGTCTTCTCCGGCGACAGTCGATACGACTGTCGCCCTGTTCCTCCCCCTTCGTCCCTGCAAGTAAGTTAGACCTACTCCCCTTCTTCTCCTCTTTCTTTCCCCGCTTTCAATTTAGTCAATTAAACCCTCGACCGCTCCTGTTCACCCTCATCCTCTCCGCCTCCGACCACCCTCCGGCGAGCCGCTCCCATCACCTCAGCGACCCACACGGCTCGCCGACCACCGCAGAACCTCCGCCTCCTCACCCTGATCCTCTTCCGCCCCTCCACTTCCCACCAAACACCCTCTGCAGATCCACCGAACACACCCACTTCCTCGCTCACAGTTTGACCTAGGACGACCTGTTAGCTCCATCTCGCCCCCTGCAGACCCCCTGACCACCTTCGCCGTGCCACGGCGAAGGTCCCCCGCCTGTCTGATTTGGCCGAGAGGCCGTTCTTCTGTGACCAGGTGACTCGCCCGCCGTCGCCATTACTGCGCAGGCAGAGCTGCTTCACCTGCAGGTGCAGGCACGCCTTCGCCCAGGGTTGACTCCCAGGTTGCGCAGGGACTCTCCGCGAAACGTCCCTGGTTCACAGACGGGGCGAAGGCCGCGCGGGAAGCCACGATCGCCCACTGCTCCATCCGCGACGCGCGCTCAATTGGGGTGGGACATTTAGTCCCACCTCGGAACCTCTCGGAGGCGCGCGGACGCATAAAGGCAAAAAGTGCCTTATGCTGTCTGCCTCCTGACCACGGGGTGAGGTCCCTCTCACCCGACCCGACCCGGCCTCGTCCGTGACCACGCTCCGCGGACCTGGCCCGACCCGATTAGACTGACCTGCACTCCTCGCCCACCACGCACGCCGGTGGGCCTGGACCCGGGCCTGACCCGAACCCGATTACCCGGTAGCGCTCTGGGAGAGCTTCCGAAGAGTGATTTCAGAGAGAGAGAGATACGCGGGGGAGGGGGGTAGAGTAGGTTTTTGCCCTCTGATGCTGAACTCTTGAGCGTGCAGGCACAGGTGAAGGACTGCGGAAGAAGAAGAACTGAAGCGGCACTGTAGCATCCGCGGGTTAAGTCGTCTGATTGGAAAATCAGACGACGTCCTGAAGACAGGTGAAGACAAAGAAGAAGAAGAAATGAAGAGAAGCAAGAAGCAAGAAATGAAGAAGAAGATCTGAAGAAAAAAGAAAGAAAGAAAACAAGGAAGAACTGAAGACAGAAGAAGAAGAGCACGAGGGGAAGATCTGAAGAAAGCAGAAGAAGAAGAAGAAGAACAGGAAGAACAAAAGCCAAAGAGGAGATAAGACAAAGAGGAAGAAAGAAGAGAAGAAGAAGAAGCCAAATTTTCATCTCTCTCTCTCTCTCTCTTTATTTTTGTAATAGAACTTGTATATCTCTAGAATACAACTTGCTCCCTGAGTTCGACCTCGGGAACTCTTTCATTTTTCCGAGTAAAAAATTTTTTATATGAAACGTTGGTAACAACCGGCTTTACTACAATGTTATAACAAACCCGGTTGCCGCGACGACTTCAGCAGCCCATTGGTATCAGACACAGACCCGCCTGATCAACACTTGGGAAGAACTTCAGTCTGAGTTTTTGAAGAAGTTCTTCCCCGTAGGTCGGAAAACGCCTTGTGCCATCAAATTACTCACTTCATGCAACAGACGGGAGAACCTCTTCATGAGGCATGTGATCATTTTCAGGATCTCAAGAGAAAGTGCCCCCATCACGGAGTTCCTAAATGGGAACAAGTCCAGTCTTTTTACCAGGGACTCTGTGAAGATATTAGACTATTCGTCAATGCAACTTGAGGGAATATCATGGGTCAACATGAAGACACCGTGTGGGAGATTCTCGAGAATATGTGCGAGAACTCCATCAACAATGACTCCATGGGATTATTCGACCGGACGAATACCCGCGCAGCGACGAACCTTAGTGGAGCACATGAGATGCAGGGCCTGTCAGTATCAGTCGACCTGGAATTAATGGCCAGTTGATTAGACAAGGTCTCTATTATTGAGAAGGTGGATGAGCTGACTCAACATTTGCAGCGAGCCACCCCTGCGCAAAACTCTTTCGCACAGCCCCCTCCCGCATGGGAAATTGTGCAGAACATTTTCCATCGACCTTCTCCAAGGATGGACTCGTATCCACCCCCATCTGACTCTAGGATCGGAGGGACCTCCAATCCTTTCTATTCTTGCCGGGGGAGCCCTACTCCCCCATTCTCCGACTTTTTTGAGGCTCCTTAGAACTGCGAGGACCTCAACACCATCTAAAATGATCCATTTTCCAACATCTACAATCCTGGATGACGAAACCATCCCAATTTCCAGTGGGCAGGAAATTCTCAGAATCCGAGACCACCTTTTCAGCCTCGTCCACAAGCCCCTCATCCTTATCAGCCGCCTCGGTCTCAGCCCAGCCCCACCTATCCATCTGGGCCCAACCAAGATCAAATGTCTCTTATCCTCCAGACTTTGGCTGACATTCATAGAACGAATGCGGCTATCCAAAAACAACACAAGGACGAAATCACAGAGGTCCGTAACCAAATTGCCCAGTTGTCAAATTCTCGCCAACCAAGCACACTTCCTTCTCAGACTCTTCCTAACCCGAATAGCGTGCCGACCCAGCGGCGTGTTATGAACCCAAACCCGGGCCAAGCACACTTGATCTATCAGGCCCCCATTATTCCATCTCCTGATGGGATGGAAGCTTCAACCTCCTATGCGGGTTACCAACAGCAGCAACCCATCTTACCAACCCCCAGCTAAAACCAGGTAGGAATAAATTCTGTAACAACCTGTAGTGGTAAGGCAACCCAAGATCCACCTTATCCAGACCACTCCAAGCCTGGTAGTGACCAAAATCCTAAGATAGTCATCCAGGATGTTCCTATCCCTGTCCCAGATCAAAAACCTGGACCTATCCTAGAGGAACCAACCAAGGTTCCATTTCCCGAGGCCTTGACCAAGGGAAAGTCAACAACTAAACATGTGGCTCCTGAGGAAGACCTGATCAAGCTCTTTGAACATTTCCAAATAAACATCCCCTTGATGGATGCGATCTGTCACGTACCGACTTACGCACGATTCTTAAAGAACGTGTGTACACCTCAGCATAAGCCGTGAACCAAGAGTGGGAGTCCAATTGTACAGTCAAAGCAAGCCAGCTCTATAATCCTGAGTAGACTCACACCCAAGGCAATAGACCTAAGCACTCCCCTGATTTCATGTAAGATCGGTGAAACTCAATTTGATAAAGCATTATTGGACCTAGGTGCCTCCATAAACTTGATACCCACATCCCTACTTAACCATCTAGAAGAATCTGAGCTAAAATCGACCGAGGTGACATTGCAGATAGCAGATCGATCTATCAAGTCACCTAAGGGAATTCTTGAGGATGTTATTGTTAGGGTGCGGGATTTCTACTTCCCTGTGGATTTCATAGTTTTAGATATGGACGCACCTGAAAACCCAAGGGATACACCAATCATACTAGGGAGAACTTTTCTGGCCACTGCAAGGGCTAACATAAGTTGTGAAGAGGGCCAAATAGAGATGAAATTTGGGAATCAGACTCTCAAAATTGATATCTTTAAGGCCCAACAGGGGATCAATTGCGGTGTCGTTGAACAAATTTGTGACATCAGAGCCGTGGTTGATGAACCACCAATTGAGGACAACATGATTATCCCTCATCAATTACAAGATCTAAGACCGTAGTTAGAGGAGTTAGAACTTGACCTAGAATGACCCATAACTCCTACCCTTGTACCCCACACTCACTCTAAACCACCCGTTGCTGCTGATAACCCCATTCTTGAACTCAAACCCCTTCCCGATTATTTGAAATACGTCTTTTTGGGTTCCAATCAGACGCTTCCTATGATTATAAACTCCAAACTCACACCTGATCAAGAATCCCGTCTGATTGCTGTTCTCCAGCAACATTGCAGAGCCATTGGTTGGATTCTCGATGATTTGATTGGAATAAGTCCCTCTTATTGCACACACCGTATCTATTCTAAAGAGGGCGCACGACCTTCCCGTGAAATGCAGAGATGTTTGAATCCCAATTTGCAGGAGGTCGTGAAAAAGGAGATCATTAAGTGGTTAAATGTAGGGATCATCTACCCGATCTCCGACAGTCGTTGGGTGAGCCCAATTCAGGTTGTGCCTAAGAAGGCAGGGCTCACTACCATCACGAATAAAATCGGAGAGGTCATACCTACCCGTATAGCCAACTCGTGGAGAGTCTGCATAGATTACCGAAGATTCAATTCCTCCATGAAAAAGGATCATTTCCCACTACCATTTATTGATCAGATTCTCGAGAAGTTAGCGGGAAATAGATTCTTCTGCTTTCTTGACGGGTACTCCGGTTACAACCAAGTGGCGATTCATCTAGAGGACCAAGAGAAGACCAAATTCACCTGCCCCTTCGTGACATACGCGTTTCGAAGGATGCCTTTCGGTCTCTGCAATGCACCTGCAACTTTTCAGCGGTGCATACTTGCCATATTCTCTGATATGGTAGGTGATTATCTGGAAGTTTTCATGGGTGGCTTCTCAGTTTTCGGGGCATCATTTGACGATTGCCTCCAACACTTGGTTCACATACTCAGGCGTTGCATTAACGTAAATCTGGTTCTTTCTTAGGAAAAGAGCCACTTTATGGTGCCTGAGGAGATCGTCCTGGGACATTAATTTCTGAGAAAGGCATCCAGGTGGATCGAGCCAAGGTTGATCTGATATCTAGACTTCCTAAGCCTAGCTCGATCAGGGACATCCGATCTTTTCTGGGGCACGTCATTTTTTACCGTCGTTTCATCCCTGATTTCTCAAAAATCGTGCACCCCCTGACTACTCTTCTCTCTAAGGATGTACCCTTTGAGATTTTCAAGGAATGTATTCAAGCTTTTGAGAACCTTCGTGACCGAGTCACCCAAGCCCCGATCCTACAATCCCCTGATTGGTCTCAATACTTTGAGATCATGTGCAATGCATCTGACTTCGCTGTAGGAGCGGTTTTGGGGCAAAAGATTGACGGGAAACCTGTGGTCATCTACTACGCTAGCGAGACACTTGACGAGGCTCAGCATAACTACACGGTTACGGAGAAAGAGCTGCTAGCGGTAGTATTTGCCCTTGAAAAATTCAGATCTTATCTCCTAGGTTCCCACGTCATAATCTACTCGGATCACACAGCTGTGAGGCATCTCCTTGCTAAGAAGGATGCAAGAATTCAACCTCGAGATTCCCGACAAGGCGGGAAGACAGAACGTGGTAGCTGACCACTTGTCTCGCCTTCCTTCTGAGATCATTGACCCTTCTGGACCCATCACGGAGCATTTTCCTGATGAGAAACTCTTGACTATTGGTACTAGGCTTCCATGGTTTGCTGATATAGTAAACTACTTGGCATCTCACCAGATACCGTCTGATTGGCCAAAAGCCAAGAAAGACAAATTGCGCTCCGATGCCAAGTACTACATCTGGGAAGACCCGTACCTATTCCGCATAGGTGCTGACCAAGTCATCCGGTGATTTGTCCTGGAGGACGAAACCAATGACATTCTCTCTTTCTGCCATGACTAGGCATGCGGTGGCCATTTTTCTGGGCACAAGACCCCATCAAAAATCCTCCAGTGTGGCTTTTACTGGCCCACTATCCTCAAGGACGCATACAGTCACTGTAAGGCATGCATTCGTTGCCAAACTTTGGGCAACATGAGCCAACGCGACATGATGCCTTTATAGCCGATTCTCGTATGCGAGATTTTCGATATTTGGGGAATTGATTTTATGAGCCCCTTCCCTATTTTGGATGGCTTGGAGTACATTTTACTCGCTGTGGACTACATGTCCAAATGGATCAAAGCCATTCCGACCCGAACCTGTGATCACAAGATCGTCATCAAATTCATTCATCAGAATATCTTCTCACGGTTCGGGATTCCTCGTGCGATCATCTCTGATGGAGGGACCCATTTTACCAATGCTCAGTTCAGGTCACTAATGACCAAATACGGGGTGTCTCACCGAATATCTACTCCTTACTACCCCTAGACTAATGGTCTAGTTGAGCTATCAAATTGGGAGATCAAGAAAATCCTGCAGGTCACTGTTCGACCTGATAGGAAGGACTGGTCGTCCCGACTTCTGGAAGCTTTGTGGGCTTATAGGACCATCCACAAGATCCAATTAGGCATGTCTCCTTTTAGACTGGTGTATGGGAAGGCGTGTCACCTTCCCGTCGAACTGGAGCAGAAAGCCTATTGGGCAATACGGAGCTGCAACTTAGATCTTTCTAAGGTTGGAACCCACAGAAGGCTTCAGATAAGCGAGATTGATGAATTACGCCTTGATGCGTATGAGAACTCATGAATCTACAAAGAGCGGGTTAAAGCCTTTCATGACAAGCACATATCTAGAAAGATCTTCCACCATGGTCAGAAAGTCCTACTCTTTTATGCCCGACTCAAACTCTTTCCTAGGAAACTGCGATCCAAATGGGTCGGACCATATCTTGTTCGACAAATCTTTGGAAATGGAGCAGTCGAGATCAGTCCACTCAGCCATGATTCCGAACCTTTCGTCGTGAACAGTCAGAGACTCAAACCGTTCATTGACGTAACTGTTACAGATTTGGCTGAGTCATCATTTATCCTCCATTCTCCCGGAGTGTATTGCACCCAGTTGATGACGTAAAACTCAGCGCTTAATGGGAGGCAGCTCATCATTCTTTTTGAAAAACCCGAAACCTTTTCTGACATCTCTTTGCACTTTAGGTTCATCCTTTAGGACAACCAACTTTACCTCAGGTACCCGTACCTAAGATTAGAAATCGTCCGCAACAGTCACCTCGACCCATCCACTCACCAAATACGTGTCCTAATGCATGAACCAAGCTAAATAAAAACCCACCTAATGTACAATGAGGACATTGCAAATCTTAGGCATGGGGGGTATGAAAGTGCAATGAAATGACATAACAGGAAAATGTCTCAACAAAAAAAATCCACATATACGAAAAAAAAAAAACTTTGAAGGAGGAAGAAAATGCTGGAAAACTTTACAGAAAGAGGAGGAGAAAAGAACAAAATGATAAAAAGGAGCACAAACGAAAGAGAAAAGGGATAGTCATTAGTAAGAAATTAAGAAATTAACCAAAGTTCTAAACCACATTAAGGAAAAGGAAAACAAAAGTGCACAACAAGAGGTTCTAAACCTTAGGCATTCTTGGCTAGACTCTTAGTACCCGTTAAGATCTACATATTCCTCAAGAGGTTGAGGAAAATGAAAAGCTTAAGTATTAAGTTCAAGGCTTAGGGAGTATTCGACCTCGTTAACTGACTTTCGATTTACGGGACTCAGTAACCTAAGCACCCAAATTCACACACAGTCTGGTTCAGCGAGCATAAATATCAAAATCACGCAAAAGCGTTGCAAATATTATGAAAATGTCACCTAGACTAGGAGCGGCCAATCAACACAAGTTGATTTGGATGAGTTCTCAGTGCGGAGAGGTGGAAAATTCCCCTCGAAGATGCGTAACAACATATCATCTCTTCGGTGCTTGTCTCCTAGGATATTTACATATCCTACCAGGGGCATGTAAGCACTCTACTGTTCAGATTCCATGGATGGCATTATCACGAAGTGTCAATTGCAAGGGTCTGAATTCGGCCACGGAAAATCATGGACGGGATTATCTCGAAATCTCGAAAGCCAGGGTTCTGGGGGTTACCATGGGCGGTGCTTTCTCGAAGCATCGATTGCCAGGGATCCTTGAGGATTGATGATGGGGACAAGGAATCCAATACAGATCATGTTGTGAAGCCAATCCTAAGCTAGAATTAAAAAGAAAAGAGAGAGAACTCTCCAAACAAAAAAACCTTCTGTCTCTCTCTTACAAAACACACTGCAAACTGAACCAAGGCTAAAAATATCTCAAGCACGGGTGCTTTAACCACGGAGTCCAATAAACTTTAGGTTAGTTCCTGTAGGCCTTAAAAACTTTTGCTAAAGATTGATGCTAAAGCTAGATAGATCTGGATCTTGGTTGGTACTAAAGTACCTTTTATGCCTATGATTGGCATTCTGACCTAATCAAGGATACAAGAGGAAAATCACTTATCAAAATTTGATGAAAGAAATTCATGGTCTAGAATAGAGGTTAAAACCTTAAATTTTTGCTAAAGGACTAGCAAAAGCTAAGCATGTGGGTATGATGAGAACCTCATCATGAACCCTAACTAGCACATTTTGACATAAATAAGTATACAAAAGCTCCTACAAAACCTAAGGGAAAGCCTAGATCAGAGAATTATAAATTTGAGTATAAAACAATTCATAAGGGGTAAAACAATAATATTACCGATGCAGTACACCAACGAGAATTCTAAGGGTCTATACAAAGGTCAAGTAAACCTAATAAGAGAAAAAGTGAGGTAATTTGGTCTGAAAAGGGTTATAGTGACATCTAGGAATTAAATGACATCGTACAACCCTAAAACAAACCCACTTTAATTCACGAAGTTTTAGGCAGGATAAAAATCAATTAAACCTTCTAAAATTCATGGAAAAACATCTCCTAAGGTTTAGAACCTTCAATTTGGCCATTGGAACCTATCTTGACTTAGATTGAAAACCATACTTAATTTTTGACCTAATTTGGGTTTTATTCTTGTATTTTATGTTTGGTAATAACTACATTAAATCACAGAGCAATTGCATGCATCATTACTTAGGTTTGCATATATCTAATGCATTTTATAATTTATTGTATATAAATAATTATTTTATATTTGTTATTTAATCAATAAACCAAACCTCCTTTCCCATGCAAGACCAAACTCACGCACACAGCACACCTTCTCGCAACCCAACTTCGTCCACCTGAGTCGCTCCATCTCAACCTTCACGCAAGGCCAGTTGAATTTTAAAGCTACTTTTAGAGTAACGGCAGCCGTGAAAAGGGGAGAGGAGGAGGAACATATTGGGGAAGTTTAAAAAAAATCAATGGCCGGAGACCTTCTCCCTCTCGACGATCGGTGTCGTGGCCTGGTCTTGCACCGTGAACCCCAAGCGTGCACTATGGATTGAGGCCAACATTGTCATCACCGCCTACGCCACGGTGATGCTCAGTGACAGAGAACACCACCATCACCATCGGCAGCCTCCACCATCAGCCGCTTCTCCATCGAAAACTTCCTCACCAACATAACCCTACAGCCTCCTATCCTTTTTCCCTTCATCTCCTTCAACCTTCCTTCTTCCAACCGCCCCCTGCAACTTTCCCAAAAGGAACCCAACATCTCCTTTGCACTAGCAATGCAGCCGAGCACACCACCAACACCGCGCTTACCACGCAACGACCGTTTGTGCTCCGTGTGCACGTCCTTGTGCACGCCACCAGAAAGCCGTCACCACCAGCAGCACAACCCGCGCCCGCCTAGAGACTGCTCCATCTATAGGTCGCCTTAGCCGTCCCACCCCGCACGTGCCCTACGCCAGTGCCGCAAGCTGCTGCAAACAGAGCGTCACCCACCATCTCCCCCTCTTCTGACCGGCCACGCCCGACCGCCCCATGCTGCGATTCCACCGTCATCGAACTCCCCATGTGCCAACCAACCATCCTCTAGCGCATCTCCGGCCACCGGGCTCCATTGCACTCTCGGGACGACCTTGCTCTGATACCATTTTGTTATGACTCGGTTCCCGAATCACTACAGGACTCGAGACCAGCTCGACCCGACTAATCTCAAGACCGAGTTGTCTAACAAGAAATTACCGAAAAGCAGGAGAATAAATCACATTCATTATGCAAAGTAACTAACCGTAAAAGAGTACAAGCAGTAAAGGAAATAAAAGCTGCTAACAATACATATCACCACCACAACAATAAAGTAGAACAACAGTACAGAACAGGAACAGTAACAACCGTTTAAAACTCACTAGTAGAACAGAGAGTATAACAAAAACAGGAAACTATTACTGGGCTCGGCTGGGCCCAGCACCCTCCGCAGCCGGTGACTCGAGCTACTCAACACCTGGACCTGTAAAGGGTTATGAGTAAAATGGAGTCAGCGAACACTGAGTAGAGTAGTAACCAAACTAAGTAAAGTAGTAAAAGCTAACAGGTAAATTTATCTTTTCCCAATTATTTTATTTTACAAGTCATTCCTTTTCATCCATTGGTTTTTTTCAGATCTCTTTCTTGATCTCGCATGTTTCTCGTGGGAACGATCTTGATTGTAGTCTTTTCCAAGAGTAGAAGGCACACGTGGTGCTCTCCTGGCCAGGAGAGTCCTCTGTGGAAATCCTACACTCAGTCAACCACCCCGAGGTCACTGTCTAGACGTAGTGGTGACTACGGCACGTGCGATAAGCACACGGGTGGCTACCCTGCACTGGCACGCGATCAGTCGTTTCCGCTAGCGGGTATGCCCAAAGTACAGCATGGAACGGTATAGGGTCTAGCCCTCTCAGCAACAGGGGTCTAGCCCCTTAGAACCAAACAGGGGTCTCGCCCCTCCACAGTCCGCGCACCCTTGTCTTTCAACCCCGGTTTGCCCAGAGGGCCAAAAAAAAATCGATGTAGGTTGGCTAGCTTAACCTCGGGCCCCATAGGGTGGCTAATTCCCTCCCAACACTAATAGCTCTCCCCGGTACTGTGTATGCGAGGGCCAATAGAAGTCGGTGTAGAGTGGCCATTCCTAACCTCGAGTTCGAACCCAAGGGCTGCTAGCTCTGCTCTACTCTAAAAAGGTAACAGTCACTCCCCCTTGGTACCAAGTACTCAAGGGCCAGTACACTTTCCACTCACAATTCCAGACCTTTCCATTCATTCATAGGAGCTCAACTCCTAACTCCCCGTAGGGTTCATGCTCATATTCACCATACCATTCCATACCAGGTTTCATCATTCACAATTCCATTCCCGTATTGTATACATGCAACTAGTATTTCCACAATTAACATATGCAACAAGTAATATTACAGGTAACTGTTTAATTATTTTAGGCATTTCATATTCTAACAGGTAGCTCGTATTCATTAACAGGCAGTTGGCTACAGTTCAACTCATTCATTTATGTCTACAATCCCAAACACGCATACAAACAGTGCAACTATTTCTCATCCTAGGATTCATGCCACATCCTAGGGTTCTAGTTTTCTAATTTTCATAATTACATTCATGTTTTATAAATAAAACATGGGGAAACCACTCTACTAAACAATCCGGGAGTACTGGAGGCTCGAACGGCAGACTCACGTGCCAATACAAGCCCCGAACACGCAACAAATCGAAGTCCTGTACCAAGGAACATACCATAATGGAACGTTCAGAACAGTATATAAGGATTTCTAACATGTAGAGGAACTCACAAGGAAAGATATCTCGTTTGCGTAAAACGGACCCTAAACGGGTCAAAAACAAGACTGCAGAACCAAATCAGACGTCTGCCTCAAGGTCCAGACGTCTTAAAAGTCACCAAGGTCTCAACTCGAGTTCTTACATCGACTTCAGACGTCCAGGTCCCCTACTTGATCGTCTGGACTCAACTCTAGGCATGCGACCTCTCCTCCAGTCGTCTGGTAAGTTGTCAAGACGTCTGAAATGCATGGGAGGACGTGCCCCGTGCCGTCCCAAAGCTGTCCTTGCGAGCGACAGACCAAATCTCCTACTTTTAGCCACACAGATCGGCTCTGCGGCGGCCTGTATGGCTGTAATTGCAAGAGGAACATACCTTCACAAAACCTTGCTTTCAGACATCCGGTGTCATCACCAGACGACCAACTTGTCGTCTGGACGGCATTCCAGACGTCTGCTTCTGGGAAAATCCCAAAACCAGAGTGAGCTCCTACTCCTCTCGTCGCGCGCAGCCGCGGCTCCTCCCCCTCGTTGCATCTCTGGCTGCAGTAGGAAGTCGAGGATGACTCTCTCGACGCACTCCTCCTCCCGCACACGTTGCTCCGGCCGTGCATCCTCCGACGAGCTCCCTCGAGCACACGAGCTAAACCTCCTCCTCCTCTCTTCATGCCACTCCTCCTTGCTCCTCGCTCTCGCTCCCTCTCTCTCGCTCGTCCCTCTCACGGCAATGGAGAGGAAGGAAGGAAGGTGGTAGTGGAGAAGAGAGGAAGTGAGGCCTCTTATATAGAGAGTGGGGGTTAGGGTTCGGCGAGGAAGGAGAAAAGAAGAAGAGAGAGAAGGAAGGCTGTCTGCATGCAGCCAACGCACAGACCTAACCCTACGTACAAAATTTTCATTTTTCAGACGTCTGGGAAGGGATCCAAACGTCTAACTGACGATTCAGACGTCTTAAGAGGCTCATAACAGAATGGGTCTTTACACCCGTACTAGTATCACATGTGTTGAGTACAGGTGTTGTTACGAACGTGGCCTCAAGAGGGTTTTAAGATGTCTGGGAAGTGGCCCAGACGTCTGGTATTTAAATTTTGCGGCGTACGGGGTTGCGTCTGCGCGCATGCGCGCGCAGACCTGCACCTGCCGCTCTCTTCCCTCTTTTTCCCTCTGTCCTCCTGCAGGGCGCGGCGCTTCTCTCTCTCTCTCCCCGTGCGGCCTTAAAAGGCCCCTCGCCCTCCCCCTCAACCTCATCTCCTCCGTGTCCCTCTTCTTCTCCCAACCGGTGAGAGAGCGCGAGCGAGCGAGCGGCGGCAGCAGCGGCCGTGGCAAGTGTGCGGGAGGAGGTGTTGCGCGAGGGAGGAGACGCTCGACCGTGAGGGCTCGAGCTTGCCGGGGCCGCTAGAGCCGGCCGGCGGGGGAGCAGCGGGCGTGGAGTGTCGCGGAGGGGCTGCTGCAGCTCGAGCAGCAGGCGGACGGAGCGCGGCGCGGCCATGCGTCGCGAGCGGAGAACGAGTCGAGCTCTGATCTTGAAGTTTTTCCAGAATTAGACGTCTGGGCTTCCAACCAGACGACGGGGAAGACGTCTGGAGGACTGTCCAGACGTCTGGACGGTAAGATATTTCTACCTTCTTCCTTTTTCGCATGTACGGCCATGCGGCCGCCCGCCGTGCCTTCGTCTGCGACTCGTCGTACTGAGAACAGGTGTGGGCACGTGCAGGTTCTGCTCGGGAGGGCGCGAGGGCTCGCCATCCCACGTGAATCGAACGTCTAGCCGCATTGCCAAACGACGGGAAGGACTTCCAGACATCCGGGGTAACCATCGGACGTCTGGGAACTAAGTTAGATGCCCTCGCAGGCTTCTGGACGTCTGAGGGACTACACAGAATGAAGGTACACTCTGATCCACATTTTAAGACGTCTGGAAGAGGTTCCAAACGTCTGATTTTGGGCAGTTTCATCGTTTTTGACCCGTTTAGGGTCCGTTCGGAGTCCGTTTTCCACGTTTCGAGTTGCGTTCTTTCCATAATAAATTCCTCTACCCGTTTAAAGTAAATATATACCGTTCTGAGAAACTCCTTGTGTTTGATCCTTGTGTTAGGACCCCGTTCCATTGCAGTCTTGGGGGTTGCGGAGGCGTGCGGGATTTCCGACCATGCCCCCAGTACTCCCGTTGTAGCTGGTAGAGTGGCTTTTAATTTACTTAATCAAATTTGTTACAATTGTGGAATAATTGATAGAGTCTAGGGCACTGCATGAACCCTAGGACTGAGAAACTAGATTGAATGATAGATCCTAGGGTATTGCATGAAACCTAGGACTGGAAACTAGATTGAATGATAGATCCTAGGGTACGGCATGAATCCTAGGACTGGAAAGCTAGTGATATGTATATAAATATTGCAGTCTTGGAAAGGTGGAAAGGAAATAATAGCTGCCTGTAAATTGGTTTAACCGCTGCCTGTTATGAAGGAATAAATATGATTGAGAACATGGGTTGTATGAACGAAAACTGGAACGGTGAAACCTAAATGTGCTAAGTTAAAAGAGCTGGAACCCTACGGGGAATTAGGAGTAGAACTCCTGGGAAGAGAATGGATGGAACTGAGAAAGAAAGACGTGGAAGTGTGTTGTCTCTGGGGTACGCGGTACCAACGAGAGCACACATTACCTCTTAGTGTAGAGGGGAGCTTGCCGCCCTTAGGTTGAGACCGGGGTGGGTTTGGCCACTGTACACCGACTTGCTGGCCCTCGATACTGCGTACGCAGTATCGAGGAGAGCTACTAGTGTAGGGAGAGCACTAGCTACCCCATGGGCCTCGGGGTTCTGCTAGCCTCCTACACCGACTTGTTAGGCCCACTGGGCAAACCAGGGTAGTCAGGCGAGGGTGCGCGGACTGTGGAGGGGTTGGACCCCTGTTACTGAGAGGGCTCTGCCCTATACTGGTTCCGTGCTGTACTTTGGGAGCATTTGTTAACGGAAATGACTGACCGCGTGCCAGTGCGGGGTAGCTACCTGTGTATTTATTGCGCGTGCCATAGTCACCGTTACGTCTGTTAGCGACCTTGGGGTGGTTGACTGAGAGTAGGATCACCACGGGGGACTCTCCCGGCCAGGAGAGCACCAAGTGTTACTTCTACTTTTCGGAAAAGACTGCAATCAGGATCGTTCCCACGAGGAATATTCGAGATCAAGTGAAGGATCTGAGAAATAAATAAATCGTGAAATAATAGGACGTAAATAAAGAAAGTAAAATATAACCACTACTGTACACTATACTGTTTCTTTAGTTTTAGCTGCCACTCTACTCAGCGTTTCGCTGACGTGTTACACTCGTTATTTTTCAGGACCAGGTGTTGAGCAGCCAGGGTCAGCGGCTGCAGAGGACGCTGGGCCGAGTAGGGTCCAGTAGAGTTACCATACTTCTTTCTGTAGCCCTTTTGTTCCACTGTAGTGAGTAGTTCTGTTACTCTTTGTACTTCTTTACTTGTAGCTTCATGTTATTTTATAATTGTTGTTCTACTGTTGTGGTGGTATATACTATAGTAGTTCCTTTTCTTCCTGCTGTATTTTGTTACTGAAAGTTATATTCATGTTGGATGTGGTTTATTTTACTGCTCTTTTGGTTACTTCCTCGTTGGACGACTAGGTCTTGGGATTAGTCGAGTCGGTCCGATTCTCGTGTCTCGTAGGGACTCGGGAATCGGGTCGTTACAGGTGTCAGTGAACCAGTACCGGTATCCTTAAGCCACAGGTATGATATCTATATCCAAACAAGTATTGGTACTCATAAGCTATAGTTTAGAACTCATGTCCAGATGAGTACTCGTCCAGTACTCATTATGTACCAGTACTCATGTTGAGTACCGATACTCGGTGAGTACTAGTATCACTCCAAGAAAGAATTGATCGTAACGAGTACTGGTACTCACAAAGAGTACCAATACTTGTTGAGTACTGGATACCCCACCTGTAACCTACCAATACCAGTACTAGTGACCAGTACCGATACTTGTAAGCTACAGGTTCTGGTGACGTTGAGTCCAAAACCTAATTTGGGACTCATGTGTATCGGTACTCATCATGAGTACCGGTATATGTAAGTCATAGTTTTGGTCTTAAGACAACATGTAGTTAATCTGTAGCTTGCATGTACCGATACTCATGAAAAGTATCAGTACCAGCAACCTACAGTATACATTAGGATCCAAAATAGTATTGTAACTGTACCAGTACTCATTATGAGTACCAGTACTTATGACAGTTACAAGTTAATTTCGTGTATTTCTGAGAATATGAAGCATTCATCTAAATAAAATGATATATGCAAAACTGATATCTGACAAATAAGGTCTATTTGAATAGGAGACTATCACATCTATATAGAAACGTGCAAGATTTCTTAGCTCATGAATAATCTACACCAATAAATTTCACATGTATATATGTATATGATTGTCTATGCCTATTTGTAATTTGTGATGAAATACAATACCTGTGCTCATCTTGCAAGTAAAGAGAAAGGGGCTACAAATCGTAGGGATGGACTTCCAAGAGATCCCACCACCAGAAGCCTGATTGAGAATCCTTTGAAGAAAGAATCTACTTTCTTCTTCACAGTCGTTTTCTTTTTTTCTCAACAGTTCACGATGGGGATGAACTAGGTATGATTGGTGGTTCTCTTGAGGATCATAAGCCCCATATAAACAACAATTAGTGTGACCAATTGTTGGGTGAATTACAACTTCACCCATCGGAAAGTTATAATTCGAAATTAGGTCTCTGCACATATATTTTAATAAATCATACTAATCATTTTACATTTAACCCATATAAAATCAAAATTCTTATTTGATCAGCTTAAATTATAAATTTTAAATAATACTCACATAATTTATTATCATTTGATTATATTTATTTACATATACTAATCCATATATTAAATTTTAATTGAACATTTTTTACATCAAATTTGATATTATTTTGACATTCCGCACTCTCGAGGGAGAGTTATGTTTTCTCTTCTACGGTGCAGATGTCTTCTTTCCACCATTTGAAAGTAAATCAAAGCATCATTTCCGTTCCCGGCAGCAGAATATATACTTTTCAAAGTCATAAAAAAAAAAATAATAATAATTAGAAAACAAAAAACCGCAAGAAACCCATTCTTCCAAAATACGTCTCGCTAATGCCTGCGGACTTCGGCAACCATGTAATTAATCACCGCAGAGCAGACATGTAGAAGTTTGTAATTGGTGTATCGGAACCCTGGACACTATTTAAAATTGGTCAGTGTGTAGTCTCTCACAACATCGAGATTGCTCCGTTTGCTGTTTAACAGATGAAGGGAACCTGTCCAGCGTCGCTGCAGACCTTTTTTTCATTATTATTATTATCATAATCCAGAATCCCTTGGATTATCCCTCGAGTAAGGAAGTTACATCTCTTGCGTCACACAATCTACGGATACGTGTGGGATAAAAATTCCAACGGATGCCTCTACATTCAAAATCGTTGGTATGAACCTAGCGTCGCTCGACCATGTCTTGACGGCCACGTCGTTGCAGACTTTGACGAATACAATGGGATGCTCCAAAAAAAAAAAAAAGTCTTGAGCAGATGGTAGTGATTGGTCACCATGGACGGAAGGTTGTAATTAATTAGTGGCTTGCTCCCTCGTCGATGGCTTGGGATGGACTTTGCTTCATCCCACCGCTTGCCCATCTCATTCTCGACGTTAATGACCATCTCGACCATGGTATATTTGGAAGGTATACAATAGTGCACGTGGAGAAGTCGCCAAGCCCGGCTGCTGCCACCATCACAACTGCCATTGCTAATTATGTACCTTCCTGATGTAATCTGATTTGAGGGGTTTCTGCACTCCCTGCTGTCTGTAAATAGTCTCGTATTGGGTGTCCTCACTCAGTCGGCCGGTGGCCTTTTTTTTTTTTTTTTTTTTTTTAGTAAAATTCATTACCTTCTGCTCAAATTAAAAATAAAAAATAAAAAAACCGTGGATTGAGACCATCACCACTATTTAAAATTGAGAGGGATATGCAGACGGGTGGGTCCCACATCTCAAATTTGTCCGTAAGCGAAATTCAGATGAACAGGGAGTTATGAGTGGGCAGGAGTGTGAGATTTGTCCTCTGTTAACGATTACCGTTTAAAAATTGGTTGATTTGTGGTCCTCTGTTTATTCTGTTTTTTAACAATTACCTTTAATTTTTATTTTTTTTAAAGATATATATGTGTGTAAATTTTTGATAATATGTATATATTTTTATATTTTTGATATTTACGTTTATATCTTTATAAATTTATTCCGTATATGTCCATGCTCCGTTAAAATTAACGGGAAACATCAAAAGAAATATAAAAAAATAGGAAACTTTATATTTTCATTCCACTATTTTTCCTCTAAACCCTCACACCTCTTCCTCCTCCTCCTCCCCCTTCCTCACCTTCTCCCCTATTTTCCTCTCCTTCTTTGACCTGGGCAAACTCGCTCCTATACTTACATCCACTGCAAGTAGCCCCACCATGTAGAACGTCACGACATTTGCGCGGCTACCTCCCCTACTACAATCCCAAGGCTCATCGCGTATGCAAGGTACGATGGCATCGCGTACGACAGCATCGAGATGGTGAAGATAGTGAACTTATCGTAGGTAGCCATGCAGAGGTTGTAGTAGGGGAGGTGATGATGCTGAAAGAGGGGGAGGAGGTGTGAGAGTTTAAAAAAAAAATAAAGACATGAAAATATAAATTTTCTTATTTTTATATATATATATTTTTTTAATATTTTAGATTTGATTTAATAGAATAGAGACATACAACTTTAATCAAGTAAATTTATAAAGATGTATATGTAAATATTATAAATATATATATATATATATATCAAAGAATTACAGTAATATATACATAAAAATCTCTCTTGTTTTATTTTTATCCTGAAATAATCCAGAACCTCTCGTTTAAATCAAAGCAGCTGTATCTTTCACATCACGCAACCTCCAATAAATTCAAATACAAATAGATACCTCTACTACAGAAATTAGTGATGTGTATCTAACAAGGCTTGCATACTTCGTTGAACACGATGGGATGCTGCAAAAAAGTCACGAGCACGCAGTACGGCAGGAGTGACTGGTCACACACGCTAACCCGGTGGAATTGACCTTACCAGCTACTTGTTATGTTGGAAGGCATGCGCATATCGTCATGCCTTACGTCTTTTGAGGCCCCTTTTGATAACCAAATAGAATCCACCTTCCCCGTTATGTGGAAATGAACGTGGTGAGTATTTCAGTGGACCGATCCAACCGGAGAAAGCCACCATGACTCGGGAACCGCTCATGTTCAATTTGCCAATGTCTCTGATTTACGTTTCGTTTGAAAGGTAAACCCATCGAACACAGACAAAGTCGGTTTTCTGTTGTTTTGTTTGGTAAGGATTTGCCGCGTGCTTGCATGCGTATTTGAAGGCGGATCAGGAAGGGTTCCAACACTATGACCAATTTTTTTTTTTTATAATACTAACTTTCTTTCTATAAAAAGAATAAAAATGATATAGCATGCAACTCGTAAGAGTAAGTGAGAAAGTAACTCTCCTTCAAGAAGGGGAACTCAGGAAACACAAACATAAAATAAAGTAAAAAGAAAAGAAAATAGAAAAGAAACGTCCAAGATATCATTTCCGTTGCAGGCAAACTCGCACCATATAATCGATACAAGACGTCGCTGACGTCGTCGACGTACAACGCCAACGGATAATAAGTGGTTGAAGCGAGGATGAGCATCAATCTGGTCATGATAAGTCCGACTTCAACGTAACCCCCAAAACAAGAATGACGTCGAAATGTAGAGGTGGAGCAGAGAAGCAGGATCTACTTTTAGTGAAATCGTCCTCCAACACGGAGTGACCGCTAGACGACGGGCGCCCTCAGTGCGGTTCGACGCCGAAGTGCCACTGCGACTGCCCATTATCGTAGATGTAGGCCGCTAGCTGCAGTGGAAGGGAGGGGGGAAGGGGATGTAGATGGAGCAGAGTGGGGGACCCGATCGACGATCGAGGGTCGATTGAGTAGCAGACCTAAGGAGGGTGGGAGGCTCTAGGAAGGGTAGGGGAGGGGAGAGGGGTCTGTCTTGCTCTAATCCAAAGGCTACGTGACTAGTGACCAAGTTTGTTAACAAGTATATATTTTGTAGAGCAAGTTATCTGTAGCTTAGGTTATCTTACTTTTTTCATTGAAATGCATAAAGGTTAAGTATGTGGAGAGATAACTTAGTTATAATTAATCTTACGCTGTGTGAGATGGAGAGGGATCGATGACTTAACCCTTAGGATATGCCTATCCCGCTTCTCCTCTAGGATCTCGTAAACTAAATAGAGATAATCTCATGTTTTTTCATATTATCCCAGTTACCAAACTAGGCTTAAGGTTAGGAAAGGATAAGAGAAAGCATCAAAAGTTTTTCTAGGCACTGACATGAATCATGCATTATATTTCTTTTGTGATACCATCACTTTATTACTTATGGGTCTCAAGTTAAGAGTTTCAAGTTAAGCAAGATAGACATGTAAATATAAGAGAGGATTCGAGAAATACTACATATCATAAGGGATCTAACTATCAAATTCACTATAGATGGTAGTGCTTATAAGTTGATATGCAAGTATTATCTCTTCATTGTTCCTCCTTAACCCCATATTGAGTTAGCACTTGCCATTGTTTTTAGGGTTGAAAACGATAGCGAGAAGATAGAATCCATAACAAAACCAATCTCATTGGATTAGTCTCTACTTGCTGATGATTGATCAAACATACCTTACTCAAATTGTACCAACTTTGCAAATATGTTGCATTGGACATAAGATAAAATACTGTAGGGATATGATAAGTGGAGATGGGTGCTTATTTAGGTAGTGAAATAAGTGGTGTGATAAATTGATTGGTGTATTGATGCGATGTTAGTGACTATTTGTCTAATATCAAGATATGGGTGCGAGTGAATTAATATGATATAATAAATATATTTTAATAAGTATGTTATGTTAAAGTAGGTATATTTTAATATATATTGGCATTGATATAACGTAATAGAATGATTTGATTTGAATATTGATGGAAGTGATGAATAATACCTCAATCTTTCATGAATAGTATCCTAACCCTCCTAGAAGAAATATTTCTCCAGTTATCCCTTATCCAAATGGACCCTAAGGCCTAGGTGGGTTGAGGTTGTTTCTCTAGTTTATGATGCTCCCTTTCTACTAGTTCTTTAGAGTGAGTTCACTTGAAACCACCACTACATAATCAAGGAGAAAGGAAAAGAGTTAATGAATCATTTGGATTTTTAACCCCCAAAACATATGCCAACTCAAATAAGCATAGAGGATTAGTTGGGTAGCACTGGAAGGCACTCAACCATTGTTAGTTAGGAAATAAGGGAGGTATTCCAGTGGGCTCCCAAATTGAGGTACCTTAATTGATATGCTACAAGTAAATAGCTTCTTATTTCTATGTTTTATTTCTATTATACATATATTTCCTATTTGGAACTTCTAATCGAGAATCCTGTAATCTTTTATTGGATTATGTTTCTTGCTTGATATCCTTCCCGAGTCTTGGCCTCCATATGATATATAGCTAACGCACGGTCCACATTTTCTTTTGGGGTCAGCTAATTTGTCCTTGCGTTGGGTCATGTAAGGGACAGCTCGGATACCTGTAATGGTTTCTATTGCCGTGATTTGCTTTGCTTGACTTTGAAAAAATGCCCAAGTGGAAGTCCCATCCCCAAGGAGGTCTGCCAAGTTGGGCGGGTTTGTCACCACATGTTGGGATCTCAACAACCATGATTTGGAAAAAAATACAATAGTCACTATCCCCGTGAGATGTGTAATGTCTGTGCTCATCAATCAGAAAAGTTTAACAACTACCTTAAAAATGTCTAAGGATAACATGTTAGGTGACTTATTTAAAAGGAGTTTTTATATATACGTGATTGAAAATTATCAAAATTATCTCTACCATTACATCGTAAATATTACTTTTAATGTCACTTTATTATTTCTTTATTCAGAGTTAGGAAAAAATTGACTCAAATTAAGTTGAAAGTATTAATTTCGAAGGAAAATAGATTGCAGTAATTGAATCCATCTTTGAGGATAGACAATTGAGGATTTTGTGGGATGCAAGCCCAATAAGTGGATGAGGGTGCCCGACTTCCAAATAATGATAGGGGGTGCCATCCGCATTAGTGTGAAGAAACCTCCTTTCTCTCCATCTCACTTTTACTTTTGAGAGGAGATGGAGAGGATAAGATAGGAGAGCTCTGGAGCTCGATTTCTCCTCTTCATCCCCTTCAACCATCCACCTACCCTCCTTGCTCTTGTTGCTATCTTCATCAATACACCTCTCTCCATTAAGGTTCCCTCCATCAAGTGTACAATGAAAGGAACCACCGTCACCTTCTTCAGCATCCAAAACACAAGGTCAAGTCCTCATTGAACCCTCTTTTCTCTTTAATGCTCATAATCAAGTTCTCCACCACAATAAATTGTTTAGAAGATTGGCTCTTTAAGGAAAAGAGGAGAGCCAGGAAAGGGAGCTCCTATTGATACTTTGCCAATTGGTTTGTTAATCCATTTGGAGCAGCACCTTACAGGTATGTTGGTCCAATTAAGTTTTCTTCTTCTTCTTTTGCCCATTAGGTGTTAAATGTCTTGATGTCTAATTTGGTTGTAGCTTGTCATAGTCTTTTTTTGTGAAGGTTCCAGTTCTTTTGCTATATCTTTTTTGTGCATGCATGTGATGATGCATGGTTGTTGCTATACATTTTTGTGTAGGCATCATGGCTATTATTTTTTTGTTCATTTATTTTGTGGTGACATTAATAGTAATAGTTTTAAAAAAAAAATTAATTGTAATATTTGTAATCTAGTGGTAGAAAAGTAATTTTGATAGTTTTCAATAATATCTATATAAAAATCCTATTTGAAATTCCAAGCTAATTAATTAAAAGAGCCCTAGCTTTGGGGCTGGGATACTTGATGCTCTTTTCGCTATCTTCCTTTTTGTTTTACAAATTTTTTGTCTAGCAATGGCACCTATGATGAAATATAGAATACCTATATCCTTGTGGTTAGTGAGGAAGAGTAACATATCCAAGTTTAGGGATTTTTACATAGATGACCTTATAAATTATTGCTATTGCACAAATGTTCTTAGATTTTTTCTCCTAGTTCGGTATGTTTGCACTATAAAGTTGCTGTTGTCGTTGTCTTTTCTTTAATGCAAATGCTTCTAAATTGAGCTTCAACCAAAAGTTTGTTATTTCTGTTGGAAAAAGTCGAAACATAAATGCATTTTCCCTTCCACTTATCCTAATGGTTGAACTAATGTCGATCTTATCTTCTATAATCTAAATTGTGAATCTATTCTATGAAATGCTTTCTATTTTATTAATTTTTTAACACATCGATTATACGTCAATCTTTAGGTGGATGACAATATTGTAATTAATTGTAAAGTAATTTAGATATCGTTAACTCTTAAGCTTCTATTAATGATGGAGGATAAGTGTTAAATCAAGCAACTCTTGTGATGGCATTTGTATAATATGATAAATATATAGGTATATGTGTAAAATCAAATGTTATCAATGAGGAAATCCTAAAAGGCATGAAATTTGTGGATCCCAAAACGTACTTTTCTTTTACTCCAATAAGATATTCCTGAAAGGAATCAATTTATATGCTTACATGTAAGGAAGGAAAGTTCTTAGGGCAGTGATGATTTATGCATCACATGTCCATGTATTGTATGCATGATATCAAAACCCTTCTTTACCTCAATTTTTATAAGGACAGACGAAAATTCTTTGGTTGAGGCAACAAGGGTCCGATCACATACATAGGAGATCTTCACTAGAAGTTAGTAAAAGTTAATATGGAGACTGGATAGATTTGGATGGATTTATTCTAATTTTATTTCGAAGTGATTATTCCAAATTTTAATAAACGAATAAGTTTATCTCGCCCATCAGGATGTAGTTAACCAGTGGACTCCTAACTTTGATGAAAGAAATTAATGTTAGAATCCCTACCCTCCCAGTCTGCCTAAATGAGAGTTTAGGTCATTCAAAATAGAATAAGTCTGTCTTGGTTTTTTAGTGGATGGCTGCTCTGCCAATACAGAAAGCTTATAAACTCATGTGGTTTAAGTCCTTGACATAATGCAGCTTTTTTTTTCTTCTCCATTAAGAAACCTTTCATGTCCTTTAGCAGTCCAATAGCCCCAAACGTTGTTTATATGGGCTTGGGCCTAAATTTCCAAGGCCGAATTATGACGTGGACTCTGCTCTTCTATCTCCTTTTTCATGCAATATATACATGCACATACGTACATAAATACATATGCATTTAACAAAAAATGGGTCCTCACGTGCATACACATGCGGTGTATGAGGTTTAATTTCATTTCGTTAGTTTTGAGTTAACATATGCAAAAATATACGTGCATGCTTTTGGCTATGTGCCAAACGACATTTGAAGAGATATAGATGATGATAGAAAAATTGTTGCTACTGGAAATTTTTTTTTTTTTTCATGAGTGACGATGATTTTACATCGTTAAAAAATGATTACGAAATGATTTTATTTCATTGTAAAGTGATTTTAAATAAATTTATATTAATATTAAATAATTGATAATAATTTTGTACGATACATCACGTTGACGTGTTCTAAATTACGTAAATTTTTACATTTAGATTCCTACTCATTTTTCTTGTTAATGGTGAATTGGTTCTGCCTCTAGCTTTCTTGTCGTCTGCTTTCCAAAGGCCCCTTTCGAGGAAAAATTTACCTGAGGCAGGACTTTGGGCACACCATTCGAGGAACAACATTCGTTCAAGAGCGGAGCTAATTGTGTGTACTATTACTCTTTTACAAATGATATGTCACAGCAAGTCTCACGACCCGTCCATCTGTTTGTGGGAAGCTGACAGAGAAGGGGATCCAACAGGGCAATATATTTTACGTGGGATATGACGATTTATCTGCATGTTCGATGAATGTTATCTTAGAAAGAGGCTTTTAAGTTTGAGATAAATTTATCTTAGAGGTGGGATAATTTTTTTTTTTTTGAAGATATTATCTCACCTATCTCTCGAAATATTTTTTATTTATTCAAGGATTTGATCTATAACTTTTTTAAATATCAAAATTAATTTATATTGAATTTATATTTTAATTTCACTTCTTACAAAATTCATCACTTAAAATTTATCCTATAAAATAAATAGTACGTACGGTATCCTAGGATGCGTTTGATAGCAGGTTTGGGGGTGGAATAGCAGCTCAGAGGGGAGTTTAGGATGGATTAAGGGTTTCTACAGGAGTATTTCACAATTTCGTACTTTATATCAATTATTTTTATTTTTATATTATATCAATATTAATATATATTAAAATATACACATTCTAACGTAATATATCCACTAATACTACATCATAATATTAAAAGGATACAAATACAAAAACTCAAAAGTTGACACATTTTGCAACATGCACCTTGCAAAACCCATCGTATGATACATTAATTTTGTACATTTTGTAATATTAAAATAGCCAAAATAAATAAACAAATGCACGTTACAATCTATTTTGTAGAATGGTGATTTCAACGGATGTATTTTAATTTTTTACAGGTAAAAATTAATTTTTATTGATAAAAAATTATTTTCTAAATAAAAAATCAATTATTACTATAACTCTCAATCATGAAATTATCAAATTCTAGCGGAAGGATGAGATGAACTCACCTCAAAATTTTATGAAAGAATATCCACATCTATCCTTCCGGAAATTATGATTTAATCCCATATTTTCCTAGAATACAAAAATTTTATAACCCCAAATTTCCGTTTCTCTTTGTTCAATTACTGTGAAATCGGGTGAGAGGTGGAGCAACACGGTTTTAGGTGGACATGTTCATTCAATTATTTTAACTTGTCATGTGACGTGTGCTTTGATTTGATTGGACAGTATGGTTGACGAACAGCATCTATTATTATACCTTCAATGCTTCGGTTGCCCTCATCCCTATTTTCTGACATGGAAAAATGCCTTCATTCAGCATGTTAGCACTCCTTCCCTTTCCTTCTCACTCTCAATTATTTCTACTCCTCTCCCTCTCGCTCAGCCTTTGACGCATCCCTCTTTCTCACATAGCCTTCGACGCACCTTATCCCTCTCCCTCTACCCCACCCCCCAACTCCTCATTTCAAAAACAAAGAAAAAGGCCGTCACAAAATTCTCCTATCCATTCCTCTTTGACACACATGGGCTCTTGCTATATGCACAAACAACACAAGTTATTATTATTATTTTCTAATAATTTATGAGCGGCTTGCAACAAATCAATCCAAATCAAATTTGATATTGGAGCTTTCCTTTCGACTATAAATATTAGAACTACTTAAAATTATGCGTGATCAAATCTTCCTTTAGCGTATGCTTCTCCTCCTTGGTAGTTTTTAAAACTTCAATGTTAAAAACGAAGCAGCCATGTATAGTTGATTATTATAAGTTTAAAATGAATTGAATAAAAATGAACTAATGGTGAGACACAATAATAAAAGTAAATCGATTTGATTTCAACTTTTAGTAGTAATTTGTGCAAAATTACCTTCCAATTGATTTTGGACAAGTCTATCTTTATGTTTCTTCCTATCCCCCATCTTGACATTTCATTTGTTTGTGTTAATATAACGATTGACGACTACAAATAAGTATCGATGATTATATCTCCTCATATATATTGACAGCATTTTGAATTGTTATTTACAACAATGGAGAGATGGATATTCTAGATTGGGATTCTTAAAGTAAAAGCCAATATCCACATCCATGAAAGTCATTATAAGATAAAAAGTTAATTAATGATGAAGAAAAGAAACAAGGTATTAACCGATCAAATTTACATCATCGATATTACTCTTGGATCCAACAAGTTGATTCCTGCAGTGAAATGCTAGAGGACATACTCTAGTATCAATTAATGTGAGCTCTTCATTGGTTTTTTTATTAAACGACTTCATCAAAATCACCCGGGGAATAGAGTAACTGTCCCAAGCACTAGTGATACCCTTCAAGATACAATATCTAGCAAGATTAATCGTCGTTTTAACCTCAGGTCCTCCCGAGATGATGACTAGAAAAAAGTGCAAATTGAAGAAGAAAAGAGTGATTTGGCTTACAGGAGGGTAAGGCATTATTGAGAATTCTCTCCCGAAAATAAACCAAATTCAAGATGAGTTTTGTGCTTTGATGGATTGCCAATGTGAGCTCTTCTATTCGTATTGTGGAAACGCAAGCTCTCTTTCACATGGCCATGAATAAATTCAGGCTGATCTCCACATTTTAAGAAAAAGACCATCTAACATGCACGGTCAAACCGTACCACAACATCGTGGTCAAGCGGGACTAAAACCTAAGATTAATATAATTATCACGTACGTAGTATAGTGTGTCACGGTACTGTGGTTTGGTTTGAAACCTTAAGATTATATATATATTTACAATTGTCACATACATAGTATACTCCGTCACGGCACCGTGGTCTGATTAATATTACTTCCAAATTACTTACATACAAGAAGTCAGCATGTGTTGTTGTTAAGATTTAGATATCTAATTAAGTTGCTCGTAGCCAAAGGCTAACCAGCAATGACATAACAAAAATTCTAAACTACTACACAACTTTCACTAGAATAGTTTGTATCCACGTTTACGGACAAAAGCCATTTGTGTAGATCAACTGTCCACGTAGGTTGAACAGCCTACGGTCATATTGGTCATTGTCATAAGATGCAATGCTCCAAGATATGGCATCAACAAAAATTGTTGGTGTTGCATTAGACGCTACAGTGACAGTCACGCAAGCCTCTAATCTTGTGTTCATGTGAATAACAATAATTTTGATTGTCGGAGGACATAGTAGCATCAACAAAAAAAAATCTGTTGGTGTAATGCAAGAGATATTCACCAATGAAAAAAATGTAGGTAAAATCATTGTTATAGACATATGTGGACAATTATTTTCAGTAGCGTTGACGTGAGTATGTATTTTGAGTGAATACAAATGAAATTGCCCCTAATGTACCATCAATGAGGTAATTAACCTTGTGTTTAACGTCTATCCTTTTATTATATAATATATAAATAGAACTTCCTCATGTGGATGCATATGAGATCAATAAAAGCTACAAATGAACAACTTAATTAGATCCAAACAAACTTAAGATTACAAATAATCCAATCCAAATAAAATACATTTTGGAATGATTAAGTATTAATAAAAAAGAAACAAGTATTTTAAAAAATAATAAATATTTACTCTAACTTGAAGTCTTAAACTTTTCACAAGTACTATTTGTACAAAGTAAGATATTCCTTTCAAAGATAAGCTATTGTCTTAAATGATATATATAACATAATATAAGAAAATAATTCTTCACTTGATTTAATTTTTAAATCTTCAACCTTAGTGAATGACACTAATCCTCATATCTCCTAGAAAAAAGATTAGAATTAAATATTATTATTGAAAGTATTTAGAAAGAGACTATATAACGACAAGTTGATATTAAAAAAAGAAAAAACAATGAAACTTCCATAAGCTATCCTTGTGAAAACATCAATTATTTTAAAACTTGAGGCCTAATAATTTAAGTTGCTTCTGCACAGTATTCCAACTCCATTTCAGATTTTCATAAAGCTATCAACCTTAATAAAAATGGAACATGATTTCATGAAAGGCCCTCCACGAAATATTGTCCATGGTTATGTTGTATTAGACACTAATGGTCCTTTCCAACGTAAACACACATAGGTTCTAATATCAATTCACAACCTAAATTAAAAGTCCAAATAAGATCACTTAAAAAAGAGTTAGTTCAAATAAAATAATGATCGATTGCAAGAATAATAACAAATAATGAATCAGAACCTTTGTTGCACATGTCTATCAATATTCCTTCAGAAGTTAGAAAATTTTCTTTTGGTTAGCATGCATAATACACTCTCCCCTAATCAACTTGGTCGTCTCTTTACTTCTTTGTTCCATCTTTTCTCTTTCCCTTCTTACGGAGCCCTTAGAGAATGTGAGTATCGGAGAATGAGAGCAAGTGAGGTAAAAGAGAGTGAGCAATCGAGTGGAGAGGAGAGAGTGAGTGAGAGGTAATAGAAGAAAGATCATTAATAGAGATGTGGATGATTACCTAGAGAAGAGATCAGCAGAGGCATTAAAGTCAATGTGAGGAAGTGATGAGGGATAAAAGTTACCTTTATTGTTATAATAAAGAGGTTTATGTCTAAAATCCTAAAAAACTTGGCAAAATATTCAATAACGTTAACCATGTAGATGAACCAAATAATTTAGAGAAGATTATCCAAGTAATGAAAAAAGGGAGCTAGCCAATGTTTAAAAATGATAGCAAAGATATGAAGGTCAACAAGGGGAATAACCTATATTTGAGTAATGTGTAACTCAAACAACTTGGATAATCCAACAACTTGGACAATTTGAGTAACTCGAAGCCAATTGATGAATCAAGTTTTGAAGTATTGAAATATAATCTTCTCAAATCCTTAAGATTAGCAATAGAATTCTTTGATGCTTGAGTACCATAAGAGAAACAACTCCTAAAAAAGTCCAAACAGATGACCGACAAGTTGAGAGTGACTGACACATTAGATAGGTAATTTAGAAGATGCTATTTAGTTTATGCCAATCAAAAGTCAAATAAAGGCAATGAGCCTAAGAATAAACACGACTGAGAAAGCCAAAGTAACGAAGGACCCTTAAGGTCATACAAATTAGATGTAGGTACTTAAGCTAGTAACAATGCATTTGTACAACTTCTTGGGTAGGTTCTTGTAACAAACTTGACTTGTTGATAAAAGAAACACGTTAGCTTTGGCCAAGTTAGAGAAAGGCAGGTGATGAAAGATGATTGGTACATGTGGAAAAAAGCTTCTAGAAAAAGCTAAACTTTCGTAAGAAGTCTCTCTTGTTCCAGAAGTCTATAAATAGGAGTAGAGGACAAAAATTTGGGGGACTTTTTTCAGCAACCATCATTCTCAACTCTCAACTCTAAGCTCCAGCAATTTTGTTTGAAAATCTAACCAAGTTTGAGGGAATTCAACTGGGTAATTCATTGATACTAAAAGGTGACATTAGGGAATTATTATCGTGTTTTAGGTTAGAGATACATAACGAATTAATTTCGATGTATGTGATGTAATTGAATTTTGTATGATTATTTTCTTGAGAGGATTTAATTTATCGCAACAATGCCTCTCTTTTTTTTTTCGAAAACAATGCCTCTTATTTGTAATTGATTTGGCTCATGCAAGGAATCAAACGTTGTTTTCAACAAATTTGATTAAGTGTGATAACAAATTGATGTGAGATTATTTTACCTCCTCTTACAAAATTAGACTTTTTTGGCTTTTCTTTTAAGATAACCAATGCAAGCATCTCTTATTGTAGTGAAATTTCATCTGCAATTTATCTCTAAATAGTAAGTATTCAATCTTTATGATTGGATTCTTTTAATAAGATCCCAAACTAATTAACATGAAATAGCTTATTTGAGCTTTAAGGCTCACTAGATGAATTTTCACTCTCTCTCTCACGCACACATAGATATATATACACATGGCATTTCTCTCACCGATTTCTTTATGAGTAGAAATTCTTGAAGTGTCGGAGACATAATATGCCTCTACTTTGAGAAAGAACTACAATACTTTGGACTTGTATTGTGGGTGATAATCGATAGAACATGCGTGAATTTCCTTACATGGACTTAGGTAGATTGAAAGAGAAATGAATTACTCAGATTTACTCCATTTTTTACTTGTCATAATTAGGTGGCCTCAAAGGGTTGATATATTATCGCTTTCATATGGAGCTCTCACTAATTCCAAACCGTAGAGCTGCCACATAATAGCTTGAGTATGGGTCCCCAATTGACAATCAAGGGCTAGTCACGGACCCCCTCCCCACCGCCATCACTCAGTTCTCACCGCTCCCTCTATAGTCCTTGGATAGAGGCTCACTAAGCCATACCCTTTCACTGTTGTGGCCTCTTCGCTCCTCCTCCTTGAGTTGAGTCTATTGGCCCCCTTCTTTCCTCCTTAAGTTGCTCCTAGCTCCTGTGAGTTGTAGGGGTGTGGTTGCTTGCTCGACGGTAGTGGGTTGTGGGATCTATGATTGCCGATGTAGGGATGATCTATTTGCCTCGTGGTGTCGTAGAAACATGAAATTGATTATTTTAAAATTTTTATTCGATATATGATTTGATACTTAAAAAAATCGAATAACATGAATCAAAATAAATGACATGAAAAGATTGAGCTAACTTCTTCCCTTTATGGGATCCCTACGAGTATTGGAAAATACCTTTTGGTGTGGCATAGTGATTGCATACAAACGTGTTACAATAAAAATAATGTTTTACGTGTCGTTTTTGTAGTATATTTATTATAATATAAATATATGTTGTGTCATTTTATTTATTTACTTAATTTTTACTGGTTTGTTCCATGTCGTTCACTGAGAGGTAGTTATTAATATGCATTACTCTCTAAGTTCCAAAAATGTTCTTTTATCTTAAAAAATGTCAATTTTACTTACAAAATAAATGAATGAATCAATCGATAAATTTTATACAAAAGAATAATTATTATACACTACAATGCCTTAAATAAATTTACAATTAATAGGCATTAAAAACTAATTAATACTACACTATGCTAATTATGTACAACTATCTTAGATGATACCTAAGTATAGGTACAAAAATAGCTACTAATATATACTATATTAAGTTTTATTAATACACACTACTATCTTTAGTAACACATACTATATATACAGTAATATAAATATGTGTCGCCATAGCCTTAGTAAAATATGTACAAAACATCAGGCAAAAAGAACTATCTATACTAACATATGTGTTATCTACAGTGACTAATTCAACTACCACTAAAGCCTTAAGGTTATTTACAAACGTATATGACTCAAACAAGAATTTACTACTCTATTTAGACACACACACACATATATATATATATACACACACATTGCATATTTTATCTATTATATATATTTTCATTTACTATTATACATATACTATACATATAAGTATACATGTATACATACTTGCACAAGCACAAGCACACACTTTAACACTTAGCCGTTTTTTTTTTTTCTTCCACGCATGCCTCTCCTCTCTTTTTTTCTCTTATTTCAACACTTAGTCATTTTCCTGGGTTCACTCACACATAACACTTAGGTTTACTGTTCACTCACCAAAAACTTGGATTTTTGATGAGTAGGTTGGTCCAGTTCGTGGAATACACAGTACCCCATAGGGGCACGACCAGACCACTGCTATCAACCAACCATAGTTTTTATTTCGGTATTTTTAAATGCATGTTCTCAGGCTCAATATCAACCCGCTATAATGCATGACCCCCGATCCATCACTATTCCAAATAATGCTTGTGTATCATGCTTAGAGAGAGAGAGGAGGGGATGAGTATTAGGTGCGTTGAGCGCTGACGATTGTAGCACATGGTCACTGAAAACCTTTTATACTGCTTCGCGTGGTTGCGTGCTCATGATGTGGCATTATACCCAGTGCTTGATTGAGTGCTAAGCAGTAAATGGTCAAATTTCATGAGTTTATGCATCGATTAGAGAGCCTAAATTAGATCTCATTTCTAAATAAATTATATAAATGGAAAGTCCTTATATATGTCTAGATGATTGTATAATTTATTTACAAAAATAAGTTATTTAAATGTATATTAAAATTAGTTAAAGTTTGGAAATTATACTCATTGAATTAAGGTATAAATTAATAAATTAATTGTGTAATTGACTTTATACGAAGTTAATTAACCTATTAAGGTATTTATTATATATTTTTAATTTATTTTAGAGTCTTTATTTTAATTTATATACATTTATATGCACATTTTAAATAGATATACACATAATTAATTTATAAATACTGTAATATAGTACAAATACAATATAAATGGGTCAAACATAATTAAAATAATACTACACAAGAGTACATGATAAATTACTTCAGTATTAATTTAACTTACTAATTTATTTTTTTAAAGTTAATAATCTACCTAATTAACTTAATAACCTACTATTATTATATAATTAAATTAATCTATAGGTATGGTACAGTATATATTAATGAATTAAATATGTATGTACAGTGTTAAATATGATTATGGACATATACATAGGTTTTTATAATTACTTAGATTTATATACATTTAAGTTAATATAAATTAATAAATAATTATATAATAAGATTATATATACAGTAAATCATTCTAAATACTTAATTTAATATATAGAATACAAGTATAATTTATTTATGTACATTATTCACATATTTTATACTATCTACATATAGCTTAATATTAAATTATATTTACAAGTATAAATACACTATACTTGGTATTTTTGAGTATTTTTGGGTGTTTTCTGATTTTTATGATTTTTATATATATAATAGAGGTAGGGGATGGGAGAGAAAGGGTGAGATGAGAGAAGAAGAGATTCTTTTTGGTATTTTGAGTTTGGTTCTTTTATTAAATTTCAAATTATACTGAATCGTCGGTTGGTATGTTCTACCAGTTAAAGGGTTCAGAACACTTTGAAACTTCACACACATCTAAAAATATTCTTAATCTTACTCAAGACAGGTTTATTTTATTTATTTACAATTTTTTAATATGTTCCTATGTATTTTCAATTTCATGGAAACTAGGCCTAGAATGAGTTTTTGAAAGAGAATCAACACCTCAAGAAGAGATCTACTGACTGAAAAATGTGTGCAGACATTCAAATACCTCCAACACATCACATGACAAGTGTTTGGAATAACAAACATGATTTACTTCTAATTTCTTCAAATTCCATTTTGGACAGTTAATGCCAAATAAAGATAGTTGATAATGAAATTAAGAACCATTACAAGCAATTCAAAATCAGATTCAAAGTTACCAAATTGTACATGAATACTTGTTCTCTAGTTCTAACATTACAAAATCCTATTAGTTCCTTTCAACCCTTGAATCAACTTAGAGTAGCCCATTACTGTTGCTGCTACTGCTACTTCCAACATCTGAATGCCCAGCTGCAAGATCAGACCATTAAGGTCTAATCTATTGTCAAAATTTCAGTCTCTGATCTGGGAAATCAGATCTAAGGTTGTCCAATCAGAAAAATCTCAAATCCTTTTTCAACCACTTGAAATCTTAAGTCAAAATCCATAGAGAAGCTTTTCAGATCAAAGAATAATGTAGCAGTAGTTTCTGCATCAATTTAGTTCAAATCTGATCAAAACTCAAAGCATTATAGAAATCATTCAAAATCGATCACTTAATTATCGATAATCTTCTTCAATCTCCTTGAAAACACTATCACCTCAATTGACCATTTGAATTCTAGAAATCTCATCAGACATAAAATATTTGATTCCATTCATTCAGATTTAATTTTTACTGGGTAAATATGAATTCTATGCGTTGCAAATCATCATTCGCAAGTCTAAAAATGCATATAAATTAAAGTGTATCTAGAAAATCATGAAAGCCCTAACTGATCTACTCCCTTGTGTTATAGACAACACGAAGGGAAAGGAATATGTATAAGTGTTCAATTCAATTTGAAAACCACTTCACGCACTTGTTAAACGTTCCAAACATCAACAGACTCCTGAAAATCAGATCAATACCCTTTTTGAAATCAAAAAACCATTTTGGAGTGAAAATTAGATGTTGCTCAGTTAGGCCTTTGCTCTTGAATCACCTAAATGAAATGTTCATCTAGAGTTCCTACACACCATTGATTAGTGTATGGGAGCTCTAGGTGATTCATTAAAACAAGTTGGATCATTGCTTGAGCCTCAAATCAGTGCATCTGATTCTCATTGGCTTAAGCTACCAGATTTCCAGAAACTAGTAATTGCGGTTAAAAATTGGGCAAAAGTATATTAAATGATAAAAATCAAGTTAAAACAACTTAAGCCCATCGCATTCAAGCCAATTGAACACATGAAAATTCAATTTAGTCATTTAAATCAAATCTACATCAAATTCGATCCAAAATCCTCAAATAAGCAAAACCAAACAAATCTGATGTAAATGCTCAAATTGGTTCAATTCAAAGCATGGGAAGGGTTATTGTGAACATGTGACATGACTGGTATAACCCTTGTGTGAGATCAGTGCCCATATAGATCTGAGAACCATTGGGTTTCAAATCTAATTGGTGCTAGGGTGGAAGATGTGAATTGCGATTAAAATGTCAAAGAAAGGAAGTGAATGCGACAATGGCATTATGAGGAAGCTATATGATCGAAATGAAAGGACATAATCCTCTCCTTTGATCTGAATTGATCAAGGGAGGCGTGAGAGAATTATACTCAACTACACCTAACTAACACTAATCTATCACTGAACTCATCATCTAATCTACTCTAACTGAATTACAGTACACTAATTACTACTTAAATCTACTCTAGAATCTAGTCTAACAGAAGAATGGGACCTGAAGGTCTCCACCTGGTGGATGGAGAGGGACTCCGGCGAAAGGGAAAGTCCACTAGTGGGACTCTGGGTGGCCCTCAGGTGTTATGAGGTCCTTAGTGACGAGGAAGAGTTGGAGAAGGTGAGGTTTCATCGCGAAGGCAGTGGAACAGGAGGTAGAGTGAGGAGAGGAAACCGAAGGGAAAAAAGATCAACTTGAGAAATGTAGGTGGGGAGCAGATCGCTTGTGCGCGAGCCTAGGGAGTTGCTTAAGTAGCCGAAAGAGTGGATCAGAGCACCGCGAGATGGATTTTGGTGAGATTAGGGTATACGGTGGAGATGAGCTAAGAGGAGGGTGGGAAGCTCTTAGATGAAATCTGACCATAGGATGAGTTGTTGGATGATCTGATTCGACTCTGGTTTGCCAATACTCATTAGTGTGAATCATGAAGATTGTCGTACTTCTTCGGTGGCATTGTTGTAATCTAGTTGCATGGAGAAATGCTCTGTATGTGCTATGAAATCATGTTACAAGAATGCTTTCTTTTCTTTTTTATTTTGTTTTTGTCTTTTTTTTTTCTTCTTTTTTTCGTTGTTCTAGTTCTGAAGTTTTCTCATTTCGTTCCCCCTCTTCAAAGGGGCTGTATTGGTCGACTTCTTATTCCTCGTCTCTTTTTTTTCTGCGTTTTGCTGTAATCATTCCATTTTCCCTCAATGAAGTTTTACTCTGCAGAAGACAGAGGGCTGACGTATTTGGAAGCTTCCGCGAATATTCACCAGTGGCGGTGGAGGTTGGTCAGATAGAGGGATCAAACGATCACAAACAAACGTGCTGGAAGGAGTTTGATAATTAAATTTACCCTTTAAAACTTAAGATCGATGCAGGCATGAAGAATATGCCGCTGAATGTGAGACCCGAATGACTGGTGAGGATAATCCTATCCATCACTATTATAATTCAAGATTCACGTGATAATATTATTAATTGTTGGTCAGAGAACTTGCAAATTTCCTACCATAGATGATAACGACATGCATATATATCCCACGTGCCGTAACATTTCCTGCGCATATGACAGCTTGTACGCACCAATGCGTAAAATCTGTAAGATTCAAAGCCCTAGGATTTGAATAAAGATCGAGAGTTTGGTGCACCCACAATAATGCCGAAATGCTGCAATGTGACAGACAAAAGGCAACCATACTTTTAATCTTATGATGGTAATTAATTGGCTAAAAAAAACTTCACAGCCATACCTATGTGAAAAATCTGTAAAATTAGTGGTTGATTATCATAACGAAAAATCTGCTATATGTCAAATTGCAAATGGTGTTTTGGGATTTTATGGAGTGGAATTTCCGAGAAGCATGCGTCTAATCTAAAGGGAAGAATGCACCATGAGTTTGTACTCCATTTAAAAGGTAAGTAGTGTGCCGCACGTTTTTTTTGATATAGACATGTCAGAAAAAAAGGCAAGCATGATGCCACCAAAAGGAAGGAAAGATAAACTAATGTGAAACTAAGTAGATTCCAAGATAATGGAGCCTTTTCCGCAAAGTTTAAGCTCGTCATTTGCCGTTTTGTTTTACCCTGATATCGGCATGCTATACAATAAAGACGACCTTTTCAAATTCTAAAGCCATTGTTGTACCTTTCGCATCAATTTGGTGTTTGGCAGTTGGGCACTCATCCCTCCAAATGCTGACAGTACTAAGGAAAGTGGAAGAACCAAGGGGATGAAGACATTCAAATGCTGAAGTAAAAGAGAAAATGAGTTCCACCTTTGGAGATTTGTAGGTGTATATATAATTGCAACTTGCGAGTACTGTGCAAATGTGTTGTTGTCATGCCTTTATTTGTTTCTATCTTATTCATAAAAGGTTTTGGATATAGGTATGGATAGTCATGGATGCCAAAAATACCTGGCCTTATCCTTGGAAGTGGGTAACCGATAGAAATTGGATGCATGCTACTATAGATGATTTGCTTAATTATGATTTTAAAGAAATGTTGGATGAAATGTGGATCATAGAATTCTAGAGGATGTGTGTTACTAAATGCATGTTATAATATGTTTTTCAATATGTGTATAGTGAGAGAACATAGTAGATCATTAGATGTGTCGGTGTGTTTTCATTTCTCATATATAAAAAATCATTTTATAAGTAAAAAATTACTTTTTATAAGTTAAAAATAATTTTCAAGTGAAAAATTAATTTCCATACATGAAAAATCATTATCCAAATGAATAAATATTTTCTATCAATGAAAAGGAAAAATATACAAGTGTATTTTTATTTTCAATTGGTGTGTTTTGATTTTTAACTGGTATGTTTTACTTTTCAAACTATGAAAAATCATTTTCAACTGATATATTTTGATATTCAATCAGTGTATTTTAATTTTTAATTGATAAATTTTAATTTTTCTACCCATAATGTTGTGGGTTATTTTTTTTTAATGATAGTAGACCTCAAATTTATTTTTTTTTTTAGTGGTTGTTTTTTTCAGAGTGACATAATGTATTTTTATTCTTAATTGAGCAGAGACACGAATGACGGCCTGCATGCTTTTTGATATTGATCGAAGGTGTGAGTGATGACCTAGTCACTCTAGCATACATTGTAATATTTATTTATTTATTTTATCACAATTATAGATAAGGATCAATTAAACATGTAAATATATATCTTTAAATTAACAAGAAAGGCCAACGACTTATTCTAGTTCAGCGATTGCACTAGTTTGCGGGGCAGATATGCATGTTGGGGTGCCTATAGCATTATTTTAAATTTTCGTTTCCTCGATATGTTAAAATCATTATTTTGAACATTAAGCATACGTACTCAAATCTATTTTTCATTTGCATATACTGAAGAGGTCAACTATTTAATAATTTTTTATTAGTCGAACCACTTTGTCCAAGTCAAAATCATCATCTGATGTCTTTCTAAAAAAATTAGAACCTCCTTCAGTCTCCTCTACTCGTTTTTTATTTCTTTCCTTGCGTCTTTTCTCCTAGGCTCTCAACTCAATTTCTCGCCTAATTAAAGAGAAATCAGATGATTTTATGACGGCTAAATTTCTAATGGTAGAAGTCATATGATAAGACCACCGTACACTCCAATGCCAATGGGATTCAAATGTAAATTGGAAACTCATAAGCTCATAGCTAAAATCAATTCTAACCATCAAAAAGTTACTCCCTCGATGGTAACGTTTTTCGTTTTCTTAGACGTAAATTTTTTTTATTGAAGAAAAGTATCTAATACAAGAGACACGTCCCAGAGAAAAAGGAAGAGACTGTGAAACTTCACCTAAAAAAGGGGAAATACACCCATAAAATGAAGGGATTCAAAAAAATAAAAGAAAAGAGATAAGAAATAAAGGATCAAGAAAATGAAAGCGTCACAAGATCGAGAAATGAACGTCCTCTCGAAGGAAGATGACCTCATACTCATAGATACGGTAAGACATTAACGAGACAAAATTCGAAAGAAATATACCAATGAGAATAAATAGATCGACTAAAAGGTCGAAATCGAACTCAGTCGTAATATCTTAGGATCATACGTGGTCTTGACGAAAAAAAAAGAAGAAAAGATCCAAACCAACCATCACATAAGCAACTACAACCATCGCAGAGACATAAGACCTACACAAAATAGAGACAATCAACAACACACAGTAACTTGACCACCACAATGACAAAGACGTCGACTGGCTCCCTGCAGCCACCCACCATCGCACTCGTCGTTGCTAAAGTCACCGCACGATTAGACATGCCACAGCAACTCCAACACGAATCAAAGAAATAGGGAAGCAACCACCACGAATCGCTCTGAACAAGCTTCCACGGATCATCCCATGCAATTGATGCCACCTCGTCGTCAACTGCCGATGCCATGCCTCGTCGAAGTTGCCCCTGTCAACGCCTCAATCTCACGCAGCCACGATGAAGGAGGAAGAATCTCAAGTGGGGGGTAGGTCATCTAGAGGAAGGGGAGGGCTCTGATTAGCCCCTGTTAATCGATTGGAGCCATGCATTGTAGCACCGAGTTTTTTGCATGGGAAGAAGAGGAGCTGGAGGAGATAAGAGTTGAAGGTCCCTCGATGGTAATGTTGACTATCCTTTCCTAGACACTTTCTGAACCTCACGAAATAGTGAAGGTCACATTAGTCGGTATTTTCCTTTGTAGAATGCACGATAGGCACTACCATTTCATTATTTCCCTCTCTCTAATTAGATCGTATGGTGCAAGAAATAAATTGATTAAAAAATATTGCTCAAATTAAATAATTAGCATTTTCGGTGATCTAGTTAATACAGTTATATATAATCTGATACTCGTAAAATCGATATAGTTATAAAAATATAGAAGTTGACGTATTTAATCATATAAAAATATATAAATTATTTTAAAGTTATTTTATAATTAATTTATATCGATATAAAATATTTCACATCGATACGTCAGGAGTTTTTATTTTTATTATTTTATTAAATCTACGGTAAGAATTATTTCCTCACATATATTATTTTAGCGTTGAGTTCAGTGATTTAGATCTTCAAGTATGATTTTAAAAATTAGATCCGATCGGTTGATTCAATCGATTGGATTGGGAATCAACGATGAATTGGTTGAATTGATCGATTTTTAAAAGGAGATTTTAAAATTGGTGGAACTGATCAAAATTTGGTTCAATTGATGTGATTCGATGAATCAGGATCAATCGATCCACCTGTCCCCCACAAAAAAAAAAACGAAAACGAAGATCGTTGCCTTCCCCCTCCCTTCGAAACTTCAAAGTCGATTCCTTCCCCCTCCCATTGCCCTAGTTGCGACCTTCCCCCTCCCATTGCAACAGTGTCGAGTTGTTGACCTGCTTCCCACCGCACATAGTAGTGCCTTGCCGCCTCCCTCCCACCTTGCACACACGCTACACTGGCTACATAACAGCGCCGACCTCCTTCCCACTGACCATAGTAGCGCCTCGCCGCCTCCTTCCCACCGCGCACAGCAGCATCGACCTCCTTCCCACCGCACGCATGCCTCACAGCAGCGTCGACCTCCTTCCCACCGCACGCATGCCTCACAACAGTGCTGACCTCCTTCCTACCACGCAGTCGTGCATAGGAGTGCCTCTGCAGCACCTCCGCAATGCCTCTAGCCCTTCACAATGCCTCCTTCCCATCGCGCAATCACGCACAGCAGTGCCTCCGCAACGCCTTCGGTTCTCTGCAGCGCCAACCATCTGTTGGTGCTAGAGCACCACGATCATTTGTTTTGATGATAACAAAACACGTGTTATTTAACATTTGCAATTTGAGTCCTAGATTTCAGGTCAATTGCAAATGTGGACGTGTTTAGATGAAGTTCGAGCTCGCATCCAGGACGGATTGGAGGAGCTTGACGGAAAACAGAGGAGGTTCGCGTGGAGCGACAGATTAAAGATAGAAGACAAGAAGAATAGGATAGATTCTGTTTTATCCTTTCTTGTATCTCTTTTCTTGCTTTTATTTTCCTTAGAATATTATGTTAAAGAGCCTCAAAGTACCCTAACAGTAGTCCTAGGAACACCGGCACAACCCTAGGATACTTAGATTTTCTGTAGAATACTTAGAAAACCAATATAGGGCTCAAACAGCATTTACAGACGTCTAATTCCAAAATCAGACATCTGATAAAATGTTTTAAGACGTCTGACTGTTGTTTCAGACGTCTGATATCTGTTAGGCTGGATATAGTTAGTTTTGTCTGATGAAATCAGACGTCCAGACCTTAGACCAGACGTCTTAGGAGACGTCTGATGGATTTGCCAGACGTCCAATTAGTGGACCGTTGGCTGCCTTAGCAAACACTCAAGATTATGACCGTTAGAGCCTTATCAGACGTCCTTAGGACTTTCCAGACGTCTGATAAATGATCGTTTTGCCTCGGCTGACCCAAAATCTCTTCTCAGAGATTTTCTAGCCGTTGCAACGTTTGGAAATCAATTCCCACAGTAGAAGTAGGTTTCCAGACGTCCAGACATAGTTCCAGACGTCCTGTACGTCGTCTGATGGACTTGTGCAAAAACCCTGTTTAGATCTGATCTAAGTCAGGGAAAGACCCGCCCAAAATCAGACGTTTGACCTTGGAATCAGACGTCTTAAAGTGGCCTTCCAGACGTCTGATGCCAGAGTTAGACGTCTGATAACCCTGTCAAGTGTAATCATTGTCCTGATTTCGGCCTGATTCTCTTGGACTTTGTTCCCAACGGCTATAGAACCTTTCCTAAGCCTTCCAAAGCCTTCCTAAGGCCTCTATAAATAGAGGGGAACCTTTGCAACACAAGAGATACACTAAGAGAAACACAATACACACTTGGATACACTTAGCTACACACTTTCACACTCTTTTGTTGTCCAGAAAAGATCTTGCTCTCCAAGCTTAAGTTCCATCACCTAGAGAGCTAAATTCCCTTCGCACACCCGCTCTCCCGCCGTTGTCTACGAGAGCGACATTGCGCCATCGCGTGCCACACGCACCGCGTCATCAACTTGACGCACTCCTTGCAAAGGGGAGTTTCCTATTTCCTATAGAAGCTAGGTTTAAATTCCTTTGTTGGCTCTATAGGATTACTTGTTTATTTTATCTTTGTGATTTGGTTGGGTATTTGCTTTGCAAATTTTCGTCTCCTTCGTGAGACAAAATCCTTCTCGTGGAGAGAAGGGGGTTGAGGAACGCTACCCTCGTACTTGTAGCGTGGTTGTACTGAGGTTGAATCACCCTCGTTTTAAAGTGATTCGGTTAGTGGATTTGATCAACTAGGTTGATCGGAAAATCCTAACTCGAGAGGGTTAGGTGGTGGTTTTCACCCGGTTTGGGTTTCCACCTAAAATCTTTATGTACTTGTGTGATTGGTTTTCTTTGGTGAGATTGCTTTATATTTTATTTCCGCATTTATTATGTCACCCCTCCTGGTAGGGCCGGAAACTTTTACCATCGTCCTCCATACTGGTGGCCGGTAAACTTCCTCTCTTTTCAACATCTGTAAGGAGGTTTATACTTCCAATAACTGTCTGAAGCCTGGCAAAAGACTAGTTCTCAATCAAATTTAAGGAAAGAGGAGATGCCATGCAAGTTAATTTCTAACCATTATACACATCGAAACCCTATGATAAGATGGCGATATAAAATCTAAAGCATGTAACAAAAGCTAGCATTAGAGGAAAGCATGAAATGACTTATATGGATAACAAGAACTAGGCAATTGACTTATCGAATTTTGTCAATGTTCTTTTACAAATACAACATATTTTCTTTAAGCATCATTTTTAATACAAGTCAAAGTACATCAGTGATACAAAGGAACATTTCAAGTTCAGGACATGACTCACCTTAAAAATGTCAAACCAAAATGTAACCTTAACAGGATACATCACTCTTATGCCAAGTATTGCACTATAGAGAATGATAGCTCTAAGATTGTGCAACTGAGCAGCCAAGTGCAGTGTTGGTCCACTCCCAACAAACTAGCCATACAAATCAAGTCCTGACTTATACGATAGTCTTTATTTAAATAGTTGTAGACAGCCTCTATGTCATAATATGTGTTGAGCTCGGATGACTGCCATGTCACAAGATAACATCTAGTGAGGTCATCATGAAATTATTATGCAGAGAAGAGTGAGGTATAAATTCTAGCAAGCCCCCATAAAATTTGAATCTCCATTAAGCATGACACAACGACCTTCAAATTTATACTTTGCATATAATGTATTAACCCTTTAAGTATTACACTCTCCATCATCGCCGTATACTTTTTTATCTCCCAACCTAATATTTGATGTTCATCGATGATATCTTATATTTCTAATATGATTGTCCATGTATAATATTTCATGTTTAATATGATATATATTGTGATATATATAATTGTCATTTGGTATTTGATGTGATTTTGTGATATATATATAATTGTCCATGTGTAATATTTGATGTGTAATATGTAATTTGATTGTCCATGTATTTGATGTGATATGATTTTGTGAAAATGATGAATAATGGGCAAGAATCATGTTTTATATTTTTTTATCTTATTTTGTTTGTAGAACAATGATAGAAATGAGGAAGGAGTCCCTAATGAGTTTCATCCCACTCCTGAAGTTAATAAAATGACAGTTAGAAGAAAACAAGATATTGCTTAGGATCATTGTACACTTATTTCATTAAAACCTTTCAAGGTGAAATGTAATTACTGTCCTAAGATTATTAGTAGAGGAGGGATTCACAGATTTAAGGAACACTTGACAAAGAAAAAGGGGCAGATCTAGTCATGTAGAAATGCTCCAAACCATGTGGAGTATCAAATGAAAAATTCATTGGAGTCAAATCAAATAGAAAAAAGGAGAGTTGATGAAACTTTTGCAATGACTTTCATTAGCTCTCAGTCAGTTTTATTTCATGGTTTACCTAAGCAGCCATCAGGCCCATCAAGTAGTGTTACATTGAAGGATTTCCAAACCCATAGCTTAAAAAAAAAATTTCCTTCAGCTACTACACCTGGAAGTCAACCTTCAATCAAAAGTGTTTTCGCTTCAAAAGATTTTATTCACATTGCTAATTTCGAAATTGCAAAGTAGTTTATTAAGGCATACATACCATTTCACATAGTTGAGATTATAGAGTTTCAGGAGGTGTTGGATGCTATTGCATCCGTTGGGTTTGGTTTTAAAGCACCATTTTCATATAGGGTTGGTGGACCCTTATTATAAGAAAATGTGAAGGATATATCTGATTACATTGAAACATTTAGAAAACATTGGCAAAAATTTGGTTTCACACTCATGGCAGACGGATGGACGATAAAGAACATTAATTAATTTTTTGGCATACTGTCCTGAAGGAACTGTTTTTCTTAAATTAGTTGATGCTTCTAAGCATTCAAAAATATTGGAATATTTATGTGGCTTATTCAAAGAAGTGATTAAATTTCTGGGACCGCAAACCGTCGTCTATTTTATTACAGATAATGTAGCTAACTATTTTGTCGCTGGAAAAGCATTTATATATGATTATGACCATATTGATTGGAGTCTTTGTGTAGCTCACTGCGTTGATCTTATTCTTGAGAAGTTTGATAAATTACCTTCTGTTTAGTCTGCCATTATCGAGGGGAGAAAGATAACAAAATTCATCTACAACCATATCTATATCTTGAATTTGATGAAAAAGTATTGTAAAAAAGAATTGGTTAGACCAGCTGCCACTAGATTTACGACGAATTTTCTTACGTTGCAGAGTTTATATGAGCAAAAAGATTCCTTAATATCTATGGTTGCTTCTAAAGGGTGGTTGGAGCATAAGATTCAAAGACAAGAATTGCTAATGAAGTCAAAAACGTCATATTAAGCTCCTATTTTTATGATTTATGCTTTAAAGGTTGTTGAGCCTCTTATAAAAATTTTGAGGATAGTGGACAGTGATGAATGTCCTTCAAAGGGCTACATTTATGTTGAGATGCATGCAGCAAGAGCAATAATTAAGGCTGCATTTGATGATGATCAAAATAAATGCAAGGAATATTTGAAGATATTTAATGAGAAGTGGGAAAATCAACTTCATCACCCATTTCATACTGCAGCTTACTTTTTTAATCCAAAATTTTATTACAAGGACTCCAAAGAGATTTCATATGGGGAGTATAAGATAATGGCTTCTTTTTTTATGTCGTGCTCATGATGTTTCATGACCAACAACCTAGTGTTGATCAAATAAACAAAAAGCTTGAAATATATCACAATGTTAGGAGAATGTTTGGTCATCAAATTACAAAGCGGGCATACAATTAAATTTCTCCTGGTAAGTTATTATAGCTTCTAAAAATTTACTCAATTATTATTATTTATATTACTTCACGTTATGATTATATTTTTTTTATTATAGCTGAGTGGTGGTAGAATTTTGGTGAAGAACTCCCATATTGTAAAAAATGACCATTAGATTATTAAGTTAGACTTACAGTGTATCAGCATGTGAAAGAAATTAGAGTGTATTTGAAAATATTCACACCGCAAAAAGGAACAGGTTATTACATGCAAAGTTAAATGACCTTGCATATGTGGAGTACAATTTGAGATTAAGGTATAATATTATAAATAAAGTTCTATTTGTTAACTTTTTAATATTATTTTTATATGTCATTTCTAGCCTATTATAATTGTCAATTTGAAATTTAAGGGAGAGTCAAAATGAAAATCGATGGGATACTATTTCATTGGGATGAACTTAGAAGAGAAATGGACAGAGAAACCTGAGAATATCCCATTACAAGATTTAGAGGCTTGGTTGGATAGGGAGGGCTTGAAACATATGTCTACAACGGTACTAACTTATGTACATTTTAAATCCTTAAAATTATATCTAAATTATTGTGAAGTTAACCTTTAGCTAATTTTCTCGCATTTGCTCTTTTATAGGATTTCAATGATGTTGAATGATCGTCACGAAGATTAATTTGGATTTTTTTTCGATTTTTTTTGCTAATGTTGTCTTAAAATTTTGAAATCCATCTTGGTTTTTCTTTTTTTTATGTACTTCCCTTTATGTCTTTTAGTTTAATCTTTAATACTTCTATTTATTTTATTGTGTGATCGGATGTTCATATTTAAAATAATATTCTGTGATAGTTATATTTAATTTTTTATACAATAAATTTTGATTTAACCTGATTTAATCTGGTTGAACCAATACAAACCAAACTTAAGTACGACCGATCTAATTTTTTTCGATCCGATTCTATTGATGATGTCATCACCAGTTCAATCGGTTCGAAAATCGGTTGAACCACTAAAAATTAAAAGCTTGACTGATTCGATGACCAATTCAATTTTTAAACCCTTATCTTCAAGGGCTCGACCATTTTTTTTCGAATCTTTTGAATGGTTGACAGCAAAGGAGAGAGCAAATGTTTGCACTGTAATACTAATTATAGAAATATCATCCAAATTAACCACCTCTGGTTCTAAAAGATAAGAAAAGAAAGAAACTACCTTTGCTCATCAAATCAAGCTTTTTTGTGCATGCACTGCCTTACCTTGCATACGTACTTCGCATAATGAAATTGTAAAATTCACCCTCACCATGGAGATCACTATTAACATGCAAATATTTCTTAATTTCATGCTTAAAATGGAATGCATGTGGAGATCATTCTTCATTATTTACATGTCCTTTGGATTGATTTGTTGTTAGAGAGAATGAGGTGTATTTGCTAATGCAGAGGATAGATGACCTAAGAGGGAGATGACGAGAGAAAGCTAATGGAAATAGTGTGGATGAATAGGTAATCAAGAGAAGAAAGCGTGGTGTGAGATCTTCTATATATAACGTAGTATTTATGGAAAACTGAGGGATAGATCGGTTGACCATATCGAAGTTTTGATAATATCAAAGTGAAAAAAGAATAATGAGTTAAAAGTTTCTTTCTCTAGATTTGGTTGGGGTGCTCGAGTCTCAATGATACTCATGCAAAGCATGCTTGTTTGAAATATGAAATATTCTATTACAGGGTAGTGCAAGTAGATCCGACTTTGTAATGCAAAGTGGGTCTTGATGCCCCTTGAGCCATGCTTAAGAGGAGGATATGGGTTTTGGTTAGAATTTTTCTTTCTTCTCTCAGTGACAATATGTATACAAACATATTCCTTACACTAAATTTGCATAAATCATGCCACCACTTTGAATATCAAAAAGGACGTTGCTACAAGGATGCTATAGGGATACCACTTTATACACTAAGGATGTACTTGATTGAGGATGTGGCCTATCTCAAGATAAGTTGACGGAGGTATTTGGTTGGAGTGCTTGAAATAATAGAGGATTTGTAATGATTGGTATGATGATATAATGTTATTGAGTGATATTTTAATATTATAATATTATATGAGTGAGTATATTATGTTAAAGTGAGTATACTTTAATGTATATTGAAGGTGATGTGAACTGATATAATATAATGTATGTAAATATTGATGTTGATGTGAAATAAAAAATAATAATAATTAATATAAAATAAAAAATTATGGAATCTTTTTTATAAATCTTTAACCCATTTCTATCCAACCCGCTATCGAATATCCCACCCGTTAATCGGCCGCCCAAAGCAAGCTAAAGTGGACACCCCCACTTGTAGACGAGGGGAGGATGGGGCATGACGTACACGTTGGTTTACAAAAGGGTATCCACTCCCCCATTTCCCCCGTCGAAAACCACGATGTCCCATACCGTAAATCTATTAGCTTTCGTTGCTTTTCTGTTGGCAAGGCAGATGCTGCTCATTACAAATCATTCATCCGATTCCTTGTGAATCATAGGACATTTTCGTCGACCTTGGGTGTACCCAAGTAAACAATTTGAATAACAGGATCAATGCTAATAATATTATTACAAAGTGGACTTATATGCAATTGATAATCTCTCTTTTCCAAAATATAAAACAACGAATATGTAAACCTAGAGAGAGAAAGAGCACATGCCAACACCCTATATATTCCCCCCATAAAATCCAACTTGTCATGGAAAGAGAGAGAAACCACACGCGATAACGTTGGCCCAACAAAGCAGCCCAAACCCCATACCGAGAGAAAGTGACACGTAGAGAGAGAAACGCATAGAGAGGGACTCCATGGAGACGTGTAGAGAGAGAGAGAGAGAGAGAGAGAGAGAGAGAGGGAAGAAAAAAAAAAAAAAAAAGGCAAATTTATATATGCTCTCTGACCTACCAGAATTTTTTATATTTGCACATGTGACCTTGGAACGATGATATCTTTATATAAATACCCCTAAAATCAAGTTTCATGAGAAATTTGCCATCACATATCTCTCCCTCCCACTCATCCTCATGCTCGAAAAGATGTAAATCCTGCCCCCCATCACCTAAACGATGAACCCATCATATGACCTCAAGCTCCTTGTGAAGTCTAGATCTTTCAAGAAATCTTCCTTCCCTATTAATCTTCCATATGTAAGTCATATAGACTTTGACATCATAATCAAACACTAACCACGATACAAGTTGATTCATTTGCGATTGATCCTCAAGCTTCCACGGACAGAGGACATAAGTATGGTGTTGAGAAATTTTGTGAGGGTATATAGGTAATATCATATATTTTACTTTTTCACACACACACAAACATATATACAGGGGAAAAGAATAACAACAACGCCCCCTCCCTCTATCCTAGCCTGTACTCGAGAAAATAATAAATCCAGCAACTAAACCATGAACGGTTATGACCTCGAGCTCAGTTCAGATCTCTTAACAAAATCTTCATCTTTGATCTTCTGCGTCTCAATCAACGAGCATTTCTGATATCGCAGACGATTTTGACCTTGACACAAGTTGGTCCGTACGTGATTGGTAAGCGTCTACCAAAGGAGGGGTATAAGTGTGATCTTGAAAACTTGTGAGGGCAAACATGCAATATCAAAATTAGAAGTTTATATGGATATTCATGTAAATACCCCAAAAAGGGAGAAGGCGAAGCCACTTTGTCACGTATACTGGAGGAGACGATGGCTGTGGGGGGCGGTGAAGACGAGGCCCGCGATTCTACCACCTCTCTCTCTCTCCAAATCTCTACCTACAAATCTCTCTCTCTCTAACTTCCCCTGCTTCTCTCTATCTCTCTCTCGCTTCCTCTTTCTACCCACTCTATCGTGTACCTCTCTGTCCTCGTGTTCCCTCTTCCTTCGGTGCTCCTTCTCTTCTAAGCGAATTATGGGCAGAGCTCCTCCTCTGTCTTCCATCACCACGTTTGCTTCATCAGGAGTCCACTAGAGGCCAAAGTGCGTGCTACCCAAGTGAGGATGCGACCGGAGGGAACCTGCGGGTGCCTCGGGGTGCTCTCTATAGGCGTCAAGGGGAGCCCCAAGGCGTCTCTGGCGAAGCGGGAGGCGCCGGCAGGTGAGTCTGCTCGCTCAAAGATCCCTTCGTTTTCGAGGAAAGGACCGGTTTTGGTGGTGGTGCTTGGCGAAAGGTGCGATCTTGGGAGATGGGTTGTGCTCAAATCGGATCCTTTTTGTTTATCTCGGCTTCTCTTTGGTTGATCGAATCGGTGGTTCTTGGGTGTGTGGGTGGTGAATTTGAGTAACAGGCTTAAAGGTGGGTCCTTTCTGGGAACCTGGATTGTTTTTTTTGTTTTTTGTTTTTTTTGTTGTTTGGTGCTTGGAGATTTTCGTAAGCCTTTCTCCCAAAGGTGGGGCAGTTGTATTTAAGTAGCTTAAGTATCATCTATTTTTCATGTGAACAACAAAATTTTAAAAATTTAATACTTATATGCTGTGTTTAAAGTTCTTGCTTTACCTTTCCCAATCTGATGTGTGATCTTGGGTTGTGTTCTTATATGGATGTGGTTAAATTAAGAAAGTAGCAAGCTGTTGTCAGCTTTTGAGAGATTGTTGTGTATCTTAAGGATGCATTTAAGTGAAATACTCTTTTTGGAGTTTCTGAATTAGTAATGAGGTTGGCAGATATTCTGGTGGTGGCATGCTTCCTGACAAGGTAAAGAAGCATTTGTGTGTTGTGTCCCATTTCCAAAAATATTTAATTACTTCCCAGCATCATTCTCCCTCCTCTTGACCTTTTCTCTTGAAGACAGGTTGCTGTGTTACTATTGCAGAACCAACATGGAGTGCTTGTCTGGCTGCATGAGGATGAATGTTCATCCATTGGTACCAATGTTAGGATTTGAGTGGAATAAATGGGTCTTGCTCTGATCAAAGGCTGGAATGAAATGGCTATGCATGTTATTATTGTTCATGATGGTTATCCGATAAGAATGTCATAGAAAAATTCTTCTGTTTTGGGAGGAGAAAAGAGCTTAAGTCATTCAGATTCATTGTTGACAAGAGTGAAAAGCTTGTGGTTTGGGTTCCATTGAGATGGGAAAAAACTGGACCTAGTTGAATTGTCAAGAGACATGTAGGAAGGTGAGTGGAATGTGTAACCTGCCCTAGTGCAATGACATTTTTTGTGGGGTCAAGTTTTAATTCAGTCCAGCAATTGAATGCTTGCAAGAAAAATCTACAGTTAGACAAGAATGGCAGTTAAGAAATGGCTCTCTGATCATGTAAGGTGCATCCTTTTGGATATGAGTGTTGGATTTATTTGATGAGACAATATGATTGTTAGTTAGCATGCTCCTCTGGACATATTTTAGATCAAATTTCAGCCAGAAGCATCTTAGAGTTATGCTCTCTGTGAGAGAGTTCATAATTAAGCTGTTGTAGGTTTACTGAAAGTCTGAAACTCATATAATTATTAGCAAGTCACTTTGTTGCCTTGCATTGGAAATTTGGCAATGGGCTTATTTTTTATCACAATTACAATTCTATCTGATTCATACATCTCAGGGACACCTTTATTTGAATGAAACCACATGTAAATATGGTATTTTCTGCATTTACGTTATTTTTCCACATTGCTTTTTTTTTTAACTGTTTGCATTTTTCCAGGTTATTCTTGCACACCATTGTTGAATTGAAAGTTTACCATCATTATGATCCTTATACATGTGATGTGATTGCCGCAGAAAATTTCACTTAATGGTATTTCAACTCTATTTTCTGGAAACATACACTTTTAGCAATCTCTTTTTCAAACTTTTGAAGGTGGCAAATTGGTACTTTTTGTGGTTTTGTTGATAAAGGGTTATTATTAAGGTCGACTACTTGCATTTGTATTGAGGAATCACCAAGCATTACTGCCAGGTAATTTTAGCCTAAAAAGATGTGTGGCTGATGTTTTAACATTTTCTCTCTCTGTTTTTTTCTTTTAAAATTTATTAGTGGAGACTGAGTTGGGATGCCTAAATGCTGGCAATCGTGAGGTTGCAATAAATGGAGAACATTCATCTACTGAAAATGATGATAGCTCAACATCAGAAAAGAAAGATCAACACAAGCTTCTTCAATTTACGTTCCAAGAACTTAAAATTGCCACTGGCAACTTTAGGCCAGACAGTATTCTTGGGGAAGGAGGATTTGGCTTTGTATTCAAAGGCTGGATTGAGGAGAACAGCACTACCCCTGCAAAACCAGGCACCGGTGTTACTGTCGCTGTCAAAAGCCTCAAGCCAGATGCACTTCAAGGCCATAGGGAATGGGTGGTTAGTTCTCTAGATAATTGTAATTTAATAATCTTAGTAAATTGTATATCATCACATAATTATTGGCAAATGCAGGCAGAAGTTGATTTCCTTGGGCAGCTGCACCATCCTAATCTTGTCAAGCTTATTGGCTACTGCATTGAGGATGATCAGAGGTTACTTGTCTATGAGTTCATGGCACGAGGAAGTCTGGAAAATCATCTATTTCGAAGTAAGAATATCATTGCATTTATGCATGGATATCCTAATTTGCAAGAGATGGATGTAAACTGAATTTTTTTATCATGTCCATACCAATCACAAGAAGCATGCTTTTTAGTTTTGAGACTTATATAATACATGAAATGTATTTGCATATGAATTGGAATTTTATTAGAAGGAGAATTGATAAAAAGAGTAGATCCTAACACCTCTTTTGTAGAGAGGGAATTACAAACAATCCTAATCCTAATTTTACTAATTAAATATAGAAATAAAATCTCATCAATTTTAATCAAATCAAATCAAATCTTTAAAAATAGAAAGAGATAAAATGCAAGTTTTAACTAATCCTAAAATGCTCTTCCCTAAATTCTTTAACACTCTCTCTCAAGTTGGAGCATATAATGTCCAACTTGAAGAAGTCTATGTTAAAGAATTCTAGAACTGGAATTTTATTATAATGAGAATTAATGAAAAGAGAAGATCCTAACACCTTTTTGTGTAGAGAGGGGATTACAAGTAATCCTAATCCTAATGCTACTAATTCAATATAATGTTAGGACCGAAATGAGATAATTTATTGAGAGAGATCCTGGACCTTTATATAGAGAGGCTCTAGAGAAAGAATTACAAGTATACCCCTTCATTATAAATGAAAATAAAAACACCCACCGTACATAACTCAACACTCCCCCTCAGGCTGGAGCATAAATATCAAACATACTCAGCTTGGAACAACTAAAGTGTAATCTCTTCTTGGGAAATACTTTAGTAAAGATATATGCTAGTTGGTCTTCAGTGCATATGTAGGGTGTAGAAATCTTCTTAGATCCTCATGAAGAAAAAATTGGGCAGAGAAAACTGGTGCCCAACTGTAGACAAGCTATCAAGTGACATAAACTAAGATACAAGATATTTAGCATAAGAACGTGGAGCCTTCCTTTATGCAATAGGAAGGTCTAGAGTGGTATCCTCAGTGATAGTAGGTACTTGGTCCTCAAACAAATCATCAGCGGCTGGTGGGGACTGAGCAGAAACAGTAGACAATGGTTCTTCGACGTGTAAGGAATCTCAGGATGATATGGGAAAGGACTAGGATCAGGCTAACTGGTCCTAGATATAGGTGGCTCAGTGGGCTGTGGTGGCTCAGTAGTCATACGAAGAGGAACCTCATGTGGTGGCTCAGTAGGCTGCTCCCCTTATCTTGGATAATAGGGAATTTTCTCAAAAAATGTAACATCAGCAGAAACATAAAATCTCCATGAAATAGGGTCATAGCATCTGTACCTTTTCTGGGTCCTAGAATAGCCCAGAAAGATACACTTCATAGAGCGAGGAGAAATCTTATTCACTTTATGTAAAGACAACCTGAGTGACAGAGAAAAGGTCCTTGCTGGAAACAACATAGAGTACGGAATTTTACCTCTTAAGACAGACGAATAAACATGATTCATCATATAAGTAGTAGTAAGAATAGCATCAACCCAAAAATATGAAGGAACATTCATTTGAAACATGATAGAGCAGGCTACATCAAGCAAATGTTGAAGCTTATGTTCAGCCACCTCATTTTGTTGCGATGTATGAACACAAGTAGTTTGGTGAATAATACCGAATGACTTGAAAAAAACAGTTGTTTTGGCATTCACAAATTCCAAATCATTGTTACTTCAAAAAACTTTGATGACAGTAGAAAATTGAGTCTTTATTTCCTGAACAATTTTTTGATAATATCAAAGACTTTGGACTTTTCTTTCATCATAAAAATTCAGGATATCATGGTATGGTCATCCACTAGAATAAAAAAATACTGAAATCCTCTAACACTCCTGACCCTACAAGGGCCCCAAACATTAGCATAAATTAAAGCAAAAATAGACTCAGAACTTTTATTCTTTGGTAGACATGAAGACCTATGGCGCTTGCCCAACTAATAGGCTTCACATCTCAAAACATCAGGAAAAGACAACTCAGGAAACTGACGACGTAGAACATGCAAATTGGGATGACCAAGTCTCAAATGCCACTGGAGAGCAATAGTGGCACACAGCCTCGAAACTGGAAGAAGGTGTGACATGAAGATAGTATAGACCATTCTGCTCAAGTCCTCTACCAATTTGCTTCATCCTTTGGAGGTCCTACGAGAAGAAATATTGGTCATGGAGCACATCCCGACATTTCAAATCTTTGGTAATCTGACTAATAGACATTAAATTGAGAGCAAATTTGGAAGCATGCATAACATTTGAGAGATGTAAAGTGCTATAAAGAGAGATTTCCAAGTTCAGTGACTGGTGACAAACCCCCATCAGTCACTTTAACCTGAAAGGGTGTAGCAAGGTCTCATAGAGATGAAAATAGGGTCGTGTCACCAGTAACATGGGAGGAGGCACCTGAATCCGCAAGCCAGATAGGAGCGTGGGATTTAACTGACATGGCAGAAATACCTGCAGACCTCTGAACTGAAGCAAAAGTAGATGCCTGAAAAGTTATGAAATGCTCATAATCAGCCCTGGAGATAGTTATCTGGCTATCATTCTCGTGCACTTGGTTGTTATCCTTTGTAGATACTTGTGGGTATGTGGATCCATACCCTGTGGATAACCATGTTTGACACAGCATTGGAACATAATATGTCTATTCCTGTGACAGTATTCACAGAAAAAAGAATTCTGACCATGACCACGTTCACGTGCACCACCACCACCACGAGCTCTACTACCTCTTCCACCTGAATTTGCTCTACCACAACCAACAATAGCCATGGGAGAGGCATCAGAAGTAAGGACAGAATCTGAGGTAGTAAGCTTGGAGAGACGAACCTAGATCTGTTCGGGTGAAGGAATCTCATCTAGAGTCATGAACTGATCTTTACTTGCTTTTTATTTAGGGCCAAGTCCAGACAGAAGCTGAATAGAATGAATGGCTTCTCTCTGCTTGGCTATTACAGATGCATCTGTAGAGATAGATTGGTATACATCTTGTTCATCCCAAAGATTTTTCATGGTGCTATAATACTTAGATAAGGCCATGGTGCCTTTTCGAAGGTTGTGGATATCCTCCACAACTCAATATAGCCTGGTGATATTGCTCTTGTGGGAATGGATCTCATGCAGTACCTCCCAGATCTTCTTGGCTGAGGCATGATCCATGACTTGCTTGGCAATGGTCTGTGTCACATTGTTAAAAAGACAAGTGGCCGTTCAGTCATTGTCTACCTCCCAATCTGCAGACTTCACATCAAGTACAACATCGGTCAAGATATATTTCTTCCCATTGGATCCAACGAACCGGGAGAAGGAGGTGAACCAGAGCAAAAAGTTGGATTCATCCAACTTAATTGATGTTCCCTACATGAGGGGGGCGCTAGTGGTAGAAGTCCTCTCCACTGAGTCACTCGCAGCTCCTTCTTGTCCCCCATAGAGCCCAGAGTCTAGATCCACAACACTGATTTATAGGTTTAAAAAATCGATCATAGGATCTGAAATCACAATTTTCAGATTGAAAATGCCTCCAAAAATCACATATAAGCCACACGAAGATGATTTTTAGATCATGTATCTCGTTGGTACCACAATATAACTTGTTTACACACGCTAGGGCATATGAATAGCCCTAGCGATGCCATCCAAACTGCAGGAACTCTTCTAGAGAGAGTTGTGAGGCTAGATGTGAACCTGGAACCTCGGTTCTGGGCCAACACAACCTCTAGAAGATGATTTAGAGGTCGTGTGGACCCACAACAGGGAGGTTAGCGTCGCCTAGGGCCTACAACAGCGCCTAGAATGGCATCGAGCAGTGGAGGGCGATGGCGGCGACGCGAGGTGGGGCGACCTACATTGCTTAGGGCAGTGGCGGTGCTAGGTGGAGGTGACCTTGCGTTGCCTCGATGTTGTTGGCCTTTGGCAGAGGTTGGCGGCATTGGAGAGAAAAGAGGAGTTGGTGGGATACCAAAACCCTAGTCTAGGATCGTTGCTCTAATACTATATTAGGACTGAAATGAGAGTTTATTCAGAGAAGCCCTTGGCCTTTATATAGAGAGGCTCTAGAGAAAGAATTACAAGTATACCCTTTTTACTATAAATGAAAATAAGAACACTCAATGTATATAACTCAACATATAGAAACAAAATTTCATCCGATCAAATCAAATCTTTAAAAATAAAAAGAGATAAAAATGTCTTTTAACTAATCTTAAAATGATCTTTCCTAATTTTTTTCATAGCATCTACGCTTGAGTTGGTTGGATTTATGATAAACTTTATACTTGGGATTTTAACAATATGACAAAGCACATTTGATGTCGGGGACAGCAGATGGAGGTATAATTAGAGAAGGAATGACATAGTTTTAATCGATGTAAATAAAGGTGATTCCTTGTTAATAATCTAGAGGTCATGTCATCAATTGGAATTATTTCTTGATATTGTGCATGAAAAACCTCCTTCATGCTTGAAGGATTTATTTAGCAAATCAAGCTAGGGAAATATAGATCCTCACTCATTTCATGGAGTTTTAGAGTTTATAACCATAATCGAGTAAGGTGCTGATAAGGCAATGACACATTTACATTAATATATGGGGGTTTTTATGTAAATGCTCTTGTAATATTTTGAAATTACGTCTATATCCTTGCCTTTCACATATTTACATACATACACTTGAAGGCATTAAATCCTTTATGTGTATGCTCTTAATGAAGAATGAGTGCTAAAAATTGAAGAATTTTATGACATGTCCTTGTGTTTTTACACTTTTTATTTTTATGCGCTCCCTCCATTGCCTACTCGTGGAGGAATGATCATTGCCAGCATTGGCAACCACATCAAAGTCTTCTACAAACCCACCCTCAACAACCCGAGAATCCATGTGGTCATCGATGTCAAACTCAACCATGGCGACATTGCCTAGTATCTCCTAGCGGAGCTAGGTCTCCTCACCAGCCTCGCCCTCCACATCAAAAGTACAGATTCCAAACTCTTCCTTTATCGAAAAGGGCAACCTTGAACACCACACTACTTTGTTTCTTAGTTTAGAAGAGGTTGTTTGACAAAGAAAGTGAGCTTTATCGTCCCTACTTCTCATTTCTTTACCCTTGGTGGAGAATTTTCCATGCTAATCTTTTCATTCTTGTGGTTTACATGAATGGCTTGTACCCATTGTAAGATTGCTTATTAGCGACTATGGATTCCAACAATAGTATGGCATTTTGAAACCTGCTTGGATTCCCACAATTATCTATGAGATGAGATCCGGACAAATGGAAGCATTTATAATGTATAGGGTACCCAACAAGATCAAAATTTGGCGAGCCCATCACTTATAGTTTGAACCCTTCTACTTTTTGCGGCAAAAGCCGTTGCCAAATTGCAAATAATGACATCCTCCATCCCTATTGTTGCAATGAAATTCCTACTCTAACATGCACCTCTGAATTTTTCTTGCTCGAAGGACTCCAACATAACTCTACTTCAGAGAGAAACCCTGGAAGCTAAAGGCTTTTATTTAAGCACGATAAAGATTGAGTATATGGATTGTAAATTTAGTGGTAGAGGGGACAATGAAGGGATTGATGTGAAAATTAGAGTAGAGTGCAATTCGAAGAAAGATGGCTTTAAATGGTTGGGATCCATTTTTCAATAAGATCGTGAAATGGTAGGGATGTTACATATAAAATAATACATGGTGATTGAAACAGAGGGAACATCTAGTGTTCTATGTGATAAGAGGGTTCCTTTAAAAGTTAAAGATAAGTATTATAGAGCAATTGTAAGACCCAGAATGTTGTATGGTTATGAATGTTGTGATGTCAATTACAGGCATATGCAAAAGATGTTTGCAGTGGAAATGAAGATGTTAAGATGGATGTATGGTCATATGAGGAAGGACTGTATTTTAAATGAGATTATTTGAGGAAAGGTTAGGGTGGCACAAATAGAGGATAAAATAAGAAAGTCACCTTACAAAAAAAAAAAAAACTCGGGAAAGACACGTTTAAGGTGGTTTGGACATTTGTAGAGAAGAGTCGTAAATGCCTTAGTCAAGAGAATTGAGGAGTTGGAGGTTGGACCTTCTAGGAGGGGGTGAGGAAGATCAAAGAAGTGTTGAAGGGAAATTATTAAGAATGGTCTATTTACTTCAATTTAAATTAGAAATGGATCAAAATAGATCCGAGTGTAGACAAAGAGTCCATGTAGCTGACACCACTTAGTGTCGGAAAAGACTTTGTTATTGTTGTTGGAGGACTTCGACATGGCAAGCGAGCACTTTAGGGACTTGCGAAAGGACATGTTTTGTGATGGCCGTGACAATGAGTCCTTTGTGGTCTTAATGCGTGAGTCCTTTTTGACATTTGTAGGGGGCCTCCAATTCTCCTTTAATAAGGCCATGAAGTCCTACAAGGACAAGCCATTTCTGGGGCATGAGCTGAAGCAGAGGGTCAAGATGGTGAGTATCTTGATCATCTTTGGCATATGGAGCTCCACTTTCTCATGGTCAAGCACCCATTGAACCAAGTAGGCTCTTTCAAGGAGGTTGGTAGAGATGCAATAGAAGAGGAGGAAGGGGACGTGGATGTCAGCAATGAGGGACTAGCTTTAAGGTAGGCAAAGTCAAAGACGATATGGAGGCTATGGCGGTGGTTGATTTGAAAGGAGCGGAGGTGAGTTTCAAGTTGGGGGGAAGGAGGGGAAGAACGTGGTGGTCTGTGGAGGTGACGGCATTTGTTGTGGGGATCTTGTGGGCCTTATCCAAAGGCATGGCCTCAATCCTCATAGGAGAGGGAGGCAAGGGTGGCAACATGTGTAGGGAGGAGTAGACCTTGTAATTGAGTGTGGTGAGGATCTCGTACTCACCATCATCTAGCAAGCGTGTGGCAGGCAACGTCGGGCTTCCAGGAGTAGGTGAGGGTTGAGGAGGGCTATGAAGGAGGAAATAGGAGGAGCGAGCGGAAGGACATAAAAATAAAGTAAAAAAGTAGGACCTTATGACAAAAATTCTATAATTTTAGTCCTCATTCTTCATAGAGGCATATGTATAAAGGATGTGATGTTTATGTAAATATTAGGAAGGGGTGTAGGTGTAATTTCAAAAGATCATAGGGACATTTATATAAAAACCTCTAATATATTATATCAACCACCTGATGTTAACAATGTGTTTTGTATTAAGAATAACTTCTTATCCTAGTTGGATCAAATTCTATTCATTGTGTTTTTACACAATGTTGGTTAGGAAAATTAGATATTAATGGGTCTCGGAGGTTGCTGTCGAGGCTGGCAAGGGCCATCAAAAAATTTGTATAAAGCGGGAAACCTAACATAGCCATAAAATATAAAAATTGACAATCAACTTCATGAATATAAGAAATTGTTGACCCAATTTCACCCTTGATGGGTGTCGATTGGGGAGCGAATCTAACCCTCAATATCCACTATAGGTGAAAATAATACATGAGGTGGTAGGCTAAAGAGCCTTTGGGTTGCTCCCATTCAGTCCCCTTTCCATGTGGATTGGGAACCAATTTATAGAATACAAACAGCGGAAGTTACACATCTTGAGGTGTAATTACCATAGTAATGGGAAGTTATGGAGAGAATGAGAGTTATTGTGTTGACTCATAACCGCTCGATGGGCTTGTGCCTCTTCATACTCTTACGTGGATCGGGTTCAAGTTGGTTTTGTTGGTCTAATCATGAGCCGATTGGATTTATTTCGTGAGGTCAATTTCTTCCTTCATCATTTGTCTCCACTCTTGTAATCTGGCTGTGTTATCTGCGAGGGTAGAATTTTCTTTTCTTGTCCTCACGCGAAGGTTACCCTTGCCCCCAACAGCTATCGCTAGGTAGTATCGAGGGGTAGGTGCTCCATTGCCCCTGCTTGCCTCTTAGGGAGGGGGGAGGTGTGTGTGCAAACCGTCTCCTGAAAAAACAAGTGACTAGTAAAATATAAGTTGCAATGGAAGTGTGAAAATTCAGTTCCCGACTTTGAACTTGATCTCGACCCATTGTTCATGCTGATGATGCTGTATTATTGAGGTACTCGTTGGGTCCTTAAGAGGTAGCCCATGGTAGGATGCCAAGGTTCCTCGCATGATTCTTACGCTCGCGAGGGTCCTAGGGTTCGCTCTGGCTGGTGTACCCATTGGCAATCTGTCCCGTGTGGGTGGCGTATACTTGTCAGGATCTTGAGAGGATTTTCCAATCCCGACATGTACCGGTTTGTAGGCAGGTGGGGAGATGAGTAGTATAGAGATAATATAAAATTTGTAAAGATGGGTATCTATTTTTTGAAATAGAAAAATTTTACTTATCTTTGAATAGGAGAGAAGATGCAATGTTTAGCTGATGGACTCGCTAGCCTTAGAATATTTCTCCTTTACCATCCATGTTAGTAACATGGATAAATGCCACACGTAAATGGCATGAATAAATGCAGGGAAGTGGATTATGGCTTGTATTGCTCTCATTGACATGAAAGTTATTTTTCCTTTTGTAATAGTTGCCATATCATGGGTGCTTGAATGAGGATTTCTTCTCCCCCAATTGCTTGGAGAAATTGGGTCCAGCTAGATTTAGAAGGGTCTTACAATCTCTCCCCCCTATCCTTTTTTCCTCTGGAGATCTCACAATTTTTTGTCCGGCTAGACATGAGGAGATGGCATAATGACATGGCAGTCATTTAGTGAGGAGCCAATTGGGTGATTCCATGCCTAGCAACATGGGGTAATGGTGGAGCGTTCCACAAAAGTAACCTTTTCCCTTTAAATATCTGCCCTTTCAAAGGTTCAATGTCTGAGGGGTTTTGCTTTATGTTGAGGAAATCCAAACGAGTGTGCAAATGGGCAAGCAGCTCCCCATTTTCAACATGGGAATGTCGGGTAGTAGGGGGAAAGGGGAAGCAGGCCACGGTCCTTGTTGGCGGTGCCATTAGGTGGTTGCGCTTCAGGTAGGTAGAGCTTGGCATGTCAAGGGAACTCTGTTACGGAGTCTAGTTAGTTTCTTGGTGTCATGTGGTGCGTTATTATTTTTTGTTTTCTTCATGGGGTTACATGTAATTTGCACCCACCTCTCTCTCTATATAAGGAGAGGTAGGGTTAGAGAAAGAGATTGATTTTGCTCATTTTCCAACTAGGTATCAGAGCAGCGGTCTTAGACCGGTGCCCTAGATACCCAACCCAAACAAACCTCCAAGGCCTCCACCCTAACCCTAACCTTAACTCGAGGGGCACCTTTCGCAGCCCCGCCATCGCCGCCACCTTGCTCAGAACCATTGTCACCGTTCGGTGAAGAGAGGAGGCGACAGGGCAGCACTTGCCGACCACCCACACTGTAGAGGAGTCTATCGGACTCCTCTGCCGCCGTGCCGCCCAGAGGGAGTTGCTGTTGCTTTGCCTGCTGCTGCTCCACCTAGGGGCGCCATCGCCCAGAGGTGCAGCTACTGCTGCTACGCCTGTTGTTGCTCCACCGAGGGGCATCGCCACCCAGAGGTGCAGCTGCTGCTGCTCCGCCCCACTCCGCCCATGGTTGTTTGCTACTGCTCCACCTCACTCAGGGGGCTATCGCCCTCCCAGGGGCGCTGCTACTGCTCCACCAATGGGTGTCGCCACTTAGAGGGGGCTGTTGTTGCTTCGCCCAGAGGAAGCAATCGTCGCCCTCTGCCGCTCATGATCATGATCTGAAAATTTCCAATCGATTCTTCATCTCCTTTTTTTTTTGGTATGATTTACTCCTGATCCTGTGCTCTAGAGGTTTGTTTCTTGGTGAATCTGTGATTTTACGATATCAGTATGACTTCTTTTCATGTTGGTCTAAGCACCTCTACCACACAGAGGTTGGTAGATGATATAGTGACCATTACCCGGAGTGAGTATGAGAAACTGCTTCGAGGTTGTAGCCATTATGATGGGCTCCAAGGAGCCATTGAGTTGGGTTCTATTGTACACAGCAGGAATCAAGGTAGTATGGAGTGGCTTGTTGATTCAGGTGCTTCACGAGATCTCAGTGGAGATCGGGATCATTTTACCTATCTCAGATCTGTACCTACAGGAAGGACAGTGCAAGTTGCAGATGGCAAACACTCCAGGATAGCGGGTTAGGGGGAGGTACCAGTGACTCATACTTTGAGATTACCTGATTTTGTTATGTGCTAGACTTTCCTATGAGCTTACTCTCGGTTAGTAAGATTACTAAGGAGCTTAATTGTCGTGTTATCTTTGATGACGTGGGATGCATCATTCAAGACAAACTGACAGGGAAGACGATTGGGAGTGGAAATGTAAAGGGTAGAGTCTATTGTCTGATTCAGACTCCGCTTGTCTCTACATGTCGAGAAGTATCGTTTGCTGCTGGGAGTGCCGTTCGGTGACATCTTCGACATGGACATCTTCCCCTCGATAGAGTCCGACGGGTCGTTCCATATATCTCTCCTGCAACTCGGATATGTTGTGATGCGTGCCAGATGGGCAAGCACCATCGTACCTCCTACTCGGTGAGTACCCGTTCTGGGTCTACGGCCTTGTTTGAGTTACTGCAATGGATGTGTGGGGGCTGAGTCGGATACTAGATAGGCAAGGTCACCGTTATTATTTATTAATTGTGGATGATTTTTCCCGCCTATCATAGGTATTCTTGCTGAAGAACAAGTCAGATGTTGGTTCTGTCATTGAGCATTTCATGGTGGAGATTAAGACTCAGTATTCATCTTTTATTAAAGAAATCAGATCTGATAATGCACTTGAGTTATGTACCACAAGACTGTCTGCATTTTACAGGTCACATGATATAGTGCACTAGACTACTTGCTTTCATACCTCTCAGCAAAATGGGGTGGCTGAGAGGAAACACCGAGATCTTTTGGATGTAGCCTGCACTTTATTGATTCATCATAGCGTGCCTCCGCTATATTGGGATGATGTAGTTCTCACGGCATGTTATTTAATCAACAGAATGCACAGTTCAGTGCTTCATGAGCAGATTCCTTGACATATATTACATCAAAAGCAGGAGTTGTTTCATGTACCACCATGTGTGTTTGGATGTGCAGCATTTGGTCATATTCTTTCTCCAGGGTGAGACAAGTTGGCACCACAAGCGGTCAAGTGTGTATTCTTGGGATATTCACGAATTCAAAAATGATATAGATGCTTTGATCCTCTTACTGGTAGGCACTATGTGAGTGCTGATGTTGTCTTTAATGAGTCTATCTCATATTTTTCCACTGCTGCTCGAAGTTTATCCCTTGAGGTTACGGAGGCTCCAATGCTTATACCTCTTGTTTCCTTGGAGGAGATACCTATCTCTACCTCTCTTACTAACTATAGAGGGTGCTATGAAGTTCTTTGAGTCTGTTGTTACATATCAGCGATCCCACAGTACCTTCCAGATGCTACCTCCTATGGCAACCACAGAGACTCCACCTTCTCCACCTCAGGAGACCACAGACAGGTTGCAGAGTAATGATTTGGCACCCCCTGATGATGGATGTTCGGATGAGGATATTTTTTCATCACAGCCAGTACAGGAGAATCAGATGGCTGATCTTGACCTTCCTATTGCCATTAGGAGGGCACCTCGCACCTGTGAGTCCAGATACTGTGTTGCCAGTAATCTAGCTACTGATAGCCTTAGGACAACTTTTGAGAGCTTCTGCCATGCTCTTTCTACGATATCTATCCTTGCCACCTACCAGCAGGCTATGCTTGATCCAAACTGGCGTCATGCCATGGAGGATGAGATGACTGCTCTTACTTCTCGTGGTACTTGGGAGATTACACCTTTGCCAGAGGGTGCTACAGTATTTGGCTGCAGATCGGTGTTTGTAGTCAAGTATAATCCAGATGGGTTTGTTGCACGATACAAGGCTCGACTTGTTGCCAAAGGGTTCACCCAGACATATGGGGTGGACTTCTTTGACACTTTATCACTGGAGGCTCAGCTATCTACAGTGAGGATTTTGATTTCTGTGGCAGTTGGCATCTTCACCAGCTTGATGTGAAGTATGCTTTTCTTTATGGGGATTTGCAAGAGGAGGTTTGCATGTGGCAACCTCCCGGTTACGAGATTCAGGAGTGTGTATGCAGGTTGCGGACGATCATTTATGGCCTCAAGCAGAGAATAGCTTGGTTTTAGAAGCTGTCTCAGGTAGTAGAGTCTGTGGGGTTCACCAGATCATCTGCAGATCATTCTTTGTTTATTAGGAAGATGGGGAAAGGTATTGTTGCTCTTTTGGTCTATGTTGATGACTTGATTATCACTGGTGATGATACAATAAGTGTGGCTGAGATCAGACAGACTTTGGCAGATCAGTTTGTAAGGAAAGATTTAGGGCCATTGAGATATTTCCTTGGGATAGAAGTAGCCCATAGTAGGTGTGGTATTGTGCTATCTCAATGGAAATATGCTCTTGATATGCTAAAGAAGATAGGTATGCTGGGAGCCAAGCCAGCAAATATTCCCATGGATCCTAAGGCACGACTATATGACAGTGATGCAAAGCCAGTTGATAGTAGACAGTATTGCCAACTGGTGGGGAAGTTGCTCTACTTGACAATTACTAGCTCGGATATTTCCTTTGCAGTAGGAAAGCTAAGCCAATTTATGGAGAAGTCTACTAGACAGCATTGGGATGTAGCCATGATGGTGCTCAGGTACGTGAAGAGAGCACCAGGACAAGGTCTTCTTTTCACTTGAGGGACGTCTATGACGGTTATTGGATACTCTGACGCAGATTATGCAGGTAGTCGTGATGATAGAAAGTCTACCACAGATTTTTGTACATATGTTGCAGGGAATTTGGTCACCTGGAAAAGCAAGAAACATACTGTGTTGTCCAGGTCCAGTGTTGAGTCTGAGTATCATGCTATGGCTTAGACCTCAACAGAATTGATGTGGGTGAGATTCTTGCTGAGTGATTTACATATATAGATTGATGGGCTTATGGAGGTGCGATGTGACAACAAAGCTGCCACTTACATTGCCAACAACCCCATGTTTCATGAACGCACCAAACATGTGGAGGTAGATTGCCATTACATTAGAGATTTAATTCAGAAGGGATTTATTTTACCTCCCAAGTCACTTCAGAGGCTCAGACGGCTGATATCTTTACCAAACCACTAGCTAAATCCGCATTTGATACATGTGTATCCAAGCTGAGCATGATTGATATCTATGCTCCACCTTAAGGGAGAGTGTTACGGAGTCTAGCTAATTTCATGATGTCATGTGGTGCATTATTATTTTTTGTTTTCATCATGGGGTTACATGTAATTTGCACCCACTTCTCTCTTTATATAAGGAGAAGTAGGGTTAGAGAAAGAGATTGATTTTGCTCATTTTCTAACTAACTCAGATGGGGGTCTTGGACGTGTAGAAAAGAAGGGGTAGTTGGCCCAACGGCGATGCCTTGTTAGAGGTGGGCGGCGCCATGGCTGACAGGAGGAGCCGAACGTGCCTTTTCATAGGCGGGTTGCACCTTCTCATAGATTGGCGATGCCATGGTTGACGGTAGGAGCCGATTGTGCCTTTTGATAGGCGAGTGGCGCCATCAGGTGGTCGTACTTCAAGCGGGTAGAGCTTGGTGAGTGGAGGGACCTTAGGCAGGGGTCTTAGATGTGTAGAAAAGAAGGGGTAGTCGGCCCAATAGCCGTGCCTTCTCATAAGTAGGTGATGCCATGGCCAACGAAAGGAGCTGGCCACGCCTTTACATAGGAGGGCGGTGCCATGGTAGGTAGGAGACAAAGCTTGAGCGAAGGGGGGTAGTCGACCCTTGCTGTAGCTCGGTCGACACCCATGGTAGGCGGAGGGGCCACCCAACCCAAGCTGCAGCTCACCAAAGGCAGGCAGAGAAGGAGGGTAAGTCGACCATATCCTAGGTCGGCTGGTGCCCACGATAGAGTCTGGTGGGTGGTCATGGTTGCATGGGTCAAGAGTCTCAAGACCCACCTGCGTTGTATACTTAGTGAGAGATCAGATGCATCCGCCATCCACCGGAAGCATGCTCGAAGGGCTAGTGGTCGGTGGCAGAGAAGGTAGGAAGTAATGGTGGCATCGCAGTATCCTCTTAAGGATGTCACCTTGCTCCTAGGTGAAGCTTGCCCGTGCAAGGACGGAGCTTTGGAGTTGTACGTGACATGGCAGAGATGGGTAGTAGGAAGAAGTAGAGTAACAAATGAGGTAAAGCTTCTTCCATTTGGCCATGGTGAAGAAAGATGAGAGCGAGGGTGGAGCCCTTGGCGGGACATGCCCTTTCTACACGATCCATCGAGCTACTTCAGTGCAGCATTAAGAAAGAAGGATGCAACAAGGCATCTCCTGAATTAAAACACTTCTCCACCACATGAAGTAATAGTTAGCCGCATTTGTTGGAAATGCCTTCGCATCTGGCTCTTTGCAAACATCACTTCCGCCTGAGTGTTGCTTTTTTTTTTTTGGCAGATGGGGCTTTGCACCCTCAAGATTGGGAAATTCTCAAATGTGACAACATCATGGCTGGGAGGTGTGCTTTGATGGGCAACGGCCATTGAAGATCCTTTGAAGGGTGAGCTGTCGTCGAACCCAAAGAAAACGATCCTTGTAAAATCACAAGAAAAATAATAGGATACTTGAAGTACTCATCCTTTTGTCAATATTTGCTCTCATACGGATTAGGAGCCACCACGGAGGGGAAATTGTAGCTCATAGACGGGAAGAGCTTAGCCTCTTTTGTTGACATTTCCCACAGATGGTGCCATTTGATGAGTTTCGAAGGTTGCCGTCGAGGCTGCTAAGGGCCATCAAAAAATTTGTATAAAGCAGAAAACGTAACATAGCCATAAAATATAAACTTGACAATTAACTACATGAACATAAGAAATTATTGACCTAGCTCCACCCTTGATGGATGTACATCTGGGGAGGTGATCTAACCCTCAATATCTACTATAGGTGGAAATAATACATGAGGTGGTAGGCTGAAGAGCCTTCGGGTTGCCCCCATTCGGTCCCCTTTCCATGTGGATTGGGAACTGTTATGTGCGAATCGATATTTAATAAAACATGTGTTGTGATACAATCTGATGCGCGAAAATGACTTTTGCATTTATACAAGCAATAGTATTCCGAGGTCGAACACGAGGAGTAAAGTGTTGCGCTTGAAAGTTCCCCTAACTTGGAGGGGTGAGATCAGCGTGACAAAAAAATGCGGAATTGAAATATATAAAGCAATATCACAAAAATAAGCAATCACAAAATGTACACAGGTATTTTTAGGTGGAAACCCAAACCGGGTGAAAACCACCACCTAACCCTCTCGAGTTAGGATTTTCCGATCAACCTAGTTGATCAAATCCACTAAACGAATCACTTTAAAACGAGGGTGATTCAACCTCAGTACAACCACGCTACAAGTACGAGGGTAGCGTTCCTCAACCCCTTCTCTCCACGAGAAGGATTTTGTCCCACGAAGGAGACGGGAATTCGCAAAGCGAATGCCCAACCAAAATAACAAAGATAAAATAAAACAACAAACCTATAGAGCCAACAAAGTAATTAACCTAAGCTTCTATAGGATTTAGGAAACTCCCATTTGCAAGGAGTGCGTCGACGATGACGCGGGTGCGTGAGCCACGCAACGGCGCAATGTCGCTCTCGTAGACAACGGCGGGAGAGCGGGTGCGCGAAGGGAATGATGCTCTCAAGATGTAGAACTTGAGCTTAGAGAGCAAGAGCTTCTTGGACACAAGAGAGTGGAAGTATGTTGCTTAAGTGTGTCTTTTGTGTTTCTAAGTGTATATCTTGTGTGTTTTGTGTTGCAAAGGCTCCCCTCTATTTATAGAGGCCTTAGGAAGGCTTTGGAAGGCTTAAGAAATGTTCTATAGCCGTTGGGTGCAAAGCCCAAGAGAATCAGGCCGAAATCAGGACAATGATTACATTTGACAGGGTTATCAGACGTCTAACTCTGGCATCAGACGTCTGGAAGGCCACTTTAAGACGTCTGATTCCAAGGTCAGGCGTCTGATTCTATGCGGGTTTCTCCCTGACTTGAATCAGATCTAAACAGGGTTTTTGCGCAAGTCCATCAGACGACATACAGGACGTCTGGCACTATGTCTGGACGTCTGGAAACCTACTTTTACTGTGGGAATTGATTTCCAAACGTTGCAACGGCTAGAAAGTCTCTGAGAAGAGATTTTGGGTCAGCCGAGGCAAAACGGTCATTTATCAGACGTCTGGAAAGTCCTATGGACGTCTGATAAGGCTCTAACGGTCATAATCTTGAGTGTTTTCTAAGCCAGCTAACGGTCCACTAATTGGACGTCTGGCAAAGTCATCAGACGTCTCCTAAGACGTCTGGTCTAAGGTCTGGACGTCTGATTTCATCAGACATAACTAACTATGTCCAGCCTAACAGTTATCAGACGTCTGAAACAACAGTCAGACGTCTTAAAATTCTTTATCAGACGTCTGATTTGGGAATTAGACGTCTGGAAGTGCTGTTTGAACCCTATATTGGTTTTCTAAGTATTCTACAGAAAACCTAAGTATCCTAGGGTTGTGCCGGTGTTCCTAGGACTACTGTTAGGGTTCTTTGAGGCTCTTTAACATGAAATATCTAAGGAAATAAAGAGCAACAAAAATAAAGATAAAAGTACATGAAAGGATTAAAAAGAATCTATCCTATTCTTCTTGTCTTCTATCTTCAATCTGTCGCTCCACGCGAACCTCCTCTGTTTTCCGTCAAGCTCCTCCAATCCGTCCTGGATGCGAGCTCGAGTTCCGTCTAAACACTTCCACATTTGCAATTGACCTGAAATCTAGGACTCAAATTGCAAATGTTAAATAACACGTGTTTTGTTATCATCAAAACAAATGATCGTGGTGTTCTAACACCAACAGCGCTAATACCACTATTTAATTGTTTATAGAGGATTTGGATGAACTTGTATTAGGGAATTAGTTTCCAAAATTAAACAAGTTCAAAATCACACATGGCTCAACAAATAAAGAAATTAAATCCAGACACACGTGAAATAATTATTTAATGTTTAATAAAATAAATTAATCAAATGTGAATGAGATTACGTACCAAATAATTGACAATAATGTTTGCACAATTTATAGCACTAAAAATCACTTCAGAAACAAATCTTGAATCAATTTAATTAGGATTGCAACTCAGGCTTGGATTGTTGCAATTGGGTCCCTGATTCATCGCAAATAGGTCCTTTGCGGCTTACTACTTGGTCCCCACGAAAAATCTCTCCTTTCAATGGGGTCCTTGCAGCAACTTCAGAGGAGATTGAGCTCTTCCTCCTTATTCGGCAGGGGTAGCTGGAGGATGGTCGGAATCGCACCTCGGCTAGCATGGAGCTTTGGCGAAGGGCAAGGCAGGGCCATCGGTGGTCTGCTGACGCGATGGTGGTGGTGGCTCGGCGGTTGGCAGTGCAGAGGAGGGCGAATGATGGCAGTGAAGTTAGCGGACAACGGTGAGTCCTAACGAACAACACACGGGTCATACGACCTCGGTTAAACACTCAAAAGCTCCGGCAAGGTATGCTGGAGCAAAGCCCTATATCTATGGGCGGTGATGGTGGCTGGTGGGAGCTCACGAAGAAGCTCCCTTTAAGCGTTAATGGTGATGGTGGTGTGGGGTGTAAATGCAATGAATGAAGCTCTAAAACTCTACAATAGTAATTGAGGATGAGAGGAAGAAAAGCCCTAAGCTAATTGAAGAAGAGGAGGCGAGGAGATACTTGCCGAAAAGGGCCGGCCGACGAGGAAGGAGGAATCGGAGTCAAGGAAGGCAAGACAAGTCACGAAGCTTCGTGGGAGGATGGGGAAGAATCCTCTTCCAATTTTGGCGGAAGAGTGGTGGACGAGGAGGTCGAAGAAGCTTCGAGGTGCTTCAATGGAGGTCGTCGGTGTTGGAAGAAGAGTGTGGTTCTCTGCCCGAATTGAGCACGAGGAAGAAGTGTGGAGCTCTACGAAGCTTTATACCATGAAGGCTACGTGAAAGAAGTCGCAATCTCGCGAGGAATGCTTGGTTGGTCGCGAAGAAACTGTGCCATCTTTGATTGCAAAAATAGAGCTCGAGAGATGGTCTCTGGCGATGAAGTCTTCACCAATGGATGAGGGATTGGTTGTAGATTTAAGTCATGATTTTGAGGAGTTTCATTTAGAGAGTTGATGGGAATTTCTCCCTAAAACTCACTTTGAAGCTCTGCCTATTGCCATGGTCGTTGGTTGGAGAAGGAAGGAGAGGTGACGTCAGCATGATGTCACCCGAGGACCTAAAAGAGATGAATTTGGACCAAATTGAGAGAAATTTGAAAATTGAGGGCTAGAATGTAAAGTAGGTGAAGATGAAGTCTAAATGAGCCTAAATTGTTATGGTAACCTAATTTAGACCCAAGGAATTTAATTGTGACTTCAATTTTGGGTTTGATGAAGTTTGAACGATCAATTTACATTTTAACCCAAAATATATTAAGTATCCGCCTAGGTCTTTGTTGTAGGTCAAAATAGGTTCCTTTTGTCAAATTGATTGCTCTAAACCTTTATAGAATATTTTTAAATGATTTTTTGAGGATTTAGATTACATTTATTTCCATCAGAACCCTTTTAATTAAAGTGAAGCTAAAATTAGAATTTTTAATTAAAAAATAACATTTAATTTGAATTGAAATCTTAAATTATTCAATATCAACCCACTTCTTAGAAATTTAATCTTATTTGACCTTTAATTAATCATAAGTTTGTCCTTAGTTAATCTGCACGTTAAATTTGCTTGTTAAAATAGTAGAATTAATCCAATTTAGTGCAATTCCTCTTGACTTAGCCCTGATTGAATTATACCCTTTAATGTATCAATTAGATGAAATTAGCATTGAAATTTAGTCAAATGGAGTTAGATACAACGGATGATGGTGTTACCATCGGGAACCAATTTATAGAATACAAACATAAGAAGTTACACATCTTGAGGTGTAACAATCACAGTAATGGGAAGTTATGGAGAGAATGTGAGTTATTGCGTTAACTCATAACCGCTCGGTGGGCCTGTGCCTCTTCGCACTCCTGTGTGGACCGGGTTCAAGCGGGTTTTGTTGGTCTACTCATGAGCTGATCAGGTTTATTTTGTGAGGTCAATTTCTTCATATCTCGATACTTTCTAAGCATTCTTTTTATTTAAGCATTTGATGCTATACGTTTGCACCTTTTCTCACACACCCCTCTGTTTGCATGAGTTGAGTGATTAGTTGTCCTTAAATCAGTTTCCATGATGATTGGGATGGTGCCTATCTTCGGTCCATTTGATGATGGATACCAAATCAAAAATTTGGGAAAAGAAGAATGCCACCCCCATCTCACACACCTTCTCAACTCCTATATTGCTAGTTTGCTACCACCACTACATGTGTGCACATGCGCACGCACACATGTGTGGGTGCACACACACACTCACACACAGAGAGAGAGAGAGAGAGAGAGAGAGAGAGAACCTTTTAGATGGAGCCTAACCTAAGGGATATTTGTGGTAATAAAGGTTGTCAACTTTATGGGGGTTTCTATGTGAATGTGAAGAATATGCCTTTTTTTGTGATATTGAACGTTGACTAGGGTATTTATGTGATTGTCTCCATATTCATAAATCATTTCAGCCATTTGCCTGTGAAGTCTTTTCATTTGGAAAGGATCCGACTGTGAAGTTCATACAACTAAGAGGTAGCTAACAAGCAACAAATGATGCACCTTCCTGATGGACATAATTAAGATTAGATTTTTGGGTCGTGAATGTTTCTATGTAGGGAATTGAAATTCAGGAACAATCACTGGCAGGCGAGAAGCTTCTCCAGAAAGGAACCTGAGAAGCCAATCCAATCAATGCCCAACTTCCCTTGCACCTCCATGGTAAAAAAAAGGAACCAAAATTTTCCTTAAAAAAAAGAAAATAACCAAAAATAAATGGTTGCGATCCTCCATATCTGATCTACAAGAAATGAGTGTTTTCTGGTAGAGGAGCCAGTTACATCTAGAAACTCTAGTTACCACCCTCCTTCCCCATGGTAACCAAGCAAAGTATCTGACCTTTAGATCTCCAGATAAGAGAACAGTCCTCTTGCAAATTTGGAACAATACTGGGAAAAGGGTAGCTCAAAGCCTGGAATGCCCACTTCACTGAAGAAGCCCCGGTCTCCCACTCCCAGGCATCCTTTATACTGATAATGGTCAAACAGGAGTCAAATCTTCCTGCAACTGCTAAATTTAATCACCTGCTGCTCAGATAAATTTGAAAAGATAGGTGTCCAACAACCATGGCTGTTATACCAATTATCTGACCAGCAAGAAAGGACTGAAGCCTCCTGATCTATTGCTAAAGGAAACAATCTTGGCTATTGCGCTGGAATCCTCCCTCTCAACGTGCAATTATCATTGCAGAACCAAAAATTGGCTCCATCATCTTGCTTGGCAAACAAGCAATCAAGAACCAAAGGCATAATGTTCAGCAAGGCCTGGCAGAAGCAAGGTACTTCTTCCTTTCAAAAGAAAAAGAAGCAAGGTACTTATGCACCAACCAGAGCTCTGGACTCCCAAGAAATAATTCTTCCATAATAAGAATTTAAGACATAGGTCAGCAAATACAGGTAACTTCCCAACACACGAACAATCCATTTAGAGAATAGAGTTTGATTCATGAATCTAATATGGAGTGTACCAAACCACCTTCCAAGGTAGGCTTGTACACCTTACCTCGAGAATAAGAGAGACTCCCCCTTCATCGGTCATCCTTTCCATGCCATAAAATTTTTTGCAACTTCTCTAGTAACTACTTGTACCTCGATCTTTTTAGGAAGAGAGAACCAACATAAGAAAAGTGGCAAACTTGTCAAAATTGACCTAAAAAGAACTAATCTCCTTCCCCTGGGCGAAAGATGAGCCTTCCCAACCCTTTCCAACAAAAGAAACTGATCCGCAACTCTTGACAGCCTCTCCGAGGCCTTAGTATGTGAAAGGCAAGAGAATGGAGTTCTCAAAACAGCTTAGAGCTGCCTTTTCTACATAATCCATTCCAAAAGGAGCAAAGGAAGAGTTGGCATGGTTAATGCATAAGCCTAGAAAATCTCCAAATACAATACATTATACATATACCACTATAAACACAAATTTCCCACCATAGAAACTGAACCTTTGACAAGATTGTGTCATCAGCCTACCAAAGGATAGGAATGAGTCTACACTCCCACTCTTCGAGGCTAAATATTATTGTAATCTTTCATAGAATATTAATCAAAATGTGTACTTCCTGTGGGTTCATGTGAGTTTTTATTTTCAGATGCACTTTATGGTTATATTTTTCTGTTTCTTTACATTCTTAATAAGATTTTATTCTTTCTTAGATTATAATTTATAGAAAATTTTCCTCCAATCATGGTGATCAGCTTGATATTAGACAGAGAAAAGTTTGCGTTACAATGCAGAACTCCTTTTTGTGTGCATTTTGTTTTCCTCAATGGCTTAGGGTGTCCAAGCAAATGAAAGATGATTTCTGTTTTGGGGGGAATTCCTGTAGTATAGAAAGCCTTATCCAGATGTGTTTATCTATTTTTATTGGATTCCCCAGGCATCCTTCTCTGTCATATTAGTTTTCTTTCCTTGTCTCTCGTTCAATAGTCTTCTATAACTCAGTACTTACTCACTTCTGTTTATTCAATCTTTTGGATGCTGAAGGGACCCTACCACTTCCTTGGCCAAACAGAGTAAAGATTGCACTAGGAGCTGCAAAGGGTTTAGCATTTCTTCATGGAAATTCAGAACCTGTCATCTACAGGGATTTTAAGACATCAAATATTCTTTTGGATGTTGTATGTTCTAGTAGATCTCACTCTTGTATATGTTCTTTGTTATCCCTTGGATGTCTAAAATTCAACTAATTTGATATTTTCCAGGAATACAACTCAAAGCTATCGGACTTTGGCCTAGCTAAAGCTGGACCACAGGGCGACGATACACATGTATCTACGAGGGTTGTGGGAACGTATGGGTATGCTGCACCAGAATATGTTATGACAGGTACTTATTCTGATACCAAGATGCTTCAGGTACTTCTTCTGATACCAAGATGCTTCAGGTACTTCTGATACCAAGATGCTTACTTTTGGCTATGATATCATAGTTAACTATACATAGATATAAGATATTAGGGGTACATGCAGGTTGGATGGCACTGGACTGAGCTACGTTCTGAATATATTAAATTGGGAAATTTGGATTGATTGGCATGTAGAATCAGACACGAGCAGTCTGTGGTTCATATTTGATTAGATTTTTATACCATTTTAAGAGGGTAAGCTAATTCAATAATTTTTGTTTAATAAGTCTCTGGAACTTTATGTCAATAAATGCTTGTTGTGAACTGACACATGTATTAGCTGGAGATAGAAAGAATATACCTACATATGGAAAAAGAATATAACATACAATATTTTAATCAGAGAAAGCAATGAAATTTTAAACAAGGTCTCATAAATCAGCGTTCATTTTGGGATAGCAAATTATGGATTAGACCTCTTTGCTCAAGCCATTAATCCACTCTGATCCATTTTTAGTGGATCGTGCAATTGTCTATCATATCCAAGTAGTGGACTGCAATTCATATAAAATCTTTTGAATCTAGTTCACCTTGTCAAGCATTTGTTTTCTAGGTAGATTAAGTCCACTTTTTTATGATAACATGTGCTTTTTAATTGGAGGATAATGGGATAGCTTTTATCCCTGTGTTGGAATAATCCATTGTTATTAGCAAACTCTAATCTTCCATAACTGGAGGACTAATGTAGAAATTCCAAGATTGGTCCAGACAATTAAGAAAAATAACAAATATACACAAAATAATAAAAAATTATCTTTAACACTCCCCTCCGACTTGAAGCATAGATTTCCATCATGTTCAAGTAGGATGGATGTCCACTGAACATGGCATCTCAGAGAGGTTTTATAAGAATATCTTTCACCTGATCACTTTAGGCATATACTGACTAGAACCTTCTAGACATCATCTCTTATGTAATGACAATCTACCTCAATATGCTTGGCGCACTCATGAAATACAGCTTTTTCTTTTTCTGTTTTGCCAACAAAGGTTGCTTTTTCATCACATATCATCTACACAGGAGACACCATAGGAATACCTAGAGGTGCAAGATAGACTTTAACAACATCATTTCTACTACTGTTGATGCCATGGCATGTTATTTTGACTCTATATTACAGAGGAATGGAGTTGTCTCTGCATTAATGTGATACAATAGTCTGTTTCTTCTCTCCCCAAGTTGCAATATTACTGGGGAAATATGCAATATCCAGTTGTAGGCTTTCTATTGCTAAAAGGAACATTTATAATCGGCAATCATATAGCCAACTACATCAATTGAGCTGATTTTACCTAGTAATAGCCCTTTGCCAGGTGAAACCTTGAGATAATTGGGAATCATGATAGCAGTTTCACACAGCATACTATCCATAAAGCGGCTACTCTTGGTCACAACTTGGAGGATATCGATATAGGTTACTATCACTTGGAGAAGTATCCAAGCAAGGAAACTGGAACTCCTCGGATTGCATTTATTAAACTTTGTTCTTATATGTTTACGCTTGGATTCATTGGAATCCTAATTGGTTCTGCACTAAATATTCCTGTTTCCTAAATAAGATCATTAGCATATATCTTCTGAAGATACAACTTTAGGACTCCAAGCTGCCTAAATTCTTAAGAAATATTGAAGTTGTGCCAGATCTCATGTAGTAAATTTTTTCCTAATAAAATACTCTGGAAATGTCATTTTTTTTAGCTAAATCGCTTTCCTACTGTCACCTATAAGAATGATATAATCAACTTATACTCCAGTCACAAAATATTATCACCTTACACTAACATTAGAGTATATCATATATTAATAAAAGAGTAAACAAGTCTTTCAAAGAAATAGAACAATAAACAAATCTCAATCTTCTTCATAAATAGTGAATGGTCAGATGTAATCCTCTAAAAACCTTCTCAAGTACTTCAAAAAATTTGTGGAACCATGTGCTAGGAAATTGCTTCAAGCTACACATAACTTTATTCAAACAATATGCTTTGTCACTCCCACCTGAACTACAACACTTGGGGCCTGCTTCATAGTTACTTCTTCAGATGAATGAATCATTGTATTTGACATCTGGTTGGAATAAGAAGCAATTTAAGTTCGTAGCAACAAATATAATGACTCTCATTGTGCTCAATCTGGCAATAGGAGAAAGTCTTTAAGAAATCTATGCCAAATGGCAACTGTAGTCCTTAGCTAAAAGCCTAGCCATGGAACATTCAAAACTACTGTCTGCTTTGTCCTTGATAGAAAATACTCACCTGCTGGCAACAACAGAAGCACCTATAGGAAGTGATACTAACAACTAAGTACATAATTTATCGAGGCACCCATCCACCCATCTCTTCAACCTTTGGGTGACACTGTATATCATTCAGCAAAGCATGTCAATGCATCCTAGAGATAATTTTTGCCAACATGCCAACAACGGATGTCTTAAGAGATGGGCAAAGATGTTAAATACAAGCATGATTAGATACAGAGTATAGGACCTCTTCTCTTCCCATAATGCAATGAGAAGAGTCATTTTTATACGAACATCACCAAAATTCTTTGGAACTTCAGTCTGTATATCACCATCACTAGAGTCAGAAGCAACAATACTAAGATGCAGCACCACATAAATCCACTGGAGTAGGAGCTCTGTTTCTGCAGACCCCATCTGAGGAATGAATTGGTTTTGTCTGTGAGATGGATAGACAATATGTAGCATGCAGGATGGTTTTGAGATGACCCCCTAACTGTTTAGATCATACACTACTTTTACCTACAGGGAACATCTCAATAGGAACACGATTTTATTCTTTTAATGTGAACTAGTTGCAGAAAAATAAAAAAAAGGACCCAAAGAAGGTAACATCAGCAACTCGCAATGATGAATTGGATTAAAACATTGGCACTTCTTCTGTGAGCCAGAGTATCCAAGCAAGGCATAGTTTACTGCTCAAGGTAAGAGCTCCACCTATCAGGTGGATAAAGACAGCAGAACCAAAGACCTTCACTCTAAATGTAAATAATGCCTTGGCGGTGGGAGGGAACAAGGAATTTGCTCATTGGATATCATATAGGGCATCCTATTTATAAGATATCAGGCAGTACTAATGGCATTGCTCCAGTATAATAGAGGAATAGTAGTAAGGAACACAAATAGTCCATGCCACATCAAGAATGTGCCTATGTTTTCTTTAGTAATCCTATTATGTTGGGATGCTGTTGAGACTTCTATTTATTTTAGTTGTTTTACCACTTTGGTTATTTTTATTTTTGATCTGGACATGTCTATTATTTACCCAAACCTCTCTCTCTATAAAGAAGTATTGGATTCATTTCTAATGAATAGGATTGATCATTATTTTTTTACTTGGTATCAGAGCACGACCCTAGGCCAGGTTCTGATATCCCACCAGAAAAACCCATGTGAAACCCTACACCAAAAGCCCCTCCTCTTTCTCACTGCCGCCACCTTCCCTCTCCATTGTCGCCGATTGTCTCTCCCAGTGCCGGTTGCAGAGGGCAACACAGGGGGCCTAGTAGTGGCGAGGAGGCCTTGTTGGACCCTGCTGCGGTGCACAGTAGCCTCCTTGGGGTTGCAGCAAGGCCTAGTGGCGACAAGCAAGGCCTGTTGGGCCTTGCCGCGGTGCGTGGTAGCAGGGTAAGTGCAGCGACAGACCCCAGCAGCGGTGTTGGAGGTGTTGCTGGGTTGTTACTAGAGGCCTAAGGAGTAGCACTCCCTCTCATGGGTGCATTGGGCATCCCCTAGGCCCCTGCACGCCCTACCACACTGCGTAGGGGGCGTTTCTCCTCCCTTGGACGTGATTTTCAGACTGCAAGAGCACTAGATTTCCGCGCTTAAGGTCTTATTGACCCTGTTTTGATGGTATCTATGGTCTAAAATTTTTTCTAGATCTTGTTCTTGGAGTTGTTTGGGTGCCCATCTATGGTCTTGTTGATCTGTGGTCCGTGTTATGGGAAGTTCTAGTTCTTGATCTCTTGGTCCCTTCTAGGCACAATGCCAATCTCAGGTGGAGTAGAGATGGCATTGGATACCGCTATTACGACAGGGATGATGGGATATGCAGACTTGATGCTTTGGGAATATGACCAGAGTCACTATGATGCAAGATGGTTAGTTGATTCCGGTGCTTCATAGCATTTCTGTGGGGATCAAAGTTATTTCCAGTCACTCGGTTCCGTTGCACCAGGGAGAATGGTACAGGTTGTTGAGCATATAGATAGCCAGTTTATGGAGAGGCCGATGAAGCTGCATTGATAGACAGTTATGCAGGTACTGAGATACTTGAAAAAAGCATCAAGTCATGGTATTCTATTTCAAAGAGGCTCTCCTATGATAGTGGTAGGATATTCTGATGCTGATTATGCAGGATGTGTGCTTGACAAGAAATCCACCACTAGTTTCTATAGCTTTATGGCTGGTAATTTGGTTACTTGGAGGGGCAAGAAACAAGGGGCAGTTTCTCGCTCTAGTGCAGAGTCAGAGTATAGGGCTATGGTCTAGACTGCTACAGAGATTGTCTGGATATGATCTTTACTACATGATTTGCATGTTTAGATCGAGGAACCTATGGAGAGAGATTCGACAATCGGGCGGCTACATACATAACCAACGACCCGATGTTCCATGAGCGTACCAAACACGTTGAGGTTGACTTTCACTACACCAGAGATCTCATACAACGTGGTTTGCAACATATCACTATTGTTGCATCTGAGGATCAGACTGTCAATGTGTTTACAAAGCTTCTACCTTAATTGACATTTGACTATTACTGTTCCAAGCTGAGCATGATTGATATCTATGCTTCAGCTTGAGGGAGAGTGTTGAGACTCCTATTTATTCTTGTTATTTCACCACTTTGGTTATTTTTATTTTTATCTGAACATGCCCTGATATTTACCCATATCTCTCTTTATAAAGAGGTATTGGGTTCATTTCTAGGGAGTAAGATTGATCA